>BSDF01000007.1:8291196-10691196 GCA_027925045.1 Hypotaenidia okinawae
AATTGCCTTAAGGAGAACGTGTGCATGAAAGAATGTATTACTTGGTTCACAAATATTTTTCTGCCAATTTGCATGCTGATGATATTACGTGTGAGAGTCTCAGCTAGAAAACGCAAGTCCACTTTCTTGGCATGAATTTCACATACTCATTTTTCTATCTAATCTATAATAAAATCTAGTCTGGCATGATCAGCCTTTAGTAATCTTCTTTTTGTCCCCTACATCAAAGTATTTTTTTTCTTGGAACATTTGTTGTAATCTTAGAGGTTTCTAAATCAAAACAACAGATCAATAGTTTCCTACCTCAGTAAATATGTTAGCTACCTATTATCTAGTACAACTTCCAGTTTGATGAGTTTATTAATATATTTGTTCAAAGAGCAGTTTCACTGAGTTTCAGTATTCTAGAATGGCAATCGTCTCACTCCCCTTCATCCTTACTGTGACTGAATTAATTTCCGTTTTCTTCAGATGCGGTTATTTCCATTTCCACTAGTTATCCCGTCTCCATCCTTGTGCTCCCTGTTATCAGCCTTACTGAAAACTGAGTTAATGCATTCCTTGAGTTCAGAAGCAATATCTTGATCTGCTCTAATCTCATCCTCATTGTCAAAGCAGAGACACCATTTTATCTCATCACTAAAAGACCTTTTTTTTTCCAGTTTTAATTTCCCTCCAAAATTGTGTTTGCTTTTTTTGGCAATTATTGCTTAAGTCTGATAGCCCCTCACCTTTACGATAGAGCTTTTTGGGACACACATCTTTCTCTGTAAGCTGCTTGGTTTTTTCATAATATCCTAAGACAGTAGTTCTTAGATTTAGCATTACATTTCCCTCCAAGGATCCCTTCCCACCCCCTCCTTGACAACAATGCAAAATGTGTTAATATTGTTATGCTCCCACTATAAATACTTGATGTGTGTTCTCTCATAACAGTGTCCAATCACTCTAAGCTTCTTGGCCAGACAATTGAATTATTTTAAAACAGAGAAAAAGAAATACACACTCCCTGAAATAGTAGGAAAACAAAACAAAAAAAGTTGACATCAAACAGATGAGATTCAGAGGTATGAAACATCCAGTGCTCAGTTAACAATTCGGGGCTGCATTTGGCACATTCAGTAATGAAAATTGTTTTGAGTAAAAGTGCTGATTTTAGTAAATTAATGCTTTCAAGTTTTAAAAATATGATTTCTCTTAATTTTTCTAGTTTGTAGCAAAACACAAGTCATACTGAAGTTGCTGGAAGAAACCTTAACAAGTTATTTTCTCAGGAGTGGTAAAAAAAAACCCCAAACCACTACAGCTATCAACATTGTAACGTATCTTCTTTCTTTGGTGATTGTTTCCTTTAGTAATAACTCTTAAAAACCCAACTTCACTAAGTAAAAAGTTTTTAAAATACAAATTATAACTACAGAGGATTTTATATTTTCCTCCAAAATAAGGGATTTTCACAACTCTTGTTCTACACTTTTAATCCGAATTTTGAAAAGAAAATAGCAGCTTGCATGGAACAGTTCATTAAGGGATAAGACCAAATGTTTGTATACCTTTTTTCCCTAGTTGTCCTAGCTCAGACAGTAGCTTCAGAGTAAATAGCTTGTCCTACATCTTTGCAGCTTCATCTTTGTTATTTCTTACACAAGTAGTGTTTCTCCCCTTCATATAAGGGGCAAATGACTCTGAAATATCATGTATTTGGTGCTTCAGCCAACTGTTTTCCTGCCTGAAATCCTTAATTTTGCTCTGTCCAAATATCTTGCAGGTATTTCACTGTAACGGTCAAGTTTTCTTAAAATTAAACCAGCCTTGGCTTCTCCATATAAGGCAATTTTTAGTTCAAATTGATGGTCTTTTTAATGGATTTGTTGCTTTATTAGATTCCAAGAAAAAAGAATCGGTTAGGATGCACAAGATCTTTCACTGTATGAAGCTCCAGAAATAAGAGAAGTTTTAGATTTTACAATAAGGATCATTAGGTTCTAGATCTAATTTCATAGCTGATATTCAGTATTTATTGAAGTTTTTTCCAGGAAAAAAAAAATATTGACTCATGGCAGGGACAAGGTTGTGTTTTTTCCTTTTCACTAGTAATATAATGCTTGTGACTAAAATGCAGTTCTTCAGCACTAAACCAAGGAAACATTGCCCATACATTTTAAAAACAAATATCTAAGGAAATTATCTAAAGAAGCTTTTTCAAGCATATAAATACATACCAGTAAACACAGGAGGTTTCTATGAATTTCCTTAAGGGTCCAACATGTTGCACAACTCCCCACAGGAATTACGTTCTACTGGCATCAAACCAAAATACAATGCTACTTCCTCCCTCTTCCTCACCATCCCATCACTGTACTAATACACAAACCTTGTTTTGAGAATATACCTTTCTGAAATACTTTTCTTCAAGGCACACTGTTAGGGTTTTGACTCTTCTTTAGAGTTTTGTCACAATAAAACTTTGTAACTTAGATGCAAGCAGAGATGCCTTTACTAAGGAGTCAATACCGTGGAAAATAAGATTTAAACAATCAAGGATGCATCTACAATAGCATTTGTTTCTTATACTCTGCAATCTTGTACTACTAAATGACACTTACTCTTATTCTATTAGAGAGAAAAAGATCATCCAAGAGAGAAGTGGAGAATTGCACAACTTGCATTTTTAAACTATTTCAAGTTTTCAGGTTGAGAGGTCAGAATCTCTCTAAGCTTTTGGCCCTTATTAACAAAGAGACAAGTCAGAAAAATGCCTACAACACTGGCATTCCTCCTGCCTACCTCCTCACAGCTTTTAAATACCCTGCACCTGCTCAGCCCACCTTTGGAACTGACTTGCTAGTTTCAGACAGGTCTAATTTAGAAACTCTTTTAGCAAGAAAATTACAGTGTGCTCTTTTCCTACTTAGCAGAAACAATGGCATTGTTGTCTGGTTTTGCATGTAAGATTTAATTTCTGCATGCTGAGATTTATTTGCAATAATGTCTATATATGGAAATAGCATCCACGTGCATATCTGGAATTTGTTGTTCCTTTTCGCTTTTTACAATATCCTTAGGTTTCATTTAGCTTCCCTTCATCAGAGAAGCTTACAATTAAAACCATAGGATTTCTCAAAAATCAATGGAAATACATTAAATTTCTATGTGTTAATCCACGACAGGTATACCACAAGATTCCAGAATGCTGCATTTCACACATCAGTGCTGACTTCATGCAAGTCATTTTAAAAACACATAGCACACTATTTCTGTACTGAAGATTATGGCCTAAACCATAATGACTTTATGCAGATATTCTGTTTGGTCACAGAATATCAGTGTTTCTCTCGCCTTCGCTGTATATTACATATTTTGTTTCAGTACAGACTAGGCTGGGTAAATTGTAGCTACTGCCCTCTGGTCAGTCAGGTCCATCCCTAAGAATACTAAAACAGGGGAAAAAGCACACAGGGAGGGACCTAACAGGAAAGTTCAAGGTCCCTGCAACAGCACAGGCCAATTCCAGGAATTACAGAATCACAGAATTGTAGGGGTTGGAAGGGAACTTGAGAGATCATCAGGTCCAACCCCCCGACAAAGCAGCTCCCCAGCTCATATTGCACAGGTCGGCGTCCAGACGGGTCTGGAGTATCTCCAGAGAAGGAGACTCCACCACCTCCCTGGGCAGCCTGTCCCAGGGCTCCCTCACCCTCACTGGGAAAAAGTTCTTCCACATGTTGGTGCAGAACTTCCTGTGCTCCAACTTGCAGCCATTGCCCCTTGTCCTGTCTCCACAGACACTGAAAAGGGGCTGGCTGATTCCCCCTGCATCCCATGCTTAAGGTAATTATAGACTTTAATTAGGTCCCCCCTTAGTCTTCTCTTCTCAAGGCTGAACAGTCCCAGCTCACTCAGCCTTTCCTCATAGGGGAGATGCTCCAGGCCTTTAATCATCTTCGTAGCCCTTCTCTGGACTCTCTCCAGGAGATCCCTGTCCTTTTTATCCCAGGGAGCCCAGAACTGGACACAATACTCCAGGTGGGGCCTGACCAGGGCAGAGTAGAGGGGGAAGATCACCTCCTTTGACCTGCTGGGCACACTCCTCCTGATGCAAATTGTGAGTGAGAAGTAGCAATATTCTTCCTAGGGACTCAAAAAGGAGTCAAAGGTTTACTGTAATCCACAAAGCAATTAAAAAGGTGATACAGAGAGAATAAACCTATAGGAAGAGATCAGCTGCTCTAGCTTATCCTGCTTTAGTACGGTGGTTGGATTACATCATCTCCAGAGGTCCCTGCAAACCCCTATCATGCTGTGAAATGCCCTGAAAAGCAGGAGGGAGATTTCCTTTCAAATCTTATTATTTTTGTAGCTTCCTTAAGAATAGTCAGTACTTTAAGAATTCTTTTCTCCAATAGCATTTATATAAAATTTTTAGAATGCCACAGTGAAAATCCTATGTCTCACCATGTAATATCATCCTCACTATGTATTGGTACAAATATATATGTCTATCTTTCAATATGTTTTCTAATATTTATAATATATACATTTTTATAACTTTTACATTTATTTGGAGAAGCATGCTTTTCCAGGAGATTTGCACAACAGAAGCAAACTGAAAACCAGTCTTCTTTCACAAGATGTTTGATTCTTAGAACAGATATTCCCAAAGCAGTCTTACATATCATAGCCTCTATAGACATTTTATGCACTATTTAGATAGTAAAATCAAAATTTACTTGCACATCATTTACTTGCTCAGTCAATCTGACAACATCCACAGATGAAGCATGCAGTGGAAAACACCAGAGCAGCACAACGATACAAAAATCCTTCTGGTTTAGTTCATTTAACACACATCAGCAGTTTAAGTTAAGCTGACTGACCTTGCATATAGTTAAAACACAGCTAGCTTCCGTAAAAGGAATTTGTCAACCTCTGCTTGACATCCTGATCTATAATCTGAATCCAGAGAAGAAAAACTTGAGAAAAACCCTTAATAAAAACATTCTGTATCCAAATTTTGAATGCTTGTTATATACCACCTTCTCACTTACAAATTAGGCTTTCCCTCCATTCTACCCCCAAATGCTAACCATGTACTATGTGCACAGACCTCATTACATCGGAGATGGCGTCACTGCTATCACAAGTTCTCTGTCACTTTAAGCCTGGTACTTTTTATAAGAACTAAACACCAAAATATTACTTACGACCATCAAAGACACCACCATCACAGAAAGGAGTGATTTAATGACTCGCTATAGAATGAAGGTGCTGTATTTTTACACCTTCACTAGAGGCTCTTAAATTCTTTACTGTTGTATTTGATTTTCTTGAAATCATTGTGGTCTTAAAGCTAGACTACTATAGAAAAAGGAGGATCCAGTTTAGACATTTTGCCCCTGGACTTAAGTAGTGATTACATTCAGGAGACTTACTTTCACTGAACTTAAAAATGCAGAGATAATGGAACTGAAGAAATGCAATGGGACAGCCCATAAATAATTGTTTCCTTTTAAAATCTTGAAGATATTTCCAAGTACACAGACCCATTCTCAGATCTTACATTTCATTTCCAACAATCTATTTTCAAAGAGTAATCTGCCAAACAGAATCAGGTAACAGATCATCAGCACATAAAATCTGTTACAGCTTCACTGACAACTCAGCTGTTTATATGGGGCACCCAAGACACTTCAAGCAGAAAACCATTGAGTTTCCTTGCATTTCTCCTACAACCTGACCTTCCGTTAGTTTGCAGAGATGCTAAAATCATACAATCCTCAAAACCATATGCTGTTTTCTCTCTTGTGTTTATAATTAAATTACACTTTTAAAAGCTGCAAAAGCTTTTTGATTTAGATATGCACTGTGCTAGCTTCTGAAATGGAAGCATTTTCTTTTTAGTCTCTTCTGGTCTTTTCAACCCATTTCAGTGCCTACTACATCTTAGCAAAATTTTCCAAGGACCTTAACTAAAGACATTTACTGCTCATATTTGGATGACTAGTTCATTAATAGTCCTATGTCCTTCACAGAAAGTTGTTTTTATGTTCTAATCATCTTTTCAGAGGCCAGAAACATAAACCAGGTCATTATGATTTAATTCAAATCAATGTCCAATGAATTTCTAATTTTCATTTCATACTTGACGGTCTCAGCATCTGGTTTTGGCAACAGTTCAACTGAAATACTCTTTTATCAATATTTTAGGAAGTGTTTTCATCCTTTTAAAACCACGTCTAATCAAAAGGGCAGCAGCATGAACACATAATACCATTTCACAGGGAAATGCCTGGAAGTTGGAGTTCCCTCCAATTTAAGCATTTCTGCTCTAAAAGTTCCCTAGGACTTACACTGTATTAATGCAGGACAAACATTTCAACAACTACTTAGGCCGAAATTTTATTTGAAATATTCTTTCAAATTTGTTTACTTGCAGGATTATGCTAAGGAGCAACACCATCATGAAAAAAAGTATTGCTTACAAGGGTACTAAGTATGTGCCATACAAGGATATTCAGCTGCAAATTTTTGGTACTTAGTGAAAAGAACTGGTCTTGGGATTTTGAATTAGTGCACTCAGCCACTATTGCGTTTTCCTTGTATGAAGTTGGGCAGTAAAGCTTCCATTCCTAACAGGATCTTAGTGATTAATGACTTCCATACTCCTTCAAACAAGAATATGTTAATCTATTTGAAATAATAAAATTTTATTTTTGTCATGTTTGTCCTCTAGCATTCCCATATTAAAAGGATGTCTCATTACCTATTGTATTATTTTGGTTTACTATATAACTGTTGACTGAAAATACTCATTTTTTGTAGTATACTTTGAGCTTTATCTCCAGATTAGTTTTTGCTTTGTTCTTCTCATATCCCTACAGGCCGTTTTATTTCCCTGAGCTGTGTATGTTTGCTATTTCCACCTTCTCCTTCCTGGGTGCATCTTCAGAGTTAAGGAGTTATGCATTCATGTAAGTTACACAGCTACATTTCAAATCTTGTAAAAAAACCTTAGAAAAGCAAGAAAGTGTACCCTCAGGTTTTATGTTCTACTGGAAGGGATCAAATTTCTATTACAGATCCTTGATGAACAGATACATGAAGAATCTGGCAAGTCATACCCTAACCCTTGTGCATGTGATTTTCATTAACTTTTACATGAGTATATTTACTCCTGAGTGTTTTTAGGTAGACCTCTCAGAGCTCTGTTGTACATAACAGCTCACATGCAACATAGGCACTCACATTGTGTCATGCTTGTCCTGAAGTTTATCGGGAGAGTTATTCCAGAACACATACAGGCAGCTCATATATATAAAACTATGTCTTTCAGAATAGAGGAAGCCATGCTAATTGCATACATCTTTTTCCTGCAGCATATCTTACTATTTGCATGCTCTCATCAAATCAGTGCTTTTCACCAGATGAAAAAGGGATATTTTGAAAGTCTACTTAAAACAAATTATTCCTCTTATTTAACTTATATCTTGCTTCAGTGTTGTAGTCCTACTGACAATCCTGTTTGGCAGAGGGACTCTGCCAAAAATCCATACAGATCTCCATTAAAAAACCCCTCCAAACCAACCTTGAAATTAAAAACAATTCCCTACCTACTTACATATCCTTGCGAGAAATCACAAACCAATCACAAAAAATGAGATTATTACAAAATTTGTGACTCACTAATAAGTAGCTAGCTATCATTTGAAGATGATTCTGGAAAAGCAGAAGATGAAATAAAACTGCATAACTGTATCATTCAACTTGATACCTATTTTAAAATATCCAATTTAAAATAGATTAGAACTAAAAGTTCAGAGTCCTCCTCGGCCATGAGTAAAGGTGGTACTTTCAGCTGGAGAATATAAAATCCACCACAGTGTTTTGAATTTTAGTGAACTTCTGCAAATGTAAAGGAAAAGTGTTGGTACTGGTATCTGTGAGCTGTACTGAAATGCATTATTTCAGATCGGAAACTCTACTGACCTCTTATTTTATAGCATTCCTTCTTCCACTTCATAAAGGAATGTAATTTGTTTTCATTAATTCTATCTACACTTCTAAGCAAACCTTTCATTATTCCCTGCTAGTCTGTCACTCCTATTTGGTTTCAGACTCACCCAATTAAGAACAGTAGTTTGGATCTGAGGCTCCTGGAGGATTTTATTTTCAGAAGAATCCCAGCCTTTATTTAGATTCAGTTGTATCTAGAAATCATCATGTTATCACAACGAGACAAAATCACAATTTAGGACTTAATGATGCCCACATAGGCTGTTCACACAAATCTAATTAGTGCTTACAAGCATAACATGCATCACTGTGTTAGTTTGTTATTCTGGTGCTGCCTGTATTTTTTCTTGTTTAAGCACACATTCTGTGCTCTTTTCTTTCCAGTTTAGTTTGTTTCTTATAGTCTAACAGTTCTTGCTTTCTAGCTTGCTGTATTCCAACCACTATAATGTTTTTGTGGAAACAAAGGGTTTTCAGCCTATACAAAATTTTGAGTCTTTATTTTGTGTAATCCTTTCTTTTCTGCAATTTGAACCTCTTGACATAAGATGAACATCTCAACATTAATCTGAAAAATGCTTCTGCAGAAATTGCTTGTTTGATTGATACAAACTTCTCATAATACTGCCTCATTGGCAGATGTATAAGTGCACAATATTGGCAGGAATATTAATTGATATAAAATTTTTTGGACCCAACGATTGCAAATGTTGTATATTACCACTATTATGTGGATTTAGATTCAAGATCAGAAGCAGAACCATTGAATACTCTCATGAAAAGACTTCAAGATAAAAATATGCAGCTGCCAAAAGAAACGCCCCCAACTGTTTATCATCCAATTCCACCCCCTCCCCACCTCCATGCAGTATAAAATTAGGGATCCAGACTGCAATGATGAGTCAACTCTGTAAATGGAAGCTTAATCAAAAAACACTGAGTAACAGCAGATCATGCTTTGGGATTTCTTCTCCCTATAGAGTACAAGGATTTTTAAAGTGTAGCTTATTCTGAAATGATGTTTTGTTTCTGATTACTGATACCATATTCTATATGTGCATATAAGATTATGATATTAAGTCAAGGTCATAACATCACCAGCCCAGGGCTCAAATACAAACATTCTTTTAGCAAATGAATTCCAACTCCCCACACATTCTTCCCTTGCCAGTTTACATAAACCATCCAGTTTCATTGTCCAAGACTTCACAGAAATATTGCATCCCGTAAAAGTATTTGAATAGAGTATTTTATTTTTTTTCCAAACAAGAAGATATAGAAGAAACGGGAATGAGGGCTTTCTAAACTGGCAAATGCAATCACTCACTGTGATTTAAGTTCAATCTATGTACGTGGCTTGAATGTTGGTTTTGGTTTGTTTTGATTCACTGCCATATTTGACATCTCAGTCTCAATATGACCTGGAACACAATCATTCAAGGTTTTTACTGGAATTTCTCATTTTTACACTAAATAGTTATTCCTAGTTTCTCTAAAGTGTTGATATTTCATTTCAAACCTATCAGCAACTTTAGGTATATCTTCCTAGTTTCAGAGGGATGCATAAGCCATAAATATATCAAAGCACACTTTGCTTTAATCCAGATATTCTTGTCCCTGAGTATTCTATCCAATAGTGATGTTCAGGAAAAAAACCACAACAAAACACCCATAAGGGAACAATGTACATTGGAAGCAATGTGAACCAAGTGATATAACCATATATATTAAAAAAAAAAAAAGATTTACCCTTTTAAGATACAGGCACTGAGCTTTATGGTCAATAAAGAACTACTCTTGCTTAATGCCTTAGAAAGCTGTGCTGTTAAATTAAGGAAGCATACCATAGTGAATATTTCTCTGCATGCTACTAATGAAGAGCAAGTTGTTCTGCTGTGTAAAGGTTCTTTTGTCTTCTACCTCGGGTTAATTGCATGTTGCTTTACTTAGATAATTGGGCTCTGGTCACCATTAGACATCCCTGTGAACAAGACGACTGCAGCACAATAGTGGGAGTTCAGTACTTGAGATATCAAGAATTCCACCAAGGAAATTTGAAGCAAAGAGTGAAATCACATAAGATTTACTTGTGTTAACTGTTTTGAAAATCTCTAGTATACATAGAAGCCTTATTTATGCAAGATTTTTCATAATAAAACCTCTAAACTTTCATGCTTCTAGAGCATGAGCATGCCCTACCTCCTGTGAAAAACTTGTTCTTCAAGGATAAGTAATTTTCAGGAGTCTTCTATGCTCCTTTTATTCCAGGCTGAGGAACCAGATGACTTGGATTTACTTACTTACACAAGTCTCAATTCCTGGTGCTTATTCCTCAGTAGGTTTAGGACTACAAAAGTAGTGCCATTTACAGGTATTGAAATGAGGAAGGATTGAGACTGCTTTGGAGATTGTGTGAAGATTCTTACTACTGTGCTGCTAAACATTTATTAGAGTTTTCATTAATTATAAGGCATATCCACAGCACAGCTCTTCTTTTAAACTACCAGGACAATAGAATGAAATGCTGCTTAGGAAAAACAACAGCATAATGCAGAATTTTTAAAATACACTGTACTTTTAAAATGACAGTGTAATAGGGTATGTAAATGGTGATTCAGTGGACAGATTTGCCATAAGGTAAGCTTTTGGTGCCAGCACTCACTGAATCTCCCAAAGCAGCATTTCACTTCTCAACAATAGAAAAGCCTACTACAGGAGACAGGAAAACTCTCACCAATAGATGTCAGAACTGATCACAGTCTAAATTATCTATATCAATATCCAATTCTTTCTGAGGAAACTATCCTTGCCAGTATTGTCTGTCATGAGTATTAGGTATGTGCGGATGCTTTCAAGCAGTAGCGAAGGATTTCAAGAATACAATCTCGACAGCTTTTGCTTTGCTTCTAGCACTTGCTGCTCCACTGCTTTCTCTCACCTAGCTAGGAAAACAACTTCTCAGCAAGTCTTCTACAAAGGAGTCCCCAGGGCTCTGACCCTCTCATTTCCCTTGCTTTATTGTGAGCATATACTGCAAGGCCAAAAATAGACAGATTCAATTTGGAATCTACCGTGTCACAAATACCAGAGCTGTAGAAAAACATAATATATAACATAAGTATTAAAAGTATCTATTATATCTGTGCATACTGTAGAAAGCACCAATATCCTGGAATGGAGAGTGTGCTACATAGCAACTTTGATAGCCCACTATGACAGTAAATTTCTGTAATACATGCTCTCCACAAACATCTGGCTGCAAAACAAGAGAGCTAGTCATTACCCATTAAGATGAACTGACCAGAACAAGGTCCCTCGGAGCTTTTTTTGGCATACAAGAAATTGAAATGCTTCTCTGAAGGCTTGACCTTGCTGTCCCAATGAGTTATACAGAAAAATGTTGTTAACCTCACCAAAGTTTTACCCAACTCTTGATAAAAATCATAGGTTTCCCTTTTTTTTGAAAGTGCATCTGTTATAAGTACTATAAATACTGTACATGTTAAACCTCAACTGTAGCATTGCTTAAGTCTTCGGGTGCCCAACTGCATTTAACTTTCCTCATGACTGAGTAGACTATAACAGAACACCTTCAAGATTTTCAAGGTGGGGCAATACAGTTCTTCTAGCTAGAGACTGTTCAGCCCCAGGTGTTCAATGCTTTCCTGACATCTCTCAAGTAAAGCATCAGTTACAATTTCTGATTTTCTCCAAATTAAAAAGACCATAAAACACAGCAATTCCTATTAAAAAAGAAAATCTAATTGTATCTTACACGTCTTATCTGTCTTTGATTTATGTTACGAATGCTTTATATTGAAAGAATTAAAATACACATTACAGGATGACTTAGACCTGTGCTGTGTTTGGCAGGAAGATCAAAGAAAGTATTATCTGCCCTAAGGAGCAAGACACTGGAAAGGGAAACTTAAAAGACACCTTCAGCATAAACCAGACACTAATAAATACCTTGCAAATTCATGCATTTTAGTTAATCAGAGACATGTTGGATGCTCAATATCAGAGATTTTACTCATACAGTTTTTTGTATGACAGTTTTGCATTATTAACATGAGAAGCAGCACACTGAAAAGGTAAATGTTTTTCTTTAAAATGATCTTTTCTGGAGGAAGAAAAAAGAAAAAGAGACTAGGACATTTGGAACATTTGAACATTAACAAAAATAGATCCTGCTTTTCCAAATGTTACAAAATTTTTCAGGACTTTTTTCCATAATGAAAAAGATAATGAATTAAGATTTAATTCAGATATGCAAACACATGGATCTTATCAAGTTTCACAAGTCCACTAAACTGGAATGCTAAGTATCTTGAGGAAAGCCAGCCCAATGACATTTCAGTTTTGATCCCAGGTTGAGACAGGAACTAGAGAGAGTTAGACTGTTTAACTAAATAGTTCAGAACTTTAAAGTGATTCAGTTCCGAGGCATCAAAAGGAGCATTAGGCTAGCTTGGGGGGGTGGGGGTGGGGGGGGAAGAGGGAAAAAAAAAAAAGAAGAGACACTGTTCCAGGCGTAAGGAGATCCTATATTACAGGAAGTGTTTCATGCATCTGTATTCATTCCAGAGTTTCTTCTGTACAACACATCTGTCTTGTTAATGCAAAGACAGGGCTCAGAATGCATGACAATGCTGGAAATGCAATAAATCTTAGGAAGAAAATTTGAGAGAAGCCTTTTGAAAACCTAGTATTTTGAAAAGGGTCAAAAAAAAAGAAGAAACACCATAAATATAGCCTAATAGGTAGAGAAAGAACAGAATCAAAAAATGGGTTTAGTCTCATTACACTTGTAAGCTTGTGTCGTTACAGATATCAGTCTTTCCTTTGACATAAACAGCAGTGACAATCAGGATACATTCATTTTCTTCTGATTTCTTTCCTGTTCTTGATGTTGGTGTTCCCCCTACAGAGACTGTTCAAGGCCATGTTCAGTTTTGTGATCTACGATCGATGAACATAGATAGCTATCCCTAGGGTAGATACTCTGCTCCCAAATAGTTAGGGCCAGCAGTGGCTTTTAAACTGTGTCTTATATTCCCTATGGAATGTGAAAAACTAGAAAAAATATAAGTAGAAAAAATGTAAATAAAGAGTAGAAAAATATGAAACTAGTAGCTGAACTGCCCTGGGCTAGGGTGGAGACCAAAGAGTGTTACAGTTTCTCCTTTGTGGATGTGTCTCAGCCATGAGTTGGTGTCATATTTTACCTGCCAGTATTTTCCTATAGTCTTTTTCTAGATTAGATGACTTAAGTATGTAAATTAACTGAAATGAAAACAGAATATCAGTCCTTTGAAAGAATTGATCATGAAAGATGATGGGGAGGAACCGAATTTAGGAGTTAAAATTATGTTTTTCACCCATTTCTAATGACTCATTTTCAGCATTTATAGCTCACATGAGCTTAGAAGGATTAATAGAGAGAGGCAATGTTTGGAAAGTCTTTAAACTATAAACTGTTTGGTATAGGTGTATTCTAACCTGTACACACTAGAAGTTTATTTCTTGGAGGGAAAACAGCTGCAATTCATAACTTTCTAGATGCATTAAACAGCACATTTCCCAAGGGGCAGATCTATTTTACAAAAAAGATAAAAATAAATCAAACTATAGAGGGAAATCAATCAGGTATCCAGCTTAGAGTATTTTAGCTTTTCTGCAGCTGAGAATGAAGGGGTACCAGATACTGGAATTGTTTTTGAGTGATGAGGAAAACGTGTATAGAGCAAGTGAACATGTTCTGGTAGCAGAATGCTCCCCCTTCTTATTGAAGGATATAGAAATAAGATTTACAAAATCAACTTGTACACAATAATGATTTGGTGTAAAGAATGCTTTTAATGACCTTCTTTTCACTTTGAATAGGTGCATTCACTCAGGTATACATCCCAGCACTTAAGCTTCAGGTACTTTTTTTTTTTTCAATTACTTTGATACAGCTCTGATTATTACAGAATAGGATAAGAAGTGGCAAATAGTTGGCAAACCCTAGTGATTTCATCAGGGAAGAAGTTTAGTCTCTGAATCAGATGTAAGACTCTAAGCACAGTTCTTTCTTGATTTTAATGAAGAGAAATATAGCAAGTTCCTACTCAGCTTATCTAACAATCACAGAATCATAGGGGTTGGAAGGGACCTCAAGAGATCATCAGGTCCAACCCCTGATATATGCAAGCTTATACTATATACTGACTCTCTCTAAATTATACTTCAGAGCTGAACATGGAAATGACGACACTTTTTCAGAGTTTAAATGAGATTTCTTGAGTTTTTCTGGAATACTTAGAAAATATTTAAAGATGGTGCCTTCATTTTTATCAAAAGCAAATCATTAAGAAAAGCCCAACTAAATTCAGATTTCGGGCTAGTGTTGATAGCAACTACTCAGGATACCAAACAAGGGCCAAGAAGTGGAAAACCCCCACTGCGTTGTTGTGACTTTGGGATTAATACTGAAATATCCAGCCAGATGTTTACATATTCCTACTAAATTCATTGTGTCCCTCTAGAAGCAAACACTATATCCCGTTTCCCTGACACTGCAGTCACACAAGAACAAGATCAGACTGAAAGCAATTTTAAAAGTTCATTCGTCTTGTACAATGCAAAGTTCAGTGCTTATAATTCAAATGGGTTCAGACAATGCTGATGTCTTGTGCTTTTTGCAGGCCAAGAAGACACATAAGATTCTGTGTGCTAACTATTAATCATAACTCCTAAAGAAATGAAAAACATGCACTGGGATATTCTACTGCTCTTCCCTTCTTTTGAGAGTTTTTTTTCAAACAAAACCATTTATAAAGCTCTAATTATTCAAAGCTCCATTTATGAACTGAGTCTCAGGCTCCGAAATGGCTGATGCTTTTCATCCTTTTACAACCCCCAATGTACCATTTCAGAAGGCATTGTACAAAAAGCCAGGGAGCCCTCTGCCCACAAAGCCACAACCTAAGTGTTCTTGACCCTGAAATATATGAAACTGTCAAGGGACTGCTGCAAGAATAGCATGAAAACGCTCCCAAGAAAGCTCTGCATACTGTTTCTTTTCCTCCTAGACAAATCGATGCTAGTGACACAGAGCAGTGCTTAGAGACTGCCCACCTCCAAGCTGACCAGTTTCTCCACCAATTCATCAGTGAAAACATATGCAATAGTCAAGTGTACCAGAGGCTCCAAGTGTCATCACACTGTAATCTGAACATGATAATTGTGACTAAGGAAAGCTTTTGCTTATGCTAACTGGGGCAGGAAAGGCTTTCAGGCTGAGAGCTGCCTGCAAATCCCTTCACAGTGCAGAAAATCAAGAATCATATAGCAACATTTCTGTATAGTGAAGCAGTTCTCAAGAACTTGAAAGCCCATGTCAAAATTCTGTGCCCTCTCTGACATACATTCAAGTCACCTGCAATATCATCCCTCTTAAAATTTATTTATTATTAAGCTAAGGCTCTGCTAAGAGCCTTCAGGCTATCTTCAACCTATTTTAAAAATTATTTATAAAGTAATGTATATGGGAAAAATGTTCCTAAGATATAAATGCATAAATTATATAATGCATAAAGGAAGCAAAAGGCACCTTCTTTATCCCAGCCCAGCTGTGAGGCAGAATGTCCAGACCATTGTGTGCAGAGACCAGGAGATACTGGTTTGAACACCACAAACATTTCTCTCCTCTTGAACGGTGCTATAATCCTTAACATACTGCTCTTCCTCCAACACTATCATATTCAAAAACAGAGTTCAAGAATTCCTCCTTTGGAAAAAAGAATATCAGCCTTCAAATAGGAAATCTTGCAGCAGGTGGAAGCTCTTTTCTTGACACTGGAGAGGAACTGACATCTCAGAGCAGCACTGGCTTTCCAACCCCTCTCTATCCTTATACAGGATAGCTCCAAGGAGCCTTCTCTAGGTAGATAACTGGCCTTTCTAGACCCTTTTCTGGGGTGCCATGCCCTCCACTGGACACTATACAAGCAACTGTAGTCACGCATACTACGCAAAGTAGACTTTTTACTCATCCCATTTCAGTAAGGTCATTTTTGTACACTGAAAAATTATGATGATGTAATATAGATGCATTAACTTTTGGCTATATCTACAAGGGAATGGTTAGTGTGCTATATATGAAGGGACTATTAACTCAGATTAAAGAGAGAACTTGGCAGGTGCACCACATACACAGGATGAATTTTTATTTTGAAGCTAATGGCAACAGTGAAAATTCTCATTTGCCCAAAGGTGATCATGTCAGATGACATCATGTCAGATAGCATTAAATAGCAATCAAGCATTAGCTGAGACAATTTTTCTACACTTGCATAGCAGCAACTGAATTGATAGAGAAAGAGGCATTGCATAAATGGGAACATACTGAAGTTATCTGAGTGTGAGCAGGTGTCCTTAAGTGCAATTAGCACTTCACAGCCCTTTTGTTCCTTTAGATTCATCTGCCCAGAATTATCAGTTTGTAATGGCATACAGCTGCTGAATAGGTCTCCCTGCATCTGCCATGCCTATCAACCCATAATCAGTCTCAGTTCTGTGAACAGCTTGAGTACTAAGAAAATACAAATTCAAACCAGGTAATGTGTACTTCAAATAATTCTTAGCCTTGTTCTTCTCCTCTAACATGCTACTTGACAAGCTAGGCTGAGCTTCCTAATCGTTTCAACTTTTTATATTTCTGAAATAATTAGGAAGACATTTCACATCCCATTCTCTTCAAAATCCTTTTTAACCTATTTTGAAACTGAGCAATCAAAGCATCATGCAGCAGATGTAGCTGAATATTCAAGTGTGTTGAACAGAGGGGAAGAAACAAAGAATATCTAAGATTTATGGTCAAAAACTAGTTTTCAATCTATACTCAATTCTTTTCCCATTTCAACCTTTACGTAAAAAGAAATAGGCCTCAATTTCAAGCACTTTTTTTAAAAGAGATACTCAAGACAATGGCTTTTTTTTTCTTGAATTCAATTCTGATAAGCCTATTAAGCATTGTCAAGCTGAGTCAAACATCAATTCCAACACACTTTTTGAAGCTACAATGTGGTTCCATTCAAATCTCTAGGTTAAGATCCCTTTAAAACCCCACATGAGATAGTATCAAAGCTTTTGTTCAATCAGTACCATCCCTGCTCCCCAGAAAGAGCATAAAACACACCAAATAATTCATTGGCAAATTTGGTTTAGTCAACATTTGTTTTTCAAGAGAAAACCAAAAGTGTGTATAAACTCTGCTACAAGAGGAGACCTGTCAGGGAAAAGAGACAGTTCTGCTCTACCACAGGATGACTTAGCAATGAGACTGAAATTATAAATACAGGACCACATTTTCCAGTCAACATTAGAGGCAAAACATGTTTACAATGTTACAAAAGTGAGCTATGAGACTTACCAAAAATAAATATGAAAACAAAAATTACCAGAAACACCTGGCAAATGCATTCCTCAGACTTATGGCAATATTGCTAGTGTTGGAAACAGAAACACTGTTTTCTTGCAAATTCTTTGTTTCAAAATATTTAATTAAATTCACTTCTATTTAAGTTTAACACACCAGTACAGAAGATACTGAAGAGTTGGCTCAGTTGTGCTGTGACGAAGTTTTGATTAAAGTGAGTTTTCCATGAAGCTGCTGGGAAATTCAGAGCCAAGTCTCCAGCTGCCCCAGGAGCATGCACTGCCAAACTAAGCCTGCCCATCTTGTGAAACGGAAAGCAGATTTCAAGTCTGCTAGGTTCAATTGAGAAAACTAGGTAAAGCAAGTCCAGTTAGTCTGTGTAGACCCAGTATTTTATTCTGCTTGAAGTAATTCTATTATCTGATGTTAGATTTCATTGGGAGAAGATACCTCACCTGTACCTCTGGTTCTTAAACCTTGAGTTCCACACAACATACCAACTGTAATCTTTCTCCAAAGGAGAAGGCAAATCATGTAACTACTTTCAAATAGCTATGAAACAGTCCCTGTTAGCAACTCAGTAAGCCATTAAATAATCTTGTTCCTGGGCTTGAATTCCTTAGGGCCCCATTTAAAAGAAATTAGGAGCTTCATTTATGCAGAAAACTCTGAAGTGCATAGTAAAATAATGTGTCACAAGTTATATAAATTTAAAAGCAGGTGGTTGACTAAAGCAGCTTTGCCAACAATGCATTTATGAACATGTTGGTTGCTATCAGAAAATACTAGACCTATTACTAAAGCATATGAACACATTAATAAATCATAGCAATTACACAGCATTTTACATCTTCAGTACTTTGCAGAAGTGTAGCATGCAAATTTCTTTCATTATTAGATCTTTGTTTACCTAGATGCTTTTCCTCCCACTGCTTGTGGCAAACCTCACAGTCAGCTATTCTGTCAGACTCCTCCAGCTTTTCCCAGCTGTCCCTCACTTTAAGGCGCTCTCTCATTTAACCCTCAATGCCACCTTTGTGCATGTCATCTCAGCCTACAAATTCAGCACATCTACTGAAATGTCATCTCCCACAAAGTCTCAGGATGATGAAAAGACAAAGCTTCCTGAGAATTCTCTGACTTTATATCAAAAAAATACTGATTCCTTGAATCAAATAGTTGTCAGAGCATATAAGTAAAGTAGAAGTCTTTTTTCAGGCCAGGATAGAATCTTTTGGTCAGATATCATAGTCTTAATCCTCAAAATAAAACAAACCCATAATTACACTTAGGGACCCACAAAAAAGTGACAGCCATTTCCCAAAGTTAAAAATACACAGGTTCATGTCAAATAGAAGTATGGATTGCAGACTGTGTTATTTAATCAGTTTATTTTGAGATAGCTAATCCAGACACACATCTTAGAAGGCTTAAGTTTCTTTGAAAGCAAAATAGGAAACTTCATAATCTCAAGAATTATGAATCAGATTGTAAACTATTAGAATTGCTTTGTAGAAATAAAAAACTAAACCTCTTCAGTCAACGGGTAGACTTAAGTTTCTTTTGCCTTCACAATTTCTTTCAGACTACATCTTTGTACTTGTGACATGCAAAGAATAGCTTTTTTTACCTCAAATCTTCCACAATATCCCTTTAGCATAAGATGAAAACATGTATGTTAACAATAAAGAAAAATTACATTATACACATTTTATTTGGAGTAAACATTTTTCCATCAGATGAGTAATACAGATTACATTCACTCAAGTAACACTTGTTTCTGTGAACAGTATTTTCCATGTAGTCTCTAAGCAAGAAGTTAGTAAACACATACTGCTCAGATACTTTTCTTTCCAAATAGCTTTTACAGAGTAGCCAGAGAATCATAGCTCCACACAAACCATCATATTCTAGATAAACCTTGCCTTGTCCATGTTCTTAATCTCTCAAGCACACCACCACTTTGGTTGTTACGTTTAAGAGACTTCTGTGAAAAAATGTTAGTTTTTTTGAAACCTGTCAAGGATCAAAGAACCATAGATTTAGACTACACAGGACATTTGGGTTAGACTACATATAGGATTCCTCTATGTCAGCAAAGCAAAGACAGTATAAACCTAGAGGAAAGCTCACTGAAGTTCCAAACCAGGCTCAAGACAGAATAGGGTCAATGCATAGACCCCTGACAAATTCAATTTGGCTAACAGAGTAGGAAGTCTCCTAAGGGATCAGCATAAACAAACCCGAGTAAGTGGGTCCCTTCAGTACTCTTCTGTTTTTCCCAGTGCAAGTTACATTCTTGGAAACCAAAACATTATGAATCCAAATGAAGTTATTTATGGACAACTGTAGCATATATTCCTAGCATATATTACCTAGGCTGTAGAAGTTGAAATAGAAATCCTGCACAGTATATAGAATGAATAATACAAGATGAAACAGACAATAGATTTTCAAAGCCAATATAAAAAAACCCCATACATCATCTATTAAGTCTCACTGCAGTTAAAGCAGTTTCACTGTGCCTACTAGATTTGCATGATCATGGAATTAGCTCCAAATTTGTCTATCAGCTGCCTTGGTATCTCTGCATGCAGCCTACATCACCGGTCTATCAATACCTGACATGTAAAAAACCCCTCCATATACTGAAATAAATATAGCTGTACTTAGAGATCACTAAGAAAATACTAGAAGGTCCTAAAATATAGGCCAAACCTAGCTACAAGGTAGCATGTGACACAAATATAACTGAATTCACATCAAAGATATGGGATCATATTAAAGCAACTGAGAAAAATAGGATTCCATATCTCATCTTTGCAAAGAATTGCCCACCCATAAACCTAGGTCACATTCTCATAAGGAGCTTTATCCAGATCAATACTTTTTGCATCTCTGCAAAGTGGACTGTAGGACTCAGCTACACAGAAACACCCACAAAACCTTTTCTCAGAGTTCCCTACAGGGCACTGCAGACATTTGAGTTCTCACCATTGTTTATTACTTGTTTGATATGTTTACTTTTGATGAATGAAATATGCCAGAAAGATCTGTAGTATACTGATAACATCAGAATTCCTTTTGAATAAAAATATCATTGCACAGCTACAACAGCACCAGGTTTTTTTCTTTAGTGGTAGATGTTTTTCCCTCAAGACAATAAGACCTGATGGGCAATATCCCTTGCTTCCTCCACCTATGACCAACAAGTAGACACTTGCATTACTCATCTGATTTGCCAGTTCAGATATGATGAAAACAAACCAATTTCCCCCAGTTAGTAAAGGCCGATATCAACATAACCATCAACCTTTTATCTTACACAAAATACACTGAAAAAGCCTGGCACAGTTAGATGAAGTGCCAAAGTTCATAATTGTTAGATAACAATTTCCTGACTTACTTCTATCTGTAAGGTATCTACTCATTACAATTTAAGTGAATTTACTCTGCCTGTCTGCTGCTACAGTCTTCCACTAAAATTAAGATTTTGTTTAATTTAAATAACTCCACTGATTTCAGGTGCTAAGATAAGAAGGGCTTGTTCATCCTAGAGAGAGATGAAGACTGCCAGAGTAATGATAAAAGAGACTGAAAAAGGTTAAATGCCATTGACAGTGAAGCAGGGCCAAGAAAAAAGATTGGAAAATAAAGGCTGAGAGAAAACCAGACAAGGACTAGAGGCTAGGAAAAGAGACCCAGCACTGCTTACATCACTAGGTAGCTTGTGAGGAAACAACTTTATGCTTCTGGAAAACACTTTTCCCCAAAGAATTCTCAGTTTCTGAACAGGGACCTGGCCAATGGTTTTGTGATAGATTCCATGCAGTGTTTTTCTTTCAGGTGCCAGCTGCCCAAGGCTTCATATTTTAATAATTCCAAGACTCCCAAATATGATCTTAGGTGCAGATGCTTCAAGAGAGTTAAGGAAGAAGACATTAGTGTCAGACCATAAAAGTAAAGAACCTGTTCTAAGGTGATGGGACATGCTTTACTGAATAGCAGTATATGCTTTTACTGCTTGCAGAAGGTGTCAGATACTTTAACCACAAACCAGGGTCTCCTTGGCATGCTAGGCTGTATCTACTGATCTTCGGAGATTGCTTAGGTACTTAATGTACAATTAGGTACTCACAATGTATTCAGCTGACAAGCTGAATAAAAATCTACACAATTAAATGAGAAATATGATGGGAACATGCATGTCTGAGTTGATATGGCTCAGGCTGCATTTATGATTTCAGAATAAATACCATAAGCTACATAAATCATTCACAACTGCACTATCCACCAGCAGAAATCTCATTGATCCCTTTTAAGTTAAAAATTCTCTCTGTCAATGCCTTCTTTTGTTGAAAAGCAAGTTCAGTAAAAGTCTTATTGGGCCCTTGAGCTTTCATGCACCTGTGTGGAAGACTCCAGTAGTAATTTTGCTACCTGTTCCAAAACTCACTGATATATGTGGCAGCATGCACTATGAAAAAAGCATATGTAGAAAGTTAATTTAGAAGTCCTTTGCAGGATGATTGACTTTTATTCTGTTTGCAGTTTTAATATGCTTGATATGCTTATCACTTATCACCTTGGTAAGTAATAACCCACACCCTGTTCTTGATTTATACAACAGCGTTCTCTGAAACACACCTATGTTTTAGTTGACAAAGTCTGTAGTGAGTGATTGGCCTGATGCTGGTCTCACTCTAGAGCTTTTCCTCGATCCTCCTGACTTCTGCTCCTTTTACATTTACCTTAGAAAGTGTAGTATCACATCTCAGCTAGCAATAGGAACAAAAGACTGCAGGACAGAAAAAGGTGACCTCTCAAACTGCCTGCACCTAGAGCAAAGGTAAACACATTCTCTTAAAGCATTATTTAACAGGCCAGCAGAGTGTAGGAAGAGCTGAGGTGAAACAAGCTGTTCAACTTTGGGCTTGAACAGAGTAGTATAGACAGGTCAAACAAGACAAGGAGTAGACTTAGTGTCTCAGTGGAGACCTTAAAACAGGACTACGTGGGCACTGTGTCAGCTTTCCCACACAAAGCCAGAGTTCCTTGAGCCAAACCACTTAAGCTTGCACTAAGGAAGAACGACTCCAAAGATCAGTAATACTTTATGATGTGAGCAATGGCATTTAGAAACCAGTATTTGCTGTTTTTCATAGTCTGAATTTCTGATGATTTCTATGGTATTTAGGTTTTTCAGCATAACACAAGTGCAAAATATTCCAAACTATGAACTAATGTAGGGGAGTGACACCAGTTGATAATCAGATGGGAATTTCACTGAACATTAAAACATTGGCAAAAATCACACAGCCCTCCCATCAGTATTGCTTTGCTTAAAAGAAGTCAAACATGAAATCTACTGTCAGAAAACTTCAATGCAGCCATCAGAAACCTAAACAGCACTCATTATTCAGCCCAAAAGCACATTTAAAGAGACCTGTCAACTTGATACACAAACATCCATAGAAAAAAAGGGGAATGGGGAAATCCACAAGTGTCAGTTGACTTTACTGTAAAATTATGAGCTTATATCCTGCTCTTCAAGTATTTTGTTTTCTGTAGCAAATCTGTATATGATGAAAGCTGTCTCAAAAAGCATATCCACTGCTTGAAACAGTGCAAGCAGACTAGCACACAGCTGCAGCATACGAAACTGCCATTGGTTAGAGGGAGCAGAGGTTTCCGACTGTACAGGCTTAACCTGCTTACAGCACGAGCCACAGAGCGCTTGGAGAGAGAGGCACCTCAACAGGAATATTGCATCCCTTCTCAGCTGCGGTGTATTCAGCCACAGGAGCTCAGCTGGCAGGCGGGACCTGGTTGAGCTCTGCATTTTAGCTGTGCTTGTTTGTCTGCAAAACACAAATGCTCACTCCCACATTCAAAATTAGACTACAACTAAAGAAAGTTTTAGCGGTATTGTTAATCCTTGTATAGCCAAAAAGCAGACACGCACGCTACTGCTCTACTAGGGGCTATTGCATTGTCCAACCAACAGTAAGGTAAAACATACAAGTCATGTTGACAATAAAATGCTGAAACCACTTAAGATTTAAGTCTGCATAGTACATAATCGAAGTCTTACATTTCTTACATTTAAGTTTGTTTTAAATAAAGCTTAAACCCATAAAAACTTCCTTATTCATATTCATAATATGTGTTTATAATAATTTGTGTTTTCCTCAGATTTAGCTTCTGTTTATTGCTACATTTCAATAAAAAAGTGGCCTTTTTTCTGTCACAAAAGAAAAGTCTGGGATACACAGAAAAATATAGTGAATAAAAAGAATAATTTATAGCCAGCATGAAGTGTATGTACTGAAAACTTAAAATTGTACTGCAAAATTTTTCAAGTACCTTAATGTGTTTAGATGGCTAATGGTGCGGAGGTGAATAATCAATACTTGGCTTCTCAAGTGAAACAAGGCAATGACATTGAGGGAATTTTCTTAATAGAAAGGAAATTAGTTTTTTTATCCTCAGAGCTATGAGGTTACTGAACAGAGAACACAATTTGTTTTATCCTTTGTTCCCTGCTGATCTTTATTTTTTTATGCTTTGGCTTAAGGTAGCTAAAGAGGAAGAAGTTTCACATATTTTTCCATGTAAATCAGCTGTACCATGAAAAGAAATTATTATAATGACAAAAGTAAAAAGCTTTCCAGATCTCCCCTTCTCAGTAGAAGCAACTGGACTTTTAAAGGAAACTTCTGACAAGTTTCTTTTGTGATTTCAGAAGAACTTTATAGATGGGTTCTCCATATTATGCACAATTTTACATGAGATGTGTCTTCCTTCTCCTCTTGTATTTTTGTTTTCAACTAAACTACCCCTTTCTTTCTAGGTTTTTTGTTGTTTTTTTAAAGCCAAACTTGAAAATAGCACAGTTACATTTATTACTGGCTATTTTCCTCTTGATATAGGAAATCACTGGCACTTATATCTAGAAACATGAGACAAAATGAAAGCTTCATTGTGGAAAAAATACAAATGCACATTTAGCCACTCATCCATAAAAACTGCATTGAAAATTTTTGTAAGTAGAGCTTGAAATAAGGTTCATTTCTTTTGAAGTTTATTTCCAGTAAGAAATAGGAAACATTGTAACAGTGGATTGAGAGATCTGTGTTTTTAGCTTTATGTCTTCTCATGCTCCTGAATTTTCATCTATGGTCCAACATCAATTGCATTGTTCTGATTTTTTGTGCAGTAAAGTGACAGGAGTTGTCAAATTCTTGTCATTCTTTCAGGAGAGGTTTTAACTTGTGATGGGAGTGACACAGACAAAGTGACAAGATAAGTTGGGTACTAACAGTGGTTTTAGAAGTGTTTGCAGGTACATTACTACCTTATTTGCTATCCTTGTGTGAAAACAGTCCTATCTGTTCTCAGAACCCTGGGTTAGAGTTTATTCTCCTTCATGCTGTCAAATTCTTAACTTTTTCCCCTTCTCTTTTTACTCCTCTGTGCAGAAGACTCATAGGAATTTAAAATATATTTTTTTTAAAAGAAAGTACAGACAAACATGGAAAAGCATTTCTTAAACTCTAGCTGATGTTAGTTCAAACTGCTACTAGTGATTGAGGTTTGGGTTTATAATCCTGGATCCAAATTTAAGCTGAATTGTTGCTGAGAATCATTATCTGCAGGATATGAAAAGTTCTGACCAGCTTCTGCAGCTGTGCTGACTTCAGTTAACCCTTTTCATTACTGAAGCCCTAAAATATTCAGTGTTCTAGAGTATTTTATATAAATATATCAAAGGAGATTGTCACAAACTACTACTGTTAATAGCTACTATACAGACAAGTCATCTAGTACTTGCATATTCAGTTAATAGTTCAGACATTGTCTGTAAAGCCTTCATTATATTTTTATAAATTAATTGCCAGCAAAATGCACACATACAAATACACACACAATTAAAAAATAAGGGAGTTAACTAGCTTTTGACAGAGTCCTAAAAATACTGAAAATGGACACAAAAACTTGAAAGCTATGCTTAAGTTCTCTTCTGTGATACCATTGTTCTCCTGCAATCACACATACAGAAGGCAAATTCAGGCTTTTTGGTTTGGCTGGTTGGGTTTTTGGTTTTTATTGTTGCTTTATGTAAGATGGGTAATAGATAGTTGGTGGTTACTGGCCAGATAACAGCAGAGGACAAGGAGGGGGTTTGCTATTTTTTACCCTTTTACAATTTCAAGCTTTTAATCAGTATGTTAATCTGCTCACTACAGTTAATGCTTTTTTTGGGGAATAGAAATCAATTCCTGAGATGAATTGTACAAAGTGTTAGCACAAGCCATAAGAACACTTGTGCTTGAAGGTGTCCTGTTAAGGTTCAAGGGGATCAATATTTTCCAATAGGTACTGCAAGTCTGATAGATTGTATCTGCTGACGTTAGGAGGTAACAGCATTGCAGATGGCTTTGCCGTTATGATCTATGGAAGTGACATTCATAAGCAGTGGGCATCCATGAGTCAGTCGCCTAGTGTTTTCTTCAGTCCTTTTTTAAACTCATTCCTTTTATCTGTCTTGCAGTTATGCAATTGAAAACAAGAAAAGGCATTTTTGCTTTTTGTCAGGTAACAGAAACTGAAATTCTAATTCAAAGATTTTACTGTTTAGTCAAGGTATTTTGCCCAAAGTGTAGATTTCTCTTCCTCCCCTCAAGGAAAATATCACAAGATTTTCCATTTCTCTTAAAAGTATGGCAAAGAAGATTCAGCAAAATCTTTTCTTTCATGTCAGCCACTGAAAAGACTTAGGAATTGACAAGAGACTTATTTCATGATCTCTGTCTTGCCAATTAAAGCAATGAATTATAACTGCTTTCTTGAAAATCCCTTTCTGGAATGAAGGAATAAAGTTCACTAACTTTACTAATGTATAACTAAAAATACTCATGTCTGTATATGATAACTTTTCTAGATAAACTAGTAAAACACAACTGCACAGATTTCTAACCTACAATAATTTGCAATGAAAAATTTTACTAGGTGGGGAAAAAGTTAAAAGCTTTCAAGCTTTTTTTTTTAAATGAAGTCATCAACAGTCACAAACATTTTAAAGGAATATCTCAAAGCATTGTGTTTAATAACACAGGATGGAAATATCAAAGCGCTCTACAAAGCAGTCACACTGACGGAACATTAGGCTAAGGCAGGTAAAGGCTGTTTTCCTTGTGGATTTTAGTAATTGATTTGTTTCAGTTTTAAATCATACAGAGGAAAAAAGCCCTGTCCTCTAAACCTTCATGCTTATCAGTATGCCAATCTTACTATCACTTTGCCTAAAAATGAAGTAGCCTTTCCTTTATTCATATGCTTTGATTTGCTGTCCATTATCCTGTTTTATACAGTACTTTAAACTGTAACATAAGCATCAGACAACATTGTCACTGCCTTCCAAGAGAAGCTTTTATAGCTATAGCCCAAGTTTACCAACCATGCCTGACTAAGAGAAGCCCCAAACAGAGAAGGGAAACTGGGGAGCCCAGTAACATCTGCTGCCTTTTTCACAGGTTACAAAAGTTAAATTGCACAGCTCTTTGGAGAACCAGTTTTATTTGCTTCAATATCCAAAGACAATGCAAGCCACATAGAAAGACAGAAAGGTCAGGGATTCTGATAAAACAAATATTGAGAACATTCTGTCTCTTTCTACAGTGCTTATCAAAAATTTACTCAAGTCCTTGGGCAAAAAAGACAAGGTACAACAAGGATCATTTGGACAAAGCACCCCTGAAAAAATTTCTTCCAGCATCTGCATTTACTACACCTGGCTGTCTAAAAGCAACCAACCTTGGGAAGAGATAAGTTCACTCTAGTAATTTAGGAAGTGATACAGTTGGGTGATTTTCTATGCCTTCACTAAGAACCAAATCTGATTCCAGGTTTCCTGGAGATAGTGCAGTCTTTTCCTTTGAGTCTAGTGGGTTTTGGATTAAACTCTTGATTTAAGATTGGGGTATTTATTTATTTTTTAAGTAACTTCCAGTACTTCAAGTTTCTCCATCACGTTTATGACTCAAATGTAACCCAGAGCTAATGCTTAAAACCACCCCACAACTGTCTTCCAAGTTATTACCAAATCCAATGAATGAATTAACTCATTCTGCCTGATTCCAATTTGTTTCTAAAGAGGCAAAATGAGTAATACTTAGTGCTTTCTATTTTTCCTATTGTACTTTCTTGCCTCTGACTGAGGCAAGTCAGTTTATAAGGAAAGCAGAATACAGAAGCAAACTCTTTTTATTTCTTTTACTCTCAGGTTTGAGAGTTTATTATTTTCGTGCAGCTTCCATCCCTGCTCATGGGCCTCTCATACAAGAGAACACATTCAAGCCTCGGGCTCTCAAACAAGTCCCAAGAGCAGGGTTCTCATTCTCGTTCCTTTCTTGAAATAGACAAAAGCCTTTTGATTTTTCTGATCTTTCTTACTAGTAGTACTTGCATAACCATTGCCTTTTTCTTTCACTCTCATCTAGCACCAAGCCTCATCCTCCTTTTTCCAGCCAGTTCAAATGCTAAATCGATTATGCTCATGAGCCTCTTCAAATTAACCTATTCAAGTCTAATTGGTTGATTCTTTTCTTTCTAAGCTTTCATCTACAGGGAGTTTTCACCTTTGTGAATTAAATTTAGCTGGATGAGCCAAGTATTCTTCCTCATTAATTTATTTCTGCTTCTGGTTTTAAAGCCACAGAAATCAGGTCTTCCTAGCAAGATTCCTCCCTTAAGACATAGGTTTCTGAATGCCAAGATTTTGTCATATCCTGACAGTAACAATCATTTGAGATGCCTATTGCAGTGTAGCCAAAACCTGGTTAATAGCTCTGTTTTCGTTATGATTATGAAACAGGACCTTCAGCTGTGAAATGCTTGTCTAGAGTGAAACCCTTTAATAATTAGAAGCTGTATGAGCATCTATGAGAAAGATGAAGAACTTTTGAGAACGCTTTATACTACGGTTTCATATTTAACATTGTTTTAAGATACAAACTACAGTATTAAGGACTTTGGAACTTCTCATTTTCTCCTATTACCAGTCATCTGGGACTCCAGAACTATATGAAATTAGATCTTATTTTGTTATTCCCTAAACTTCTGTCCAGATCAAAAAATCAGTACCATATTAGCAGAAATTGAGATATAGTCTTTCTAATTCATAGAAAGCTACAAGCAAAAGCTCAGAGAGGTAAACCTTACTGGCTTCCACAGTAAATGATTTTCCAAGAAAACAAAACCACCACATCAAATTCTTCCAGATGCTATCATGATTTGAAATACACTCTTGTAAAATAACAAAAGGAACTTTTCTCATTGTAATGCCACGGATAACACAAAGGTTTATATTAGTCTTCTGGTGTAGGCATAGGAGTATGAGGACTTAATACTTACACCTCTTCCTACTAATAAAACCCATTCCCCAGCAGTGCTGGGGACCCAGTGACACAGCAGTTAAGGGCTTACTCTTGTACACAGAAAAATGTGCATGCAATGTGATTACAAAAATATAAGCAGGATTGACATAGCTCCAAAAAGAAAAGTTGATTTTATGCTACTACCACCTATTATCACAAGCCAGAAGGGACTGCATATTTAAAGTAATTTTAATGGCTTAGTAGTTTTGGGTTTGGTTTACAAGTTAGTTGAATTAGACGTTAGGTTTCTTGGGTTTTTTCTTTTCTAGTTCCAGTTCACAAACTGCATTGCCACTTGATATTCTTGCAGTAACCTGTGAAGACTAACAGAAAGGGCAAAACAGGAGCTAAAAGAAATTAACTTTAACCCTAATGAAACCAATGACTCATTCAGTGAGCTGCCACTAAGACACAACCAGCTCAGCTGGAGAAAAGGGCTCTCAAAAGAGACATAGCCTGGGTACTCTGCACTTCAAAAAAAGTGTTACAGAAATAGTGAATTAGAGGACTTCTTCAAACCAAAAGCCTGAAACTATTTTCAAATTAAGCCAGAATTCATTCATGTATTGCAGCATTTATAGATTGCAGTTACGCTGCTGTACAAGAATAGCTGCAGATTCTTTGTCCTTCCCGTGTTCCTTGCTGTTAT
Organism: Hypotaenidia okinawae; assembly: GCA_027925045.1. Lineage (NCBI taxonomy): Eukaryota > Metazoa > Chordata > Aves > Gruiformes > Rallidae > Hypotaenidia > Hypotaenidia okinawae. The sequence continues at coordinate 8,320,721 of BSDF01000007.1, forward strand.
CCTTACATCTGATCTTGCATTGAACAATGTAAGGCATGACAACGATCAAAGGCATCAGAAGGCTTCAAGGGCAAACTTTACAGAAATATGGGGAGATATCTTTTAAATAAAATCTTACTCACATAGCTTTACATTCTCTAGATCTTTCCAGTCAAGAATGTAGATTCCCATATCTCTGGCTATAGGGAGAGGCAAACCTGTCACCTGAACACCTAGTCTAAAAAACGACTGGCACGTTGTCATTGATTTGTGATCTCACAACTTAACCAGTTTATCTTCTTTTATTTATTGTGAAGAAACCAACTTGATACCTGATATGTAAGGCAGCAGGGTAATAACAAGTTTCCATCTACTTTGTCAGAAAAACAGAGTGCTGCAGTATATGGGCATACCCTACAGGGATGAATCACTGTATTGAGAATTCACATGTTTTACGTAGCATTTCTACCAGAACAGTTGAAAGCTTTATGCTTACATTAACATTTTTTCCTATGTATTCCAGCCACTTGACAGCACAGTGGCATTTTCCCTGCTCATGATGCAATATGCTAATCCACCAGATCATAATTAAAATGGCACGAACTGAAATAGTTGGTTACATCCTAAAAGCTGGAAGTCCCTTCTGTGTATCATGTTGTATACACTTGTATGGCTGTCAAATTGTTCTTGCTTTAGGATATCAGGGAAACAAAAAGGGCAAACAAGTAGAATGATACCAAGTAAAACAAGATCATCTAAATTATCAAGGTTGAAAGGCAGTATAAGACTGACTAAATTTTTGTCCATTCCAAGCAGAAAAGGATTCAGCCGTAAAAAACACAAGCCAAAAATAAGCACCAAACCTCCCCCCAAAAAACCCAACCCCCCAAAACTTGCACTCAGTAAGAAAGCAAAGGTTTCTGTCTTTGAGGGCTGTGATAATAGTACAGGCAAATACATACACAAATATACACAATCTCACAATACCATCCAAAACAATCTTTTGACAGTCCAAATACTACATGAGTTATTCACAAAATTATTAATAGATCACTTTCAGCAGTTTCCCTATTTTCCCCCCTTATGTTTAACCACTAATTTAATTTTTAAAGTAATTTTCAATTCTTAGTTATAAGATCTATACAGCAATGGATAGCATAAGATAAATCGAGAAAAAAAATCAAAAATCTTTAAGTGAACATCAGGCAGCACCTTCCCCAAAACACACACAAAAAAGACAGTCCAAATCCCAGCACAGCATATCCTTAAAGGACACAGAGGAAGCCACCAGGAATTCTATCCTGTACAGCTGGTACACAGTACTGTACATAGGACTAGACAGATGCATACCAAAAGAAAAGCCTGAAATAGAACTGCTCATGTAACAACAGCAGGAAAGGTTAGAGGAGACCCTATTCCCTGCTCTCTTCACCATTATCCTATGGCACACAGCCGTTTTTTAACTAGTAACGGCATGAATATATCACATCATTGACTAAAGGCCTCTCTGAAAATTCTATGCTATTTAGCAGAGCTAGAGCTTTGACTTCTAGGGAAAAAACAAATCCTCTTAGTGGCCTAAGGCACAGCTCACTGCTTCTATCCATCCAACACAATGGGGTACTTCAGGCAAAATGGATTGGATGCATTAGTTTCATCATATCCTAAAGCACACAAGGCAATGATACCAGAGAAGTACAATTGTTTTTTGCTAAGAAAGTTTCAGAATAAGGTCAAGACCTTCACAAAAATGGTATTTCAAACCCCTACTGTTAATATATCTGCTGTCCAAAAAGGAATCCATTAATGAAGAAATGCCTACAGGCTGTTTATTGATACCAGATTTACTTTAACAGTTAATCGTCCTGAAAGGCTATTAGAGTAGCTATAATCACAAAAGAGGCTCCCTGTGCATATCAAATATTAGGAAGATTGTACAAATTCAGTTGAAAAACATCAACACTATATTTTCATTATCTGCATCGAGAGAAGACTTAATTATATCTAAATATCTTAAGTAAATCATCATTTGAACTGGGGTAGTGCTTCAGATTCATGTTAGTGATTTTTTCCCCATGATTTTGTTTAGCAGCCCCTCAATTTATAGCTAAACAAAAGACAAATCAATGTTCACTGCAATCAGCAGAAAGCAGTATGTTGCTGTAATTCATCTGATAGTAAAATAGGAGGGAAATACTGACTTCATTTAAAATGACACCATTGTTCCTGAGACCCTGCTCACTCCCTGTCTTTGTGAAGTACCAATCACGTGTTCCTAACAGCAGGCAGCACTATTTCATAGTTCAGTTTGTTAGATGCTTTCAAGCACCAATAGATGAAGATATAAATACAGTTACATAATCTGTCAAATCTTAAAAATTTTCTGTAGAGCAGAAAAAAATAGGAGTGTGTGACCTCCCTATAGTTAAAGCATACAAGTGAAAAGGTGAGATGTAGTACAGTAATTCATGTAGTACAGTAATGGACAAAGAATGCCTAAATTAGTAGCTAGTTTAACTAGGAAGGTAATCAGAGCCTGAAGACATATGTATAAGCATTAAAATCAAACTGTTCAACTCTGTTGATTCAGTTATCCTGACACTTAACAAGTTCAGTACTTGTTTGGTCAAAGAATTTAAAATTTACTTAGCCAGCTTAGTTCTGTAAGGGTTACTTCTTGTGTAGCTAGCACATACTAGGAGAATAGATGAAACAAGCTTTCTTATCAGCATCAAGCATTTTTTTCCATATTTTCATCACTGATATGCTGAGAACAATACAATGGACTGTGTTTTGTTTCCATAAATGTCATAAATAGAGACTAAATGGCAACAGTTCAACCCTAAATTGCTACCAAAGACAGTGACAGTATAAAATGCTTTTACGCCCTGAAAGTAGTAGAGATGCCAAGTGTCCATTTAGATAATTTTTCTTCCAAAAACACTTGATGTCAAATCCATGATTGAACACATTTCCTCAAGTGACCTGGCCAATTGAAGGAATTCTATTTTAAATACTTCCCAACAGAACATTTACCAAGTTACTGAGATTCAGGCACAGAACTTCAGTACATGGCTTAATGCTTACCCTTCAGTAAGGAAACTGGTAAAAGGAGAAGCACAAGCACACTGTCAGAAGTGACAAGCAATTTCAGGAATCTCAACTGGAGGTGACAGGTTACTGTATTCTGAAGATCTTAAACAACTGTACTAAATGCAAACACTAATGTAAACATAATTAGGCATTGCCTCATTTAGGGTTAGTATCCAAAACCTATCTTAAGAGCGAGCTTTTAGGCACTAATTTGATAGTATGACTTTCTATAATAGAAGATGCCAGCTAAATTCAGGGTAACTGAATGCAGCTGAAAGCTATTGCTTCACTAGGTAAAATAACTTTACAGTTCATAGGACAGGAACTGATTTGGATTCATTAGCCATGTTGAAAAATAATTGATTCCACACAATTCCATTTCTAACAATAGAGCAGTGTGAGGAAGAGGATACTCACCTTTCAGAAGAAATAGAAAGCAGACTGTGCTCCAACCCAACAGACCGAACAGGTTACAGACTGAATAATAATTAGAGAACAAAAAGATTGAAATACCATTCTGTTTTTTAACTTTTTTACTTAAACAATTCAGAGAAAAAAACAATTTCAAGCTCTCTCAGTTCTCTCATTAGTGTTTTACATAAAAAAGATATCATCTGGGTTCAGTTTTCATCATCAGGAGCGGTGACAGGGTTTTTTCCCAGTATCTAAATAATTTGAGGGCTGTTTTTCACAAGAAAACCTGAACAGAAACTAACCTTTAGTCCAAGAACATCACAGTTTATAGTAGTGCCCTAAACAGAGCAGGACTCAACCTTAAGCAAGTCTCCCAGTCCCCAGTGTTTTGGATTTTTTGTCTTACTACATATGCAAGATCAAGAAAGAAAATTACTCCACCTGCACCCCCCAGGCAAAGACACATCCAGGAGATAAAAACATGAGTAAAGGTGGATCCTTCAGCAAGAAAATTCACATAAGCAACCAGACAGCTGTCATGTCATATTGAAATATTACTGGTGGGGACAACATCCAAATCTACGGTACAGTGCTAGAACATTCATGCAACATCCTATTGTGAATCCCTGGAGCCTTTCATGCTTTCTTCCTGTCCACCATACTCATTTCAAAAAAACTACATGTATATGAAAAAAATCAACACATCAATAAAAGCATTATACAAAATGCATACCTCTTGCATTTTCTCATGGAGCCTAAGTTGCAGCAACCAAAATTACTCTGGGAATTATTGGTTAACATGGGGTTTGTTCCTGACACCTTTATTAAGCCAGGTAACTTACCAGCACATCCTAGCATATCACTGTATCATTTCTGTATCTTGTTACAGGAATTCTAACTCCCTTTGCTAACAGAATGTCCCCAACCTATTAATCCAGCCCACCTCTTTCTCCTCATCAAGTACAACCAGCCAAGGGAAATAGTTCAAGAACTATAACATCTTTGCTTCCTCAACTATGGTCACCTACAAAACAGATTAGCTTCACTATCAGTATGCTATCAAGAGTTATGCAAGACACATGTGAGTCTTATGCTAGTCATGGTAAAGTAGTTGGTGAAACTGTCTTGCCTCCAGTTTGGCTGCAGAAAAGGCAGGAAAATGCTAATTGAATGTTTCTAGTAAATAAAAGTCCACATTATCAGTGTTTCCAAATATATAGGGGTATTACATAAATCAATCTCTTTCTGGCAAGTCCAAAAAGCTGTTATAGCTGAAAACACTCTTTTCCTTACATGTACATAACAGCAGGGAAGTCGGATGATAAAAGCTTCACCTTCCATTAGGCAGTGTCTTAATGCTCATTATTAATACATGGCATTCATGATATTACACTTTGTGTGTAAAACAAAAAATTAACTTGCTATATTCTAATGTACAGATGGCATGGAGCTAAAGAATTAATGCTCAATGAGTTTCCAGGTTATTAAAAATCCAAGTAATATCAAATGTTAAGTTATGAAATTTTAAACAAATAAATACTTTTTTAGAGGGCAAATATACAGAATATGAAACTTTTTCTATGACATGTTATGAAGGCTAAATGGATTTAGAAAGCAAAGGGAAATACTGATACAAGATCTACCTAGGACTTAAACTGGTATCTTTTGGGAAAGAATCTTTTGTTTGCAGAATGCTGGGGAGAAATTGAGGCAGGAGTCCACCCCTGCACCTCTCTGTTCTGTAAGCAGCTTTGTGCACCAACCCTTACCTGCTGAGGCAACATGATGTTAACTGGATAATTTTTTACATTCATGCAAAACGTGTCACCTTGTAAGACAGATGTATGGGGACTTGGCTATTAAAGGCATTAGGTATACAGAGATAGCCATTGGGTGAGTTCTCTCTCCTGTCCTGTTTGACATAAAAACGCCTTCATGCCAGCCTGCTAAGACCCCATAAAATCTGGATGGACCTGATTTAGATTTAAGGATTTACATAAAGGAGCATTCTGATCCCATCTGTTTTATTGCCTTTTAACAGAATAGGAGAATTAAGGAGCCTTCTCAGCTTTTGAGAATGAAAAATACTGTCAGAGCATGCTCTGCAAACTTTCATATAGGTTCTTGTACATGACTAAATTATACCACCAGTTTCACATATTATCCCCTCATTTGCAGGTGATGGTTTCTAACTGGAAATTCATTTCAGCAATTTAAAAGAGGGTGGGTTTTGAAGTAATATTTCATTTTTCCATAAACTCTGATATGGGAAACGATGGCTGTGCAATCTGTACCTAACAACCTAAGTGAAGGGAATTGAAGTGGGGTTTCATAGTTACTGAAAATCTATTGCCTATCTATATATTATCCAACTAAAAAAAGACTGCAATAAAGCAAGCAGAAAAATTATGCATAATGACCTGCAACAGTTGCAAACAAATAAAAACCATAGAACCATACTGATATGATCTGGATCAGAATTACCTATTTTCTTTAAATAAAAAGGCAAAACATTAGTACACCAGCCTTTTAAGGACTACTCAGTAAGCTAGTTTAAGGATGAGAGACTTACATCCTAGCCTTGGTCAATTACCACTGAAAGCTATTGCTGTCATCTGCCTGCTTGATAGCTCCTGTAAGCAAGCCTGATAGCCTGAGCCCTGATGCTGATGAGCAGTAAATGCCCATACATATCAGGGCTGTCATTGCAAGTGCAATCAGCTGTCTCGCTTGTTCCAGCAGTGAATCAGAAACCAGCACAGACTCAGACACTGACTTTTGTGTGATCTTGGGAGTATTCAACACTGTAAGCTGAAAGACTGGTCCTCCGGGGTGAGATAGAATACTGCAGAAGAGCAAGCCACGGGAGGCTAAGTGGAAGTGGCAATGCTTCTGCAGCCACTGGCCATAGCACATCAGCAGGCATAACAGCTTCCATTTTCATATACTGACTGTGAGAAAGCTTCAAGACCCGATTCCTGTTCTGCATTGAACTGTTAGTGATCTCTGGGAGCAAGTACGGGTACGTGCTTCATGGGATTCAAGCACCCATATTTAAATCTGTTAAGAGGGCATTATATCTTAGGGCCTTGCTGACTCAAAGAATTGGAATGACTCCAGAAGAAAGATATAAACATGTACATCTATGTAAAAGACCAACTCATGTGAAGGACTGATTCTATTTATTACATCTGAGAATCCATCAGGATACAGTGGAATAATTTCATCTGCACAGAACACTGACACAGGCTTCCATGGAATTAGTATTTCAAATCACTGATTCTCTCAGCACCTTTCTGCATTTAATATACTTGTTTTTATCAGTCTGAAGGAAAAGCTGTAGCTAATTTGCCTAGTGATGCTAATGAATGCAACAAATTATTCTATTTCCTTGAGCAGCATTCTGATTCAACAGAAATTTTCTCAGCACAGCCATTTGATCGCAGTTCCAGTGTACAGACATATTTTCAGTCAACATTTAGTCATTCTCAACTATTATTAAATTTCAAGTCATATACCAGCCATCTATAGATCTTGCAACACTCCAATCTTGTGTGAAGAAATTAATGTGTTAGGGAGAAAGATGAAAAAATAAAAGGAATTACTGAAAACTTAAGGGAGTCTAAACTGAATACCAACCCATAGTGTTAGCTTTATCTTAATATTGACATTTTAAGTTTGAGTATTTTCTACAGTGACTAACATATAACATTCCTTCATCCTTATGACTACCAAATAATACAAAAAGAATAATTGAAAAGACACTCGGAGATTTCATTTAATTTATCCTCATAAAAGCAGAAATACTATTGCTAGATTGGCAGGGATTTGTATAACAACATATTTGTCAGATATCCAGTTGTATAAACAAATTAACAGAGGAATTCAAAGCCAACTGCTGCTTTGGAAGTCAGTCATCAAAAGCAGCTTGTAAATGATAGGTATGATAAAGAGACTGGTTGCATACGACAAGGCTTCTTCCATGCCAAGAGAGATATGTGATACTGTTAGACACTCATCCTGGAATTCAGGATTTGACTAGTCCCTCAGTGTTGGGGTTTAGGTTTAAAGAAGTTAAGAGTAATTCATGATTTGGGCATAAATTTTTGTCTTAACCAACCATACTAACAGAAATTTCAAAAACCTTCACTTATTACCACAGAACTGTACAGTTCTAATACACAGGTGTTTTTTTCCTCACATCTTTCTTTTAAACCCAATCTTAGGTTGAAACAAATATAACTTAATTTTGGTTTAAAATGTATTTGTACTTAGACTGAGATGAAAATATCCCCCACCTTAATTAAAATTCATGTTCACTGTCACATGCATTTTACCCACCACAGCAAAGGGTGTCTTTTCAACGACTTCTACTGCTAAGATACATCTTGGATACCAAGTTGTACAGTGTTTTTATGACAATCTCCTCTCTCTCCCTTCAGTCCTGGCTCTCCACAAACCTTCAAAGGTGACATATTAAAACATCACCCTAATTCTAAGAGATGACACTTCTGAAAAACAAAAATTACTTCTTCTCATTGCCAGTGTTAGAAAGTTTGTGACTTTAATCATATCTGACATCAATTCTAGTCCCAACCTATATACTGAACACATGTTTGTATAGCTGAAAATTACTTTTGTGGGGTGTGGAATTACCAGTCATAAATAAGGGGAAAATCCTGGTTTCATCTACCTCTAGATGACAGGTATTTGCAAGGTTGTCCTTGAGGGTATCTTCATCTCTTTTTAGACAGACTAACTTGCATCACAAAACACTGTCAAGTGAACAGAAGACTATCATTTCAAGCTTTACAACTACTGAAATTGTAGTTTCTGCCTCATTTTTTGACAAGAGGTTTTACATATGGCTTTCAATGGATTTCTGATGTCATCTATACAGTTGTATCCCAGAGAGGTGGTGTACCTAAACAAAAAAAGTCTCCCTATCACAGGAACATATCTGAACTCCTCAGGTTCCTCAAAGCCTTACCATTTCCTTTATACATGCCTGATATTTGTTAGCAGACACCAATGTAAATGATTTTAAAATTAAAATGTAAGTATCATTTGTCATAAAAGCATTTTCATGTGTAACAATGCACATTAAAATGCATTATTACTTATCTGCAGTTTGGTCCTTGGAAGTCATAATCAAGTTAACCTTTAGTTGAAGAAGCTGAAACACTAATTATTTGGACCTTCCCTCAAGTACCAAGCTCTAAAATGGAGACCTCGAATCTTGGCTCAAATTTGGTATACCTTGCAAGCCACTGGAGACCCAAGACAAATGCACATTCACCAAGCCAAGAGCACAGTAAAAGCTTTCAGAGCATGCTTTGCAAAGAAATCCAATTGCATCCCATTGCCATTCATTTGAATCTGCAAAGTAAAGTTTCCCTGGATGCAGAACAAGACAGCACAGCCCTGCCTGCTCATTTCTGTAGCCAAAGGATGCAAACTGACCAGGCTACCCAGACTTGCTTGTGTTTCCTGGCTGCTTTAGGGAGATTTGTCACCACATAGAAAGGGGTCTGACTATACAGCTAGTACAAATAATATACATTTGCAGGGCCGAAGACATGCAACAGACATCCATCGAGACAGATATTCTTACACTGTCTTACTCCAGTGAAGAGCAGAGCTGGAGACAGGTACAGCTATTTCAGAGAAAGACTGCAGTTTTCTGTTTAAAGCAAGCATTTGGAGCAGGATTTATTTGTCCATTGTTGCACTGACAGCTGAACACACCCACATTTTGGAATTCTGAAAATTCTGCTTGTTCTACTAAGAATATGCTTAATGTAGTTTTCAGTTGATCTAACCAAAGGTAATTGAAGCTGCATTGACTCACTAAGCATTTTCTTCTAACTACTGAAAATCAAAGCTCTTTTCCTGTTCCCTCACATGTCCAGGAATGTGACTGATAAGTCTGGTGTAAAACCCAACACACTATTAAAACCTTCACTGTGGAGTTATCATGGCAAGTCAGTCCAATATATTGATACAAGTATGACATTTAATTTGATGAGCAGATACTAATCCAGTTTGAGCTCTAAAGGAAAGCTATTTACATGATATTAAAAGAACTGATGTCAGGATAATTTTGATTTTAACTATCCTAATAGATTATTGGGACATGACACCCTTTAATGGATTTGTTATCAGATTCTCTCAGAATGTTGAGTCAAACATTGGTATAGACATTTTACTAGTTTCTTAATGTTTGGCTCAAACAAAAGGATTGCATTTCACTTCTTTTATCTCAACAGGAATTTCCAAAGATAAGCAAGCTTGCTACAGTTTTGCAAGGCATATCACTAAGTAAAACAAGGAAATCTTACTAGTACTACTACACAGGTAGTTTTCCCGTCTTTATTAAAACACACTTTAGTTTAATTAGTGATAAACTGGCATCATTTAGCATTTTGTCTTCTGGATTAACTGAATTAAAGGTTTCAGGACATTCTGAAAACCCCTCCAAAACTTCCTATTCACACAACTCATGTTCCTCCTGACACCACCTGCTTCTCAGACAGGGCAGAAGCCAGTTCTTCTCCTACTGAAGACCTCTAATATTTAGTGGACCTTTGTCACCATCAGCATTCTTTGGCCTTTCCACTTTCTTCAGTGTTCACCAGCTGTTCTTGACACCTTAAGTTTCCCCTGCCTTTGCCAGTGATCTCAACTGTCTCTATACACAGACAGAAAACATGAACACAAATATTTTTTAATGTCATTTGGTATTTTTTTGAAGTTTATGTTAGTCCAAAGTATCAATGTTGAAGAAAAAGTGTCAGCTGTTAATGTCTGCAGACTCTACATATAGCTGTCACATGCAGCCCTGGACCCTGTTCTCTATCTCAGGTACTCAAACCATAATTATTGAGTTTTCTAAAGGCAAGAAATAGTAAACAGTTTGAATTCACCCCATCCCCCAATGTAACCATGGAGCCAGCAATATGGGCCATGTCCATTTTGGTGGATAAGCCCACTGTTTTCACATCACTCACCAGAAAATTGCCCCAGGAGGTTGCTCTCTAACACAATGATCATAGTCACTGTTCCTCTGTATTAATAGCGTGTGAGGTCCAGATTGAAAGACAAGATTCCAGGCTTCATTTCTCATAAAGATCCTCAAACAGACAGCATTTTTCCCTAAATACATAAACCTATAAAATATTTTTCTTCCAATCTATGCCAAGATGTACCATATCAGGTCATGCCGTTCAAGCCTCTGAGCCATTGCAGTATGCTCTTCTCAAACATGTCACACAAATGCCTCGCTACACAAAAACTGACTTCAGAACTTGTATAATTTATTAATTTATGTGTTTATAAAGGTCCTGTCAAAAAGCCATAAGGTAAATCATTTCTCTTACAGAGAACTTTTTTTTTGCAAATGGGGAGTAAAGAGCAAAGGATTCTGAAATTTTTATGGAGTTGTATTTTCACACATGAATCAAGCTTCGCTTTGCCGCCTTGAGGGACAGTTGAAACAGCATCCAGTGACCCTTAATATCCAAGGCTTATCAAAATAATTTGATTTCTTGTCTATGTCCACTTGCATTATTCTCTATCATGAAAGCAGACAAACACATTACGCTTCTAAGACTTATATTATTTTTCCAAGTGTTTGCTTTTACTTTTGGTTTGCTGGCATGAACAATTCCTATTACATACCTTTGGCTTTACCTCCTTCCATGTTCCTTCCTAATGCTTTCATGTGTTCTGCATTTCCTTTTTCTGTAGGTTATGTAGTACTTGTGTCAGATTAAGTGAATAGGAGAAGTCACTGCATGTTAGCAACTAGAAAACGTTCAACTTTTTCCTTGTCTTATTCACATATACTTTTATATTTTACATCAGCAAACTATCTTTTTATTGACTTTTATAAGCCTTCAAAATCAAAACACTTTTAGACAATAACTTATGCAAGGAGAGGTGAACTCGATTACCTTATAGCTGACTGAAGTAATGTAACTCTTACATATGTAGGGCTACAGTATATATTGTTATAAAAGCTCTCCACTAGGAAACAGAGGACAATGTGGTAATGAGGCAGATTTTGCAGTTTAGTTTTACCTTACAGTTATCACAACTGAATTCTTTCCAAGCCCTGTCACAACATTAGCCTACACCAGGGCCTTATGGCAAGGAAATGATGGATGGTTTCTTTTAATATCAGCTTTGAAGCAACAGCCAAAATCAGGGACAGCTGCATTAACTATTGAGAGCAAAGAAAAAAGACATTCTGAATCAAATGACTTAACAATTTTAGAATAAGTTCAGATGGTAGCCCTGGCAATAGTCCAGCATTCTGCCCTTAGCCTAACAAATTCTACCACAATGTTTAGGAGAGAAATAGTTGTGAACTTCCTGCCATGCTCTTTATTGAAGTCTGCAAACCTGATACAAACAACACAAACTGGAAAGCCTAATTTTGTCCACAGGAGTTAATCCCCTATTGACTTGCAATTAAAAAATAACTTTTTTTTCCCTGGAAACCCAGTTTCTCACCATTCCCTACATGCTTAGGAAAAAAATAATCTTTTACATCAAACTGTTAGTTTAAGGGCTTTCAGAGCTGACTGACCATTTATGTTGCCTGTGTGAAATTCCCCATTTCAGACCTTTACAGCTAATGAATTCCATAGACCTTTTTTTAATCACACCAATCAGTGTGGTTTTTAATGATTTTTTTAAATGCTTTTGGTACTTCTAGAAAATTCTGGGTTTTTTAATTATTTTTCCAAGCACCAAAATTGTTCTCATTGGAAAACATCTAATTTCAAGTTCAGTTTACTCCAGACAGGTTATCTTTTTACCTGCTGCTGTTTCTCTACTGATGCATTGTGCTCTGCAATGATGGACTGCTCAAGACCAATCACCCTCTCTACGAAAGCTGTCCAGCACATAGCCCTGCAGACCCATGTCACTTGAGGGGTCCAGGCTTCCAGCCCTACAACAGCTAAGCACAATAAGAATATGCTAGCAAAGTATTTAACCATTTTTCAGATATAAATACTGAAGCAAAATTTGAAAAGCTTGACCCAGGTCATCAAGACAGACCTTAATAAAAGTTGAAATCTGAGGCTTCCCTCAAATCTAGTCGGCTAACTAGATTTCCTGATGTCAGATGTTGAATCTGCAGATAGTAAATTGGTTCCACCTTTAAAGCAGGAAGAGAAAAAACATGCACTGAGAACTATTGTAGTTTGCCCTCAATAATCCAGAGGCTGGTGGTTCTCATTTATCATCAGACTATTTTTAATTATTAATCTTCTTTATGATCCCAATCTAATGTCTGCTGTATTCAAAAGAAACAGATCAATGGCTTCAAGGAGCATTCAATCAGCTGCAGAACTGAGATAAGGCTCATTTTGAAGCATAGGCAAACATCAGAGTCAGAGTGAGGCAGCATAGCAATCAGCCATAGCACCACTAAGAGGGGGTGTCAAGATAGATAGTCTGAATAGGTCCTGCAATTTTTAGCCCTTCCAGTAGATAAGCAAGATTCATATGCTCTCTCCATGTTCCCTAACGTGGGCTGTTTACATTGCCTGTCTGGCTCAAGTGGAAAGAAGCATTAGTCTTTATTCAGTACACAGTCTTGCCCCCATTAGAGGTTTTTTTTCACAATTAAATACCTGTTACAGCAGTTTTCCATGACTTACTACTATAACGAGTATTTTTACTGGAATTTAAGGGTATTATATCAAATAGTATCTTTTCACAACAATCTTCTTCCTGTTACCATAGGTAGGAGAACACAGTCAGTGATATTAATGAGTGTAAAGCAGAAGTATGAGATTGAAAGAGCCATTTCATTCACACAGTGCTTGCCCACCAAAATAACCTACTAACACTGCACATAACATGCAGCACACAATTAAATGGATACTTTAGCTAACATATTTCAACCAAATCAGACTTTATATATAAAAACAAAACCATAGCTCGATATCCTTCTCCCTTGAGTCCTAAACAAAAAGTTTAGTTGCTACAATTACAGAAGGTAAAACTAAGCAACTCTTCCACATAAATAATTGGAAACTTCCCTCACATGTTGGTCTTGCAGCTGAGAGAAATAATCTGCATGGGACCAGAAACTAATTTCCAGTCTTTAAAGATCTATCAATGTCAAGAGAGAAAATTGTTGGTGATGGAGTGAAACAAGCTTAGCAATCACAGCCCAATGTTGTACCTGCCAATGAGGCAGAACACATGCCTTGTGTCCTGCAGAACTATAATCTCAGTTGCATAAATTTTTATTTGACACCAAGGTATTGGAATGTCTAAGTTTACTGTCATTCCATTTTGTTACATTCAAATTTCAACTGAGAAGGAAATTATATGTTAATTTCTTCAGAGAGAAATAAAAAAGTTAATTTCTTGTTTGTAATCTCTAATTCAGAGTTCAGTGAAAATAAACTTATAACAATACTAGAGTTCTTAATATATGATTGACTTCTGCAAGTTTTCATGCATTTTTTAAAGGATTTTGTTAGCCAAACTTCAGGGTTGATTGGAAAACATATAACAACTTTTTTAACAGATTGACAGATCATACTAAAATCGTTGAAATACCAAAATAATTCCTTTTTTTTTGAGATCTATTCCTTCATTAGAAATTACTGGAGTCTAATTCAAAGCCACAAACAGTAGCATATACATCTTGGTTTGATATACTGATATACAAAACCTTTTGCACACAGAATCTTGTACATTTCCATCCATCAAGCATGGTTCAAATGCAACTCAAGTGTAAATTGTATTATATTGGTTTCTAATGCTTCTGAGAATTGTAATTAATCAATTAAATAAACCTTTATTAATATATATTCAAAATACAAGCTTCAGTTCACATTCATTTTAAAACTGCTTAACTGATTTCAGTGGAGCTTCCTAAATTTACACTGTATAACAGAGACTAATTCTAGAGTCCAAGTTCCTCTGAATTAATAGTCCTTTAGAGCAAATCCTGTTTCTATTTGTCTAACAGGGAAAGCAAAAAATAAACTATGCACTATGGTTGGTCATGGATTTGATGATTCTTGACTTGCATCAAGCAAGAGACATGCTTTACAGATAGGAGAGAAACCACATCCTCACTGAGGTCACTGAAGCCAGAATTTTACAACAAATGGTTTACTCTCAACCAATGAAGTTCCCAGGGGGCTGAGCTAAGCTAAAAAAGGTTCCATCAGTTGCAGATGTACCTTTACTACTTCTAGTCTAAAACTCAAATCAAAGTGTGTTTAAGGCAGTAACTTCCACTGAAACATTTGTTTTAAAACAGTCTATCATGGAACATTCATAGCATCAGAACCCTTTCTACAGCAAGTGTTGCTTTTCATTCACCATCTTTATACAACAGAACCAGCTTAAATCTTTCCCAGCTCCTCTTGATAAAAAACATTACTAGTAAGATTTTCCCATAGGCTATTTGAAAAGATTTCTTGGTGTGATGTCACACATTCTGTCTCCTTGTAACCCAACGGACAATTACGTAAGTAACTTCAGTTCCATAAGCCCAGAACTGGGACAGGGGAAACCATATTTGTATTCTGAAGTGCCACCAAGAAACTATTGGTTCTTTCTGTCATGGTGACATTCCTGCAAAGGCTGTTATTGGCACAATTGCTTCCTGGCACATTTGCATGGCTGGAAATAATCGGACATGATTGCTTCCCATTTGCTCCTTTGTTGGAGCTATGACAATAATGCTACTATTGGGGGTGCAAATGCGGTAGCAGGGACAAAAAGCATTCATTAAAAGCCTTTCTAAAAGTCTTATGCTTCTCTGCATAAAGTCCTGTGTGACTTGAAAGCGTGAGACTATTTAGAAAACATTACAGAGGGCAGTTAAAAATAATGATTGGGGAACTCTGCCTGTTGTTGTGGCACAGGCATTGCTTTTTAGACAAAACTATGTGAATGGTGTAAAAGAACCAGACATTAGAAAATTTAAAAATCTCTATACCCTATGTTATAGATACTTTAGCTACTAAGCAGTACAGTAAACAGAGACAAACTGCATAAACCTCTTGAATTCAGCATTCTGTAGCATCAGATACTCCAGAGAAGAAACCTTATATAGCTCAAGGGCATGAAAGGGTATATTCTACAAAGACCTCCTAAATCTTAACATCATATGACTCGTATTGCACACAAGAAATGAAGCATTGATAATCTCTAATCCATGTAGAGAACTTGGGGTGGAAGTAGAGCATGCTAACGTTATCCAGTCTGTGTAGTTCACTTTTTAGAAGTGATAGAGGAGTTACAGAATTCCACTATTTCTATTTAGATAAATGGTATCTCTGTACTACATTTTATAACAATGCAAAACTTTCAGTAAATATAAGATATGAGAGAGGACATGATGTGGGCAGACAACAGAATGGCACAGCAGTCAGACAAAGTCTAAGTGACAAAATAGTTGCAGTATTTCTTTCTCCAGATAAATGCCAGGGCTGCTGTTTACACCTTATATTAGGAAGTAAGATGTATGACTGACAAGAATAACCTGGAGCATAGAGCTCTGTTTTCTGGAATAAAGTTTTCCAGTAAAAGCTTGAGACATGGTTTAGGAAGGAGGCCCTGGCAGGCAGCCCCAAGGGTGCATGACCATCAACAGCAAAGTGGTGTGGCATCACAAAGAGGAACTGGCAAGTATCACAGTAGAAAGCACAAGAGCTAACATTTTCAGTCACACTGGCTGCAAATAGAGCAAATACATCCCTTGTCTCATGCTTAGTCTTTATAGTGAACACAAGCCCTGGATAGACTATTTGGCAGCTAACATTCCCCCCCCCCCAGTAGCCCTCATAGGCAGCACATAGCGCTGCATAAAAGGGTAATGTTACGTCAGAGATGAAAATCTAGCTTCCCGGTCTACTCCTCAGGGCTAGCAGAACACAGGACCTTCAAAAGCTGGTCATTCAGAGCACTACTTTCCCCTGAAACTGCAGAATCAGTAAGGACTAAAATAAGATTTGGAGAGGCACAAACTCCACAACCAGAATAACTCAAATTCAGCTGTGTTATGTATTGAAGACTTGTCAACTTTCAAACCAAAATTACATAATAGACACAAGGATCTCCTGGAAGAAGCTGTTTCACATTCACATTTAAAAAGGATGAACAAAACATTCAGGCTACCTCTGTGTTAGATGCTTGTGTGAACAGTGGTGTGTGTAGACTTGTGATATATTTGTGCCATATGTCATTTCCTCTTTCCATTACTGAAGTTGCTTAGTGATAACAGGTTATTTCAGCCTTCATCCACTAGAGGAATGCTGATCATTTTCATATTTATTTTCTCAATTGAATCCAGAAGTTGAGATATGCAAGATGGATTACATTGTGTGGGCCAGCTGCTGACAAGACAGCAGGACTCCAGCCAAGCCAGAGGACTAATTCCACTGCTTATTATTGCAGATAAACACCCTGAGTGTAGCTCTCTGCTCTCCCGGCCATAAGTCAATCGCAAGAGTCAAAAGGCAGTTTGGTCTTTACTAGGCTAATAGCCTAGCAATTACAAGCTTCCTTCATCTCTCTACACAGCTCATTTTTCCCTGTGAATGCACCTTGCATAGAGTGCAGCCAGCAGCTTTCATAGCTTCATTTCCATTCTTAGGAAGGCCAACAGTAATCCCAGGAGACATGTTTTATTCCACACTGTTGCTCTGTAAGGAAAAACCTGCCCACAACTGCCTTTGCAGACCTTTCTATTCTCTTTTCTAATGAGCTGCATCATCTCTGATAATCAACACCTGATTAGCTGGTTATAGACTATGACACCTTAATAGGTCTGTAACACCTTAATACTAACCACAGTTAAATGTAGCATGCCTGGCCATGAACAAATGCACAGCTCAATGTTTCAGTAACATCCACACACAGATCCTTTTCTACGTAAGCTTTCAACAAATGCAAAGACCATAGAATGACCTCTCAGATGCAAGCACCTCATTGTAGAAAAACACCAAAAAATATTCCATTAGTTCCACCAAGGGCTTTCCAAGGGAATCCCCAGTATTTACTGGGCAGTTCACAGCCTGAACACATCAGTGAAGAGCTCTGCCTGGTTGCCAACCTTTACTTCACAATTCATTACTGTTGTCATGTGGCATGTTTAGGAACAAGCTTACTGAGGTATTTAAGCCTCAACTACATGCAAAGTTTAGGTGTATTTTTATGGTGTCTATGAAACCTTTTTATAGACTCAATAGAAGTGGGAACAATAGTCTTCACTTAGGAGGTATAGAATAGCTGAAGAGAAATGAGTGAAATTAAAACAAAATTAAAAGAAATGCTGTATTGAAACCATAATCTGTACAAATATGTGTAAAATAAAAATAATTCTGCATTTTTTTAAAAAATGGTTTAAATAATCATCTTCTGAATAATCCTAAGTAGAAGCATAGATAGATATTCTTGAAAGGAAAAATTTAAACTGCTCAAGTCTTTGTAGTCATACCTTTGCTAATTCGTATTTTACAGCCATACATTTCCTCTCCGTTTGCTTCAAGGGTTTTTCTTTTTAGTCAATCAGCTAACTGGGTTTCACACACAATGGGCTGGCTGGCAAGAAAGTGCATGAATCTTCTTGCCAACTTCAGTCACCTATCTAGGTCAGCGGCTCAAGATCAAAAGCAGGAATGATAGCAGTGTGCTCTAAGACTTCCACATGACCCCAGTATACACACCTGAAAGTGTCTTGTATTCTGAGTTCAGAAATGGCATGCACCAAATACTTTTGATAAAAATACAAGTTGTGGCCCCACCCCAAAAAGGCTTCTCATCCCTCCACCACAAGCACCATTGCTGGAAAGCACAAAGCATAGCTTTGGCAGATGACACTAGTCACCAGCAATGCAGATGCCAGCTTTCCAGAAACATCCTGAGGCTCTGTTTGCAGCCATCTAGTATACCTGCCCTAAAATATGACAAAGGTCAGACAGGCATGGGCTTTTCCAGAACTGGTTTTATCTTTCCAACATGGGTTATATCAATGAGTCACAACTGGCAAATGTTGTTTGATTCTGCCATCCTTACAAATCACTGTTTGGCAGTAACTTTTTTGTCAGCTAGCAGAAAAGCACATCTACCCACAGATACCTATTGACTTTATTCATGTCTTAATCCCCCACAGTTATTTAAACAATTCAGTAAACAGGCTGAACTTTTTTCCTGCTAAGATAGTGATTTTAGCTAACAAACTAACATTTTGAAGGAAAAGCATGTTAAAACAAATTCTCTTTTTTTTGAGTCTGTGTTTACAGCTGTAAAAGTAATACCATCTCTTTTTGTTCCATAGAGAGTGCTCCCAAAAGCACAGTAAAGAGCAAGTCTTGACAGAATGAATAAACAAGATAAAACTTCAAGTCTCAACTCTTCTAGATACTGCACCACTAAGAATTCAACTAGCTCCTGTAGTGTAACTGCTGAAGGGTTCAACAGGCTCCCATAAAGGAAGTACAGGTAAGGATCTTGACTAAAACAAGCCTATGCACATTTATTGCTGTCTCAATGTCTCCCAGTCTCAACACCACCACAGATCCGATGAATCCCTATGCTAAGTGTCATGAAATAAAACACAGCAAACCTCCTGAACACAGAAAAATTCAACCCCGATATTAATACTAGGCTATTAGCATGAAATAAGTTAGACTCTTTAGACTAAAATATTCCTTGCCCACATTATTATCCATTGACCCCAGACACAGTTGCAGTTTCCATTGCAGAAATCTTTGCATTGATTTAAAAATCCCCTGTCAGAAACAGGGGAAATGCTCTGGAATTAAGTGATCTATACTCTACAGTACTATAGGTAATCAAGTAAGATTAGTCCCAGGGGTAAGTTACCTTTGTAGCCAACCTGCCCCCTTCCCTTTCTCTCCTGTTTTCCCAGTTGTGTAGCCTCATCATACTACTAGCAAGGCTCATTGAAAGAAATCATGTAGTACTGTTGATCTGTCTCTCTTGCTCAATTTCTAACTGAAGGAATTTACCTGTTCATTTTGCCAGAGGAAGAAAGGGTAAACCTCCTCTAGGCAGCAATTAGACTTTAGTTAAAACTGTTTCAGAGAGTCTTAGTAACCCAAAACTCAGCCAGTAAGATACTTCTTACTCATAACTATCACAAGGCTGTCTCTGTTTGCAAAGATTAGACTCTTTTCTCTTTACTCTCAAGGAGTAAGTTTCAGTAGACAATAATTTGTTGATTTAGGATGGTCTGTACAGGCTATGGTAAAATGTCATTCTCCCAACTTACCAAGCATTTGTGTGCTTTAAGTATCACTTACTTGAAATCATATCTTCAAAACTGAATTGTGCTTTTCCAGTACTCAAAGGTAATACAATTATCTTAAGCAAGAGTAATCAAAAAGCTCATTTTTCCTGCTTCAATGTTAACAGGTAATCATTTGAATTCTTATCTCAATTTTAACTATTTGCATGTGATTTATATGTGTACTCACACACATTTCTCTAGCCTGCCTGATTCCAATGCACCATTGAGACTTAAGTGCCTTTTAATTACCATTTTGTCTTCCTTCAGGAAAGGATTTTTACTGGGATAATTAAGTTCTACCTTATCATGCAAATAATTCACAAGCAATTGCAATAGAGTGACATATCAGGAAAAAATTAGAAGTGCTTGAGAACTGGTATAGACATATTAAAAAGAAAAATCACCATCTACACAGTTTTCTGCCCATTAGGCAACTGATCTGGTGAACTACTGCATTTTGTTTACACACAGTGGGTCAAGCCTGCCACTTCATGCCTAATACAACTGCAGTTTCAGAAGGTAAAAGTCATGGTAAACTGAGAAGAAAAGGTTTCTTACAGATAAAACTGACTGGGTTTCAGTTCTGTAATAATCCAGAACCAGCAGGAGCTTTTCTGGGTATCCCATCCCCACTCCAGCTAGAGCTCAATTAAAACCAACTTAAAGGTAGCAGTAAATTTGAACTCATCAGGCTTGGTGGAAGTTTCACTAATCCAGGTAGATGTAGAATTAGTACTTGAGTATCGAGCCTACAGGCAGCATCTAAGACAAAGCTGCTTGTGGAGGAAGCACAGTTATGGTGTGTTTATCAGGTGACCCTTGTTCTGAGTCACTAACTGACTTTCCAGCATCTTATGTGAAAATGTTAATTATACATTTTCTGATCCAAAACTCCCCTTTAACTGGCAAGTATTTGCAACAATTAACTCCTCCAGATTGACTCAGACAGTGTATGTCATGACCTTCCCTTGGGGATGTAACAATTACATAACTCTTTATCTACCACCACATGCAACACCTAGATGTCAAGTTACTGGAAGTGCTTCTATCCTTATAAATAATGCAACATCCTAATGTTGCTAATTATGACATGTACATAATTTATTGCTCCCTCGTGCCAACAGAAATCTCTCTCTTCTACAGAATGCATAAAACCATTGTCTTTGCAGAGATAATGGTTTTGAGAAAAGTTTTTTCACAGCAGGGAAGAGACTGAAATTCTTCTCCCCCTGCTTACATTACACCTCCATAAATACAATGGGAACTTTCAGTTATTGTCCAACGTCTGATTTACAACTATATACTGTGTTAGTGATACAGATGCAAATAGGTAGAAAACAGGGGTTTCAGAGTATTCAACTCAGTGGTATCAAATTACTCAGGTGCTTATTTGCATTTCTCAATGCTTAACTCCCCTTAATCTCATTTGTAACTATTCATTTGCACTTCCAAGTGCATTTGTTTTCAAAGAATTTGCAGTGGTATGATTAGGTGTATCTGCCTTTGACAAACAGATTGCCATTCTCTTGGGTAATGATTCCCTTCAGTTGTTTTAAAGTCATGAAGAAGTTTGGTGTATGTTTACTTGGAGATCTGAAGAGATACTTGAAAGATCTAGATGACAAAATACATTTATAGATTAATTACGTGAGATAATTTCTAATGATTGTAGTAGGCTCCTGATGGTACTATGCAGTAAGTTCGAAAGGATTAGACACAGTAAGTAGCAAGGAATTCAGCTGTCTCAGATTTGCATTAACAAGTAACAATTTAAGGCTTTTTTGGTGTTCAATACAAGCTCAGATTTATGAAAGATGTTTGATTTTTTATAGAGAATTATTTCAGACTTATTTTTCATGCTGTATGAAAGATTTCAAGTTATTATTCATTCTTACAAGTCCTGACTGCATATTGACTATCCTCCCTTTCACTGAGTGGATTACATCTCCTTTCATTTATTTACTGGGGAGGTGAGCGATTTCATAGACTATTAATTTGACTCTAAAGCTGAATTGATTAGATCACATCACACTTGATATCTGCAAGAAAAAAAGCCCCACTACTAGAACATTTCTTCTCATAAGGTTCACAACATATGCTAGGTTGTTCTCCTTCAGCATCAAAGCGCATTTGAGCATATGTAAAAACACTGTATATTATATTTTTTGGGGGAAATTTATGTTCTTAGAGAAAAAGATTTTTCTATGTGGAAGTGTACTGTGGATGAACCCAGTAACAAGTGTCCAGACACCTCAGACGTTAACTGGTTTTGTTGCTCTGCTTCATCTCAGAGAACACAAGCTTATGTAATTAGAGTAAAGCATGCTAAGGTTATTCCAATCACTGTATTTTCTGCCTCATATTACATTATGACAGTATTTTGTATTAACAGTTAGTGACAAATCTTAAAATAAGCAGGAAGATTGTTGTACATACACAGTTTTACTGAGTCCAAGTAGACAGATTTCCAGTAAGCTAAAATAATCACCTAGTACATCTTTGGTAAAAAGATCTGCTGCAGTAAAAATGTCTTTGCAGGTCTCGAAATACTTCATGCCAGCCTTTCCTTACAGAACAGTGAGCAACCACAGCAAAAAATTGAGTGTTTGAAGTTTCATTAATTAAAAAAAATGAAAGTTTTAAAAATAGTCATTTTCCTCAGCAAATTAATATCACCTCAAGTGAACCCTGACACATTCTTTGAGTATGTGCTCTCTTTTGGAAAGTGTCACAGCTATTGAATTTATGCTGTAGCTAGGTGGTGATATTTTATTCCACAAACTCATTTTCTCATTTTTAACAGAGCAGCTTGCTTTTTTTTTCCTTTGTTTGCTGAGAATTTAATGTAGTATCTCTCAGGTTCAGGGTTGGGGAAAAAAGAAGTGAAGATGAGACAGAGTCACTAATGCTTTTCAAACGTAAAATCTCAGCCTTTACAATTTACTGAAAAATAAATGGCTGTTGGAAGACTTGAGAGCATGAATCTTCCTATATACACAGTGCTAAGCTTCCAAACTCTAATGGTATTTCCACTTAGTTAAGCTGCTTTTATATACCATTCACATTTTCATGAAGGTTTGTGCATATACTAATCTTTTTCCACAATAAAACACATTTGTTAGGAAAGATCCTATTTGCAGTACACACAAAGCCTACTTCCAAGCTCTGAGGTAAGTAGGAATTCTTAGTTTCACTCAGATTTTCTGGATAAATATTATCAAAACCAGTTATAAACACTAGTGAAACCAGACCCTCTAGATAATCTATTTAAGCCTTCCGTGTTTCCCAGATCCAGGAGGAGACATTTATTATGCCAAAATGCACTGTACTTCCCTGATGTGAAACGTGTATTCCTGCTTCTGGCAGGTTGACCACCACATCTTGTCTAATTATACACCAATAATGCCTACAATAACAGCACAATTCAAATATCAAGCAAGATTTTCATGCAGCAGGACGAGATGTCAAACGCAAGGGAAAAAATCCACCACTTTCCTTCTACCTATTAAGGCAGTTAAGTGCCTTTTTTGACAGTATTATTACATTGTAATTAGCCACATACTACAACAAAAATTGGAGTCAAGTCACCTATGGTCCAAAAAAATTATTTCATAATGTTTAGAATCAAATTAATGCACTACTCTTTTAGAGTACATAAGTATAAAGACCTTGAAATAACCTCAGTAAAGAAATTTTGAGGGCAGTCTTAATTTTAAAATATATCAATAAGAAAGTTTTAGAAGCAGTAGAAGTCAAGACAATTAATTTTTCTAGACTTCTATGCCTGCTTAGTGTTACATAGAAATAAAATAATTCTGTGTATCAATACTGCTCTTTCTACATCCTTCTGTATATGAAAAGATCACAACTTGTTTCTGAAATGCATCTTATAATCCTAAATGAAGGATTTTTCATTTACCCTAAACCAGACTGTCCATTTGGACAGCTTTTCCATTCGTTCAATTAAATTTCCTTTCCCAGTGCATAATGCAATCAACCTCAATCAATTACTATTTCAAGACCACATGTAAGAGACTGAAGTCAGTACTGGCTCAGGCTAAGGCAGCTGCTGTAGATCAAATTTTCTCAAGACAAGATTCTTCACTTCTGTGATTTGCCTAGCACTGCTGCAAATCATCTCCTGAAAGATCATTTATAAGCATTTCTCTTTGCAATTACGTTCCCAACTTGTTCACCAAAATTGATTTTTAACTAAATAATTACTTTGGACAATGTCACACATTTCTCCACTGTGACCAACACAGAGAGCCAACTGAATGGAAGACATCAATAAATTATCATCTGCTTTGAACAAGTTACACACGGTGTTATGTGGAAGATTTACAGCAATAGCAGATCTAATTAAGAGCAAAAACATTGGGCAACTTGAGCAACACTCAAAACACTGATCAGGACCAGTCAGAATACATTAAGGAATTTGCAGCTTCTGTGAGGCTGCAACTCTTAAGACTATTTTTTGATCCTTGCACATCATTATCAGAAGGACATAAGCAAACTGGACCCAGAAAATAAAAGAACAAAGAACATTATAGAGAGGCTAATTAAGGACTTGGCTAAAAGTGATTGCGACTTGACTGAAAGGAGAAGTGCCTCTGGAAGGTATAATTTCAAATAACTTCTTGAACAAAATAGGAAACATAGGTTAACAGAATAAGACTAAACCTGCAGAGCACTCAGCTTTTTTACCTAGAAAGACTACGTAATTTCTCAGTGCTAGGTAGTTGAGTTGACCTGTAAAGGTTATACTATTTCTTATTGGTTCAATGGATTCATTTTTCTGAGATTATCCATTAGCAAAGTTAGCATCAATTTCCTCTTCGTTTATTTTAAGTTAAGCCTACTACTGTTTAGGCTGTGACTTACCATTCAGGTAGACCTACAGAGGAAGACCCAAAAAACTGGTTGCCAACTCAGAAACAATACAGGGAAGAAATTAAAGGGCTTTCTTGATCCAAAAGATATTGTAGGGCCAAGAATGTGTCTTTGAGTAAAGAGTTCTTCTAAAAGAGCTAATTCAATGGGAGTATAAACCTGTACCCTGTATGTTTTGACAATCATTTTGTGCAGTAGCAGAGAAAAAAACCCTTGTGAAAGCATCACAAAAGCTTAAATCAGCAGGTCTTGAAGAGAGATATAATTTCATAGAACGCCAGTGTTGTGTATCATAGATTTTTCTTCCAGTATCTGCATATCCCAAAGGATTTTCCAAGTCATGAAAGACAGAAGTATGCAAAATAAAAAAGGAAAAGTGTTTAACCTCAACGTTCTAAGTGGGAAATGAAGAAGAGCCACCTTGCACTGTCAAAAATGTATAAGAAAAATAGAGTTGATAATTTTAGAAAAAAATATTCAGCCATGTTCCCCTGCCCCCATCCTCTGGAGCAGAGTACAGCAGTGCCAATCTACCATTGAGCAATAAGACATTTACCGGTGTAGAAATACTTTAGCAACATCTGTGAGGTTGCAGTCTCACTTTGAGAACAGGAGTGAGGCTTTCCAGGCTTACAAACCTGTATCAGCCCTCTTGCTGCTAGTTTACAGATGCAACTGCACACACCTTCCTTGTCTGCCACTATTTCCAACCATGATTAACAGCAGATGGAACTTTAGTACTACATTTCCATTGTTTTAGCTAGGTTGAAGCTTGGATACTGAGGCCATGAAGACAGGGCGCAGTTCTACATGTCTTACATAGGCAAGTTTGGGGCTTTTTCACCTTTCAGCATACACTGAAAGGTGGGATGAACTAGAAGAGCAGGCACCACATGCATCACAACGGTGATGGGGCCCAGTGTGGTTGAAAGTTCAGGAGACATTCAGTTGACAGGTTTTTCCATAGCATTTTTGGGCCCCAATTTTAAGGAATAAAAGGTTGTTTGTCTTGCATAGGTGTGCTTCCCTTTGCCTGTCTTCTATGTGAAGGTGAAAAAGATTTTTAGGCTGGGCATGATTTACCAACACACTGCAGCCCTGGCACTAGAAATATCTAAGTTGTAGAGATCCACTAATGCTCTTATGTGTTCATCAAATTAAGCCAAGACCATTTTTCCTCATTTTAAACAGACAAATGGACAAAAAGGTTGGATCTTTATATATACACTGGAAGTTGGTTCAAGTAAAGTACCAGTTTTTCAGCAAAAGTGATTAGATTGTGTAAGACTACAATTGTGGACAAAGAGACATAAAGCAATTGAACTTTAAAGTAAAGACAAAAATTAAAACTCCCCCTCTGTACAATTCAGTAACATTCAGAAATATTGAAAAACATATAGACTGATTCACTATGTTGAGTTCAAATTTAAGTCATTCTGACTCCATACTCAAACAACTTATGTCAGTGAAAAAAGATTCCTTGATTCCAATGAATTGTGGACTGGCTCTGTAACACAAGGGGGCTAACGCCTCCTGTATTTATTGCACACAAGTGTTAAGCAAAGAGAATTACTCTGTGTCCTGTTATTGAAATCCACACTTCAGGGCATGGTCAGTACAAGAAATAAACAGCCACACCCCTATTATGTTTTTTACCAGAGAGCTATGTATCCACAGTCTTCACATTCATTTAGAAATGTGAAATAGAAATAAAAATAGAAGCTATGGGACTCAAAAGCCCCTTCAGCTATGAAGGTCTAACCAATAACTTACTAAGGCGAGGTTATGAAAAGTGTCATGGTATGCTTTTACCAAACACACCTGTCACTACAGATCATTGAAAAAATATATATATGACTTTTAAAAGTCAATTTAGAGTTTTATATGAGTATATTTTAAATTATCATGGTAGGAAAATCACATGCTCCTCTTCTATCCTTGTAGGAGCTGGCTGGCAGCTTTGTTAACAGCAGGTAGTGACAGGTCTTGGTACAAGACTCAAAGGCCAATATGACACTACACATACTTCTCAAACCCTAAAGCACTGAAAAGACAATTCCCTTTGTGTTCAGGTCTGTGACTGTATATTCTGGGAAAGTGATACAGTAACATGGGGTATTGAAAAAGAGGTACCCAGAGTAACTGTAGCTTGGAATTTAAATGCATACCAATTCTGAAAACAATGGCAAGAGCTTTCCCTTTTAAATTAATCCCCAAGTCTAGATTTAAACCCACATAAGTGGCCAAAGCAACAATATTCAACAGCTCAAGCATTTCACCTATGAAGGGCACCAGAAACAAAGTACTGGTGCACTTGCACATTTGTTCCTCATCTCCCACTCAGTATAACACAATGAACAATCTGTGCTCACCATGTCCACAAGCACAAGGGAGGACATACAGGTTGGGACAGAAAAGAGATTTTTTCAGCTTTGCTATTTAAATTTCTTTCAGGTTGTTCAGCTCAAGGCATCCAAAACAGGACTTTTCCAAGACCAAGCATTAAAATAATCCCTTATTCAAGCGTTTAAAGTAACTTTAGTCATTTACATAAAGCAACTTATCTCCTTCAGCTGTGTGACCTTTTTCCATGATTCACTACTGTGTTACATCCTCTACTACTATTATTCTTTTTTTCGTCCCTCCTAGTGCTTTTAAACAGACCAAAACCTAAACAAAGCCAGCTGGTCAGCTGTTCTTGCTGGCTCAGCATCCATGTTCTAAATATCTTGATAGAACTACTTGGAACTAACCCAGCAAAACAAATTTAATCAGAGATTGGGAAGACATAGCCTTTGATGCCTTCTAAGGGGATGCAGGCCAAGTGCCAACAGCTTGGACTTCTTGCTCCCCCATACAGGTTGCTCTTGCAGAGCTTACTCTAGAGCCCATGCTCACTGCAGTGTTACTAACAGAACCACCCAAGAGCTGTTGCGACTAGTTCATTCATCAGCGCCCATGCTATGCTGCCTGTCCCTTACCCTACAGTCACTGTGTGATGTTTTATTGCTGTTGTGTCACATTTAAGTAGTACATACCCATTCCCAAGTGTTTCAAAAAGAAGCTGCCCACAAGTGCTGCATGTGAAGTTAAAGACTTGACAACATTCAGAAGAGCCTTAATGAACAGAATTTATCAGATCTATCTAAATAGAAAAGTTTTCAGCCCCAGGGATACTGAGAACCATGAAGGGTGCATATGAAAACACAGTCTGCAGCTTAACATCAGGGTATTTTGGGTTTGGGTTTTTTTTTACTACACGATGTATTTTAGAGGGAACAGATTCCTGTAGACTTGAGCAGTATTCACAACTCAAATATAGCTATAGTTTTCAAACATTCACCCACCTCATGACCTTGCATGATTCAGTCTCACATCAGATAAGCAGTTATAGAAGCAGCTTGTTATGCTAATGCTTCTGTACTTTCTAGGAATGCCTACAAGGCTAAGAAACCCAGTTCCATGTATACTTTACAGTTCTTATTTCTATTTTAATCGGAATAGTAAGAAAGAGCTTTTGCCTTTCACAACCAAAGCATTAGAACCATTTATCCTAAATTTGAAGGATTTTGCTGCCACTGGTAGAAGTTATAAAGCAGTAATAGCACCACTCCTTGAGAATCTGAAGTAACTAGATATGCCACAACTCTCAAATTCATGGGAAAGAAAACCTGAGCATCACAGTGCACCAAAAGCAGATAACTCTTAGCAGTATCTCCTTGAAAAAAAAGGCTTTGTCGTAATGATATTTTGTAAAGCTTAGTGTTGTCCATGTTAATTTAGATACTAGGAATGAAACCCAGATAGGTTCTTTTTAGCACAGCAACTACAGGTTTCTTAGAATCCATCTCCCTCAAAAGCAAGCACGTGTTTGCTGGGTTCCCAAGTACTTTTACAGCTGCAAAGGAGGCAGCTTGCATTAAATGAGTTGAGGGGGCAAATGTTAATCTCATTTTACCTAATGTTTCACTCAGGAAATTATTTCTCTTTCAACAATTGGCCGTGCCAAACAGATATGGATGGCTAATGATGAAGGTCATTTTCTTCCTTTCAAGGAGATGCTCATTTCTCACCTAGCATGAGCAAAAGCAGGAAATTGTACAGCAGGAAGAACTTCAGGAAATAATGGACATCTGCAATTACAAAACAAAAATACACTCACAAACAGGTTTTCACAAACTGAAATACAAGCACAGGTAGAAAAATAGCATTTAGTAACTTAACTGTAAAAGATTTCATCCTTCAGTTACACGGATTTATATGGAGAAAGCAACTCTTTGCCCTCAGTGTATTCTTTCTTGCCCAATAAAAAGGAAATTTTATAGAGGTATCAAATGATTGTTACTGAGGGTACTCTAGTATTTTTAACTGTAGGTTGACATACATATCACATTTAAGTTTCAGTGAAGTTTAAAAAGTCATTCTAATTACTTCAATTAAAAGCTAGTTTGAAAATCCAGCTTGTCTACAGTCAAATACAGAAGTAGCAAAAATCTGTCAGTGTAAGTAATTCAACTTAAGTTTACTGTTTACCAAGTGACATACTGAAACTTTTGAAGGAGGATATGACTGTCTTTACACCCAGAGACTCAAAGAATAAAGTCATTCTATTTAGTTATAAGCTTTATTTTCCTTTTTTTTTGGGTTGGACTTGATGATCTCAAGGTCCCTTCCAACCCCTACAATTCTATGGTTCCTCATTTCATTTTTGCTCTTCAGACACTTAATAGGAGCCTTTTGCTGCAAATTGCCAAGCATACAATACACCGAAGAGCTGAGGAAACATTTCCACTTGCAATCAAGGCAAGAGTCCTAGCTCTTAAAATTGGGTTTTGAGACCAATGCTGTGACAAGTGTTTTCAAGTAGTCCATTATAGCTGCTAGATACACCTTGTCTCAAAGACTACCATCTTCCCATCACAAGATGCAGGTTTGACATGACTTTTGGGACTCCCAGTTGGCATGGAGACTCAAATTGGGTCCACAGAAGCAAAGCAATGCAGAAAGGCCCTGCCACAGGGGACTGCAGCATCACCAGCACCTAGACTTTTTCAGAAAGACTGTGAATCATTTTTAACTTCCACAATCATTTGTTTCCAATGCAGAGACAGCGTTGGCTCTGCACAGCTGTGACTCTTACCCAGAACAGGGCTACAGCTGGCAGTTTCTCTGCCTCATCCAGTGAACAGTCAGAGTAGACTTCAATACCAATGAGCATTGAACTGTTCAATCTAGAAGGTGGAGATGTCAGCACACACTTCATTCAGGATACTGTAAGGTCTTCACACTTTGGTTTCCTAAGGCATCTACACAGCTTTTTCCATGAAGCTACACACGTACAGCCTACGTTTCATGGTCTGTACTTAACTTCTGTGGACAGTCTCATTGACTTGACTTGTGTAACAAGCTCATTTTAGATTGAGAATTTTCAGGTTAACAGGGGCAAGATAGTAATGAATACAACAAGGGAAACTGCAAATGCAAACCAAAATGTTGATGCTATACATATAGTCTGAAACTTTTTGGACCTTATTTGTTCATTTATCTAGTTCTGTTATTAATATAATGTACCATCAATTTTAATTTATCTGTAAGATTTTAAGTACCATCTGGAATAGAGTTGTGTGTCTCATTACCAGCAAGAAGAGAATTCATTTGATATTCTTAACTTGCCCTTTTGGGATATTACAAGGAGAGGTACTACAATAAAAAAATTACAAAAAACCAAATGCATCACTAGTTTTAAGCTAAACCACCACAATTCTCATATCAAGGTTCAAAAGATTAACACATAGTCATTAATACGTAATCATAATTCAAGCACATAATCACACAATCAACACTGTTATCCTGTAGAGCCCCAAGTTTAAGCAAAATGGTTTTTTGAGAATGACTTTTATTCTAATTATGCCAGGCAATTTCTTCATATAAGCAAATCCATCAAAGGGAAGAGAACCTACTCAGCTTCAAGAAACCCAGTGGACTAATCACACTTCTAGTGATCATCTTTTATTTCATTCACTTCCTTTTTCCTCTCAAAGTTTCCACAACCCAGCATATGGAAGTGACTGCTTTGGCACAGATTTGGACATTTTCATCCCCCCACTCCTCCAACCATTCGAGAAAGTCTTTTTGTGTTACAGATCACAAACACTATCATCCTGGCAGACCTACTCAAAGCCTAGCTACACCAAGACCAAGAACATACTTAGAGAATCTTCAAATGAATGAGAAAAAGCAACAGAACACACCCATGGACCAAGAGAGGGGCCAGTGGAACAAGGTGTGATAAAGATACCCACAATGATTAGTTAGTAAGAGAGCTATTACAGAACCCAGACAGAAGAAAAAAACAGTATGTAAGTTTTCATCCTAAATTTTAGTCCTACTTGGTGGCAGTACCAACAAAACTGTAGCTGCCTTCCCCATTACTCGTGGTGGTTTCAGTTTTGCAGAACCTTTGAGGAGGCAAATTAAGATCTACTACAAGCTAAGCAAGCAGCTTTGGTAAATATTTCACTGTAGCATGTACTGTACCTCAGACAAAATCTGAGGTTAACCTTGTTAATGAAGTGTGCTGCATGGTTCAGAGATTGAAGAGCACAGAACTAAAGCTTGGTGTGAAGTGATACATCTATCTTCTAGATAAGCATTGCTATTTCTTAAGATAGTTTCTATAGTACTGATGGCCTCCACTGTCCATGTAGCCAAGTTCTTAACTTTAACCTGTAGTTACATATTAAAATAAAGGCATTAGTACAGATCCACTGACTTATGTATCAAGTGACACATCAGAAAGATTAGACTTGCTATCTGAATCTTCTACAGCCCAATTTTCACACCATGGAGAAAACCTTTCAGCAATATGATTACCCATTTACTTGCATCTGTATCTTAGAAAGGAAAAGCAAAAAGACTTTTTCCCTACCACACACCTTAGTGCCTTAAAACTGCAGTTAAAGATACTTCAGCAGAGAATTGAAGAGGAATAATGATTCTGTGGAGTGCTGGAGTACTTCAAGGCAGTAATGATGCTCAACTAACCCATAGTAATAGATGCATGATGCATTACGTTTACTAATTGTCCAATCAAGAGCCCAGCTCCTGTAAGAAGAAACCTCAAGACTTGCAAACATCTGGTCTTCAGATAAATCACAAATTCTTGCCATTAGGACAATGCTTTTAGCCACTGAATGCAATGCTGGAAGCTTTGTAAGATTTTTTCCTGCCCTTTCTTATTTTTCACACTAATTAATCTCTATGGGATTTTGTAAAACCATGAGAACAGTAACTAAGATAGCATTCTACAGTCAGACATCTCTGAAGTGATGTGTTCCTTCCTCAGCCACTGCAATTTCAGAAATACCCATCTCATTAAAGAGCTATTAATGCATAATAGTGACATCAGGATGTCACAGCACAGTCTTTTCAGAAGCATGGAGTGACTATGTTATGAGTAGAGGGGGAACTGGGTGTTTTTGGCAAGACTGCTTTCAGACAGGTACTCAAAGTTCCCTCTCAAAGAAGGGCAGAGAGTATTACATCATACGTCTCCATGACTGCAGAATAAGAGGCAGATACTTACACATTATGCTTAGGCTCAGGAAAAAACTGAGCTATTGTAGATTAGGAGGAAAGGTCTAAGTATGATTTACTCTGAGACTTTTGTCATCCTCCTCCCTCATTCATTTTGTTCACCTTAATTCTATGTCTTGCAAAATCCATTTTCTGTAAACATGAAAAAACCTACACATGCAGGTATACAGACCTTTCAGGACTGATGGGAATGGATTGGCATGTACTTGCAGTGAATTTTAACTGACAGTCTTCAAATTCTTTATATGAGTTTTTAAATTAGCTCATTTCAGGAGAGTTCTCATGACCACAAGTAGGGAAGACACTAGATAGGCAATTGCTTCCCATTACTTACATCATAGGATTAGTGACATCAGTATATAAGCTGAAGTACAGACTTTTTCTTGTAATACAAGAAATACTAAATTTCCTTCCAGCTCTCTTAGAACTCACTCAAATTAATTGTCTATTGACTGGAATCACTATTAAGAGATTTTTGCAGTATTCTTGTTATTTCAGAACAGATGTTGGATCATGCAAATCCAACCCCATACAGCGTGGTGCAGTCACACCTACAGCAGCAAAAGTAATAGAGGAAAAAAATAATCTAGAGTTTGGTGCAAAAGGATTAGAAACACAGGTGACAGATCTTCACACATTCCATAAAATTTCCAGTCATCTTCCATTTTGACATTGGAGAACACTGTTTAGATGCAAACCACACAGAATCATAGAATTGTAGGGGTTGGAAGGCACCTCGAGAGATCATCGGGTCCAACCCCCAAAGATAAATACAGAGAATGAGAGTTCTGAGCATACATTTAATCTGCACTGCATGAGATGGACTTTTAGAAAAGGATATAGATACCTGAGTTCTGAAGCAAACAGCAGCCAACAGGTTTGAAAATGTAACTATGCACAGTAATCTCCAAATTCTTATTTCTTGAATGCCATACCAACATTTAAGTAATTTCCTTTGAGCTCAAGGTCATATATTAAAGCTTACATTAATAGTAGTGAAACTTTAGGTTAAGATTTAGAAAAATAACACTTTGTGGCACATTTGACAGGAACTTTGCATCTACTGCAAAGTAATTTGAGTGTAATGAAATTTTCTATTAGCATTCCAAGGCTCCACTAACACTTTATAATTCACTGACTCCCTTCAGAAGCAGCTGATGTAGGAGGAAAGGATCTAGTGCTAGCCTCTCCAAAACAGTCTTAAATTTAATTTCTGGGATGATTACTTCCAAGGGTGGGTGTTGCCCCCCACACCCCACTACTTACTTGCCTTTATCATTTAAGTTCTATAGAGGATAAAATGTCATTTTAGGTCAGAAATCCAAAAGCAGAGTAATGCATGACATGCCAATGGCAACTTTAACAGTGCTTTCTAGTAGTTAAAATAGGCATATTAATATAAATATTAAGTAAAATATACAATTGACCTTTAAGTACCAAAGACAAATCCTGATTTCTTGATTAAATCCCCTATCTTAAAATCACTTCTAAACCCCTACCACAATACTAGTCAAAATATCAGAGATCTTTGTATATCAGTAGTTAAAACCACACATTTGGTTTAGGATGAAACCACAGGGCCAACATTGTAAGCATCTGCTGCACAGTGATGAGAGATAAAACAGTTGAGGACTTCAGGGAAGTGAAAGAAACACCCCATTTTTAGGCCCAGGTCCTCAAATAGGACATCTGAATGCTACCTGCTAGAGGGACAACACTGCAGGGCATTCCCTGAAGAGCTCAACAGCAGCTTCCTGTCAAGTGACAGGGAAGCTGCTGAGTGGATGTGCTCCATCCAGCCCAGTACTGGATAGGAGACAATAAGCAAGTGAGATGAGACCAAACTCTGTGTCCAGTGAAAGGATGAGTCAATGGACACAGCCAAAATAACAGAAAATCCACCTGGTCATAAGCCAAAACCCCCTTATTCACTGCAAGGGCAGTCAAACATTAGACCAGATTGCTAGTCTGCATCCTTGGAGTTACTCAAAGCCCAGATGGACACAGCTCTGATGAACCTGCTCTAGTTGACCCATTAAACCTCCAGAGACCCGTTCCAACTTCAGTGCTTGTGTCATCACCCCAATCGCTTTGCTTCTAGTCGATTGAAGGGACAGCAACCTGTCAATGACTGGATACTGTGTGTAATTATGACCAGGGTGATACATACTGCAGACCTAGTGTTTGCACTACAGATATTCATTATACCATTATCTATGCTGTACTAGCTTAGTGATTCTCATAACAATGTACCATGAACTTCCTTCACTAAATTTTCTTCCATGTCTCAGTAATGGTTAATACTGAGTAATGCATAGCATGAAAGATAAATGGGTTTATTAATTAATACTGAGCTCTTCATAATGACAACAGCTAAGGAAACTTGACAGGCTTTCAGTTAGACACAGGCTGCCTACAGGCATTTCATTCCTCCAGACAGGCTATGACATCACTTGCAATTGCACTATGCTAATAAACCACCTCACTCATGGCTTTATCTCCAGATAGATATATTCAAAGCAGACCTATATCAAGCTGTGCAGTATTCCTAATTTGCAAGGCCCCAGTACCAACGATACCTATCTGATCACCTGAAGGGGTCTTAACCTCATGATAGGTTGGGTGAGGTCAGGTGCCACAAAAATTGCTAGAAAGGCAAGCTTAGTCTTACCCTGACCCATTATCAACATACAGAAGATGTAGCTACAGCATTCAAGCATTTAACAAGACTGGAAGCTAAGAGGTTAATTTACTTGGAGTTAATTATGCTTGCAAAGTCTCAGAGCCTATGGAACAGCAACAACTAACCTTCAGTCATAAGTGTTCCAAGGTGAACAGCCAGCTTCTTTTTTCCCCAACTCATACAGCCATTGAGAACCTGAGTATTAAAACTGTACTGCAAGAGCAGTCAAGCTAGTTCTTTGATTTCTTCACTCACCCAGGGCTGCAGAAAGAAACCCAGAAATTCAGGGACAGATCCAGCACACTTTCAGCCAGAACATGCATTTCAATGGTATGAGCAGTGAAGTCTGTCATTGCCTCAGTTCACATAGAAGTATGCATGTTGATTGTCCTCCCACCCTGAGTTAGATGAGTTTCAGTATCCTCCATAGCTTAGATGCTTTATGGGTCATCTCCAACTCTGCCGTAATAGAGGCCAGTCCTCTCCTGTTCCTTACAGCTACAAGCTATATTCTGAGATGCCAACTGTTCCGTAGAAGCTTTTCTCAGGCATTTAGAAACTCCTAAGTAACATATGTTTAAATCTTTCCCAAACAAGTTGTTGCACAGTTCACAAAACTTGAAAGGTAGAATGCAATTCCCACCCAATAAATGAAAAAGCACAGACCCCTCTACTCCAAAATGTAAAGGCAGCTCCAATAATAATTAACTTCCCTGGCACTTTTCTGTTCCTAAGTTCAATAAAAGCTTACAAGAACTTTCTGAAGGGATGTTCCAGTGCTGAAGAGAGAAAATGCTAACCTGAGTTTGATGCAAATTTTTTCAACAAACCCATGATTTCACTTAGCTGATTTTCATGAATACATTAATTTCTAGTCACAAGATTCATAACCATGTTCTGTAACCAACACAGAAAATGAGTTTTTCAGACAAAGGGAAACTGTTAATTGGTGAGCACATTTGAATCAGACCTCCATGTGTTAATCTCTTTCAATACACAGAGTAAAAGAGCAGTCAGTCAGCATTGATCAACTGGGAGTTATCTACATTTCAGATGAAACCATGGGGGAAATGAGCCTAAAGCATCACCAAAATTCTTTTTCCTAAAGGCAAAACAAGCAGCTGAACACTCAAGTAACTTTCCTAACAGCACCTTGATTCTGAAAATCCAGCACGGGCTATACAGCCTTGATGATCACAAACAATCAGCAGCAGAACACAAGGTGGATGCACAGGTAACTCCCTTCACACTATGTTTGCTTTAATTCCCTTCAGCAGGTGGTAGACAGGTTGGCTGGCAAAGGAAACCAACCTGGAAATTGTGTTCTGTGTTATGGAAGTCTCAGCTGTGAAGAAGCACAGCATGTTACTACAATGCCAATACAGCAGCTCACTATTATTCCTCCTTCAACATAATAAGAAAGCAAGGCAAGTCTCAGTGTTTACCAAAAAGGCACTAAAAGATAAGTCTTCTTTTGCTAATAGCTGTTCCAAAAGTCACAATTAAGACGTAAAGGAAAACATTTCCCTTGTCCAAGATGAATCAATTTTTTTGATTTAAAGGTTTTGAAATAATTATCTTAACATCTCTAGATATTACCTATGTAGTCAAGCACTATTAGGACTGAAAACTGAAAGCATAAATACAATAGTCAGGTACTGGACAATCCATTTTGCTAGCTTTTGGGGCAGCCCAGCTAGACCTGAAAGGCTGACTTTGTACAAAAAATCCAAACAAGTATTTTTCATCTGACATGTTAACATACCTACCAAATCTTCCCCTTTGCATAACAGTCCAAATGTTAAGAGAAATAGCTTAATTTCTTTCCAAAAACTGCTTGCTTAGTTCTTTCAAAATGAAAAATAAACCACATTCTGAACAGTAGCATATGTAATTTTCCCATTTTCAGTTACAATCATCTAAAGTTAAATGCTAACTAGGTTTTCTGGCAATATTTGTTATTTCTCATCCCATAGTAGAAGGTGACCATTCTCATGCAGCTGTTTTTGATGTAGCTTATTTTTGTTTCACATTTAGGCACAGCATTTGGGTAGTTAATGCAGCTCAGTTCCATGGAGAGATTTCTAGAAGATTGTTTCCTAACTGACTCTGTTACATCTTTTGTGAAAGTGATGATACTGGGTGTGTTTGACACAGCAGTTAAGAAGCCAGTATATTGCCATCAATCAGCTCTCCCATTACACAGCCTGATTCTACCAATGAAGTCAACTAATCTCTTTCTGGAAGAGAGATGAACCTTTACTGGGAACTAAAACAGTAATATATGTGAGGTGAATCAGTGCTGCACAGGAGGAAAACCCACGCACTTAATCATGCATAAAGTATAACCAGAAACAAAAAATTAGTTGTATAAATCTTCTAGGTTTGAATAATAAAATACTACACCCCTATGTAATGGGACCCTATTTTGTGGAACAAGAATTTGAGAATCAGACAAGAATTGTCAAAGATGCAAACTTCTCCCCCAGTAACTTATTTTCCAGATTATCCTATCTTGCCCAGTTTCAAAACTCATTTAATACAGTTCTACTTATTTTCCAGATTATCCTATCTTGCCCAGTTTCAAAACTCATTTAATACAGTTCTACAATCAAGAGTATTCTTCTAAACTCTCCTGTAGACCAATGTGTCCTATACTATTTCTTCTACACTTAACCTTCCCATGCCAAAAAAGGCATCACACATTTCTGGTGTTTTCCAAAGGGCCTTTACACTGTCTTCACCAATGCAAGACTAACAAAAAGAAAACCTACATCAAAATCTATACTTAGTCCACTGAAGTAACACTATTTTTGGATGTGTTTTCATTATAGGTACTGTTAGGGACAATCTTTGTCATACGAATTTATGGGCACCTTAGCTATAACCATTCTATTTTCTATTTTATCTCTGCTGGGTTAATATTATACACTACTCCAATCATCTGAGTGCATTAAAGGTATTATGCTTTCAACACATCTTATTTGCCTATGAATAATTTTTAGCAAGATAACCACAGGTTCCTTTTTATCAGAACATTAACATTTAATGTACATTTGGACTCATGACCTGCATGTTTCCAAGTGAGATGATGACATGAATATTTGTGAAGAATTTCACATTGATGTCAGTGGGGAGTGATTAAACATGACCAATGCAGTGCTGTGCTGGTCAGCTTTACCCAAGTTTAGTTTCTCTGCAAGGCATTCACTTAAAGACTTGCAGTACTTGCTGCTTGCTCACACTTGCTGTGAAGAAAATCCTTTGTACACCTAACTAAGCAAGACATCTCCGTCTATACTGCCTGTGCAAACATCACCCTCTCTGGGCTAGATGTCAGTAATAGATTCCAAAAATGCTCTTTCTTTTTTTTAAGTTAACCAGGAACAAAGATCTGCTATTTATGGGCTTTCAAGTAGCTTCTTTTTACCTTAAGTAAATAGTGAACAGTTCAAGCTGGCAGATCTGAGTTAGCCATTTTTACAGGTGACTAGGTATTAAAACAGGAGCAAGTCCCAGTCTTCCACTAACCCAGTTGATGGTAGAATATATGTGCCCACAGGGCAGGTAGATTTAGCCTACAAAATAAGTATAAAGACTAGTAAAACACTATCATAAATATATGCAGCAGTACACAGCTCTAGAGGGACAACAGCAGCTAGTATATTCTCAAGATGGCAAAACATGCATATGCTGAAATGTATTAACAGTATTAAAAATTTCAGTCCTTCCAAGGGAGGAATTCTGGCAGTAAAATTGCAGACAGTTAAGTCTTAATCTATTTAAATTCAAAACTATTTTGCAAATATCACCCACATTTCTTTTTCATAGGCCAGAGTTTCTGCCAATTGATTTTGCATTCAAAGAGCACAAATGAAGGTAATTTTTGCTGAAAACAATATAAGATACTACATTATATATGAATATACATTCCATATTTTATATAAACTTTGCAAAGGCTGATCAAGTTAGCCATAAGCACTCCCATAATGGAGTTTGACATGCTAGCTCTTTCTCTCTGGAATAGCCTTACAGCATTAGATAAATAAAACATTTAAACTGAAAGTGTGAGACTTAGATGTGCATTCAGTCATCAGCCAAATGCATTTTGGCTAATAATCCCTCCCCAGGATTTAACATGCATTGCACATTCCTGTCAAAGATTAAAAAAGTTTAATTTCATTAAGGTGAAGTTAAAATTGTTTGCAAACAGTAGTTACAGACCTGTCAAACCAAGCTAGCTTTAACAGACATGAAGTGTTCAGCCATCCTAATCCTAATTTTGTGAGGACAGTACAACATATCATCACTAATCATGTCATCAGTAAACTTATGACCACAGAAAAATAGCTTAATACATTAGAGCAATTCAAAGCAATTCCATTAGAGCTTCAAATATTTGAAGTGCCAACCTGTGCCTGCACTAGTTGCTTCCACTTGAGTTTTTCCACTTATATCCCTTGCTGATTAAAATGAGTAATTGGTGAAATATAGCAGCACCCAATGTCATTCTTATCTGTCACATTTATAAAAAACAAGTTCAAGTCACTGTGGAAATTCAAAAGCCATCAGGGAAAGCAAATGGAAGATTTTTTTTTACTGAACAAACGGATTTAATAATTATTTTCTTCCATTTTAAAAAGACCTTTAGAATTAGATCAATGACAGTTACATGTTAGAAAATAAACTCATTCTGCTGAGGTACCTTTCTAGTCTATTAGCAGAAGCTACTCTCCTGATTAACATTACATGAACATTTCCATTATCAGCTCAAGCTGAGAAAATAAATGCTTTCATCTCTGTGTTCTAGCTCAGTGCACTCCTTGTCTTCCTTTTCTATAATCTAACAGATTCCAGTGTCTGTCTTTTTACAGACCCCACATGGAAGCAGACCAATGCATATAAATACAAAGCTACTTTCCCAGTCCTTTTGCTTCCTGATAGCTCTAAACTGCAGGCAACCATGCAGTCAAGACTTTTCAAAATAACTGCCTATCCTCACCAGCTCCCATGGCTGCTCTGCATGAAGCTGTACAAAGAGGCTCAGCCCCTACGTATGTATGGAGGAGACCCAGTATCCCCTCCAATGGGTGATAAGACCAAGTTCTGCAACATCATAGTCCACTGTGTATGTACACCTGTCCTGCTTTTTCTGATCAATACCCAGTATGCCAATACCTTTATCTTCCTCCAGTTTTACTACATCTTAGTGATCAATGGTTCCTGCTTTTGCTTCCAAATTGACTTATTCATCACTCAGGCCTGTTCAAGTTGTAAAATATGTCTAAGACATTCTGTGTATTGCAGAAAGACATGAAGTCTTGTAGGAGTAAGTGTTAAGCCTTCTGACTTATCCTTCTACTGGTGAATCAAGTTTAACAAAACCTCACGTGAAAGGACAACTATTTGCACTTGTGATACAAAAGTGTGTCCTAGAAAATAATCTACAGCAGTTAAGTGAATGAAAATTTATATTAATTAGCCTTAACTCATTTATCTTTTAGAAAGAAGTCCTGTCTCTTCACACTGTTTCCAGAAATAGGAAAGAACAGGATAATCAATCTTGAGGCAACAGTGGTGCCCTTACACCCCTTTTTATTCTGCAATAGGGTAAAACATTTAACTTATCAATGCCCCAAAATGTCATTTTTGCAGTGAAAAAGCAGGTTTTGTACAGGTGTAAGTCTAGCAACACACCTATGCTGTTTTCTTTTTTGTCTTCTTTGACAGCACACATTGCCATGGTATTGTTAGCTGGCTTTGGCCTGTTTCTGAAAAATCTAAATTTCTCAGGAGCTAATGTTCAACATAGCCATCTATTTCTATTGTCTCCAGAATTTTGTTCTGCTGGAGGTTGCTCATTATAGCTTTTTCTGCACTCCCCTGTAATACTAGTAGAGCTTCTATAAGAGAATACTTTCATGTGTCTGAATACCACCAATTGAAATAGAAACAGTTCAACACAGCTGTGGCCAACCACCAGGAAATCCCAAGCAGTTGTCCCACCAACTGATAGAAGCTTGCCCACTCCAAGCTCAAGTGCCAGG
The DNA here is from genome assembly GCA_027925045.1 of Hypotaenidia okinawae. Taxonomy (NCBI): domain Eukaryota; kingdom Metazoa; phylum Chordata; class Aves; order Gruiformes; family Rallidae; genus Hypotaenidia; species Hypotaenidia okinawae. The sequence goes on from BSDF01000007.1 coordinate 8,361,726, forward strand.
ACTGTCTCCCTCTGCAGCTGTAGAAAACATACAAGCACCTGAAACTGAAGTGCAACTCCACCACTCGAAGGAAATTCACTACATAATTCCTTTCACACTTTCTAGGCAGCTTTGAGAGGCCAAATATTGGCTGGAAAGATCTAAGAACTGGGTCACTCATATGAAGATAGAGACAGGAAAGAGCAGGTAAGAGTGGCAGCAGATAAAGGTTCCAAGAACAGGACACACCCATTTGCAGTTTGTGATTAAACTGGTCCTGCAGTTACTGTTAAAGCTAAGCTTTGCCATGAAACCATTCAAGATGTTCATGCTCAGTCCCTCTATTCTTCCCGCACTGATAATGCAGTAACTGGTATTAGTCTGTGTTAGTACAAAGCAACACAGTGTTTAAGCGCTAAAAAAGTTCCACCTTTGAGTGTTCAGAGTTTCCTACTTGTTATGCAGTTCAGCCATTATCAGCACAGGGAGAGAAGATAAACTTCTTCGTGCACCAGGGACCTCATTAAGAAATCAGACAAGGAACTGATATCCCATGGCATAAGCAGTTTGAAGATTGGGGAATCATACAGACCCAAACCAGAATGGATTTATTGCAACATGAAACAAGGCACTTCAAACAGGCACATTCTGATCACATCACATCTGGAAAACATCAAATAGAATACAAGTAATAAGTGAGAAAGTGACAGCAGCATTTACAGAGTTTAAATCCAATTTTTCCACATGAAGTGAAAGTAAGCTAGGAATAAAGTGAAGTCATGGTTCAAAGAGGTCATTTGTAAAGCAAGACTACAGCTGGTGCATTTACAGCATTTTTAAATAGAAAACCAGAATCTGCAAAATTGATAAGAACCAAGTTAAACAGATCTAAATACACACAAAGTCATGTTTTTAACATTTTAACAATAGATGTTTAGCACAAAGTCATTATGACAGACCCATGTAACTTCTGGAGTGTCTGTACTTGCTCCAACTCTTTGTTATGAATGCCCTCATCACAATACAGCTTCAGCATTTAAAATGCAATGTCAAAAAACAATGCAAAGAGTTATTTTAGAGCAAACTTTCAGTGAGAATTAAAATGACACCATCAGGCAAAAGCTTACTAGTCTTCCAGAAATGAATCCAGTATTATGGCAAAGTCATATACAGAGTACATCCACATTGTTATAACTTCACTATTACCTCACAAAAATATTTTTCTCACCTGTTTTGGCCAACGTAGGAGTTGCTATACTAGCAATGAGACAACAAACAGCTGTATGAGAAGAGCCATTTCAAAGTAAATGGGAAGATATTAGGTAACATTAACAAAGAGTCAATAACCACTGCACCAAGAAGCATTTTAAGTTATTCAGCACCCCAATTACCTGAATACCTATCAAAGAGCATAGCTATCTTAGAAGTTATTTGTACTAACCAATCCTTTTCAGTAACTTTAAGTATCACATTATAAGAAGCTTTGAAATGGTACTGATGCACTTCTTCCTGTAGTTCCTTACTATGTTACTCATTTTCTTTAAATCCACAGAATATGTATTAAAATTTCAGATCACTGTTTTCTAACTCACCCAGAACACTGGCCTAATGTTACATGAGAAACACATGTGATGTAGGCAGCTTCTTTTGCCTGTATCTTATGAAAACACCCTTTACTTCTCACCCTACTTGCCCATTTGAAGACATTAGTAGCTCCAAACATAGTTGGGATGGAAAAGCTGGGTAACTGGTAGGAATCAGATTCGCTTCATATTCTTGACATTTCAGTGTTTTTAAGCATGTAGTGAATTAATCATTAAAGCTCCTGAATAATCAGTATTAGGGTGATAAGGCAGCAGAGCACAAGTAAACCAGGCAAATCTTCAACATTGATTTGCTAAGTGAAACTTACACTTCATAAGTTGTCCTCTGAAGCTGAACAGGAGGCTAAGTGATATAACATAGAATCTAAGAGATTAACTAACATGTTTGGTACTATATAAGCTATTCAAATTGGTTGTTTGGTAGTTGTTGGAGAAAAAAATACTACCTATTAGACAGCCTGGAATTTGAGGAGGAAGGACAGAACTAGAACAGGAAGAGGAGAGGAAGAAATACATGAAATTACTCAACTTTGAGGTGCTTCCTCCCTTATACTATTTTTGGAAAGGCCAAAGATTACAAGATTAACATCCCATCAAAGTGAGTAATTACATATTCTACATCTAGACAAAGTGCCTGATCTTAACAGCACTTGTGCTGATTAACTTGTGTATATAATTGAAACTGAATGTCAGTGTTCTTCTGTCAGTGTCAATAAAATAGGTAAGGGAAAACTGCAGGCAATTGAGTAAATTAATCCTAGAATCAGATCTGATCATTGGCAATCCAAGCTGCATCACTCTTCAGTTCTATTTTGCACTAGTTCTTATGGAAGTAAATGGCAAAGTAACAGACATGGATTAAACATTCTCATTTCACAATACTAAGCATTCACCCATCACCCACGATGCTCATTCCTCATCCCATGGGCTGCAATTGCAGCAGTGCCTGCTTAATAAATGAGCACTAATTACTCAAAATTGATGGAGGGAGAGCAGTAGATGTCATCTACCTTGACTTCAGCAAGGCTTTTGATACTGTCTCCCATGACATCCTGATAGCAAAGCTGAGAAAGCATGGGATTGATGAGTGGACAGTGAGGTGGGTTGAGAATTGGCTGTCGGACCGAGCCCAGAGGGTCGTGATTCGTGGAGTGGAATCTGACTGGAGGCCTGTGACTAGCGGTGTTCCCCAGGGCTCGGTGTTGGGTCCAGTCCTGTTTAACATCTTCATTGACGACCTTGATGAGGGAATAGCCTCGACCCTCAGCAAGTACGCCGATGACACAAAGCTGGGAGGAGTGGCTGACACGCAGGAACACTGCGCTGCCATCCAGAGACCTGGACAGGCTGGAGAGCTGGGCAGTAAGAAACCAGATGAGGTTCAACAAAAGCAAGTGTAAAGTCTTGCACCTGGGAAGGAACAACCGTTTCTATCAGTACAGGCTGGGGGATGACCTGCTGGAGAAGAGCTCAGTGGAGAAGGACCTGGGGGTCCTGGTGGATGACAGGTTGGCCATGAGCCAGCAGTGTGCCTCGGTGGCTAAGAGAGCCAATGGGATCCTGGGGTGCATCCGGAGGAGTGTAGCCAGCAGGTCAAGGGAGGTGATCCTCCCGCTCTACTCTGCCCTGGTCAGGCCCCACCTGGAGTATTGTGTCCAGTTCTGGGCTCCCTGGTATAAAAAGGACAGGGATCTCCTGGAGAGAGTCCAGAGAAGGGCTACGAAGATGATAAAGGGCCTGGAGCATCTCCCCTATGAGGAAAGGCTGAGAAGATTGGGACTGTTCAGCCTTGAGAAGAGAAGACTAAGGGGGGACCTAATTAATGTTTACAATTATCTTAAGCAAGGGATGCAGGGGGAATCAGCCAGCCCCTTTTCAGTGGTCTGTGGGGACAGGACAAGGGGCAATGGCTGCAAGTTGGAGCATAGGAAGTTCTGCACCAACATGCGGAGAAACTTTTTCACAGTGAGGGTGACAGAGCACTGGAATAGGCTGCCCAGGGGGTGGTGGAGTCTCCTTCTCTGGAGATATTCAAGACCCGTCTGGATGCCTATCTCAGTGAAATGTCCTAGGGAGCCTGCTTCGGCAGGGGGTTGGACCCGATGATCTCTCGAGGTCCCTTCCAACCCCTACAATTCTATGATTCTATGATTCTATGATAAAGTGTAATAATCAGCACGTATTCCCCTTTCACATAGAGTCAGACTGTGTAACCACAGTCTGCCATACAGATTATCAAGAGGGCAATTACAACACCATCTTAACTCAGCAAAACAATAGTGCCAATAGCTATATCTGTAGGATTGGTTACATTGATTTTGTAAAACACTAATAAAGATATTTTTCCTGCTCAGACTGTTTCTTAAAGAAAAAAAATCAATAAAATTGTTGCTTCTCTGAATAAAATATTCTTAATTTTCCTTAAGTGCTGGAAATACATATATCTTTCTCACGTCAGTGTTCACATGGAACAAATATCAATTGCTGTAATTTTACACTCTTAGCATTATTTAAAATAGTTTCATTGATATGACCTAACCACTAAGACAGCTCTTGTCAGCACCATCTGATCAAGTATTATATTGTCACTGCATCTCCCCAGGATGCTATGCACAGCAAAATACTGATACTGAAGAGAGAAGATTTAGGTATTAAGGTCTAACAGAGTACTAGCACTACTTTCAATTATTTTCCTCTAACATGTTAGTGTATCACACCTGAAATTCCTAGGAGTGAAATAATTCTGTAGAGTGAAATGCTTTAACACATTCAAAAATCTCACAGTGTTTCTGATTTGTTGTTTTAGACTTTGAAGTATAATGTTTTCTAGCACTTCAATACCAAGAGGATTGAAATTCAGACATTATTTGGCACAAGTAAATGTGCTAAATACTCAAATACTTATAATGTAAAGCGATTTCACCAACACTAATTCCCAGTCATTTTGTTGGCTGTTTGTATATTGCCACTCATGACATATCTGTTACCACGATAGTATAGAAACTGTAAAACACACAAATCTAAAAACCCAGCAAACTCTAGATTTCCAGGAGTTTAATTGGCAGGAAGTTTGTGCAAGTCAAGCTTTCTCCAACATTAAATAAATAGTAAACTTAGCACAGAAAGCAGTAGATTAAGACCTGCACTTTTCTCTGCATGTCACATCCACAAGACATCTTTATTTTGCTACAACACCTAGCAAAGAGCAGAGGCGGCATTAAAACACCCTGACCCACATTAGTGGGCAGGTAGGGTAAAGCTGTCATACAGCAGAAAAAGTGGTATCATTTCACTGCAGCATTAGGGTTAACTGAGTACAAGCTATGGTCAACTGCACTACCCACGTCATCTCCAACATCACCTCCCTTTCTCTGGGGGACCTTTCCTACACCTGGAACTTGACTTTAACCACAGCTAACGAAGCAAAAGCATTCCTCTGTATGCACTGCAGTGATGTCATTCACATCAGCCACTCACCCAGTCCTCCTAGGACGTCATCATTAATTCCACTCTAATCCCATCTTTTCAACTAGAAGTACTGCAATATCTGGTGGATCATTTTGGTGTATTTTCAAACAACTGCCCTTGGGGCTTTATAGGCACGTTTGAAATGAAGCTCTTCAAAGCTTTAGAGAACATTCAAGTTAATATCACAGTTTCCCAGAGAGGGGATTTGTGGGTTTTGGAATGTAATGGTTCTTTAGGTAGGCAAGCCCATGCATGCATCCTGACAGCATTTTGACAGGCAGAGGGTAGAATAATGGGGAAAAAAAGTCATGATAAAGGTAATTGATAGAGACAAAACAACAGTCAGGCCATTAAACACCGATCTGAGGGCTTGCATAGAGCAAGCTGAAACCAATTGTTTCCATTCTGATAATTAAGCTTCACATAGTTAAACCTCCTTTTCCTGAATCAACACATTAAGTAAAGAAACACTTAGCTTCTACTAGTTCTTAACAGTGTACGGGCTTCCCCTATATAGTTTTATTTCTAGATAATTTCTCACATAATAAAATATTCCCAATTTAAATACTTAACATTTGCTGATAGCTCTCTGCACCCAGACTGAATAAAGGAAAAATTTCAACTAGTATATTTTCAATACAATCACATCTTTCCTAGCAGAATACACATAACATTAGTCTAATACACCATCACTGCTTCCTGTAAGGAATAGCTTTGTCTGTCTTTAAAATCATGATAGCTGTGGGGACAAAAAGAGATAAAATTATTTCTCTCATTATTTTCTCTCCAAGAGAGTAATTTTTTGGGGGGAATTAAAAGCTTATTTCACACATACACTTGTGCACTAAGACTCCACTAAGCAGGAATTGTTTTAAGAAAACCCATTTGAACTAATTCACAGTAATTTACAAATTCAAGTTCACAAGCATCTTATTACTCCCCTGCAAAGCAGCAACTAGCTATGAAGTGGTAGTGTCCTAAACCATAAACCTCTAATCTACCACTCCTTCCTCTGGAAAGGCTGGAAGTGACTTTATGCTCCACTCATTCTGCCTCTTCTCCAAACATCTGTCTGAGCCTGGATATTGGGCAAAAGAGAACCAATGTGACCCTTATGTTAGTAATCATATAGCTGCTTTTCTCTTCATTTTTAGATATTTTGATGTAATTTTTGAGTTCCACAGGGGACTAAAGGTGTGAAAGCCAAACTTCATTTAGCAATTTGCTGAAATATTACTTCTAACGTCGTCTGCTTATCTAGCATATACACACAAATATGTTCAAAACAAAATCCAGCCAAATTGTGTCATTAAAAATACTACTACTCAAATTTTATCTGATTCTTTGAAGAGAAAGCCATCTCATGACTAACCAAAGAAATGCCAGCACAATTTCATTATACTTTCCAGTTCAATTGAAGTATATTGTCTCCAAAGCTTACTCAATCACAGGGGACTTAGAATTATATTCAGATCTTCATTTTGAGCCATTCTATCCTCCATGAATTAATTCACCTTCTCTTGCTTGCTCAATTTTCTTATTTTCAGCTGTGCCTGTTCCTAATAAATATCTGCAAATCAGCTTTTCCTGAGTCAGCCTTTAGAATACTGTTGGGTATTTAAATCACAATAGTCCTTACCTGAAAAAAAACCCCCAGAGATTGCTGTCTGATTTTAGGCAGGGCTCTAAATGAAGTTATACTTTTCCATTTCCCTATTTCTTACAGGATGCATGCAGGAGGATTGGACTAGGTGACCTTTAAAGGTCCCTTCCAACCTCACTATTCCATGATCTATTCTGTGAATGCCACTGTAGCTTTGGGTCTCACTGCACAATCACACATAGATAAAAGACTGTTCTCAACTGGCTAAATAGCACCTTGGACTAACACAACACTCCAACCTTTTGCATCTTTCTCATAGCTAGAAGTGCCACAGATCATGCTTAGTCTATAACCTGCACTTCTTTTCTGTGTTAAATCAAGTCAAGTCCATCTATTATTCCAAGAACCAACAATACAGTTCCTATCAGAGGTTTGGGTTAACTCTCAGTTCATTCCTACTGTAAGAATAATGCAGTTACACTGCTACCAGTGATTGAAGGAGTTTTTTTCAGAATTAATTGGACCATGACTGTGCACACTAAGTTAGCACAAGTTAGTGTTAAGCAGCTTGTTATGTATTAGAGCAATGAATGGTTCCACTTCATAAATAGAGAGGCACTGTTACAGTTTGCCCTCTTGAGAAGAAAACCAACAACCAATATTTATGGTAATAATCAAGTCTTGAGGTTGTTTTTTTTTGCCAGAGATCCTTGCAAGTGGATTGAAAAGGGAAGACTTAAATCCAACAGGACAAGTCTAAGAAAATTTTCCTTTTGTTCATTTTCTTTAAAAAGATACCTACACAAAATTCCTATCTCACCCTTAGACATGCCTGGAAATCTTGCCTAGCAGAGCCATGGTGGCTAACTCATCATCCAGCTCCAGAGATCTAACTACTGCTAATGCTTACCATTATCACACCTTCCACCTGCCTTGGTCCCACTGATGTTTAAAAACAGAAGGTTCTCTGTTGGAATTTTTGAATGGACAAGCACAGTGCTCAGCACAGAGTATTTTCTTGGGCACCTTGACAGTGACTGCAAATAGAGCCTCAGTCTGGGCAGACTGCTCTGAGGCACAAGGAAAGCATTCCTTTCTGCCTGTAACTGTCAAACAACATTTCCTTCTCCCATATGGTATAATGGCTCAAATGCTTATGCTTTCCTTGCACTCCTTTCTTATTCCCACTCCCACATCTTACTTTTGTCTGAACAGGAGCTTTATTACAGCACTCTGAGTAGCACAAGGAGACAAAAATGTCTCTAGCATATACCTGAGTACTTAGAAACTTAAGATCACGAGTATTTTAAATTCAGGAGACAGCTGGAAAGGTTTTCAAAATCACAAGCTGCCAAAATACAATGCTCTGTCATTTGAGTATCTCTTCAAATGACTGCTGAGGAGGCTCATCAGATAACAGGCTACACTGGAAATCCTATTGCTCTCAAGAGGACTGGAGTTCCATGCCTAGTTTAGATGTCACTTACACTGATTAAAATTAGCATTTAAAATATACACACAGGGAACGTTTCCTGAAAACTAATGGTCATATTAAGGCTTTTCCTTGGTCTGCATTTCCAGATTTCACTGATGAAGTTGCATCCGTTCAATTCAAATCACATACAGCTCAGCAGGTTTTGACTTCAGAATTTCCAATGTAGACAGATTTCCCTACAGAAGTGTTATTTTGTCTGATTAGTTTATGGGATTTGGGAGATTCTGATGGCATTTGCTCCATCTACCCTAGAGGGATATCAGGGTTTGGCTGCCATGCATTTTGCAGCCTTAGTTGTCTACATAAGATTGTCCAGGCAGTGCTCAACATTGCTCTGGCTGGTAGAAGGTAATTAAATCACTTCCCAGCTTATCTAAAATTTATGCCGAGTTCAAGATTCATAAACATAGGTCCAGGCAATTTAAGTTTAGGAAAACTGCAGTGAAAGTTCTATGATGTAGTTTAAAACCTGCCACTCAAACTAGCCAACAGACATCCTACATCATGCATGACAACACACTCCACCCATACTTTCACTTGACACAGGGTTACATGAATGCAACTCCTGGGTCAAATCCTGTGCTATAGAACAGATACAAAGCTGCATTGGAGAAAGCACAAAGTCTACAACTGTTCTGCAACTGGTACAGCACAGGGCATAAAGAGCCTGTTGCTCTCATATCTTCCTTAATCTCTGGTAAATTCCATAACATACCCCTTTACCTATCCAATTATTTACAAGACACCATAAAGAAATTGCCCAGGATCATTTCAGAGCTTAAACATCCATGTGTTGTCCATTCACAGACTTGTATTCATGTAGCAATATTGCTCTGAGTGGCAATTCCATACATTGATCCATTTTTGTCTTTTTGATTAGCAATAATAATTACTGCATTCCCTCAATATAATCCATTTAGGCCAATGGGAAACCAGAAATTAGCATAGGGGCAAGGAGTGGAAAGTTGAGTAAAATGCAATCTCAGAGTATTCTGCAAAATCTTACAAGTGTAGATCAATTCATATAATAGCCTGATGAGCAAGAGACATGTTATCCCATTTTATGGGCATCTCTAACAGAATTATAGTGACTTGCCTCAAGCCAGAGCTGGCAGATTGGGAATTAGGAGTCTTGGCTCCCATTCGCCTTTATTTGCTATTCCAACTAATATTCTAACTGCAAAAAAAAAGCACAGGATGATGCCAGAAGTGATGTTAAAGAAAAACTAAAATTAATTCAGACTATCACATATGCTTTGCCTTCTTAAAGAAATTTATCAAAAAAGATGAAGTATCAAATTATGGCTGTTGATTAGTATTTTTGCAAATGGGTAGAAGACAAGACCTCTCAAAAATCTCAACTCAGTGAACATGTCAAATTCAGACTGACATTTTATATATTGTCTCACATCTATATAAAGACAATACTGAAAGAGGAGGAATTTGCATGCAGAACTGAAATTTGATTAAGATTGTGCAGGTTCTGAGAAAAGTGTTGGACATCACTTGAAGTACACTCCCTGCACCACTTAGCATGTATTGTTTACTGTCAGTAGTGTAACCCACCTGATGCTGGAACTAAAAACCAGTATGCCAGGAAGATTTTGACTGGGTTTCTCTCAGCCATGTTTCTTCAGGAAAGCAGTGACAGGGATCAGAGCATCTGTTTTCTATCTATGCTGTTCCATAGTAGCTTTTTATAATTTATAAATAACCTTTAAGTGAATAATTCAGTTTCACCAAGTGATAGAGCAGCACTAAGTAATTCTTCCCAAGGTCCCATAAAATGTTTTTAGACATTTGAGAAAGCACATGTAAGATGTAATTTGGATAATTAGAGCACAGGATATTAGTACTGAATATAGGATGCTAAGCTAACTTAAACCTTATTTTATTCTCACTTTACTCTCCCCTTCTTCCCCCAGCTCTTTCTTAATGTACTTTCACCAACAAGAGAACAGCTCTCATCTGAAACCACAGCCTGGGGATACCTTACACAAAAGGGATGTTTTCAAGTTTTGAGCCACTATAATATAAAATTTCTGATAAGGATATCTTGCAATTTTAGATACCAGCCCCAAAATGCTCTTTTTACTAAAAGCCAATACATACTAAATCTTATCTTCTGGAGGCTTTCATTTGACTCTATCCTAGCCTCTGTTAGAACTTACTCTGCCTGGTTAGACCACTATATTCTGGTGCTCAGAAGAGGAGGAACCCTAATTAGGGACACAGAACCACTTAAATCAAAAGATCAAAAGGGAACAAGAAGTTTCTCATTTACAGAGAGAATAAATGAAACATCATACAAATAAGAGGAAATAGATAAAAGGGGGAGCAAAACAAAATAAAACACTCCTGCTGTATTGTTCCTTCTCAGTATGTCAGGCAGAAAGCTGGCTGACAGTTTGGGAACTGGAAAAATTAATACCACATTCATGCTCTCATTAACAAAAGCCATGTGCTCTGCAACACCTAGTCTTTAATCTACCTTTTTTATTAAACACTTCAAATGACCATCTCTAGCAGCCTTCTTTGCACCTTTCCCTCCTGCTCATCATTGTATCAGCTAAAGGAGCCCCTTCTCAAGCTGACTTTCTTATGGCCACACCAAGTGATCAACAACTAACACGTGGTTAGCACTCATTGCAGCCTCTGTTACAGTTAACACAACAGAAGACACTGTTACTGGGGAAATCAGTTCCAAGTCAGTGCCATTGTGAAGAACAAAAAGCAAGGGTCTTCCTAGCAAAAAGCATACAAGTTTGCCTTTAAGACATAAAATGAGCTGGAGTGGGGCTTTCTGTAGCTGCTGAGCATCTAACTCCAACCCTTTTCCCAAGAGGGAAGAAAAAAAAAATCTAACAGCTAGTCTAAGTTATGGCTCTTAACTGCCTCAGGCACCATTTCATCTGAAAGCAAAACAGCCTGTAATAAACTCAAGGATAACATCATAGCCTGAACTGCATTCCAAGAACAGGAAATGAATGATCCATCTTTGTATTTAAAGTACATCCTAAAAAGATCATTAGGACCAGTCATCAATATAAACAGCTCTGAAGAATACAAGCTAAGTGCCTGCTTAAATTCTACAGGCTTCAGGGAAAAGGGGGTTTTCCTCCAAGAAACTGAGCATGCCTTTACTCCCCACAGATGGGACCCCATCAGGGTGTTACACAGACGATTTTCAATTGACTTGCACTCTTGCCATAACAACGGAATCGTTAGAAATTCCCTCTCCAAACAAGACTTCTTGAAACTGAATTGCCCTTTTAATTCACAGAAAGCCACATTCAAGTTACTGCACAAAATGTCAGCATTCTGGAAAAAAAATTTGTCTGCTCCAAAGAAATTGGCAGGCATCACATTTTGTATTTAAGAACTACTACCAGATCTTAGGAAAACAGCATCTGCCAGTATTTTGTACAGTGCAGAACGTTTTCCAATACGTACATCACATACATTGTGTTATATACTTCAGTAGCAACTGGAAAATAAGTTTTCAAAAATTAATTCTGCCTTTCAAGTGCAGGTTTCCCTGAACTCCTCTCAGCATATGTGGAAAGTTAAAGAAAACTTCTATTTGTCAGTGAAGGCATTTTTAGTAGTCAGTGATATGAAGGCTGACAAACATTCCACAAAGCTGCAGGACATCTAATTTATGAATAGGGTCATGGACCAATCAGTCTAGTACATTATTTAACTGAAAGGATTAAGAGCACCAAAGCTACTTAATCAAAGAGCCCTGAGACCAATGCAGAGACTAAGATGACAATATTTTCAGAAGTTTTTGTTTTCTGATGTAGTTTTCCTCTATGTGGGGTAGAGGTTGAGAAATAAAAAGGAAGGTACTGTAGTAATTAAAGAAAACTCATGACAGACTGAAAGTTCAGCTAAGCATACATGTTAAGATAGAATGAGTTCTTTTCATATACCTCAAAATGAAATTAGGTGCTCTAGGCACTCAAGATGCCATTATATACAAGCTATCTAATGCTCAAATTATGTTCCAACTGCATGTGTGGATTAGGATCAGGAAGTCTTGAGACTGCACTAAACAGTACTGAGAGACAAGACTTGTAATTCTGGTTGGATGAAGCATTTTCTTATTTGCAGAGATTAAAACTAATTAATTTTCCCATTTATCGTAACTTATCACTGCTACTTTATGGCCAAAGAGAGGTAAAAGTTTATGAAGTGTGACAGAATGTCAGATCAATTTGAAGTTCACTCTCCATGAAAGAGCAATCAATATACAACCTTTAAAATAACTTACTTTTTATTTCCGTGGCATCTCACGCAATTCCCCACAGGGAGATGTGCTCAAGCACCAACAGAAACAAACCCTTCCTTTTATATCTTTATATATTGCTGTGAAAGAAGCAGTAGAGTTGCTCCTATCTTACTTATCAGCATCATCTTTAAACTCCACAATGTGTAAGCAGCTTGGATGTTAATGGAATAAAAAGTCATCTTTGGGATTCTATTGCCTAAGTTGTTCTCCTTTAGTAGCTCCAAACAGACTTTACTGTCATTACTACAGTGACTGAGTCATAAATTAAAAGCTTCACATTTCGTGCTGAGGTCTCAAGTTTCAGACAGGTAGGGCACCATTCCCATACAGCAGATAACATTTCGTTCCAAACTTTTTCCAGAAAGCAGGTTTGTAATAAATATTATGTAGTAGGCAACCATTTTTATCCTCCAAAATACATTATCTAGGATTTCAAGGATCAACTTTTTTTCCCAAGATATCTAATTATTATGCCCAAGGAATACAAAATTGCATTTGTCACTATCACAAGAAATTCAGATCTCTTTGCTGGGACTCAAATAGCAAGCCAGCTTCTTTATTTCATGCAAGTGCCTAGAAATGCTGTTGCTGAAACACAAAACCTATTTGAATTAATTTTTCTGCATGCAGAAGAGCTCTACAACTCAAACTCTCCTATACTTCAATTGTGTCAAGTCTGGAAAGAGACATCAGCAAGCAAAAAGAGGAGATTAACTTAGAAAAATACTGCCCAAAGGCAATTTAATGCAAGGAAAACTTCTCATGAAGCTGTTATTGTAGCCATGTGCAACAACTTCTGGAGTTTAAGTTCTTGATAATTTAGACAGTGACCTAAACAAATTAAATTCCTTTAGTTTATTCATCACAGCGATGCTGTTGTTCAGTAGTCACCAGGAATGACTGCACGAACTGGAGAAAGGAGGAATAAAGGAGGACAGAAGAAGACATGAAGCAAGACTCTAATGTCAATACCAGCTTTTATACCTATTTCTTTTGACCACTGAGGTGTGGGTAGTTATAAAAGAATACATAAAGAGACAATATGTATCAAGCTCTTTCACTTGAGAAAGTCCAATGCCATACACTATGAAGTCTTGCTTTCAATCTTTTCTGTAACTGAGCAGAGGGCACCTCAAGACCCCCAAATGCATTAATCCAGTAAGATTCTTTAGCAGACCACCTCTAGATACTATTGAGGCTCACTAGGAAACTGAAGTAATTAAACAGCACTTATGAAGGCAGATAACCCTGATTTCTTTATAAAACACTATAGATGTATCTAGTATGGCTTTGGTACTGTAAAGCAATAATTGCTGTAACCAATAATATATATAAATAACAACTTGAAGCCACAAGCAGCAAATCACCAGTATTATACCTCAAGACCGCTGCACTTCACAGCTGCACTTCACCTTGTTCAACAAGGGTTAAAGTATTTGCTCCAGTTTTTCTATGATAGGACATTTGTAGTGTGATACTATGGAAATAAGTATGTTCATAAGCTTCCTTTATCTGTCTATCCACCAAGCTTCTGATAAAATGCAGCCATTGGAGAGAGATGATAAGATCTGAACTTGCTGCAGGCAAATTTTCAAATTCTTTCAGCAGCTATTTGATGATTATCCACAGAGTAGATGGAAAAGAAAACAGATTGATACTACATTCAGTGAAGCAGATTTCTAGTTCAAGGAAAAAAACCTTCAGAACATGTAGAAATCCATTGTTTCTTGGAATAGTGGAGATCACTGTAGATAGAACTAATTGGCACCTGTTCATTCCCAGTCCCTGTTAGTGTATTCTCTCATTTAGAGGTGGCTTTGATGGAAGCTGTCTGCTTTCCTTTGTCTCCCTACAAGTCAGAGATGAGCTGCAGGAAGACTACGGAATCATATACCATACACGTACAAAAGAGTACATTTCCTAGTCAGACTAATTCCCTGCAGTGGCTCTGACTAACCCAAATCACAGCTCAGCAGGCCAGACCAAGCCCTCGGCCAACTGCTCTCATCCTCTATCAGAAGGCTTCCTGCTATCCGTGCTTTAGGTCTGGATTCGAACCGTAGATACAGGAATGACTAAAGGATACAGTGCTCTGCACTAAATTACATTTCAGCCTAAATGCCTTCAGTTTTTCACTAAATAAAATCCTGACATTAAACTTAACAAGCAAGCTTGCTAGGTTAGCAGGGAGAACAAGATCCCTCTTTGCCTTATTCTTCTCACGTATCATTGTTACAGCAGTACTGAAGAGACATCATGCTCACACAGATAAAGGTGGTGAATACTTTCTGAGTTCAAGAAACAGAAATATCTCAAACTTCTGATTTCTACTCTATCAGCTAGAAATAATGATCTAAAGAAAAATGTATGCTCCCTCCCCTGGGAAATAGTCATTAGCTCATTTGAGACTCTCCACCCTGTAGATGTGACTGAAAATTGTCACTGACAGAAGATTATGCACAATGAACCCTAATTCAGAGATGTAATCTGTTCACCCAGTAATTGCTAATTGCTTTTGTTTTCATTGCACAGCTATTCTTCCCAGAAACCTGTTGACATTTGTAGTGAAGTCTCTTCCAACCAAGCCCGGTTGCTCTCTTCTTGCCCATGTTAGCAGCTGTAAGTGGAACAAGCTGGACTTAGCTCTCAATATTGACACTATTCAAATACAGAACAGAGACTCAAACGTCTGCAAAGAAAACCGAGATTTCTTTAAGCAGCTGCTTAATCCCTTTTAATTGCAATTGTCTAAAAACAACCTGTAAGCTTTAACTCTTTCAGCCCTGTACAACATTTTCAACTGTTCTACTCAGACCATTCAATAAGCATTATATCAGTGTTAATAATGATATCAATATAAAATCCATACTCTCATCTCTTCAGCACACTGGAGCACTTTGGGACCTTAATATCACATGATCAATACCAATAGGGAAAAAAGCAGAAGGCCCAAGTTAAGCTGTTAATAGTCACAAAAGCAGTGTTGACAAGTGTTTATCACACATCAGATTTCCATGTCATACTTAGAGCCGTATATTTCCTATTCAGACTCCTGCAATCAAAAGCATTGCAAGCCCTTTGGCCATAACAGATTCTCAAGTTAAGAATTAATTCTATCATTTTAAACCACAAAAAAATGCACTAGCAGTCATTCACAATGAGCACATAAGATACGAGATTCAAAGTTTGATAAACTACGTTGGCACATGTAACATTGCACAAGATGTCTCTAAGCACCACAAAAGGATCAACTCCTAAGGATCTGAAGGTAAATAGAGAAGGATTTCCAATTGTTCCACTAAAGGAGAACAGCAAAAAAGTACTGACTAAATACATTTGAGAACCTGGTTTTCAAACTGGTGTCATAGGGAAACAGCAAACTGAAGTAGAATCCTGGTGCAGCTCTTTTTTATACACATATTTGTATATAAAAAGTACCTATCATCATATTTGTGTACCATTAGGGTACACAAAATATCAAAATAAGACAGTCTAAGAGCATGAACCTTAAGCTACTGTCTTTTTTTTTGGCAAAAAATTAACATGGTAATTCCATTACCAGCATATTTTTTCTGCATTTGTTAAGTAGAACAACCATTTAATTTGAAAAGTTAATACAGAAGGAAATCTTAGAATACAGTCTTTGAGAAATAAAAAGTTATTTTGATTTATTGTGCTTTGAAGTTTACATTTATACTAAATGAAGCAAGTTATCTTGAATGTATGCCTATTAAAGGAGCAAAAATAAATGTTGTCTTATGAAAGAGGACTTCTTAGGATAGCATATATATTTCATCACAGAAGGGAAAGACATAACCATGACAAACACTTTGGTACACTCATTACAAGCAGATTTGTCAGTCTTTGGAAGACTATCTCAGCTGTTCCTAACATGAGGATGCAACATTAAATTGAATAGTTTTCTTTCTGAAAAAACCCACAAGAAACATCTCCATTAAAATCCAAACCTCTATTTGTCCACAGAGGACTTGTGTCAAGTACTGGAAGCATGCAGCTAGTAATTAGCATCAAAACAAACACCATACTTTTAACAACTGAAATTTTAGTTCCCATGTGTTGAAGGGAAAACATGAGAAGCTTTTTTGAAACACCAGCTTTAACTATGTCTGGGTACTATCATCCTAAAGCAGATTATGCACAATGAACACTAATTCAGAGATGTAATCTGCTCACCCAGTAATTGGTAATTGCTTTTGTTTTCATTGCACAACTATTCCTCCCAGAAACCTGTTGACATTTGTAGTCAAGTCTCTTCCAACCAAGCCCAGTTGCTCTGCTCTCACCCAAGTTAGCAGAAAACTGAATAAATTTAATATGCTAATTTCTGTACTTTGAGGAATTTAATGGCTTAATAGAATTTATTCTAACATCTGCTTCATGGAAGGACCTAATTCTAACAGGCTTTCTGGCAAAAGGACCCATTGGAAAAGACCAGGTTTGTAAGAAGGCTGGAGATTTTGGTGAGACAAGACCCCTGTTTGTATCTGGTCATCCTGCAAAGATTTCTAGGAACTGGGTAACACTGGCTGTGCAAAATGGCCTGTTACCTAAAGAGCTTTCTACTGCTAAATATTATTTGTGACCTGGTACATCCACAAAGGGTCTGTGCTTTCCTCACTCTAACAGAATTGGTCAATATAAATAGGTGGCAATACTTCTTCTGTGCAAGTATGTGGTATC
Organism: Hypotaenidia okinawae; assembly: GCA_027925045.1. Classification (NCBI taxonomy): domain Eukaryota; kingdom Metazoa; phylum Chordata; class Aves; order Gruiformes; family Rallidae; genus Hypotaenidia; species Hypotaenidia okinawae. The sequence continues at coordinate 8,378,870 of BSDF01000007.1, forward strand.
AAAAATAGCCAGTTGTTATTTTGGTCTAAAATTCTACTACATCATAATTATATCTTTAAATGTTACTCCCAGTATCATACCATTAACTTACAGAAACAACTGTTTTCAGTGTTAATGCCTACTGTGAAATCTGCAAGAACATAGATGTCCCTTGCTAATGCTTCATCTCTTTTTCATTGGCTTGCCACCAAGCTGGTAAGGTCTAAACCACAAATGTTTGTTGATACATGGGATTGCTCTGGTTTTTGTCCTAAATAGTTTCTATTCTTTCTCAGATACAGTCTAGCTTTCTCAAATGATGTAACAGTAATCAGTTTTGAACTGATTCAAGACCTTTTGAGGGTGGAAAGAGTTAATTTTCTAGCATAGGAAACTAGTGTACCATCATGCTGATGAGTCACAATCACGCTTGATTGAAATTAATTAGCAGGAGGATAAAGTATTAACAGTATCAATATAAAGTTACACTGTTAGACTAAGTTCTTACAGGTTTTTTAGAGGCTTTACTCAGTGGCATGTTATAAACATTTTTTAATTTATTGATTTGGTTTTAGTTGTTTCTACTACTTTCACACTTTCCAGCATCTACTTATTACCTGCTTTAGTGGGTTCTACTCATTTCTGGGAAGAGATAAAAGCTTTATCCTTCAGATTTGAGTCCTGTAAATGCTAGTCCTTAACAAACTTAAACTAAACATCTACCTTCATGATCCAAACAAACCCTCCACTTCTAAACCATACATCAAAATTGCAGCCACCAAGTATATTAGTTCTGTCACTTAAGTTCTACAGACTTAGAGTTCTCTTATTTACTGTAACTCTAAGCCTTTAGTTTAGCAGTGCTCAGCAGAGGTTCCACTGTTTCTACAGAAGTGATTTTGAACCTAAAAATTACCTAAAAGTAGTTTTACAGAACTTCCATTTGCTCATTTAAAGGTGGTCTTCTATAACACCACAAGTAGTAAGAAACTAAATCAGGATTTAAAAAAAAAAATCACAGGGGAATCAATTAAAAACCCCTCCCTATCCTTCATCAGGCCAGTTACAGATAGTATACCACATTAGCATTACTATACTTGCACAGTAGAGAAGTATCGAGATGCCCTTTTATGTAAGTAAAATTTACATCCTTACTAATTTTATATTTCCTTACTAATTTTTGTGTCACACACAACTTCACCCAAACAGTAAATTCATTCCTTATAGGTGTAGGTTGCCATTAATAATTAAATATATATTTAATACATTAAGTCAAGTTTTACAGGTCTAGACACCACTTATCTTTATAAGCAGATTAAGTCAGTGATAATATTTGGAAAGCAGTATACAAAACTGCACAGTGACATGACCAATAGATTTCCAGGAGGAAAACTAATAGTTCAAGTATTATGAGAAATTAAAAAAACAAGGTTTAGTCATACATAGAGGACACTGCTGCTAGATTGCTGTTGTCATTTTAAACAGCAACACAAGAAAGCAGTCATGTACATGCTCTGTTAGGAGGTAAGTGCAAGAACAGACAAACAAACAGAAGTCAATTTTGAAACCTTCCTCTTCCAGAATAAACAGTAGCTTCAAAAAGGTAACTTTCCATCTGCATGCTTAAGGGGGCCAATGCCAACTAAAGCCTTAATTCAGCTGAGCAAAACAATAGCTCAAAACTGTTTAAAAAAAACACCTGTTAAAACCATCAAAACTGATCTTGTCACAAGCTGTAAAGTTTCTTCAAGCAACTTTCTGCAAAAAAGTTTCTACAAAAACATGCTGATTTGATAAGTCCCAAAACTACCAACTTATGCAGAATGACCCAATGGATGTAGCTGATCTCCAAACGTGTTCTGTGTTTGGCTCTCAAATACATAGCTTACTTTCCTACAAAATTCTTTATTATTTCTGTGACAATTGTAAACTTGACCCCCAAATTCTAACAGTTCTTTATAAATTAGAATGCCTGGTCAAGAAAAGATAATTAACACTTGATTATAATTTTTATTGTAATTATCAAATTATTCCAGCATTTATCTGCACTGATGCCTCCCTACTGTTAAATTGAATAAAATGGTAACAGAAAAGCTGCTGTAAACCCCTGCTGCAATGCTAGTGCAGGGAGTGACTGCAATCTGAGATTTAACACAGCACTAAAAATTTAAGTCACTCATAAAATGCCTGACAGATACATAATGGCTTGTGCCATTTTAGCTTTGATCACAGAAATTTGTGATCATGCACCCTCTTAGCAAAATATCATCAGGAATAAATTACTTCAAATAATTGTCATAATAATCAGCCCCTGAAGAGAAACCAAAGCTGAAGTGTAACTTTAGTTGATATTATGTGGAGACTTAACACTGAAAAGAATATTAATGCCACAAAGCAATTTTATTTGTATTCTAGTTAAGACAGAATGAGACATATGAGTAATAAGGCTTTGAACTGTGGTAAAGTATATCAAACTTAGTGCTAAAACTGGCAAGTAACTTAGTTGTTCATACCCAAGCTGCCTCTGCTACACACGATACCCAGGATTTCAAGTTGAATCAGTATACCTTAGTTGTTCTAATAATTTCCTTGCCAGAATATTCTTGCACCAGCCTAAATATTTTGATTTGCTTTGCTAGACAAGGTGCAAGTAAACTCACATAAGTCCTCTTTTGTGGAAAGAAAACCAGCACACTGTCATCTATGAAATACCATGAACACAAACAGCAGCCTCCTTCGGCATCCAATTGCCATGATACATCATTTCAACTTCAGCTCTTGCTAAATCTAGGCCATGTTTCACTTTAAGAACCATATTGTTTGGTGTTTACTTCATGGCAGAATCTTATTACATGGAATCCTGAAACTACCTTGCTCTGAAACCCATGTATATATGGGCAGCCTTACAGAACCCAGCAGACTACTTATTTTGCCAAGCCTGGAAAAAAAAACCAACACTGTGGGAAGAGGGTCTTCTCTTCACAACATCCCAGGCATGGGCACCACTGTCACACTAGCATGTGTTCAGTCTGAAAATAGAGAGCCTCCTGCACAAGTAGAAGAAATATTTTCAAAGAAGGAAAAAGATCATGCTACATGCAGCCTTACTATTAAAATTGAAATTGTGCAGTATTAACCATTAAGGTATATACCATAAATAACCATCAGCCAAATACAGTGTAGATGAAAGGTGGTTCTAACCTGTCAGCATCAGCAGCTAGAAAAGCCCATCTCCTCAAACCACTTGAGACATTTCAATTACCTTTTACCATCAAGCTCATGAAGTTGTACCATCAACTAGAATATGAACTAGTTGCTTCAATCAGTTTAGGACTCAACACTAGCATTACCTCTGCTGTAATGTGTGTATTTGAAAAATAAAATCTCTTCTTTACTTAACAGGTTAAGAGACTTCCAGAGAATCTTAGTAATATTTTTTATCTTTTTGATATCTTACGCAAGTTATTGGGTACCAGACAGATAGGCAATTCCTAACCCTGTAAGGACATTTAGCTACAAATACATTTTGGAAGTGGTTCTACAGAAGGCATTACCATCCACAGTGCAGGAGGTCAAGCAATAGATAGCTTTAGAAAGCAATATTAGGCCTCTTCTCCAAATATGTATTGGCCTGGTATGCAAGCCATGAAGCCAGTCTGGAATAAGAGTACTGAACAGAAGGATTTTTTGAGTTTAGCAAATGCTGACAGGATAAGCTACATTTCAGCAAGCCAGAAGCCAAAGGTTTTTTCCAAGTTTACTCATACTACATCAAAAACCAGTATTTATTTGATTTAGTAAGCCCTATGTTAGAAAGCTTGCCTCAGAGGAAGATTTGATGTGAACAAGTCAGTTTACATATGCTTTACATGACAAATATTAAGCTAAAAAATAACTCATGCTGCAGACTAATTGTTCTAGTATTTCACAACTGTCATTGAACGGTAAGAAAGGTCTTGTGAAACCCTAAATGGAGGCTTTCTAGTAGTTTTTTGATAGCACATATTTAAGTTGTTTAAGAGCATGCCAGATGAAAGTATCCATTGTACTCGTCTAACATCAGCACCATAAAGACTGTGAACCAAAGCAACTGGTAAAGAGGTATTAACCAAGTACAGAGATGGCATACAAGACTCACAGTAGAGTCATGAATACAAGGTCAGTAACTGGGTTTAATGCTTTCCAGAGGAAAAAAATAAAAACTGAAAGCAGTTGCAACAAGTTTTTAATCAATTTTTCTATCAAGATTATCAAACTCCCCCGAGGTACCATGCTCCCAGCAACACAAATGAATTCTGAAAACTCTAGCTGCCTTTCCTATTGTATAACATGTTTCCAGTTGTGATCCACAACTCAGTTTTCACCAGGTGCCCAGTTACTTATTTGAATTACACAGAAAAAGTTGCCATAATAGGAAATGTAGTTCCAACACCTGCATTGATAGTATGTAGCAGCAGTAAGACATTATATGAATTTTAAGTAACTCACAGAATATTACCAGCTACCAAAAGGTTAAGTTATGATACACAACAAATAGGAGTTACTGGGTTAACTTCACAAGTCCTGTTCAGCAAGTAAGTGTTACTCTAATACTTGTCAGCTGTAGCAAAAGGAAGTAGTTTCTTTTTTCCTCCCCATCTCTAATGACAATTTGAAAGTTTAAAAAATCCAAGTCAATTCACCACAAAAAACAACCCCACTACAGCATCAACAAAATTGTACTCTGAAAGTATAGCCAACCCAATGTCCTGCATTTGTGAGCAGCTGATCTCTGAAGCAACTCATGGTACTCTGGAGAACGTTAAACTGTGGATTTGTAAATACTACTTCCATTTTCTCTAACCTAAGACACATTCCTGTATCACATTGATCCTCACTGAAGTAGTTTTTTGGAAGCTTTCAGAAAAAATGTTGTTTTAAGTTCTTGAGATACATATTTCAGCTTCAAAGCATAGTCAGTAATTATGTAGAAATACTGTAATACATTGAGCAACACATGGCAGAGGAATAAAAACAACCCCAAGGAGGCAGTCCTTGTTGTGAATGTCTTACAGGATGTGTTCATAAAACATACGTACAGGAAAAAATAACGTTGTAGAAGAGTTCTCATATGACTTCTGCTAATCACCACATATACTTTTCAGGGCTCCAGTTCATTTTTTTCACAACACTGACAAATAATCCAAAAACTCAGAGCACACAGTAGGTTGGTATGGTGTTACAGTTTTGTATGCACAAAGACATTGTGGAGCAGAACTTTACTCACATAGTGTAAGCTTTCTGCAATGTTGTTGGGGATTTTTTCTCTTCTCAGGAAAAGGTTGTTCTTGGTCACCCAGAGAATCAATAGTGTGTTGTAGTAAGACAAGGAACAGTGAAAGAAACAGGGTCCCATGTCAAAGATTCCCATGATTCACATTTCTAAAAGATTCACCTTCCCAAGCACGACAATAAATAGCTATAAAAACATCATAGAACAGTTTGGGTTGGAAGGGACCTTAAATATCACCTAGTTCCAACCCCCTTGCCACAGGCAGGGACACTGTCCACCAGCTTGCCCAAAGCCCCATCCAACCTGGCCTTGAACACTGCCAGGGATGGGCAATCCACAACTTCTCTGGGCACCCTGTCCCAGTGCCTCACCATCCTCACAGGGAAGGATTTCTTCCCAATGTCTAATTTAAATCTCCCCTCAAGCCCATTACCACTTGTCTTATTACAGTCCCTGATAAACAGTCCCTCTAGATTTCCTGTAGGCCCCTTTGAGAGGAATATAGTTGGTTCCGGCTCAAAATGAGGGTTTGCCTCAGAAGGCAGCAGGTTTTTTATTTTTAATTTCAGGAAAAAACTTTCTTGGAATATATTTTGTATAACTATTAGTAAATCAAACTTGTTACTGTTTCTCAACTTCAGTAACTGAAGATCTAAAAAAATCCAATTGCAGAGAAAGCATTTAGTCCAGAAGATGTTTTGGCTGTTCTTGGCTTACTGAATTATATAAAGTATGAGGCTTCTCTACGCCAGCCATCTCTGCTTGCTAAGATGAGTAGATAGTAATGGGACATAGATCATGTTGACAAGTTTCTTTTTTAATATATAAACCTGCAGTAAGGTAAAGCATGCTACTGCACCGTAAGTCAAAGTGTGACACTTCAGGAATGAAAATAATCAGTCAGCTCTATTAGTTCCTGAAGCCACTTTGAAGGCAGTGCAAGCATGAAGAGGGCATCCAATATGCAGACTATTAAGCCTGTCACACCAGAAATCTCTTAATGAGCAACTTAATGAGCATAGTCTAGATCAGTATTCCATGGGTTTTACAGCACATCTTAAGAGATTAAGCAAAAGCTATACTCTGATGGCTATAGTTAGATTTGAGAAGTGCCATGCTTCTAAGCCTTATGCTTAGAGCTAGTCAATTTTTGGCAGAACATCATTTCCATCACTGGATCTTGTCATCCACTACAGATAATCACACTATATAACCCCAGTTACTCAATTTCATTATAACCCAAGTTCAAACATCTATATTCCCACTGCTCATGAAAATCATTCCTAAATCCCTCTTGCAGAGCTCTCCCATTACAAGCATTAGGTTTCCACTTTAGTTTTCAGCCACTTCAACAGTGTTCAAATATTTTGATTTTTGCAGAGCCTACTCTACAGCATCTCAGTCTAAGACAACTTGGAATGCAAAAAGCCAGCATCTAGCAAAAAACCAGTATTGGAGAAGAAAGCTTGCACTGCTACCCATTCTTGCAGGTCATGCAAGTAGATGGTGAATTAAATTAGTACGATTTGGCAGCCAACAGGATGTGTCAAGTAGCTTTTATATTACTCTAACTTCTACATGAAACTCATTACTTTCTTCTTTACTATACCAGTAAAGACTAATAGCAGCATTTAGCACCTCCAACATCCCAACCTTGCCATACATTATCACCTCAAGTAGCCAACAAGGGAGCCTTTCAAATTGGTTTGCACAAGGAAGTACCAGCATTGTGTGCTCTTGGCATGTACATAGCTGTAGATCCCCAAAGATATTACTAGCATTTGCAATCTTGCATTGAAACACCAGAATTATGGAGGGATTTTAATAATAGTGAAGAACATTTGATTCTTCATGAGCTGAAGTACTTTTAAGCTTTAGTCATTAGTAATAAAAATGCACAACTGGTCTCATGCCAGTCAGGTAGGGATAGTTCAAGTCCCTGAGCATGCTGACTTTAAGATACCAAACTAAAAAACTCAGTCAGCCAACCAGATGCCACACACACATTCTAGTGATTGCTCTCCTTCAGTCTCTGCATCTATTTGGCATTTTTGGAAATGGCCATGAGTCTCCATTACAATATGAACAAATGGAGGCAAAACCTAAACATCTGCATCCCCAAGAAACATACCTTCATCTATACGAAGCCATTATATAGGGAAGATGAACAGATTTAACAGACACACCTGCCAGGACACATTATTTCATCTCTCCTTCCCAAGTGGGAAATGAAGAAAACAGTCAATACACCATATATTAAGATATCTAGAAATTTTTTTGTTCTGCAAATATAAGCTCAGTAATTTATGTTCTCAAAGTCAACTTTTTTTTGGCCGTCTACTCTACTACAGCCCTTGTATTTCTTACTGGATACAACTTGAAAGCTTTGGGGAATTCTGTTTCTTCTGGTTTGGATATACCTAAGTTGTGAACACGCATTTATGATAAAATTCTCTCCGATCCTAAACACGAGAAAAAAGCATGTTGATGCTGACTCTTGTAAGAAAAAGTATTTAAAAAGTATTAGATATTCTTAAATTGTTCAAGTGCCCAAGCTGGGATTCTGAATTTGGTCTTATGTTGTATTCACATCTAGGTTCTGAACTGTGCAATTGTTTTATGTACATTTGGCTCAGAATTTCTGTTACCATAGTGCAAGTGAAACTTCTTAGTTCAGGCTCCAACACTAACACAAAGAAAAAGCAACAGATATCTTGGAGAAAGATGCTTTGAAATACCCTCCCCCTCAAGGAGATTAAAACATTAGAAGTGCAGACATACAGTGTAACAAGAAAAACCTTTGAGAAAATTGACTTTTTGTGTGTGCCAACTCAGATTGTTCAAAAAACTATGTTCAAGGGGGAGAAACTGGGAACAGACAGCAAGTTATTCTTTAACAAAGAAAATTAGTGGCAATTTCCCAGGAATTGGAGTGCAGAATGTTCCAACCCATTTGTGGTCCACATTTATAAACCTGCTTAGCCTTTAAAACAGTAAGTTTCTAGTGTAGATGAGTATTTTATCAGAATAAGCTACATCATTCATATGCACATACAGAGAAAAAGATTAAGGCCCAATATTATTTAGCTACTTTATATCATGTTTATCAAGGTCTTCAATATTAACTTTTAAAAATCATGTTTTTATAAGGACAATGTACAATGTGTGCATAGATGCAAGTATGAAAATTTTAGGGACTAGTGCTAATGTTTGAACCCTTTGCTAACCTACTACCACCTTCAACAAGGTAATTTGCTCAAATGAAAGCAGCAGCAATATCGATTATATCTTCAAATGCAGGAGAAGGCCAAGTGTTTCCTTTCAAATACTCTGAAGAGGGGTTTTTTGAGAAGTTTTTCAATAAGGCAAGATTGTAGTACAAGGGTTGAGAGAAAATGAGAAGATACAGTTGTGAAATAGCATAACTTATTGGAAATGTTTTAGAATTTAAGTAGGTCACTATTTGTAGCCTGTCTATAGTATGACACAGCATATAGTTAGACATACCGGCAGTGCTGCACCAGTTTCCAAGTACTTAGCAGTTGTTTATGTGAGGTACTTATGAATCTTGGTGTCTTTGAGTGGACATACTTAGCAATACAGAAAAATTTGTAAATAATTGTTAGACTTTGAATCACATTCATCTGGAAAATGCTATCTAAAAATACAAGGTTTCTTCCAGGAGAGAGTCAAAGAAAGCAGGACTCTAAAAACTGAGCTGGAGACTTACCTCTTCTGTCTCTCAAGCAGTAAAATTTAAATGCAGGGCAGCTACTAAACTTTAAATTCTGGAAATACTCTCCAAAATAAAGTGAAATACAGTTTGAGAACAGCTCCTTCTCCATGTCCCACATGGGAGGCACATCTTGGGAATTAGGAACATTGATCTAGAAGGCACATCAAGGGTAATCGGATCTAGTTCCCCAGCAGACAGCTACACTATTAATTATTGACCACTTCAGTGACCTTCCAGCAGTACTTCAGAAAGTAAGACTGTAGGAGTCAGACTAAATATATGTAGACTTCTTCCAAAGAGGTTTTTCTGCTACTGTAGGGACATCTATAATGCATAGCTATGATAATGAAACAAAATGTAGTTACGTATGGTTTGGAGTAGATACAGAGTCTGAAGAATGCAGCAACCACTCTTTTCATAAAGTTTTTCCCAGGTGAATTCATAACTGAGTAAGGAATTTTGACTAAGCTGCTCCAAGAACAGCATATTAGCAACTCTTTCACCTGAAAATCATTGACACTTCAATAAGGAAAATAGACACAAGTTGAAGTGTTCCAAAATAGGATACAGATGAGGTTGTGATTTTTTTTTCTGTATAGAGTCAGTTAGGTAACATCCCATGTGCAAGGAACAGAAAATAGGTAAATCCAAAGCACTTGAACTATTGGAAATTGAGAGATCTGTAGCAAAATAAATAGTCTATTTAATAAAGCCACACGGAATAATTTGGCTTAGTACATAAACTCCCCATGAATTGCCTTAACTTCTTTGAAGTCACAATATAGGACTACATACCACTAGGATAACATACTTCAGGGATATCCACCCATCCTTAAATTGAAAATATTGTAGGCTTTATGACAGAAAAAAGTATGCATTTTTCTCAACTGTGCTTCTCCAGCCAACTTTGAGAAGGAGCAGAAAACCCACATCACCCACCCTAACAACTACCACCTACTTTCAGTAACATTACAATGTAAAACCAGAACTCCTTAGACTTCTTTATATGCCAAGCTAATAAAAGGAACAGATTAAATGTGAAAGCAAGTTGCTATCTAAGGCCTTAAACGTGCTAATCCTTTTCTGCTGTTTATCAGATAAAAAAGCTCAAATCACAGCAAGTATCTAAAACAAATCACAGGTTCTTTGATACACCAAACTCCTGTACATTTAAACTCAACATACTATGTTGTATAAGAACCAAAGCATTTGACTTTTGGAACTGGCTGTAAGTATGAATACAAAAATCACAGTACTAATTTTTCTACACATTTTTAAATTCCTAACAAGGATTTTATATCAACATTTTTGCATTCAGATATTTTAAAAAATGTGAGGACAAGAAGTGTCTTTAAAACCACCTACAATCTTAAAACTATAGGATGCATTCCACTGCTAGATATACAGTTAATTCCTCATAAGGATCCTTGGCAAACTCTAGAGGACAGGAATCAGATGGACAAGAATCATGCATGTAGCACGGGAAACAAACAGGAAAAATTATAGAGAACTTTTTGCGGTCGCAGGGCCACAATCTCATTGCAATCACAGAGACATGGTGGGACAGCCTGGATGACTGGCATGCTGTCATGGATGGCTGTGTGCTTTTTTTAGGAAAGACAGGCTAAGGAGGTGAGGTGGAAGAGTTGCTCTTTATATTAGAGAACAGCTAGAATGTATTGAACTCCACCTGGGGAAGGATGAACCATCAGTCGAGTGCTTGTGAGTAAGAATCAAGGGGCAGGCTAGTATGAGTGACACTGTTGTGGGTGTGTACTATAGGCCCCCTGATCAAGAGGAGCAAGTTGATAGTGCATTCTATAAGCAGCTAGAAGTAGCCTCGAGATCCCAGGTGCTGGTCCTTATGGGGGATTTCAATTACCCAGATATTTGCTGGGCAAGCAACACAGCCAGTCATATGCAGTCCAGACAATTTCTGCAGTATGTTGAAGACAATTTCCTGCTACAGATGGTGCAGGAGCCTACAAGGGGAGGGCAGGTGCTGGACCTTGTTTTTACTAACAAGGACGGGCTCATTAGGGAAGTGAAGGTCAGGGGCAGCTTAGGACAAAGCAACCATGAAATGGTCGAGTTCAAGATCCTGGGTGGAAGAAGCAAGCCAAAAAGTAGGATAGCTACCCTGAATTTTGGAAGAGCTAAATTTTATCTCCTCCGCAACCTAATAGAAGCTATCCCATGGGCTATGCTGTTTGAAGAATGGGATCCTGTGGAGCAAGCTAGCATTTAAACATGTTGCAGTTTGCTGTAGCTATGCTGCTGAGATGGCTTTTGCAAAGCAGCGGTTACAGTTTTCTGCAAGTTCCAGACAGTGAGCTGGTCAATTCAAGGCCAGAGTTATCTCTGACCAATCCCAGATGGATTCATAGCACCTCTGTGAATCACATACAGGAGAAAAAACCTGCAGGCTGGTGCACTTTGCCACCGGAACACAGAGTGGGAAGATGTGACCAGCTGCAGCGATAGCCAAGGCCAGGCCCAGAAGGAGAGGGGGGAAAGGAATGTGGAAAGAAAGTTTCCCCTGCAGCTCGTGGAGAAGACCATGGTGAAGCGGGATGTCCCCTCACAGCCCATGGATGAGGACAGGGGTCAGAGACATCTACACCCTGTGAAGAGATTGATCCACACCTCAGCAGGTTTGCCAGGGGACTTGTGACTTTTGTAGGGAGTCAGGCCGGGGGAGCCCAGGCCCAAATGTTGGAACCCTATGGAGGGAAGTCCTGCTGAGAGGCCTGTGGTGAGGAGATGACTCCCCGATGGAGAGGACTCACGCTGCAGAAGTTCGTGGATACAACTCTCGCATGGGTGGGAAGTATGTGTATGTGTGGAATGCACCACCCCCCACCCCCCCCAGCTGAGACAGAAGACAGCTTGGGCAGAATGGACTGAAACCCCCCACTCCCCATTCCCTGCCCCTCCTGGTGCTGCGATGGGAGGGAAGAAGGGAGCAAAATTGATGATTAAAGCTAAGGGTGCTAAGAGGTGAGGGGTGGGGGAAGTAGAAATGTTAAAATCTGGGGAAGAAAAGCAACTAGTACCACCGGAGCCTCACTCCCCATTCCCTGCCCCTCCCTACTCCATGATGGGGGGAGAAGGAAGTAAGACCATGATGAAGTCTAAGTTTGCTAAGAAGGGGAGGGGTGGGGGAAGGCGCTTTAAGACCTGGCCGCTTCTTACTCTTATCTTGTTCCAGTTCACTGGGTGTATTAGTTGTAATAAATCACTTTCCTTTATTCTGTGCTGAGTCTGTTTTGCCCGTTGCACTAATTGGAGAGTGATCCCTCTGTCCTTGTCTCAGGGCCTAAGCCTCCAAAAACGTATTTTCTCCCCTTTTCTGCTGAAGGGGGGAGTGAGCAAGCAGCTTGGTGGGCATTTAGCCTCTAGCCAGGGCCAAAACCACCACAAAGCAGCACTTCTTCCAAGCTCAGGGCCGGTGCATCCCTTTGACCAAGAAATTGGTAAAGAGAGGCAGAAGTCCTGCGTGGATGAGCAGGGAGCTCATGGGTAAACTCAAAGGGAAGCAGAAGGTCTGTGAATTGTGGAAAAAGGGTCTGTGCACCTGGGAAGAATATAAGAATGTTGTCAGGGCCTGCAGGGATGCAACCAGGAAGGCTAAAGCCCACTTGGAAATGAAGCTGACAAGGGACATAAAGGATAATAAAAAGGGCTTTTTTAGATATGTGAATAATAAGAGGATGACCAGGGATAATGTAGGTCCCTTGCTGAATGAGGCAGGTGTCCTGGTAACACAGGACAACGAGAAGGTGGAGATACTGAATGCCTGCTTTGCTTCCATCTTCACTTCAAAGGCCCCTCAGGACCCACAGACACTGGATGAAAGTAGGAGTGTTTGGGAAATGAAGAGCTTCCCTCTAGTTGAGGTGGGGGTGGTCCAGGAGCGTCTCAAAGGGATTAATGCACACAAATTCATGGGCCTAGATGCAATGCATCCACGTGTGCTGAGGGAGCTGGCAGAAGTGCTTGCTGAGCTGCTCTCTATCATCTTCAACAGGTCTTGGAGAACAGAAGTGCCTGAGGACTGGAGGATAGCCAATGTCACTCCAGTCTTTAAAAAGGGCAGGAAGTAGAATCCTAGCAACTATAGGCCAGTCAGCCTCACCTCTGTCCCTGGAAAGGTGATGGAACAGCTTGTTCTGGATGCCATCTCCAGGCAACTGGAAGAGAAGAAGGTCATGAGGAGTCAGCATGGATTCACCAAGGGGAGATTGTGCTCAACCAATCTCATAGCCTTCTACGATCTCATCGCCGGCTGGGTAGATGGAGGGAGAACAGTGGATGTCATCTACCTTGACTTTAGCAAGGCTTTTGATACTGTCTTCCATGACATCCTGATAACAAAGCTGAGAGAGCATGGGATAGATGAGTGGACAGTGAGGTGGGTTGAGAATTGGCTGTCGGACCGAGCCCAGAGGGTTGTGATCAGTAGAGCAGAGTCTGACTGGAGGCCTGTGACTAGCGGTGTTCCCCAGGGCTCGGTGTTGGGTCCAGTCCTGTTTAACATCTTCATTGACGACCTTGATGAGGGAACAGCATCCACCCTCAGCAAGTGCTGATGATACAAAGCTGGGAGGAGTGGCTGACACAGGACACTGCGCTGCCATCCAGAGAGACCTGGACAGGCTGGAAAGCTGGGCAGGGAGAAACCAGATGAGGTTCAACAAAAGCAAGCATAGAGTCTTGCACCTGGGAAGGAATAACCATTTGTATCAGTACAGGCTGGGGGATGACCTGCTGGAGAAGAGCTCTGTGGAGAAGGACCTGGGGGTCCTGGTTGATGACAGGTTGGCCATGAGGCAGCAGTGTGCCCTGGTGGCTGAGAGAGCCAATGGGATCCTGGAGTGCATCAGGAGTGTGGCCAGCAGGTCAAAGGAGGTGATCCTCCCCCTCTACTCTGCCCTGGTCAGGCCCCACCTGTTCAGTCCTGAGAAAAGAAGACTAAGGGGGGACCTAATTAACATTTATAAGTATCTTAAGCAGGGGATGCAGGGGGAATTAGCCAGCCCCTTTTCAGTGTCTGTGGAGACAGGACAAGGGGCAATGGCTGCAAGTTGGAGCACAGGAAGTTCCGCACCAACATGTGGAAGAACTTTTACCCAGTGAGGGTGACAGAGCCCTGGGACAGGCTGCCCAGGGAGGTGGTGGAGTCTCCTTCTCTGGAGATATTCCAGACCCGTCTGGACGCCTGTCTGTGCAATATGAGCTGGGGAGCTGCTTTGTCAGGGGGGTTGGACCCGATGAGCTCTCAAGGTCCCTTCCAACCCCTATGATTCTATGATTTACTCACAACATCAACAGTCCTGAAAACCCTGAATAAACATGTCTATTCTAGCTTATATTAATTGAAAATCTAGTCTTCGATATCTTTCCTTTCATGAATATAAACAATAGATGAGAGGTGTTGAGATCTTCAAGTACAAAGCTATGGAAACTAATTTTAAGAAAAATAACAATTAAATGTTGCTTCAAAGCAGCATGTGCTTTGGATTTTTTCATAATTACTGCCAGAATGTTTCTAAAATAACTCACCTAGTTGCTTTGGAAATAGTACTATCATTTGCATCCTCATCTTCATCTCCAAAAGTAGATTTCTTACATCCCAATTACAAAAGCTCCAGGCTTCAATCTGTGTTCCCCACCATCACCTGTGTCACCAAGCAGTCTACTGTAAATCAAGAGTTCTTTGGTTTTGCTATTTACTATTCCATCTCCTATAGCAGAAAGAGCACATGCAGAGTCATACCTGCAAATCCTGCACATCAAGTACTTAAAACAGTCTTACAAACCAGTTTTTGTTGATTGGATTTTTTAAGCTGCAGAATGAACATGTCAGAGTTCCACTCAAGGTTTCAGAGAAGAATGTTCACAAGAATACTGACCTCTATTTCCAAATTTATAGATTATAATCCCCAGTCAGTCCTATTCTCTTCACTGAATCACTAGGTACAAAACTCAAGAGCTCTAGTCTTCACTATATTGTAAAGAGGGTGAACATCTCAGAACTTCCTACTCACGTCAAACATGGCTTAAGCATACCTATACAACCAGCCTAAAGAAGAAATACAGCAGTCAGAACGATCAAGAAATGTAGCAAGTGACTAGAAATTCAGCAAAGCAATTGCAAACTAGAAACAAGTACTTAACATGTTGTCAGTTAGATCTAGATCTGCTAAGTGGTGGCATTCTAGTTAGCATGTTAAAGGCTTGCATTAATTGGGACAATAATGAATCCCTCTATTGTTCAATTCAGAAAACTGGCAGAGGAACAGTTAGCATAATTTATTCTTTTCCTTGGCTAAGGAATACCTCAGCAATTCAGAAGAGACATCAATTCCCAACTAGTCAATAGTGTTTGCCTATTTAATTGAATAATAAATTATTTGATTCTACTTTCCTTCCTATTTCAAGACCTAAAAAGCTTTTTGACTCCCAAAGCCTTGCTTAATGGTATTTCAGGTTTGGCACTACTACTAAAACTTAAACATATCTGAAAATTTTTCTGTAGTGGTTGTGGTGTTCTCTTAGCACACAGAAGACCCCAGTAGAACCCTATAAGTATCTTTTAATCCATACAGAGAAAGAAGTGCAGCAGAATGCTATCTTTGTTACTGAAGAATCATATACACTATGAACTCCATGTTACACATATAATCTTAACTTGCAGTAAGAAGTCACCCAGATGCTCTGTTCAGAAGTGTCAGGTAATCTAGCCATGATAGAAACAGTTTAAACAGACAGTAGCATTAAGAAGATATTTATGTACAAGGTAATTTCCTGACATGCTGCTTATTATTTCAGTTTTTAGGGGATTTGTCTGAGGACATGTAGATTTGGGCCAACAAGATAGTCCTGAAACTTACTGTAATCTTGCTGAATGTCTTAAACCAGCAACACTAGCTTTTAAGTCTCTACAGACTTCCATTAGATTCTAACCTGTGACAGTATCTCTAATGCATATGCGTAAATTCCAGGGACCTTGAAGGTTCTTCTCCAAAACCAGCAATCCACCAGTGTCATTGTCCCTCAAACAATAAAAAAGGTTCAGAATTTATCTTCTCAAAGTTTAAACATGAATATCATGTTGGTTAAAGTTAGCTTCATGCTGCAAAATAACAGTGTAATGCTTAATACAGAAGTGATCCAACATACTGATGGATTTTGTTGTTGTTTGCTTTTTAAAGTACCACCACAATAACAATGCCTATTCTGATTTGGCTTAGGTATACTGGTAGTTGTTTTTTAAAAAAACCTGGCACATCAACACCATTTTTCACCACAAATTTAAGAAATTGGCTTTTAGCATGAAAATTTCTATATGCAAAGTAGCAATGACAGGGAAGTGTAGAAAGGAGGAAGTTATTGGCAATGTGGAACCAAACGCCTTCACTTATACACTTTTTAAAGAGTCTATGCTGGTTCTTCCACATAACTCCTTAATGCCTCACGACAGCTTCACATTGGTGGAAACAAACTCCACACAGCTTTCATAATACCCAGTAACCCTGGAATCTGAGTGAAAAGCTGTGAACAGAAACAAAAGGAGCTATACCTTAAATAGCTTCAGTAGGAAGGCAGCTTTTGTTACCTATCTTCTCAAGTAACACCACCTCCTACAGTAGGCAAACATTAGCAAGAAACAGAACTTCGTAGTTGTAACAGGCTATGTTTGGAGTGTCACAGAAGTCTTTCAGCCATACAGAGTTAGTAGCTATAGAAGACATAGCTAGAACACATGAAGCAGAAATAGATGTAGCAAACTTCTGTTTCTTGGGGAAACAGTCTCTGTCAACATTAGAAAAATACAGCTGCACTGCAGATACCACTGCACTCTGAAATAACCAGACACCTGCAGCCATTAGGTACAGTATTTATGAAAAGAACTATTGACTTTCTGGGAAATTGTTTAGTATTATTCAGCAAGGCTTCAGCACAGAGCTACATGGACAAAGATGTCAGTGTTGGTTCTGAGGAGACACTTAAGTCCCCTCAAAATCAGAGGCCTATTATTGTATATGGTAAAGTAAGATATCTTATTTGTAAAACTACAAAGTATCCCACAAATCAAGCTATCACACTATTCATATATTAGAGCTATTTCTAATATTTGCTTTTAAAAAACTTAGTTACCTGTACTATCTTATTAAATCAACCTTGCTATAAACATGATGTTGTTTGGGGTCTACATATAGACAAGTGTTACATATAGACAGTTACAAGGAGATGCAAGAGCCTGAACACCATAAAACCTCCACCCTCACCACCTCCTCCCCACTTCTTTGTATCACTTGTCCCACTCCATTCCCCAGAGTTGCCTATCTTTTGGCACTCTTCTTGCATTCTCCCCTCCAGCATCTCTAGTGGGGTAGCTATTTACCACAGTGCAGCTAAAAAGGCTGTAATTTCCTTGCTGCTTTATGTGGCAGATATGTGTAAGTTTTTTCATTTGCTGGCAGAAGTCTGAGAAATGTGTCCTCAGTGAGGATTCACTTATTTCCTTCATTGCTTCCTGAAGTTCCAAGACATGTATGTATAATCATTCATAGATTTATTTTTGTGGAGTGCTTTGGGCAAATATGTCACATTGAGTTATTCTGCTCTGAAAAATATTTGAATCTGAAAAAAATGTTAAAGCCAAGAGAGGCAGTTTCAAAGTAATAGATCTGTGGAGGAATGTAGGAGAACAGCAGCTTTGAAAAGGATTATAGCCTAGGGTCAGCATATTATAAGACCAAGCAAATCTTGTGGCAAACCTTTAAGCATGTCCAGCATGGTCATAAAAGCCATCTAGCAGTATTTTGGAAAAAAGGCAGTTTTATCAGCCTCCAAAGTTGCTTTCCAGTACAGCCTGCCACAAAGATTCTGCAGCATTCTGACTGCAGGTGCTGTCCTATTCCTACAACACAGGAGAGATTATGATTTAGTGTGCTGCTCTAAAAGGGACAGGCTTAGTGTCCAGTACTCTGTAGGGTCAGCAGAAGAATGGGGTTTCAAAGCAGATTTGCTACTCTGATAAGTTACTTTCTGTAGGGCAATTGTGTTAGTGTCTACTTTTCATTCTTAATTTATTATGGAGAAAGGATACTACTATTAGTTTTGAGCCAAGATTCAGTCCACATCAAGTCCTGTAGTCTTGTGGTAATAAGCACATAGATTTTTATAATGTCTTAGTTTAATTCCCCATTCCTCCCTTCTGGTACAGAAACGCTCAATTAGTATTTCTTTGTTAAAAGAAAAGTTAGTTGAACAGTAGTAATACTTCCTTATATACCTTTATCAGCATAGCCTTATCTCCCTCAATCATGTCATTTCAATATTAATCATTATTTTAGTAATAAAGATCAGATACAGATGAAGGGATATTAACTGAACAACTGAGGCAAGCAGTAGCTCACGTGGACTGTGTTCAACACCACTAAAAGCCCACTGAACCATCTTTATTTAACCAGTGCTATCTACTCACATATAACATTTGTTTAACATGCATGCATATTTTTAAAGTCATTTTACTTCGTTTCTTAGTTATGACTAAATAATGTTTTATATGTATTAACCTCATATTTCAAGAGCCATTGTGCCCAAACTAAACAAGTTTCAGAGAAGGCCAAGCCATTCTGCATTTATCTATCCCTGGTTGGAGCAGAGTGTTTTTGACATTTCCAAGCTATAACATAAGTGTTTTCCTTAACTCATATATGCTGCCTAAATAGCAGTATACCTTACCTGTGCAAGTGCTTTATCATAGCAACTGATTAGAGGTATTGAAGTAAAATACTTTTTACTTGAGGGGTTTGGGTTTTTTTTGCCTCTTAGGCAACTCATTTAATCCTAACTCTGGCAGACTGCAGTTGATGGGACAAGGACAGCTTTGCTGGATAAATACTAACATGAGAAAGATTGTGCTGTTTCAACACTGTCTTTGGCAGTGGCTCATGCCACCCACTTTATCTTTTAAGTGCTCATTCAATTAAACAAAACATGTAGCCTGCTTTGGAACCATCCTGTGATAGCTCAGTACTTCAGGACTGATACACTACTGCATTTAAAAGATGCTTTTTGAAAGTAGCCTTGGTTTCAGTTTGTGTCCTGTTCCATCAGTGTCATAAATCCACCCTCCCAGCTGTAATTTAAGTTGTACAACTGGAGTCACAAACTGACAGAATTGACAAATGCAGAACAAATTAAAAGAACAAATCATGACAATACAATCTCCTTATAATTTCAACTTTGTCATTAAAGCAATGCATCAAAAAAGTGGTTATAACTTTGATCCTTAGAAGCAGCCCAGAAAAATACACCTGGGCAGAATATCACTGAACAGTCTTGATCAAATTAGAAAACAGAAGTGAACTAGATGAAGACTCTAGTTTCCATCCCATGAACTTTCTTTTCCAAATTAGTTGTGTTTTAATAAACTAACCATATCTGCAAGGAAGTCCAATTTGGAAACTATAAATTTAGATGCAAAAGCACAACTTCTACTGCTAAAACTGAATGCAGTTCCAAAGCCTAAGCAAATGAAGGTTTAAAACAATATTACTTCAATAAACTTTAATTAAGGTCTATCATAGTCTGTAACTGCAACTTTACTACCTCTGTTCATTCACATACTTATCGTAATTTGGCAGTGACATTTTAGGTAAGGATCCCATCTTCCTAAGGTCAATGTTGCACTTAGCACAACAGGTACTTGAACAGAATTTGAGCATTTGACTTTGAACATACATAAACACTGTAGTTATGTAAAATCTGAGCCTGTGTATTTTTGCCAACTCAAGTTCTAGCTGAAATACTGGTATTTGGCTCTCACCTTTAAGTTACTTTATTCAAGCTGACACCAACTCCATCAGAACTGTCCCACAGTACGCAAAATCATAGACTGAGGTACATGATCATGAAATTCTAGAAGCTAATTCCTACAGCTTCAGATGTCTTAAATGAACTTCTGATTTTTACTAATCAATAATGCCTCAGGACATGAACTTTAATACTAGCAGCATGTCCTTATGAATGCATTCACTTTAATGTAAGCTAGTAATTTATTTACATGAAAGACTGCTTTAGCATACTGCCAGTTACTAACAAATAAAGCAATAACACCAAGTGCTTGAAGCAATATAATGTGATATAGGTGAGACAGACAAAAAGCTAAACAAGTTCTTTTGTTATTTAGGTGTAATGTTTAACTCAAGCACAGCCCAAATGTTATCCCACTTCTTTCTATTTTTTTGCAATACTAAATACTAGACTCATTCTATGCAGAAATCAATAAACTAGAGAAATGATAATTTATTCTACCGTAACAATGAGAACATCTAAATAGAACTCAAAAAATAATCACCCACATGCTACTTTTAACAGCTCATTCCCCACAGAAGTTTTAGTCCAGCCCCATTCTCCCCTCGCATTTGAGAGGTTTCAACTTGGGTGAAACTTTAGATTCAAACGTGGTATCTGTCAAGAGACTAATATCTTCCAAGCCTCTTTTGCAATCTTTTGAACTTTGAGGAAAAAAGGCAAGACTAAAAGGTACCTTTATTTTTGCTGGTGGGAAGACTAAGTACAGCAACATGGTTGAAGGTAGAAAGCTAAATTTCTAAACACTGGCATTTTTATCAAGTCAATCTAAACAGTGACTTCAAACATGAAGACTATCTCAGTTTACTAAATTTTCCAAAGCCAACAGACATTTCTTCTGCAGTCAATATAGCATTTAAACTTGTTTTAAGTGGATGCTCCTTGACTGAACTAGATCAGTTATCTGAATTGTCTGGCTCTAAGATAGATTGACACAAGATGATTTGATCTCAGAATGAAGTATCAAGCCTAGCTAATGCACAGAACTAACACAAAAGGAGGCCCATCAAGTTGAAAGCTCATTTCTCGGACTCTTCCATCCTGAAAGCTGAAATGTGGATAGGTGTACTTGGGTCTGCCTGACATTAGCTCAGAGTTCATTATGACAAGTATTTTCACTGGCAGAAAATGAGAGAGACTGAAGACCTAGGAAAAGAAAATAGTTTCAGATATCATATTTCTTTTGGATGATTCAGAAAACCATCTGTCTGCCAGCATTAAGAACAATTTACTTCAGGAACCATCTGTGAGCAATAACTGCACCTGAAGTCTGGCAAAAATTGCATTTCTCTTAAAGACTCATTAGTTCACTTTCTCCTCTGAGAATAAAGCAGCTTCCATTCTCATCTTCAAAGAGGGGATTAAAGAACTTACAGAAAGAGAAAAATGTCAAAAAAATCCAATGGGATCGCAAAGAACAAACTATTTAGGAGAAGGAGATGCCACGCATCCCCCTACCCCATGATTTCCCTATTTACTTCCTTCCAAAAGCCTGTTCCCTCCATCACAACAGTAAAATTATTTTTGTGGAGGTGGGTGGAAGCCCTTTAGGCCACCTGTAAAGTAGACATCTCAGGCCCACTTCAGTAAGTCTCCGGATGCTGGTCTACATACTTCTTGGTTCTCAGGCAGATGCCAACAATACAGAACACCACCTCCCATTACCAGTTGTGACCTTTATTGTTTCTAGTCACAACCTCAAGTTCTAAGAAGGGAAGGGTCCATTCTGATTAAATACAGAGATATAAACTTTGACTGTACTTGGAAGTGCACTGACATGTCAGTATGTTTAGGACGTAAGTAATAGTTACCAGTAACACAAATAGTCATTGAAACTATTTACATGCCTGACATGAGAAATCACGTGGTTGCAGAAGATCAAAGCATCAAACAACTGATGCCCAGCTCGTGTAAATGCAAGCCAATGTATCTGGAACTTCAGTTTAAGCAAACTACATTAGGGACAAGGAGAACTAAGAGAGTTACACAAATTAAGTAGTCACAACAGGAGCCATAACAAGATAGCCAGTCTGGAGATGTGTCAAATAATAGCAGCATTCTCCAACTATCAGTACCAAGAAGTATCACAACATGACATCACTGCCCCACTACTGTGATCCTATAGCAGTCCTTAATCCAAACTACCCATAACAGCATATACTGACCGTAACACACAAACTACCTTGCACAGAAACCACTCCTTTGCTAGCAGCATATTTGAATACAACATTTAACAGCACCTTTCTGAAGCACACTCAAACTATCAAAAAGAAGCTAATAACACCTCCTACTTATTGGCTTCAGAGGAGAGTCTGATTCATTTTGCTCAGCTCCAAGAAGTGATTAATATAAGGGCAACTGAAGGTTATGCTGTCAGTATGTAGACAAAATAGTACAAATTAGCTGGTTCGTATATAGAAATATAAATTAGAATAAGGTTTAAGCAGCAAATTAAGGTAATTATGCTGGGGAATGAAAAACACAGAATGATTCAGTATACTTGAAGTTAGAGCAAAAAAGTGCCAGAAAACAGGCTGCAGCTTACTATCACATATCAGATATGAAATAGATTGAGCAACTCAATTCGTCTACAGGGTTTTATCCAACTCTTCTATAATTAAGGAACTAAGTCTAATTACTCACCACAATTCCCATCTAAGGGATGCACTTCCCAGATAGAGCCACAGGGTAATAGTTCCCCTTGACATGATACATTTCAGGATAACTCTGACAACCAATAGCTTTCAATCCAGTAAATTGGAGGAAACAGTTCTTAATGGAGTTAGTAATTCTGTAGAGCTAAATACAGTTTAAAACTTTATAGAACATTTTAGTATTAAAATCAATATGAACTATTAAGCTTGTTTGAAATTTCCACTCCACAAGCATTTGCAGAATTAATTTGAATTGAGAAACTAGTCTAATACACAACACATGCAGAAGTGACAGAAGCCAGCCAGTTCCAGCGTGCCCACATTCAGTGATGCACGCTGAGGCTATTTATTCTGTCCCAATCTCATTTAAGAGCAATGAACAAACAGCCAGCTACAATTAGCTCTTCAGTCTTTGTAGCAAGATTTGCATGGGTTGGTTTGTTGGGTTTTTTTAACTAGTGAGCAGAATTGGGAATGGCTGGCTTGTTTATGAAAATACAGATGAGGTCTGACAGGTTTAAGAGTGCTAAGCCCACGACTTCTGCTGCAATTGCAACATCAAGCAATGGATAGGCTGATTAAAATCAACATTCTCACTTGAGTATTTCAGCCCTCCATGATACGGTCCAGAGACTAAATTGCTAGAAATTAGTCATGCTTTTCTCATTACCCCAAAGACATACTTGAATACAAGAATTTAAACATATAGCTTGAGAAATTCACTGCTGGCCAATAAGGATGCCATTGAAGAAAATCACATTTAGAAACACCAATACTTTCTTGCATTTACTCAAAAATGTAACTATTGAACATCCATCTGTTCATTTAATATTTCACATCTCAGGAATACAAATATTTACTGCATAATGTTCCAGCCTCATTATGCACCAACAAAATTTAGACAGTACCCTAACTTTTAAGAAGCCATGAAGAAATCTAACTCAGCTTAAAGCACTAGAAACAGTATCAGGTACAGTTTCTCCAGTGCATTATTTAAGCACATCTTAAAGTACTGACTTATCAATATAAGACACTAAGTATATGCAACATACAGAAATTCATTCTTAGCTCAAAGGTACAGTAAGAAAATTATGTTCCTAAAAACCGCTAAAGGTATCATGATTTTCATTTAAAGGAAGAGTTTTACTAATTTCTTTTAATTTCTGGCTTCACATGCATAAATCCCTGAACACACATAACCAAAAGATCTTTTTCTTACCCCTACACAGGGTTAAAACAACAAGGTACAAGTTATATTCAATCCTTGTTTGTCTTATGTTAGTCTTAAGCAATGAACTAAGCTTTGAGGTGTAAAGCTGTTGGGAAAAGATTGAGGCAATGATGTTTAATCTAGTATTTGAAACCCCTAACATCACCTGTGCTTTAAACGTAATATAGAAATCACTGCACATTTTTGGATTTACACAGCTCGTGCTAGATAATTATTTAGCCCTTTTCAAAGCCAAGGAAAGGTTATGTTTACTGGACCTTTCCCCCCTTTAGTCTGTAAAAATCCAATAATGCCTCCAATCTAGAGGGGTTTCATCTTCTGCCAGAATCATTATTTGTAGAGCCACTGACTTCCTCCAAGACTCATTCCTTTGAAACAAACATTAATTTGTCAATGGCAGATTAAAATAAACTCCCTCTCTGATACACACAATAAAAGCTTCCTTTGTGAATACAAACTAGTGACCACAAAGCATGCCTCGACTGAAAACAAGTTATAAAAGCCTAGATTGCTTGTTCTTATAAATATTGAAAAACATATCACAAAAATGGTTTAATAAGAGCACTTCTCAGTTTGCTTCCAGTAGAACACACCTACATGCACCAAGATCAACTGAAACACAGAAATATCACATTAACCCTAAATAAGCAGTAAAGCAAACCAATCAACAATTAACTTTGCCCTCAATTCATAATTACATTAGCAAATATTCTAGGAAGATAGGTGGTCAAGCACTTAAAGCAGAGTTGTTACATGACAAAGTGCATTACCTGCTACAAACCAGGCAGCCCTCACTATACTGTTTCTATTTTCAGTAATAAATATCATAACCAACCAATGATTGCCTGGGCTACACCATAATAATAAGTCACAATTGAAGTTACAATTCAAATTAGGAAAAGTTACATTTTGATGACCCATGATATTTAAAATCATGGTGCTTTATATTAGCTATCAGCATCACAGCATGATATATAATAAACAAATATGAAGGGAAGAAAGTCTACTTGCCTTAAACCATTTAAGTCTCCAAACAGAAAGAGTCATAAAGTGCTGTGACAGCATTTCGAGTATAATACTTATATGCACAGTATAACTTCAAATATTATACAAAATTGAAGCATTTAACTTCAGATTAATTTTACAACAACAAGCAACAGGTCTATTGGCTATTAGTTATGTGCTTATTTGCTCAAATAGCAGAAAATACTAAGTGTGCTCGAGGCTGATTAGCCCTAAATGTCATTAATCATCTGCCTACCAGTCACAGTACAAGTGTTCATGAGGCTTAAGTTCACTTTGCTGTTAACATAGCTATATTGTTACACATTTGAGCTTTTTATGTTTAGGTCAGAAACAAAATATTTCAAGAAAAAAATAATTTATTCCAAGCAAATTAGATTGGAAAGGTGGCTCCCAGGCAATATTTTAGTTGATACATTATACTAAGCAATTTCTATTTTACCCAGTTGTGGAATAAATTAAAGACTTTGAGGCAATAATACCATTTTAAAGCAAAATGATTCATCCATAAAGATCATATTTAAGGTTATAAATTGAGGCTGTCTAAGCTATGTCCTACAATCTTTGTTAGTGCAGTGATACAATTCTAACCCTTGATTCTCATAAACCTGTTGCAAAACTATCCAGACATCTGGAAGTTTTCACACAATTAACACTCCTTATTGCCATGTCCAAACACTATTTTGTTCAGTGGGCTGTTGGTCAGGACAGCTGACATCTTCCAAGTTTGATGGAGAAGACATTAATTAATAAAAGAGCCTTTTAGACTGCTGGTCATTCCATTGTCATTTGCAAAATCTGGTCTCTATCACAAGTCTGGAGTTCTGAAGCAGAAGTTGAACTTACTGGCTCTCCACTACAGAAAATATTTGTTGCATAAATAAAAATCATCTTTTGATCAGAAGCTTGCTGTGATTTCAATAGGAATATCAGGCCAAGTTGTTAAAAGTTTAGGCTAATGAATTGCAGGGATGGGTCAAAAGTTGCAATGCTGATTAAGTGTTTCATGCAACTAGGGGAAGGTACCCAGACTGGAGACCTGCCAGAGAGCACAGATGTAATAACTGTTTGAATTACCTCTTCCGAGAATTCTTGATTAGCAAGTTACCTCTGATCTTCAGCCAGGTTCAGATAGTGTTTTGTTACAAGTGTTACTCAATAAGATAAAAATTCAAGTATATTTCTAATAAAAGGTACATTAATTACATTAAGTTAAAAATATAGGAAGAAAATTTCCTCAGTATCATTTACACGTATTAAACTTTTTTCAGTATCCCCAAATTGAGAAAATTATAAAACAAACATGATTTAAGAGATAAAAGCATATTCTTTGCCAATGGCATAATGCCAACCAAAACAGGAAACTGAGGGATCCCATTCTCTGCCTCATTCCATAAGGTAACTTAAACAAGCAAAACCAATCCTGATTTCAAAGAATCTACAATTAAACAATTTACTTTGAGCACTTCATGGTGTTTATAGAGTAGTCTTTCCAAAATCAGTTATGACCATGTAGGAAGGCATGAACTCAGAATAACATGCAATCAGAACACATCTAAAAAAATTAAAAGCTTGTTTGGGGTGTATGTTTTTAAAGGAGAGCTAGAAAGTTTTAAGGGACAAAGCATTTCCTATATATAACACCAGATTCTTCTGAAATTAACTATTCCTGTCTAACAATCAAAGGTTTTGATGCAAACAGAAGCTAAAGACTGAGTATGTCACCTGCCACACTACATCATTAAGCATCTATCATGTCTGTTGTTGATCAGGTCATTAAGTTTGATGCTAGAACAAGGACAAGTGTACAAGTCTCTCTAGACTTGACATGATTCAACGAATAAGCAGACATGCTTCCTGTTCTGCCCCAGCAGTAGAAGCACATTTATTTGCCAAAGTAGTAAAGGTACTGCACATAAAGCTACTACTAAGAAACTATGGCTTTTCATAAGTCCAAACAGAAACTTGTTTTACAAGCTGTGTTTAAAGATAGGAATAATGAATCATCACTGATCACAAGGGGCTTTTGTTGCTTGTGGGTGCTGCTTTTTAGTTGAAGCAGTTACTCCATCTGTTCAAGTAACTGGAAGCAACCTTTCTACTTCTCTTTTGAAAAATGGTTCTATTTCTTGCCTCACCCATATTCTGTACCCAGCTCAGGCCAACAGAATGCATCCCTTCATCCTCATCAACTAATAGGTAATGGCTACTGCATACATGTTATGTCATAAATGTGGGCCAATATTACAGATGCAGAGCCAACACTCCAGAAGTTAATACATTTTCACATGCACACTGCAAAAGTATTTGTACTCATAACTCTAGATACAGCTGCATTCAAGTCTTCAGCAGGGTGACTAAACATTCAATCCCAAACAGAAATATTTTACTTGCACCTACATTAAGTATTTACACTGGAAAGCCATTTCAGACTCTCTGGCTTCCATGTTTAAAGGTAGCACAAGTTTCATTCAATATGAATTTAAAAATAATGCTATTTTCTTCCTAGAGCCCTTCTGTACTTCATTTTAATGTGATAATATGTTATTTAAAATTTTCACTAACTGATAAGCAAGCTAAAATATTTTACTTCAGAGCCCCAAATCTTAAGTATTTAAGTACTACGTAGAAAAATTTATCTGTTGCAACCTGTGATCTTTGTAAGATAAGATGCCCAAGCATTGCTGTAAAATGAGTTTTGGACTGAGAGAAAGCACAATCTTGCAATCTTTGTCTAGTCTTGAAAGGTTTACTTTTTTTACACATCCAATGATTATTATGTACAAGTACACTACAAGCTAAATTTGTATGGTATCTGTATTACCCATGTTACAAACCCTTAATTCCTAAACATACTATTGCCTCTACCTAATGTTTCCCTGGGTTTTTTTTCCCCCAAAACAGCTAAGTCTGGAAAAGGAAGAAAAGAAGCATTAACCTCTGTACACAGAACAGAAACAGAGAAACTTAATTCCTGTATCAGCTTCAGCAAGTGAGTAATTTTTTTCCAAACAAAATTCTGCCACTGAATCATTATTCTTATTGGTGTAGGAGTTTTGACAACACAGAAGATTTCTAAACCATTCCAAACCTTGATTTAGACTATAATGGGTCTTCTGGCAGTAGAGGGAATTCAAAGCTGAATTAATTTAGTCAAGTCATCTGAGAGTGAGACTTCATTACAAACATGAGAGATGAAAAAGCTACTAAGGCCTTTAAGTTTTATACAGAACTATTCTTTCAATTTTAGCACAAATAAATTATGTCTTCTAGAGGTGGTGCCTTTGAGAAGCTCAAGGCACCACAAATATAGTACTAAAGAATTCTAGTTTTCACAGAATCCCAGAATGGCATGGGTTGGAAGGGACCCCAAGGATCATAGAGCTCCAACCCTATTTACTATTACTGAATTGAGAGAAAGACTTGGAAAAGAAGCAATTTATTAGTGAAATTCCTTTCAAGTGTTAAAATGGAAAACTAATCCACAGGTGTATTGGGGCTAACTTCTGAAGACATACTCTATGGCAATACCTACCATAAGCAAAGGGATCTTTCATACTGCTAAAACCATTACTACTTCCCAAGTTAGTGTTCTTCAACATATACCACACACAAGTATGCAATTCCTACAATCAAAGAAAACTGACAGCTGTCTAGAAGAAAGACTACACAGCAAGGAGGACACTGAGCAAGTAACATCAGGTTTTCAGACCTTTCTCCAGGTCAGATGATCCATCAGCAATACAGAAGAAAACTAATCACTGTGCTTCCATATACAGCCAGGGAACTGAAAACAAAACCACCCCTACATATGTTTATATGAAATGTATATTTTCTAATATATGCCTATTCTTGGGATATGTATTAACATGAAGAATTAAGGATGGAACTAAACAGTTTTGTGACTATAGCAAATTTCCAATATACCAGGTGTAATGGTTATACTTTAAATGTTTATCCATCACTGCTTCCATTTTAAGCCTGAAGATCCTATAACATTTCAGTGTTTTCAGAAACTGCTCCCTACTTTTTTTACTTCCAAAAGTATTCACTGACTTACTGCACTGCTACAGAAAGTCTTTCTAGTACACCTTTTACTTGTCATGTGACTAGTAACATCACAAGTTTGATCTGCTTAATCTTCAGCAACAAGGAATTTTCTCCATTCCAGACATGGCATCTCTGCACCAGGGCCTGACCACAGTTACAATGAATTTCAGCACAAGAGACACTGATGTTGAAAAGTAGTGTGTAGGTCAGCAGGAGATTCTAGTCCTACCTTTTGGAATTAGCATTTCAGTTACTCATCTTAAAAGTGTGCAATGAAGACTGATATTTCACACATTGATGAGGCAGTTTAAGCATACCAGTAACTTTTGAGCTAGAGGCAGATGACCAGACATTTGTTGCAAGACAAGTATCATTCAAAGTCCTTTGCTCTACCTAGCATAGCAACCTGTTCAGATATGACAATAAGGCACAAACTAGATAAGTGGTGTTCTGTCTGTTTCAAATTAATTTTACCCATTTTTATTGAGGCTATGACAGCATTGTTTCTTGAAGAGTAAGTGTGAAACAAATTTCCAAGTGCACTTGGAATAATAATTTGGTTTATTTCAACTACTTAGTACTAGCAACTTCTGCCTTGCTTACATTACATTCTTGCATACCTCTGCTATTATTGTCTCACAGCTCTTCTCTTGTTTTTCATGAATACAGTAGCAAAACACTCTACTGGCAGGACTGGTTATCCAAAACGTTAGTCAGAGCTTTTTTTATAGAATCACACAAACATGTGGAATTGAAATTATAGTAGGTGTTTGCACCGGATCATAAAAACAAGTGAATGACTTACTACATTAAGTGTTACCTTCAATGGAAACTGGAAGGTTCTGCATGATACATTTGAACTGGGTAATGAACATACCAATCCAGTAAAACAAGTCTTACTACAGCTCATCTCATTCCTTCATGAATCAGCTGAACTTACTGTATTTCAGATTTCTTCAGTTTAACTAGATCTCTGGCTTCACATTTACCATGGCTGCTTCATTTCTGAAGAATACACTAATAGGAAACCTTGTTTTATTTTCTGAAAGCCTTTAAAAATGGAGCACCAATCCGTAGCTCACCTGCTGTCTCACCAACACATTCAATTTAATTAATAACTCATTGCACACTTCACCTGAGGAACTAACATACTGATTCTAAAGGGTTTCTACTGACCTGTGTGCTACTTTTCACTAGAAGGTTTGAAATAACCTTTTCTAAACTACCTCAGAATCTTACCTCAAACATACAATTAGATCAACACTTTGGAAATGGTCAATAATTACATGGGGCCAGAGGCCACTTAAATACAAATACCTGCAGAACCAAATTCATCACTTGGTTTATTTTAGACTGCACCCAGTATGCTTAATATTAATCCGCATTTCATATATCATTAGAAAAAAGCATTGAGAAGGAATTTTGTCGCAATTGTGCATAGCTGGGTGCTGAGAGAGACACACACACCAGGGGCTGCAGAAAATGGCTGCTGGAATCTTCTGCCAGCCTGCTGATAGTGCCTCTGAGAATCACACACAGGAGAAAAAGACTCCGAAGTAGCTGCATTTTGCCACCAGAGAAGGGAGTGCCAACAAGACCGCAATGTTGGCCCATTAAGGGCATTGGGATGTCTATTTGCATATAAATGTAAGCAGCCGCAGACAGCAAAGGCCAGGAAGGTTGGGGGAGGAGGCCCCCCAGGTGCCCGAGAGAAAGATGACCCTGCAGCCCGTGGAGAAGCCTACTGGAAAAGGCGGAGACCCCACCTGCAGCTCGTGGAGAGGCTCCACGCTGGATGGAGCAGATGGAGACATAGAGAAGATGTCGTGACTTACGTTGGGATGAGCCCCTGCCAGCACTTGCAACCTACAGAGATGAGCGAGAGAGAGATTTGCGCCGGAACAGGTTTGCTGGGGGAGGCCTACAGCCCCGTGGAGGACTGGGACTGAGAGACACTGATTTGTTGCTGCCTGCCATAGCGGAGATGAAGCCCGGCGGGAAGAGATTTGCCTTGGAGAAAGTTCGTGGAGGACTGGCTCTCGTGGATGAGATCCTACGGTGCAGCAGGGGGAGGGGGTGTGGAATGGATGCCCCCATCCCGGCCGAGAAGGAAACCATCTTGCAAGGGACTGACCGAAGCCCCCATCTCCTAGTCCCTGCCCCCCTGTCCTGTGCTGCGAGCAGGAGGGGAAAAAGGGAGCAAAATCATGGCTAAAAGGAAGTCTGCTTAGAATGGAGGGGTGGGGGGAAGGTGTTACCCAGACCCCCATTTCCCCAGTCCCTGCCCCTCCTGGGCTGTGACCGGGAGGGAAGAAGGGAGCAAACTTCTAACTAAAGCCTGCTAAGGAGGGAGTGGTGGGGGGAAAGTGTTTGCCTGGCTGCATTTGTTTTAAGATTGTTGGTTGCACTCCTGACTCTGGTTGTTTTCACTGTTTTCTCTTTAGCATAATGTAATAAATTAGATAACTTTCTCTTCTGCACTGTGTTGAGTCTGTTTTGCCCGTGCCGTTGATGATTTTGACTCTTGAGCCACTTAATATATTTTTCTCCCCATCCAACTAAGGGGAGTAATAGACTGATTTTGGTGGGCGCCTGGCCTTTAGCCAGGGCTAAAGCACCACAAATTTGAAAGCATTTTTAATCATTTCTAGTTTCAGGTTTTTTCTTTTGAGGAAGAAAGCATTTTGAATTTTATAATGCTCCTCCGTATATCCACGTCTTTGCAGAGCTTTTAACCATTATCCTATGCAATATGCTCAATTCTCTCATTTTGCAAATTAGGTACAGCAATAAAATATAAATTTTAGTACACCGAAAGTGCAGTCTAAACCCTAAGATCAACCGCAGCTATATTAGACATCTCCCCAGAAGTGCAATTAATACTCCACTTGAATCGAACACACTGAGTTTAAAACACAGAAGTTATTTGAACTCCACGATTCTGAGTTTTCAGGCCTTTGGTCCTTTTGTACAATTCAGAATGCTAAACTCATAATAGTAGTCCTGACTGTGCAGAGATCTTGTGAAGTATTCATAGCAATCAGTACAGTGAGATCTAGAAATGGAGTTTTCTCTAACCACATTAGCTTCATTAGTTGTTCCCTCCCACCCTGAAAAGTAGTTTTTCTACACCAGACAGGTTGTATTCTTTTGCAGCTGCTCTAGGAAAACCTAACAGCTGAGCTTATTGCAGCTAATCAAATGAGTTCAAGTTTCAAAATCCTCATCAACCAAATCATTAGAACCACAATGCAAAGAACATTAAGTGGCTTACTTTCTGACTGGCAGATTGGGAAGGAGAAGGGATAAGACATATAGCAACCCCTTCTCTCACATGAGAATGATTAGCATTTACAAAGTCTATGCTTTGAAGGGAAAAAAGCTTCCAGAGACATTCCGCAAAGAAAACCTTTCAAACATCAACTGAGTGCAAATAAAACATGTGCCAAGTCTGCTACAGAGAGAAAACCCTAATGCCAGAAAGTTTCCCTCCCCCTCTCTTGGAGGGTGGAAAGACAAAGATTGTTTATGCCAAGTCCTATACTGAAGTTCCCATAGAGTTCTTAACTCTTGGTGTGCTAGCTCTAGAAGTGTTTTCCATCCATAAAGTAGGCAAAAAAGGCTGGTCAGCTCGTTGTTTTCTAATTCTGTCTAACATTAAAGAAAGGTCCTAGTTTCTAAAACAAAGGAACTGTGTTTTACAACAAGATTTAAACCAGATACTTCTGTCAGGGTAATCAAGCATGTAAAACTAGGAATGACACAAAGTCTGAGAACATATCTAAACTTATAAACATTGTATCAGTCCATTTTAAAAACAGAAATGAGCTTTAGAATTGATTTCACTGCTACGCAAAACCAATTCCTCACTTCCAAGGACAAAGCAAGGAGGTATGAGAAGGAAACAAACAGGTTTATGGAAATAAACAAGAAACCATGTTTCAGTGATATCCCTGTTGCATAAACTGCATCAAAAAGGTCATTGTGCACAAATACTTTGGAAGAAGTGGAACCAATTTCAAATTTCTTCAGAAGCCAGTATAGACTATGCAAAACAGTCATACCCTGAAGCTTAAGTTTTACATATACAATAGAATCCCACCTTGCTGTTAGTTTCTGCATCATTTGATTAGTCTCTCGAAAGAGCAGAGCCAGTTGGCAGACAACTTCGGAGCTTATTTATCTCTGCAAAAGCAGTATTTCACACATTTCATATTTTACCTATTCTTGGATCTCCCATGCCTGTATCTGGACTAGTATAACCCTGCTTCCAGAAGACACACAATTCATCAGTATCTGTACTCTCTTCAGTAGAATTGACATTTATGAGGCACTTAAAGAGTTCCCTCAGGGTCCAAACTCAGCCTGATCCTTTAAGCAGTTAACTTAGCCCATAGGAGTAAAGAGGGGGTCTAAATGTTTGGATACCAGTCGTACATATTCAACATTTCAGTGGCATGATCCCATATAGGTTCTAATACAAGGGAAGTAGGGCCATTTGCTCAGTTAGATGCTACAGTGCATTGACAGCCCACAACCTTAATATTATTGCTTCTTGGAGGGTAAAGTACATGCATAAGCACTGAATAGGCTTGGAGCCTGGAATTTGAAGAATTTTTTGCCTGCACTGTGAGCTAATACATATCACTTAAAACTCAATTCTTTTTCATTGAGCTCCCATTTACACCAACCTAGAACTGGCAGAAGGCTACATCCTCTAGTGATTATCTCACCATTCTGCATAACAGTAGAGAAGTTAAAAAGAACGCTTGCTCATCTCCTTTACTCCATTTTACTGGAAGATAAGGACAGCCCTTAGTTCAACAGCTCTAAGAATGTATTTCCTTTAAACTGATCAAAATTCTCAATTTTACTTTAGCAGACTTTTGCTGCCAGCTAGCACATGTTACAGTAGTTAACACTACACTTCATAATTTATTGTGACTAAAATTCAAGCTGAAATCTAAGCCTGAGATAACACAGATCCTGCTCTGCAGGTCTTCCCTCTGATTCCCATCTCAGCAAAATACACATTAAAACAACTTTAAGAGCTCAAAATAACATCAACATAGAGATAATCTGTAACAGACTGCATATACTTTCCTTGCTGTTCCTATGGCTCAACATGCAAAGACTGTTCTGTTACTGCTTGCCAAACTGTATTTCCTTGGCTTAATTTTTCAGCCTCATGTCCACAAAACAAGAGTTTTTTGTTCAAGACCATTCAGAATGTGGGCTTTTACTTAACAACCTTCATCTTCATAGTGCCTTACCATTAGTTATCAGCAGTTCCACTCACCCTGTGTAAGAAAGTTAAGCCACTGCTCCCCATCTGCCACATGGAGTAACCTCAGCCATAGGCACTCCTCCACTGCACCCTCCAACCCTAACAAGCTAACTCAGGTTGCCTACTGCAGGCTCAGCTCCTGGGCATCACCCCACTGCCCTGCATGCCTTAGCTAGCTGGGCAGACTTCATACCAGTCATTTCAAACTTGATTTTCCAGCTTTATTCCACAAACTTTCAAAGGACTGACTAGTATTTCCTGCAGTGCTGACAGGTCACTCAGCCTTTACAGGACAAACTCCAGCTGTCTGCAGTGAGCACTAAAAGGTA
Organism: Hypotaenidia okinawae; assembly: GCA_027925045.1. Classification (NCBI taxonomy): domain Eukaryota; kingdom Metazoa; phylum Chordata; class Aves; order Gruiformes; family Rallidae; genus Hypotaenidia; species Hypotaenidia okinawae. The sequence goes on from BSDF01000007.1 coordinate 8,413,321, forward strand.
CATCTTGCTTTAGCCAAACAAGCAATTTGAGACCATCCAGTGCTCTAGTAAACAGCTGGATATTAGTCCTTTATCTAGAAAGGTAGGTTAACTACTACAAGACAGCACCTACTTTTCCATGCTAGCTGAGCTGGAAGTTCTACTTAAACAAGGACTAAGCTCTCCTGCTTACATCTACTTTTCCTCCCATGATAGAACCATTGCCAAGTGACAGCAATTTAAACACTTGATATCAAGTTCTTACAGTTTTCTTGGAAGTATATTCAGACACAGCCTCCTCCATTATCCACAACAACTCTACTTTCTACATGTGCTGCCATTCATCTCTTCAGTTTCCTGTTTGTCTACTCCAGCAGCTGCCTTGCTTTCGCAACTATGCTGCAGCTAAACCATGTCACCTTTTAGCCATGAACCTGTGAGTCTACCTTTTTTAATAGGAACTTTTTATTTGGCCTTTTTTTCACCTGAATTAGGATACAGCAACATTGTGGTGATGTAAACAGTTGTTAACACTCAAGTTTTTGCCCCTAAACCTTCTTAATGCCAGGCAGCAAAACATTAGTACAAAGGCAATTTGCACCTGTTTTAACTGGAACACCTGCTAGTAAAGTAATTTCTAGAAAAGAAGACTGCAAACCACAATAAGCAAAGTAAGGAGTTTTGGGGTTGCTGTATAATAGGCTTGTTGAAGAATATTGTTTTTTAATATAAACAATGTAAATAGTGGTTTCTGGCTCTAGTTTTGTCATCTTACCACCACCATTCCCTCATCTGTGCCCAGCAAGTATGGCAGAACTGCTAGCCACCTCTGCTATTGATCACACATTTGATTTTTTTCAATAACATTCTTAAAAATACCTTAATAGATTTCTCTCTAGTCACCACAGATCAGATTAAGACAAGACACTTGCACATGTAGATTTCATTTCATCAGTATGTAGTTCTATTTTGCTTCCAGACATTGTTTTGAAGTGTTCACTAACACAGCTGCAGCATCCAGCTCTCTCACATTCATAATCTGGCAATTCCTAAGGCCATATTCTTCCACCTCATCCCTTTGCAGTCTTTAAATTTCTCAGATATCTGCCAGGAACATCAGTAATGGTACCAAGTCCTTTACAGGCACCCTCCAACACAGAGAAGGGGAACACTATGCCCGGACCACAGGCAGGGCTTTCTACTCCTGTATGCCAACACCCATTTTTCTGCAACACTCAGGCTATTTTTCATACTTGAAAAGACTGCTGTAAGCTGATAAACTATTAAATTCTTTGATCAACTTCATACAAACTATTCTAGATCCCCAAGCCTGGAATTCTTTTAATTCTTGAGCTTTTGTATGCTTTGGTATTTGCATCTCCTAACAACAGCTTGATAACAGCTCTACCCTTGTTGAGATCTTTCTGTTCCTTTCTCTTTCCTGGTAACCCATCAGTTTGCTTGCACAGTAGTTATCACATTTTTCTAATTAGAGCTAGACACATAGCTTTGAGGCTTTCACAGTTTGCCATTGTGTTTCTCAAAAATAATATCTGCATACAGTGAACCCATGAAGTGTTGATATTAAACCACAGACTGTCTGTAATCCATTTTGACTTCTGTTCCAAGAACAGAGTACTAAACAGCCTGCAGTCTTACTTGTGCAGTGATGCTGCTTCAAGACTAACACCATGCATGGACTGTCAGCTACAATGGACATCAACATTTTACTTAAACACATAATACATTTTCCTGCAAAACATAGTGCCAAATAAAACTTATATACAGCCTGAGAAAGCTTCCTCTCAAAGGCAGGCTAAGTTTGTACCTTTGGCATTCTTTTCTTAAATTGTTTCCATATCACATAAGTATCATTTGTCTTTGGTGTCCAATACTCTGTGCATCACTCCCTGTACAATACTGATTGAATTTAAACATTAGTCTCTTGTATGATATCATATGAAACTGTACTGTAATTCAGTGCCACACTATCCACAGAGTTTTACATCTGTCTCCTTCATTTCAGATTCATCTTACCCTGATTCCTCAACACCATAGTGTGGGGAAGCTCATTTTCAACAGTTGAGGTGGAAGAACAGATTCAGTAATACTATTTGGATAATTCATACAGCTGAGATTAATGGTTCCTTTACAATCCAGGACCCCCATCACAGACACATGCAACTGATTTACTTTATTTTGTAAAAAATAAAATATGTCAGGAAATTACAATTCATACCCTTTCTTAATGTGAATTATTTCATGCCAAAAGCCAGGGATTTTTCCTAGGAAGATCTATACACACACCTATGCTTATGTAACTACTTGCCTCCCTTGACCTTGACACTCTGAAGCCTCCAAGTAAGATTCATAACTACCACCAGATATACATAAAACCAGAGACACTTCTGAAACTAGGAAATACAAAATATCTCAGAGACCTATGAAAGCTTTTTTCTTTTTATGTCCTGGTAAGAATTGCTTTAGCCTAATGTCTTATTCTTTATTTCCTTTTTTGTCTACTTCCTTCAGCTAGTTTTGCCTTCACAAATTACTTCATGGTCCAAACATAACAGAGTAATAGAAGCAATTTGCACATCACCAAAATGTCCCAAAAATCAGATTACCTTTTCTAAAAGTTATTTCTTGAAGAAACAGCTTGCTCCAGAACACTTACAAAGTCTGGAAGAACAGTACTCACAGAACTGTTCTGTCCATTTCTTTATAAATAGTACTTTAAAATAAGGTGGATATGGGAACCCTTTTGCTTCTATACTTTCAGGCTTAGCTTTGAGGTGGTTTTAAATCACCAGAATCATCTAAAATCTTTGCCTCTCCCTCCTTTCTCTGCCTCATAACTGAATCTCAGGCACATCAAGAGCTAGACCTCTGACCTGAGAAAGAGTAATAAAAGCATTTTTGTAGCCAATCCATACTCAAGGCTTTAACTTGTTTTACTCTTCTCACTCCATTCCTTTTCACCCTAGTATTTCTCAAGGGAAAACAGCCTTCCGACTCAATGAGAAATATCACTAGAGAAACCACTATTTTTAAGAACAGTGTGTTCTTAGTCACAAGATGGGGATTATATAAAGCTCACTAGCCTTAGTCTTGAGCAGAAGAATCTTCACACATTTTCTACTTAATTTTTATCAGCACTGGATACTTTTCAGCACTTCCTGGGTAAATTAGGGTGAGAAGGTAGAACACCCCATAAGTAACCTAACACATTCTTCTGAGTAGTTCTTATTTCAGCTTAGTATTAAAAAGCCTACTTTAAGCCATGGTTAAAGTTTGCTTCTTCCCTCTTTGTATTTTTAAATTTCTTTATCTGTTTAATTCCATAATGCTGCAATGCAATTTTTAATCTTTTTAAGGAATGGTTATTTTTATGTTGCTAAAGTTGTTTTTCCCCTAAACCTCAGCCTTAAGAGAACCTTCAAAACACAAATGTTGGATTGTATATGAGAACATATAAAGTAAGAAGTAGGCTTTCTTTTTAGTCTCTGTTGCTTGTAATTCAGCAAAAACTTCAGGTTTGTTTTTTGTCTCTTCTACCTAGTTAGTGCAAAGAAGTTATTCAAGAGCTTTCCTCCCAAATACTGTTTTCAGATGCTGCCAGGTATATGAAATCTCTTCTTATAGTTCTGGACAGTCAGATAAGTAGAACTATCACCATGTACCCACAGACACATCTACAGAAGCAAACTTATTCCTTGATTTTAAAAACACAATTAATATTTATAGCCTAGTCATCCCTCAGCTTGTGGCAGCACGCAACTATTTATGTGAGAATCCAATCAAGGTTATTAGAGCTGTTAACATTCAGCCAAGTAAAACACTAGTTTACAAAATCAATTAGAATATCCTCTGGTCTGTGTTTGTAAAGCAATGGGAATACAAGTTCCTAGCTATAATTAAATAAGCTTACAAAAAACATTTGCTTTAATGATTTCATCAAGAAATTCAGCAACTTTTAAGAAAGAAAACCTGCAGAATAAACAGTTGAGGCCAATACAACCAGAAAATTTGATCTTAAGGCACAAATCAGTATCTCCTATAGCATGGTCAACTAAAATCCATTTCACAGCTATTTCATAAGAATACATACAGGGCAATAAATCACTCAAACTCTCATTATCTCTGCCTATGTCCTCCAAGCAGTCACTTGGATAATGAAAAAGCAGAATACTACAGGATAAGTTTAAAGCTACAGACAAAACTGAGTGAAAGCACAAAGTATTACTCAAGTTGTTGGAAAGGAAGGAGGGTTTACAGATAAATTAGGAGATTATAAAGTGTATTGGGTCAGCATTAGCAGCAACTCAGACTACATTAATAGTGTAAAGGTAACAATTTTCTATTAAAACATGCATTAAGACAAGGCCTTCCACTGAATGCGTGAAGACTAAGATCAGCAAAACACATTATCCTGGTTAACATCAAGACTGTACCAAGAAGAAAGTTTTACTCCCTAGCACTGATATTAATTCCCTGTAAACATGAAAAACAAAATCTGATTTTTTTAATCTTATAGTTATTTGACTTCATCTATAAGCACATTTTTACTTTTTTAGCTTATTTGATGCAAGACTACATGAGCTTTTAGGATTTCAACTCTTCTGGTTTGCAGTATTAGCACAGCAAAGTTTAATGTGCCTTAATACAGAAAGTAAGATTACACCAGTTAGTTCTTACATGGTAAGCATGGAAAAGTAATTAGTTTAAAGCCTCCTTAATAAGGCAAATCAATTAAGCAATATGCTAGCGCACTCACTGGGTCCTTATCCACCAATGAAATCTAGCAGTTTAGACATATAGTTTCCAAAATGCTAGATGAGTATTCAACAGCAGAGGAGCTTTCTCAGACAGGAGAAAGACAAGTGTTTCCAGCCAAACCTTTAATGCTATTTTAATACCACCAACAAAATACTGTACATACTGTGGCTCTAGTTTACCTGTTTTTATGAGAGTAGTACTTGACAAAGTTGGGATATTTCTTTTGGTGTGCAAAGAAAGCCATACCATTTCAAACAGATCTTTTCAGCTTACACATAAAGACCTGGAATGACTGATAAATATTTTACTTGTACTTGAGTAAGAATAAGAAAGTTAAAGAGCTTGAACCTTACAACCCTAGCTAGAAGCCTTTCAGCACCATATACCCTTACGGCATTTAGACAGTGACAATAATTGTTCAGGCAGCAAAAATGAAGTACTTCATATCTAAGCCCTTGCCATATATGTAATAAAAATGCATACTGTTACAGTCCTATGTATTTCCTCTCCCCTCATCTCCACTAGAAGGGAGAGGCTCACAATTACAACTTTACCCTCAGCAAACTCATTAGCTCATGTAAGATTAAGGAATGTGGCTTTTTCCAAATAAATGTTTTAATTATAAGAAACATTCACTATAAGAAACTTTACTTAACAGGTCATCAAACACAAAATGAGTTATAGCAAAGTTGTTAGAATGGCCAGCTTTTCTATTACAAACAGAGCAGACAGAAGAATGTACTCACCAGTTCTGAAGAGCACAAACTCTACCTTTTCTTTATCTGTCTTTTCCATTCTTTTAACAGCATCACCTCAGATATCCCTTGAGTAATGCAGAGCCCTCTCCAGTCATCTTCCACTGTACTTAAATTCTCTCTGTTAAGTCAAACAAAGCAAGTATTAATATTACTTTACCAAGCACATTCATTTCCCCAAACCTGTCAGTAAAACCAAGACAAAGAAGATAGACTTTCACCTAGTAAGACTTCTAAAGTAAGGCAGCCCAGTAAAATTTGTTTATGTAGAACCAAGGAACGAAGAACTACAACAGCAACAGTAAGAGCCACTTCTCCTACCTGAACTTAAGAGCTTCTCACAAATCTTCTTTTAAAAAAAAGTAGAGAAGCAAAAGCAAGTATAAAGCTCCAAGTCTGGAATAACTTACTGCTAGAGGTTAAGTGCAGAAGATACAGGTAGGCTAGTATCAGAAAAAAAGCAAGAACTGCACTAAGCCACAAACCAACACAGGCAAGAGTTGCCACCACATAGATAGTAACTGTACCTTTGACCAACAAGGATGCAGCACCATAACCAAGGTCAGGAACACCTACTATGACATGACTATACCAAGAATTACATAATATGTACTGGGTCAGGCCTAAGAACACACTACAACAGCCCACCACCTACAGACATAAGGTAACACCAAACAAGACTGGCTTCAGAGATGGATCTTAAATAGCTTTATGCAAAGGGTGTGTGGGTGAGATCCCAGGAGAATCTGATCTGGGCAGTTAAAGCCAATTGGTGCAGTCATGACCCTAAAATCACATTAGTTGAAGTTTCCCTGCAGCTGAGAATAATTAGCTAACCTGCATGTTTTAGCACAGCTGGATAATGTCTTTCCTGAGGAAGGTACTTAGTATACTTGGGTTATAGCAGCTATTACAAGATTTTCTCCAGCTAGTAGAAACATAGGTACATTTTGCAAGGCTTCTCAAAGGGATTTCAACAAGCTCTTCTGTAGATAAACTGGGAGCGATATGTCAAAGCTGGTGACTTATTTTCTGCCTTCTGCTGGATTTGCTAAATCCAGTTTTCTTGAGAGAAACTGGAGAGCTGCTCAAAGGAAGCACTGTGTAGCTTAAGCAGAGGGCTTGAGAGGAGCCAGGATGTCTTTGTGTCTGCTCAGAACAAGATTAGATTTAGACCTGTATAAATAATCTTGGGTGCAAGTTTGCAGGGCTTGTGACAAAGAGGTGTGGACTACATTTTACATGCACATGATTCTTTCCAAACATGCCTGTGTTAGTGAGGCCCCAGTTTGATGTAAAGCTGATTTGACAAAATTGAAAGAAGCAGCCATTTTGGGCAGGGTCAGTGATTTTAACCATGCTCCATCTCCAGTCAACAGAACTGGAACATCTTTGTCTCTCCTTCCACCTCTGAGAGTAGCGTATCTGTCTAAAAACGTGTCTTCGTAGCCAAATGAAGTGCAACTGTAGCACATGCAAGCATGTGTTAATATTAATCTAGCAGTGAAATCCCAGATATTGCAGGAGGGCCCTCTGTATGGAGCATGACCTCTAAGAAAGCTCTGCTGAGGATCCAGTAAATCACCTGACAATCATTTTAGCTGCTAATCCAGCTCAAACTCTGTACTCACAGCTGCTGTGATAGATGCTGGCCAGCACACAGCTGGCAGCACAAGCAATCCAGAGCTAAACCATACTGTCTTGTCACATTGTTTCTTTAGATATAGCCTAAACACTTTCTGCGTGTGCTTGTCTCTGATTAATGTATTCGAGGCTTTTTAGCATGTCTCCAATCTGTTTCTGAACCAGGAATTAAACCTGGTGTCCCTTGTTGCTGCTGGGATCTCCACGTGACTACCCTTCTAGAAGCACAAAACCAGAAAAGTCTCTGTCATTGCTGTTTCAACATTTGTTGTTAATTCCGTGTTAAGTTGGCTTTTCCAGCCTATTGGGAGGAAAGCGTGCACTGATCTGTTGAGTACATCAAGTAACACGTAGCCTAATGGGATTTTCTATCTACAAAGACAATTAGGTATCATATTTGCAAAACCATGTATATGGTATTATAGATAATCTGCTAGTGATTTTTCAAGAGTATTCTATGAACTGGAAAGAGAGGGGGTACTTTGGTTTTATTTATAATGAACTGCCAACTTTCCAATAATAGAAGTGATCTTGTCAGAAGCGAAGCAGTATGTTGTGACAGACCAAATTCCTCCAGAGAAAGTGTAGGGACACTAACATTTTTCAAAAAGCCTCTCTGAGAAAAATTGCTCAACTTTTGTTTAAAGAACACTCAAACTGAAAACATCAACCTTCAGTTCTTCAAAATGCAGGAAAACTACAGAGCCCATGTGTCTCAACTGCCACAACATTTCCACAATGTCAGCAACGTGACCTTTCTTGTGAGAATTAATTTAATACCCTGTGTGAAAGAAGTCACTGGAGTTTAACCCACTGCAGGAATAAATTTAAAATGATTTAAGTATTTTTCTGACCCACCTCCCTACAGATATATGCACTGATACGCTGAAAATGCTGAGATACTCATACTGATAAAACATCTGAGAAATGTCCTAAAACATGTGTAAAGAATGACTGCATAATAACAGAGCTTCTAGGAAAGAATATACTGTTTGACTGCAAGCTATATCTGAAAAGCCATGAGTGAGTCTGTGAAGAGCTGGGTGTCTATGTACTAAACGGGTACAATGGCCACCTGCATAATTTATAGCAAGATCCTCACAGAGAGCATGGAGTGTTACAGTATAACAAGAACACAGCTTCTTAAAGAAAAAAGTGTTTGGTAAATAATGTCAAAGCCCTGAGGCCTTAACTGCCCTGACTAGCCTCACCTGGGACCACCACTGAACGTGGACTTCATATAAGCTCAGGCTGAGGCTTGTTTTAGTTTTGGTCTTGAGGGGCTTTGTGGGGCTTTCTAGCAGTTTGGTGGGTTTGGCTTATGATGTTTGTGTATTTGGTAGTTGGGTCTTTGCAGCAGTTCTCTCAGCTCCCTTATTCTTTAGGGAATGGCACTGTTCTGCTTGTAACCTTGGGTATCAACAGGGCTTTAGTTGTGGGGTTGTTATTTTATTAAAGTATATAGGGAGTTTAGGTATTTGGGTGTGTATGAATTGACCCAATGTTCAAAGATTCCAGAAGTGATGCGGTAAAAGTAATGGTTGTGTGTTTTTTCAATTTAATTATGTGAAATGCAGAGGTAACAACAGAGATAAAGTGAGCTTTCTGTCAGGAAGTTAAGCCTATAGAAGGGGGAGGCTTTGCCCTCCTGGAAGGAATGGGTAAAAATATTTAGTATGCATCAGAAAAGGTCACAGTAGCAGCTCCAAAGTTTAATGTTATTTATGCAGGTGAATTTTTACAGTGCCCTGCTGCAGACTGTTAAGCACAGGAGGCTGTGTAAATGTGTAGATTAAAAAAGTAGTTTCTGCCTTGTTTCTGTAAAGTAACTTTTTAGGGGTGATGGAGGAGTTATTTGATGCTACTTCTATCTCCCTTACAAGATATTAAAAGGTTTTCTAATGCTATTTATAGTGTAAAAGTGAAAATAGTCTTATCTGATCTCTATTAAAGCCTCTATTCATGGAAGGGTAGATTACAACAAAGATAGTTAACTGTGATAGATGTAATGCTTATCTGATAGCCTCTTGGGGAAAAGAAGAAAAAGCTGAGAAATTGTTTCTGTATCCTAGCTCAGATCTCAAATATGTGATTATTATCTCAATTTCCTCAGCTACTTGATTAAGCCAGTTTCTCTGAAAAGGTAATGCCATTCTAGAACCTTAAAGTGTTCTTGAGTGTTAAATGAATGTTCTTTTGTTCACCAACATCATGTTTTGAGATAAATCTGTGTGCCTCTTGTGTTGGAAATCAGACTACTTCTTTTACTATTGTTACTGAAGCTTAAAGGATGTAAGGCCCATTCCTTCACAGGTGGAGCTGTGAAACTGCTTTTTTGTGTGTAAACAGATTTGGACTGACTGCAACAGGCTGTTGGTTATTCACTAGGAAATTCAAGTGCCAGATTAATAATGCCTTTAGTTATACATGAATGAAGCTTTTTACATTGGAAGATTGTAAAATAGATAATTTTGGTCAATTACTGTAATAGACACCAACTGATGCTTTAATATCTGCCTTCAAATACTGATTTCATATGAAAGTTGGCACATTACAAGGAATTGTGTTTTTCCAAAGTGTTTGTTGAAGTAAAAATTATCTATTTTTATGCAGGTTTTCTTTTGGTTTAGTTCTGGATTTGTTGTGGCAAACTTGGTCTTTCTGACTTAAAAGCAGCATAGAATCCTATCCTTAAAAGAACCCTTTTCAGTTTTTAGAAGTGCAGAAGTTGAAGGGCCTAGGTAAAACAGTGTAATGGTACTGTAACAAATTGACAAGTGTTTTCATACAAGGAGCACTGATAAAGTCTGCTTTGTTTGTGTGATGTTTTGTGAGGACACTCATTCTGAAAGCCCCTGTATCTTTCTACCTTGAGCCTGCAGCACCTCTCTGGTTCCTCAGCAGAATGCCTGCACCAAGGAATTCAGGAATTGCATAGGCATCAGGTATATTCTTATCTGGGTTCTACTGCTCCATTTTCAGTTCAGTCAGGTATCACAATATGAGCATAGATTAAGGTTTCATTGCTATTTCCTTGCCAAATGACATCTCACATGTTTGCTTTTCAAACCTTGTATTAGTAAGAAGTTATTATACTTTATAACTTTTGCAGTGCTGACAGTAGTACCAGTACTCTTCCCACAGTGCTCCTCTCTTTTCCTAGGACTTGACATTTCTAACAGCTGTTTCTGCACTGTTGTGGCAGGTAGAAATAGTTTTGTGTGGCCCCAGCTACATGCAAGGTATATATCCTGGGGCATGAACGCGAAGGGGTGGTAGGGTAGTGGCCCTGCAGTTTGAGGAGGAAAGGTGCAGAGGCTGAAAGGGGTTTTAGCATGGTGAGCTGCAGGTCATGCAGAAGATAAGCAGTTGGGTAGGACTTTAAAGAACAGAAGGAACCACCTAGAGACCCAAGTGCACTTAACTGGTTTGCAGCAGCTCATTCATTGAATTGAAACAAAGGCTGGAATGAAAAAGCTGTGCTGTAGAGACAATGTTTGGAAAGGTATTCCTTCTTAATGCTTTTATTTCTATGTTATCTTCCATAGCTCACTAAAGCCCTTTTCTGTTAAACAAGTTAATTATCCTAGACTATGCATATAGCTCAGCCTTTAGATTTTTTTAAGCCTTTTGATCTTCTTTATGTTGTTATAGCAGACTATTTTGGCAGGTCCATCTGAAAGGGTTAGCCAAGTTCGGTTCAGTTATAGCTGCTGCTATCACAATGGTTAGATCCTGATGTGTCTATGCCCCCATGCAAGAGTCAAGCTTCCTTCAAGTGGATTCCCCATGTGTGGGCAGGGCCCCTGCTCTGGATGATGCAATGCCTTAGACTGTAAGGTTCAGTGCTAAGTGTATCTTTCCCATACCCAGGAGGTTCCTGGTTTGGACTAGCTAGCATGTTACTCATGTATCTAAACTGATGAAGACTTTACCTTAAAGCTACCAGGTTAACACACTCAATAAGATATCAGCAACCAAAAAGACAGGTACAGAAGGAGTGACTCCTGTAAAAAATGTATGAGGGGGACTACATTTTGATTCCCTGTCAACAGAGGTTCTAAATACTGATTTACCTGTTTATCTGCCGGATTATTCTTTTAAGTTAATTGGTTTTGTTTTCTGATACATCACAATTTCTGTTACGGAAAATTGGCAAAATGCATGGAATAATACACTCTCACTAAGAATGAAGCATGTGTCACTTCCCATATATCTTGAAACAAATAACTTTACTCTCCTCCTCTACTAAAATAAGGTATTAGAAGCCTGATGACAATGTCAGGGGCTATGGTGTGTAAGAAAAGTTACCTCAGTTTACTGGAGTTGTATGCTATAATATCTGCTGTTCTGATGGACACTTCATATGACATGAACAGAAGTAATGAAGTAGTTTCACTGATGCTATACTTAACTCAAAAGAGCAAGAAATCACACAGGACACTTGTGATTTCCTAGTTATCTCTATAATGGAATGTGTCACACTTAGGAATGGTAACCTGTAGTTTGGGCATCTCAGAAGATGATCATTGTCCCTTATGTAAAGCCTACAGAAATATTTGTAATGGGTGTCCCGTAGGCCATGGTTAAAGAATATAAAGATTTTAATTTTAATTTCCTTGAGTTTTATATGTCATTCAGAATGTTATTTAAACCCTTATATTTGCAGTATTTTATTTCCTTCCAAGACTAGAGTTTGTTCCTCTGCATGTCCGACAGAATGTAGAAAAAGGAATGAGGTAACTATGTTCAAAACTGTTTTCTTAAGCTATTTTAAGCAGTTTAATTCCTTTTCATCCCTTCCAGTGAACTGCAGGAGTCAACAAGGCAAACTGAAGTGGAAAAGGATTGTACTTTTATAACATAGTTGTAATTCAACCTTGCAGTAAGATATTAAAAGTAATTTACAACCCAAATCTAGAGAAGCTGTTAAGTGGTTAATATTTTGCATCTGAAATAGTATAGATTTCAGCATTGTATAAAAGTATTGAAGTTCTATTTGTTCCTCAGGTTTGGGGATATTCTATGGTCTGATGAGATAAAATTGAAGATCTATACTTTTACCCTAAAACACAATATAGTAACATTTTGAAGGAGAAAGGATTTTCAATTCCGTAAGAACAAAACAAATAGGACTGCTCTGCATTTGTACATCTATGTGACAGCTGTAAAGACTGATTAAAAGATAATTGGTCCATTAAAAGATAATGGAGCAGTGTGGGCACTGCCCACACATGGGGAATCCACTTGAAGGAAGCTTGACTCTTGCATGGGGGCATAGACACATCAGGATCTAACCATTGTGATAGCAGCAGCTATAACTGAACCGAATTTGGCTAACCCTTTCAGATGGACCTGCCAAAATAGTCTGCTATAACAACATAAAGAAGATCAAAAGGCTTAAAAAAAAATCTAAAGGCTGAGCTATATGCATAGTCTAGGATAACTAACTTGTTTAACAGAAAAGGCCTGTAGTGAGCTATGGAAGATAGCATAGAAATGAAAGCTTTGTAAATTGGATGTACTTCTGGTATGTGCAAAACATTTCATTTCACACTGTCATGGAAAAACACCATGTTCTATATTTCTTGTGTTTCATCATCTTTCCAAAAATGCTCATTCTTATTCAAGACAGTATGTTGATTATTTGAGGAAACTTTTTGTAGACTCTGTTGTAGGTCTAAAGAAAAATATTTCTATGGAGAGAGATGTAAGTCAGAGTTTAACTAGTTTACAAGTTGTTCTAGTCCCTAGATGTTTATATTGAGTTTTCATACATCACCCTGCTGTCAGAGCACAAGGTCTATGGACCTTTAAGACCAAAGCTTTCCGCTTCATGTTGTTTGATTTTTATAGCATTTGTCTCATTCTGATTGTTACTGCTGAGTAATTCTTTTAATGTGTTTTGAGCTAGCAAGAAATGAGTTTAGTGTGAAAATCCTCTAACACCTACTGGCTGTTACAGTAAGGTTACATTGTGAAGGAGAAAGACACCACTTCTGGCATCAGTCAGAATCTCAGTAGTTTAATGATGTTTGAGGACAAAGGATGGCCAGGAGAGTAGGTACTTATTACTAATCTGTCTTTTAGGTTTCTCTACCAGATTCTTTTCATCTCTGCAACATTTTGGAAGGGTACAATATTTTAAAACTTCTGTAATATTTTCATATTTAGAATAAGAATACTATCACAAAACCTTCCAAATGACCTTACTTTGCTTACTTTAAATTCTCTCTCTTAATACAGAATCTTATGTAACAAAATTAAATTTCATAGTTTTTCAGTTTTTCTAAAAACCTTGGCTTATGACACATACTGCCACAAACTGCAATTGCAGCTTGATAAATGAACATAAGTTTGATTCCTAGAATTGATTTTTGGGCTACTACATTCAAAGGAACATAAAATACTGGGTAAGTATTTATAGAGCAAGAAAGGATAGCTAGGACTTCTTTCTTTGTAAAGAGAAATGTCAGTCACAGTTAGGCCTTTCCTTGTACCTTGGATTAATACTGATCACTAAAATAGCTCTGCTTTCTACTGTACAGTGTTCAGTAATTTTTCTAGTCCAGTAATTTAGAGAACTGTTTCTGCACTTCAAGTTCCTAGAAATGTTTTTAAAGTTGCCTGCATTTGCAAACAATGAAAACTGTGTCAGTGTTTGAGAAGCTTGTCAGTGATGACAGGGAATAGTTCAGAATAGCAAACATAAGTGCTGTTTATCATCTATATTCTTAAAGGAGAAGGAATAACCTCCAGCTAAAGACTCTCTTCAATATGACAGCAGGTAGCCACCCATAAAGCCATGTTAAGATTAGAGCATGACACCATATAAGAGTAGTTATGAATTAGAGAAATCCTGCTTCCCAGCAGAAGAAAAAGGGCCTCCCAAAGGGGGAGGAATACTGTTTACTACCCAGCTTGTAATGGAAGGTATAATAGCTTGAGCAGGCTGATTGGATTAGGATGGGATTAGGGAAGAGTTCTTAAGCAGTTGAGTCTATGCCCATTAGAATTTTAAGGCAAACCCACAAGTAATGCAGGAGTTTGAGTCACAATTTATCTTTTTACAAATTGGTGCAACTAATGGTGACTGTCATAGAGCAAAGGAGGGTCTCCAGTACTTACTCCCTATCTAATTTCTTAGCACTTGGTTCACTTAATCTTTCTGGGTACAGGATTTGACTCAAGGAAAGCTTTAATCATTCCAAGAACAAGGTATAACACTACTAATTTGTGCTTCATACTGTTTGGAAAAGAATGATTTTTCACAAGCAAACTAAATGGTTTACAATCTAAATTTAGTATTTTTCACTTGGAATAAATATTTTATGCTAGTTACCTAGGGTATCTTAATATTTTGATCTTTTCCAGGTCTCCAATCTTCGTTACTTCTTACTTGGAAAGGGTCTAACCAAATTTGGCAAGAATTGAAATTACTCTTTAGCTGTTGTGTCACTAAAATGTCTGAGACAACAGATGGGAGAAACCTCAGGAAAAGCTGTGGGCTTAACCACAATGCAAGGAAAGGCATTGAGGAGATGGCATATGATGTCCATATGGTATGTCAAGCTTCAAGATTTACACTGCTCATGTAGTATTTTCTGTAGTCTGAAGCAGAAATGTGGGTGGCTGGTAATGCAAGAAAGGAGTGCATAGACCCTAAGCACAAACACTAAATGAGGCACGTGGCCCGTAAGGAGTATTCTTCCTTCAGCAAAAATACTATGCTTTGAAAGGGAGCTCTTTTGCTCCCTGTGGCCCAATATGACTGTCCAGTCAAGTTCCTGCAAGCAGCTCTGTTTGTCAGTTTGTTTTGTTCCTTTTCAAAAGTGACTATAGTGGGTACCAAGGTCTCATTGAGAGTCTTCAGCAGCAGTGAAATGAGAAATACATTCCCCCTACCTATCTTCCTTGACCATGAGGTTTTCATGAGCTCTTCAAGGAAAAGATTTCCTGCAGGAAGGACAATATGAATTGCAGAGAAGCCAAACCCACTCCTTTCTCTTAAAGAAGGTATGCAGTAAACTGCATGAAGAGGACTGTAAGCAGCTAAACAACTGTATTTTACTGGATTAGCTAGTGTATGTCACTGGCTGAGGTACTTTGAGTGAAGTGAATTTTGGACTTCATTATGATGTACGTAGCAGATATTACCTTACTGGTAATGCTTCTGTGGGAGGAAATTATAGAATTTCAAAGACAGATGACCTCTATTTCCTCCTATCGTGTGCATGAAATTTTTCAAGAGGCAAAAGTAAAAGTGAGGAAATTTCTGTAAGGAAAATCTGCCTGAGGAAACATTCTTATTTCTCTTTAGTTGTACCTTTTCCTTCCGTCTTGGATACTCATCATCTGGGTGTCATTTACATGGTGTCTTGATGTACTCTGAAAGCATGATTCAGGATTCCTCTTGGAGCTACAATACAATGGCTGTTTGATCAATCTTCTTAAATTCCCCAAGTATTTTTCCTCTGGGCTCTATCTTGGGATTATAGCTGTCAAGAAAATAACCTGGAGAGCAGGGAAGAGTATGGGCTTTGTTTCAGGTTTAAAGAAAAAATATCCTGGCATCTCTCCCAGCTAGTTTACATGGCTTATTTAAAAGCCTAAAAAAATTAATCTTCCATTTTTCTCAATTTATATAGAACCATTTTCAGAAATCTGAGCAGAAATCATGCCCATACCTTGAAAGAACTTTCTGTATTCAGTTTAGTACTTGAAGCAGTGCTGTTCTACCTCTGCTTTACAGTAACTTTTACTTTTCAGAGTACTGTATAATAACATATGCCAAGCAATGGAGGGGTGGACAGAGTGTAGAGAGGCATGGATATTTCCCATGGAATTTATTAAGGATAGTTAATACATGGTTATGTTGTCTTTTGCAGCAATGTCCTTCAAAGCAGTTTGTTTCTTGTTTGCTTTCTTATCTACTATTAGGCATAGGCATTCTCTTTCTTCTGGGATAGAGAGATTTGAAAAAGCCTAGTACCTGTTCCAAAAGGGACAGTTCTGTAATAACTGAGGACAGAAGCATTTTACTGGCTTCAAATCTCGTTTGCAATATCAAGGTGCAGTATTACAAGCAACAGTTCCAACCATGAATAACAAACATAATTTAAATTACTGCATGACAGCACAATATGCATCAGTAGATAAGTTGTCTTTGTTTATTTGCTAAATGACTAGAAAGTCTGCATGTTGAACTACCATATCCAGTGTTTTCTCCAGTGTGTAAGTAGGCAGGAGACTTTTTTCCCATTAAGAACTTAGTGATGTAGAAAAATTGCATTACCCAGACACCAGTTACTTATTGTTGTATCATACATGATTGATGGGTTTATACGGCTATCATCAAATTAGTTAGGAGGTAGGATAAATTTGGGAGGAGCAAGGGAGGTCTCTTGTTTTGGAGTCATATGCATATTAAGACTACCCTTGGGAGGCTAATGAGGTTAATTCACAGCAAGGTGCAACAGTAGCTTAGTCATTATCTTAAAAAAGGCTTGCTACCTCCTTGCTGTGAATTTGTAATGGAAGGATTCTGCCAACTCCCTGAGACAGGTAAAGTATTTTGTATTCAAATTGATAAGCAGTTGGGAGAAGGTACCTACCAGAATAAACAGGCGAGGGAGTCTTGTTTCTGTGTATGAATGAAGTTAATTGCAACCATTTTGTATGCAGAGTTTTCACTACTTTGACACAGTTTAGATCACTTGCTTCAGTTCTCTTGCCTAGACAGAAAGTAAGCAAGCAATTATCTAGACCAACTGTCTTCAGGCTTTCAGGAGATTACCAACATCATAGAGAATATGAATCTTTCCTGGTAAATGCCCATCAAACAAGTCAGAAAAGGCTGTGAAATGTATCTGCAGGCAAGTTCACTGGGCAGATAATCGAATTTGCTTATCTCCTGCTCTCTGTACCAAATGATCATCTTGCTGAACTGTTTCTTGAATTTCTGTTCTTCACTGTACTTCCATTTCTCTTAGGACTTCCTGTAGTAGAAGCAGAAGTCCTGTGACAACTGCTGGTGACTTGAAAATGAGCTGTGTAGGCTTGAAAAGGAGTTCAGATAAAAGGACATGGCATTTTAACTTGCAGTAAGTTTTCTGTGTGCGTTTTGTAAGTGCCTTACAGTAGGACTTTGTTTGGAGTTCACTTGTTTGGTAGCTATTGGTCTAACAAATTATTAGAAATGCTTATGCTACCTGGGCATCATCACAGTAAGATTAATATAGGACAAAGATTTGCATTGTAAAAAAGAGCCTGTGACTCTGCATTTAAGATATATTAAATTATGTAATAGTGTCTGTCAGCATTTGTGGACTTTCTCTGTCATTCCTGATTTCTTGATCTCTGGAAGCTGTGCTAATACTGCAACTTGTGAATGTAACTTGGGCAGTAGGAAAAACATATTTTAAGACTAGGAAACTAGGAAGTGAATCATTCAAATGATAAAATATTAAGACAGATTTTGCAGCCTGTGCAATGTTGAAAATTGACACAGCCTTCTATTTGCATGACATTCAGTGAGAACAGGAAGAGATGTAATAGTGAATGCATTTTGTATGCAAATTTATAGCACTAGCCTCAGCTGAAGTTATGTGTGGCCTTAAGTTTCACAGTGGTGAGAGTATTGTTCAGATTAGTAATACATGGTGCCTTTGGCTTTGAAGGAATAACCAGTCTGTTCTGCAGTCACATAAGAAAAAGGGCCATGATCTCATCTGTGCTCTGGACCTTGTGGTGTCTTTTAAGATGTTTTGCATTCTGAGGTGTAGTAGTAGAATCTGATACCATTACATGAACAGACTTTCTCCTGTTGCCAAGTTGGAGAGGAGACACCTTTCTTCTTCAGATCTTTTTGCCCTAGGGCCACCCTTAAGGGAAGGTTTTACCTGGTTTCCATTCTGGAGCACTGGAAAAGCAACTATTTAATGTGCTTTGATAGTCAGGGCATTCAAATCTAATAATGTAAAAAGGGTGGGTTTTCAAGTTATAGAATGTAACCAACTGATCAGGTGATTTCTACAAATATTGCATTCGTACTTCTTTAATTACATTATTTTCTGCAAAGATTTTTGCTTTAATATGAAATGGTTGAATCCCTGTGCAAGTGGTCCACAGAAATCTTTCTGGGTTTCTTAAAGGTTTAAGTAGCATGGCTTTTTAAATACCTTGTATAGGACTGGAAAGGCAGAGTTGTTTTGTCCTCAGCCTATAAACACGCCTGGAGTGGGGAATAAAGTCCAATCAGTGCCCTTCTAAAAATAATTTTGTTGGTGGCAGCACTGAATCCTAAAAGTCCATGCCAGAGTTCCTTTGCATTAACCTAATGTTGCAGTATTTAAGCTGTGAATAATGAAATCAATTTTGATTACTGTCTACTTAATTTTTAAATGCAGAGAGGAACTTCTCTCTTAGCCTATAATGATTGCTAGGTTTTATGAAAAGGTAAAAGTCATACTTTTATTCCACCAATGCCCTGTTTTTGTTAGAATTTCACTGATTTGTTCAAATATTAAACCAAATATGTGAAGGTACAGAACAACTTGTGTATGAATGTTTGGCCATTCATACACATGTTCACAACTGCTAGATATTTCTAGCAAATCATCTGACCTGTGGTACTTCCAATGCATTCAGCTAAACACCTGAAGGCCTTTGCACCTCAATGTGCTCATACTTTGTCTGAAAGGTGGTTCTCTTTCTTGCCATTAACCCACAAGTCAATGCAGTTCTCAATGACAGCCTTGTCTAAAGTTTTTTTTTTTGCAGGACGGTATCAAACTTGGAGTTACAGTAGGAATGCATGTCCAGCAATACAGTTTGTTCAAGTTAGTAACAAATGTGGAGATAATGTGACAGAACACTGCTAGTCAATCCACTGTTAGCTGTAGTCTTAAATCAGATTTGGTCTTAAAGGTCAGCTTCCTATGGCAGTTAATTTTTTGAGCTCTTCAAGTAATTAGTATTACATAGCAAGTTCAATTAAGCTACTCCAACCAAGTCTATCAACTTTCAAACACTTTTAATCCTTTTATATATATGAAAGCTGGATTTTTTACACCAAATGTCTTTTCCTGTCCTGTGAACTTTTATGGCTATGTATTGGAGAATTATGTGAACTTGCCTCTTTCCCTTCTGAGCAGGAATATCCTTACACATTGCTGTTTCTGTTATTTTAATGCAAGACAAGTTATATGGGGGAAGATAAAATTGTAATCTGAAGTAATTTATTTTTTTCTAAATGCGTACTTTATACTCTAAGGAAGGAATACATCCTCTTTTGCAACTAATGTTTTGAAGAGTCTGTATTTTAGATTTTTGTGTTAAAACAAGCTTGAAAATGTCTTTACCATTCATGGTGATCGATCCAGACCACTTAGTACTTTCTAGATGTTTTTATTAATGTTTCCTTACCAAGGACATGAAAATATTTCTAACTTTAGCTGCTGACTTGTAACTGTGGTTGTCTTTATTCTGGAATTTTTACATTTCCTAACAAAAATATTTTTGCAGCACAGTAAAGCTCCTCTTTCTGGAAACAGCTGTTTAAACTTGTGATTCTGTGCACCTGAGTCTGTTTTGCTATACTTTGGTTAAATGTTAGAAGTTTCTTTTGGAAATGACTGCACTGACATAAGCAGTATTTTCAACCGCTATTGATATTAACTTTCTTCAAACTTGAATCCTTGAAACCACTCTGCTTCTCATGTTGCCTTTCCCTATTATTATTTTTATAATGCTTTTTTTCTCTTTGCAATGTAAGAAAAACAAACAGGCAACAGAACCTTTCTGTTCTGCTGCTTGTATGCTGAACACCCAGTCTTTATGCATTATGCCTGGGACACAAAATCCAGCTGGTGTTGATTTCAATAAGGAGACATTAATCAGCCGTTCTTCCACTTTAATAAAATAGTGAAAGAAACCTCCCAAGTGTATTGACACTGAGGATGTCTCCACAACAATGAAACTAATAAGATGACAAAAATAGCTCTGCCTTTATGAAGGCATCTTTAAATGCATAAACTTTTAACAATTGAATGTTCTTTGGCGTTGTGTAGCATAGCAAGCTTCACAATGAAGTGACTGATGCAGTGGTACATGATACGTGCTGATCAAAAGCTCTCGTAAGAACACATAGAAGATTTAGCTTCATGTACATTAGTATCACTTCTGAAAAAATCTCTTGTTCTCTTTTTTCCTATGGTCACAATTTCAACAATGTGTCACTTCACCATCTTAGGTTGATGTTCTCATCTGAAATATTTTGCTAATCCAATGCATTAATAATTGTCAGGGAGGGAAACTAATTTATTTTGCTGAAGTTGAGTTCGTCTAGTAACCTCTGACAGTCAGCATTCAATACATAAGCTGTAAGCTAAGTATGTACCATAGCTTACAAATGTGGTTGGTTTTATCTTCTCCCTGCTTTGGGTTGTCTGTTACCCCAGTTGTAATTATTTTCTCTTCCTGGTACTTTACTTTTTTCAGAATCCTGTCAACTCTTTTTGTATACGTACTTCATAATAATTTCTTTCTGCCCACCCTAAGCTTGTAGATATGTGGAGTGATAGACTTTTTGTTGTGGACTGCACTGTTTTAGTCTGTTGTTTTATTTTTATCTTCATTGGCTGTGCATAAAGGCAAGAGGCTTTATTTTCTGGTATTGTACAATAAACACATTTCAGATGGCAGTGTAACTAAACAGAAGAATAAGTGACTGCAAGAGAAGGATGTTGATTTACTGTCTTATCTGGTTTTACCACAAGCAAGGTTGTTTATTTTGGGGTTTTTTGCTTATTTTCAAATTTTTAAAATTTTTGTCTATGTGGATTTAAACTCACTTTTCAAATACCTGTTAATTCTTGAGTTAATTTGGTTAACTCTTGCTGTAATTCTACAGAAATGTAAAATTATGTACCTGAAATACTTAGAATTCTTCTGTTGATATGCACTGGATCTGAGAGGAGTTTGAGACTGAAGTCCAGAACTTCTATTTGGAAATATCAATTTGGAGATGCTGAATACTTCTTTTGAAGTAATAGTATTTTTGCAGTATTTTTAGAAGTGTATAAATAACTTCCTTTGAAGTAAAATTTGTATGCAATGACTTCTCAAATGTAACTAAATGGGTACATACAGTGAGAAATAGTAATTCTAAGGAAGTGAGTTCTTTGTGCCTTGATTTAAAGTTCTAAGCCTGAAATGAATTTTGTTTGAATAGAACATTGAAGCTAATACTAAGAAAATCATGTGTTTGCATTTCTCAGAGAAGCCAGTCTTGTGTTCCTTAGGCATGTTGACCAAAGGGTGGTATGAGTTAGATGAAGGATAATGCCAAAACTGGAATAATTTCCTTGTTGCCAGAGGTAAATATCCCACTGTACAATGTGATTCCACCCTATGATTTCTGTCAGCATACAGCTGGCCTAAGCTACTCTTGCAACTTCAGTGTTTCTCCCTCAAGCTCTCCCAGTTGCAGTTTGCTCTTTAGTTGTCCTAATCTGTCATTTTCACTGCATCTCAAATAGGTAGTAAGAAAGCAAAAGTGAACTCTGTGTTTTCTTTTGAATGTAGAAAAGTGTATATAAATTCATAGAGGCCACACAAACAGCTCAGCATAACTGAAGGTGAGGGAGCAAGTGTTTAAGGGTGAAGGGCAGTAATCCTTTAATGTTTTTGCAATCAGATGATCATAGGAATTGCATCATTTTCTTTGACCTTTTGTGTGTCACTTAAATCACATCCAAGCAGCCTTTACTTGGGGATTTTCATTTTGCTTTCTTTGAGTTCTCACATTAATACAGGAAAAATGTATCCATGTGGTATCTATTTCAGCATTATTTATGATAACTAATCCCAAGTGCGCAATACTTTCAGCTAATGAGCAATATAGATTGAAGGCAGATGTTTGCTGTAACCATGAAGCTGGCACTCATTGCAACATGCTTAATCTGTGCTGTATATTTACTACTTGGTATGTTGGTTGTCAAGTAATTGTAGCTCTTTTCTAGTTTAGAGGTCTCCATGTTGTCTTTTAGACGTAAACCTTGTAGTACTCAGCAGTTTTGTGCATGAGCAGTGAACATGAGAAGGTCTGACTTGTGTAGAAGCTACTGGAGGCCTTTTTGAGGAATTTGCTTTTGGACAAATGGTGTATATTCATTTCTACTTGGAATTAGGTATGGTACTGAGTTATCTTTGTTTCTGCTATTAGTCATCTGGCCATGCATGAGATGGCTTTGTGCTATGATCTTCACCTAGGGATTAGCTCTATGCCATGTTGGATTGTGTTGCATTGTGCAAGCAAAAGATGGGAGTGATGTGAACCCCACACACAAAAAAAATCAAAAGGACTAACAAAAGAGAGGTCAATATTCAGTGACATCTTGTCAGAGAATTGGAAGTAAGCAGTCTGTGATGGCTAACAACAAACTAAAGGGAGAAGATACTGAACTGCTTTCAAATGAACAATTAGCAAAACTAAGGTATTAAATGAACAAAAAAACCCCAACTTATGTAAAAAGTCATTGACATGAAAGGAATGATTCAGAATTATTTTAAGCTAGAGGCAGAAGCAGAGATTATCAGACAGGGTTCTGTAGGAGTAAACATTAAGGAAATACATTTTTAGGAAAGTTAATTTTATCTGCTGATGTGGGTGAATTTGATTGTATTGCCCTAGCAGACATCCTTTATGTCTATATTAAGCTACACTAAGAGAAATTTTAGTGGAATGTTCACAGGTTTTTCCAGGGGCATTATTGCTTTGTATTGTTAAAACTGGCAATATACTTATGTAAAATTACTTGCCATATTGGCATGTTAGTTTTTTGCTGAATATCAAAAGCTTTGTCATCATAAATGTCAAAAGCTGAAAGGCTCTGAAAGAATGTCTTCCTTCAGCATGAGCTCAGAAGCTTACATTCCAACAGCAACAGGAGTTGCAGTTCAGGAAGGTGAGCTAAGGTTCTTCATGTTCTCTTGGGCACAACCTGAAAAATTACTTTAAGAAGAATATTTTTAGCAGGGAAGGATGAGTTTTACTGTTTCCTAGGAAGTGCACAGGTTTACTGGGATTAGGGAGTTTATGGTAAATGGAGTAGGAGGTTGCAGGTGATTCATGGAAGGAGTAAGATGAGGACATGTAACTGCATGTTTGGCTTAGAGGATGGTTATGAGTAAAGCATGGCTTGGTTATAACATAAGGAGTTGCTGGTTCATGCAAGATGTGGCAATGGCAGCATAGCAGTTTATTTGTAGACTGGAAATATGGGAAAGTACTTATTCACAATTCCCTTCTTTATTAGGAAGACTGGCTTCTGTACTGACATTTTTAAGGAGTAGATAGAAAAGATTCAGCAGCAAATGAAAAATGTCTTTAGGTATCATATCACATTCATATCAATTGGTGGTGACACCCCGGGGGTGTTCCCTACTGTTCCAAACCATCTAAACCTGAATCATCCAAATGGGAAGGGAAGCAGACTCACCTCAAGCCACACAACTTACATCCCCTCCAAAAACTAGCAGAGGAAACATCCAGCAGTGAGTGCAAAGTAGGGAGTGAGACAACTCTACTTGAGAAAGAGAATGATAATTTGGGATTTCTTTTGGGAAATGGGACGACAAGTTTAAAGAAAAATCAGAGCCATTAGAGAAAACACTTCACATGCTAAAAGTGATTGTTGTTATGTATGGTCTCTATGAAAACTCCATGCTGGCTCTGGGATTGAGAAGTACGCACAATTGACAGGGAGTATGCTCAAGTCCTGTAAAAAAATTGTAAAGAGTATTGTCATCATCTTAACTCAGTGCTAGTTGTAGTATCCCTTTTTCTCTCACTAATTTTGAAGGTGATCCTAATTATTGTCCAGCAACATTTTGGGTTAGTGTAATTCTGTGAACTGTTTGCTCTTTATTCAGTAGGTAAGCACCCAGGACTCTTCAGAGATTAATAAAATAACATTATCAACCCTCACAAATTAGAGCAGTTACTGCTTTCAAAGTGATGCTTGGGCCTGTTTTGAGATGTGCTGAGTGTTAAATAGTCACTAGGGAGACACAGGAGTTCTGGATAGTGTTAGGATTCATCTTGAACAAGTTTTAATCATAGTACTTAATGTTGCTTCCTCAATAGCCATCTTTGAACTTTCAGGTGAAGTATTGTGCTCCATGTAACTACATAAAGCCTCAGAATGTGTCCTCTACAGCATTTATTTTTAAAAGCTCAGCTGGGCTTTTTGCCTGACCAGTTTTTAGCAATAACTGTATCAGCATTAGTCCTGCATATAGGCCAACTTGGGGAAAATGTTTGCTCCTTTAACTTATTGTTCTTTATTTTCATGAAAAGCATCTGGAGATCACTGCCACAAACAGAATGCTAACAGCAATGTGAACTGCATCTGGTAAGGGGAAGCAGGTTTTTAACCTCAACCTGAGGCAGATGGACAGCACTAAGGGATTGCCTTGTTTCAGTGTTCTCCAGACTGTACAAGTTCCTCGTGTCTGTTGCTTTATATAATGCACTATTACCTTTTAGACAAGAGTTGAATTTTACCTGCAACATCAAAGCCTATTTACTAGCTGTCTAAAACTTCAGCTGGTTTTCATTTTAAATCTTAAGAAAAGGATTACTGTGAAAGGATGAACCCAGTAATAATGTGAGATCTACCAAGAAAATAGGGGGAAAATGTAGTGTGAAGTGTGTGGAAGAGCAGAATAGAAAGTCTTTATGGTCTGGTAGCTATAAAAGTGTTCACTTATATCCAGAGAAAGCACTTAAGAATTATGAATGTATTTGTAAATCATGGGGTTTTTTTCAGTTAAGAAGTTTTCTGTTCTTCCATGAAGCTGAAAAAATCTGTGTCAGTCTTGCAACCATCAATCCCAAACTCAAAAGTGATGCTTACTCCTATTGTTTTACTTATAGATAAATTCCTCCTTTGGAATTTACTGTGGATTCTTAATCTTAGATAGAACAGCTGCTACAAGAGATTAATAGCACATTGCTTTCTAGACGTGTACTTCAGGACAGGGGGCATATATAAAAATAGTGTTGAACATCTGTAAAAAATTGCATCTTTTCTGTGCAAACTGAGTGAGCAGGAATGTAAGGACTTTGACAGTATTAATGACCCAAGATGAAGACAAGTGGTTTTAAAAATGATGGTACAGCTGAATACCAGAGGAGTTCATTTCTGCAGAACACAAATAACACTTTATCGTAGTCCAGACATTTGAGTATAGTGTAGTTGTAATTGGGTGCTTATTCCCTCTTCTACAAATCACAAACATGTGTTGTGTAACATGGCTTTATTTCTTTTACAGTGCTAGGTGCTGTTTTCCGTATTTTTGTTTCAAGTTAACCTTTTGATAGATGCTGTAGTGTTTATGCCAAGGGACGAGAGATTGAGTTCAGTCTCCTAATATTAATCTGAGAAGCAAAGGCTTTAAAACTCAGATTTTCTGTTTAGAGGCTTTATTCTTATATAAATATTTTATTCATAGAATACTTTATATAATTATTAATATAATATTCTCTGAAATCCACAGGAAAAATCCTTGAGTTGAATGAGCGACTTGAAATTGTACTTTAGTTTTGGCACCCTTGAGTACATTACTGCATCACTTCCAAATGAGACAGTTTTAATTATGACACATATATTGCTGATGGTAGTAATTCAATTTACTCTCTCCATTTTAAGCTAAAGACATGGTTAGCTTTTAGGTTGTCTTATTGTTCTAGGTTTTTGTCATGGAGTAAGCCACTTGGATCACTTCAAATAATTTTCTAGGTAGATCTGTGACACTTCAAAGGGTAATTATCTCAAAAACCCTATTGATATTAAGCATTTTGCATGAATGTATTTATGAAAGTGATTGTTTTCTCCTGAGTACACTCTTCATTTCTTGTATACCTGGTCCTTTGTTCAACTTATCTGCCAGGCTCAAGAATGATAGCCCCACTCATGACCTAACTTTGTCTACTTCAGTCAGACCACTACTTCAGACTACAGAGGAAGTCACTGTGTTTTTATTTTTGCACCTAGCCTTTTGCTCCTGGGTCACATCATTAAGATAGGTGCTAATGCTAGAGTTTATTTATTTTTTGCTCTACTTCTCCCTTCAATGTTCTCATTCCATCCCTACGTTGTCACTGTTGATGGAAAAAGACAGAAGAAAGAGATCATATTTTATTTTATTCCCTTAAAATAATATGTATCAAATTGAAGTTGAAAATAGGCTTGCTCTACATTCCTTTCATTCAAGAATCTCAATACAGATTGTCAAATGTATCAGAAGAAATATGTAGCTTATGTCTGGAGTATTTTTTCTGGTATTATAAAATGCCTTGCTTTTTTGGAGGAGGAAAATTTACATGCAGAAGGAATTTTGAAAAATGGCCTTTCCTGAGTAATATATTCTATACTTATATTTTTATTGCATTGAAAATGGTATAACTTTTTTTGGACAAAATATACTCAGACTTCATCAAATATACTTGACTTCCAAATAACCTGGTAACTAAAAAAACCACCCCTGAATTATATTTCATTTTTAACTTGAAAGAAATCTGCTGTGGTAACATAAAAGAATTTTGGAAGTGCCCTTAACTTGCTTTACAATTCACCTTTGAAAAAAACTGAAGGTAACCAAAGTGTTTTCTGTTTGCCTAGTGTGTGCTCTGCTTTGCTGCTGTGACTGAGCTACTGACCATCAGTTTTGGTGAAATTCTACTGAGACTTAGTTTTTGGAAAGATAAAACATGTATGGAAGTCCATAACTATAAATAAGTACCTGTATATATTTAATAGGTAGATCAAACTTGGAGACTGTCATGGAACCAGGCTGTGGTTGAGCTTATCTAATCAAAATAAACAGTATACTTGCTGCACAAGTTTTAGTACTTGTTGGACATCCAACAAAGACCAAACTCTGGAAGTATGTTATGAGATGTCAAATACATAAAGATGCTTCCTCTGACACCAAAAAGAACTGTTGTTTTACTGAAGATTTTACAAGACAAACTACTTTGCTGCTTGAGAAAACAATCATGTAATATCAAAAAACCCAAAGTAAAAATGTTTAACATTCACACTTGCAATAGACTAGATTAACCTGCTTTTATTTGTGAGAAGCTACTGAAAAACCCCCACAGGTTCTTGGTAGCAATTTACACTTTTCTTCCCTGATGGTATTAAATTCATAGATTATATCTGTTCTAATCCTTCCTCTCACCATTATAGATGGGCACAAATGGCTAATGTGCATGAAATGTAGGTGTCAGATCTAACAAGGTGCTGTAAGTGTTTATGGGAATAGCTGTCAGTAACAATAGTAAAACATTTTTTCTGTTCACTAGTCATGGATCAGCAGTGAATGAAATCAGTGTTTTGCTCAAATTCATTAGATAATCCTTTGACTGTCTTAATATTGTAGCAAAACCAGGTTTATTTGGGTGGAGGTTTTTTGTTGGTTTTTTACAAAACAAAACAATTAGGATTTAGTATCTAGATGCTGAAAACACTTCCTGGCTGTGGTGGTGTATAGTATGTAATTCCCATACAACTTCCCCAGTGTTTTCTATTTTCCTTCATTCTCAGAATTTCACTTCTGTTTATCTCTTGGAATTCAGCTGGTATGATTCCACTGGAGTCACAACTTTCCACACAATGATCCGTTCCAACTTTTTCATAGCCTGTTAGTTTGCTACCAAAGCTTACAAATAACTCTGAAACAATGTAAAAAGTTACTGTTTCCTTTGAGGGAGAGAAAGCACTGCTGAAAGATTCCAGAAGCTTTATAGCAAACTGGAGTAGCGAATTTTACTACTGATTTGCTCTGTTTTCATGCATGTATTTTTGAGGGTATTTTAAGTGTAGTAGTGAATAGAAAAGGCAGCCAAGCTAATTAACTTTTTAAACAATTCACATTATGCATGTAATTATCTAGGGCTTACTGATTTTTTTTTTAAGAAGCTGTTTGCTCTTGACTTCTACCCTTCATCCTTTTTTAAAATCATGATCTTTCCACTCCTAACTGTAAATTGCTGTCCTGAACTGTTTTCTCTTAGTGTTTTTTAAAGCACTCACTGCAGTGTGAGCACCTTGGCTTTTTAGTGATATGCTCTGTTCTGATCTCAAATGGATGGTCCTTAGGCTTGCCTATTGATGAATGAAAAATGAAAGGCATCTTTCACTGTGCTGTGGAGAAAAAAACCTCAGGCAGAGCCCTGCCTTTCATAAGACATGCAATGTCCCCTTACTGGCAGTATCATGGCTGAAGGCCACCAGGCATATATGGAATATAGCAGGCATAGATTCCTTACCTTTCTAAAGGAAGTATGTTGTCTCTAACCTGCAGCTCCTGTGGCTCTTGGACGTATTGATCTATGCAGGTCTGGTGTTTCTAACACAATTTACTTGGGGTTGCATGCCCTAGACAGTATTTTCAGTCAGAATGATGCTATATATGTGCATCTCACCAAGATTCTTCATTGTATACTTATCCAAGACCTGTGGAAGTGTCCCCATTAACTCTCTGGGCTCCTAGGTCCCATTCCCCATTTCAAGTACTCTCTCTTCCTCATGCTTTCTTCCCTCCTGTTTCTTGGCTTCCTCGGGCTCTCCTCAAGGCAGAGCTCACTCCAACAAGCTCTGCCGTCAGGTGAGGTGTATGCATCTTAACCTCTCGTCCTGCCCCGAGCGGCCTGTTCCTGAGGGTGAGCCCGCGAAGGGAGGCTCCGGGGCATAGGGGCGGCCGGGAGTCGGGTTGGGGAAGCCCTTGCTGGGCGTGACGTTGCAATCGGCGGGCCGCTTCGTGCCTTCTCAGCTTCCCTCGCACCGGCCGCTTCAGACAGGAGCCCCGCGAGGCGAGGGCGCGAGCGACCGCTTCTCGCCAACCGCCCCGATGGCCGCCACTTGTGCACGGCAACGACGGCGCCCCCTATCGAGCGCCGCGAGGCGCGCCCCATCCGCCGCCGCAGGTTGCCGGTGCCGCCGCTTCCCTTCTTCCCTGTCGGGCGGCGGGAGGCAGGGGGAGCCCGGGAGCAGCGGCGGCCCGGCCCGCCGGGCAGCGAGCCCGGCAGGCAAGCAAGCAGCGTTCCCCGCCCGCCCGCGCTGACGTCAGGAAACTTTCTCCGCGGCTGAGGCGGGAGCGGGCCGGAGCGGGCGCCGCGGCGAGGCGAAGCGAGGCAGCGGGACGGCCTCCATCACCTCCCCAGGTACGCGGCGCGGGGCCCTGGCCCCCGGGGACAGCTTGCATTCGCGGCAGGGACCTGAGGTGGTGGTGCGGCATCCCCGCCGGTCCTCACGGGAATGGGGACAGCCAGGGACGGGCGCAGTCGCCCGTTCCTCCCGGGTCCTGGGGAGCGGCTGGCGAGCGGCAGCGGAGAGGGAGGTCCGGGTTGCCTGTTGATCACCACAGCGGCAGCGATGCTCAGGGCTTTGCCGCCCCTCCGCTGCCGGTGGCTAAAAACTTAACAGCCGCAGGTCGAGGCCGGGGCCGGCCGACGTGCTGTTTAGGTCGGCGTGAGTAACGGGGCTTGTTCCCGAGTGCGAGCGCAGCGGGGCCGCCTCGCCCGCCTGCTGAGGCTTGTCTGCTTGGTAGGTCTCGGTTGCGGGAGGCGGCGGCGCCGGCGGGGTGTCAGCGGGGCGTACCTGCCCTCCGGGGTGTCGGTGCTCGTTAGGCGAAAACTTGGGGCGGGCGCAGCTCGCAGCGGCTGCCGCCTCTAACTTAGGACCCGCAAGGACTTTGGGATTTTAGGCATGCGGCGTGCCGTGCTTTAAGGTTTTTTTTTACATTTCAAGTAGCTGAAAATAATTAAATGCCTTTTTTTCTTTATTTCTTTTTTTCCCCCTCCTTAGAAAGTACAGTAAAGCCATTATCTGAGACGGGGCTTTGTTGTTGTTCTGCGGGCTTAGAGCCGTGGCAGCTCGGCGGTGTCGGGAGGCGAGCCGAGCTCGCCTGGCCGCCGAGGCTGGTGAAGGCGCAATTGTTTTACGAGGGAGGATCATCCTACTCGTAGGCAAACCCAAACCGCCAAGTTAATTTTAACTCGGCGGAGCACCCGGGTGTTGGGAGGGTGGAGTGCCGGGGCGGTTTGTCGGGTCAGCATGCGAATAGAAAACTGAAATCTGAGCGAGGGCTCTGCAGCCCCTGGCTTGAAGTCGGGCGAGAGAGGCTCGGGGGGAATTCTCAGTCCAGGAGGGTCTGAAAGTTGTGTGTGAATTCTCTGGAGGGGTGTGGAAAACGGTGTTGCTTGTCTCATTTTGCCATCCTTGTCATTTACTAAAAGGCGCAGGGAGCCAATCAAAGGCCCGTACAGGTCAATGGCAGCCTTCATACCAAGGGATTTGCCCCTTTCTGAAGAACTAAATTTGTGGGGTAAATTTGACCTTAAAGCAGTCAGTGTATTCCCATCTAAATACCATGCAACTCTCATTTTTTAAATGTTTCAGTTCATACAGTTAAGCTGCAGCTGCAAGTTTTAAAAAGTTGTTCGTGGGGTTTTTTTTTTTAATCTAGATGTAACTAAAAGTGTTAAAAACCCCCTAGTAAACGGGAAAGCAAGCCATACATGAAGGTCACTGTGAAGGTGCTTATGAAGGTGCTTCAATAGATACCTACGTTTAAATTATATGCTTGGTCTACTGAGTTTAAATACAAGTAAGCATTCATTATTACATTTTGTAGAAATGACTGTGAACTTGTCCTTTTAGAAATACTTTCATCTTCCCTGTGATTCTCTTCCCCTGAATGTTAGACTTTTCAGGTTTCGTAGTGATAAGCAATACTTCAGACCTTTGGCACTTAGGGTGATTATCACAATAAGACAAAATGATTCACCTGACGGGAGGGGAAAAAAATTCTTTTTGAAGGTCAAGTTTCTATTATGACAATTTCAAAATGAACAGAAAAGTTTGCCTCATAATCATAGATTTGCTTGGTCGATTTGTGGTGTGGTATTATGTCAGGGACAAGCTCTGGTATTTGGAGATTATGCATGCACACTCGGGGAAAAAATAGTGGGGGAAGAGTGCAGTAATTGCAAGATTATTAGCCTTAAGGTTTTTGATATGCATTTTTTAGTGTATGGATGTGTTAGTGATTACAGGTCTCTTTAAAGGCATATATTTACACGAAGAGATTGAACAGAGTGAGTGATGTATGGATTAAGAGCATAGGAATTTTACGTGGCACAGTGTCAAGAGATGGCAGGGAGCAGTTTGGTTTGTGCTTTTAGCAGAGGTATGGTGGCAGGAATATCAGTGAAAAGAGACTGGAAACAATCAGAAACAAGTAGAAATCAGGTTGCCTCTGAAGTAAGGATGACAGTCTTCTATGTGATCTGACGAACATTGGGCATGTCTTGTGAGTGATAAGTACATGCATGAAAATGGCATTGATGCCAGCAAAAAAGAGAAGACAATGCTAGATTGCAACGGCAGACTACTACTGTGATGTTCTGCGTAAAGGATTTTAAATCATATGGGCAAATACAAAACTGAGAGTAGAGGACCAAATAGGACTAAGATGTAGTTCATGAGAGTGGACAATGAGAGAGGTAATTACGCAAACTAATGGGTTGGTACTCCGTCCTTAGTCTTTAGCAAAAACTTTGTAATATTCTCAAGGTCTTTTTAGAGTTCAGAGATTGTACATCTACTGCTCTGCACAATATTCACCTCCTGTGGTGTTTCAGAATTTCCTTTACGGTCTCATTAAAATAATTTGTTGGGCTGTTGCCTGTAGACAAGTTAATCTCATGTTTCCATAGCAGTTTTGCATGGGTGTGTTCATACAATGCTTGTAAATATTACTGGATGATCTAAAATCATCAGACTTCAGGGGTCAAATACAATAAACTGGCCTTTGTATTATGATTGTAGAAGTATTTTTTGCTCTTGAGCTAATCCCTCAATAGCGTATTGCTTGAATTTGTCATAAGAAAATAATTAGAACGTCCACAGGAAATAATTAAAAGCCAACTTCAGCTTGAACTGGGGGACTGTAGCGTAGCTTGAAATAGGACAAAAAATGAACTACCTTATCCTTGAATTGTTGACACATCTAGTATGACTTCTTGCAGGATTCTAATTCTGTCAGTTTTTTAGAGAGAGCGAGTACAGCACTGAGAGCTGAGAAGCCCACCAGTTCCTCTTCACAAAGCTTGCCGTTCCCTTAGAATTTTCAATTATTGTTGATGGTGAAATGGGAGGCAGAGGTGGAGGTTGTGTTTCAAGTAAATTGGCTCTTGAGACAAAAAAAATCCAAGTTAATGAGTTGTTACATAAGAATACACTAATTGGGCACCAATAAACATTTTTTCCATCCCCTTTCTTGCTTTACTATAATCTGATTTTTGAAGGGATAAGCTCCTTCAGAGAATCAGGTTGTACCCCAGAAAGGAACAAACAGTGCTGTTGCTGTTAGAACACACAGCGCCTCTGCATACCTGCCTAACAACGGTCTTTTTGGTTGTCTTATCCTCCATATATAACTTTTCATCTAGAAATATTTGTCAATATCCTTGTTCCCAATGGAAGTCTGTTCCCTTCTAGTGCTTTTTCCATGCAGTTAGTATCACTATCCTGCTGTCAATGCTTCGCTTAAGATGCCCCATGACTTAAGTGCTACATCGAAATGTTTTGTGGATTTCCTGTTGTGAAATAGCCACTACTAGCATCGAATATATATACTCTTAATCTAGGTTTAGAGTCAGGGCTGGTGGTGGTGGGTAGGGGCAGAAGGGAAGAGGTGTGTTACATTTACGCCTGTCATTTTGTCGTCTGTCCTCAAGGCATGTACCCTTGATCTCACTGGAACTGCAGAATGCAGTAGTGGCATTACAGTGAGATACTGCCCACCCTTTTAGCCTTAGATATGCAAGTTTAGACCACCATTTCATTTGCCCAGGGACACTGGAAGAACTCTGCAAACGGTTGTCGGTAGATCTTAAGTCTTAAAAATTCTTTCTACCTAGACTGCAGCTCCACCCCATCTAAGGCACAGCAGGGTCGTCTGAAATGCCTCATGTTGGTGTATGGCTTCAAAACATGTTTGCTCCATTAAACTGAATGTCAAGAGAAGGAAGTGATGTTACCGCATAGATTTTATCTGGGATTTCAATAGAGAATTTATCCAGCTGGAAACACATCATGAATTGCTGGGAAAGAATTTATACTTTCATTCTTTCTCCCCTCTGCCAGTTTAAGCAGATGTAAAGTGAAGAGGGTGCTCTAGATTACAATATTAAAATTTCCTCAGATTGAAATGCCTTTCTTCACGAAATATGTAATTACACCCCAAAAAAGACCCGAGTTTCCAACAGCCATGTAAGTAGTAAGCTTTCACCACAGCAAGGAGAAGAACTCGGGCTTCGTGGCCCCTGTGGTTTCACACAGGCTGCTTGTTAATGTGGCTAAAAAGTACCAGAAAGCCCCTTTGACTAAGATGTTGGATTTCTTTTTCAACACCTGCAAAACCACTTTCTATTTTGAAGGGTGGGTGTTGAGAAATTATCTTTGTTATCATTCCCAAGTCTAACCTACTGTCTTGATTAGCGTATACACTCTATGCTCCCTTTGTTAGTGCAGCATATATTGTATGTCTAACTCTGAGTTTAAGTATTCAGGATTTGTTCTGAGAATTGAGCTGTGTTTTCCCCATTTTCAGTCTCACTTGCAGTTCTAAAGATTCAGAAACATCTGTGCAGCCAAATGGTTATCAGTTTATTGTCAGCAGTACCTGGCCAACACCGTAGCCTTGCATGCGTTTGCACAAGTGTAACTTGGTAAACAGTTCTCTTAATAATGCACCACTTGGAGCAGGGACTTCAGCTGCCTCAATCTTACTTTTTTTAGCTCTATGGTACTAATTTGTTGGTTTTGTCACCAGAAAGTAGAAGTGTAATCTGTGAAATTTTTTTAGACATTTGGGCTAAGAGAGACCAGTGCAAGTAAGTGATCCTTTTATTTTGAAAAAATGACTTTTTTTTTTTTTTTTTAAAAGTGACTTTAAAGGCAAATGTTTTGGCATTCACAAGTGTCTGATGGCTGTTTCTAGTGTGCTGTATTGCTTTAGTGGGGCAGGTGTGTGGGTACTCCAGTGCTCAGGAATAGATATGGATAGAGGAGCCTGATCTCCACACTGTGTCGATCTTGTCATAATCCCTAAAATAACATGACAACTTTAAAACTGGATTCACATTCCTGCTTAGTATTTTTAGATAAAACAAAATCGCTTTTTGAGGATTGCTGCATTCTCTGAAAGTATTCAAGATCTTCAATGTGATTTTCTTCTTTTTTCTCATATTCTTTTTCTGCTCCTTCCATCCCCCTAGTTTTAATAGGGGCATTCTTGGACAAAGGCAAAAGGCAGCAGTAACACGGTGTGCAAAACAATCCTGACTGCTACCTGCTGTGCCTATTAATAGTCTCTTCTATTTTCATTTTTGTCCTTTTAAATGCAGATGTTAGATCTTCAGTTCCTTGTGGGCAGGATGGGCTGAGTAGGACTTAAACATTGTGCTTAAACTGTCCAGGTGATCTAGGACACCCTGAATCCCTGTAGCCCTTCAAAGTTTTTTTCAGACGTCTCAGCGGCCTATGCTAAATCAAACTTTGCTTCCTCTGGATGAAAGGCTGCGATAATAAGGTGGCGGCTGCTGCTGCTGCAGTGGGGCAAGGAGACCCTGGGGAGAGCTGGTTTGTGCACAACTGCAGTCTGTGCCGTCTGGGCTTTGGCAGGTAGTGGTTTGCTATTCCTGGCAATTTCTATCTGCTGCCCTGTGTGTGTGTTGGTTTTTTCCTATGCATAGAGACACCTCCTAATAGTAATTGTTATATTTTTCTCTCTTGTCAGAATGAGAGCTATTTTTGTGTGCGTGTGTATGTATGTCTGTCTTTCAGAGAAGATACCTCTTGAAACAGCAGCATTTTTTTCTTAACTGGTTGTGAAATCTTTTAGAAAGTACAACAGAGGTGATGTAATGACCCAACATAAAGGACTGTGTTTCTAATAAAACATATTTTTTTTTCCTGAAATCACACCTCAAAATGTTGGTTGGGACAGCCATCATCTTGGCATGCCTATTACGTTAGTTGTTTAAAAAAATGCTTGGTGTGTCCTCAAACCTATTTTCTTAACGTTTGTCCGGTCCATCTTTCCAAATGACTTGCTGTGCAGATATGTGCTGTCTCTAGTGCTTGCTTTCTACATGCTGTGTTGGCAGCCGCATGCATTCAAAGATCATGAGTCAGGTTCCCGTTCCCTAGCAAAAAGATCATAAAATAATGAGATGAAAAAATAATAGAGGCTTTGTGTTTTTTGAACATTTAGCATCGTTTTCTTTCCAACCTTTTTTTTTTTTTTTGAAACTACATGGATCTAAAAGTTATTTTATATTCAAAACATTTATTTTTTTGACACAAGTTCAGAATTTCAGGACTTCGTTCTTCAAGAGTAACAGATCTTGTGAAACTTGCACTAAAATGATGAATGATGACACCGCTATCTGAGCTTCTGCTGATACATGCTTCGGTCTTAAATGAGAAAAGTATTAGTTAAAAGGTTTCATTTTCATCCGTGTTTATATTCAGAGATAACAGAATCATCTGCTGCTGGTCCTAACTGCTTGTTCATGTGCTAAAGTTGAAGTAGGCTCAGTGTTCGAGCTGTAAGTACCAGTTAATAGTCCATCTTTCTCTTCTGCTTCCCAATTCCAAGAGTTACAGCATTAATTCCAAAGCAGCGGACAATTGGGATTTACCTCTAAATTGTGGCTTCATATTTTAGGGTATAGTGTGTACAAGTTCTAGTGTAACTGTA
Organism: Hypotaenidia okinawae; assembly: GCA_027925045.1. Lineage (NCBI taxonomy): Eukaryota > Metazoa > Chordata > Aves > Gruiformes > Rallidae > Hypotaenidia > Hypotaenidia okinawae. Next base: position 8,449,320 of record BSDF01000007.1, read on the forward strand.
GTTGAAGCAACATGAAAAACTTTGTTAAGACAAAGAACTAACAGTGAGAGGTGAAGTGTATGTAGTGTACTATGGTGCCGAATCTTAGTTCAGTACAGAAAATCATAGAAGGGGACTATGCAGCCAGCAAAAGTAGTCTGAGGGACTAACCCCCCATCATCGTGCCCCTTAATCTGTTTCACATGTGTAAGCTTTAAAGTGGAGCGTACTGCGGATTTGTAAACACAAAGGTCTTTTAACATTTGAGATTAGCACAATCTTTTTCTTCATTAAAGCAGCCGAAAAATGGCATTGCTAATTTTGTAAGCTATATGCTGCATTAATATTCAATTTATCCTGTTGTGCAAATAGGCTTAGGGTGGAAGAAACACTTTTCCCACAAATTTTGCAGCTGGAGGTGTTACTAATTCTCTTATCTTTCTGAGCCATACAGTAATTGCACTTAATTGTTTGCTTCTTCTATGTTTTGTGGTGTGAAATGTGGTATGTCAACAGTGCTAAACCACAACATTAATGTGTATAATGCTAATGTTCTTGAAAGAGATAATTTCCTGATTTCACCTCACTGGATGAAACAGCTGGTGTAACTACCAATGCAATGCTTTATACTGTAATGAAAGTCTGTAGTTGTTTTCTTCTCAGTAGCAGGTTGGTTTTGCCTTCACACCTATTTTTGTGTAGAGTTGTACTGGTAAGCTAAATGGGAACATATGATTGGGGCTGGGCTGAAATCCATGTCTGGGAAAAGGGAATGTTAAGAAAATAACTTTTTCTTACACAGCCACGTAAAAATGTTGGGAGTGTCATTAAATTGCTTGCTATCTGTATAATTTAGTGCAGGTCTCCAAAGAGGAGTCTACCTTTTTTTTTTTTTTTTTTTAAATAATAGCTAGGTCTTTTTGGAGGCTGAAATAACTCACTTAGATGCATTACAACTTGTAAGAATGATTCTACAACCTCTCCTCCCATCCCATGCTGGGATGGGAGCTCTATTTCTGGCTGAGTCTCCACAGGTTTGAAATGTGTCTGTCTTCACAAATGGGAGAGGGCACTTGGGAACTTCATATTTCCCATCTCCAGTTCTCTCAAAGACTATTGCTTCCGCACTGTAACACAGCAGGAGCTGCAAGCTGAATTTTAACCTGGCCATACCGACTTGCATATGTCGGTGACAAGCTGTCTGTCACTAACAGTAAATGTAAGCTGGAAGAGCATATGAGCTATTGGTTTGGGGTTTTTTGATTTCTTTTTCAAATTAAATACTTCTCCCAGAGGTCTCAGTTTTGTTCCCAATGTCCTATGTACGAGGATATTGAATGCGGGTATTTAACTGCCAGACTGATTTTGTATTGGTAAATTTCTCCCCTACGAAGAGTAACTCTTGAATCCAAATCATTAGCTGGCATTTCAGCCATGTAGTCCTGAATAATGGGCTGCACTGGTAATACCCACAACAGTTAGTATGGTCATGCTGACCATGGCCAGTGACTTTTTTTTTTTTTTTTTTTAAATTTGTTTTGACTGGTATGGCATGAGATGGCTGATGGCTACAGACCATCACAGTCTATGTAAGTGTCGTAGTAATCTGTGAGGAAACCGAAGTGCAGTTGGCAGCACTGTTGATTTTTTCCCGTAGAAAAGTGCTTGTATTTGCTTTGCTTTTGTACTGATGGGCAAAACAAAAATGATTTTACTGCACAAGTAACACTGCTGCAAGGAAGGAGGGTATCTATACAACAGGAGGCAGGAGTAGTGTGCAGTACTTTTCAGTAGTTACTTGAATGCATAATGTTCTGTGTTACATATTTACTTTGCAGTCTTGCAAAAATGCAGCAGGGAATGGCTGGTCCTTACCTGCATCAGTTGATGTGAAGTTGTGCTGTTTGACTTGCTCTTTTGTTATTAGGTTTTCTGAGGAAAAGGAGGGTGTGTCTGCTTAGTAATAACATGATGCCACAGTGCCATACTTCATGTAGTCATGCATTTAAATAATTAGGAAATATGGCAGTGTATATTATATAGAGTATTTTATATAAGCTTTAGTATTGTATTTCAAGTTTAACATGTGCACATGAATACATGTACTTCAGCTTGCTCCCAGCATAACCAATTGGTTTCAGTCTTGCCCGTCTTTAAAGTGTAGAACAGTTTGCTCCTTGCATTCTAAAACCAGCCTCAGATTCAGAAAGGTTTGACATGCTTTAGTGAACAATTTGCTAAAGGCTTGTTTAAAGGTTTAACTTTCTGTTTGGACCAAAAAGGAACCTAATAGGATAAAGGACATACTGCAAGAAAATGTTACTTGGTTGAAGTTGAACTACAATACATTTGTCTGTTTTGTTTTCTTTTAAATTCCTGACTATCATAAATAAAGCAGCAATGTAGTCTTTACTTTTAGATCTCTGAAGAAAGAAAGGTAGGAACTAAACCCTGATTAAAAACAGATGCAGCATAATTTGTTTGTGTTTTATTCACAGCCAGATGAAGAAAATGACAGCTAATACAGATGAGAGATGGTATTGTGTGGGGAAAGCGAATAATTGTGAAGAGCTAGGAGATGAGACTTCTGATGAGGTAGAACACGTGTAGCTCCTTTTGCTGTCAAGAGGGGTCATTTAAAATGGAGTAGAAAGCTTCTTCCTATGGAGTCTCTGAGAATAGTCTTTTAGGGGATATTCTTTGCTCTTTCTACATTCTATATATCCAGCTATCTTTGATGGTCACTGATTCTCTGATATTTTCAATAATTTCCTCATCTGTTATACTGTGGCTGAACCTTAACTTCTTTGCAAACCCCACTCCTGGAAGGATGCGGGTACCTCAAACAGAAGTTATGTGTCAGAACAGACAGTCATTTTTTAAGCTCTTGATATCCAGAATACAGAACCAGGTCATATTTTGATGACTTAAAGATACTGTACTTTATTATGTAGCATTTTTCTTACTATTCTTGGAGGATATAATGAGTTCTTATGAATTTATGGTTTATAAAGGGTTTCTAAATAAGATTTTTCTTCCCCTTCCCATTCTGGAATTGTTTCCTCTGCATTGTTCAGCTTGATTGGGATCTAGGAACATTTTCAGTAGTGAGTCACAAAAACAAACAAAAGCTGAGCAAGCAAAAGCTGAGAAGATTTTGTTGTTGTTGCTGTTTAAATGGAGTTTAACTCCTTTCAGCTTTAAACCAGAGGTACAGTTTCCCACCCCTGCTTGCATACCTTTTCCTTCCTCTTTGCTTCTCCCTTCTCTTGCCTTCACACCCTCAAAAAAATCCCAGAGGACAGTTCTTTAATGCCTTCCTCAGACAATTTTGTGGGATGTGCCTAGATATGCTTCTTTAAGGGACCCTGAAGGGAAAGCTTTCAACTGTAACAAACTGTGGTATATAATATGCAGAATGGTAAATATGCATGTAGTCACAAACCCTGATGATTACACAGCAGTCTGTTCTGTACTTCTCACTCAGAGAGTTATCCATCTTGTGACTCTGTGCTTTTTCAATTTGGGATTTCAAGTTCTTTGGCATTGTAACTGAGCAATGATTAAAAGATATGAAGAAATGGACCATAAAATAGATGTTTAGTGAAAGATAAATAAAAGCATGCTTAATAAGATTAGTGCAATATAGTTGAGATGTGTTACGTTACTGGCATACCCCTGGCTGCTTAAAGACTGAAATAATCTGTTGCTGTTTAATCCAAATCAATTCCATTTGCTAGGTCATCTGGAAGTTACTTTTTGCTGAATAAAGTTCTTAGTTGCTTAGCCAAATGGCAGGGGGCGGGGAGGAGAAGTCAAACTACTGAGGAAATATGTCTCAACAGTAAAGAACATAATAAAATGCTGAAGACCTCTGTTCTGAAAGAAGTAAGTGGTTGGGCTGGAAATAATTGCTTTGAATATTTTGAATTCATTATGGTAAATTTAGCCAGATGCTCTTGAAGAATATTTGTGTATGTTATTTACTTTGGTGTTTCTTGTGCTTGCTGCAAGGCATGTGTACTTCTGGGTAATTTGATCCTGTTTGTTTATGGTCTAAATACTTTTTCCCCCTCCAGACAGCAGTATTCAATTGTGTATTATGTTCAGCTGCTTTTTAGAAGACGTGATACAAATGCAAGTCCCAGGCAGGGTTTGTGTAAGGTACAATGAGTGTATTTCTTCTTAGCTTGCAAGCTTACTTTGAATCCTGACATATCTTGACAGATTTCTGGAACTTGATTTCAGTACCTAGGAACATTTCACAAGGTAAGATTCTTCAAGAGATGTTGCAGCTCACAGATATATTTGTAATATGTCTGGAGAAGGCGACTTAACTGCTTTCAGTCTCTTACACTGTGGAGGGGTGAAAGGTAGAGAGCAAGCTGAGCTCTCTGCTCTGCCTTACCTGTCACATATCTGGAAACGTGTCAGCTATCCGTTCGCCCTGGCATGTGGATATGAGGAGGACTAATTAGGTATATATGGCAAAGTACTGGCTAGTGCTGCAGCAGCTACTATGTGAAAAACTGCATTGTCAGTGACCACAACTGTATGGTTCTAGTTCTGTTTTGTTATGGATGTGTATTGATTTCTCAAGACTATGCTTGGTTTGGACATTGACACCATAGAACTGTAAGTCATTTGAGATGGGAACGATGCTTCTGAAGTTGTGGTTGGAGCCTTTTTCCATCCTTTGCAACCCTTTTCCTGCCCTTTCCAGCTTTTCTTTGGGTGCTGCCTCGTGTACTTATGATATGGCATTGGGATCAAGTAGGACCAAAACCTGGGAAGTGGAAGGAAAAGGTCCATGTTCAGCCTGTGGAGTAATAGTGTAATCTGCAATGGAGTCACTTTTCAAAGTAGATAGAAACTAAGCTGTAAGTGTTGGTTGAACGTAAGCAGGTTTTTTCACTGCTTCCAGTGTAGTTCATCGCTTACTTGACCAGAACAGGTTCATCCATATAAACGCAGTCTCTATCTGGCTTTCATTGATGTAGTTTTTTGACTCAAGGCACAACCACTTAAACAAGCCAGGATAAACAGTGCTCTGTTGTGGAAAATCATACAGCTTGTTGTTACTGTATCCAGTTTATTTAGCTTTGTCATAAATTCAGTTTCCTAAGCATGTGTGTATTGGGGAGGCTTGTGTTGTTTTCTTGCTGAGCTCTAACAGCAAAAGAACAAAAGCCTTCTTTCTTGGCTCTTACCATTCCTTAAAAATGGAAAATGCATTGATTTCTGATTACAGCAGAACACTTATTTTAGCCATTAAATAATAATGGAAAAGTAACGGAAATTGAGAATCATTTTATCTTGTTTGGTTGTGTTTTGATTCCTTCTTTTTTAAATGCAGAGATCCTTGCTTACCCCTGGTAACCACTTAAAGAAGTGAGGTTGATAGTTTTCTTTCCATAGTTTTCTTAGATAGTATTGTTTTCTCACAAAAGATATGGTGTGCTCTTTCCTTGGCAAATAGCAAAGAGTATCTTAATCCAACCTTTATGGTGTTGTACATTGCATCATGTCAACTGCCAGGCTGACTGTCCATTGCATAGATTTAATTTCATTGCCAAAAATGGATGTTTCTGTGGCATTCCAATTACTTTAAAATGTTATTTTCATTCTCTCTGTGCTTATGCCTGTCCTTTGTCATTGGAACTACTCAGAAGGGTCTGAAGCTAATTTGCAGGTTATTGGTCCCAAACTTGATGTGTTTATAGAAGATTAAGAATGGTTTTTAAGACTACTGTTGCATGCTATTTAATTGGAATTAAGTGAATACTAATCTCTGTAGAATGGGAGATAATACTCTTATTGTCACTGTTTAATAGATCGACTGAGGGTGAATATCATTATGTAGACTAGATTCATGGGCTGATGGCTTTTTGGGCTGGAGCAAACCATGTGATAGTTTCAGCTTGTCGAGTGACCATTGTGGTGGCTTGCCCATTCACCCCCAATTAAAATATTTTATTATTATAATTTGAATCCCCACAGTTATAGGCTTTATGGTAATGTGGGACAGAACATGCCAGTACTGCCTTTTGGAGGATCTTTTTACAGTCACTGCTGCTTGAGTAGAGGATTCTGGTGCTTAAGGGGCTGGTTGGTCTTGAATACAAAGGCAGGCCATTAAAACATTATTTTCAACTAGGCCGTAGTGAACTGGGGTACAACAGAGTAATCCAATTTTTTTCCTTTTGCCTCTCTCCCTAACAATGATTTTGGAACTTGTTGGCCCGCTCCAATAACGTTATTGCACATTTCTCAATGGTCGTGGTTTCACCCCAGCTGTGGGCCGAGATCCACGCAGTTGCCTGCTTCTTAAAGTAAAAGAGCAGGGGAAAAGGGAAAAGGGGGGAAACAAGGGAAGGGAAAAGGAAGGGGCAAATAACTCCAAAACCAAGAAACTAGGAGGCCCGTGGGTTGGGATAAGGATAGTTTACTAAGATAACAGAAAGATAAAATATAACAATGCTAACAGGACTTTAGAGCAAAAGAATATGAAACTATTGATACCCAATGCAGTTTCTCACCGACCCACACAACTCAGGCCGTACCACCCAGAGCTGTCCCGGAACCCGACCGTCCCCCCAAGAAGCACGCGTCCCGAGACCGCCCCTCTTCTTCTTCCCAACAGCCCCCCGTTATATCTAGGCAGGACGTAATTGGCATGGAATACTCTCTTTGGCCCATCTGGGTCACCTGTCCTGGCTTCGCCCCTCCTTTCTCAAGAATAGAGAAATAGAAGAAGCTAAGAAAGTCCTTGACTGTCTGACTGCAACTAAGAACATCAGGGTGTTATCAGCACTGCTTTCATTTTAACTCCCAAACACAGCGTTCTATCAGCTGCTACAAATGAAGTTAACTCTATCCTGACTGAAACCAGGACATTCCACCCCTTATTCCATACCATTTACGTCATGACCAGGTCCAAACATTTCTTTTGGGTACAACCAATGTTTCAGACACACATATATGTATTATTCCCTTAGTCTATGGACCATTCATCTGAGTTTTGTTGAGGAAATGATCTAGTCCATGATTTTCAGGCTCCATTCGTTGTAACAGTCTCTCATGGTGTCAGTATACGCCATTGGATCGTTGCATGCTGTATCTCGGGCTCTCGACCAATGCATCTGACATAGTCCATGGTCATTGTCTGTGAATCAAAAGTGTTCATTTTCAAAGGGGAAGAGGAAAAAGTTCTTATGATGGCAGGTCTTGGTCCCATCATCGTGGCAGTCTTCCTTCATTGTCGTGTATGATTCCAGCTGTAACTCCATTGGTACAACAAACAACAACATACAGCAATTATAGTAATAATGAATATACAGTAATGAGTTATTTAGTACTTATTATAATACAATTTCTACCTTACTAATTACATTGGCTATTCTCACCTAAAATCAAATCCCTTTGAGGTACACATCGAACTTCTCCATCCTTCTGCATTACCCACCAAGTACAACCAGGTCCTTGAGCAAAAACAATTCCCGACATAGGTTTACCTTTACCTGAAGCAGGGATGACCCAAACCGTCTTCCCTAATATACTCTTCATATGCACCACTGGGACTCTGTCTCCTTCTACAGTACGTGGAAATTTTGACTGGGCAGGGCCAGCCCGATTGGTAGAACCCCTAGAGTTAACTAACCACGTGGCTTTGGCCAAATGTGTATCCCAGTGTTTGAATGTTCCACCACCCATTGCTTTTAGGATAGTCTTTAAGAGTCCATTATATCGTTCAATTTTCCCAGAGGCTGGTGCATGATAAGGAATGTGGTACACCCATTCAATGCCATGCTCTTTGGCCCAGTTGTCTATGAGAGCATTTCGGAAATGAGTCCCGTTGTCTGACTCGATTCTTTCTGGGGTGCCGTGTCGCCATAGGACTTGCATTTCAAGACCCAGGATTGTATTCCGGGCAGTAGCATGGGATACTGGATATGTTTCTAGCCAGCCGGTGGTTGCCTCCACCATGGTAAGCACGTAGCGTTTGCCATGGCGGGTTTGTGGGAGAGTGATGTAATCGATCTGCCAGGCCTCCCCATATTTATATTTCATCCACCGTCCTCTGTACCAAAGCGGCTTCAACCGCTTCGCTTGCTTAATTGCGGCACACGTCTCACATTCATGGATAACTTGTGCAATAGCATCCATGGTTAAGTCCACCCCTCGATCTCGAGCCCATCTATATGTTGCATCTCTCCCTTGATGACCTGAGGAATCATGAACCCATCGAGCTAGGAATAATTCACCTTTATGTTGCCAGTCTAGATCTACCTGAGCCACTTCAATCCTAGCAGCCTTATCTACCTGATGGTTGTTTTGATGTTCCTCCATGGCTCGACTCTTAGGTACATGAGCATCAACATGACGTACCTTTACAACAAGCTTCTCTAATCGGGCAGCAATGTCTTGCCATAAGTCCGCAGCCCATATGGGTTTGCCTCTACGCTGCCAGTTGTTCTTTTTCCACTGTTGCAACCAACCCCACAGGGCATTAGCTACCATCCATGAATCAGTATAAAGGTAGAGCATTGGCCACTTTTCTCTCTCAGCAATGTCCAAAGCTAACTGGATGGCCTTTACCTCAGCAAATTGGCTTGATTCACCTTTTCCTTCAGTGGCTTCTGCTACTTGTCTTGTAGGACTCCATACAGCAGCTTTCCATCTTCGGTGCCTTCCCACAATGCGACAGGAGCCATCGGTGAACAGGGCATATCGCTTCTCATTCTCTGGCAGTTTGTTGTAAGGTGGGGCTTCTTCAGCGCGTGTCACCTCCTCATCCTCTGGTGACATTCCAAAATCTTTGCCTTCTGGCCAGTCTGTGATCACTTCCACGATTCCTGGGCGATTAGAGTTTCCTATTCGAGCCCGCTGAGTAATTAGTGCAACCCACTTGCTCCACGTAGCATCAGTGGCATGATGTGTAGAAGGGACCTTCCCTTTGAACATCCAGCCCAGCACCGGCAGTCGGGGTGCCAGGAGGAGCTGGGCTTCAGTTCCAATCACTTCTGAAGCGGCTCGAACCCCTTCATAGGCGGCCAGTATTTCCTTTTCTGTTGGAGTATAATTGGCCTCAGATCCTTTGTAGGCCCGACTCCAAAACCCCAGCGGTCGACCTCTAGTCTCCCCTTGTGCTTTCTGCCAGAGACTCCAGGTAGGGCCATTTTCCCCAGCTGCAGTGTAAAGCACATTTTTAACATCTGTCCCTGTCCGGACAGGCCCAAGGGCCACTGCATGGACTATCTCACGCTTGATCTGCTCAAAGGCTTGCTGCTGCTCAGGGCCCCATTGGAAATCATTCTTCTTCCGAGTTACGTGGTAGAGTGGGCTCACAATGAGACTGTAGTTTGGGACATGCATTCGCCAAAAACCTATAGCACCTAAGAAAGCTTGTGTTTCCTTTTTGTTGCTTGGTGGAGACATAGCTGCTATTTTATTGATAATGTCCATTGGGATCTGACGACGCCCATCCTGCCATTTTATTCCTAAAAACTGGATTTCTCGTGTAGGCCCCTTGACTTTACTTTGCTTTATAGCAAAACCAGCTTCCAAAAGGATTTGAATTATCCTTTTTCCTTTCTCAAATACTTCCTCTGCTGTATTGCCCCATACAATGATGTCATCAATGTACTGCAGGTGCTCTGGGGCTCCACCCTTTTCCAGTGTGGTCTGGATTAGTCCATGACAAATGGTAGGGCTGTGTTTCCACCCCTGGGGCAGACGATTCCACGTGTATTGGATGCCCCTCCAAGTGAAAGCAAACTGTGGCCTACACTCTGGCGCCAGTGGTATTGAAAAGAAAGCATTTGCAATGTCAATTGTGGCATACCACCTGGCTGCCTTTGACTCCAATTCATACTGGAGTTCCAGCATGTCCGGCACAGCAGCACTTATACCTGGAGTGACTTCGTTTAGGCCACGATAATCTACTGTCAGCCTCCACTCTCCATCGGACTTCCGCACTGGCCATATGGGACTGTTAAAGGGTGAGCGGGTTCGGCTGATCACCCCTTGGCTCTCCAGTTGACGAATCAGCTTATGGATGGGGATCAGGGAATCCCGGTTAGTACGGTACTGTTTTCTGTGCACCGTCGTTGTAGCAATTGGCACTTGCTGTTCTTCAACCTTCAACAACCCCACAACAGAAGGATCATCTGAGAGTCCAGGCAAGGTACGCAATTGCTCAATGCCTTCTGTCTCCAAAGCAGCTATTCCAAAAGCCCACCGGTACCCTTTCGGGTCTTTAAAATAACCTCTACGGAGGTAATCTATACCTAAAATGCATGGAGCTTCTGGGCCAGTCACAATTGGGTGTTTCTCCCAGTCCTTCCCAGTTAAGCTCACTTCAGCCTCTAACACAGTCAATTGTTGTGACCCCCCTGTCACTCCAGAAATGCTGACAGGTTCTGTCCCTACATGATTCGATGGCATTAGAGTACACTGGGCACCAGTATCCACCAGAGCCTTGTACTCCTGTGGGTCTGACGTACCAGGCCATCGGATCCACACAGTCCAATAAGCGCGGTTATCCCTCTCCTCCACCTGGCTGGAGGCAGGGCTCCTCTATTGTTGCTGATCATATTGGCTGCTCACTGGTGCAGCCTTCTTCCTGGCAAAATCGCGTTGTCTTTTACCTTGCAGCTCATTTACTCGTGCCTGGAGGGCTGAGGTGGGCTGCCTATGCCACTTCCTCATGTCCTCACCATGGTCACACAGGTCAAACCACAGCTGCTGTCGCAGCGTGTCTCGTGGTGTGTACCTTCTGTATCCTCCCTTCTGGGATGATGGACGCTTTCTCCCAGTAGCTGCAACCTCACACAACGATACGGGTTGGGAGTTGCACAAATTTTTGTCAAGTCGTTCGACCAGTTTCTCTACCGCTGCAATCACAGATTGGGAAACATTGTCCTGATATTTCCGGAGTCGGCAGGACACTTCACTTACAGTTGGTGGATACATATTATCCCAGTCTATTGATGCTAATGAATTGGTGTGCCCTGCTGGTGCACTTCGTACAACCTTACGCCACATATCTGCGGTGCATACAACTTCATCAGGGTCAGACTACCATTTGCCCAGATCATAATAAATGATCTCCCGTACAGCTAATTCTCTCAGGTACTGGATAACTGCCTCTATGTTGTTACACTTGGGTGACTGACATGTAATATAGTCCTTTATGGGATACCTTTCCTCCACACTTGACAGTAGTCGCCTCCAGAGGCTGAGGGTTTCTGGCTTTTTCCCAATTTCCTTGTCAATGCCTCCTTCTCTAGCTAGGGATCCCAACTGCTTGGCCTCCCTGCCATCTAATTCCAGACTATCGGCCCCTTGATCCCAGCATCGGAGCAACCAAGTGATGATGTGCTCACCTGGGCGGCGGCTGAAATCTTTTCGAACCTCACGCAGCTCACTCAGGGTCAGGGATCGTGTGACAACCTCTGATTCTGCCTCATCCTGAAATGCCTGAGATGGCCTTGCTCTATCCTGAGGGGCTTGAGATGGCCCTGCTTTATCCTGAGGTGCTTGAGATGGCCCTGCTCCATCCTGAGATGCTTGAGATGACCCTGCGTCATCCTGACATGCTCCAGATGGCCCTGATTCATCCTCATCCTTCACTACATGAACTGATTTCCTTTGTTTCCTCTTTTGTACAGGAGCAACAGACACTGGCGGGGGTTGGTTTTTTGTTTTATCATCAGTATCTGCTGTAGGGGTTGCAGTAGCTGCAGCATCAGTTGGACAAGTTGCAGTAGCCACAGTGCTAGTCATAGTGGCCTTAGTGCTAGTCACAGTGGCCTTAGTGCTAGTCACAGTGGTTACAGTAGGTGCAGTGCCAGTCGTTGGGGTTGCAGCAGCTGCAGTCTTTGCTGGTCTGTTTTCATTCTTTTCCTTCTGACAGTGCTGACAGTACTGACAGTGCTGCCTGTTATCAAGCAGTGTTTTGTAAATAGTGGCCAGGGCCCAGCACAGTGCAGTAAGGTGTGTATCTCTGGCAAGCTTAGAGCAATTTCTTTTCAGATATGCAGTCACTTTTTCAGGGTCTTGTAACTGCTCAGGAGTGAAACTCCAAACCACCGGAGTTAAGAAAGTGCCTAGGTATTTGCCCATGCTCTGCCACTTGCCCTGCCACTCACGATTATCTGGCCTCACAGAAAAATCTTGAGTGGTATTCATAAACCTCTGCTTAATATTTGACAACAACTGAACCGTCTGCACCAAACTGAAAAACAGCAAAATGCTAGTTGGAATATCCCAGGGATATTGAAAGTTTTTAAAGACTGCTAGCAGAGCTGTTGTATTTAGCCCAAAGGAAAAGAAAACAGAACTCCCACCATGCCAGCTGCCATTACTAAACCCTCCCTGTCCAAGGAATGGACAGGGCAGCAAGCTCTCATACAAATACCAGCACAAGTTCACGATCCTCAATATTACTGTATCATAGATTGTCATCACAAAAGACAAGAACCAGACCAGGAAACGCAGCCTTGACATGGTAAAAAATCCTGCCAGGATTGCATACAGCGTACGGTACTTTCGCGGCCACAGCTGTGACCACAGCCATGTGAATAAATACCACAACATCGCGATCGGAGACTGCTTAAACAACAGTACTTATCACAACTTTGTCTTAATTACAATCTGGTCAGGGTCAGATCTACCGTTATCCCAACCTTTCTTGCCCCACGTTGGGCGCCAAAAAGACTGTCGTGGTTTCACCCCAGCTGTGGGCCGAGATCCACGCAGTTGCCTGCTTCTTAAAGTAAAAGAGCAGGGGAAAAGGGAAAAGGGGGGAAACAAGGGAAGGGAAAAGGAAGGGGCAAATAACTCCAAAACCAAGAAACTAGGAGGCCCGTGGGTTGGGATAAGGATAGTTTACTAAGATAACAGAAAGATAAAATATAACAATGCTAACAGGACTTTAGAGCAAAAGAATATGAAACTATTGATACCCAATGCAGTTTCTCACCGACCCACACAACTCAGGCCGTACCACCCAGAGCTGTCCCGGAACCCGACCGTCCCCCCAAGAAGCACGCGTCCCGAGACCGCCCCTCTTCTTCTTCCCAACAGCCCCCCGTTATATCTAGGCAGGACGTAATTGGCATGGAATACTCTCTTTGGCCCATCTGGGTCACCTGTCCTGGCTTCGCCCCTCCTTTCTCAAGAATAGAGAAATAGAAGAAGCTAAGAAAGTCCTTGACTGTCTGACTGCAACTAAGAACATCAGGGTGTTATCAGCACTGCTTTCATTTTAACTCCCAAACACAGCGTTCTATCAGCTGCTACAAATGAAGTTAACTCTATCCTGACTGAAACCAGGACAATCTGATAAATGGTTTGAAAAGAGAGATTGGCATCAGTGTCCCTGTAGAAGACGTGTACCTGACTGGAGGATGATGTAGCAGAAACAGTGGATTTCTGCTCATCACCTGAAGTCTGCTGATTTTTAGTGAGTTACCTGTAATAAAACCCTCAACTAAAAAAAATTTTGTCTTGCTCTTAAAAATTTATCCATCAAGCCCTGTCATAATGGATGAATCTTTTGAAGCACTTTATTTTGGAGTGGTCTTACAGGTGTCCAACATTGTGAAATTTAACGTCATTCTTTATCATGCTCTTGCAGTTCAGTCAGTCATCGCTATTATTTATTATATCCTTTCTATTTTGATCGCATTTTATCACATTCTGTTTTCTTGAGACTTTGATTTTAGCTCTCTCTTCGGTCTGCTTTTTCAGTGGACACAATCTTTCAGTCATAGTTAATTCTGCTTTAGCAGAATTGGCATGACACAGCCAATATATATACAATATATATGAATTTCCTTTTCTTTTGCCAGAGTCTCTTCAGTTTTCCAGAGTTTTTTAGGGTGGGGCGTAAATCAAATAGCTTGCCTATCTTCTGATGGTTTAATGAACTTCTACACATTCAAAATGCTCCCACAATTTGCAGTCAAATTTTTTTCATGTAAATCCCTTCAGAAGCCTGGATGGCTTTAATATTGGGTAGTGGTTTTGGTTGTATTCTCTGTCTATTTTTTTCTTGTAAAGAAAAGCTTATGATCCCAGTTGGGCTTGTTATTTTTCAGATGTCATTTCAATGTTCTTTGTTTAGCAGTGTCCTAAATGACCCTTTTCTCTATGTGCACAAGATTCAAACTTGCCAGTTTTTTTTCTTGTTTTTACTTTTGTGGTTTTTATATAGCTTGGTATGCTCTAATGTGCTCTAAAAATTAAAACAAATACTGATGGAGCTGGATACCTTGTCCAACGTCTCTGCTGTCTGTTCTTCCCTTGCAAGCAGCTATGTAGTAATGTCTGTCTAGAAGTACTGGAAAGCTTCCCAGGGTTGCTTCATCAAGTGTGCATGTTCAATTGGTGGCTCTTCTCTATGTTACTTCTGTTGCTTGTTTCTGTTGCTTAATTTTTTGCCTGTGCTTGGACGGTGGTAGGTTTTTTTCCTTCCTATGATTCTTTTTAATTGGATAAAATTTCAAAGCATTTTGTTCTGAAGTATTTTATTCAGTTACTTGTTTCAGCTGCTGATATTATTTTTAATACTGTTCATTGTTCCCTTTACTGCTTTTATTTCTCTATGTATTTTTGAGAACCTGGCAAATGCATGTTACGGATTCTTACAATCCCGTATTCTAATTTCTATGGCTCAATATCACTTCAGTAGTTTTTTTCTTGCATGGAAACCGTATGCACGTGTGTCTGCACTTCTCAGTTCATTTACAGAAGTTAGTGATAACTTACTTGATGAAAGCAGAATTCAAAATGTGAAAGAATACTGGCCGCATCTGGTCATTGTGAGAAAACAAGGAATAAGTGTGACTTACAAACATTGGATGACTGTCATGTCTCTCTTTTACAGCTTTTTTGGATAGAAACACTACTGTGTTGCCATTGCAGATCTGACTCGTCAGTTTTAAGCAAGGATGCGATTTTAATCCAGACTGTGTTTCAAAACTTCTCTTTTTGCATGAACCTTCTGTGATTCTCCACATCCTCAGATTTCTAAACTGGTGTTTAAGATCTCGTGCAGGTTATAGATGACAAAAATAAAAACTTACCAATATCTCTAAGGTTAAATATGACCTGGTGTCCTTCTCTGGATCAGAAGATGAAGCAAAACAAGATTGTTTTCCCTTCATCTGCTGCATTGCAGTGATGTCATGTAACAGGACATTTTTAACCTCCTGTGACTTTTTTAATACTTAGTAGGTTTTACAAAGGAGTCTTTTCCTATTGTTGTTCTCTTGTCTTCTGTGATGAGAAATACGAATGTCCTGAAGAAAGCACTATGTATAGTTTTAGCTGGAATACACTGCTGGTCTAAATAATGAGCAGGACTTTCAGGTGCAAGTGTGATAATATCACAAGTTTCAGCAAGCTTTTCTGGAGATTTATGGTAACTATTAAGGCAAATATGTTTTAAGTGTGTGTTTTCCATTTCTCAAGTTCCAAGAGAGACAAAAAAAAAAAAAGGTGTAGGCTTACTGTCATAGCAGTAATCTTTTTTTGTGGAGTGAATGCAATACATTAATCCTGATGTTCTGGACTTTGAAATTACAGTACCATACTCCTGGTGTCACAACTGGCAGTGCTGTGTCACGTCGTTTTTCCAGTACTAAAATACCTCTGAATTGAAAATGTAAACATGATGAAAGATCTCCTTTCAGGGCAAAAAGGATTTAGAAACAACCCCTAGTTTAAACTGCACTGGTGGAAAAAATGTTTTGATGTGCCAGAGAAATAAAACTTTTGCCTTTAAGAGTTCTGCTCCTGCCTCCATTTAGTCCATAGGTTAAGCTGTTGACAAAACTTGAATTTATTTTTACTGGTTGCAAACAAAGAATATTCTAAAGTCTGTCTGTGTATTGTATTTTCTGGGGGATGACACAAGTTAGTCATTAACACCCAGGGGTTTGGGTTTTTTTTTTATATTCCAGGATTATCTTTGCTTGCAGAACACAGGCTTGTGTCTTTCTGTGCATAGGATCAAAATCTACGTAGCACCTCAGGGATACTTGCCATGAAACACACCTGCTATGCTTTACCCCATGTAACACATCATCTCACCACCTCCTCAGTATAATGGCATATGTTTGTGCTCTCTTGGTGTTCTAACTCTCACTGTAACCCTTTAACTATCTTAGGTGATGGGTTCTGGATACCTTGTATCAGTATGACTAGTTGAACTGTGTATTACTGTCAGAAACAATTTTTATTTAGATATCCATAATGTTATGCAAAATGTCTATTCTTACATTTCATTATTCAACTTGATACTGTCTTAATACTAAATCAACTTGATCCTGGCTAGTTTTAAAAATTGTTAGTTAAGACAAGTAGTCTGTTTCTTAATTTGAGCCTGCCCAGAGGACCCTGATTCCAAAGAACACGCAGAACCCCCCTGGGTGGCTATTAGACACATTCATTGTATTACAGACACAAAGTGTTCACATTTACAAGCTTCTGTAAAAGGAGAAGACTTGGTTTTTAGAAATCCAGAACTTGCAGTCCTGTTGTATATATTCCAGGAGTAGCAGAAGTGTCTTTCCACGCTAGCCAGCACATACATTATTGTGTACAGTCCACAGTAAAGAACAGGGTAATGTAATTCTTAAGTGATTGCAATTCATTTAAGGAGTTGCTTCTGTTAAGATAAACCTGAGTAGCTTGCAGCTTCATAAAGGTGGATGGCTGCGTGCACGGTGTATCTCTTGATTTTGATTTTTCAAAGCAGCAAAACCAATATAGCTTTGTTTTATTGTCTTTTTTCTTACTACTTCTTGAATAGTTTGTTCATGGCTATACACCAAAGGTTTGTTGGAGGATGTATAGTTACACTATACAAAAGTTTTTTGCTGAAACTAGTATCTTCAAATTCCTGCAAGAGTTTTTGATAGTGCAGTTTGGTGCTTTTTCATATGTTTATTTAAACCATGACACTCATTGCAGTAGTATCACATAGATAGCAGGGGCTTAATAGGGGTAAAATAGTAGGAGAACACTAGAAATAGAGCCATCACTTTTGCAATTCAACTAAGTCTTCTAAATTAAGGAAAATGGTACAGGCTTGTGCTTGAGGTTATGAGATTGCTTATGGATCATACCATGGAAATCTCTCTAATTTCCATGTTGTGCCTGTTCATTATCCCTCCTGTGTTTATTCCATTTGTATTTCTTGGTTTAATGTCTAGGTGGTTTGACATCACTTATCCTCAGTACATGAACCTTTCCATAACTTCTGGACAACTATTACTGTTAAAAGTTGTGTTGAATTTTCTTGCACTTGTGTCATAAGATATTTAGAATAACTTTCTCAGTAAGCTATATAAAGTAACATGTTGAGGTAGGCCTTTAGATTGAATTTCATATTAGGTAGTCAGTTGTAATTTTAACGAGAAAAAAGAGTGTATGTTAGGCTGAGGAAAGCTGTGCGTTCATATAAAAGCTTGTGACTGTATTGCCTGACGCTTGCTTTGGACTCCCTCTGGGGAAGTAGTAGATGAAGGATTTGATGTGGCTTCTCTGTGGGTGGGTTTTGGGTTTGGGGTTTGTTTGTTTTTTTTTTTTTCCAAGGTCTGTGTACATGTGAATTGAATAGTTGAGTTGAACCAAATAGTTTGAACTTGCTTTGTGTGCCGAATGGAAAGAAAATGTCAGTTTGGGAGATAGGAGAGCAGAGGTTTGAGTGAAGTCTAACCATGAGTGTTGGTGTATTTCAGGGAATTGGGTTGGGATTTGAAGGCATGCAGAGATGTACTATTTTTGAGAATAGGTACTTTTACGAAGCACAAATGTACAGTCCTTCAAACTTGTGAAAATGCTCAAGACAAAATATTTATGTAAAATCTTTACATTGTAACAGAAAGCAAGAAATATTTATTGTTTCTTTAACTACATCAATATAAATATTAGAAAAAAACAAACACTTTTTAAACTGTGCAGGTTGGCCCCTTGCTTACCTTGGGAAATTGGTCAGTTATCACACTGCTCTGTTGGTTGGTTTTTTTTAAAGCTGCACAAGAACGGGGCTAGAAAAATGTTGGAATTGGCATACCTAAAGAGTCAGTTAATAATGTACAGTGAGGGAAGGTAATAACTGGAGAGCCTTAGCAGGAGTGGCAAGCTCTTAAAT
Organism: Hypotaenidia okinawae; assembly: GCA_027925045.1. Taxonomy (NCBI): domain Eukaryota; kingdom Metazoa; phylum Chordata; class Aves; order Gruiformes; family Rallidae; genus Hypotaenidia; species Hypotaenidia okinawae. Next base: position 8,467,465 of record BSDF01000007.1, read on the forward strand.
CTGATCCATTGCTCATGAAACAGTAATTTATGATCACAGCATTAGTTGTCTCATGTTACTCCTTCTCAAAAATGAATTTTCATTCTCTATCGCTTCGTTTGCATCTTTCAGAAACTGCTTTTTCACTGAAATGTATGACTGCTTTTTGTGATTGAATATACGCTTGTTATTCTAGAAGCATCTTGCATTGAATCATAGCTGGTCCACAAAATAGACTGAGACTAGATAATTTAGTTTTGAATTCCCTCTGCAAGCAGTGGTAAGGATGGGCACATCAACAAAGCATATGATAGAATTTAACTTACTGAGACTGCCAAACACTTTCCTGTGTAGGATGCTAATTTTGACATGAACTTTTACTAAACTCCTAACTTTTCTGGTCTGTTATCTGAGTTTTATTACTAAAGAAAAGAAATTAATTCAGAAAGCTAAGAAAGTCAAACTTTCTAAAACTTTAATTTAAAATGGTTTGATCCTAGTTATAAAATTTTAGAAATGTCTTACCTGAAAACTTGTATTTAATTAGTCACATATCGTATTGTTTTTCTCTTAGAAGTTCTGTGTAACTAATAATGTGCTTTCTAATAATTTGGATTTTAGGAAATTTGCAGAATTAATTTGTATATGCCAACATTTTTTTTCAGGCTGATACCTGGAGTAAGCAAGCAATATCATTTGGAAGGGGCTGCTAGAGGTCACTCATTTGCTGCTCTCCCATAACAAAGTGGAAAAACTGGGCCTGTAGTCAGAAAAAGATTGAGAATTAATGGATTAAGATTTTAAACAAAGCTGTGAGGAAAGGAGAGCTTAAAATAAGAACCAGTACTAGATCAGGTAGTAATTTTGAGGGGAACAAAAATGCAAGGTCCATTGGGGAGGTAAAGTGTATCTTCAGAGGAGGTAGATGTCATGTCACGTGAGGAGCTGGTAGCTAAGGCAAAATTTATGCTTCTTGGATGAAAAAAACAGAGACAGTGTACAGAGATGATATTTAAAGTGGCCAGGGAGCCTTTGTGTGGATTTTCTACAAGTGAGGAGAGACTGGGTATCAGGACACTCACAAGGTATGAGCAATTTATGCAGCTGGACTAGAGGACAAGCACAAAAGGTGCTGGGAAGGATTTGGGCAGAAGGGTTTAGTCTTGCACATGATGGGAAGACAGAACTTTGTCCTTGAGAAGTTATTTCCCTTTCCAGAGCCTGAAATGGAGCTCCACCAATCAAACAGTATTCTGGAGAATGTGGGGTTTTTTCTTCCTGCTTTCCCTACTTGATGCTGGTCAAGATGCTGTAGTAAGCTTTTCACTCATATTAAGAATACTTGACTTTGGCTCTTGGCTCTGATTTAAGGAAGTGCTGACTCTCATACCTGAAAGCAAGCGCAGCTTGCGTTTGACATGAAGTACTCCACTTTTTATAGCTCTATAGGAAGTAACACCTGAGGGCTTAGACACATGTTTCCTTGGCAGATAGTTTCTGCCAGGGTTTAGTGCACCCACAGCAAATCAGTTAGAGTGAGTACAGCCAAATTTAAACCACCTCTCACTAGAGTAGGCAGCGAAATGTTTGATGATGATAACTTCAGATTTGGACCTCCAATTCTTTTATAATGCTGAATAGCCCCAGTGACTAGCTGTATGAGGACACCACTATTTTTGAAATTGAGCTTTGAAGTACACTGAAGTTTGTAGGCCATAAAATGCCATGGTGAGAGCTGCTATAGAGCTTTCTTTTGTGAGCTTTCTCTGTACTGATGCTCTGCTGTGAGGAGTTTTGCAGTAAATAATGTACCAGGCTTTACAGTGAAGAAATTGCCCATTTCATGAACCAGTTGCATATTTTGTGCACTGAATGAGGCTGTAATCTATTGAATTCTTGCATTATGCAATCATACACTGTCATTATGCTTACATTGAAAGATATCTCAATGAGGATCACATAGACAATGTTCTTTTGCCATTTGACAACTATTGAGTGATTATTTACATTGTTCAAACCTTGCATTTATTAATTCATCTACAATGTAAGAGACTAGCATCACCAGTCATTCAGATTTTTAAGAGGGTAGGACCTTAAACTGGACTGGTGTGATAGAGAAATTCAGAGTCTGTTGACAGACATACTGAAAGTCCTTTTCTTCTCCAGGGCTGTGCTGGTGGCCAGGCTTGTCTTGTTTGAAAATGGAATTGCAAACTGAAGCATATGCTTCCAACTGCTGTTTTCTGCTCTCCTAGGAAGAGACAACTTTGCTGGTTTAAGGAGAAATTCCTTCGTGGAATTCCTTCCTGTTGTTCAATCCCTGCAGATTTATTTAACATTTGATTAATAACATAGTTTCTGCCAGAGGGAATATTGTTAAATACTGGATATAAAACAACTATGCAGAAGCCGATCTTGCGTGGAATACTTTGTGTGTTCTTGTTCATAAGTTGTTACTGTTAATATCATTGAAGGGTTCAACAGTCATAGTCAGAATTCTTACTGGAAAGCTAGGGTTATTGCCCTTATTTTTTTTAATTTATTTTTTTTTTAAAGTAGTGTATAGGGATTAAACTATTAATGGGATTTGACAGCAAACGTTTTTGCAGAATCATTGTTTCTGGATCATCTGTTTCTTGTTCAATGCCCATGACTAATTAGCTAATAATAAAAAAAAAAGTCACTGAGCTAGTATCTTACAGAGAAAGCTCTGATGTTAGATCTGATCCCCTAATTGCTCTTATAATTGGCATTCATTAGAGCTCTTTCACAAGTCAGGGCAATAGACCTCCTTTGTTTTATTTAGAATGTTGTAAAAACAATTGAACTGGCAGATGATGAGGGTTTTCTGTTCGGTAAGCAATTTTGGAAGACTGCAGGCTATACTATTGTCTGATTTGCCTAGGTTGTAAAAGTTAAATGTAAAGAGAGATGAAATTTCAGCATATGGCTCTATGCTAGCAATTACGTGCGTTAGTGGTTAAGCTAGTGCATTGTGTCTTCTTTATAAATGTTGATATTGCAACTTTCTACGAATAGATGTTGACGGCAGCCAGTGCTAAAGAGTACCGTGCATGGCAGTGGTCATTAGTTACAGCCTGGTAAAAAACTAGCTATGTGTACCTGGTAGCATATCCAGTCCGAACTTATGCTGATAGGAACACCAGCTATTCCTTTGTCCCTTAATAATCTAACACGAGGTCATTGTCAACTGGGTAGTAAGTGGTTAACTTTTTGTAGTCAGCTTATTCAAATTTTAGAACTCGAAACCTAAGTAAGCCTGGAAATAAACCGATCCTGATGCTCACATAAAACCTTTCTTATTCATTCTGAAATGCTTTGGAATGTTTTCTGATTGCCTGAGTACATGTCTAAACGAAATATACAGCCTCTTTGTCTGTTCAGAAAATATAGGCAGCTCTGTGGTGAGAGGCAGATTTGAAATGCCACGCTGTTGTCAAGAAAATTCATTCACTGATCATTGTCCATAAAAATCAGTAGAAAAATTCTACAGTTACGAATGGTCTCTGGATCAAACTTCTCTAAAACAGAAAGGACGTGGTAAGCTTGAATTAAGCAGTGAAGGCTGTTCAGACACCAAAATATTTAACTTTTGCCATATGGCTTCTGTCAAATTCAGATATTTTTTCCCCTTTTGCGGAGCAGTTCTAAACAGTATGGAGATTGTGGAATGATCTGTTTAAGTTGCAGATACAAAATGGAGCTTATTCTCAAGTCTTTCCCAGTTAGACACAGTCTTCTGGAATTGTCAACATTATTTTTTTTTTTGTAATTGTAACAATGAGTGAATGTTTAATCAGAGTTATAAGAATAAAAGGTGTATTTCTGGTGGCATTCACCCGGAAACCAAGGCATGATTTAGCTAATTAATTGTCAGCATTATGTCTGGCTGGATCCCAGAAATAGAGTTTTTTCACAGTAGTGGAAAAGGATGAAGGGCTTCTCTTTGATGTCGAGTTCAGGTGGCAGAGTCTGCAAATTCCTGTGACAAGTCTGAAAAATGACCTGTGGACCCTCACCCAGGTGTGTAAACCTCTGGGGCAAGGACTGCTGACCTTGTTTGTGCTCAGAGTTCTGTGGTGAACAAGCCACTTTTTGCACTGGAAAGCATTTAGTTTCACACACATCTGTGGATGTTGATAAATACCGATTATATTTTTTCAGTATGGACCTCTTCAAGCCACTGAAAATTGTCCTTGCTGTTTTATTTCTCCACATTTGAAATACCTTATTAAATACTACTTTTTGTAATTTTTAGTATTTGGGAAAGTAGATTGTTAGTGCATTTGATGAGAGTATTCAACACATTGTTCAGATGGGAGACATATGCAAAGCCCCTATGTTTGACATGTTTAAATTTCTCAAAGAAGGCATTTCAGTGATTTCTGATAAGATTCTCTAAGAGCCTGTTTAATTCCTGGGGGAGTTGTTGTGGATTTGTCTCCTGGAGAGTGTGCACTTCACCAAAATACTTGTCTGCATTCAACCCTTGGGACTTAATTAGTCCTTGGCAAATTTTTCCTCCGGAGGCTTCAATGCAAAGGATCAGCTGTGCTACAGATCATCCCTTGGTTCATGTCTGACCAAGTATTAGGCTAGATAAATCTGATGTCCAGAATATTAGTTATATATGCAAGCATGGATTGAAGATCTTGATGTCATTTTATGAATTATGAAGAATTTGATCCAATGATTCTGGTTTCTGAGCTTCTTGAGAGAGATTATGAAATGTGAGACAGGTGGAGAGAAAGGAACTGTTAGATTCAGTAATAACCCTTTCTTGGTGTGGTCTGCGTTTGGTTTACTGAGTTTTGGCACCTGATCATATAAATCACTAACGTACTAACAGAAGATGTTTGGTTGTATCAGTTACCTGATGTAGTTTAATTTGTCTTTGTTGCTGGATCAGAAAAAAGGCATGAGGTTTTTAGTACACTAGTTACCCAGGAGGATGCCTGTAAATGCTCATAGTCCTTTTGCTATCTGAATTCTTTCTGTTGTCACTCTAGGGCAGATGAAACCATAACCATTGTGGTGTAGAGGAAGCTAATCTTTATCCTAGACCATTGTGGTTAGGATCATTTTTAACCAGTGAGTATCTCCAGACTTACGTCAATTTTATTACTAATTTATGATTCCTTGATGTGAATCTTCTTCCTGTATATTCTTTATCTCATTTTCACAGTCAGCTTACTTTATCTTTTGCTTTACATTTATATTTCAGTGCTCAACTAGGTTATATCACAGATGTGCAGATGTAGTAGTTGTCAGTGCTTTAGATGATATGTCTGTTGAGAGTGACATTGTCATTATTGCTTTGAGAGAAAGCACATTCTCCTGTGGCAGTTTCTTAGGAAAGTGTAGTGTTAAAAAACTTGCTGAACTTCTGTTGCACTTGTTCAGCTTGTTTCATTTCCATTCAAGTTTTTGCATACTGGTATAAGGAGCCAGTATCAGTGGCCTGGTCAGATGGATTGGGAAATTAGAAGGGCTTTGTGGGTAAGTTCTGCTGTTTGATTGGGTTACTGGTTTAAATTCCAGGCTGTGACACAGGGGTTTGGAGAGTGGAAATCCCATTCCGAGTTTGACAAGCACTTTATGTGCTAAAGATAGGCAAGTAAGTAACTGTGGATTTGTTTCTGATGAAGACAACGGTGTAACTTAGCCACAAAATAAAGAACCATATTTTTGTTGGATTAGCTGACTTGCTTACAAACTTGCTTCAATCATTCTTTATCAAGATAAAATGGATTTTCATCTGTATGGCTTATGTTGGGAGAATATAGATGCATTTTAGATAAGAGGCTTGTGATTAAATAAAGGAGAGTGAGGTGGGATGGTACACGTGCTCGTTTAACGTGTCATGAACAGTATTAAAGAGCTTGGGCTCTGCTAGCAGAGTCAGGAGTTACGCTGTGTAACAAGTGATGCTCTGGCATGTGTAAAGTATCGTAGCTGATGCTGAAGTTTCTCAATTCAAGTTTTTCTGAGAAATAAAGCAAAAATAACTAGATGCTCTGATGATGTGTCACAAACTGAGAGCTTTGGCCTCAGCTTAATGGAAGTCTTGTATAAACAGAAGTGGCTGGGATTGTGCAAGTTGTTTTAGGTGTCTTTGTTTATTCATTTATTTTTATATGTCTTGGTTATAAAATGGTGGTGTTTTAAGGCAGCATTCGTTGCGCCTTCAAGCCCCCATTCTGGCATTCTCTAGCATCAGGTTAAGTTGATCTATTGTATAAAGTGTGAGGGGCAAAAAAGAACCAAGAAATACAAGTTCTGCAATGAGCAGTGTATTGAAAGTCTTCTGAACTTCAGATCAGGCTCCCAAAGATACACTTCAGCTGTGACTATTAGTGACAGAGAAATATAAATGGGCCCTTTCTGCTTCTGCTTGTCACATGGGACAGTCAGCCTTTGTGTAAAAGAGACTGTATGAGCTTCACTCATTTGTCAATTTTTTTTTCCTTTCTGCCGATGAATAACCCCCAAAATTTAGTTCTTGCATTGTGAAAATTGTTAGATTTGTTCAGTTACAGTGAGTGCTGTTCCTGTGACATCTTTATTGGGCAAGAAGAGAGGGGATAAATAGAAAACTGCTGTTTATATCTATATTCCCTTGTTACTCTCATTAGCATGCCAAATATCTAATGAAAAACTGCCTTGTGTATTGTTTATTTATTTATTTATTGAACAAAGCCTCGTCTGCTGATGTGAACTTATGGTTCCATAGTGCTGGACTAATACACTGTAAGTGGCATTAATCTGAAGCTCTGTCTTGGTATCTTTAACCCTACCTGTGGGATTAATGCAAGATTTTGTTTGCTTCCTCTCTTCTGCCTTTAGTGTCACTGGATGCTCATTATGATCATGTTGGAAAGGAAGAACCCTGTCGCTTAAGTGTTTAATAAAGCCAACCTTTTTTATTTTTCCACATTCATGGTAGCATTTATCAAGGGTGAGAAACAAAAATAGTGGACCCTGTATAGAGTAAAAAAGGAAATAACTTTCCCTGCTGTGGATGCTGTTACCACAAGAGATGCCTTCAGTCTACCAGACTTGCTTTTACAGGAGTTACGTTCATCCTTTGGGGTGTCTTGGTGTGTCCTTAAGCATGCTTAAGGACAAGGTGCTAAATACCTGACTAGTTTAATAAATGTATCATCTGATGATTTTTTTTTTAATTATTGTACAAAGCTCTGGAGTGGGCAATATTCCTTGAGACAGTGAGCATACGACTGTTGGTACACCTGTGTTTATAACCTAAGTATCTCTTTACAGTATTACTGTACATTCTTCCTTTAGATCTAGAGAAGATTTAGTTTCATTTTCTGAAAGGAAAAACACAACTTTACTAACCAGTGTACTGAAGTCATTAGCTAACAGCTTTGATTCACATAACATGCAAAATGCGGAACAAATGCAAGAAAAACAAGACTGATTGAGCTTTGCATTTTCTGCTGTGACTGCATTACTATAAATAATAGAAGGCTTAATTCAAGTAGACCTGCCAGACAACTGGAGACTCAAAATTGTAAATGATGAAATTCTTAGTTTTAATCTCTTTTTTTTTTTTTTTTGGGGGGGGGGGGTGTTTGGAATCTTTGGAACCAAGGTTATAATGAGTCTGAAGCAGCATAGATTAGTCCCACTTAGAGTGGAATTTAATTATTTGGAAGCAATTAAATTAACATAAACTGAGTCTACTGAGCATGAGGGAGGCTTGAGAGTAAGGTTTTGTGTCAAAATCCAGTAGTTAATGTACTCTATCTGCTTTTGGGTCACTTAACTTTATAATTTAACATAACTTTCATGTTACAATGTGTCATCAGTCCAAAGAAAACTATAAATGAACAGAGCCTTTCTTGGTGGGAAGAAAACCCCTGGTTGCATTGGACTTTGGTGCCTAGTCGGCAATGGGCAGGCTGATAGGACAACGTATCCTCCTTTATTACACTTGACATTTCCACCTCTGTTTCTCCCCCACCATCTATTTTCTTTCCTGTTACTCCCAAGGATTTACCAATACTGCTGCACACTTTACAGGGAAAAAGCTTGTCTCTGATTAAGGAAGCCATTAAGCCCACTTTGATTTAAGTCAAGATTCACATGATATCTACCTGTCACAGTGCGGATGAAGGACTTTGTGGCATACTGATTGATCTGCTAGCATGGTAAAGGAGGAAAGACACAAGGCCGCTACTGATGGAGCCACAGAAGTATTAGGGCAAAAAGAGATCCATTTTGTGTTGGAGCTGCTTAGTTTTAAAAAGGAATATGAATGGAGGAACAAAAGACATAATGGTCTGGTACTACCATCCTTTCTGCTGTGGAAGAGAGGGCAGTATTGATCAAAAAGTGGTACATGTTGATGTAGGTGAAGGTTGGGATCAAATCTTCAGCAGAGCATGTTGGTGAGAAATTGCTAGTCGAGAGCTGCCCATTTGCCCTGGCTGCAGCTTCTTGGTGTCTGCACCCACCATTTGGGGAAAGGTTCTTTAAAGCAGCTGTGTATGAGTTTTTCAGTGCTTCAAGCTCATCCTATGTGTACAAGTAAAATGTTGGCTGTGGCTGCTGCAGCTGCAGTAGGTGTAGGGCTAGTAGATGGAGTGGGATGCTGTCTCTGAATGGAGGCTGAAGGGCTGTGTTAAGATGTTTACCAGCTGGTTTCTTTTCCACTGCCTGATTTACAGATAATTTGATGCTGAACGCACCTTCTTTGGGGATGAGGGGGGATTAAGTGTAGTCTCTTCCTCCCTCAAAAACCAACCCAGTGCTGCTGTTGCTTTTGTGAAGCATAATGCATTGTATCTCTAGTGGTTGCCTTAGGGTTCAAACCACATTGTGTCAAGGTCTCAAGAATCCCTTGAATGTGTGGGACTTCTCTGTTTTCTTCTGGTATAGTAGGTTAGCATTTGGCAGCAAAGAATAGTAACATTTTAAGAATTAGACAAGTCTGTGGCATGTGGTTTGGGCATGTGCTTTAAAAGGGGGAATGCAAGTTCAGTGTATCCATTTCCAGTGATGCACCATTTATTAAAATTCTTCACTTTACAGAGAAGCTTTCCAAAGTTCTGGTGCTGGGTTTTTGCTTAGCAGGTAATGGTGTGTGTCACTCAGGCAGTTAGTTCATAGCAAAACAACAAATGAGATCTAGTCATCCTAAGAGATCTAGTCATCCATAACTTATGAGGAAACCCTTTGCATGCTGGTGCCTACAAGAGCTAAGTTGGATTGGAAAGTAAAGGGAATGCTAGAACAGAGGGGAGCTCCTCCGTTTCTCTGCTGAACGTGCCTGCACTGTTTTGAACACAGACTGAAAATGCACAGGGGAGCAGTGACAGTAATATTTCTTCTTAGCTTCTTATATGTCTAGGTAGAAAAGGCAATAAAAGCGTTTCCATATGTGTGTCTCTCTCTGGGCTGGGTTTGAACAATGAGCTGATAATCCTATGAACTCTCTCTCTTATTCTGCATTTTCCTTGGAGAAGAAGAAGGAGGGGAAGGATCCAGCATCCTTGACAGGTATCTAAGTTTTAATGCCTGTTGATCCTGTTGCAAAATCCTGCTGTGTTTGTAGTTTGTTTGTAGCAGTGTGAACTCTGCTCGAAGGATGCTCTAGGTGAGAGTTGAACCCGACTGACCCTTTTGCAGGGTACGCAGGGCAGTAAAGGGGAGCCAAAGGCCACATTTGGAGGCATTTTGGTTTTGTTTTCTAGTTGCAAATAAAACTTCTCCACAATTTATTCATTGTACTGTGAATGAAAGAGCGGATGTTTTAATTTGAAAAGGGAAACTTATTTATAATTCTTGAGTATAAACAAACTGTGTGGAGGAAGCCTTATTGGAAAGCCAAGCAGCCTTATTATGTTGTATGACAGAGTTCTGGGACAGCAAGGAATTACGCTTATGGTGTTCTGTATCAGTGACATGCATGTGTACGCATGTATTTTTAGAAGGACTTCCAAAGGACAGCCAGCTGCCTGCCTGTTTATGGGTTTGTGTTATGCAAAACAAGGTATATTCCTAGCTCAACTCCCCTCCTGTTTCAAGTTCACCGTCTGGCTTTATCTGTCCCCTGTGAACTACTGGCTGGTACAGCGAGCAGGAGGCTAGTAAAGGATAGAGCTGTCTTTCCACCTCAGTTTCCTTATAAATGGCATCAAATGGTAATTACTTTTCATTCCGCACTTGAGGAGTGAGATACAGAGCTAGGGTTTGCTTTTCCCAAGGGTGGCGTGGGTGTGACTGATGGAACAGAGCCAGAAGAATCTGGCAAAGTCGCTGACTGAAAAGGGAATAATCGGTTTCTTCTAATGATGGATGGCAGTTAGAAGGCAGCTGAGCTTGAAAGCCATTTCTCATGCTAAGACTCTGCGATGTGCAGGTCAGCCATTGAGCAAATGTGAGCTGTCAAAGTGCAAGCTAATAGCTTGGCAGGTTATGCCTCACAAGTGGCAAGTGATTTGATTTTCATTCCTGGGAATGTGTGTGGGTTGTGTGATGTTTGGTTTTCTTGTTGTTTGAAACATCTAGTAATTTCAATATTTTCCTAATTGCATGATTTTTTCCTAACATGAGAAATACCTTGAGCCAGTTAATAAGGAAATACGTTGTTCTTCCTAAATATAGCAAATTGTTCTAATATCTAAAGAGTGATTTTGTTGAATTACTGTACATGCTGTTAAGAATATAGGATTAAAAAATATTTCAGCTTATTACCGCAGCTGAGCAGGTGTATTTTTCTGTGGAGCAAATTGACAGCTACCTGGGACAGAGCATCTTTGTGTCTTGCTTTCAAAGAAGCAGTCATGGAGTAGTGGTGGTGAGAGCGGACAGGAAAACCTATAGTGGAGTGAAGATACATTCATAGACGATAACAGTTGTAAGACACACTTCTAGTCTTAGCTGGGCAGCACTCTTGTATCTCATAGTTTATGTTGTCATATTTGGTCATAGAAGAATACTGTCCAGAATACTGCTTGAGAAAAAGCTCCTAAATGTCTAGATACCCAGTTTACCCATGTTTCAGAGCTGTGCCTTAAAGAGATCTAAACTTTGAACAGCTTCTTTTATTTTGAGTTGGAATTTGATAAATGAGTGAAGGGAATTTTATATTGAGTATCTGATAAAGTAAGTGTATGTGCAGGCTGTTTCAAAACCATTACAAAATTTGGATTTTTCTATTAGGAGATGAACCAATGAGACTCAGTCACTATCACATGTCTTCCCTACTACTACTACTCTGAATACAGGAAACTAATCTTTATTCTGCTTGGGATAATATTAAGCACTGTACTTGGTTCTACTTGAAGGATTAGGTTTTGATAACTGTTTTCCCTATGACAACAGAATGTGTTGTTCAAAACATACTGACTGCACAAATACGGTTTGTGAGATTGTATTCTTTAAGCAGCAGCATCTTGACAGTAAATACATTTACTTTAGTATAACTGAAACTCACTTTGTTTCCTAATTATCATCTGTGCTGCTTGATTTGATTAATCACAGCGTGGGAGTTCAGTTTTACAATAATTTATTGACACAGTAATTATGAATGAAACATTTCAGTCTTTATTTTAATAAAAGATTTAATATCCGACATCTTTAAAAAATATTTTTCAGGTTACAGTTGTGTTTGTATCTTGATACACATGTCTGCTCTGTGTGGTTTTCTTAAGAATGTTTCAGATAAGCAGTGAGCCTTAATAAAGTCTTTAGACTTCCATACCAGTCATGAAGATCCATTGTATCCTTGCAAAATGAACTCTCCTCGAGGTTTCATTTCAATGAAAACACAATATAGTGCTTACTAGCTAGAATGTGCTTTAAATTCCTCATCCTACTTTTTATGTAATGGGCAGTTCCTGACAGGAGTTAAGTACCTCTGTGGTCCTGGGAGATAAGGTGGATTTTTTTTCCTGGATCTTAATTCTGAACTTAGAGAATGAGTTCCTATTTCCTTTCTTACCATAAATTATGAGGACAACAAAGGAAATGTTGCCAGGTCATTTTCTCTTGTTGTAGTTGTGATCTGATAAAAATCATGTGGTAAGACTACGGTGTCTACATACAGAAGCATGATATTCCCCCCATTTATATTTGGTGGGAGTTGGAGAACAGTGGCTTACATCACTTAGCCTCAAAGGGTCAATTAACTTAATGCCAGATATGGTGTAAGGTGCTGACTGCACAGTTACTCAGAACATCCAGTTACTGATTGAGTGTGCTGGGGTGATCTAATTGAACTTATGCTAGAACTATGTCCTCAAAATGAGGAGACTGGCAACCTTATTTATTGGGGCCTTGGTTATTCTTATTAGAAATATGGTGATCATACAGATACCTTAATAAAATAACTAACTGATCTCTATAGGAGAGGTCAGGGAAAAAAGGTAGGCATGAATACCTTTTGTGTAGATCTGGTATGTCTGTGATGGAAAGTTATCAACTCTGGAAACTTTTAATGGATTTATGGGAAATAAGCTGTTGAACAAACAATAGGTTGCTTACAGGGGTGTTAGAATCCTCAGAATCTAGAAATAATGTGTATATTCCTGCTCTATATGCAAATTACTGTGATCTCTCTTAATTTTTTAAAAACACAAATCTGAAATGTGTTAACCCTGGTCATGGTGACCTTGGAAAAGTCTTTTTTCTTTTTACATGTGAAAGAAAGACATCTTGATACTGTCTGGTTTTAAGCAATGGATAGAGCAACAGATGGATGGGGCTATATATTATTTCTGCTTGATTCAGGTTTACAGTACTCACTAGGATTTCTTCCTGATTTTGAGAGAGATAATGTGCCCAATTCAGGGACAAAGGAATTTGGAATGTTTCTGCTCTATTTTCATAATTATACTTTTTGGTAAATCGATGCTCCAGACTTGGACTGACTTTCAGTTAGAATTGTGATACATTTTCTTATAAGGCAGTTAATGAAAAATTTTACTACCTGGTGAAGCAATAAAGTGGCATAAGGCATGCAGTTTCTTGCTGATATCATGCTTGGCATTGCCATACCATTACTTAGTGTTATTTAGTTTACCAATGCTGCTCTATTTTTATAAACTAAAAGGAGGTTGGCTGCCAACATCTGTCAAGTAGGGATTTAGCCAAATACTAGCTGAGGATTACAAAAATAACTGCTTCATTTTGCATTTGTTTGCACCTGATGTTTAATGTTGTTTCACATATGGGATATGATCTTGCCCACCCCCAGCCTACTGATGAGGGGGGCAGTGTTGGAGAGACAGCCTTGATGCTGTGCCAGCACTGCTCAGCAGTAGCCAAAACACCAGTGTGTTATCAACACCTTGCTGGCTACCAATACACAGCACAGCACTGAGAGGTGCCATAGGGAAATGTAATCCATCTCAGACACACCCAGTGCAGCATTGTTCTGGGAAGAGGAGTGTGAAATTAAAGATGATTCCCATAGAGTATCTACAGAAGGTGCTAACTGTGGAGGGATTTCCTTTTTCTGAGGTTTTCAACCATCTGAAATGTGGGGTACTACTTCTAGTTTAGCCTGACCCTTAGTAAAAGGGCTGTATGCAGTGTTTTGCCTGGCAAAGAGCTTGGTGAGGAAAACTAGTGGGTAGGACAGACTCCAAGTCAAGGAGAACTTGGTGAGGGTGTAGACAGACCGCCATGGCCAGCTTTACTGGACAGCAAAATGGTGGTAGTTGTCTTGAGGTACTGTATGGGACTAATGCATCCTGGGCAGCAAAGTTGCAGACTTTCACAAGCCAAGATTACAGAAGGCTTCTACTATACTACATTGACTCCAATCACCAAGTCAGAATAATGCCTGGAACCATTTTGGTAAGGAGGGAAGGGAAGAAAGGTAGCTCATTTTGTTTTCTTCCCAAGTGTACAAAAGAAGAATCAGGAGCAGCTAAAAATTATATTTGTCTTCCAAATAACCATGCTAACTTTGTATCTTTTTTTTGGCAGTACATGGATGTATAGTCTAGTTTTTGGCCACTCCTAGAAGAGACACCACTTAGTGCTGTATTTCTGCTGCTTGCCATAGATCTTTGATCATGTGGTACAAGGAATAATAGCAAGAACATGAAAAAAATTATTTCACTGCTTTTCTCCCATCAGAGTAATTTCTAAATAACTATTATTCTAACTTCATTATGTAAGGTTGCTTAAATTTGGCATTTGAGCCTCCCAAACTTCTTCCCTTTCCTTTCACAATTAAATTGTTTGGTTTCACTGCTGGAGATGCTGAGCTGTCCTGGGAATAAAGGGTAGGCTTTTCTCTTCTTTTTTTTTTTTTTTTTTTTTTTGGTGGTTTTTGTAAAGAGAAGACTTAGAATTGTAATTTCAAAAGTACTTTATTACCCAAATTTTGTAGGCATGGACTGTCATGGACTTAAGTGCCCAAACAGGGCTTGCCTAATGTGCAGTGTTCTTGGAAACCCTGTGCTGCTGTATCGGGAAATAGAGCTGTTGGCTGCAGTTAAGAGGATGCATGTAAAACAGCTCCTCTCTTTTTCAAGGCTGCGTACTCAGCATAATAAAAGAAGTCCATGCATTATGAAACATGAAATTCCACGCTTGGTTAAAAAAAATTTTCAAAGCTGCTATTCCGAGCACAGCTACTGTCTGAGCAGAGAATGTATTGAGAGTAATGGGCTTGAAATTGATTGAGGGCTCTATGTGAATCAGAGTTACTTAGAAGCTTCCTCTATCAGCAATTATTTTGACTCATCAGTTGTTTTTCCCCTTGACACACGCGAAGACTTTAACTTAAACAACCATGGAACAGCTCTTCTAAGATTTTTACAGTCTGAGAGGCATCCTGCTTCCGGACCCAGCAGCTTTTATCTCTTAGAAGGCTCTTCTGACAAAAATCAGGGAATAGCGGGAGGGGAGGTGAAACAACAGAGCACTACTACAGCCACGAAGGCTCAGAGAGCTTCCATACCTCTCTAGCTTTAGCAACATCCCTCTCTTGTTTCAAGTAAGCAGCACCCCAAAGGTTGAGTCCTGCTGTGTTTCCCTTTTTGCAAAAGATATATGCATCTTCTCTGATTTGCCTGAATTAAATCTATTAGGGTCCAATATTGTCAAGGTGAAATGAATCCTGGCAGCTGCTTCCGTGAGGGAATTTTTATTTGAAGTCTCCTAGGTGTCCTGTGTTTCATGCTGTTTAGTTGCAAGATCTTTGTGTTCTGCCAAAAAAAAATGTGAAGTATGTATTCCAGAGGGTTTCTCTTTGTTTTTCAAGCAGAGAAAGGTAGTGGGTTTATGGAATAATGGCAGATTTTCTGATATGGTAATTTTCTGGTATGCAGGCTACTTGCAGTTACTTTGTTTCTGACATGTCTGTTATGACATAATTGACAGCATTGGATGCCAGGGAATTGGAATTACACGTAATGCGCTGCTTGTTTCTCTTAAAGTACAGTTTCTGTTTCTGTCAACCTTATGTAAGAGGTGTTAAATGAAACAGGTGAGATACACAGATGGTATCCCTGACTCTGAAGATACATGTTCCTGCTCCAGAAGTCTCAGCTGGGCCAGCTACTTCTTCAACTACATTTATGTGAGCTTTTTTGTTGTTATTTAGTGTCCTCCAGATACTACAACTTCTTCAGGCTGATATAGGTGACTATGAGAGATTCTGATGTGTCTGGTTGTATTGGTGGTTATCTGAGTTACAGTTCTGAGACCTTATCAGTCACCAAGGTTTGGAATGACGCATCTCTATGGACGCTCCCCCTGGGACACCCATGAGTCTGGATTGTGTGTGCATTGTTATTCTCGTGTATTAGTGAGAGGCGCTGAAGGATGTAGCAGTGGTTGAGAGAATGAGGTGAAATACAAATTATGGGATAGGTAATTTTTTCTTTGTGTCTCAATAAAGTTTGATTCTAAATATAGTCATGACTATAATGTATGCTTGTAGACCAAGTTGTTGAGAAATTGGGTAACTGTGAAAAAGATCCATGAGAATGAATAAAAATTGGCAATAAGAGATTTAAAGCATATTAGAAACAGAAATGAGAAATGCCTTTGCTGTATTTGAAAACAGCAGGTAGTAATGCATGTGTTCATTTGGAGGGAGATGCATAACAGGAATCAACCACTGAACTAGATGCTGGAAAACTCATTTTTGGAGGTGAGGCATATGTTTTTGACTCTAGGTCTTCTCATTATTGTGGGGTTGAAAACACCCCTAGTCTTTCCGCAGGACCTAAGAAATTGAGGGATTGGTACATCTTACTCGTCTTTTCTTTTAATTCCCACACCCCCTCACCAATGGATGCATTTCATTCCCCACTGTATGTATTTTGTTGTAGTAAAATATTGATCTAAAATGTTCTGAAGTTTAGTTTAAATTAGCTTGGTTTACTTTTAATAGCAGAACTGTCAAGGTGGGCATGGAGCTGTGATCCTGTGCCTTTTCTCATGGTAGAATGGCCCCAGTGATAGTACCAAATTGTCCTTGAAAGTTTGTTTCAGTTTTCTTTAAATTTTACTCTGTTACATGCTTGCATTCCTTTTTAAGAGCAATACTTTTTGAATACTTGGAAGTTCAGAACATGCAAAAAGCGTAAGCTTTTATCATTGTCCAAGTTAGAAACTCAATGTTTGCATGCATTGAATACACAAGGGGAACTTGTTATTATAATGGTTTTGATACAGATGCCAAACATCAGTACTGGGCTGTTTGTTTCAGCATGTGGATTTAAATTGACTGGTAAGGGGATTTGAGTATATTTGGGTGATTTCTCAAAAGCCAACTACCTGATTAGTGGACATCTGTTCAATATTTTAGTATACCAGTTGAACTAGTTAATAGATGGTCCTGGCTTTATGTTCTTTATACCTTACTTTGAAAAATAATGCTTAGCTTTATTTTTTTAACCCTAAACAGTGTTCCTGTTAAATCACTGATGTAGGGCAGGGAAGGGGCTCAGACATCTCACTGCTTACATGCCTAGTTAAATGCTTTCAGAAAAATGAGAGGCTAATGTAGGAAAGCCTTTGAAGGAACTTCTCAAAAGGAAGTTGAGCACAATAACGTAAACAATGTTATTCCACTGGATAGGAAATCTAGTGAATAACTGAATTGTGAGAGAACAGAAGTATTGTAGTAGCTGTTGGGCTTTTAATTAAAAATCAAACCAGTGATATGTTATTTTCTGGTTCTGTGCACCATGAATAATGAACAATTGTACTTTAATTTTGTAAAATATAGACCATGTCTTTGTAGGATAATGCTGTGGGAGGCATGCAACATCTTAAAGAACTGGTTCATGAACATTGTAGTTGTGGGGGTTTTAAATAAATGGTTGTTAAAAATCATTTTGATGTCATTCTCTCAAACACGTTTGATCTAGACCTCTCTGAATTCATAGGGTTTGCTTATATAAAATTGGAAAGGTTGTCCGTCAGTTGTTTTTTGGGATAATAGGATTATATCCAGGAAGTACTATTGGGATTGTTCTTTTCAGTAAATTTATGTATCCTTTAAATGAATCCCCAAGAATCTGAACTCTCTAAAAAGAATATATGTACTTCAGAAAAGAGTGTAAAACTTATTTTTCTGGTTTGTACAGGAGGAATTATGCAAAGATGAGGGAGGAGGGAAATGGGCTACCAGCATAATTTTGGAAGTTATTTGATATGTGAACAGGGATTTCTAGAAGTCTTAAATAGCAAATACCTTACAAAAAAAAGCAAGGCTTGAATAGAATTTACAGCAAATGCCAAGGTTAGACACTGTGCTGCTGGCAAGTGTCCAGAAAGAAGGCAAAAATATATTAAGGAAGCGTGTGTGCTCATGCGTCTTTCCCAGCTGAGGTAGTAGTCATGGGGAGCGATGGGGTTGGATGACATAGGCAATAGGCAAAAGGAGCTGACTAAAAATCCCTGGATCTTAGAAATCTTGCTCAGAACGGTTGTACTGAAAGAGACAACTTGATGTGTAACACAGGAAGAATGCCTTCAGAAGCTTACCGTGCAGAATTGTTTAATGTTGTAATTCAGCTTTTCCAGTACGATATAAGTCACCCACTGACTGTTCAAACTGTTCATGCTTCTGAGTTGAATTTTTGTGGAGGCAGTTCTGACATATGTTTGTCTGTGTACGATCAGAGTCAGTGCTGCTTGCAAGGAATCTCTTCACAGTTTTGTTGATGTTTTCATCCACAAAGAATATGCTGCTTTACTGTAGTTCTTTGTGGTGATGTTATATATGTGATACACAAAGGTGTCCTTGGGATTCTGATCTGTTTACAAGTCTGGTTATAGAAAACCCATTTTGACATGTGTCCAGTAATTGGTAAAGCTGTGATAATTTTATTCTACAGATACAGCACATGAAAAGTACTTTTCCGATAACAATGACTTTGATTATCAACATATACATGTTAATCACTTGAAGTTTTGTTAAAAGTAAGTTTGTTAGCTAGTAAGAAAAGAATAATTTCTTGGACTTCACTGAGTTAGAAGTCTGATTCAGGTTGTACTTAGCTAGAGGAAGGTTCCCATCAGGTTCCCCCTACGCCCCAGCTACCTGTCAGGGGAGCTTAAGTATTAACTGGGTTTTTTAAGGATTTCAGATGACATCTATGGCATTTCTCACTTAAGGAAACTGATAACACACAGAGCCTTTGATATGAGCTGGCAAGAGTTTTTCATGTTTCATTCCATTTTACTGTGAGAAATCAAAGACTCTTTTCTTTGTTTACCCAATAGTCTTGTGTAGGGTTAATACACTGTTAGGAGCTCTGTAGGAACTGATGAAAACCTTTTGCTGTTGTCTTGATAAGAAGAGGCTTGGGTATGGGTTCATTCGTGCTCTTAGTTTTAAGACACTACAGTTAGTGTTTTGTTACATAAAATAATCAGGTCAAATGAGAGTGGGGTATCTTTCCTTGATGTAGCATCCCATTCTGGTATCATTAATGTCACAATACCAACTCTTGTAGTTTTTGCAGTTCTTTCTCTGCAGGACTAGTCTCTTCCCTTCTGAGGGAAGTGTGACTTAACTCTGTAGCCAGTAAAACAGGCAAAATAAGTACAAAATCTACTATGAGACTCTGAAGTCTACTTGACCAATGACTTCATTTTTATAAAATGCTGTTTCCATATTTTGCTAGTCTCTATTAAGTACTTCATATCCTGGATTTTCCTTAACGTTTTTCCAGTTGGGCTACATTCTCTTGGACTTCACTGCATGGTCATTACTGTGTCTTGCTAGAAGGTCAGCTGCATTTTTGCAGTTAAATACTGCGTTTAGTATACCAGTAGTCTAGGTGTCCATGAGGAAATGTCTGTTTACTGTTGGACTATGCACATACATATAATGTCTTTACAACATATTAAAAAATGCTATTCATGTTTTCCTCTGTAGGACAAGAATAAATTATGGTTTAATCCCTGGCCTTTTAAATAAAATAAGTATTTTTTCTCTCTGCTGTTGATCGAGGTTGTTTCTAATCTGAAATGGAAAAATACGGAGATTACATGGGGATTTTTCAAAGTCATTATTTTCTAGGGAAGTGACTGCAGCCAGAGAAGGCAGAACTTTGATCAGATGGAGTTCCTGCAGAGGTGTTAGAGAGAGCTTGCATTGGTTCAGGAGTTGGTTCCCTTGTTTTTTAGTGCGTTGGAGTGGGGCATGTAAAGGGCTTTGGTGTGCCTGGATGTAGGGGTTCTCTCAATCACATCACTGCCCTGCCCACCCTCTTCTGTGGAAAGCCTCAAAAGTGATTGTACTTGGTATGGTTAGTAGATCTGAATCCTGGGGATTAAAATTAATGTCTGAATAGAAGAGCTCTATCTACTATTGATGTGTAGTATTTTCTTTTCCTTATATATGCTTTATAGAATCCCAAAACAGGAAGATTTTCCCTGCTTGGCAGTTGTGCCTTTGATCATTACATCTGCACATAAAGATTATCCAGACATGTTATAATCAAATTTTTGTCATCATCATGAAAGTGAATACAATATTGTGGCTTAGTGAAATTCAGTAAACAGCAGTTGGAATAAAATTCTGTAGTACAATCTGAATTTTATTCATAACTTGGTGTTTGGTTTTGTTGTGTTTTTTGGAGGGGAGCTGATAGCATTAACAGTGTGTCTCTAGGCATGAAAAGGCAATGCACATGTTAAAGAATATGATAGATTGTCTAACAACTGTCTTAAGCAAAGTTGAACTGTCCAAGTAAGTCCATCAGGCTTTTACCTTCTATAGTACTTGGTGGGAAGGTGAATGCTTACAGACTTGAACCTATGTTTGAAGCAGACTCACCTCTAACATGCAAATAAGAAGGGATGTCCTTTTCTTGAGCTCTTTTAACTAAGTATAAATGTTTAATAATCATAAAGGTTGTCAGATGAACCAATATCTGATAGGTTTTTCATCTTGTTTGGAAAGGAGGGATTGATTCAAACCCAAACCTAGCAAAAAGGTGCTGATGGGCTGAAGGTAGAATATTGTAAGAATTACTCCATCAAAGGCTATGGAGTAGCAATACAGTTTATTTTTGAGCATGTAATGGTTGTCTGTTTGTACAGCCTCTACTACATATGGACTTTTTTATAACAGAACTGTGTTTGGAGACCATTTAGAAGCAATATCTTTCCTTATTTAGTCAAGTGTTTGCCAAGCATGACACCACCAAGAACTCCATCATAGTTGTGTTTAACTGGAATACTGTGCTGTCCAAAACCAGCAGTGTGTTGCAGAGCACAAGATGCAAGATCTTTGTAGCAGGCCTGTCTGGAAACTGTGGATTGCTGTAGGGAGTGATCTCCCATTATGAGTTGGTCAGAGCTGTGATTTCTATCATCTCAATGGAGGGTTTAAGCCAGAGGGGGAAGGAAGGAAGAAAAAAGTAAAGATGGGACACACGTATGAACTGAAAAGCAGTTTCAAGTAGAGGGAGGGGAGGAGACCAGTTACTGACTGAAAAATGAGCATGAGAATGAGGATGATGTTTCCATAAGATAAATTTACCAAAGGATGCAAACAGGAAGAACTTTAATGAGTTTAGAGTTTCTGTAAAGATAATTTTTTCTCCATTTTAAAAGATCAAAACCAGCTGTAGTGGAAGGAAGGGGCTGTACCTTATCCTCTCTCCTAATTAACTTACTGCATATCTTCCTGTTTCTATGACAGGTCAGACTGAATGCATTTACAATAATAAATGACCTCGACAAGACCTTGGCCTGTTCATTGCAGGGGTGACTGCATCCAAGTTATGATGAAGGCAAATACGGTGTTTTACTGGGAGATGTTAGATAGCCACTGGGAACCAGAGTAAGAGAACATGTTGTTTGTGCTTGACTGGGAATCTTGCACTTCATTCCAATGAGTTTGCTTAAAACTGTAGAGAATATCCATGTGAAATGCAGCTGTGGCAGTAGGAGAAGTGATGCTTGCTGAGGTCATTCCTGTAATGGAATTGAAGATAGGGAGGGAAACCTGGTGTGAGTGGAATCTGAAAACAGCCTTCCAGATCCACATAAGAACTGTGGGATGCCTCTTACTGTATGGGAACTCATGGGAGTTCCTTACTTGAGTGATGAGACCTTGGGGAAGAATGATGTATGGGATCTAGTAAAACTGTCTTTTAGTCTTTGCGTTGCTGAAAATCTGGTTTGGCCATAGGATCCTTAAATGCATACAGTGTTGCTTGAATGTTATATGGAGTGTTGTGTTTCTTGAAGGTGGCATCTCAAATTTACTTTGCTTTAAACTTTTCAGATATGCTGGAAATTAATCTTATTAATAGCTTTGGTTCAGGGATAATTTTGAGCTGCTTATCTAAAAGTTTTTTATCAATCTAATATATTTTTGCTATGACTCAGGCTTATCCTTGCTTTATGTAATGTGATTTGCAAAAAAGAAAAAGTTGGACTATATCTGGCTCTGGGTCACTCATTAGAGCTAAACAGACTTTTGTAGTGGAATGCATTTAGCAAACAAAAACCTGTGACAGCTTCTAAAAATTCAGGTGAAAATTGAACTGTTAAGATATAAGATTGTATACCTGATTGTAGCCTAGTACCTTTCTCTACTGTGGCTGAGAACCCAATCTAAAACACTCTTAAAAATAGAACTGTTTTACTTCTTGCTAAAGGATTATTTCTTTGCATAAGTATCTGTACAATATCTCTATTTTAGATTAAATTATGCAGAGAATCACTAATTATTTCTATGTAGTCTATTTTGGTGATAGGTAATTAAATGTAGGTTTGTAGTTTGGTGGTCTTGTTTTTCGTATTGCCCCATCACCTTTTCCTAGTAGATGCAGTCTACTTATTTACATTTAAAACATGTTTGTAGACTTATATTTCAACTGATACGCTGCATGCAACCTCTAGCGTCTTACATCATATAAATAAATGCAGAAATGTTTTTTAAACAATAGATTGTCTGTGTTGTTTGTCATGTCAACCACTGTTTACCACCCATGCCAAGTGGTAGTGAGGATTGTTCTTGAAGAACATCGCTATGAGATCACGCCAAGGAAGTTGCCATAGATGCTAAAAATGTGGCAACTCCAGTGCTCCATGGATTGTGTGGTGCAACTGTTAGTTTTGCACTTCTTTCTTTTATTTCCTGGGTTACTCCTGAGAAGTAGGATGAAATAGCCAAGATAAAAATGGGAGATGCTGTTAAAGTCTTGCTATGTCCCAATCAAGCCAATTATCTTTAGAGAGAATGTTAGTTTCCCTCTGTGATCCTGTTGTGATATTGGTATAATCCTCTGATCTTCACAGAAACTCACGATCCTCTTTCCTTTCATTGCTTCTATCCAAGGGCAGTCCCAGTTCATGTCATGCTTTTGGTTGGATGCTCCATGCCTGTAATTAAAGGCAAAGTGGATACACCATGGGCAGATACTGTATCCAATGTGTGAAGTTTAGTAAGAGCGGAGTAACAGCGGAGACCTTTTAAAAGCCATGGTTGTGGTAGAGAAATACCAGTATAATTTCTGATGTAATGTCTTACTTGCTGGATACTTGACACATTTTTTGTTTCTTCCCATTTTCTTGAATTTCATTTTCTTGGTGATTCCACTTAGGTGCCTGCCTTTATTTTTTTTCTTTCCTATCGAATTTCATAATATAAAGTAGTAGAGAATGAGATGTTATGGTTGGGGTGGGTTTTTTTGTGGTGTTGTGTTGGGTGGGGGTTATTTTTGTATTTTTTAAACCTTTGAGCTGTGCACATGGAAAGGGTGCTGAAGGTATCATACCAGAGGTAGCATGCAGGGAAGAGAACTTCATCTGAGATCCACTGTGCCTGATCCAGAGAAGTTCATACTTATGGGAGGAGGGTCACATGTATGTCAGGTGGTTCTAATTTCCATTGAGATGCTCTGAAGTAGCAGCAAAATCCAGGCTGGGGCTGAAGGATTGTGCAAGGATGGAAAAAGTGATGTGATCAACAGTGCTTCTAAATGTAGTTCTGTAAAATATAAATATACAGGAAAGTTTTCAGATGAATCTAAGGGGATGCAGTTTTACAGCCTAGCAGAGACTTCATCATGGGAAAGTAATGTGTGAGACAATCTGCAAGCTCAGGTGAAGACATTTTGTGAGGAACATGGGGAAGCAGAGTTCACTATATGATCTTAAAATACTAAGGGAGGGAATCATTCCCCAGTTTGAATCATGTAAATTCATATTTTTAAGCAAAAATACTGAGTCAGATTGCAAATTTTCCTGGGAGCTGGATGAGGGCAAGGGGTTTGTATTCAGATAGATTCACTAATGTTAGTCTTGCATGTTGGCAACTAGCAGTGTCTCAGCTTGTCCATCCTGATTTGGTAATGTTTGTTTGAAGCCTTGATTAGAAGTGATATGCTGCAGAGTATCTGGAGGGTCAGCATATGTCCTGATGGTGTCATCGTATCTGATACAGGAATACTGCTGCCTGGAATCACGTCCTTCATCTTTCTTTAAATGGTGCTCTCTATGTTTTAGTTGTAATCACTGTAACTCCCTTTTTACTCATCAAATGAGCACTTGATACATATTCATGTGCAGATGGCAGGGTCTTATCTCTGAACCCTGCCAGTCCTCAGCAGTTGGTAGAGCATCAGTGTGCAAAACTCTGGCTTTAATAACGAAGGCATACTTAATATAAACAATCCTGGATGTTACTGAATTGGTAAATGTAGACATTGCTTTTATCCAAGAGCAACAATTACAGTAGCTGCATCTAATATATTATAAATAAATTTTATCTTTTGGATAATTTCAGTACTGAGGGCATTTTCTCATAGGAAGCTATGTTTTTAGCAGTTGTTCCAAATGCCACCGTGTATCAGTATGTGGGTGCTATCTACATTGTTAAAAGAGGTATCAGTCAGTTAGGATTGAGTATTGTGTGATGTGTAGCTCTTAATCTGTTTTTATTTGGTGTTTCAAAAACTTCAAATTGTTTGGGTTCTTTTCTTAAATAAGCCCGGGGTGAATTAAACTAAACTATATTTTGATGTTCAACGCATTTGCTCTCTGCTTTCTGTCTGGATAAAGAGGATTTGTATTTTATCATTGGGAAGTAATATGGCCATTTAGAAAACTACTCAGGCTATAATGTTTGTGTTGGCAATTTTATTTTCCAGGCATAGTAGGTCTTTTTCTTTCTGTACCCATTTGTGGGAAGATTAATCTTCATAAATCATGTTTTCAAGGGCTCTGGTGCTCAAGTTACTCTGTTCTGTGCAGCTCTGGGCTGCATGGATTTAGGTAAACTGTCATCTGTAACCTGGCCTTATCTAAATAATTTCTTATACATCATAAACCTAATAAAACTTTTATTACCAATAAAACCAATTCTTTTCTTTAAAACTGGCCCCAAAGGAGTAACTTGTCAGTGTTTAAATCAAAATTGCTGTCTAAACAGGAGGAAAAAGCCTGAGTATGTCCTTCCTTAAATCAGTTGGAGACAGTTGGGTTGCAGGTTTACAGAGAAAGGCTTGAATTCTAAGTTTGCTTGTGTTTTTTATGGGACCTGTGCTGATGGTGATGTGCCTGTTCATGCCTGAGTCTAGAGCTGGGGAACAGGCCTGTGTCACATCTCAAATGGTTCTCTGGATTTTCTTCGGTTTTAGGCAATGAAACTGTTGTCAGTGTGAGAACAAGTTTGGTGCTTGCTGAAAAGTTGAGGCTTAATTTGTGTGACACCTCAGTGCCTCAAACCTGGAATTTGCGTCTGCGTCTGAGTAAGGCCGTGAGGTTAGACGTACAGGTTGGATGTACAGGTGTCTTGAAATCCTGTTTGAAAGAGAAGTTAGGACATGTGATGAGGCTCATGTGGTGGTTATTTGGAATTAATCTTGATTTATGTATTGCAATTAGGACTGCAGGGAAGTCTGAAAAACACAGTTTTTATAAGAGTGAACAATTACCATGATGGCTTGTTGACCCTAACCACAGCCTTATGTTGCTGTTTGCATGTCAGTTTACCAAACTGGAAAACACTTCTGGCATTCCTCACTCACCTCTCGTCTTTTACTTAACGTTCTAAGCACAAGATTGTTCTTTTTGAAATGTAAAGGAGAATTTCCCAAGGCTTTCTGATGTGGAGGAATCAATTTAGTGCAGTCATCTATCACAGATTTATTTTTTTTTTCCCCAGCAATGATATGTAACTTCTTTGTGTCTATTTTCCACCTTTTCTGTCTCCTCAAGCTCCCTTCCCAGCTGTTTATCTGTAGACAATGTTTATAATCACTGCTGTGTTTTCTTATTGTGGTGACAAATAATGCCTGGAGTGCACACTGAAATCTGGTGTAGTACCGCTGAAGTGGGTTTTTTTCATTATTTTCATCTCAGTTTGTTAGTGATTTTTCATGAGGCTTTCCATTAAATATTTAACAGCCATTTACTTTCCTATCTTTCCACAAAACTTCCTGGTCAGAGAGATGCATTTGCAGTGTGTCCTCCAGACATCGCTGGTGTTTCTTGATGTAGAGACTGCTTATTGCTGCATGGTGAGTGTGATAAGTTCTGAGATGATTTTGCTGGCTTCTGTTAATTCCGCAGTGGGTGTGCATGGGCAGTGGTATTTCTAAGTAATTCCAGCAGTACTTTGAACTTGCCAGGCTATAGCAGCCTTGTGAGGAGACTGTCCCTACCAAATGATATATCACTCGCTACACAGGGTTATAGTATAAACCTTCTTTACAATGGAGAAGGATCCTGTAGGAATAAATTGAGCACAGCACTGAACAGCTTCAGAGGGCAAAGCTGCTCTGCAAGGCAGAGGTATTTTTACTGTCAGTGAGGAACTCTGACTCCTGGTGTCCTCGCATGCTTGAGACCACAGAAAATAGAGTGTTGTTGCATGAGTCATGTTGAGCAAGAACCAATGCTATAATTACATAATAAAGTGTATGCTGGCTCCAAAATCAAGAAGTTTGTGCTTCGTGATTGCAAAACAGCAGCTTCTGAGCCTTGCATTTTTCTCCCTGTCTCATCCTTACTCAAACTTAAAGGGAAAAGGAGTAAACAGCTGAAGGAAATACGGCTTGCCTGCTTTTAAGACTCTCTTGGGAACAGTACCAGTGAGATCAGTAACTGAAGTGTAAAATGGAGAGAAATTGCGTATTAGTGCTCTGTGCATGTATGCAGACACCAGTGTATGTGCTTGCATGGAAACATAGTCCTGTTCATTCCTCAGACATAAAGAAAGGTAATTTACTACCTTATGCATCTTAAGTGAATTAGTGTGCTGATCTATTGCTGTTCTTTAAGCCTATTGCAATTCTCATGATCTGCTTGAAGCTATGTAATCTTGCAGCTGTTTTGGAGCTAGCATGTGGGTATAGATCAGAAAAAGCTTTTTTCAAATCTCCACATGAGTTAAAGTATTCTGACAACTGAATATTTTGGTTTGGGTTTTTTTTGCCGCTGTTGGCATCTAAAGATTTCCTGTCCCACTTTTTTCCAGCAGAATATAAATATTAACTTGTCAGTAATTTTTTCTTGTTTCTGTAGCTTCTTTTATAATAGGCATCGAAGTGTAACATGACAAGCTTTTGTATTTATGTTTATAAACAACTATCTCATATGTATGTATAGTTGCAAATTGGTTTCTATGAGAATAAGGGGTTTATATGAGTGTGAAGATTGGCTATTGACGACTAACTTGTGCGATCATTTAATTGATAATGAATTCTAGGCTGCCACTGTCCATTGTCAGGCAAGGAATTATATATTAGTTTTCATGGTAGAACTGTATGGAGTTCTGGTTTTGATTCCATTTCTTATAAATATTTTGAGAAGGTTAAAATTAATAAATGAGGTGTAGTAGTAAAAGATGTTTATTCATACATGGTACTTACCATGCAGCAAAACATATTTTAATTGCTGTCTGTTTCCTATACTTTATTTACCCTCCAAAATAAATACTATTAGCTGAAAACTCCTGTGAGCATTTCTAGTTTTTCCAGAGTGTTCTGCTTACTCATAGAGACAGCATGGTGTGTCAATATTGTGTCCATTCTCCAGGTCAGAAATCGAGGCACACTTAGGTGACATCTAATGGTCAGATAAGAAATAAGCAGAGACCTGCATCTTAACTCTGTAGTCACTGGCCTGTGTGATTTGCATGCTTAAAGTCCTTTAAAGTTTTTATAAAACTTCGTTGTCCAGCGCTCCTGTGGCAATGTAAGTTGTCATTTTTCCCCTATGTTATTGATTTCTAGTGAGAAGAATAATAGAACAAGCAGAAAACAAATTCCTGACATTTTCAAGAAAAACAAAATATGTGTTGCCTGACACTAAAATGGGTTCATTGAGTATTTATTCTGGCAGTTAGATCAACCTTCATCGCAGCAGTGAAGGATAGTCAGTGAGTCATAGCTGGCATGTCTGTGCTGAGCAGAATAATTCAGTTTAGCCAGTGACTTTTGACTTTTGCTGGGTGACTAAAATGCCCCATCTTACTTCGCAGTATGTGTTAGGGGGTGCGTAGGAATGATCTTTGCCAAGTCCTGCAGCTGCTGACCTGTGAGTGGCGATGCCCTGCGCGAGTATCTGGTGAGGCAGGTGAAAATGTGTGTCCTAAAGATGTTGCATTCTGAATTGGTTTTAAGTATCTCATATTAAGGTATTAAAACAAGCTGTGTGTACCCTGAACTGGACCTGCTACCTATCCTGAAGCTATAGGATAAGTAGGATTTGATAGGTGGTATTTCATTTTGCCCTCGGTTCTTTAGGGTGTGGTCAGGTTTTGGGACTTCTCTGCAATTGTGAGGAGATTTTTCCTTGCTCTGGTGAGAGATACTTGTTCCTTTGGCATAAATTCCAATGTAGGAATAAGAGAGCTGCATCCTGTGATAGGGCTGTATGTACTGCTCATTTTGCTAGTCTTAAAGATTTTAAGAATATCTCTAGGATCAATTTCTCTCATACAGAGAGGTATGAAGTAATATTCTACTTGGTTTCTTCCCTGCTTAAGAATGCCTGTGTCTTTAGTTTCTTTTGGGCAAATACATTTTTATTTCAAGTGTGATAAATGACTATGTCTAAACTGGGAATGTACTTAATCCCTTACACTTTCCTTTCTCTAATCTTTCCCTTGTATAGAGGACAGTGTGATTTTGACCTGTGAAGTCAGAGCTCTCCTCCCATGGGAAGCACTGTAACACCATGCTCCCTCAATTAACCTTTAGAGAACTTGGCTTAGTAGATTTAGGGGGTTTTTTGTACTATTTTTTTCCAATAATTTTTATTTCCTTGAAAGCTCTTATCACTACATCAAAGTTTCAAAAGCATCCCCCAGTTTGAAAGACTGCATGGGCATCAGGCTGTTGAGACAAGCATTGGATTTGTCAAAAGGTTTCTTTTCAACTTGATCACAGTTGCTGTTACCTAATCTACATTTTAGCTTCTTCCTTCCTTAACTTGCCATAGCTCATTATTTTATGTCACTATTGTAATGTTTGTATTGCAGGGTGCCTTTAATTCTTTTGAGTACTTTAGCTTCGCTTTCTCTTTTCTCTGACCCCTTACTTCAGGCCTTTACATATTAGCATTTCAATTTAGTCAAGATCATACCATGTTACATCACAAATCCCGGATTTTAAAATACCACAAGTCTATGGGCAAGTAAAGCCAGTTGTAATGAGAAGTACATAGATACCAAGGTACTGAGACATAGAAGATTTTTCTCCTATCTGTAGAAGAGCAGGGTTTTTTTTTTAGTTAGTTGGTTCAGAATTTCTCTAAAAAATATTTTCATGACCCTGCAAAATAAGAAGAATGTAAAGTATTTTGCAAAAGAAAGGATATTAAATCACATAGCAATGATGTAAGAATGCAGTAAGGGAGTCATCTAGGAACTGAGGAAGATAGGTCAACAGGGATGGGTGTAACCAAAGCTGGAAAGGGTAGTTTAGTTGAGACTATTGGGGGCTGTGGAGACTTTTTGTTTTCACATGATTTTTAAGGTTTGGATTTTTTTTTTTCTAAAACTAGTATTAGCAAGACAAGTGTATTTGCACCTGATGTACTGTTTGTGTCCGCTAGAATAAGCGTGGTTCTTGATGCAGGAGTTTTCAAAGAGTGAAATTTAAATGGTTAGGAACATCTTGCTCTGAGATGATGTCAAGCACACTACATCTTGGCACAGATTTTATAGCCTTAAGTAATTACTGTTGGGTGCCATCTAAAACCGGTATAGCTTCCATTAAGCTATAATTATGAGAGTCATCTCTCCCCTCCTTCCTGAAGGTAGAGTAAAAATGCAATGTATACTGGGACTTTTATAATTTGGACTGTATTCTGACAGCTGTGTGTCTTATGTGTGCTTCCCTTTTAGTGTGTTGCTGTATGATGTGAGTAGTGCTGACCTATGCATGATTGCCAAGTCTTTTGACGTGTAAGTGGAAAAATATCTTTTCAGTGTTTATATAAAGTTTACTTCTCATTATCAGAATAGCAATAAAAACATATCTAAGATGTAAATGAGGAGAGGCAGTGCATTTCAGTGTTACCAAAACTGGTTTACCAAGTATTTAAAGCTGAAGAGCTGCTGCAGTACTCTCAGACAAATTGTTGGCTTCTCTGCAAGAAGAGTACAGCAAAGGGATGTACATGTTTTTCTCTGATAATTCCAGTTTAAGAACCTGTCGGCATGATTTCTGAAGTGTCTGTGCCTGGAATATAGCTGGTGAATTGTCGTTAGTTTCTTCTGGGCATCTGAGTCCTTTTTCTAAGAACTGCTCTTTAAATGTGTTCTTGAAATACTGGTTACGGTGACTGTGAACAGTGCAATGTGAATGGGTTTCTGAATAACAATTTGCTGGCAGGCAGCTTATGTCAGTGGCTTCAGGCACTGTAAGATCAGCTGGAAATAAGCAAAACAGAGTAAAGCCGCTGGGTCAGTGATTCCCAGTTCCATTGCTCCTTCTGATCCAGCCCTGAGTGCCGCATTAATGAGCGGAGCCATCCAGAGTGCCTTTTCTCTTGTTCTTGCTGTGGAAAGCACAGTGAGCATACTGTTACTGTATAGCTACAAGGAAAACTAGGGAGAGGGATGTTAGAGTCTTTTAAGGTGTGAATAACAATTAAATACGTTTTTCAGACTTGTTTTCTGGGTTGGATCCCAAACAGGAAAATGTTAGCATGGAGGCTGTTTTCAAAATCTAACTTTGCAGAGGGGAACCTAAGGATCTAGTTCTTCTGTTGTCTTTGGAAAGATAGGAGGTGCTTGACCAGGCTCAAGAAGAGACAGAAAGACATTACAAGTGGAATGGGTAAAGAGTTTTATCTTCTGCCTGGAATATCAGAATTTTAAATAGTACAGGTTGGAATAGAAACAAAGACATGGTAGCAGAAAAGCTGAAATTGCCACTTCTCTACCTTTTGCATATATATCTTTATATATACATAGAAGAGAAATTTAAGAATTAGAGCATCAGTGCTTGAGGGTATGGCATTTGCTTGTTGAGTTCAGTAGTGTCTGATGATGAAACGGTACAGGGCACATTTCACATTATAGCAAGAGATAAAAATCTTTTCACACATGAACTCTTACACAAGTGACCTTCAGTATTTAATACCTTGGTATTCCTATAAAGGCATGATAGATGCAAGTGAAATAGATGAGTGTGGTGTATTGATAATTGATACAACTGACACACATTTGGTAGAAAAAAAGTGAAATTACAATGCGTGTTTACAGAACCCATGAGAAAATCTGATGTATCAGAACAGCACTTGTTCTACTGTATCATTAGTTGTACTTTTGGGGTCTCTTTTGGACTTACTTTATTAAGCCTCAAGACAAGCATGAAAAGCAGAATGCATTCTTGCCAATTATAGAACAGGAGGCAAGCCAGGAATAAGGAGGCAAACAGGAATAATTCTTCTCTTTTCAAGTCTTTTTGTCAAGAGTTGCTTTTTAAAAATACTTTTGTAGTTCTTAAGAGGTTTATAAGTAAAAAAAAATTGTGGAATTTTTCTACTAATTGGTTGATAAAAAGCCAGTCATGACACGCAAGCAGTACAAGTCAGCATGCGTGAAGGACGAACACTATTGAATATGAAAGAATTTACTTATTGAACTTGCTGAGCCACTGGTAATTATTAGGAAATAGATACAGAACTGAAACTATCAGCCTTAAATAAACTTTATGTAAGAATCTAGATACAGATTTGAGTAATATTTGATCATGTGGCTAGCTTACAGTAGACACACTCACAATTTAGTTTAAGAACTGAATTTACTGAATTAAGACTACCTAAGATTTCCACTTTCCTAAATACCAAGAGCATGTGCAATAGTTTTTCAGAGATTACAAACATAAAAAATATAATTCAGTCACTCAATATCAAGTTTCCCATCTGTTTATTGCTGTTTCTTGGTTTTTTTACGAAGATAGAAGGGTGATATTGTAATAAGAACTACGTGTTTGATTAAGATTGGAATACTTACAATTCATCATTTGAAACACAACAGAATATTTTAGTAGTCTTGAATATAACAGCATCTCAGCTGTGTAACCCTGACAAATCTATTCCCATTGCAATAGAGTGTGAAATTCGAACTCAATGAAATAAGGAGATACAGGCTACAGAAAACAGGAAACAAAAAGAGTATTATGAAGAAAAGACAAATCAAAATCCAAATAAACCTTATTTTAAGGGAAAGAGCTAGCAGGAAAGCTTCACTGTTGGCAGAGAATTGAGAGAACTTCCTTGGACTTATTTTTACTTCTGTACCTTAATTTACAAGGTTGCATTGACAAATGCATCCCTTACTTGTGATACAATTTTTAAGTTTCCCTAGAAGATATTTCTAGTATCTTTGGTACCTGGGTCGTGGCAACAAGTCTGAGGTGTTTTATACCTTTGGAAACAAAGAATCCAGACAGACTTTATGCAGCCTAGAACAAACTAGAGACATTGCAAGTTTTTGTATGTTTTTGCCAAGAGGCTGCAGAGCGCTAATAACAGGGTTTTTAATGAATGTAAACCTGTCCTGAATACCTTTGAGTAGTAGGTTTAGTTCTTATGTGGTGCCCAAATGAATCTATCTCTCTGTGGCTGGGTAGTATCAAGTAACAGACCAAGATAAACCCTTTCCGGCCTTTCTAGGTGTTAACAAGGCCCTTCAAGAAAGGGTAAGTTGAAGAAAGGTCACCAGTGAAAATAGATGAGCTATATCATGAAAGAATTGGTTTTGGTGGGTTTTTTTGTAATGGTATCACCTATTATTGTAATGGAGTAAAGTTCATACTGTAATTTTGATAGGCTATGTGCTGTAGCTGAAAAGCCTTTGACATTTGTGCTTTTCTAATTTGTAATTGAAAAATGATTTTAAAATCCTTGAATGCAGCTTTATGGTTCTTGATAACTGAATAATAACCAAAAAAAGAATAAATCAGAGGAAGCTGTCAAATAAGGTGCTTGAAGCATTGGTGTCACCTGGTTTTACTTGCAACCTTGACTAATAACTTAAGAAAAAGGGAAAGCATTAATTGGATTTATTTAGATAAAGTCAGTTCAGAACTAATGAAAAAAACTATGACAAAAGGTGAAATGGTACAAGGTGGGGAAGGACTGCATATTATGATGAAAGTTTGGTAGGGGTTTTTGGGTGGGTTGTGGTTTGGTGAGGGACTTCTTTTGTGTTTTGAAATGAAAGGGTGAAAAAAAGCAACAGAGAAATAATAGATGAAGGAAAAGAAATAGCAGGGATTCATATTCCCCATAAAGACACCTTTTTGTATTAAAGTGGCAGAAGATATACCAGTGACGGGAATGTACGGAAGATGTGGAGTCGTTTATTTAAAGGATCAGGGAAGTAATATTCCCTTGATGATTGGGTACAATTCTAGGTCTTGACACCTCAATCCCTGAAAGTTCACAGATCCAAGAGGGATGAATAAAACTAAACACCTCAGAGTGAATCATGGAAAGTATCGCGATTTAAATTAGAATAGCTTATCCAAGTGTTAGCCAAGAGAGGGTTAGAGTATTTTAAAATCTGACGTAAAGGTCTTAAAATGGAGAAAATCAAGGAGTGAAGGCCAAGGTGGTTATCTAGCAGGGACTCATCACTTGCTGAGTTTCTGGTAAATCCAGAAACAGAGCAGGAAAAAGCTTCTTTGGCTCCTGGTTCTGCAGGAGAGTGGATTGAGCTTCTTTATGTTGAAACAACATAGGGTATCATTTCCACACATTTTCTACATTTTGATCTAATGCCGCATGCTTTGTGCATCTCACATCTAGTGGAATTTAATAAATGGTGAAGCTGCTGTTCTGTGTGTTAAAAGGTTATTTTGTTGATGTGGGACAGTTGTGGATAAGGAAGTTATGGGAAAATATTTGAATCAAAATCAATATTTGAAACTATAGTTCTATTGCTGCCAGCATCGTAGACTGGCTTAGATTTATTTCAGCAGAATTCTATTAAAAAGATTGTGTGAAATATATTTTCATTAAGCTGTTTGCACTAGATTTCTTAAAGATAAAATAACTTCTATGCTCTAATAATACACTCACAACTAATATCTGTCATTGTGTGTTTTTATTCTAGTACATGAGAAACTATAAAGCAGCCCTAACAGAGGTTCAAAAGTGTTGACAAATGAGTGCTCTGTTCCACATGTGAATTAGTGTCTGCTCTGTACCTTGGCAAGAAATTTGAATGCAGAAGGGTAAGCTGTTTCAATTGTTGCTATGAACTGTTTTACAGAAAAGGATTATGCAAACATTTGATTTTTTCTTAGTTGAGCAGAGGGTTTTTTTAAGATTGGAATGAACGATTCAAGATAATTTTTTTTTGTTTCTTTTCCATTTAAAGTGCTTGTAACAAAGCCAAAAGGCTAAGGTTAGAGAGGTGCTCATGTTCATTTTCCTTATTAAAGAGCACTGTCCGTATGATGCTGCTAGGTATATGACAGGACCAAACTACTGTCACTCTGAGTAGCTCTGTATGTTTCTTGCTGTGGAGCCAGAGAATAATGCTTGTTGGCTTGACTTAGAAATACTCTTTTCTTCCTTCCCTTCTCTAAATTAAAGGCAGCAGTTACGAAGTTTCCGTTGATTTATTGGGGGGGAGGGGGAAGGAAGGCAAAATATGGGGATTTAAAGTGCTATGGTTAAGACTTTATTTGTGGAAGTGGTTATGATATGCTTCTCAAAATCATTAAATAAATAATTAATTATTTAAAATTAAATAAAACCTAATGCTTTCTAAGTGTAGGTTGGGATCTAGGGGCCTCTGGAAAACCAAATGTTTTGGCAGCAACAGGAAGGTGAGCTAAAACTATGTAGCAAATTTCTGTCCTTTTCATGTGCCTTGTATAAGCAAAAGCAATCTGAGGGTTGACAAAAACTTTCTCATCTTGCTTATTTCAGCAGTGTGCTTCAGAGCAAGTGCACATAGCTTCATTTGACTAAATCCAAAAATCCATTGAAATACCTCTGAGAAAGTGTTGAGCTAAAGTCAGATCAGGCTGAGTCAGTCTGTTGATGCTGCTGGCTTTCCCAAAGGTTATCTTAAATCTGGCACCAAGGTGGCTGTTGCTATGATATTATAATCTCTTCAAAGTACTGGAATGATTTCATTATTTCTCAAAAACAGAGCACTAATCTGCAGTTCCCTTCTGACCTCTCTTCTGGATCTTGATGTCCTCCACATAGGTGGTATGCAAATACATCAAGTGGAATAATTGATATGGTATTATTTTGTAGGATGACTAAGTTGCTGCTGGAAGTCAGCATCTGTGTTTATGAATTCATGCTCTTACTTCCCAATTCCATCTCCGACAGGTCCTATGGTTCCCATTTCCTGGATGGTTGGAATGAAAGGCTGTCATTCTTGACTTTCTAAAATAAAAGAATGGATGTACAATTCCTTAGCTGTTTTCCTTAGACTCTTTCACTACTTAGGCAAGAGTTCCCTGTTGAAAGATCTTTTGTGTGGGGGAGATGAGAGCTTAGACCAAAAATAAAAAAGAAAGGGGGGGTGGGGTGTGTGTGTGAGAGGAGAAAAAATAATTTAAAAATAAAAGAAATCAAAGCCTGCCAGTAGCAAAAGATCTTGTAGCCTGGGAACAAATAGGAGGAGACAGATTCTTTCTTTCTGACAACAGCAACTCAAAATCTCTCACATGTGTGGGCTGGATTCTTTTATCTCTGCACTTGAAAAAGACTACTTAATAGGCCTCTCCTTCCACAGGACTGGGCAAAACTGGGCCCGTTGGTGAAAGATGTTGGCAGGACTCATTACTAGTCCAGAACACAGAATCATTTTGTAGATGTAGACTTACTTGAAACAGATTTATTTAATTTAATTGTATCCAAATTCTTTTGCTGATTTGCAAGCAGGCTTATGTAGTATTTAAAATTCTGGAATTTGAAGACAAAGCTGTATTTATATGTGCTGTCCTTTATTTGAAGAACATGAACTCCTTGGGTTTTTCAAGGTGTGTGTAGTTTTGGCATCCATCATTACTGAGTAAAAGAAAAATGTAGTGTTGCAGAATTAGAGCAGAAATGACATGGCAAGTGCATAGTCACACACAGATATCTTCAGGGCCAGGATCAGCATTACACAAATCACATGTCTAGCAGTGATAGGATCTAAAAATCTCTGAAGTGGACAATGTGCTCTAATTTCACTGTAGCAAAGTTAAAACAAATCTTTCGACTTTGGTAGGTTATTTTGCAGAGGGTTAAAATTTATTCTTATTGCAGCAGTGATGTACTGCAGTAGTAAATGGGAAGAGGTCCTAGCATGCATGACCTGTTTCAGCTGGATAACACTATTGATTTCCTTTTTCCTTTCCTTTTTATTTTTTTTTTTGCTTTAGTTAATTTTAACTTCATTTTTGATTCTTGATTAGCTCAGTGGTAAGCTGTCAGTACAGAATGCGACTCCCTAAGGACATGATCTATAGATAGAGGCAGATTTTTCCAGTGGAGGGTCATGATTCAGCTACTTTACACATAATTTAAACAGCAGTTGGCCTAATACCCTGAAGTGGAATTTGAGATACTTGGACTTCCAAGAGTGTAATACTATAAATTAGTGTTTATGTTAAGTACTCTTTAGAGACCTGCAGGAGGGGCCAGTGGGACACATAATGTCCCTTGTGTTCTTTTTTAACAGGCACGTGGAGTTAAAATCTCAAGGAAGATTAAGAAAGTGGTTGCACTTAATCCAAAATTGGCATTTAACATTTCACTGGAAAAGCTTTGTTTCATCAAAGGTGCCATAATATTTGTTTGCCTATATCCTGTATTTGGATTTGTATTTTAATAGCCTGTTCAAATTAGCATAATGACAATGTCATCAAGCCGTTAGAGCAAGCTAATGAACTCTGACTTTGCATTAGCTGATGTTCTGCATTTCTTGTAAATTTGGTACTGGGCTACAGTTAGCTACTTAAAAGAATTTTTCTAAGATGCAGAGAACTTGACTCCATGTTAGCATCTAAATTGTTTTGTCAAGCTGAGTTGTGTAAAGGTGGCAGACTGAGGATAAATGAATTGTATTAATGTCTGTCTTGATGTATTTTTGGTGCAGCCCCTCTGTGGATTGAAGTGTGACTGTCACTTCACCCAAGAAAGGATCGTTATTTACTGAAAGATTCCCAATGTACATTAATACCATAGTTTCCAGTTCAGTGGCCCAGCACAAGCCAGTGCAGAAGTTGGCAGAGACGGTCCTGCTCTTCTGCCACTTTCTAGTTCTTGTCGTCAGCCCTTTTTTTTTGGTGTGTGGTAGGAGAAAACTTTACACAGTTGAAGTTTGTGGGGGTTTTTGTTGTTTTGGCTTCCACCCCAATTTATTCTTAATTGTAAGGTGCTTGCCTGATTGGAAATTTTTTTGTGTGTGTTGATTTTTCTTAATTCAACAGTGGGGTTTTTTAATTCAACAGTGGATCCAACAGTTTTTTTGGGACATAGCAAGTTTTGGGGTACCAGTAAAAGTTTGTGGTTACTGTTAATCCTTATCTGCTTACTTAAAGCTCCATTTCTCTGCTTTGCTATTTCTGCCAAGCTGCCATCCTACCTCCTGTCTGTCTGCCGCTGGATCTCTGCTGCCCCTTCCAAACAGCAGGAGTGGCTTTATCACTGCTCTTTTGTGGTTTCTTTTTATTGCCTGTGTTACTGGCAAGGAGCCAGCCAAGGCTGCAGCCAAATGATTCAAAATGTAAAAACTCTTCCAGGTCTGTTTCAAGGTTTTATCTTGAGCTTCTTAAAATCACCTATGTTACAGGCATCCTGCCGTTTGGGAGAGAGTTTCTCCTTCTTAGAGGGTCATTAGAAAGTTTGCAGGTGGTGAAGACGCTGCTACATTTCTAATTAAATTCTTCTTTTAAGCAATTATCCTTTTTTTAACCTGCTTCTAGGTTGCATTATTTTTATTTTTAGTTCAGCAGTAGGCTTTAGCATCCCTGAAAGTCAAGCAGCTCTATCATTTGAAAACATTATCTCAAACATTTTGCAGTATTATTAAACAGAGTGCTTTGCTGTGCCTTTTGGCATAATGTGTAAGGTCAACTCTAATTACCCTTTAGTTTAAGGTATGTTTGAGACATGTAATTCTAGCTGCTTTATCCCTGTTAATTTAAATCAGCACAAGAACTGAGGACTTACTTGCCTGTAGGAGAAAGGGGTTCATCAGTACCAAGAGCTGCTCTGTCATTCAGAAGTGCCAGCAGCCAGGGAGATTGCCTGATGCAGCTGCTGCTGATGTTGGATGTCCCGCTGTTGCGTGGGTCCGGTCATATCAAACTGCTGTACTCTTAACAGAATAACACAGGTGACTTGCATAACACAAGGGACAGCCATCACTCTCCAGTGTGACAGGTGGAGATAGGTATGTCTTTAATGAGTCTGTCAACACTCTTGAATACGTGTAATCTGTGTTTGAAAGAACAAACACTAATGGATTTGTTTTGTTGTTTTGGGTTGGGGTTTTTTTTGCATTTGTGATTCCTTCCAATCATTCCCCCAAACCAAAAATTTATTGCTTGAACTATGTTTGGAAGAAATCCCTGTGTGCTTTGCTTGCTCACTTGCTATCTAAATGCTTGCTTGGGTTTCTGTCATTGAAATTCCTCCTCAAAATTACTTATTTCCCTTACTTACCTACGGAAACCACTTCATCTGGCCTTATTTGAAATACATAATGGCTATCCCATTCTACATTTATAGAGGTATACTTTTTATTAGAGTAAATCAATGAATCATAGTATCAGAGGTCAATTTGAGCGGTTTTGTGAGAGAACTCTGTAGTATGTAGTAGAGATCTACACAGTCCTTCTAACCCTCAGTCCTATTTTTCAATGCAAGTCTGTTCTTTCCCTACTTTGAGTCATGGTAGAGCATTAAATTAAAAACCTGTCTATCCAGCTGTGGTAAGCAGCTCAGTGGCTTTGCACAACAGATATTTATTAGGTTATTTTTTTTTATATATGACATGATATGTGAAATTGAAAAAGACTTGGTCCTAAACTTTCAAATGCAATCTGTTACCATTTCTTATTTTCTTTTATAAATTACTTGATTTTTAAGATATCTCTGCCTAAATTTAACATTCCTAACATGTATGAAGGGTTTCTGGTTTTTTATGTCCTGCTGGAGTGAAAAGATCAACTCCAATATTATTTTGATTGCTCTTGAGATGGGGAATGAATTGCATTTTGCATCTCAATGGTTATGAATTTTGCATGAAAACATATAATATTCTTGTTAAGACAAAAGGTACTATATTCATGTTGTATTTATTTTCTCGTTGTTTATGTATTTGGTTTAATATTTATAAATCACTGCCTGTAATTCAGTTCCAAAACTGAAAAACTTACAGATTTGTTTATCATGTTCATCTGAGTTATGAGGCTGTTTGATTCTGGCCTTTTATAGACAGAAGTACCGTAACTAAATTAAAGGTTAGTAGTAAAACAAATGTAAAAGCAGTAAAGTGCCTTTCCTCCCCTATTCAGGTTATTTTCTTTTTGTAATAAATTGCTGCTTCCTCAGCACCTTCAACTGTGTTGTACTAGAGAGATGGGATGATTTGAGCTAACCTAAGTGTATTCGATGACCTGGGTGTATTAGATACGGTGTTTCCCCAGTTCTGTACCCTATTGCCTGATTTTTATTAACTTACTTGGTTATTGGGACACTTTCACTTGCTCCTGAAATGGAATTACAAAGACCAGCTAGGCTTACAAATGTTCAAAACACATCATGAGCGAAGATGTGTCCTTTACCTAAATATCATGTAGGCTGTAAACGACAGCCTTGTTCATAATGTTTTGAGGAGTTTTATATAAGTCTTTATAACTCAAAAACTTGATACATGAACTAGTTGTTAATAAAAATGTACCTGATTGGCTCACTAGACACAGATAGTATTTAAAACATTTCTTTTTGCATTTTTAACTCATTATGGAATTTGAGATGGAGATGAAAAATCCAAAGTAGATTTCTGAGTAAACTTAATTGAATATTGCTAGATTTAACCCAAAATCTACTATTACAGACAGGGACACTTAAATTTCG
This sequence comes from Hypotaenidia okinawae, assembly GCA_027925045.1. Classification (NCBI taxonomy): domain Eukaryota; kingdom Metazoa; phylum Chordata; class Aves; order Gruiformes; family Rallidae; genus Hypotaenidia; species Hypotaenidia okinawae. Next base: position 8,507,494 of record BSDF01000007.1, read on the forward strand.
GTATGGTTTTTTTTAAAGAAATCATAACAACTAAAAACAAATGAAACAAAATCAATCCTGGAAACCAGATGGCTTATGTTTCAGTGAAGCAGAGTAACAGGAAATAAAGGCCCACCCTATTACTGTTTTTTAACACTAGGGTGTTTTTAAAAAAAAAAAAAATTCACATCCTCCTATGAAGTCTGTAGCACCTAAACTAAAAGCACTTTTAAAGAAAATTTAAAAAGACAGAAACTTGAAGATTAATTTGCCATATTTTAAATTAATTTGTCAACTTGTGCTGCTCTGGTGTTCATGTTTATGTGGGGTTAAATGGGGATTCACTCCCAGTTCCTCTTCTACATGCTGCTTTCATCCCTTCCCCTTCAAGAATGTTTTCTTTCCCTGGATGAATTTAATCTCTTTTGCAGACTTATTGACCCGAAAGTAACTCTCAGGCATGTCCATTATCATGTGTTTACTCTGCCATACTAGGACATTAATATGTAAGACTCTTAAAAAGTATATACGCTTGACTACCCCTCTGCTTTTGGCAGTGGTAGTGTGAGCAGCTGAGGGCTGAGGTTGACAGCCCTAAGGGGCGTGAGTGCAGTGTTACCGTGATCTATGAAGACTACTCTGTTACCTTGGAATAAATGATATAGCTCAGTGCCTCACATTTCCTTATCACTAAGGCACTGCACACTTTGGGAATTGCCATTCACACAATGTTCCAACAGATGCCTCAGCCACACTGTTCATCTAAGACAGCCAGTGTTCAGACTCTAAGGTTGTTCCTACCCTCTGCCTGAGTTACTCAAAACTAATGGTTGCATCTGAATACTCTTTTAAGCTTCTGAATTGTTTAACTTGTAGGAGTTCTCTCAAAACACAGAGCATGTTTCCAGGTCTTTGCTATCCGGCACCTTATTCTATACATTTTTTTCTATACATGCTTTTAAATACAGTCTCTCCAGTACCTGGGGAAAATGTGTTCTCTTGAACATGTGTTCTCTTGAACATGTGGGTCTGCACTCCTGGGTTTTCTCTGACCTATGAAGTTGGCAAGCCCTTATTCTGTGATTAAAGAACTTGTTAAATGCAATGATAATGGGAGCTGTATGGATATTCAAGAACAGACAGGTAAGCCATGTGATTTTTCTAGTAACTCAATTGCCATTGAGCTTAGATAAATGATTTACTGCAGTTGAGTGAATTTCTGTTAATCAGATAAGCTGTATTAATTGCACAGATACAGCTTCATGACAAGTGCAAGATAAAACATGGTATTTTAAACTTGAGTAAACAGTGCTAATTTGTTACAAATTTGAAGGCAAGTTTATATCCTTTTTATTTAGGGAGCTGTGGATCTCCTTGCTTCTAAAAATACCCCAATTGATAACATAAAACTGACTCTGTACTTGGAAATATCCCAAGATTGTATTTTTATATAGCCTGGACTGCACTGAAATCTAGCACAGAGTTTAATGGTGAATATCACAGAGCATTTCGGCTATGTTCTTGGCCTTTACAGTGATATTCTCTGTCTAATTGTGATGCTACTGGGCAGGTAGCTTTTCAATAGCAGAAAAGCAGCTTATTAGCTCTTGCTGAAGAGAAAGATGCACAGATCTCTGATGCCTAGCAGTCTATTGAATAAAGATAGTTCTCAAAATTACCTTTTTAAGCAGCGGGAAAATAGAAGTGTCTGTTAGCAACTTTCCATTTATCACCAATGAAGTTCTATACAATCTGGCTACCAACTCTTTGAGTCTGGAAAAAGTACCAATTTGAAACTGGTACAATACAGATAATTTTAAAAAAAAAGTCTCAAAGGGGGATTTTTTTTTTTAATGTGGGTAAAAAATATAAAATCATTTTCACGTTGGGGTGAAAAGTGCAGATCTTCTAATGCAGTGAACTATCAATTTATATAATTTTGATCAGCATATTGTAATGGAGTATTCACAAAAGGGGTGAATCAATAGATGTAAATGTCACAAGTGAGGTTGTTCATCACCCTGAGCAAAGCAAAGATTTGGTTTCATGTGAATGAATCTATTCAGTGCTGGAGACCATGGACACATTGCCAGAATACAGATGTGTTAAAAATAAATAAATAAATGCTATTTCATGTGAGTTGTGGGATAGAATTGAAGTTTATAAGTGGATGAGAGTTTGTATTTCATGCAAAGAAACCTAGGAAGGATGCACAGGGAAGTTTTACTCTGGTTTTGTGTGTGCATTTGGTCCCTTTTTCTTTAACTCAAAAAGGGGGAAAGAGAACCCCGAAAAGTAAATAACGTGTTTTGACAGACAGCTGTGTATCAGTGAAGACCTGTATTTGTACCACACATGTAGAGCAGTCCTGTAGGATCTTGAGGCTACTAACATTTTAAGTAATACAGCAGCAAAGTATTTGAAGATAATATATCCCCTTAGTGTCATGAAATAGCCATAAAATGACAATTAACCTCAATTTAATGATACCAAATGCAAACAGGAACATGTAGCTGAAGTAAATTGTATGGAAAATGTGTGGTTAATTCTTAAATCAGATAATTGAGGAGAATTCAAAGTATGGTGGTGAATCACTCCTTTTATTCCAGGCAGCTGGAGGAGAAATTCGTTGGATATTATATTCTTAAATGAAAATTAAGAGTAGTATTTGGCAAAGACCGTGCTCAAGTGAACTCTCCTATGTTCATAGAGCAACAGTAAGGAATATGAGATGCCACCAATATCAAAAGCATTTATTAGTCTTAAACAGCCAGCTAGGACAATTTGAAAGACTCAATGCCAACTTCTGTGAAGGATCCCAAAAGCACAGTGAGGAGTGTGAGGTTTCTGCAGAGCTTCAATGGTGTCCTCAGTGAGCGCCTCAAGTATGTCCCAGTTCAGTGATTCACTGTATTGCCATGGGCACAGTAATCCTTACTTGGGGCAGGGGTGTAATATGTAGGGTGTCATCCATTCTCTTTTGCTGATCCTAGCTATGATACTAAGGGTCACCATAGAATTAGTGTAAGTTGTCATAATGTCCTTCTTGTAGTTCTGGTTTTCTCCCTTTGAAACCTCCACTTCACTATTGGTTAATGAAATAACAGTTGAGACCTTCTGTTCAAAAAGTTTGATTAGTTTAATACTGGTTCTGTAGTAATGATCTCATAACTGTAAATTCAAGAGAAACTATCTAAGCTTATAAAAATTTGTCAAGAATATATTGCCATTTGATTATGCCAAATAACTGCTAGAAAATATTTTCAGTTTAGAGAAATCTGCAGCTGTCAAGTCTTTCAGTGACATTGAGAGGCCATGTATTGTCTCTCTGTCTTAATTTATGCGTCTTACAAAATGGAATGATAATAATCTCATAGGAGTACTTAGAAACTTTCCCTAATGTCAATGGATGCTTCTACATCCTTTGTTGAAAAATTTCATAAATGCTGAGTGTGTTATGGGAGAGGAAGCAGCTTCTCCAGAATTAACAAACAACGACTTTCCTTTGCTACAGTGATTTTAGCTCCAGCATCACTTTGGCATTAAAAAAAGAAATAAATATTTGGCTTAATATTTCTGACTTCTTTATTATTTTCCCATGGGGAAGGGGAAATGGGGGTGGCTTGTGAAACTCTCCAGAGAACTTGCAGGAAATTCAGAGGTTGTTTCATTTGTTTAAGGTTGCTTTCAAATAGCATTTTTTCCTTTTGTTTTCTTATTAAATGGTGCTGTTTGGTTGTGTATATGTATTGTAAATTGAAAGACTGAAAGATACACTTTATTTCCCACTGGTTTGATTCCAGTGTCATTTGAAAAGTTAGTACCTACTAACTGGTACAGACTCTTGTTCGATTGTTAAAGCTGTTCAGATTTCAGTGGCAGCATGTTGAGGTTTTACTGCTTGAAAAGAATATACGTTCTTGTATTGGCACTTTCAGCAATATTCTTTTTTAGAAGGAGCTACAGAGTGAGAATAATATATTGATTTGGCTTCTGTAACAATTATCTTCTCATCTTCTTGCTTGTGATTTCAATGGAGTTTCAAATACATTGGTGGGATTAATGGTTCTTGTGCTTTCTTTAAGAAGTCAGAGTCTGGTTATAACAAGGATAATTTCTGGAAGGTTCAACATAGAAAGCTAAACATTTTTTGAAAAATATCACTAAGTTATCACCCACAAGGTATAGTTTTGAAAATCTAGGTAGCATAGAGACACATTCTTGGATGAAATAGAGAAGTGGGAATGATCTTGCAAGACCATTTGTGCAGTGGAATTCCCCAAAGATTTAACTATAGGTACTTTGAGAAACAAATTAGAGCTTGCATCTTGCAGTCCTAATCAAAGTGGAGAAAAAGGAGCAGAGAGTGATCAGGGACTTCTGCCCACAATTACACTGGAGTACTTAATGTCTCCGTTAGTCCCAGTTTACAACAGTTCTTCCTCTTCAGTTCCTTTCCAGTTTATCAAGGCATGTATCTAATTTTTCATGTAGTTGTCTCTCCTAGCTGAAATAATTCTTCAGGCTTTAAATTTGCAACAGCTATTAGTCATTTTTACTTTCGTATATTCCTCCCCAGCCATAATGGAATATTTTTTTTTCTTCATATCTTTTTCTTTGTATATAGGAATTAGTGTTGTGGTTTACATCAGTAGTATTGGGATACTTGATTTCTTTCTTTGAGAAGTGCAGTTTTTCTCAAGCTACCTAGGTGCTGCTGTTCTGCAACAGGTACTTTACTTTTTTTTAAGTGAAAGATGTTTGTAAAAAATCAGTAACGGTTGTTTTAGTCTGCATGCATGCCATGAGTGAGCTGGTTGAAGAGTTCACATCTATCCTGTGCCATGTGTATTCAAGCAATTTCCAACGAAGGAGCTTTGCTTGGGTTTTCTTGCATAAGTTTTCCTTTAAGACAGAATGGGTTTTGGAAAAGTGCAGAAAGCTGTAGCTAAAGATCTGTGTTTGAAAGGAATTTTTTAATAGCACTCGGCCATAATGCCTGTTCCCTATTACAGCAATTCTCATGTTGCTGCATTTCGCCATTATTACCTTTGTACTTTTTTTTTAACAAACAATTAAAACTACAGAAGTAAGATTGTAATTTTTCAGAAGCTTGCTCTTTTTCAGCACTCCTAGGTATTTATTTTGAAGTTAACTTCAGTGGAATACATAAATACCAGTAGAAATGCTCAGCTCACTGTCTTTTATGGTTGATTCTTTGATTGTAGAGCAACATTAGAGTGTTTTGGAAAGGCAGGATTCAGAAAGTGCTTGTGAAGTTGTGTTTGTATATGAATCCAAAACATCAAGTAATTTGATTTTCATTAGCAGGTACTGGTATCATTTCTATGTGATTGTCTTGGAACTAGCTTAAATAATCTGAATAGTTATGCGTAAGTCATAAACTTTGACTCAATCAGTGTGTGTTGTAGGGGGTAGTGGGAGGAGAGGGTAGCATGTAGTTTGGTGTGAGTGTTGGATATAGGGTGCAGTTTTATGTTGCTGGTTTGGGTTTAGTGTTGCCAGCTGACTCCTCAGTATACTTAGGAGGATGGCCTGTGTTTATTTCTGTCTTCTGGTTCTGGAGGTTCAGCAAAGATTAGTGCCTATCTGGGGAGTGAGTTGCTATGTGTAGTGGTTTAAGGATTGTCATCAAAGCATCGTATGCTGATAAAGGGCATAAGATCCTCCATCATCCTCAAATATTGGAGGTGTCTCACTGAGGGTTTTTCTCTGCAAAGCTGAGCAAACTGTGAAAAGCTGAACAAACTGTGAACATGGTGTTGGACTCGCAGCATGTTTCAACTACATGGAAGTTAATTGGAGCCGGGACTGGGATCATGGTTTCCAGCCCCAGGTAGCTGATGTCATTCTGTGTGTTATGCAATAAATGCTTGAATCTAAACTTGCTGACTGATCATGCTTTTAAAAAAATTCTCTCCATAGCCCCAGCTGTATTAAAAGATACAGAGTATTCTTCTCCAGGAAAACAGGAGAAATTTAAGTCTTGCTCGCTTGGCAGTTCTACTGTGTAGTAGTTTATATCTCAATAATTTCCACTAAATTACACTAAGGATGGATCACTTAGCAAAGTCTTGAAATGAAATTCATAATAACCATAATAGTGTGTGATGCTGTGAAAAACCTGAGTATTTCTCTTGAATACACATTATGATTAGTTACTTCCACACAGACATGATCTATAAAACAGAGTTGAGGAAACTAATTTGTCGTAAATATTATTTTGGTTGCCATGCTTTTGTCTGTTTTGTATCTGTGCTTTTAACTTCATATCATGCCCTTCTTGGAATGTTGGGGTTATTTGGAATGCATTCAGAAGGCCTTAAGGAAATAACATGAAAGAATGTAATGTGCTAAAGTCTAATAACAATATAATATGATTTTCAAGATGCTCTGAGATCTAGTGAAGTGACAAAATGGATGTCACCAACTTTTTTCAATTTTGAAAGCTGTTGCATTCACTTAAAGCCCATCTCATCTTTAGAAATACTATTTAATGCTGTCCTTGAGGCTAACCAATTAAAGCCAAGATTCTGAATGTATTAACATTAATGAGAAATCTCTTCATTTTAATAGTAAGGGGTCTTGTTTGGTAGCATAGATTTTAAGGCTTTGAACTGAATGATGCTTTTTTAGATTTTGTTAAATGAACAACGCTTTTTAATGCTATTGTTTTAGAAATCTGTAGTAGGTTAATTAGTTATGAAAAAATAAGTTATAAATTTATATGGCAGTGGTTTTTTTCAACATGTCTTTAGCAATGGGAGGGAAGTGGTCACAGGAATTGGGACTGTAAAATGTCAGAAAAGTGTATATACATTCTGCACAGCAGTCTTTATACCTAGAATTTTGCAAGGTTCTGTTTCTCCTTTAAGGGACACTTGTGGAACAAGTATCCCCAAATTAATTAAGGTACAAAATATGGACTTGTCCTGCAGATAAATAGGTTTGAATAATGATATAATTTATTTTTCCCCCTTTTGACATGACTAGAACGTTCTAGCATGTAGTTACAATTTCCATAAGAGGACAATCTCTGTTAATTTTGTATTGAACTTGTATACTAAAAAAAACCCAAACCAAGCCAAACAGTAAATTCTTTTATAATTTTAACACCCCCCCCCCCCCAAAAGTGCAACTTCAAAGAGTTACAAAACCATTAGTAGTGTCGTAGTTCAGAGCCTTTGGGGAAAGGGCAATTATTTTTTTCATTTTGTATTTGTAGTAAATTGAAGCAAGCCTATTGAGCTCCTGCAGAGGGGACTGCAGCAGAAAAAAATGTAGTGTGTACTGTGAAGTCTGCAGGAGCAAAGATAATGGATGGGCATTTGTGTGGGGAGATGCAGGCATATTTCTCTTCACCCTTCTCTTGACGGTTGTTCCCTGGTACCTACATTGAAATTTTCTGGTTGCTTCTGTCTAAGGAGACATCTGGGTTTTTCACTTGGTTTTAATCATCTTGTGGACATCAGAAATCAACTATTGAACTTAACTGAAGTTTCACACAGACTGAGGAAAGTGTGTGGAGTGGTCTTATGGGACCTGCTGAGTATGTGTGCACAATGGTGACTCTAATGCACTTTTCAGGTTTGGCCAAATATACTTTGGTAGAGTAATAGTGTAGTACCTTTTGTTAAACTGTTGTACCTCTACAACAGATCTGAGCTTTTCACTGTATGCAGAACTAAATGAAGTTATTTCTGAAATTGTTGTGCATTATTTGGAGATTAGAATACCTAATGAGTCTTTCCATCTCTGCCTTATCTGTCAATGGCACCTGTTACAATGTAATTGTGACCATGCAATGAATACAATAAATACAAAACCTTAAAACTTTCAGAACTTTAACAAGAATTTGCTGCTATTGGAAACCTGAAGATTTCAAACACTTCCTTCCTCCTCCACTCCCCTTGTAAAGAAAATTAAACGCTGGGTTTGAAAACAGTCTGCCAGTAATTATATAAATGGCCTCTCTAGATTATGTGTGGAACAGTATGATCTCCCAGAGGAGAAGGGATGATGCCAACGTAGAAGTAACCATATTCAGTGTCAGGACATACTTTTGCTTTTAACTCTCTATATCCATCCAATCAAAGACTGTGTGGAAAATTCTTGAGAATTACTCATGCTGCTAGTGAAAAGCTCAAGAGTCCAGCTGCCCTTCTAGCAGAACTCTTTTAGCTGTAAGAGCTACGTGGACATGCTGTAAGAGCATGGTGGACTCCATCGCTGGATCCCACTCCATTGCTGTTCAAAACAGAACACTAGCAAAGCTCCCTGGGCACTCCATCACCCATCCATCTGAAAACAGTTGGACAAGCAAAAATCTTGTTCAGATTCAAAATAGATGATTAATGGGATGTCAAATACAGATTCTGTTTTCTGCGAGTGAGCAAGATGGTTGCCATGTGTCTGTCTTTTGGAAGCAGATGAAAGTGCCTGAGTTCTTTGAAAGACAACATGTATAAAACCTTTCTACTGACTAGAAGCAACAGATATCTGTAAGCTTTCATGCAGCAGAAAAAGAATTGGGCTGATGCAACTGAAATCCTTCACCACTTTTCACTAGACACTGGCACTTGTGCATTTGAGGAAAAAGGAAGTTCCTCTTGGATCCTGTTATAATTATGTCATGTCAGAATGAACAAAGTAGGAGTATCAGTTTTTCTTGCAACGTGTAACAAGTTTGGGAAGAAGGCAGTGATCCTGTTTTTAGAAGTCCTCCTCTTGCTTGCACAGCATGAACTTTAGTTCATTAGGATTAAGGTAATTCACTAACAGATACCAGCATAACCGTTGATAAGCATAGTACACACTAATTGTTTACAAATAAATATGCTGGAAAATGCAATACTTTTAAAATTAAATATTTTTTCAAATGCTTTAGAAGCCAGATCTAGAGAGCTGTTTTTTCTGAAACAAGCGGATCTTGTATTTCCCTGCTTTTTCTTATGTTTGGGCTGGTAGCAACTTGCCTGGGGATTTATTGGTGCTTGCAGCAGTTTTAAACACATTTTCTTCAGAAGCCTACTGTAATAGTGAAATTTATTCTTGTTATATTTCTTGATACTGGTATTTCTTCTTGCTGTAAAAGAAAAGTTCGTGGTAACCTTACCTAAGGAGCTCTTTTTGCGATCAGATAGCTCAGTAATACCACCTTGCCACCTGTTACTCATCTGTGGGGTTTTTTTCCTGTTGAAAGGAGCAAGTTATTTTTAAGAAATGAGATGGTAAAAAGCCACTTACCTGAGCCTTTTGGAAACTGGTGTGAAATGCATGCATCTCACATAGATGTTCTGTTTCCTCTGTCTGATGTTGGTGTTTATAGCATAACATTTCTGTTTGTCCTCCTAGTTTCTGTGAATACTCCTCTAGCTTTGGCAGATCTACTGTATGAGAAATGCTTTACCTGAGGTCTGAAAGACTTCTTGCTGTCCTGCCTTGTCACAATGGTACTAGGCTTATACTGGTTGACAGAGTAAAAAGTTAATGCGTGAGTTATTCTTCTGTACCTTCCAGTTGGTTTCAGGATGTTGAGGAGAACAGGGGCTCTGATCTCTCTCAGACTATAGGACCATTTTTAGCCTTCAGATTAGGATGTACCTACCCATTCCTTTCACAGAAAGAAAGTGAGCATATTGGAAAGTGAGCTATATTTTAGAGAGGTGTTTTCCAGCTGTTTTGGTATACGCCAGACTGTGTCTGTCATGTCACTCTTGTCACCCTCGCTGCAGGCTGTAGCATTAGCAGTTCAGTCTGATAGTCTGCCAGAGCTCTGCCCTGTTTAGGATATCATCATCTCGACAGCCAGGTATGCTTTGGTAGTGGGAAGATGAGAGCATTAGACCTTTCTTCACCAGTTTTCCTCCCTTCTCTGCGCGTCAGAAATTCCAAGAATTAACCACATCGTCCTGCAGATTTGCCTCCAGCCAGAAAGGATGCCTGCCACTTGATTCTGGCTAATGCATGTTTTTGAAAATGCAGAGATTTTTAAAACTTTGCAGTGACTGCATGTTCTTTATACTCCCTTTGTGCTTCTGTGCAATTATAAACCCCAAGCTCAGGCTAAAAACTTAAGCTGACACAAGTTTTTCTGTTTTGGTGAAGCCCAGAGAGCTGCACATGATCTGGCCTTCTTGAAAAGAGATTTTTCCTTCATTTCTTCATTTCCTTCATTTTTTTTTTATAGTGCCAAATGCCATTTAAATACTATTGCCTATAGACTATTCTATTGTTACTTATAGGACACAAATAATCATAGCTGTGAATGGAACCACTTGCCTCCCAAGCACTAGGAAAGGCTGCATGTGGCTGAAGCTTCAAGTCTGCACTGAATTTTGTTCATTTGCTTACGATTTTATGGTTTCAGAAGAGAGGGAGTCAGCATGTTAGTGTTTGTTAATTGTCAAGCATAAGAAAGGGGACTAGGTTATGGTATCATGATGTTTATTTGGTTTTGTACATCACTTAATGTAGTCTTTATTAAAATGTTTTCCTTCATTATGTTACATGTCATATCTGGAAAATATTTTCAGGATGTTTTGATCCAACTCAGAATTTTAAAGCCGTTACCATATTCCAAAATTTCTCATCTTACCTTCAGAAGTAACTTTGTAAGCTGAAGCTTCATCGCTAGGCAGTGAATCACACATTCCTGTGTGCCGCAGCCCTTTTGAAAACAAGGTTTAAGACATTTTGTGCTTCATTCTTTGACATGTTATCCAGTTTGCTTGAAAGGCTGGGATCTGGGAGGGGAAGGAGTCTGAAGCTAAATCTGGCTTTGAACGGAAACACTCTGTGTGTTTTGTGTCTGTTTGAGAGTGAAGGGTCAGATTGCAGTTTTACTTTTTGATTTTATTTTTCATTATTAAAGGGACTGGGTGGGTGCAAGTTAGGTTTTTTAAGAGAGGTTCTGTTACAAGAATTATTTGTGGAATGAAAAAGGTGCACCAAAAAAAGGTTCAGCCCAGGTAATTGTTACAGCCCCTGCCATTCGAAGGGACTGTTTGCGGGGGTGTGTGTGGTGGTGACCCCAAATAAATCCTGAGGAATACCCTGTTTTTAAGAGGAAATGAGACAAAGGAGACCAGTACCAATGGTAGTTTATTTCATCCCCTTCCTAAGTACCCCTTCTCTTGGCTTGCCCGAGACAGCTCTAAATTTAGAAAACGTACAAAAACCCAACATTTCTGAAGATGCCACAGGCATTTAAAGATGTCCATGCGGAAGCTTCGGTGGTGTTCCAGCAGCCAGGGAGGGCTGTGGCTGCCTGTGCTGGAAGCTGGAAGACTGCCACTCTTTTTCCTTTGTTTTGCCTTCCTTTGCTGCAGGACAGCAACCAACACTAGGGTTAGTGTTAAAAAGAAATGACAGAGGTGATGAATTTCAGCCTCAGGTCTTACCACCCTTGCCACCATCTCAAATGCCTGCTAACGCCACAGTCACCAAATCCAGTAGTTTGCCTGCACTCACTTGCAGTTTCCTCCTCACTGTGGGAAGCACCTTACCAGGACAAGTAAGGAGTTAAGGATAGTGAAGACAAAAAGAAAAGGAGATTAAGGTGTTGGCTTCCCCCTGTCACTGTTTTACATCTGATATGGCAGCTTACATACTCAAATCCCCATGCCATCTGCCCATGTTACTGTTCAGACAGGCAATGTCATATCTTCCCTAGCCTGGGATGTTACTTACCTTTTTGTTACTCTTAGTTTCACAAAACTGTTAACCCTTTTTTCTTTCTGTCTCTCTTCTCTCACTGACCCAAAAGAAATAACCTGATATAGCCTTTAAAATTCCCTCATTTATACATGTTAGAACTCTGTATTTTGCTGATAGTATTTTGAGAAACTGCATGCAGGTTTGTGTTTCCCAGTAGGGTTTGGTTTCTGGACAGAGCTGAAGAAAACTCGTAGGAGTAAGGTGGAGGAATGTTCTTTACATAGGTGTGTCTTCTGAAGCAATGAGTAATGAGGTGGTTTAGTCCACGTTTCTAATCCCTCATGCCTCTGATGGTTACAGTCTTTCTAAAGCAAGTGGTTTCATAGGAAGGACTCTCCCCTCCTGCACAGGGCTCTCTGTACCACAATAGGATTTTCTGACTTCTTTTTGACTTCATTGCAAGCTTCTACACAGACTGTTTTGCAACTCAGCCCCTTCCAGTGGCTTTAAGTGTTGAGCATTGTCAGAAACAAAATAGTTTTTAAATTATTTTTTAAATAGCAGCATTTTATGGGGCATTTAACTATCTGCTTTTTTTCTGCATCTGAGAGGTTCATGAAGTAGTTCATAATAGAATTTAGGGAATTTTAAAAGCAGTTGTATGTAGCTAATTGTGTTTCTTTCCCTCTTCAATAACATTGAATTCCCTCTTTAATAGCATGTGAAACTAGCTGTTGCCTAAGCCATTTCTATATTTTTTTCCTACTGATGTTTTGTTGAAATTGAAATGATGAACACACTTTTAGCAAATACTGTCAATATTTAGGTAAGCAGTCAGAAAGTTTTGGCTTTTATTAATGTAGATTTCCCTCATGGACAGGGCTATATTACCATTAGAGTAAAACCACATAGTTACACTGTGTTTGAAACAAAACACTTGAATGGTGATCTGTAGAAATGTGTCCAGCCAGTAGCCTCATGATGTGCATGCATAGTCTCTGTTCAGGAGACCCTCTATTCAGCAAGCCACCTCAAATGTGCTCACTGGGATGAGGACAGGAATACTGAACATCCTGAACAAAGTTCTGCCATTGCTTATCCACTCTAAGTGTGTTTAATAGGCTGCCAGTGTTCCCTGTGAAAGTAAACCTCAAAGCCAAACGCACTTGTCAGTTGCTTGAAAAGCTGCAGCCCTGATGTTCTTCGCTGCTTGTTACTTCATTTAAACTAAATTGTCATCATTTACACACTTGAAAGTCCTACTTTCCACCTTCCTTGTGAGGAGAACTGCTTGCAGGTTGGCAGCTTTTGGTGAAACTCTCTCATGGGTGAGCTATTGCTCACTGGATTACCTTAGTAACGCCATTGCCTGTTCCAGGGATGCTGCTGAAATCATCCCTAGGACTTCAGAGCCACTGCTTTTTCTGTAGCACCAGTGACAGTGAAGGTGGCCACCAAGGAATGGCTGTGGGTGTACGTAAGGCTTCTGCAGCTGTGCTGTTAAGCACTGCTGTGTAGTCTACCAGTTGCATTGTTTCTTGACTTTGTGTCAAAATAACTAGATAGAAAGTATATCCTTCTAGCTTTATTTATTCTGTTTGCATCCTCCCCTCTGAAATACTCAGTAAAGTCTGTAAAACAAAAATTATCTGGTACTTGTACATTGAAGAGCAAATGCTGGTTGCAGAGTAGGGTACTGCTCCGTAGTTTATAATTCCTTTGTTCTCCCAGGATTGTGTGGAAAAGAAGTCCTACTGCATCAGTGATTACTTTAAAATGAAGTGGAGGTGGATTTTAGCTGTAATTGCCCACGTTTCATGTATCTGAAAAATATCAACTATCTACTTGGAATTGGGATATAATTGCTTTAATTGGTATTGAATGTAATTATTTGAAAAAGGAGGGGCAAGCACCACAAGTGTTGCATAAAGTATCTTAAATGACACTTAATGCATCTTAAATGAATTTGTCATACTCATCTTGATGCAGACACTTGAAATAATGGCTTTGTTTTTATTCTGAGCAGTGGTAATATTCTGGTTTATTTCAGAGACAGCACAGTGCTAAGTGCTTTGATTTTCTTTCTTCCTTTCCTTTTTTTCCCTTCTCCTGTGACTGGACTGCTGTGAGAGCAGAGGAGGAAGGGCACTGGTGCACTGTTTAGCTGGAAGGTCTGAGCAGAGTGTAAAGAAGTTGTGGGTATGTCTTCATGGTTGAAAAGAAAACCCTCTATAATACAGAAGGAGATTTTATTGTTGGGTTTTTTTATCTGAAAAATGTTGGTAAAGAGTGAAATTCTACAATAATCTTGTGACTCAAATAATTAGGTCAAGTGTTTTTAAGTGAGGCAAGTTTGCAGTTTACTGTACAGTCTGATGTAATCAAAGCAAGGTGGTCGTTATGCTGATAGGCAGTTTTGCAGTATTGAATCTCTGGTTGAGAGGAGTCTTTATATTGTGGTTTGGTTTTTTTTTTTTTCAATGTCAAACCCATATGAAGATGTAAACATAATGTGAAATAATCTGAGAGCCTAAATGACACAAAACAGGGCAGTGAAATGTGTTTATGGAGTCCTGTAGTCAGCATTCATTTAAAAACTTTCTTCTCAGCCTATTTGTGCTGTAGTATTTGGCTTCACGTATACGTATAATACCATCTGTCTCCAAAATCTCAGTGAGAAGACCTTTACAGAAAGCTTGAAAATGTCTCTGTGGATGAATCTCAGTGAGAAGACCTTTACAGAAAGCTTGAAAATGTCTCTGTGGATGAAGTCCCACTGGGTACTCAAACATAAATCTCAATTCTGCAATTTCTTCCTCAGCAAAGCAGATCTCCTTTTTATTTCTGTTAATTATTTCAGAATCCTTAAAATCTTTTACATAGTCTTTAATATGAAAATAATGAGCTAACTTCAAATACAGTAATGGACTTTCCTGTTTTCTTCTGTGTATTGCTCTGCAGGTTAAAGTGGGGGAAAAAAAACCCAAACCCAGAAACCCTCTTGCCTGGATAGATTTTTCAACATGAATCGTGCTTTTAGCAGGAAGAAAGGTAAGTAGTTTAGCTTGTGTTTCATGGGAGACATAAATATTCTGTATAAATTCTGTAAAATAACAAGAATTGTATGAGGAAGTACTTACGAATATTTGCACCTCGTTAAGTAGGTAGAAATGGGCAGTCTTCTGTAAGATGTACAGAGCAAAGTGTTCTTAATTCATAGCTATAGAGTTTTCTGGATTGTAAGGGATATAATAAATAATATTTTATTGAGGGTTTTTTGTGTGTGCTTATATATGTATGTGCATATATATATACATGAAATGCACTTTTTTCTTTTTGTACACACCAAAGAATGTGTTGGACTTCTAACTTTAGAACTTCTAAATACTGTCTTCTGTATTTATTATGTACACTCATTGGGGTTTTATTCTTGGAAGAGCTATTTTAGAAAACATTATTTAATACACTTGAAATATCTCAGGCAGCAGAATATCCCTTATCCTTAAGAAGCTGTTCTGAACTTACAACAATCTGAAATACGATGCCTTCCAAAAGAGCATCAAACTACTAAATATTCAGAGTTATGTATGTTGCTGCTCTTCTGACTTGCTTATTATTCTCTTTTTATGGACTGTTTATGAATAAACATACGTTTTAGATGGAGCATTAGAGCTGTAGCTTTTTTAACTGACAGCTTTATTGCTATTTTCCCCTTTTTATTTGTAATGTAGAAAATATTCAGCAGGTTTAATTTCTTTATTTTTCATGTTTTCTTTGAAAGTTTCTTAAGTGTGACAAACACTGAGCCAGAGTCCCTGCTTTAATAGCTAGGAGTAAACTCAGCTAGAGTAAATTTAAACATTCTGTTTATGTAACAAGAATTCCTGCTTTGGTGTCAGTATCAAAGCTGGAAGTAAAAGAAATCTGCCATACCTTATGCTGTCATGAAATGACAGCATGACTGCATTCTTCCAAGTCTAGTGCATGTATTTGTTAAAGCCAGATGAATCAGTGTAAGTAGTCTGGAATATCAGCAGACATTGCTTGATCGCAGAAGGAGGGCACTTATTCCCAAAGGCTACAAAACCAGATGAAAGACTGTTTTATAGCCAGTAGCACAATGGATGCTGAGGAAATACGCTCAGTTCCATAGCCCCACGCTCTTGTTAAGCACTGATATATTTTCTTATAACAGTGCTATCAAGAGATCTGTACCTATCTGTTGCTTGATAGTTTTGCCTGGCTTCTTCCAAGTAATTTGAGACCATTTTGGTATTCTTTCAAGTTTATTTTATTACAGCTGGGAAAGAAACTTGGGTTTCATAGATTTTGTTTTGTCTAGGTGGCCACATAATTTTTTTCCTTCTTTCTTACGACTTCTGATGATACTTGAAACTCAGCCCCACTGTGTTTCAGATACAGACTGGTAGTGTTTTATGTGGGATATCTTCCACGATGCTTTCACTCGTGCCCAGAGGTCTAAAATGCTTTCAGTAATTCTCATTGCCCTAGGCAGCGTCTGCATCTTGCCTTTGTGGTCAATTTGTGAAGTTGTATCCTCAGATATTGGGGATCATTTGGGGGTGTCTGGACTCATTCCTTTCTGTTTTCACTATTTCTTCATAAGAAAATTCTTACTGACCTCACCTAACTTCTTGGAGTTTCGTTGTATTCAAGGGCACTTGCTGTGGTGTTCAGTAGATGATGTGTGTTGTTCTCTTTACCCAACAAGAAAAAACTATAAAAGAAGCTGTCAGGCACAAGGAAATATGGTTCTTGTGGATTCTTAAAAATAATTCAGAACTTGAGCAACCAGAAGAGTTACATACTGTCATCCATTTATTTTACTCATAGTAATCCCCACATTTCTATTCTCATATCCTAGGAGAAACACAGATTTCAATCAAACAATTGCCAGGAATAAGTGAAAATTATGTGTTTTTCAGGCCAATTGAAGTTGAGAAGAGCTTGGCTCTATCAATGTTCATGTCTAATAACCACATTTAAGAAGAGGTTCAAAAACTTCAACTGCTGAATTTCCTTTATTGTATTTCCTGATGTTACTTCCAGACCTCAGCAGTACAATTTCCATGCTTGTGTTCGGTCGGGTTGTTTGTGGGTCTCTTCTGTTCACAAGAGCATGGATATTTTGTGGAGTTAACTACGTGAGTGCCATGATTTCCCTAGCTGTTCTCTCTAAATCCAGATTAGTCTCCTGGTGGGGTTTGTGTTAATAACAAGCTTACATCGCTCTGTTACCTTGGAGTTACATAAGCCTATAGGATTTTGAAGGGAATTTAAGCAGAATGTTATGTATGTTCTTGCTGCTTTGTTACTACAACAAAGCTTGTGAAAACATTTATGTTTCTGTCACAGTATCAGGAACTTGCTTTTGTATGTGATCCAAGTTTGGGTTATGATTTCTGAAGAGTCCTCTTAATTTTTCCTATCTCTTTTCCTTGGAAGTCAGGTGCAGTAGCATGCTTACTTGGAAATCTGGTAGTGCAAAAAATCTGTAGGGCAGATTGAAGTCTGTCCATCTTGAAATATGTTTGCATCTTGATAAAGTCTGTGTCTTTTCAGTACCTTAGGAGTATTAATGTAATTCTCCTCTAAGAGATCTTTGTAAATGCTCTATTTCCTCATAAACTTTTCTCATTATTAGTTGTCATGGTTTAACCCCAGTCAGTAACAGCACCAGGTAGCCGCTCACCCCTCGCATCCAAAGGGATGGGGAAGAGAATGGAAAGAAACTCATTGGTTAGAATAGAGACAGGTTAATAGGGTAAGAAAGGAAGATGGTTTTGTATGTGTTTGGTTATTCTTTTAGTGAATGGAGGCGCCTCTTCCAGATTTGTTTGGCACGTTTTATTCATGAACAAAAACAGTTAGTGTAAGAACCGGTGCATATAAGTAAACAAAAATTTACTGGGATTTGTTGGGTTTTGCCTCACGAGAAGTGTGAAAGAAAACTGTTGTTGCTGCTAGACAGAGGCACTTCTAAACATGGAATGACTGTAATCCAAACTTTCTTGGAGTTAAAAAGTGAAACTTTTTGAGTATCTCAAAAATAGTGCTAAAGACGTAGGAATGTGTGTCTCCTTTGAGCTAAATTTAATAGTAAATTGAAGTCTGTGAAATCCGTTGGACTTTAGTGAGGTGGTGGAGGGTGTAAATCAGTTGAATTTAGTTCATTCTTTGTTACACCCCAGTGGTCCTCCTCCATCCTAGAATAAATGTCAGCCTTAGTTTACATAGGGCACAAAGTTCAATGCCAAATCTGCTGTTGTATGCAGGAACCTGAACTTTCTAATGGGTGTTTTCCATATGATGGTAGTTCATAAGGTTGGTAATTGGCGTCACGTTATCAGCTCATGAGATGTAGATGGTATTCATAATGCTAAATGGAATATATTGAAGTAATAGCCTGTCATAAATCTTAAGTTTCAGCAATAACATTTCTGTTCAGTGGCTTTTTATGAGTCTCATTTATGAGAGTGTAGACAGATGCATTTAATGGACGGGATCTGACATATTAAAAAAGTGCAATCAAAGTTTATGGGATGCTCTTTTATATGAATGAACCGACTATAATATTATCTTTATTTTTATTTATGCTGAATTCCAGATTTGGAAAATGTTTTATTTTTTATTTCTTTTTGTGGGGGATGAGTAGACAACGGGTGAAGCCCCAAAAGAGCAAAAGATAAGTAAGTCCTAAAGCAAATACTTTCATTCTGTCAGAGCATATTTTAATCAGTGCTTTAAATAAATGTGGGCTATTGTGTGTTCAACCTCTGAATTAACACTAAGGATAAAAACCATGGAGAGTAGATACTTGTATCCTTTTTAGAGGGTCTGTAGCTACAAATGAGGGTTACGCTTTGGGAACTTGCTCCATAGGATTCATGTTAGGTCTGCTCAGATGAGACTAGTTTTTCTTTTCCTTCTGTTAACGTGAGAACAGGAGGATAATTTCCTGTTGGCTGTTTTATCTGCATTATCTTTGGAAAGATATTGCGGAAGTCATCATATCTATTGCCTGCTTTACAGAGTATTCTAGGAAAGTTAACAATGATGTTTGCCACAATAACTCTTTGTTGCATCTGCAAACAAACCTCAGGAGCTCCTTTCAAGAACACACACACTGCTTAACCATAAAGCACTAAATACTGACTTCAGAATGGCAACAGGATCGAAGTCCTGAGCGTTTTGGTTTCATCCCTATTAAAATTTCTGCAGCCTCATTTATGGAATGTTAAATGATTTGCACAGTGGTTTGGCAAGCATACAAGCAAATAAATTCTTGATGTAAGTTGTTACTAGCGTATAGTGTAGAGTTCTTGTCCAAGTGTACTAGTACAAGTAACTTCCCCGCAGCTACAATCTAAAGCCTTGGGCTGTGTAGGTAAGCTGCTCATTCTTGTCTAATTAAAGACAAGAAATACGCATTATTCCATGTGAAATAAATTCAGGTGCATGCCAACCATACCTTGATAAGAATCACAATGACTGCTTTATTTTGTAGGACTCTTGTGAAGCTGCTGGAAAATTGCAAAGAACATCCAAAATATGTCATTTAAGAAAATAGTATTTTATGAAATCAAATGCTTTAGGTACATGAAAAGATGCACTGTAGGTATGTAAGCAGATGCATTTTGTAGTTCTAAATGGATGCTGCCATTGCTTTCCTCTCTTTGCAGTTTATTAGCATTTTTTTAAAGTTCAGATTAAACTTTTCTCATACATTATTTTAATCTTCCTGTATTAAAAAATAAATCTATTTTAACTGTATTGAGACTCACATTTCTGTTCTTTTTCCTTTGTTTTGCTCCACAAGAGTGACACACATAACAATTAATGATTTAACAGTTTGAAATTCTTTGAAAACTTGTCTTTTAAAGCTTAGTTGATACTTTTCCAAACTTATTTATAGCTGTATACTGGAATAGTGGACCAAACTGAATACAGAAGTTAAAGGTGGAGTTGTAGGCTTGGTCTGTGCATACTTCAAATTAAAATCATGTGAAAATATGACCACTTAAATTATGCTATACCAGTAATCTAGTTCTCAACTATAGCTAGAAGCTTTTGTGAAAGACACAGTGTAGCTTATCCTGTGGTAAGAACATGTAAGAGGTACAGGCTAAATAGTTCAGAGTTTTTTTTCTTCGTTTTTCCCTTATGTAGGAAGCTGAATTTGTTAAAAGTTCCTAAGATCAACAAATCAGAAATGCAAAAGCAAAGATTTACTCCTAATCATTGGTTAGTTGCAGTAATACGTTATCATGGTCCTATTTTTCCTTCCTTGTAAAACCTACATACTAGCACCTGCATCTTAAATATAGATAACATAAAATGTATAGGTTATGCAGTGAGTGCTACTATTGGAGAAAATGCAAATACCTAATTTTTTTTCCTTCATTTTGTAACTATGCCAACTTGACATTCTGTGATATCATTTTGCGGGTTTAGTAATCAGTTGTTTAAAACCATTCATAAGGTCCTCCATGAGGACACAGAAAGGCAAAACACTGTGAAAAGCTCACTCTATTCTAGGGAGATAAAGCTCTGTCATCTTGGCAAAGAATAAATACATCTCCAGAACATTTCATATTTAAAAGAAAAAGAAATAACAAAATTATTTTTGAGTTATGTATGTTGATGGGTATTTGTCTATAGATGCTTAGGGCAGAATCTAACTCATCATTTCAACTGTTTAATCTTAGTAACCCAGTGATAACTTTAACAAATTACTGCTGTAGATATGGATTGTACTCGTTCATTCCTGTAGAAGGTGGTTGGAACAAATACTGTAGCTGAATTACAGAAGCACATGGGTAGATTATTGTTCGTTAATAAAGTTTAGGTATTGCATTCAGATGAAAACTGGTACCAAGCATTAAGCCTCAAGGCTCACTGTATCAGCTTATTTGTTGCCTGCAGCAGTCAAGACAGATTCCACCTTGTCTGACTAACATAAGCAAGGTTTGTGAGAACCTGCCTTTTCTCCTGTGGGGTAGGATAAAGGATATAATTTCACAGGGTGATAATTCTTCTACATCCTATTGTGAAGATTTTCTTTACTTACACAGGTATAGATAATCAAGGGAAAATGAAAGATATAGATACGTATATACACACACTGAAGCAAATAAGCTCTTTCCTCCCTGAGGCATCCTAGATGTAGCACTGATCTTGTGGGATGCTCTCTTCTTCAGGAGACTGTTATTAGTCTGATGGCCATACAAGATCTTCATTTGCAGAGCAAGTTCTGTAAAGCAGGAAGAGACAGTTTGAAGACTACTTCCTTCTGTCAGTGAGGAAAACATCCATTGATGTCAGATTTCAATTCAGTAAGAAATTAAAGGCTTTTAGTTTCTACCTTCTAAAAATAATTGTATTTTCACCGTGGCACTAAAAAAATGCTAAAATCATATTCTTTTCTGTTCATTGTATTAAATGGTCATTCCATTTAATACAATGGAATACAATTAAATGGAATGGCCATTAGGTCTCATGCTTTGATAAATGCTTTGGAAACATATTGAGTCACATTTAGCCTGCATGAATTACTAATGAGAGTGGGGTTTAGTGAAGCAGTTAACCAAACTTGCACTGTTGAGCATTGTTTTGCCATTTAGAAAATAGTTCATCAATGCCTCCTACTAAATCCATTCTATAATACCTGTGGGCAGCACTGTGTGGAGAAATTAATCTCAAAGGGAGAACAATTTCTTGGCACTGTTACTGCTTTCCTTTTTGGTAGATAAATGGTCAGCTGCACTGTTGTCTAACCTAATATCATCCTCTGCTAAGTGCAGCA
The DNA here is from genome assembly GCA_027925045.1 of Hypotaenidia okinawae. NCBI lineage: Eukaryota > Metazoa > Chordata > Aves > Gruiformes > Rallidae > Hypotaenidia > Hypotaenidia okinawae. The sequence continues at coordinate 8,528,978 of BSDF01000007.1, forward strand.
CAGTTGTTCTAGATGCTTGATGAAGTCCCTCAGTCTACTGACTTCAGCATGTGATTTGTCAGCATGTTCCTCTTCCCCAGGTCTCCCAACACTGCTGAGCACTCTGAAATGGTTCACAGTTGCTTCTAGGTTGTGTGATGACCAAGCACTTAATGTGAAATGCAGACTGTAAAAAAATCTTTCCTTTACAATGGGAGTGGGCTGGTGTGATTCACAGGGGACTAGAAAGGAGTGAAGTCTCAATTCGGAGCACAGTTAAGCCTCTGACTGCCATGTTGCCCAACACCCTGCCTCCACCCTTGCAATTCTCTCTGTCAAACCACATGTTTTCCAAATGTTAATCTTACAGAGTTTTTTCCACTGTCCTTAGGAGAGCAATGCATGTTGGCAGGGAGTGAAACTTCAGAAGCTCTCATATCAGATTCTCCTAAAAGTTAGATAGGATGCTGTCCTGCTGCTACAGAGATTCTCTAAAAGCCTGTGCTGCACTCATGCATGCTGTGCATGAGGAGGTGTTGTGTAGACAATAAACTATCTCCCTTTTAAGCAGAGCTGTGGTTTACCCTATGTCCTTGAATTCTGAACAGTGATCCCATTTTTTTTTTCTCCACCTTTTCTCCCATGCAGTGCCAATGTTTGGCAAAACCACCGCATGCTTAGGCTTTTACCTCTTCAATCTCTTGTACCTCATTCAGGCTAAACTCTGCTTAGGCTTTAATGGGCTCTGGCTCAAAATCGTAATTCTCAAAAAATAACTGAGCACTTGTTTTTTAAACTTTAATGTAAAAGCTAAGGCAACCTAGGTTAAGAGCTTCAGAGAAGATCTCAGATAACTGTAGTTTTCAACCAGTGTGATAGGACGACTCTTTGCTTTCTACTGCTCTTATGTTAAATGCATGCAGTTGTCGGTTTTGGTTTTATCTAGGCTTTTGGTCCTTGCTTCAGGACTTACTGTTTTATTTATCTATGAAGGGTCTAGAACTGTTTTTGCTATATAACTAATAAAATAATCATATGAACTGTGATTTTTCATTGTAGGGTTTCATATTTTGTTTCTTTGTAATGAATAATTAAGTATGAAGCTGTGAAAACCTGTTTAAAATGAATTTTCAAACTGAGGGATCATGCAAACTACAAGCCACATCTACATCAGGTATTTAAGCAAATACCTGTTTTATAGGTTTTCTCTTTTTTTCATATTTTCCTGGTTTATTGTATGCAGAATCCCTGAAATTTGGTGTTTCTCAGCTGCAGTAAAATTAAGTCTAAGCAGTATTTCAAACAGCTGCTTGAGCAGGGCATAAATCCAAAAGCAGGGTTTACAATCCAGAAGGTAACAAACTTCCCTGTAAGAGCTGGTGTGATTTTTAGCCGTGTCTGCTATCAGTGTGAGTTTTATCTTATATTGCTATTGTTCAGCATTAAGACCTCTTTCAAAAGTGCCACCACTCTGTGAGTATTGCCTGCCTCTAGGAAATGGGCTTCCAACCTCAATGGGAAACTTGAATAACCCATGCTACAGTGCCTGTGGATCTACATCTGGATGTTGGAAATGCTGCTTGCTGACTCACTGTTTTAATCAATGGCATGAGATTCATAGAATCCAGGCATCTTTTTGGTAGTCTTGCTTAGTTATTGATTTCCTTTTAAGGTGGGAGTACCTGTCCATATTTCTTAATCTTCCCCTTAACTATGGGTACCTAGAGTTATGTTTCCCGACAGTGTTATTCCTTGCTGGAATCCCTATAGCATTACAGTTTGAGGTTGGTAGCAAGTGGAAGATTTCATAAAAGCATTTAATGTCAAGCTTTGTACCTAACCACAGTAATATTGGCAAGATTGCTAGGTGTTTATTTAAGACAAGCACTTGGGTTGCAAATTAAGTAAATTTTTTTCAGATTTGAACTTGCCCTGCTTGGGAATGGGAAGAGGGGAGGAAGAAACATTTCAAGGAGTAGTTTTACTGATACTTGTGTAGTCAATCAACTATCCATAAAATCACTTTAGAAGCTACAATCCTGTCGCTTGTTCCTGCTAGCACTGGGCACAGAATGAATGGAGGACTGGTTTTGTTGTTAGGTTGTTTGGGGTTTTTTAAGAGGTTCAGTGTTTTATTTTTACTAAATTTTCTTTCCTCTCTGAATTTAGAAATATGACAGGATCCTTGCTGAAACTAGTGAGCACTTGATGTGTAAGAAATGGGTAAATAAAACATTTGCATTAGCAAGGTTAATGCACATTTCAGAGTCAAAACTTGCACTGTGCTGGTCTCTGCTGTGCTGCAGTAGGCATGGTGGGACAGAGAGCTGTCCTGCCTCTGCCATCAGGTTCCTTTGCTATCCTCTTGTTTCCTTTGAGTAAGCTCAGCTTCCTCACCAATCTGCTGTCACCAGTCAGAGCACTGCAGTTCCGCAGTGCTCTGACTGGAAGTAGCATGCTTACACTTATCTGTGGGGTTGTCAGGCTTTATTGTCACATTCCTAATTCACAAAGATTGTTACTTGTTACTTGAGGAGAACATCAGCCCTTGATATTGTACTCTAAATAGAGGTCAGGTCTCAGGTCTTAAAATGTTCTGGGAAATGAATGTGGTTCTCGGTTCTGGTATCCCAATGAAAAGCCACAATTGAAAGGAAGAGCCACTTCAGTGCATAGCCGTACTCCTGGGTGCTGCTGAATGGACAAATCATGCTTCCTTAATTAAGAAGTGATAATATCACTCTTTGGTAATGGAGCTGAACATTGCTGTCATCTAAAATTAAATTTCTTTAAAGAAAAAAAAATTACCACCAGCTTTGCAGTTTTGATCCTGTTACTGTGGTGACTATCTTGTTTAGCAGTTCTCTTGCTGCTGCATATTCATAACCTTTTACTTACTGGTTTAGTGTCAATAATTGTCACAGCTTTTGGTCTTGACCAGTTTGAAGTGAACAGGATTTCTTACGTGTAACTCACAAAAAGTCCCTAATCGCTGTAACTGCAGCTCCCATTTAAGGGAATTGTCGGTGAATATCCAAGGGTAGAAATTTGCTTTAAGCTATTACTCTGTGTCTTAATTCAATAAAGTTCCAGATTTGTGACTTTAACACATTCTAATTAAAACAGGGGTGGTCTCATGTTAGAAAACACTACTAAATATCGAATCTGTGGAGTATAAAATACTACTCAGTGTTTCAGCATCTCTCATGCGGTTGTTAATACTGTTTAGGATTTCAGAACACCTTTTCTTAAGTGTTTTCAAATGAGAAAAATTTAAAAAACAGTTTCTGAATTTCTCATAAAAATAAGGATTATCTCATCTTTGGAATCACACCTTAAATGACATAGAATATTCTACAAACCTATTGAAAAGAAGGATGTATATCACAAAGTATGAACTCATGAGCACCATGTGAAACATGAGGTGGGACAAGTAAAACAGTAATGCAGCTTTATGATATGAAAATCATTAAAGGAAAATATCCAACTTCATTTCAGGTATGTAAGGAAATAGACCTTCTTTTTTCATTTATAAAGGTTAGGGGTTTTTTCTGTCTGTTACCACTCTGATATTTTTTCCAAAGTAATTTCCTTTGTGCTTTTAACGTCTTGATAATTCATCAAAAAAAACCCCTATCATAAAACCCCTGTCCTTAGAAGTGCAACACGCAGTGCTTTAAGCAACAACAGCAGGATGGAGAAAATACTGATCTGAGGCAGAAACAGCAAACAACCTTAGACTAACAAATGTACTTGGGAGCAGGAGTTGGAATTCGTACAGGAAATCAAGTCAGTTAAAAAGGGAAGTGTGTCCAAGAGAAGTAACCAGGTTCTTTCCTGTAAATGTGTGGGAAATTGTGAGATACTCTGTGTTTCCCTCCAGCTGCAATAACTACTCAGGCAGATACCTGAGTTAAAAGGAGAGTTGTCGATGTTTTCCAGATAGATGCTATAAGAGTTTTAACTATTGAATAACCTATTCAGTGCTTCTTTTATTTTGCTTTTCTGTAGACAAAACATGGATGCACACTCCTGAAGCCTTATCAAAGCATTATATTCCCTATAATGCAAAGGTAAGAAAATACGAAGTTACTTTATCCTCTTACCTTTACCTTACCTTTGCTTTTCATTTGAAAACTGCAGAGACGTGAAGTAGCCAAATGAAATAGCAAAGAAAAACTTAGTAAATGTCTCTTGCAGATGAAAAGTGTTTCTTAAATAATGGCCAATTGATTCTTGTTCTGAATTATTTGATGGTTTTCTGGAAAGCAAACAAGTGTTTGTCTTCTGCTTGATGCTCTGTTTCCTTTTAATGGATGCTAAATGGATGGAAATTTTGAGTGGAAAGGAATTTTAACATCACGCTGCATGCTTACAATGCTAGGAAAAATTAAAATTAATAGGACAAACCTCTTTTGAACAATAGGAGAGGCAATGAAGAACAATCCTGTCTGCTGGATGCGTTGAAATGTCGAATACTCTGGATATATGGTAGAATAATAATGGAAATTTTGCACAGTAAAAACAGAAGTCTTATTTTTTTAATCCAGTTACAATGTAGTTCTGCAATAGCATTTCAGTTAGTCTAATAACATGTGTTCACAGAAATTCACCTCCCCAAAATAACAGCTTAGATAATGGCTTACTATAAGGGGGAGGGAATATGCAGTAATCAGCATAACACAGAGTAAAATGAATCGGCAGCTGTTTTCTAAACTGGGAGGGATAATTCAATAACATTTCCACCATGGTCTGTTTTGGATAAAGCTCTCATATGAGTGCTGTTTTTTAATACAAAAATAAAAATCGTTTCACAGGCTGGGACTCAGTTTCCTATACTGGTATTGCCTGATGTATTGTTTGCAATTTTATTTTCCCTAGTATTGCCAGTGAGCAGGTGTTTGTAGTGGAAATTTGAGTCTCGTTCTGCTAGTTGCCAGGTGAACATATTTTATTCTGTGTGCTCTCAAACTGAATTTTTGACCAAAGGATGTATTGCCATTTAACTCTGTAGCCTTGCCAGACACCTTGGCTTTTATATTACAGTTTTTGGGAGGAAGGAGTACTTGCTGGGATGACTATGACATCTGTTTTAAGAGCAAGCCGAAACTATTCCATTAATGCACTGAACAATGTCTGTGTGGGTTTGGTCTTTACTTCAAGAGAAAAAAGAAGCCTCCCTCATCTTTCCTGTATCGTTGTCTTTCTTAAGAGCATATCTTATGAATAGGTGTCAGTACAGCTATGCAGGAAAAGAAAAAAAAATAGAATAAGGAAAACCATAGAAGCATCAGAATCAACTTCTGGAGTAGAAAAAAAGGGATGGGGAATTGCTCTCCAAAGGAAGTTAGTTGGCAGAGTTGTTAGAAAGGCTGGTTGGCAAAAATCCTAGCCTAAATTTTATTTAGGCTAATATATGTCCAAGTGTCCTCTGCAGTCCCACTCCTGTTTAATGTGGGTTCTGACCTTACCAGGCCTCCTCAACCTCTGTGTTGTTGGCCTCTCAGGTCTGTCAGAACATTCACAGGCAGCGGCAATGTGGTACAGCATCTTTTATTTTTTCAAGTTTGCCCTTTTTTTCATTTGAATTACAGTAGACATTATTATTTAGCACTGTCAGTTACTGGATTCATTATTCCAAAGCAAGCAAAAAATTGCCCTGCTGTAACTAAAGGGTAAAGGGCATGCAATTTCCACATAGCCTTTTTTTTTATTGACACCTGGGATGAATTTGCACAGCTTTTCTGAGGCTAGCTGGCATATGCAGACATAATGACATGATTAATTCTATGTGATGTTTCCACCTCAGTTCTCAAGTACCATTTTCACTTTGCAGTATTTTTCTTTTTAAAAGGAGGGCATGTTTCTGTTAGTACCTCATTTGGGTTTTATGATGTTTGGATTTTTAAATAAAATATCCCATTGATTTCATATCTTGTAACTGCATTGTGAAATAATGATTAAAAACTTGGGAAGCATTCATAAAGCAAGTATTGAAAAAGGCTTATTGATTTTTTTTGTCTTCAGATGTTTGCATTGTTCCACTTGCAATTCTGTTCATATAACTTTTACATTTGTTGGGAGGAAAAGACAACACTTTATCTGATTTATTTCAAAAGGTAATTATGTGAGTGAAGAATGACATGTTCAGAAAATCAAATCAGTTTGATGGAAAGCAGTACCAGAGATGTTATTTTTCCACGGGCAAGTGAGCTATATTCTGCTACATAGTTGGGGTTTTTTAATGCAAATTGTGTTTTCTTTATAAGACACAAAATATAGTGTCTTATAAAGAAAATAGTGTTTTCTTTATAAGACGCAAAAATAATTTCTCTGACACTAATCTTGAGATCATCAGAAAAAGGAGAGTTTAAGAACAAGTGGGAAGGTGGGATTTAGTTTGTTTACTTGATTCCTAAGATACCTTTAATAATTGAAGAAGGCTTGTTGATAGAATGCAGTTCATGAATTGACTGTTATTAAAAAAAAAAATCCTAGCAAAGTTAACTGGAAAATCCTTGCAATATAGACAAATGGGCTTTTTTTTCTGCAAATTGGAGAGGACTGTTTAGTAGAGAATTAGTAATGTCTTGTACTTCTTAGGACATACACCCTCAGGATGATTTATGGCAATAATCCTCTTTGCAGGAAAACACGAGCGGAGTTGGTTTTTTTCTGGATGTAAAATCCAGGAGCCACAAGTCCATAAGGATGCCTTTAAATATAAAAGCATCTTGATTCTCCCTCTTCTTTCCAGCATACTCAGACCTCATGGCACAAATCATGCCAAAACACAGAAAATGTTGCAATTTTCTGTGTTTTGGCATGATTTGGTATGCGTGTTTGGTGTAAATTTTTGTTTTGGTTAAATCTCACCAAATTCCCCAGTTTAGGTCTTGCTGAAGGCATTGATAATAAGATCCAGCACTTTCCAGTATGTTCTCAGGTGAAATCCAAGTATACTGATGTCAGAATTTTGTCATCAGTTTGTGGACCTGTATTTTTATTGACTATATAACTCCAAATGAAAGCGTATTGACCGCTTTTTAAAAACAATCAAAAAAAAAGAAAATTTAGAATCTTGTATTATCAAATATGTGGATACAGGACTCATTTAGATGTATTAGTGTAGCACTTTTCATGTTACCAGGATATAAAATGCCAAGACAAACCAAAATTTCTCATGTGTGATCTTTTTTCTGCAATGTTCCATAACTAAGAACAGATGTTTATGTTATTTTCCATATTGGAAAGAAGTGTGCCTTTATAATGGAATCTGACTGCAACCTTAAAAATGGACTGATTGCTGTCATCATATAACTGATTATCCTGAGAGGTGTCTTTCTCCTAATAAAAAGTTATCGCTGCCCAAAGCAGCAATGTTTCCTATGTCCCTTTATAGCCATTTTATACATATACACACACACACACACACAGAGTCTCTTTTATATATATGTTTGTATATGTATGCATATACATGTAGGTGTGTGTGTATATATATATTATTTTTTATTCCAATTTATAGTCCCTTGGCTATTTTTTGGCTTATATCAAATTTGCATTTGCACATCTTTCTATTTTGTAGATGAGAGGTTCTGCTTTGCAAGCCTGGTGTTTCACACAGAGAATCACAGAATGGTAGGGGTTGGAAGGGACCTCAAAAAATCATCTAGTCCACCCCCTCCACCAGAGCAGGATCACTTTAGATTAGATCACAGAAGAATATTCGCATCCAGGAGGGTTTTGAATGTCTCCAGAGAAGGAGACTCCACAGCCTCTCTGGGTACTTTGTTACGTTGGCTGCCAGCATACTGTCGAGTCAGTAGCTTTGACCCGACAGTCGGCTGAAGAGCTGCTATTTTACATAACATGAAGTCATGTTAAACCCTGGGGAGTTTATTTGACCAAGAAATGTGATGACTTCCTAGTGCTGAGACAGCAATGGTCCTGATGTTTACCACAGACATATTTTATAACTTTGTATATTGTCGTAATATCTGTGATTCCTGATGAAGCTGAAATTTGAAACTTTGAGGATAAGTCTGCAAAGATAGCCCAAAAAAGACTTTTAAACAGCTCTTCATTGTGGGATTTTGATGACAATTAATTGTGATTTGTTGTACAGTTTCATGGATGAAGATTCTTCTCAATTATTCAGTGTCTTTCTTGGACCTGTATTGCAACTGTAGGAAAGGCAAAAATTAAAAGGATTAATAATATATACCCTTCAGAAGACATAGCGTTGCCATACTTACTAGTATTAATCTTAACTGTGGTATGATAAACAGAGTTTAGTTAATTTTTCAGCTTTTATTTCTTGTTCCTTCAACTTTTTTGCCATTGAGGAATGACAGATTTTGGAGCAGGCATTTTGTACAAGACTTTTAGATCAAAGATACCGTGCTGCTTCTAATTCACGTAACTGCCATAGGAGTGCTCTAGGTGCAATGATGTCTTTTGAATATCTGCATGTTGCTATCATTAGCATACAGTATTATCAAAGCCATTCTTTCATAAACTGTATTTCTACAAGTTTTCTTTCCTGTGGCTATACTAGCAATTTCTCTTTTTCTATTCAGTGAACATACTACAGAATGATCATGGGTTTGTGTCAGTAAAAATAATTAATGAAGGAATATCAAAGGGAAAATTGCATATAGATTTTCCAGGTAAGCAGTTACAAGGGACACTATTAAAAAGTATGTTTACCATTATGTGGCAAAGCTAGATATAGCAAGATATTGCAAACACAGCACAGAAATGTTGAAAATAAGAATGTAATCAAATAGAGAGTGTTACAAGAAATAATTCATTTTCCTACATTTAATTTATTATAATTAGAATTAATTGCCTAATTCCAATTAACTTTAATTAGAGTATCAAAATGTCTTGGATGTAATCATAATTAATTCAGTGTTTAAGCACAAGAAAAATGACTATTGTGAAAATATCCAAATGAAATATGAAAGCAGAAAATTATAATTTTAGAAGGAAATGCAAATCTGAATTTCTTAGTTATTCTGATACATTACAGTCATGAAACTTGGGACTCATTATACAAAAGATGAATAATCACATAAACAAAGCACAGAATATTTAGAGCCTACAAGGCGTGCTGTCAGCAGGCTTCTCTGCCTCAGGGAAGTGGACCTACCTATTCCATCTTGCTTATAAGATGACATAATTAAAAAGGGAGGCATGTAGGAGGGGGATAGTGCTATATCTACAGATATCCTACAAAAGGAATTACTGTGGTGCAGAAGGATTACATCTAAACTTTCAATAGCAACAAAGGTCATCTCATACCAGGTAGTCAAAGAAGGGGAGCTACGTTTGTACTGTTCAGCATGAAGTAATTTCAGTTGTGATTTGTCTCTGAAAGATAGTGAATATTTCAACTTTATTAAACTGAAGGTTTGTTAGTTTCTCAGAAAGCTCTGTCGAGTACTGAGTGCTTTTGGGAAGCTGTCAGTCTGTCTTGCCTGAGGTTGCATAGCCAGTTTGTAAAGGGTCAAGAAGAAGTGTACCTCCTGCCTCTTAGTCCAGTCACAAATGCTCCCCTTGCTTTCCATCAGTAGTGTATCACTGTACACTAATGGAAGCTGACTAGGGTTTGCCAACAATTGTATATCTCATCTGCATCTGAATGCGCCGAGTTCAAAGACTGTATGAATGCATATTGCGTGCGCTCGAGTAGCCCAAAATGCCCCCTACACATCAGCAAGTAAGGATCACTGTGTAAGAATTAGTAGGCATGTGTCTTAAGGCATCTGTGTGCATCTGCACCTAGTTTTGTCTTTCACATCCATTTAACGTTGCTTGGGTGAAAGCTTTGAAAAAAGGAAGTTGTTCATAATTGGGGTGCCTGATATCTTTTATGACTGAGCACTGGCTGAGGAGCTTGGAAAAATCTGTGCAATAACAGCAGCAGAGTTTCGCTATGTGTATGGTCTCTCTCCCTGTGTCTGTAGCCCTCTGTCAGTTGTGTGAAACAGCCAGCTGCACATCAGGCTCTACAGACCACTCTTAGTCTCCAGAGGATGATCTGCTTCAAGAAAGGAATGAAGTTTATCAGCAATTCCAGTTTTTCTTTCTTGAGGTCCATTTGTTCTTTGTAGGTTGCACAGAGAGCTTTAAGTTTTTCTGAAGCTCCTACTGTCATACATAAATGCAAAAAAATGTATCATTTTGAGGCATGTGCATGAGGCAGAATGCTCAGAGCTAAGTAATTAAAATTTGTCAAGGTGATAAACACTCGTAGAGTGGAGAGGTAGGAGTGAGAAGTGGTTTATAACTGCATGCTGCAGGTGCACATACTGCTAATACTGCACTGCAGTCGGTGGGTATGATGATGAATGCATATGTGTACTGACAGCAGAGACAAGATTCATAAATAAAACCTAATCCCTAACTTTTAGTTTACTAAGATTACAGCTGACTGTAGGCAGACATGATGGGCTGGGCTGATATCACTCTTGGTTATGTCCAGCCATCATCATTGCAGCACAGGGAGACTGCGATAGCATGATTGCTACCACAGAAAACAGCCTGTTTGTTGCACCCTCACTACATCTGTACCTGGCATGTCATCATCATTTCAGAACTCCGGGCTAATAAAAAGCAAAAAACATCTGAAATAATGTGAGACAGTTCAATACAATGTGTAATGCTTTTGTTTCTTTTCCACTCTTAAGAAAAGCAATCAATAGAGCACATGTATTATAATGAAATACTTTTGGTAGGTTCTAGTAAAAAATATTTCAGTGAATTTAATTGAGAGGGAATGAAGTAAAAATATCAGTCATGGTTTTCAATACGTTATAAAATGCAACGGAAAGACAAGACAGTAGCTTTTGATCTGTTCTCCAGAGATCTCATCCTCTCTGAGGTTCTGCTTATGATCCCTTGGTCTCTTCATAAACTCAGTTTCACTTGAATGTATAAGAACATACTTCAGTTACAAGCATGGAACAGATTTGCAGTGCAACTAAGGGATGGAAGTTATAACTTCATGGCAAAAGGAAAAAAACAGATCGCATCAATTAATGATAGTATATGTGGCATAGGATCTGAGAAGTATTTTAAGTCCCTTTCTCATTAGTGTATTTAGCAGTATGTTAAACTGTGTGGTGAAGTAGGATTGGGATAGAGCCCCTAGTCTCCATTGAAGCTGATGTGTAACCCATTAAGGCATGCAGGAATGTGTTAACTAAAAGTTTTAAAAATAATTTTAAGCAGATGCATTACTGCACTTCCCCAGTATCTATTGCAAAAGTGCTGAGCAATGAGACCATTGAAACAGAAGACTCAAGATCATTAGAAGCTTTGTAACAACTTCTGTAATGTCCTTTTGTTATACTTCAGAAAAAGAATAAATTAGTATTTGGATATAAATTTCCACTTTACTGTGAAAGATACTGTGACATGAATTCCTCAGCAATAGGGAAGAGCAAGCAGCAATTGACTAATGGTGCGAGCATCCATTCAAGACAACTGAAAAAAACCTGTGAGGTTTGTTCAGACAGAATTAACAAAACAAACAAAAAAAGTGTGCCGAGAACAAGGATAGAATTTCCACAGACCTTAGGGTCAGCAAAGATTTACTCAACTCTCTGTGTCTCTTTCTGCTCCTTCTCTGTTGCTGATATTTATTCCCTTGCCTCTCCTTAAGTCTGCTTGAAACTACCAATTAGCCTTATTAGCATGGCCTCTGGGGATTCTTTCTGCACAGTAATATTTCCATGTGAGCTGTCAGCTGTGAGAACATGAGGTTTCTTTACTCAGGCTTTTTAGCCTCTTGACTGTCAAATGTCAAGTGTGTCGCATGTCTGACACTGGAACTAATAGGCTATAGAGTTCAAACATCTGGATTATCATAGTTGTGGGATACATGGCCCCACAGCAGTTTATAGATTGTTCTTGTTTTAAATTGGAATCAGGCCTGGAGATGAAATAACTACTCCCTATCTCCCATTTTTACTTTCAACAAAGCTGGTTATTTCTGTTTGCTCAGTATTTGTGATGTTTGAAAAGCTTACTGCCTTTTTCTTACATCTACTATGGACCAAAAATAGTTAGGAAACTCATCCAAAATAAACTAGAAAAAAATAAATAGGACTGGATCATAGAAATAAGAAAATGGCACAACTTTTTGAACAAGGACATACAATTTTATCAATGAAAACAAGACTACAGGAGTCTGGCCAACAGCCAGGCTGTTCACAGTTCAGGTAAGTTTCACACATACTGATCTCAATGAGGATTCATACTCAAGAAACTGTTGGACAAGTCACCAACTGCATCTCTGAATTAATTAACACTAATAGAGTAAACATGGGCATCCCTTGGTTGTGGCTTATTTTAAAAAGCATTTTAAAGTTTGAACCTGAGTATTTTAGGTGTACGTTACTAGAGGACCTAATCGTTTGTTAGGGAAAACCAATTTGGGACATAGCAAAGGAAAAATATTTGCATAAACTAATTTGTAAAGCTTTGTTAACATGTTCCCATTTTCATTAGAAATTATTGGCCACTGAAAGTGAGTATGTGATGGGTTACATTGGTGTAAACTTTTAATTTTTTTCCTACAGTATAGTTTTGCTTAAGTAATATTTTCTTAATTCCAAATCCATAAAGGCAATCAAGTTATTTAATTCCTGTAGTTTTGCAAGTTGTTTTTCAATTTGTTGCTGTACTGTTACTGAGAAGAGGGAAGATGTGGAAACAAGGATATACATCAAGTCTTTGATATGTGTAGAACCAGAAGTTGCATTTGAAGAAACAGATAATTTGAAGCATGGACTAAAAATGTCCCTAAGCCATATCTCTCACTGTTGCTGTGGCACTGACGAGCTTCTGAAATGGGAGATACTGCAGTGACAGAGATAAGTAACTCAGCAAATCACATTAATTAGAGCATTCCGTTAATAAGATTAGATGGGAGGGAAGTCTTGTCTACTCATGAATATGGGATTATTGCTGAAAAGCCATTGAAGTCAGGAAAGCGTAGGTCTTCCTGAGTCAGAATTTAGAGACCACATCCCAGCTTACAGTTTATGAGGTTTTGGGGAACTGCCACTACTAAAAGGAAACCCATTGAAAAAACATTGGCCACGATTGCATGTGCATGCTTAATAGCTAAAAGCTTTAAAGCTAGATACAGGTTTGGGGTTATTGTTTTGCATGGTTTTTTTTCTTAACAGATGTCTAAATAACAGTACAATTAGTATGGTCAAGTGAATCCTCCTTACTCATTTAAGTGAAGTATCTCAGGGGCTTGCCATCTTCCCCCACATGCCTTTGGGTAATCAGATGATAGAGAAGTGGAGAAGTCGAACCTCTTCACATGTGTTCTGTTTTCAAAATCTGAGAGAATTCTGTCTATTTGTGCTGTTTTCCTCATATTAGTATTTGCTGTGAGACTTATGTGTACAAGGAAGAATGGGGTTCAGTGTTTTAACCTGATTTTTATCAGTAACACTCAGAGGTACAAACTGAAATTCTGCTGTGCGTTTCAAAGAGCTTAAGTGCAATTTATCACTGTTCGTTAGTACAGCCTCTAAAATAATGAGATGGAGGCTCTAGGTGCTACTGTGATGCAAATACTCATAGATAAAAGTTCAGAATAAGTAAGCAACAGAAGACCTTGGATTTGACTCTCACAGGCTTTCTTCTCAGTTGGAATACTTAAATGCTAATGCAGACAAGATATGAGTGAATTATTATCTTCAGTTTAAAGATCGGGGACTGAGGTAATATTGGAGGCTTTCCACAAATCAGTCCCAAATCTTTTTTCTTAAATCAGATCCCAAATTTTGAATTCTGCTTCAGTGCCTTGAGCTCAAGACTAAATGTATTTTCAATACCTCCACTTTGAGTTAAAAGGATTATTTTGCTTCTTTAGAGAAAGTTCTAAATCCTTATATGAAGGTTTTTAAAATACACTGTTCACCTCATGATGCAAGTATCGCTATGATGTTCTACACTAGATCATTTTGCTACTTTGGCCCTAGAATATAGGTCTTTTATTGAAAAAAAAAATAGTGATTTTTAATGAAGAAAAAGGTGATAGGCAACATTAGGGTTGGGTTGCAATTGTAAAATTTATTACTTGCTTTCTAGCTCATTATGTTGTCTTAGAACAGTTCATCTGAGATGGCACTCTCATCTGCTGATTGATCTTAAGGTCTCAATGTCAGTAATTTCATTTAGTATCTGATGTTGTCAATCACTTGTTAAAGTAGACACTAGTGAACATGTTTGCAGTTTGCTAAAATAATCTTTCTAACAAAAAAAGATCCAATTCCCTAATCTGCATTGTTTAGAGGGAAATATATTTTTGATGTTTAGGTGGTGCTGTGAAAATTTGATATAAATGTCTAGAGAACAGTAGCTTAAAGAGGGCAGTTCTTTCTGTTCCAAGTATTATTTTAAAATAAATTAATTTCATCCTGCTAGTTTTAGAAAAACCCTTGATTACCGATATTCTTGAAGTGCTTGAAAGCCAAGTGTTGAATTATGGTGATCACATTTGGTTTATAGTTGGCTTTCATGTGAGGTTATGTAAAGAATAGACAGCTTCTTCTAAAAAACAGATTAACAAGAGAGAATATAAACAGGTTCATAAAACACTAGTGATCACAGAGAAGATAATTCCAGTTACATGTATAAAAAGTGAAAGAACAACAAAATGAATGCAAGAAATAGTTTTCTTGTTAAGGCTCATTGTCTATGTAGTACTTGTTTCCAGAATCTGTGATGGAATTGAAGAGGGATTCAGAGTAGGACTTGACTTCAGTGCAGGCAGGACATTTGCAGATAGTTAGGCACAGGTATGTTAAAGGCATGTTCCCAGAAAGATTTCCAGTAAGTTTATGTTATTCCATAAAAATTTTCAATGTGATCCCTGAAGATGCTGTAACAGTTGATCTTGTACTGTGGTCATGAACCTGTAGTAGATGAAAATACTCTTTAACTGCTGTGTTTAAGTGCCACCCATTTAAACTTCCATAGTATGCTTCAGCCTCTGTTCTTGGTTTTCTTTCGCTTGCCTCCTAGACCTGCTTTCTTTATGCTATTTTACCCCTTTTCTGTTCAGATAAACAAAGCACCCAGAACTGGTGCTGGTTTCCCTGTTCTTTTTTTTTTTTTTCCTCACAAGAACCCCACTTTATTTAAATATATTTTCTCAGAACTTCAAATCTGATGCAGTTTTTGGATCATGGCTAGTATTGTTTTGTCCCCAGTGTTTTTCTTCTCTGCTGCATGGAGCTTCTCTCTAAGTTCCACAGATAAACAGCTAATCTCATTTTAACTTGGCTACCCCAGTCAGATATTGTCTGAAAGTTTGTGAGAGTAGAAATAGTAACTCAGATGCCTACAGGTGTCATTGTATAAAATAAACAATACATATTAAAGTAGTAGATTGATCTTAAGAAGTGGTTTTTAGGAGGAAATTAAAAAATAACATTTTTAGTTAGAAAACAGATTACTTCTTGGTCACTTAGCAAAATACTACTAGTAATTTATGTGACTGTGGCATTTATTCTAACACATTCTTGTTAGATTATCCATATGATTATGGATTACGCTTTGCATAGTGACTCAGTATTTCTCCACCAAAGCTGCTTTATTAAGAAAATGTTAGGCTCATCCTTTCTTTGCAACTATAGCAGTTCTCAGTTTAGGACCCCTACAGTTTAGGAAACAAAAAAATAAAGGTAGTTCACACTTGATGATTCTGTCCTTTAATATACCTAATATACGTATATTTGTCTGTTGGCGTCTATTATCCCCCTCATAGAATGTATGTATAAATTATTTGCTACATGCTACAGTAGTTATAATACTGGAATTTAAAGATCAGATGATCTTCTGTGGTACTTGCTTAAAAGAAAATTTTCAGTTATGTGTTGCATGAAAAATTATCAAAATTTGTATTAAATTTCCCAGCTACTAAAGCTAAAGCATTATCTCCATGCATTCACGATTCTTTCTCCAGAATAACTGTATTCTGGTGTGCTGCTTCTCCTCTGTTTGACAGCCAAGTGTTTCTATGAATCAGAATTAAAAGAAAAGTCTGTTATTCTAATCTATGGTGCAGTAAGTCTCACTGTATTAAAAGTCCTGATTCAGAAGAGAGGTGAGGACCTTAGAATAGGCGATTCCATACTTCACATTAAACTGGAAACAGGCTTTATTAAACTGAAAGTAATGGACAGTAGTTATTTGTTCCTTTTACTAAGGCTGTTTCTGTTTGAAAATTTTGTTCCCAAGTCTGTCTGCTTCTGGTTTTTATCCCACAGGGAATTCCTTTTTCTGTGTTTCTAATGTCATTGCGTGTTGCCATGGCAAAAGAGCTGTTATCATGTTAGTCAAGGACAAAGGGTGTAGGAATTTGTTGAGCAAAGTAAACTTTATTAACAAAATTGAACACGTCTGTCTGTCAAATGGTACCTCTGCTTTTGTAGAATACTGTTAATATTTTTCAGTACAACAGAATAACTTCAATACTGTTTGCCTTTGTTGGTATGTATATGCTATATACATAAAAGTCCATCATATACATAAAAGTTCTTCCACATCCTGTGTAGTTTATTTACATCGCACAGAAGAAGACTCTAATGATTCTGTGTCCAGCTTCACTCTGAAGAAGTTGCTGCAAGCTGAATGCTCAGAATTGCACAATCCCACCTTGAAACAACACATGGAAACTCCTGGCTGTTCTTGTACATGTTGTTATGAAAGCAAGAATCTGAAGCCTGCACTCCATTTCGTGCCTAAAAGTGAAGTCATCTGGGAAATATCTCTGTGAAAGGACAGGCGCTTTTTGAATGACGTCATGGCCAGTTTACTCATGTGGCTCAGGGGTGCCTCCCTGAATTCAGTTGCCTCACCCCATTAAAGAAGTTCCCCAAGTTTTAGAAGGCTTCATCTAATTGTTAAAACAGAATGCTTTTGACAGTTTTATAAGCTAGATCAGTTTGATAATCGAATAGTTGATAACATAACTTGTTTCTTCATAAGGATTTTTTTTGTCAGCTTGGTTTGATTTTCATTGTTCTTGGGGAGGTTTGGTTTGATAAACTGAATATTTGCAACAGGGAAAAAAAATAGCAGGACAGATGGAGCTTGAGAACACAGAGTTCAAGCTTGAACTTGCTATATTTTGTGAAAAAGCGAGGTAGCCTGCAGAATGCTAATACAGAGCAGACCAGTACGTGCTACAGTTAAAGGCGCAGTGGCATTGTGAGAACCAGCGGGTTGATACAGCAGGGCGAAGGAGCCAAGAACTAGGACAAGTGTTGCATGTCTTATGCGGGGTGCTTTAGTGGTAACTCTTCAGAGAGTTGCTGTGAGGACACAAACATCTTGATCTCCCTGCGTCCTTAATTGTAGCATTGTACAAGATTGGGGGGATTAGGGGGTGAGTATGGGGGTGGTCTGTCCTTTAGCTTTATGGGAAAGCTAAAGAATTAGCATGGTAATGCCCTATAACCTCATTTTAGGTGGACTGGTGGGTTTATACAAGTAGTAACAATTCCAACATTTTTTTCACACTGCACTGCAGTGAAGTTCTCTCTACCCTTGCCAGAGTTGCTAGAGAGCAAGTGGGAATTAAAGCACAGGCAGTCTCTGCGTCCTAAAGTTTTTAATAGTACATTTGGCATCTTTGCAGAAGAGTTTGCAGATGACGAGCTGTTTGTACATTTGAGCGGAATATAAGAGTTGTTGAAGTTGTCTCTTATGGTTAATATAAATTAAATCACCATATTGGCATCTGCTTTATGAAAAAAGCAAATAAGATGTCAACTTTCTTGCCTTAAGATAGTTGAAAACATCTAGGACTTGGTGCAAAATAGTATTTTAGTAAATTTCCAGGCTTAGTCTGACTTTATTGTTTCCATAAAAAAATTATGCTTGAGTTGAATCCAATTCCTGTGGTGCAGAACTAAGTCTACTGTCTAATTATGGACTTGTTAAACTGAAAAACCTGGCCACTCTGTTATTATGCACTTCTAAAGCTGGAAATTTGATGTTTAAAATAGTGAACATGAATTATTCTTAGGTGGACTCTCTTCAGTTAAGGAAAATATTTTTACTGGAACCAATCCAGTCAGGAATACAAATTTTCTGGATTGAAGGCATTCAAGCAGTATATGTCATCAGAGAGTATGAGGCGCTTCTTGTTTGGAATATACCTTTCTCAAGGAAGTGCTAGGTTTGATAATTAGTTCTCTTTTTCCTGTCTGGATACCAAATGGTTCTTAGGAATGTACAGATACCCTTCTCTGTGCACCCATATTATCAGAAGTATAATTATTTGAATAATGACCTTCACTGAATGTTGGCTCCATAATAATAACTGAGAGAAATAAAGAGGTCCTATATTTTAAGATTCAACAGTGAATTTATAGAGTTGCCACTTCTTAGTACTTGGAGGTCAGAAACTAAATAAAATCTAAACTACTGTGAGAGTAATGATAGAGGATTTCAGGGGCTGGCAAGGATGCTATTCAGCATTGAGCAGAGCTGGATGGCTCAGTCATCTTCTAGGCAAGTCAGAAGCAACTCAGATAGGCACTGAATAGGCTCAAGATAGATGGCTTTAGTCGGCAGCACACTCATTTAATGAGTCATGTCCTCTTATCCTAAAACCTCCACGCAGTAACAATGATACACTTAGGAGGCTTGACCGAGTTAATGAATAGCAATGGGAAAATAGAAGACAATAATTTGATGTCATTGTTGGCTGTTAGGTGCATCTGTCTGTTAATAGTTTCTGTATTGAAGCAAAGGAGCTATAAGAACTTGAAGATGGTGGTGCCTTTTGCTTACCCACAGGCATCTCCTGTTGCAGTAAACGGAGCTGATTCTGAATAAAACCCAAATATACTCCAATGTGTAAAAGCCAGAACTTGAAACGCTGGATATGTTGAATATATTGAAACCCATAGGATGAAGATGGGAAGCATATTATTCTTTAATTTACTGCAGTTTTTTAATCAGTCTCTAAGCAAAGGACTCTGGCAAGTGGGTGTTACTGAACATTGCAGCACACATGAAGGAAACATGCTGTCAAAGAATGTGGGTGTCCCAGTCATAACCAGGGAATGTATGATAAGAAATTATTTTTCTCCAGTGATAAACTTGCTCTCACTACCATCTTCTCTTGGCCTTGTTTCTTTAATGCCAAATATTATCTCTGAGTGGTTTGTTTATCAGCTATGGGAAGTGCACCTGAGACTTAAAAGAAAAACAAACCTCCAGTATGATATACTACTAATAGTAGCATCACTGTCATTTGTGCGCTGTTAAAATCTTCTCGTTTTTTAAGCCCTTTTCCCATCCACCAAAAGTTTTAAACATTGTTTTCTTTCCTAAAAAGTACTTGAGCTTGCTGGTGGTTTTACTCCAAGCTGGAGTGTCCCTCAGGAATATTCCTATGCCCCTCCTGCTGCTGTCTCCACGCCCTCTCCCCTGGATGAGAATGTAGAGCTCACTTAGACCATCAGTGAACTGTTAGCTCCAGCTAAGGACTCTGCAGAACGGAGCCAAAGAGCCATTTTTCCTCATCCAGTTGTTTGAGGTGGAAGTAAGTCTCTGTAGCTGTAAGTATTCTCAGCCTGTGGCTAACATCTGGTTAGCTGTAAGGGGGCTGATAATGGTGTGTGCGTTGGAAAAGCAGTGTACACCCCCGCCACGCCAGCTCCTCTATAATCTTCAGATTCAGCCTGACAGCTCTTCAGGGCATGTTACAGTTTGAGATGTGCTTCTGAAGTGCTGCATAGATTGATGGACTGAAGAAATACTGAATTTTTTTTTTCTTGTACAACTGGCATTTTCTATAGTGACAGTCTTGACAAGATAAGCTTTTTACCTTTTCTACTTTCTTTCTGTATTCCAGCCTGCTTTTTCTTCTGGAGGTACTAGCTCTAGGTCTTAAAGTTATTTTACCTTTAGGATTAGGTGCTTTTATGCAGAGAAACAGCTTTGATAGCTGTGTTGCAATCTGACTGGATTTAAATATATCCTTGTTAATAGCCCCCTTAGCATCTGACCACAGTGATCTCTCTGGAGAAGGTCTATGTTTTGATCATCTATAAAGCGTGTCCTAAATTCTCCTGAAGTTCTGCTGACAAACAAACTGGTTATGTTAATGTAACTGTGTGCTCTTAGTATATTTTCCTTTTCCTGTACCCTTTAGTTTTTCTGATTTGGCAATAGGACCTGAGGAATCACAGAGTAATAGAAGGTTTGGGTTGGAAGGGACCTCAAAGCTCACCTAGTTCCAAGCCTCCTTGCTGTGGGCAGGGACACCCTCCACGAGCCAGGGTTGCTCAAAGCCCCAGCCATTCTAATGGTCTTAGGTCTTCTAATGACCATTAAAAGACTTTATTATTTCCATTAAAAGACCTGCTTTTCTTCTTTACTTTTTTGGATTGTGCATTCCTTCTTTTTTTTTCTTTTTTTTTTTTGCAAGCAGTACTCAAACACTGCCTCAAAAAATCTTAGAGGTTTTTTTTTCCCTGCATAGAGTCACCATTTGTATGGCACATGACAAGCCAGGCAAGCTGGGGGATATTCAGTGTCCGTGGCACTTTTCTCTTTCATACTCTTGTGTGGTGAGTTTGATTTCTGCTTTCATTTGAGCAGCAATCATGCCTGGGAGAGGCAGTTGTTTGCAAGGTCTCACTGGAGAAGTGCTCCCCAAAAGGGAAGAATACAAACGTTTATGTACTCTGGCAAATGCACGTATCAGTAGAGAACTAAGGAAGCTGTTAGAGCTGGGGAACTGGGCTTGCTGGGTGGGGAAAGGTAAGGAACCCGAAACACAGAGAGATTTGTATTTTGTAGACCATGCTGTTTAGTTGACAAGGAGAGCTCAGGTGTGTGAGGCTGAGCACAACCTGTTCATGTCTTAGGAGGTGATTAAAGCTTAGACATTTGTTTAGCTGGTTTCTACATGGCTTCAAAACTGGTTCCCAGTCCTCTTTCATTCTCACTTTATATTACGTACTGTGATTCTGAGATATCAGAATGTGGATACATTTGTCTTCCTTTCATCAGTAAATCAACATCCCTTCAAGTTCTGCTGTAGAAAGAGCTAATTTGTCAAAGTTTGGCAGTAGATATCTAGTAATTTTGCATTGCTTTTTTGCCTGCCTTTATTGTATGAGTTTGGTAAGTACTTTTTTCATATAATTGCATTTAAATCTGCATAAAAGAGAACTCATAATGTTCAGGGATTTCAGAGTAATGAAGTTATGTGGCACTGTGAAAGACTGATTTTTTTTTAAATACTGAAATGCAATGATAAAAGAAAACAGATGTTCTTTTATTATTAAAATATCCTACACTGCTCTCTACTGGAAGAGTGGAAGCCTACATTAAATATTCAGAAGTGCACCTTAAAACTATTTCTTATTCGTGTTTTAGGTTTAACAACTATTTTGGCTCTGGTTAAACTAACTTTTTGGGCAGGGTTGTGGGTTTTTTTCATGTTCCCCCAAAGTTTTGAAGAAAAGCACCTGGATATACTTCCATGTAAAAGAGGTAGAATGTTGAGGGTCAGAATTTAAGCTGGGGGTGCGAAGAATTACTGGAGAGTGTCTTGTTAATGGCAAGGGAAAGAAATCAGTGTTAATCTTAACAATGCACTGGACCTTACTAATAGCTAATGGGCATGTGATAACAGCAGTAGCATTGTCAGAACTGGACTTTGAACTGAATGCCTGTAGTTGCCCTGTATCTGAATTGACTTTTAATTCAGGCAGCAAAATCCAAGTATAAAAGACTTAGCTTTTCTGTTAATACAAAGTACAACTATGAAAGCATCTTAAATAATTTTGTTTGCTTAACTTAAATGCATGGGAAAATCGTTGTTTCAACTACATTCTGAAAGAAGCTATATTCCCCACAAAGGGTCTGTTTACTAGTTTGTTGTGTAAGACAGCCCTCCTGGCTATTACAGTGATGAATTATTCTCCCAGTTGCTGTCAATGATAAAACTGTTGATTTTAATATGAAATACTGTCTGTTAATTCTCTGCAGCTGTACTGTCTTGCAAATCTTTGCATGTGGAGCAAGCACATCTGGTTGTCTGTTAGTGTTAGATGATAAGCAGTTTGATCTGAGGTGTTTGTCTTGTATATGGCTGGTCAGCAGCTCACTTTTTAATGGGAGCCATCGATGAGGGAAAAACAAGTCTTGATGTACTTTAAGGAACAGTTAAACTGGTTTGACTGATAAGATCTGTTGACCTCATAAAAGTAATTTCTGATTGTAGACAGCTGCAAGTGAGATCAGAGTAAGTAATATGTTAGAAAAACAACCTTTCATCAATTTTTTAGGGAATGCGTTTGGAAGAATGGCAGTAATGTGTAGTAATTTATATGGGAAAAACATTGCCTCAGCTTGCTTTAATCTATACAAAATATTAATTGTCATCCTCTCGGAGCTTCTTAATCGTGCTGAGATGGAAACTTTATGGTGAACTTCTCATTAGCACTAAACTTAGCAATATGTAAGTATTTGAAAAGATGAGCGTAGGGGGATGCCTAACGTATTGTTTCTGTTTGACCTTGCTTGTTATGCATGGGGAATGCTCTTGAGGAATAACCTTTACACTAGTTGCAAACAGTAAATACATCTAACAATCATATGTAAACAGTTTTCATCTGTATTATGCATTTGTTAATGAATACTTAAGAATTTAATGCATCTATTAATTTGCATATGGAATTAGAAATTAATGATCTGAAGGGAAACCACTACATTAATTTCCATTTTCCACTTCTGCAACTTAGTGTGGGAATTGCATTAGCCTGACTCTCAGGAACAGTTATATTTCATGTTGTCCTTCCTCATCAATTGCATATGCAGAAGGGCCATAACTGTGGGAGGGAGCCCGGAGTGCTCAAAGGACTCACTAACTTTTAGGAAGTTCCATCTAGAATTGTGCATCACTATTGCTTTCTCAAGGGCCCTGATATTTAAAAGGGAAATTTCATATTTACAGATTTTTCCTTTGAATTTTTTGTTGCAGAAACTCTCACTATGAGTATTTATATAGTTCGTGCCACAGCTGTACTGAATTCCTGGTACAACAAATATTTGTTCTTTGTGTTTGCATGAGATTTGTGAGAAAAATCTGCTGAAATGGCCATCTCCTCATTTCATGAGGATGGTGAATTAGTTATTTACTTTAGAAATCCCAGAGGTGGCAGCGCATCCATCCCAGTAGGGATTATATGAAAACAGAGGCCTTGGTCACATTGAGCTTGTCATATAAAGTCTCAGCTTTCCAAATATATATGTGTTTGCTTAGCTTAACTATTACAAGTAATGCCACAACAGTTAGTACCTAATATTAAATAAAATTTGGTGGTAGGGCAGATCACACAGAAAAGGTACAGAGCAGATGGAAAAGCAAGCAATAAAAAGCCTCCAGTTAATGCATTACCTGTGTAGTAAACCTGTATTACATTACATACTCTTTGCTTGATTTGAAAATTGATTAATATTTTGACCCAAAATATTAAGTATTAATTAAGAGGAATATTTGCCTTTTATTGCCACTTTTATCTTTATTAATCTCTCACAAAATAAGTTCATGAAGGTCAGACACAAAATGTGTAAGCAATTATAATTAAATTAAGATGAGTTACAATTTAAAAATAGAACTGCAGTTAGCAGAGATAGAAACAGTGCAACTCATGGCATGGTGTCATCATCTCTGATTGATATTAACACATAATCCAGAAATATGAAGAGGATTTGTATGTTAAGTGCCTGTTACTGTATTTTCCTATGCTGAATAGTCTGCTAGGTATAAGCCTTAATTCCGCATCCAGTTCAAAACTGCTGAGAGCAATAAAAATTTCAGTAGTGATGCTTAATGTCAAAACTGATACTCATCTGCAAGGCAGCACATTGTGAGTGACTGGTGGAACACTAGCTGGGTAAGTTATGTTCCATAAATATTGATGTAATGCTCATGAAGCGTCTGTATATTTTGGGTCTTGGTTGTTTATTTCTTTTGACTTGCTGGGCAAACCCATTTAGTATGTGTTTCTCCAGGTCTTGTCAGTTATTTAAACCTGTGCTTTCGGCAGTTTATCTTTGTGTTTAGACGTGTATGCCTCCCTCTCCTCCTCCACGATCAGAGATGGTAATTTCTGACTTAGAGAACAATACTATGGGCTTAAAAATTCAGTGACATTTAACAGACTCCGCAGCTGTGGCAGAAGCTTAATTTGGTGCTTGCACTTTCTAAGGCAGTAATGTGAATTAGTATGAGGTACGAGTCCCTAGGAAAACAGTTTTAATGGATGATACTGTTCACGGACAGATTGGTCAGTTGCTGGGATTTATTGAATACAGCAGAGAGGCCTTCACCTTTCTTGGACTTGGAGTCAGAGCAAGATAGCTGAGAGGAAAGGAGGAGGAAAATGTCTTTGTTGCTACTAAGATGTCTTTTGCTCTCTCAGAACCCAGTCATCTGGATGGAAGTAAGCAAATAAGAAATGTAGGGCAGCCCTGCGCCCTTCTGGAGAAGTGGCTGCAGGCAAGGCAGCGTACCCTGGGGCATATAGAAACATACTGACACAATTCCACTCAAGGCCTGACCCTAAATCTGTATCAAGAAGTCCTAGGCTGCTTACATCAATAATGCCTCTGGAGCTGGCGTTTCAAAGCTACACAAATACTAAGAAGCACGCACGGGTGGAACAAGTTCAGCCACCTGCCACTTCACTGTGGGTAGCAGTGGCGTGTGGTCTCTGTTCGCTGAGCCTTGCCCGCACTTGGAGTTGGTGTTCCCCATGTTGGTGCAGGATTCCTGCGCTGTATGTAACACACCCTGGTCTGCTGACAAACCTTGCAGCACTTACATTTCTACCTCTTACATTGTGCCAAACGTGTGGTATATAAATACCAGATACCTGCTATTGTTGGCATTCCTCTTAAATTCCCATCTGACCTTATATACTTTTTCTGGTCAGTTTAATTTGTGGTTACCTTTTTTTTTTTTTACCTTTTTGCTCAGATATATTCAGTTACCTTTCTGTCACTGTCACATGTAGTATCCGTGATGTCCAAGAATCATTCTTCTTTCTCTATATGAATTTTCTGCAACTGTCACTCTTCCAGGGAAGAGCACACCCTCCATTTAAATTCAACAGGGATGTCTTCCAAAGGCGTCAAGGCAATAATAGTTTTCTGCTTTGGTATTACAAACCCTTGGTCATCTAGCTGGAGAACTGTAATAGTGGAGAACATAGACAGCAGATGTGTGGGGTGTTTTGATTTACACACTGTTATATTCAAGATGGCACATCATATTTCAGAGTCAGTAGTAAATTTTTAATGAGAATTATTGGTAGAGTACCACTTGAGTACATTGGCTACAGTAGCACATTTTTAAGTTTTAATAAAATTAAAAACTGCAGAGTTGCTGTGTTGAAAGCATGTGTAGCATGGCAAATTAGAGTTCCTATTGAAACTGCTAAGAGTTAAAAATTATAGATACTTCTGTGCATCCTATTACACAGAAAAATGTGTACTATAGAGAAGAGGGGTTTATTCTGCCTTACTGGCATTATTTTGGCACATGCAGGTACATGGTGTGACTTTAATCAACTGTACCTCAATGTGAAAAACCATGCACTTAGAAAATAATTATTACACAGATGCAATTTGGGCAAGATTATTGTACCTTTCATAACAGTATAGCAGAAGGCAAGCAAAGCTGTGCAGAAGAACATGAAGGCAAATACCACTAAAGGAATGGCAAGGTCCCTTGGAAGTATCACGCTTCATATATTGACAAGCGTATGTTTGGTTTTCATTAAAACCTTACTTGGCTAAAACATGAATTGTGGTAGAAATCCTTTGAATATGAGCCTTGTTTTTATTTAAGTTGGAGCCTCCTTCCTTTAAATCTATGAAATTACTGTACCATGCAGCTCTGAGAGCCAAATCAGGTCTTTTTAATTTACCTTGTGTCACAGTATAAAAGTTTTAGTAATGTGGTTCAAACCATTGACCATGTTGACTCATGGGAAGTATCTTATATCAGGGTTTGGTTTGTTGGGTTTTTTTACATTTTTTTTTTATTTCCCAAAAGAGATGATACTACCAACATGGAAATTTCCCAGTGGAAAAAAGTACTTAACCTCTAGTTTACAGACTTGTGTAGAATGGAGATAAATAACTTGCTTGTGATAACTCTTGTCTAAATAGAATTTAATTTTTGTTGTTCTCTTCATTAGAAATAGCTCTGTGAAAAGTTGTTATTTATCATCTATTGAATGGTTGTCTTTCCAAAATGCTATTTGGACATAATTGGAAAATAAGATTGAGTTAATTAGGGGTTTCAATACATAATTCATTTCTCACAAATTACAATATTTTCAGTTTCTTGGCAGTACAGAAGTGGAGCAGCCCAAAGGCACAGAAGTTGTAAGAGATGCTGTTAGAAAATTAAAGGTAAGAAAGACATTTTAATACAATATAAATGGAATGTATTATTAACCTGTTTTCATGGATAAATGTTTTTAAGTGTTTCTATGTAAATTCATTGTTTCTGGAAGTAGGTGCTTTTACCAATCTCTTCAGTGAGGTGTAGGTCCTTTCCTGTTATGTCCATATGATCAGATGTTCTGCTGTACAAATATTTAGTTGTCTCCTAGATTATACCGTTCCTTATGGTATGAAGTTTACATACCTTAATGTGTAATGCTGCTTCTTTGGAAAATGTAGGGCTTAGTTAATGCAAACTTGGGTAGCAACAATTTGGTTTAGCTGTATCCTCACATTATGGCCGTTGAATGCCTCTAATTATGGCACTTCAAATGTGTTGCTAGAGAATTTAGGAAAATGGAATCCTCATACACCAGAAAACCACTTTGGTAATGCCTGTCCTACATTCCTCTGGGCTGCATGTTGCTTCCTGCAAGTTGTCTCTTGTTGCAAACTGTGGTGTACCCACCTCTTAAGGTAAGCAGTTGGTCCTGGCGAGCAGGAGTAAGAGTGTCAAACCACACTGGAAGTGAGCTATGATAGCTCTGCGGGTACTGACTGTCCTTCACACCTCTTCATCTAAAGCTAATGTGTCTGATCCACATAAACTGACTGTTAGAGTGGAGGTGAAGATTTGTGACACTGGTGTGAATGTTGTTTACCATCTGGTTGTGGTAACTGGTGATCTATCTGGAAATAGAGTTGGAGAAGAGGGTTCACAAAATAATCTTGTTTATGACAAGGGGCATTCCTGCCTTGACCTCTGGGTCTTCATGTTTCATTGGAAAAGATCTGAGCATACAAACACCAACTCTGTGCTGGTGCATCATGGAGACATGATTCTCAACCTAAATCCAAACCACAGCTCTAATGAACTGCTAGGAAGCAGATTAACTCCAGGACACACTTTCTCAGTTTCCTCTTGGTTATATGTCCTTGGGCACTGAGGGGACTCGGTAGACAATGAGAAAATATTCTAGTTGACATGACTTATTTGAGGGTTCCTAACTGATAACATGTCTGACTAGACTGGTTGAATGGCAGCTAACATGCTTACAGCTCTTCAAATGCTACAAGTTGCGGTAGGAAACACTGATTTCTCTGCTAACTCCCATTGCTGTGGAACTGCACGGTTTCTTGCTCAGCTGCTTAGAGCTATCCTGGAGCATTAGTTTGTTTAGATGTAAAAATTGTTCTCTGTGCTATTGTGATTTTACTTAACTTCTTGTAGGGTTTTCATCTAAACAGAAACTCCTCAGAAAAGGCCAGAAAATTTTGGGATTCAAAATTGAAAAATTTGATTCTTTATTGTTACTATAATACAAAAGGAAGAAATAAGGCATGTAACACTGTTCATGTAGTTCAGCTTTAAGACCAAGGTTTCCTGTGAAAAAGCCATCTTTCCAAGATTGATTAGTAATTGTGTTAAGGTAATGAAACAGAAGTTCTTTGCCATTAGTTTTGCTCTACCAAGATTGTACAACTGCCTTTAAAGATTCACTCAGTCAATTACTAAAATGTTTTATGCCAAAAAGATTTACTGTGCTCCAGTTCATCAGACAGGTTATTGCCTAGTTGTTTCCAAGTGGTTTAGGCTAATGTGAGTGTGACTGGTTTTTAACCATTGCAGCATGCTGCCAGTGGAAACAAAATGCATGGTTTGTGTGCACCTTGTGTGGTTTACGACTAATACTGGAATGAAGCCTGTTGTAATATATGTGTTGTGTTTATAAAATTCCATTACTGTGAGCAAAGTTAACTCTGTGCAGAAATCTATCAAGATAATATGCTGCTTTGGAGAAGCTTTCACAGAATCATAGAATCATTTTAGGTTGAAAAAGACATTTAAGGTCATCAAGTCCAGCCCCTAACCTAGCACTGCCAAGTCCACCATTCTGTTTTAATGATTCTGTTTTAATGATGCTTTATCAGACTTCTCCAAAGTAAAGCAGCTGCTAAATGTCTCTCTCACTGGTGGAACTCCAGGCTAACCTGGGCTCTCACTGATCCCTGGAGGCTTTTGGGGGTTGGATTTCATGATTTGGTATCTTGAAATAGCTCACTCTGAAAGCAGGTCCAAAAGTGGTTCAAATAACTGCTCTCTGAAATGTAGGAAGAGCCAGAACTATTTTCCTTTATTGGGAAAAAAATGTTTTTCAGCCTAGCACTAAAATTTACAAGTAGAATTCTTTTTTATATGCTTGTGGTGTCACTGGAGTATGTAGATACCTGTTTTAACATTTTTACACATTCCCTAAATAAGCCACCTTGGAGATAGGTGTCTGAATTGCTGATGTTAGAATGACACCATTTTATTCAAGCTTGGAAATTTTAAGCTTAGATGTCAAGTGGGATCTTATATAATCACAAGTTTATTAGAAAACTAATGAAGTAATTAAAGACACCTTTTGGAAAGACTTGAGAAATCCTGCAACAGAATTCAGAGAGCAATAAAGAGGTTTTATGCTTTAAACAATCCTCAATTAATTGGATGCTCATTTCAACATTGATTTATGTTTTGCATCTGAATTCTTTGGAGAGAAGCCTTAGAGGTACTGGATTTTAACTTGGGTTTAGAAAATGTTAATGAAAAATTTTAAACCAATGAAAAGAGCATGGAAATTAATGTTTTACATGGAAAGAAAAGATAGATGGTGTTTTTTGGGTAGGAGAGTTGTTAAAAGCTGTGTAGTTTGTGATGCTATGTTTATATATTTTATCATATGGATTTGTTTTTAATCACAGTGTTGTTAATCATAATCATTTTTTAATGAAAATTAATAGCTACCAGATAAACAGCTGACTTCCTTAATGTTCTGAGCTATTTTTGCCACTGGTGTGCATCACACTAACAACCTTTTGAAGTCACGTGCTTGTGGTGGTATCCAGACCATGAAATACTGTCACTGTAAACCACTTTTCTTAAGCCGTCAAGTCACCAAGCTGTGTTAGAACAGGCATTTGATATACAACTTTTTACGTCTTTGAATCAAAAGCTTTTTAACTCTTACCCACCCAGACTCTGCCTGCCAAACACAGGTTTGTACAAGCCTGTAGTACGCCACGCCATGAACTTAGTTCTACCAGAAGGTGGAGCTGATGTTCTACATGAAAATTCATAACGTGGAGGAAAATTTTCTTGATGCTTCATTGTATTTGTTTTATCCCAAATACGACTACTATGTTTTCTAAAGGCTTGACAGTTTTGCTGGGTCAGTTGAAATTTGAATATACCGGTTTTTATAGAGGGTTTTTCAGTGGTTTTATCTAGTTGGGGTTTCCTCTAGTGTTTTCAAGTTGCTTGGAGGTGCACTGCTGGAGAAAGAAGAAAGTTGGACACTAATGTTTTAAAATGAGTGGGTTTATTTTTAAGAGAAGGTGAGCTGTTCCCATGGTTTACTACAAAAAAATTTTTCTTTCCAGCTTTCAAGTAGAACTGATTTCTAGAATGAAATTAAAAACCCAAGGAAAATGGTACCAAGATGTTGTATCAGAACGTATCTGCGTTATTCAAATATGTATATATTGTCAAATCACACCTTATTTTATAAAATGCAGTGATTATTTTCCCTCATTAATGAAGGACATAATTTTTTAATTAATGTAGGAATTTATTTGGTCCTTCTTAAAAAGTACTTGAGGGCTGGCAGAGGTGAGAGCAGGTGGAAAGATCAGCATAACAAATGGAAAGGGCGTAACCAGACCACTAGTAAGAAAACAGCATGGAGGGATGTTTGAGAGAAACCAGAAGCAGGACCTGAGTTGTGGACTGTTCCTTTTGCAGACTTCAAAGGGATGTTTTAGGGAGGACCAAACTTAAGGCTGTTCTCTTACCCAACTCGTTTCCTTTTCTCCCCCTCTTTCCTTCTGTAAATGGAGATGAGCAGAGATAATGTAAATAGAATAAATCACTTTGAAACCACTTGAACTATTCTTCATCATACCTCAGCCCATAAGGGTACACAAAGCAGAGTGCTCTTCACACACCTCCACACGTGGCTGTGATGCTGTTCTGCTGCTGCCCTCAATGGACCATCAGTGGATGTTGTTTTCAGCTCCCTTTTGTGGTAAAGCTGGTTTGCATTTGTTGTTAAAAGGTCAGAGAAGGGTGGAGTGCAGAAAATGTTTAATACTGGGACAAAGAGGTTTCCAGTCAAGCCTTAGAGCCATGACTGTTCTCTTTGAAGTACTAGAGAAAGCAGAATGTGTGGTTTGGGACTAGCCAGGGACAGCCTGAAGAGCAGATCAGATCAGAGAAGATTTGAAAAAGAGAATACCTGTTTATCCTCTCTTAAAGAAAACCCCAACCAACCAATCAAACAAAAAAAACCACCAGCAAAAAATACCCCCAGTAAAAAGCCACCCTTTCAAACAAATCTTCACCCAAAAAAACCCCTACCAAAAAACTCCATTAAATCCCCCAAACCCCATACCTCGAAACACAACAAAAATAACCCCAACCCAAAGCAACAACAATGAAAAGAGCACCCCAACATCCCCAAAAGCCCAACCAAAACAAACAAAAACCTTCTGGGAGTGAGAGAAGGAAAAAAGATTATGCTGCAGGTCTTCTGCACTGTGGTTAATAGATCAATAGACTTCCTCTCAGTCGAGTGTGTGTTTGCAAAATAAAATACAACATATTCCATAAAAATCGATTTCTGAAACTGCTTTTTCCCTACCCAGTTGATTCAAGATTCAGGTTCACGTAGCTGTGGCCTTTTCATCCTGTTCCTCTTCTTGACAGCTATTTTTCAGAGGTTATGATTTCATTATACCCACGTAAAAAGTGCATGAAAGTTTGGACCACAATATGACCAAAAATATATGTAGTCATTGCAAAAGAAATAGGGAGGGGTTTTTTGTCCCCCCTAGACATCTTTTCTTGTAATAAATGTTTCTCTGGGGGGAAAAAAAATAAAAGAGTAAAAGCATCTTCTGAAAGCCAGGTACAAAGCTTTCTCTCAGCTTAGACAACAGCATTGCCCTTAAACAGACATCTTTTAAGGTGTCCACATGAAATGCGATGCCTGATGTCTCACTGAGAAAAAGAGTCAAGTGAATCTTTATTCCCTGTACTGAAGATAAGCACCCAAATCACAGAAACACCTACCTTTGTTTTGAGGAGGTTTTTTTTTAAATGAACTCTTGCATTGTGTAATGAGGCATAAATATGAAATAAAAAGCACATAGTTTTCATTTGCAGAGCTTAAATTGATTTCGATAGAATTTATTTTAACCATTATTTCTTTAACTAAAGCTTCTGGGTTTTTTTTTTCATGTTATTTCTTTCCTTATGTTATTTTTGCTGATTAATCTTCTTGATTGTGGTTTGCTAAGGCTTGATGCACAAGGATTTCAAACATAATTTCAGTAAGAGGATCAAAGTTTGCCATTTTCCCAATAACTGTAATAAAAGACAAGACATATGGAGGGTTTTTTTCTTTATTTTTAAGGCTAAATTAAACTGTAAAAAAAATAGATACACTTCTACCTATTTCCCCTAGAAGATTCAAGGAAAATATGATGCTGATTCCAAAGCAGTTAAATAAAACTAAGCCTATCCCACTGAGCTGTTCATATTATTATTATTGGGCCAAATGTGAGTGTCTTGCCTGAGAACAAAATATGCATAAACTAACAGCTTAAGAATTTGGCCCATCGTATCTCTTCCCAAGCCATGCTGTGAATCACTTTAATTTTATATCATTGTCCATTTTTATGCCAATGGGAGGCTACAGATCTTTACTTAAATGATCTTGTTACTGTGTGAGCTACAAATATTACTTGATTTCAAATGTGTGCTGAAAGGAGAAAATAATACTTGTAAATCTTCCCTGTCCAGGGTCCCTCAGAGTCCTTTTTAGGTAGAAAAAAGTAGTATAAAAAAATAGAAGCAGAGTGGCTGATACCTGACTAAGTGTTAGGATCTGCTGTTCGTGAGTTTGGGAGGTGGCTGAACTTGGCTGTCTGGAGAAGGTCAGATACAAAAGGATATGATGATCAGCATTTGTATGTTTATGTGTATTTCAGAGAATAGGGATTGGGCAGGAAAAGCATTAAGAAAGTAACTGTACCAGAGTTTCTCAATTTATTTACATGCACTTTCATTTACTTTTTCTCAATACAACTTTGATGAAAAAATGGTCTGTCTCCCTGGATGTCAGTGTTGAAGGGGTTCTTTTGTGAAAAGCCTCTGTGTTAGCTTGTTTGGGATTTGGTGGAGTTTCTTATTAAGTGGCTTTCCAGTCCTCTGCGAACTTCTGCAAATATGCTGTGATCTTTCTCCATTTTGACAACATCCTCCTGCATCTGAAAACCTCAGAACATAAAATTTGAGTAGTTTCTCACAAGTAACTGATGCAATGCAGCCGTTGTTGTCGTCTTAAGGATTCTTTTGAAACATCCAAGGATTGCATTAATCTTCCCAATTGCAGTTTCATGAGAAGGTCCACAGTTAGTGGATAGTCTACCATGCCATCAAGCCTTTCTTAATTCCATTTTCACAGTCTCCCAGGAAAGTAATTTTGTTCTCATAGGTATGATTGGCAAAATTTGTACTGCAGCAGAGATGGTTTGCATACAGACAGTGTGTGTGGTGTTCTGGTTGGTGAGGTATTTTCTGTGTTAGTAGCCCCTCCATCAGTTTGTGATCTGCAAGCTTCCTCTGTAATGATTTTAGACTTCAGGTCACTAGTTAATTTTCTCTCCGTTTTTTCCTCTTATTTTTCCTGCCTGCATATTTTATCAGTAATTATTTTCCTCCTGGTCATTGTTCAATAATGTCATGCTTAAGAAATAAACCCTGCTGGAATACATTAGAAACATATCTTTCCAATGACAGTTTCCTGTTTATAACTGCATCTGGAGACTAATGTAACTAACTTAACTAATACTTTCTTTGTATTGCTTCATTTCCTAAATATAATGGCGTGCACAGCTCAGTCAAATGGTTTGTCTATTTTAACAAGCTGTTTTTTCAGTAAAATCAATATTGATCATCATTAACTTCATCTCACTTGAATTCTTTAGTGCTTGAACTTGATTTATGCCTTTTGAGAGTGATAGGGTCATTTTGTTTGCCATTTTTTTAATATTGGCACAGAATTATCTTCTGGAACTTCCTTAGTGTTGTAAGACTTCTTGACTACTTGGAGCAAGCTTTGGTCAGCTGCTCTAAAATCCATACAAGTTATTAAGATCGACTTATTTTAAAAAGCTTCTATGTTGCAGCTGTTGCTCAGTGCTCTGACATTGTTACAGTTGGAAAACCAAGCATTTTATCATCATTCTAAACATACTCCATGGCTTTGAGATGCCCAAAGTGTTCAGGTGATCTGTGGTTTTTGTGGCCATTCCATTTAATGTGTAGCAAAGTGAGCCAAGTGCAGGACTCATATGAAAAGGGGCATCATCAAATTGCAAATCAGAGAGGAAAGTGGTGGAGTGGGGGTGTTGAGTAAACCTATTAACATGATCTGAAAGACAATTTAAGTTTCATGTAAATCTTGGGGAAAAAAATCTGTGCTGGTAAAACATTTATTGGCCAATCATGGTGTTGTACAAACAGGTTAAATCAGTAATATAAAACTGAAGTCAGATTTTTTTTGGGGGGTGTCATTAGTGATTTTCATAAAAGAAAAAAAACTATTTTCCTGTAGCAAGTTTGAGTTGTCCTAGAACATCAGTAAGTGTTGCTGGCTAAAACGCCTGTAAACCAATTATTAGGGTTTTAAATTTTATTTTCTATAATTATTTATTTAAAGACATGCATGATGAAATGACCTAGCTTAATTAAAGGGATTAAGATAGTCATTAAACTTACTGAAAATATACCCTAAATATGTGAGAAATGGGTCTGAAGATAAAGAGGAGGTCAGGGAAAAGGTGTGTATATTGCAAGAGCTTTAGATGTGATACTGAAGAGGGAGACAGGGCTAGAAGTTATGTTAGATTTGCTTGGCCTTTGACTAATTGGTTTTCACTAGTAAGTCATCATGTTCATAAACTATTTGGCCAATGACTGTAGCAATCCTCATTGTTGAAATGTAGAATGGTTACTTAGATTTAAGAGTTGGCTTGAGAATGGTATAGAGCGGTTTAGGTGTGTGGGGGGATTGTTTGATGATGGATTTGTTGGGGTTTTTTTTTACTAACTTGTGATATGTGTCAGCTAATATGAAACATCAATCAGTACTACATTTTCTGGGTAGGTTATGTTACTGTATGAAGTCGATAGGATTAATTGTAAATTAATGTTTAGTTACTCAAATTTTCAATTTAAGTTTTTGAAATAATGAATAAAGTTGGGAGGCACAAAAATGAGTTAATTATGTCATTTCAGGGTGTTTTTTTAAAACTAGCTGATAATTTGCCTTGAACAGAGCTGTTTAAAAGGAAAATGAAATAAACTAGATGGAGACAGTGATACTGTATAAAGCAGTTGAGTTCATGGAGAGATTTCCCAAGTATTAGTTGACATAGAAATTGGGACAGAGTAAAAACCCAAACCTTCAACTATCACTTAAATAAAATCAGGGGGATTTAGGTATTTTGGGGAAAGCCAAAACTTCCAGGCTGTTAAAAACTTGAGAAGAACAGCTGGTACTAAAGCAAAGTATGCAGCAATTCTGTATCTTAGTTGACAAAGTTATCTAAATTCCTGTCACTTCTTAACTGCCATGAGTTGCAAATTTTACAGACTCTGCTTATTTTATGTGCAGTGTTCATGAGAGACAGACAATTCAGATCCAGCAGCTAGGAAAGGAGATATAAAAGGATAGAAAATGTTTTGAAGAGAACACATTACCCAACATCATATCAAGTGTTCTCTAACCATCGTCTAGTGAACTGTTAGTAAATAAATCCTGAGAATATGATTAAAGAGATCAAATATTTCTTCGGTGTTGACAGCTGTAACGCTTTAACATTGAAACTACTTAAAAGAACTGATTCCCTTGGAGGATCAGATGGGAAGTATCCTCCGTGTGTGTACAGGTGTCATTGTGGAAATAGTGGGTTGTGGAAAACATAACAACATTCACTGCTCAACACCCAAGCAGTTGACAAACTGTCTGAAAGTGACCATGTCTCTACTATTCTCCTAGAAATTTTACGCAAAAACTTAAGGGCATAATCAGAAGGTAAAAGTTTTAAGAGAACCAGTTAAATAATTTGAAAATACTTTTCTTGAATTATAGAAATATTCTATAGTGTGCCGTCAGAAATGCTGTTCTGTCCCAGCTTTGACTTTGGGAATGGCTCACAATGTTTGTAAGAGATTTTTGAAAGAGGAAGAAAACAACTTCAGGCGGAAGGAATTGAGAAATAAATTTTTAGAAAAGAAAAAAGAAAGCTCATTATTAATGTGATTGCTGTTGCATTTTTCATCTTACAGTTTGCAAGGCATATCAAGAAATCTGAAGGCCAGAAGACACCCAAAGTTGAATTGCAAATCTCAATCTACGGTGTAAAAATTCTAGATCCAAAAACAAAGGTAAGAGTCTGATATGTTTATGCTGCTAAACTAGTAATTAAATATGGTTTTAATGTTTTTCTGATTGTATATTTTTTAAAGTATTATAATGAAAGCCATTCTATTGATGGCTTTATATGTGGTTTCAGCATGTGGGTGACATCTTCCCAGGAAGGTACACGGTAGTCTAAAATACAGACTATAGCTAATGCGATATGTTTTAGAATTCTTTCACACCATCTCTTAGGAAGATGAAACACTCCAGTAAATAAATATTAACCATGCATATGATAAGGACCTTTCCAAATGGTCACCATCATGTAGGTGCCCGCATTTAGGTGTTTGCAGGTGAACAAGGAGACAGAGTGTTTGCAGTGACTCGTTCCTCATGCTGCTGCTTTGGAATTGCACCTCTCTGTCTTTAACCTGTTCAGTTTTTTCCTCCTTTTCTTGTGCCTTTCATTTTTTTTAGTTGTAACACATACACACACACCCCAGCTTCCTAGACTGCTTGTCTTCTCATTTCTCTGTATACTTCATGGATCATGCAGTGGCCATAAACACCAGTGTAGGTTTTTCATCTGGCACAGCGTGACAGTTCCTGCCTTTTCAACAGTTAAGTCCTTTGAGTCATCTTGTGGATGGGTTTTCTGTTCCATTGTTTGCTTTTGATATTTTGGAAGGGGTTGCGTAGTAAGCAAAACATACTCTTCACAGACTTCAAAGACAAATAATGAGATAAATGTAATCAAGCTAAAAAGTATTTATTCAATATTCAGCTATTCTTAACATCTTTTATACGTATGTTGAACTTTGCATTTGGATGAACTGTTTTGTTACTGCTTCTTCACTCTGGAGTAATTGCTACCATTCAGGCAGCAAATGTGGCCCTTTGAGAAAAGGTAGCTTTAGTTCAAGGCTAGATCTACTTGTAATCCAGTTCAAGGCTGGATCTACTTGTAACCCATTTTCTCTTCAGGCCTTTGATAAAACCACAATTCAACAGTTGGTAAGCAGAGGGAGTAAGAAATCCTTATCTTTAATTGCAGTTCTTCTGTCTTCGTTATGTTGTGGGGCAGAAAGGGGGTACTAAACACCATAACTGTTTCAAGCTAACAGTTTTAAATGCCAAAATATGTTAGTCATCTTAACTCTTCTGCAGAGATTAACAGAAAGCTGTGGGATGGAAGTTCCTGGGGTAAGAGGAACATACTAATCTTTTAGCAGTGCTGTTTTTACAACTCAGATGGTGATCAACCATGAGCAGTCTTTTTATCTCCCCCAGTTCATTTCTTTAAGCTCCATGTAAATGTAAATTTAAATCAAGTTGTTCTTCTTTTCACAGTTTATAGATGCTTTAGGAAATGAGTTAAATTCCATGATAGCCTTGATGATTACATTATCTTTTTCTGTGTGTTTTTGAAACAAATAACTTTGGTGTTTTTACAGAGGAATACCAGTTCATATTCATGTGATGACTATTCATTGTGGTAGGAACAGGAGGCCTGCTTATGTGTCAGGATGATTCTGTACTCAACACTCAAAAAAGCAAGATTATAGAAAAGGGGTTCTGTCCTTAAATGGTATAAAGTAATTATATAGATCTGTAAACCTAAAAGAGCCAAAAGAAGTGTGTGTTCTTATACATAACTATTAAATTGCTACAACAGAAAGAGATTTAAGTGTGAGAGAGATTTAGGGGCATGGGAGAAATAGGATATAGAGAAGAACAGCTGTAAATACTGAGAAAAGGAATCCAGTTGCAGCACAGGAAAAAGATTACCCATATGGCACATTTTTTTATAAATGGTTGTGTGCAGAGAGGGCATGCCCTTCTTTATGGGCTTACAGCAATCTGGGAACCCTGGTGCTGCACAGAAACTTTCCTTCTTTAATAGATAATAGTTCACATTGAAACGACCTATTTTTCTATAAAACAACTACTGCTTTCCCATGTAATAAGCCAAATAAAATAAAATACCAAGAGAAGTGTTGAGGAAAAACAACAAAAAATAGTTGAGCTTATTTCAGTCTTGTCAAGCTCTCTTAGCTGAAAAGCATTGCCACTGCAACTTTTTAAATATCCAGAACATGGTTAATGGCAAGTGAAATATAATAGTGAAAATACACAGATAATGTTTAAAAGCTGTTTAAGTTGCACTGTAAGTAAGCAATTATTTAGATGTTTAATCTATTTCTCTGTTCCCTTGTATTCGGATACTAATGTGATTTTATTTCTGTCTTCTATATTAAAGATAAAGGTAAGGACTTACTTCAGTCAAACCCTTTTAGCAAACCCTGGGAGGTGATGAAATCTGAAGATGGTGTGCACCTGGAAAAAGAACAGAATATTTTACCTAATAAATTGCACAGTGATGCAAAGTAACAGTAAAATCAAATTTCTTGAACAGAAATTACTGTTCAAATAAACACTTAGAGATAAATGCTGTCTAAATGAAAGTTTCTTGCTTACTTTCAGCAAAATTGGGAACACTTACTAGGAAATGGGTTTGCTATGTTTCAGTACATTTTGGGTGCTCTGATGTACAGTGAGAAACGTTCAAACACATTACTTCAACTTTCCTGCTGTTATGTTCATGAGGAAATCCAGAGATTTATTTTGTGCATCCCTATCCTAAGCAAGTATAGTAATTTCTTGAAAATCACCTGTCTCTTTATTTGCAGGAAGTCCAGCACAACTGTCAGCTCCACAGGATATCATTTTGTGCTGATGATAAAACAGACAAGAGAATATTTACCTTCATATGCAAAGACTCGGAATCAAATAAGCATCTGTGCTATGTATTTGACAGTGAAAAGTGTGTAAGTATGTGAGGTGCTTTAAAAGCACTTGGGGGGCTGGTACAGGCTTTGGTTGCTGCTTTGAAATAAAGCAGCAATGGTTAATAAAGGCAGATCACCCGCCTTTTAACTGGGGACACTTTGATACAATCATGCCAATACAGTGTCATGTAACTCAGATGATTTAATTTAAAGGAGTGCCTTTTTCTTCACTGACCTAAGGTGGATTTCTGGGGCAATTCTTACTACTCAGCTCGATATCCTAGGCCCAGCATCTGCTGTGCTCTCAGCGAGCAGACCGCTCGCCACTCACTAAGCCTGAAATGTTTGTGCAGCTGTTTTGCAGACATTGCTGCAACCCTGTGGCTCAGATACCCTCACAGGCTCTTCTGCTGATGTATCTGCCTCACATTTTAAACATTAATTTTTAACTTTCTTTTTTTTTTAATGCAACAGTTCTCCCTTCTCTACCCACCTCCCCCCGCTGCCGGCCTGTCTCTCAAGCTTGTTATTGCTCCAGCCACTGACAATTCTCTCGTGCCTGAGAGAGGACAGGGCAGCTGTTCAAAAATGTGCAATAGCAGGAAAAAAACCAACAACTTTAGGACAGGAAATGAAGAAAATGGTATCTAGAAACGGGGTCATGTGTTTGCCTTGGCAGAAGGCAATTAACAAATAAAAACACTGGATGCAACACAGAAAATGGATGTTTAGGGGTTTTTATAATCTGGAGCCTCACTTTTGTTTTATTCTAAAGCAGCTGAGGTCATATACAAAGGAAGTACTAAGGAAACAATTTATTTTTCAGAGAAAGATGCATAGTCAGGTCTATTTATAAGCAATTCTGTAGTAGCATGTGATACTTCACAATGCTGTTTTGTTCACGTACATTCCTCCTTCAGTAACTACCATTCAGAAATGATATACACATCTATTTGTTTCTCTTCAACTTTCTATCCTGTGCCTCTTTTTCATACATTCCCATGATTTTAAATTGCCCTTGCAGTCTCTGCACACTATAGTACCACTTTTATTCCAGACCGATGCTCTGTTCCTTCTCTCTTAACCAGATACTGCACTTACTGTGTCTTTCTCCTCTGTTTCACTCTCAGTTCATTAGTACTCTGAGGTTTCAGAGGATCCCACATCACTTGGTACTTTTTGTTTCAGCCGTCATCCTCCCAAGAAGATAGGACTGCATGCTCCCAGTGTCCATCACGCTTTTCTTTACTAACATGATTGTTCTCTAAAGCAGGCCTACTTCAGCTGTTTTGGTCTTCATTCAGTCTAAATTAGTCAAAGTAATGTATTGTTGTTTGTTCTTTTAATAAAGGTGGCTGTATGGTTATTTTCAAAGCAAAAAGGTAGAGGGATTAATATTTTTTCCAATTTTTTTGTTGTTGTTCCCCTGCTAAATTGTTTAAAAAATAAAAAAGCTACTACTTACTGTGTTTACTTTCATTATGAAAGCTCTTAGGCAAATGGTGAATCCATATGTTCGTCTTTCACTGGGGCTTCTTGTAAGTCAGCTTTATTTTCTGAAACCATGGCCTGCTCAATCAGCTCCTTGTTACATTTATTTTTATCCCTGTTATTTTTCAAATAGATTTTCTGCACCAGCTCTGTATACACATCATAACATATGATGTGAATCAGCATAGAGCTACTAAATTATTGTATTTTGCACATAGAAATGCAAATAGAAACAGTCCAATTTTATAGTTGGAAATAGTTGCATGGATAAATATATTTATCCACAGTATGGTGATTGAGATTTTTTATAGGAAAATAAAGTAAATAGTAAAAATCAGCGTTGCAATCCAAATTTAAAAGCAACCGCGGTCAAAGCATTGATTAACAAGAAAATGTTGATCCATTCAGACTAAACAAATTTATGCAGTGATTGAAAGTCCTGTATTTGCTCTAAAGAACTCATCAGAAAAAGGGATACTGCAGCATACTATCTATACAGAAATCAGAGGTATAATTTATGCCAAAAAATAGCTAACCATGTTCTGCCTGTTTAGTCTCCCTTCTTTTCTGATCTATTTTGGAGTTGTTTTCATAACACTTTCTGTCAAAGAATTTTTCTGAAAAGTTTTTAACATTCTCCTTTGTAGAGTTGATTTGATGAGGGATGAAACAAATTTTAGAACGTGATACATGGCATATGTTGTGATGATCTGAAATGAAAGTATACAAAATATTAATATGCTAATTTCAATCTCATGTTTTTATGTAAAGGCAGAAGAGATAACTTTAACAATTGGTCAAGCATTTGACTTAGCTTACAGGAAGTTCCTGGAGTCTGGAGGAAAAGACGTTGAAACAAGGAAACAAATTGCAGGGTTACAAAAAAGAGTAAGTTCTGAACTATGGTTTTTAAAGACATAAAAGAATGCTTTAGTGGATTTGTCTTATCAACCTTCTCTGACAACATAATTTCCAGGATTATCTCAGGTTACTAGGAATTGCAACAGATGTTAATAAAGGAAAACTGGAAAAAGACCAGGTAACTGTAAAACAGTCTTCTATGCTTTGCCACCTTGCAGAATCATTAAAGAGAAAAGCAAGGTTGAAATACGGAAGATACAGAAATTTAATTCTTTTTTGTAATCATATAGCTAGTTAAACAATGCTTCAGAATCACCAGATCTCAGATAAAACTCACTCTCAATGGCACCTGCATTGTTGAAATGAATGAATCTCCCAATATACACTTGCTTTGTAGATTCAAGAATTAGAAACTGAAAACACAGAACTGAAAAATAAAGTTCAAGATTTGGAAAACCAGTTAAGAATAACACAAGTCCATGCGTCTCCAGTAAGTACATAAATGTAACTCTTATAACTGAAGGGACTTTAAATTTATAATCATTGTGTTCTGATAATTATTAGCTTAATTACAGTTATGATAAATATTAGCATCCGTGTTGTTTCCAGTGATTGTGATTAACACACAGTGATCATGTAACATAGCTGTTGAAATGTTGTACTGGAGTGACAGTAAGATTGTGACAAGCCAACAAAATTGCAAATTGCAGTGTCTCAAGTTGTGGCTCTTTACTCCCTTTGTCATACCTATTTGTTGCTGCCTAAAGACAGTAAATAGTCATCTTTGTAGACATCAAAGCATTCCAGCTAAGGATGAAGATTTCTTCTCTGCTTAAAAGATTTGGTTCATGAATGATACCTGGCATTTTTCTAGGAACCAGCATCACTACTGTATTGTCACTTGGAACTGACATTTTCTAAATGACTTAAAAAAAAAAAAAAGCCTGTCTTTCAAGGGAATTGTTATGTCTCAGGAACTAAGTAAGCAAAAGGAGCAACTATGGATCATCACTGGAAATTTCTAACCCTTTCTGCAATTACTGTAGCTGATCACAAGTATTTTTAAATGACTGGCTGACTGTTCCTTATACCTAGGGAGAACCTCTAAAAACGCAGGTTCCATTGCAGCCTCAACCTAATGACTCCTCTCTTCTTACAAGTGTACTCTATCTGTACAGCTTTAGGTAACTAGGAAAATAACTAAAATTTCTTAATGTGTGCATAGCAAAATCCTAGTAAAAGATGGACTGCTTTGAAGCTGTGCATTTTGGGCCACCTGTGTACCATTTCACTTTAAATGGATGTTTAGAAATTTGGGCAATGTAAAAATACATTTGCAATGTAGAGACAGTTTATTAGTATTTTTCATGCTCTCCTTTGATATTGATTAGATGGTTGTTCCCATGAGGAATTGTCAACTCATTTTACTAAAATCTCTGTAGAGGAGAGAGCACCGTAAATTATAAACACTGCACAACTGCCACAGTGAAACTTGTAAATTATGGATGTCTTCTCACTTATGAAGCATTCAGTGATAGGCAATCAAATTAAATGCTATATTTATGATCAATTTAGTCTATTCTTTAATCTTTTCTCAGCTGGGATGGCAGCTAGTTTGGTTTTATTTATGAATATCATAACTAAATGTATCTGAATTCAACTAAATAGCCTCCTAAGTCTCTTGTGATAGATGTATTTCCCTTTCATTTATATTACTGAAGAACTAAATTAAGCAAAAGAATTGCAATTATTAATAATGACCAAAAAATAGCCTATAGTTTGTGATTTACTTTGTCTTTTAAGATAAAGGTATCTTATTCCTTAAAGAGTTAAGATCTAAATTTGTAAATTTGCCAGCCACTTGTACATTCTGTCCCTAGGTGGTTTTTTTTAATTGTACTGTTGGTAAAATGAATATACATATTGCACTTATGCTATAAATATATATATATGATTTTTATAATTATCTCTATTAAAATAAAACCCAAGCTGCCATTAGTATTCTCATATAATTTTTTTGCTTTATTTTCTCCCTCGTCTTCAAAAAGAAAACCATGAACATTTCCTATCACAAATTTCTGAGTTTCCTCATGATTGCAATTGCAGTAAGAGCCATTTAACAGCCTATTTAATATCTAAATCTGTTTTGCCACAAAATATAAATGAATCAATATTGGAACAGATTGTCCAGTGAGGTTTGAGCTGTGTGTGCTCTTGGAGATACTCACAACTTCCCTGGGTATAATCCTCAGCAGCTTCAGAGACCTGGATCCTGCTGCTTTCCTCCTATGCGATTCTTCGCTCGGTTGTGCAGGCAGCGATCAAACACACATGCACACATTTCTGGGGTATTGTCTCAAATCTAGGAACACAGCTGTATCCCCAAATGCTGTCAACTTTTGGAGCATACCAAGAGACATCATTCAAGGAGGCCTTCTTTAAACTATACATTGAACAGTAAAATTATGTGCGTTGTAAATCAGAGCTCTTAATGATGCTAGTGTAACAGTATGTACGTATAAATGCAACAGGTTGAAAAGAAATGAAGATATAAAATAGTGAGGTTACACAGTGACTTCGGTGCTGGGAAAATGAAGCCTAAGATTGAGTTTGATAAAGGGGTCATAAGTCAAAGTGCCTGGAATAGCAGTGGATGTGATTTAGTGATGCCTTATCTTGTCTTTTACTATGCGAGCAACAAATATGTATGAAAGAAGGAAATTCTTACCAATATATAAGACAATTGATTATCTGTTACAGTTTGGAATGAATTCTATATATGCTTTTAATTCAACTATCATTTCAAGCA
The DNA here is from genome assembly GCA_027925045.1 of Hypotaenidia okinawae. Classification (NCBI taxonomy): domain Eukaryota; kingdom Metazoa; phylum Chordata; class Aves; order Gruiformes; family Rallidae; genus Hypotaenidia; species Hypotaenidia okinawae. The sequence goes on from BSDF01000007.1 coordinate 8,572,900, forward strand.
TGACATTGCAAGGTCTCAGCTCCTGTTAAAAAAAGCAGAAGTGACATAAAGAGTATTTTTCTCTACTTTCACTTAATTTCTGATGAAAAACATTAGCTTAAAAAAAAGTAAAAAAGATATTTTTGGGCTGAATTTAAAGTTAAAGAATATAAGTAGCATATTGTTAGAAAAATCTGTACTGTTGCCACTCTGCATTTTCCAAATTAGAAAATAAAAAAAAATCCACTTCTATCTTGTCATCATCTCGTCTGAGTAGAGATTTCAAATCTGCTGATGGGATTTTTTTAAATACTGAAATAAAATAGCTTACCTAAATGGACCAGAATGTCCAACATGGGGAATCATACTTCATTTGAGTCACTTCCTAAGCATTTTTTTATTAGATGGGGAAAAATTTGCTTCCCTGCAGATGTTCTTCATGTTACATGCTGTGAACATAACATAATAATTCTTGTGATTTAAAACAGATTTATTAAGCTATGTTTTATGTTTTCTCACAGCTTTCATATCCATGATATCAATTTATAAAGAGATGCCAGTGCTATATGAGAGCTTTCTGAAGATTTTTTAGACATAATGAGTGACTTGATTTATTTATATTTAGTTAATCTGATACAGCTATCACTCCTTATCTATCAGTCCAGTTTGATGTTATTCTGTGTGCTTAGATCTAGGGAGGGATCATTTAACAATTGCTGGAAAGTTTAATCCCTGATACTTGATACCTAATTTGATAAGGATACATGTGCCATTAATGGCATCACGTAATTTGTAAAGAAATACTCAGTTTCAGGAGCCAACTGCAGATTCTTATATAGTTGCTGCTGTTTATTCATATCATGGATTTTCTCTTATGCTTTCCTTTTTGTATTTGGTTGTTTGCATGCTGCTTGTACTTTCTCATCCTTTGCCAGATACGCTGAAATGGCTTTCCTGTGTTATAGGTTGTTGACTGAGCTCTTCCTTTAGTGATTAATGCATGGTCACAGAAATGCAGGGTAATCAGCAATTGATTTAGCACTTCAGAAGTCAACACTAGCAACTTGTTTAATCAAGTGTATACTTGAAGGAGGAGGAGATGTTGCAAGGGCCTGTGATGACAGTTCACAGAGCATGACAAATATAAACACTGAAATCACATTGTGTGCTAATATCCTCTTCTCCTTCCATCCATCCATCCCTATGGCAGGGGGACTGCAAGCCATGTGGTCTAAGGAGGCATAATTACAGGCTGATGACCTCTGTGTATCTTCCTTCCCCGTGAGAGAAGACTTAGCCTTTTATGTACTTTCGCACCTGCAGTAGTGTGAAAGAGTGCTGTTACAGACCCCAAGTGAGAGCACTGTCTTGCCTTATTTGTTAAAATACTGATCGAGGGCAGAATATCTTTGCCACTTGTCAGTTACTGAGAAACCATGGTGTCATTTGTATGCAGTTCCAGTCTATCGTTTCTTTACTGCTGCTTCTTCCTTCTGAAGTTGATTGATTGTTCTGCCTTTAATTATTCTAGACACATTAGTCTTCCCATTAATTTTTAATGAAATTAGGTAGGTAGACAATACTTTCAGAAATTTGGAGGTCAGTTCTTTTTGTATTATTTCACTGACCCTGGAAACCTTTTTCTTAAATAAAAAAGCCATTTCTGCTTTTTCTGACAATGAAGGTCGCCTGAGTCCCAGACCATTTTCCCATGAACAGAAACAGATTGCATCTCCTGTTCTAACTTCATTATCAAAAAGACAATAGAATCTGAGAGCACCTCTAAACTCTGGATGGATAACTTCCTAAATAGTATATAGTTTTAACCATTGGCTCATTTCACATTTAAAAATCAAAAGTAGTCTCAGCATGCTGCAGTTCTAAGTAGACACATTCAGGCTCATTTTAAGTAAGTATCTTGAAATTCCTCTTGCCATTTTAAATAAGTTTGCTAGTAAATACAAAGGCATACATAAAGCCATTTGCTGGGAGTTGTTCTTAGGGTCATTTGACTCTAATACTGTCAGGACTTAAAACTGAGATCCTCTTTTACTTCCAAAATGTTTTAAAAATATTTTTGCCTATAATTTATCAAAGATGATACTTTATGTACATGATGCTCAAGTACAAATTAGATGTAGAAGGCTGTACAGCAATATGTGACTATAGTGACAGATTTAATTCTCTAAGAGGAGTCAATCGTGTTCATAGCATGAACTAATTGCTAATAACATAGAATGCTTTATTTCCAAAACATAGTGCTAAAATATCTTTATTTGCTGATCTGTGACATCAGTATGTGTACAAAGAATATTGCACATGGTCATTTATCAAAAAACCCATCAGTGGTCTAAGAGAAGCAAACACATGAAGTGAGTTGGAAGTTGAATCTTCATTTTAAGCACAGAATTAAAAATACCTTGGTTGATTGATAATTTCACATAGAAGAGAATCTTTTTCCAGCTGAAACATCTGCTACTAATTATTGTAAACAAATTAATTTTTAGGACATAATAATGGCGTATTAGGATGTTTATTTTGAGCCCTCATTTGCTCTGTTATAAAGAAAATCCAGTCGCATATGAAACTTGAAAATAATTTTTAAAAAATAGAGACGACCTTTTTTCTCTCCAGTTCATAAGTAGTAGAAGTTATAGGCTTATTTTGGAAATACAAAGGGAAGTCTAATCTAAAACTGCTTTTCTGATACCTCTTGCTTGTGTTGCAGATGATTTTCACAGGCCATGTGAGGTTTTATGTAAGGACATACTGTAAAATACTGGTGGACTGAAATGGGTGTGAGCTATACGCCTGAATAATGCAGTTACATACCCTTTTCATTTTTGCAATACGTAAGTGGGTGCAAAGCTTTGACAGCAGTAGGCTTCTGCTTTTGAGGGACATTGACATTTTGACATATTGTCAAAATTATCTTGTTGCTTGTTTATTAGTAGCACTGTGAAAATTTGTCTGTGGCTGTTCAAAATCTATCCTTATGGCCAAATCAACATCAATCTAATCTAGGCGTTTTTTCTATCAGTTCATAAACTGTATGGGAAAAAAAAACCTTCTTTCTGAACTTAACAAAAGCAGCCATTGAAAGCAATGAGATCATAGTTGGAAATAAAAAAAAACCAAACAAAAAACTAGGTTGTATAATCAAATACGTTTGCATAATATGTATTGTGAAAGTTGAACATCAAATCATCAGTCTTCTACACGCTTCTCAAGGTATTGTAACTATTTAGAATTAATTTTGTTCAGCACATTGAATAAATAACAAATTGTTTGGTGGTAATTTTTTCTACTTTAGGGTTGATGTTTTAAAATATGCTAGTCTTGCTAAAACTTTTAAAAGTTAGTCCCTAACATATCTGTATTTGCCAGTGCAGAAATGTTCAGCAATAGAAACTGACTTTTTTCATTTCCTGAATGGATCTGTCAGGGACAGACTATACCAAACTAGGAGTTTCCTTAGACTACTTTGCCTGTATAGCTGTGCTTACATGTGCCATGGGAAATGTTGGCATGGGACATTTCTTTTGTCTCTCGCTGCCGTGCATATACAGCTAGAGTTTCCACTGTTATATCTGTACTGTTTATTTTTCATCTGTTTTCGTGGCTTGGCAATACATTAATCACTGGCCTTTTATGCATTTGGTCTTGATTATATGAGAAGAATCTGATTTTCATTTTGTTGTTTTCTCATGATGACACTGCTCGAGTTTGTATCACAGTAAGACTTTGGATGCTGCTGCGATGTATAAATCCAGCCTCCAAAGATCAATGTATCCCTGGGAGCGCTGTTTCACATGTTGTCTTGCTATTTATGTTGCTAAAGCAGTCTGTGCTAGCAGTTCAGATGCAGTTGGCACCCTCAGTTTTTATAGCCAACTAAACAATAAACTATTGTAGGCTGCAAAGATGAGATAAGAGAGAGTCTTGATCTGTTTTGGTCTTGGCTGAAGTTTATCAGGCATGCCTTTTAGGTTTTCTCTCTGGGCAACACGCTTAAGGCAGAGATCTAAATTGTGACGACTGTGTGACTCTGAAGTTAGATGGAAGAAAACAGGGATACTTAGGAAAATAACCTGGTGAACGATGAAATCTAAGAGAAGCTGAATTGAAAAAGCAACAGAAAAAATTATTGGAGCAACAGCCCCAGAAGGAAGAATGTTCTTCTAGTCACCATAAGTATTGTCAAAGAAGTAGTACATAATACATATTCATATCACGGCTGTGTTGCAAAAACAGTTCATCTTTAAATGGAGCATTAAAGGTATAGATTAGGCCTCTTTTTAAAGTTCATAAATTATGAGTTAGAAGTATAGGTCACCTGCAGCTATTACCCTTATTAAAAGACTTTAACACACTCAGGAGAATACTCCAAGATAGATGTTGGAACTGTAAACATATTTCAGAAAACAGTTTTGGAATGTGTTTAGGCATCTCACTTAATTCATGTTTCCATTGCGACTGCCAAGTGGGAATATACACATGGTTTTTATTTGCCTATCTTCTGCTTTTTCAATTTTATAACATTCTGTATTCAGTGCAGTGAGAACTTCTTCATGTAGGCTTAAAGTTCTATTATGGTTTTGATGTTTAAAAAATTAAATTTGAAATCTGCCTTTGCCAGGTTTCATGGTGCTGGGAAGTACTAAGTGAACCGACGATGTAGCAGTTAATTAATGAAGCTGCTAATGCTTATACCATATTTTATGGATTAGTAAATTAATATATCCTTAGTAGTCCCAAATCTTGTGTAGCTTTTTAGTCAGTGGTTTTGTAACTGACAGCATAATTTCCAATTCAAGGTGACCCTCAGTTCCCTACGGCATTCACAGCAGTTATCCGCCGTGGCTGTTCCATGTATTACCAACTTAAATGTTCTAGGGAAGAAAAACACTCTCTAACTCACTAATACAGTTACATGATTCCTATGGGGGTATGACACAGATTGCAATCAATGTCTTGAGACACCTAGGAAAAACAAACAATTTTGAAATGATTTCTTGATTAACAAAAACTCGATCATGCTACATTTTCTAGTATGATGCAGCTATCCAGTGCATCTTCAGCATGATGCTAAGAAGAATGGGTCAAAAATAAATCCCTTGACAGGCACATAATAACATCTAATCATAACAGAGACCAACTTCACTGAGTTGGGATGTTAATTTCATAACAGTCTTTTTGAGTTAATGAAACAGGGCCCAAACTAGAAAGTAATATATCAACCTGACCAATGCTACATGTTCAGTGTTGCACTCAGAAAAAATACTAATTCCATATCAAATGACAATTTGATATATTTTTACTGTATTTTCTTCCTTTATAACTTGGTGTTAAGCTTCAGGAGTTTGTTCCCTTCTCTTGCCTGCATTTTTTGAATCTGGTGATGTTCCCTTAATTTGAAAAGTCTTCTGTGCAATCCTTCTCTTTGTGATCTTCTAATTATTAATTTACATTGTTGAATACATTTCCCTGCTGTACCTGTCCTGTGTGTGGGCTGCTTGAATATGTAGGGCTCTTGCTGCATCATGGGATGCAACGCACAGAAAAGCACTCGCAGCACAGGCCCCAGCACTCAGCGGTGGCTTTCCCTATGGCCCTGCAAATGAGGAATTACTAGTGAAAATGTAGTATTGTCAGGACACAGTCCAAAAGTTGTCGTATGAAGCTTGACACCCTATATTATGTGAAATGTCCAACCGTGGTCACTTATCAAATAAATAGGAGGGTATGTCACTTCTCAGTGTTCAGGGCTGGAATGATACAAATAGTGTGTATTCGAGTTTTGTATTGAAACCTTTCATTACCTGGACTTGTTCATCATCCTTACAGTTTTGCTGCATTGTGTCCTATGTCCATTTTGCTGATTTCTGTATGACTTTTCATGGAAGCTACTCATCCTTGCTGTTTTGTATTTCACGGAAATATTTTGCTTCCTTAATTTGCTGTTTGTATCTAGTAGCTTCCAATGTCTACCATTATGAGATCTATTTTTTCCATATATATGTGTAGCAGCAAGTATTATGTGGTACTAATAACACAAGAAATTGCAAGTCTTATACCCGTAGTCTAGTGATGCTCTTGAAATAAGAAGCAAAATTCTTTGTCTTGTAAGTGATTCTGCTTTAGTTTTTATTGATTACCATTCCAAACCCTCTGTTTCACTGTACCAGCTTGGCAACAGATTGTTTACAATTGTGATTTTTTTTTTTTTTTTTTTTCCTTATGAATTGTATATCTTTAATAGTTTTGTGGTGTTTGGTGGTGGTCTCATAAGTATGGCATCATTAGTCAGTTTGGATACCTGCACCCTTAACCTGGCTTATCGGGAAAGGAAGCAAAGGAAGGAACCAAGACTCAGATTAAAAGGATTTGAAATGGTTTGGTCTATACATAACTCTGGAGGGGGAACAAAAGGTTTAAAATCATTGATTAAATCTTGCTCTCCTGTAGTAAACTTCAAATGAGATAATGATGTCATATTGATTGTGTAAGACTGTGTGAAAAGACTTAAACGCAGACTTCCAAATTACTGCTATGTCTATCTTCTTCTGCTTCAGCCTGGGCAAGAAAGTACCTACAGCACAGATCCATTTTCTGTTTTCTCAGGGAATAAACACTTGGCTCTAGCCAGGTGTTACTGCCTGCACAAGTGTCCAATCCCTTCTGTTCAGGTTCAAAGATTAATCTGTCCTCTAAGGACTTGTTTTACCTGTCCAAAGGTGTTTTCCTCAGATTTTGAGGAAGGAATTACAACTTGGCCCCAACATAAAGATCGTTTGGGCATGTTTCTTAAATAAGACATTTCCTGTTTGCTTTTCCTTCCAGGATCAGTCCTAAAGCTTGTTTCTAATTTCACTTAGACGAGATCCATTTCTTTTGACAATTTTCAGGATTTCAGAGATATTCCATTCAGGAAAAAAATAATTGAAGGGGTTTTATTTATTATCATAGTGAACAAAGCCCTCAGCTTTGCTTTTGATACACAGTGCATCTTGATGGAATATTTAGTTAAGTACTCCCTGGTCATGTGAAGAAGCTAGCTCCAAGTTCTTGTCTGCCTAATCCAGACCAGAACTTCGCAGTTAACACTGTAGTCTTAGACAGATGTTCTTACCATCATAATCTGGTGTGGATATTACTGTGACAAGGGTTTTTTTTTGTGAAATAATTCATTTTTAAATATTAGCGGTATATGAATGGTAGGTGTTTCCTGGTTTGAAGAAAGAAAAGTCTGACCTGTAATTTAACCACCAGAATAACTCTACTCCCCAGATATGTGCTTACCTGCTAATTTACACATGCAGAGATGAGGTGTTGCTGATATGTTGGTGGATTTAGACATTTATCAGTGCATTTGAAACATTCATTTTTGGGCACATGCCTGTCTTCATTTTGTTTGGTGTAATTATCAAGAAGCAAGTCATTCCAGTTAATACTGGACTACCTCTTACAGTGGTATATTTTTAGATTTAGTTTTAAAATATTTTCAAGTTCCCTATCTTCTAACTATAGCATTGAACAGCAAGTTGCTGACAAGATTTTGGGAGTATGAAATGTGTTAGGGTTTTGTTGTTTTGGTTTTTTCCTTCTTTCCCTGATGTTATCATGTTCTGTTCCTCAGAATGTTTTCTCTTTCTGTGATTCCTTTTCAGCTGCTGCACATAAAGTGTGATAATGATGAACACATGTTTCAAAGACCCTCTACTTTTTTCTGGTGTAACAATGAGGATTCACCTCCTTGTTTAGATATCTCTTCCATTACGCTTACTCCTAGGAGTTCTCCTGACTCTAGACTACCATCGGGATTGTTAATACCACCACCTTCAAAAAGTGGTCTTCCAAAGCCAACCAGTGAATACAGCTGCCCAAGACCTCGTGTAATCCTGCTGTGCAAAACTTTTTCAGTTTCTTTGGCTTTCCTTTGTTCTCTGTTGTGTATTAACTTGTATTGAAAATGTGCATTTTGTACAGTGGTTAAAGGACAGAGCAGATGTATCTTAGAGTCCCTAGGGATACTCTTAAAATACAGAATTTGCCAACTTTTATTTCTACATAGGTTTTTCTCTCCCACCCCCAAAAGATATATTCTGCTTTCCTGGCATGTTTAAATTAGTCCATTAAATAATTACCTCTGTGTTATCTGTCAATCTTCTGTTAAAATTCTTTATTTTAAGAACAGTTCTTCAAAACAATTCTAAAGGTCCAACTTAAGGGATTCCTTCACCCCCTATGAATTAACAGAAGAGCAATTGGCCATTAGATAGCTTTTAGCATACTCTATAAAAACTCTGTGCAAAATGAAGATTGAAAATGATTCTTAAATACAAAATGGGCATACTGCCTGCTTTTTCATAGCCATATCCTTATACTGTCAACTTTTCTTCCATTCGCAAGTGTCATTTGGCTGTATTTGGCAAACATCATGGCTTTCTGCATGTGTTCACTAAATAAAAATGCTTCTTGTGCTCATATGTATTCAAAATATACATTTCTTATAACAACTAATTTATAGTTTTACTTAAACTAGCTACATCAGTTGTAACAAAATGGCCAGTAACTTCAACAAAATGGCATATAGACAGGAAACGGTAGTGTAAAGTTTGGGTTTGTTTTTTTGCCTAAAAGTCTCACTTAAAACTAAATGTAAATACTGTTTGTTTGTTTGTTTATCCAGTTTCTAGGTAGCCTTATACACTTAGCAAATAAGGAGAATCTACATTGGCATTTCCTATCTCCTCAACATTCTAGGATTATCCATCAATGTTGGTGGCAAATGTAGGTTATTATATGACATGTTCCTATGCATTACGCCTGATCCCACCTCCTTACTTACAAGCGAGGTTTGTTTTTATGAAGAATGGAATAGGACATTCATTGTTTACTTTGGGTCAAGCACATCTGTTGCCCTGCTTTGCATGGGAGCAGATGACATGCAGTGATCTCTGGTTCTCTGACTATGCACAAGTGCTTTGGGAGGTTAATGCAAGGGCCATGGGCAGCAGTAATAGCAGCATGTTAAATGCGGAAATTTTTATTTCTATTTGTATTTTTTTGCTTGGCACTTCAGTACCTAGGTAGAAATGTCCCAGGCTTTTGGAGATATTGAACAGTTCTAGATCTCTCCTAATCCAAGGTTAAAAGATGAATTCAAAACTCCTAAGAAATAGAAAATGTAGGGCTTCAGAGTTGAGCTTTCTCTTTAAGCAGTGATTTCAGTGGAAGACCATGAAACAACGTCCCTTCCTTCTCAGCAGCCTCCAGAGCGCAATAGAGGGTAGTTCAAGACTACCTATAAACTTAGAAATCTGTGGTGTGTGATGTCAGGGAGCAGCTTCAGTTGCTGCAGCACAGGCACTAAGGATTGTAGTATTCCAAATTAAGCTTTGGTTGGTGAAACTCTTATGGACCAGCAATGCTAAAGACTACTCATTTGCCAGGTTATCACTGTCATGTATTCTGATTAAATGGATACACGTGAGTGATATTTAACTTGTGCTTAAATTTCACATTAGTATTTTGGTCAAATTGAATCCTATTTAAATGTAGCAGGTTTACCCTGTGCCTGACTGTATAATCTCTCTAATAGAAATGGGGGGCGGGGGGGAAGGTTATTGTCTAAGTAATAACATTAACATGCAAACTAGTTTTGCATATATATTTTTTTGTTTCAGCTTGTCAATCTCCGTTTTAATCTATTTCATCATCTGTCTTTAGTGTTTAGCTTCTTGTGACTTTGTGCCTCTTTTTGTGTCCTGCAGTAATGGAACGATGGCAGGAGGAATTAATCATTAAAAAATAAATGGGGCTATACAACCATAGTAATTGTTGGGTTTGGGGTTTCTTTGCTTATCCATTATTATTTTTGAACCCTTCCAAATTCCTGGGCCTTACTAATGAATTCTCTTCTGTTCCACATTGAAGAATGAGATTTTTATTTTGGATGTTAATAGTGTTTTACATCACTAGGTTGCTACTCACCAGAACAGTACATTTTGACATGTAGGTCACACCAGGCTTTTAAAGTTGTCAAATAAGTTATTGTGTAAGGATTAGTAAACAAGAAATATTCGGCTGGTATCTTTTAGCTACTTGTTCTGTGCGCTCTGGAGCGTAGCATATTGCTGTTGCAGTATTACCTTAGATGGGTCTTGTGAGCGTCTCTGCACTCGTCTGTCTGCGATACAGGACTGCTTGTCACTGGCTTTTTCAGGTTTAACTGTGATACGTTTCTGGCTGTACCAGATGGACTGAAAATGGAAAGATTACAATGCTGCTTATGTGTTGGAGGGTTTTAGCATGTCTCAGACTCTGAACTGCAAATGCCATTTGCTTGGTGTCAGGAGCTGGTTTTTGCATGCTGATGGTTATTTTTAACTTTTTTGAAAATGTGGCTCTTATCTGCATGCTGAAGAATTCAGTATTGTGATTTTTTTTTCTTCATGTGAAATATTGCCCTAATATTTATTGTCCTTATTGTAGGCAGGCAGTGTGACACCTAAATCACCCTCCACTGACATCTTTGATATGGTTCCCTTTTCTCCCATATCCCCTCAGTCATCAACACCTACCCGCAATGGTACACAGCCTCCTCCAGTACCCAGTAGATCTACAGAGATCAGTAAGTTTTGTAACAACTGACCTACTTTTTGCTTACATTATATTTTTAATAGAGCATCTTTAAAGATTTACGTACGTTTTGCATGAAAAGCCAAATACAGTTTTTGTAAATCACATTCAATAATGCCATTTCATTTTTATACCATCTTCCCAGAGTCATTGATGTTGCTGCCAAGTTACATTATAAACAAATCTATTTACTTGCTGAAGCTATTACATAAACAGTTTGAAGGAGTTTGGTTGGGGATTATAACTTGGCTTTTCTTTTACAGTATCTCTTTTGAATTTACTTCAAGCAGTATTTTTACTTCCTGTTAGTTCTTCCCTTGTCAAGCCACAGTTGTAGCATCTTAAGCCTCCATACCTGGGGAAGACAGGATGTGAAGTAAGTATGGTGGTGATGATGCAGAAGGGAGAGCTGAAGAAATCCCTCAAGGTGTAGACAGTCTTGGAATGCCATTTTGAATACTACTTTGAGATCATCTGCAACTTTGTTTTGGTTTGGGTTTTTTTTTGGTTGTAGTTGATGAACCTCTCCAGATCTGTGAACCAGTCCTAAAAGATCTTCAAATGATGATTAATAGCAATTTTATGTTCCAAAGGCTTGAAAGCAGTTAGGGTGAGGTTCTCAGCTTCACTGAATTGGAATCCCTTGTGGGAGAGGAGAGAGGAGCATGCAAAAGCAGTGGTAGAGGTTGTAAAAATACCAGTCTGTACACAGATTATTTTTATGGGTTTCTCAAAGGGTATATTAACAGAATATACAATACTATATTAAGACTAGTTAATATTAACTATCCCTAAATAACTCAAAAGAAAATTAGACTATATAGACTTCCTGGACTTCTCTATCTTCAGCTTATTCCAACTATTTCCTTGGGTGATTGTCTTCAGCAAGATTAATTTTTATGTGTCATCACAGCTCCTCCAGGATACTGGGGAAAGCTAACATCAGCATAACTCTGTGCCTCAATGATAGCTAAGGTAAAGAAGATTGGCATGCAAAATGCAGCAGAAAAGCCAAGTATTTGTAGTTTTGGTTAGTAATTGCTTGTTTTGAGTTTATTACAGAGTACAGGTTGCTAGTCTCCATTATTACGTTGCTTATCCTGAGTGTCAGGTCACAGAATTTATTACCTGTTCATATTTTTCTGTGGTTTGCAGGTGTAAAACATCGGCATTTCATGGGTTTGAATTCATTATTGATTTCCCCAACTGTGAATTTATTTCCATCCAGAAAGAAATGGTTAAGGAAATTATACATACTGCTCGAAAGGATTGTTTTCAGAGACTTACTGGTGGTTGTGTATTGGAGAAAGAAATCCCTGTCCATGCTACAACTGTTCTGCAGAGTGTACCAGACAAGATCTTCTCAGTATAGTTAATCTTCATGCAGATACTCTAGCCTGAAATAAAAAAACCCAAAACTTATTTATCCCATCTCCTCCAAAGAAGAGCGGACACTAGCAGATAAGCTTACAGAGACCCCATAGTAGTGCAGCTCTGCAGTGCCTGGATTTTAGTATTCCTTCAGGTTCCATGTTTTCTTTAGTTTCTGTTCAAAAGAGAAGGACTCATGATGATATGGAAAATACTTCATGGAACTCCCTCCCTCCCTGACTCTTAGCAGTGCAATCTCTCATATAACACAGAATTTTTAAATGCTGAAAAGCTATTGTACTCTGGACTTTTTCAACTGCTTTACTGAAATGGCTAGCACGTTACAATACAGAAACTTCCTAAAATAATAACTTTTCAGAGAAATGCAGCTAGGAAATACTTCTCTGTTCTTAATTTGAACCTGTACAGGGTTTCATAGAATACAGTTTTCACTTAGAATAAGTAACACTAGGGTTAATTTTACAGGCTGCCTGGAGTAACAATAAAAATGAAGTAGTCCTTCACCTAAAAGCAGGTGATGTTAAAGGATCTAAAACTTCTGCATTCTCCTGCTAATAAGCTCAGAAGTGCTGTCACTAATAAAAGCCCAATAATAAGGCATGAATTAGAAAATACCCATAACAGTGTAAAAATACTTGCTTTCAAAAATAGCAATAGGGCATATTTCAGTGCTTAGAAATGCAAGAGTTGTGTTCTCTGCTGTGTTTTTTTCCTAAATTCCTTGAATGTTTGCTAAGGCTTGGTATTGAAACTGTCTGCTTTTAGCTGTCTGACCACACAGCTCCTTTTAAGGGTAAAATGAACCTATGGAGAAGTGGGGTAGCAGAGGGGGAAGGACCTACATAGTGAACAAAAAGATTTACCAGGAGCATAAAGTATAATAACTTTTTGCCAATTAGAGGTTAGATTGAAAGTCAAAGCTGCTACGCATCGGAAGGTTACTTGAAAGGAGCATTGGAGCATATGAGGACAGTGGTTATACTGGAGCAGACCCATTTTGGCTGTGAAAGAGCCTGGGATGAGGTTGACCCTAATTTTTACATTACATTATCGTAGTTGAAGTCTCTTTTGTATGCAGGTGGTCTGCCTTTGCCAGGAAAGACTAGATATTTTTTTTGGCTCAAGTGGGCTTTTGGAATAAGGCTGTCCAAAATGGGCCATCTCCTGGTCCCATGTGACGGTTTGTAGCTGTTTAGTCATGTTTTTTGAAACATGTAATTAATCAAGTTCCTGCTTGTTTCTGCATAGTATTACGGGAATGAATGCTGGTAGCTGCAAATCATTTCACATGCCTGTTGTGCAGCCCGAGAACACCTAAATGATTAGATCAAACCCCAGGGAGACTGACATGCACAATAAAATGTTGAAGAGCCTGATGAAATACAGGTCTAAAACTTTGACTCCAAGGAGGCCAGAATAAAGACATTGATTTTGCGATATGTACAGTCTTCAGCATTGATAAGGTGACTGGTAATACTCCAACATGGATTTTGTGTCAAGTAGTCATTTATCAGCTTCTGTATCTCAGGTTTTAAGGGCAAAATTCTGTGCTTAGCCAGAAAACTAGTCATTTTGAAGATACTGATAGCCCATTTTATTTTCATACTCTGAAGCTATAGTTGTTTTCAGGTACATAGTATGCTTGGTATGATTCTTCCTGGACAGGCATGAAAGTTAGGAGATAGGCTATGGTTTTAATTTTCTCTCCATAAATGACAAGACTGTATTAACTGGGTTCTGTAAATTTTGCAAGCAGTGTGGCAGGTTGAATTAGCAAATTTATCTTATTACTGCTTTAGTTCAACCCAGCGTATGATAGAAAAAAGTTTGTATTGATAGCACCAAATGTAAAGAGGAAAAAAAAAATCCTATTACTGACAAGGAGGGGAAAAAACCCACAACCCAAAAACCCAAGCAAAAACTCCCAACCCAAAATATTTGTCTATAGATGTGAGGATCTGGTGTTGTGCTGTTCTAATAAGTAAAAAGAAAAGCGCATTGGAGGTGTTTCTCCTTGTCCAGACAAAAAAAACCACCAAAAAGAAAAAACCCTTGGCTGTTAGAAAGCAGACTACAGTTAAGAAAAAGTGACAAACTTTATGGTATTGACAGAGAGAAATTTGCATCTGTTCTCTTTATGAATCCAGATGTAGTGGAACTTTAGGGTAAGTGACCTTTCACAGTCCCGTGCTTTTTTCCCGCATTCATTCTTTCTTTCTTACCCTGATATTAACCGAGATTTTAATCCCCTGATAATTAGTTTGAGTTACTCTGAGCCGTGCGTTGAGAAACTGGTAAGTGTCAGCTGTACCTTCCATGAGTAGGTAGTTGTCTAAAGATGTCCTTAACCAGATGGTAGGCAGAGGCAGGCAGGGGATATGAATGCTACGCTGTTTGCAAGAATATGTTTCTGACGTGCTGCTAAGACAAAATTTGACAACTGATTTCCAGTTGTTCCTTCCTTCTTTATGAAATTCCTATACATACTGATTCCAGAGCTGCTCTAGTGAGAGATGGGAGATGCCCTGTTCAAATGGGAACTCATCTGATCCCTAGATTTCCTCTAGAAGGTACGAGCATTAATGAAAGCTAACAAGAAGCTTAAACAGAAGTCGATGGTGTTCTTGGAAGACTGTTTGAGTTTTAAACTTTGGAAAACTAATCAAGACCTGGCTTTCAAATTTGGATGTTAAAGGTGTGGTTAATGAGTTGCATATCTGGAGGTGCTGTTTTTCAGCTTGTTAGGAGATGTAAGCTGAGTTTTTCAAAGACCTGTTGTCATAGCCCGTGCATTTTCTCTCAGTGACTGACTTTTCTGTTGTTCCAGAGAGAGACCTTTTTGGAGCAGAACCTTTTGACCCTTTTAGCTGTGGAGCAGGAGATTTCCCTCCAGACATTCAGTCCAAACTAGATGAGATGCAGGTAACTATTGGGTTATCAAGTATGCAGTTTTCTGTGGCTGCATAAATGTTCTTGAAATATATAGCTACCATCCTCTGGAAATGTTTTTGTGCACACAGTCTGGCATGCATAGGAAAAAGCCCACCTATTTCTGCCTGTTCTTGTAAGTATATCTCATGGGTTTTGAGTTGGAATTTGAATTTGTCTTCCTGAAGGTCCTTACAAATGTTAGCCCATATTGCTACAGACACCTGGCACTACTTTAGGGTTTACCCATGATGTATTCAAACTGCAGTATTGCTGCTTTTGTCTGGGAAGGGACCGAGGGACCTCAGAAGATACCTGAGGTGAGAGCCCTACAGATATACTGATGCTGTTACTCTTCACTCCCAGCAAGTACTACACGCTATACTCTGATCTTACCCTCAGCAGCATTACCCCTGTGGTCATAGCATTAACATAGGCAGAGTATGTGCTTAAGGGGCCATGGCAGCTTTCCGCTGCCTTTAAAAATACCTGTATTGGACTGTGACACTCCAGGGCAATTAAACTATTAAGAAATTGATTCAAGAATTCTGAACTGATGTACTTTTATCAGAAAATATATTTGTTGATTCTGAGACACTCAAAAGTACCTCTTCAGTTATTTGACCCAATTTTGAAGTAATTCTAGGATAAAGCCTTCAAGTTTTGGAATAAATTACTCTGTTCAGTCAGACTTTCCAAACTGTTAGTTCCTTGCCAGCTTGCTTATCTGCTTTTCCTTCAGCAGCCTGCCAGCAAAGCGGAAAGCTGAAAATACTGGGAACTTGAATTTCTAGGATCCTGGCTCCTCAGCAGAAAGTGTTCCCAGGGCTTCCAGCCATCTTGTTGTATCTCAGGAGCCCACAAAGTCCAAGAGAGCTAGCTCTCGGGCTCCTTCAGTTCCTCACTTCTGCCTCAAGAGCAGCAGAATCATTTCAAAATGGCTGAAATAAGATTTAAATACTTTAATTTAATTTACCTACGTGAAATTGTTGAAGTCCTGTTCACTTGTTTTCCAAGTCAGTTTAGGATGGTGTCGCTGGCAAACTCCTCTAAGCCAAGTAAGAAATTTAGATTCTTGCTCACCAGTACTCTGGCCCCTGTGATTTCTGATAGCAGCTAAAAGCCAAAACTGGTTTCTTTGCAACTCTGGTTAAAAAGCTTGTGTTTTGTGAATGCTACTACCAAGCCTTTTAGCACAAAAACCCCTAAATCTTTTAGCACCCCACAGTGACATGTATCAGTGTTTCCATTGTGGGTAGCACATTTTAGGCAAAAATATCCTGTGGTATCTGTGGATGCTAGGAAGAATCCTGTGACTGTAGCTAAATGCCACACACTAAGAGTTCTCATTACTGGTAATACTTTGGTGCAATTTTATGTTGTTAGCATATAAGGCTACAAAGTGTTATCAACTCACAAAACATTAGTGAATGGAACAGTGGAAATCTTTATCAAAGATAAAGTTTATCAACCTTAGGTTGTTGCTGTGTTCTGTTGCAAAGAGTATTGCACCGGTCAGGTATTCCCTCCTGCACATCCATCTTTCATTTTTTCCTACTTCTTGATCTGCTTTATGAAGTAGTCTCACAAGTAGAAAGTCTGGCGTTCCAGTCTTGGCACACCCTGACATTTTCACTGAAAATTAATTTGTGGGTCTTTATGTAGGCACAAAACTTAATCATGTGTAATCCAATTGAAAACAAGTGTAAAGATGACAAGTTGTGGAGGAAAAAAAAAAGGGTTTATTTTGATCAAAGCAAAAGCTATGTGCAGTTATTTTACTAAGCAACTGGTGCAAAATACAGATTAAAAAATGTTTTTCCTAATGTCTCTTTTATCTCCTTGTGCTTTCCTGGGTACCTAGCGTCAGCGATGGTTGGTATATCATATTTTAATAATGGTATTTAAAGCATTTACAGTTGAAGTGTGCATGTGTTCATGTCTGGTGTTTTCATTTTTATCCATATGTGTGTTTTTATATATATATATATATTTAAAAAAATATTTAAGAACGGTCAGGGTAATTTCAATTTTTAGGGCCCTATATTTTTTAAGGTGGCACAGCTGGTCTTAGTTTTCTTTAGTCTGCTTTATCACTTCTAGTACTAGTAAGCCTTCATTTGCATTGCCGTTTGTTTTCCATGCGTACTAGTAAAATCTCCAGTTTTCATCATCAGATTATCATTAGTGAAGTGGTTTAACCAAAACCTTTGACACAGAGATTTTAGTGTTAGTACGGCCAGTTGTGAATGTGCTTTTAATTGGAAATAATGATTTAAAAACCTCAGTGAGAAAAAGATAGTGGTGCTAGAAGTCGGTGGGTGTTAAATGCCCAGCCTGTAAGAAGGAACCTGGAATGGACCTATGAAGGGTGAAAACACTCAACATGTAATGTGCTCTGAGACACATTAAGAAACAGGAGAGCAAAACTAAGACTTCAGTCTTTCTTTGGAATATCAAGTGAAGGGATCTATTTTCTTTGCTTTATGAAAGTACAGCCTGAGTTTCAGTAAATATGTGAGATACAAAGATAACTTGTTTACAGATGCACCTATTTGTTTGCAAAACACAAATTTGTTCTGGGAGGTTATTAAATGCAGTTTATCTGATGTAGAGTGGCAAGCAAGGTGTCTGGGTGCCAGGCAGTGCCAGGTCAGAGTGGCTCAATCCTGTTTGCCCCTGCGTATGTCACGTAGAGCTATGGCAGATGCCTCAGCAAAGCTCTCTCAACAAAGCATGTGTGTGCATTGGGAGGTGATGCAGAAGCAAAGCGGGAGAGGGAGGCAGAGCAAGCAGAAAAGGCATCTGAGAATAAACTCCTAAGCAGAGGGTGCTTTTCCTTTGCATCTGATATTCTGAACTTAATGAGATCAGATCAAGTTCTATGATCTCTCGGGGAATATTTTTATGTTTAAACTTTAGTGAAGATCCAGATTTCACACTTAAGCTCTTTCTGTTGCTTTTATCAGTCCAGTCGCCATTGATTTTTTTTTTTGTTTGGAGAGCTCAAACCTCACACATGTGCTGAGATGTCATTTTCACAGCTCAGACCTCTCTCTGATGACTATCCAACCTCCTGTTTCCCCCCGCCCTTCTGCTGAAACGTATTTTCATCCTCTCTATTTTGACTGTATCCAGACATTAAAAAAATGAATCTATTTTCCCAGAAATCTAGCAGGGGAAAGGGGGAGTTTCCCTGGATCGTGAATCATATCAGCAACAGCTGCTGTAATTTATTAAAATCTCAAGGTAGTTAATATCACAAAGCTTCCAGGAGCTGTGAGCCATTCTCCCAGCGTTGCCAGAAGCAGACATTAGACTTGTCATCTTCCCATCTGAAATAAGTCATACCCAGCCCTCTGAATTATCTTCTCAGAGACGTGTCAGTTTGTCATTGGTTTGTTGGGTTTGTGCTGCCTTAACCTCATTGAGTGAAGTCACTGTGAAGTGATAAGTGAGTTAACTTCAGAGCCGTGAGGACTGGCTTCAGCAAATTTTATCTTCTGATACAGTGGAAGTTCTTTGTCTTCTTTTTACTGCTTTTATTTGGAATATCTCACATTGTGTTATCATAGACATAAAAAGTTCTGGAAGAGAGGTTGGTTTTAGGTTACTTTCTCTAGCAAAAACAAGCTTTGCTCCTCTCTTCACAAAGACCCATCAGTATCCTTCAGTATGATCCCATCATTTATCTGAGTAACGAGGATGTTCAGTCTTTGTTTTAAATCAACCTGGAAGTGAAAAAGCAACTCGACGCTGTGATCATGGGGCTGAGAGTACAGAAGTCAGGCACAGTGTCTGTGCATACCTCATAGCCTTCCTGTGCCCACCCCCAAGGATGGCTTTTTTCTGACCACAGGAGGAGTTACTGTTTCCTAACCTTTGAAGTACAGAGGGCCATGGCACACATTTTTTAATGGATGGGCAGTGTGTTATGTTAAGAACACATGTTATTAGAAGCTGAACTATCTTAAATTTCAAAAGACAAAAAATTTTAAATGCTATGTTTAAAAATCAATTATGCATTTTTAAGTATATATAGAATGTGATGTGTACCAAGGGCTGACTATATATGTTATTTTTAAAGAAAAAAATATTCTGCCTAACACATTAACCAAGTTTATTAGGAAAAAAAGAGAAAAACAAATGAATTTATAATCCAGTCAGTCATTCCAACTGACTTCATTATTATTACAGCTGCAAATGCTGGGTTTTGGAGTGGGGAGTCAAAAGCAGGCTTATGTGGTAGGATGGATACTGCAATAATCATACAGCAGTGGAAGCCATAAGATTTGAGAGACTTCTGCAGTTCAGGTATACCTATAAGCTGCATTCCTGAAAGCAGACATAAAGCATTGCTGTGAGAATTACAGCATTAGGATGCTTATTCTGTAATCTGCAGTAATCACAGCTGGACTTGAAGAATCTGTTCTTAAAACCTTGTCTTTTCACCACTTGCTTAATTACAGCCTGTGAAAATGTTTTTATTATATATTTACCAAAGTACAAGTTTTGGGTGATTCCAAAAATTATTTCAGAATTTGGAGCTATTTTGCCAGACTTGAGGGATTAGAAATTAAAATGGCTGTGAAAGATCTGAAGTCCATGCTTTCAGGGTCTTTGGAAATTTGGTTGCAATCACTTTGGCAAAGAGTCTGCTGGACAAGGATGTTCTGATTTAATTTTTTTTCCCTTTTGAGGGCTGCATTTGATTTAGTGGGAATATTGTTCAAGACAGTGCAAATTTCTTACATTTATACTCCAACACATTACTTGTCCTCCACTTAGATATTCAGGAAGAAAAATATCTGGATTTTACATAATTTTAAAATCTGAAAAATGCCAAGGTAGCCACGTAGAGTGCCTTGATGTCCTCTTTCTGGTGTTGGTCTTTTTCAATCCTGTGGTTGGCATGGAAGTCTGAGCCTACCAGTAACTGTAGTATCTGGCTGGTGGTGATAGTGGCTCTTGTGTGATTTAACAGGCAGACATTGAATGTTATGTTCCTGTTGCAGACAGCTACATGTGTGAGCCATGTTTAAGTATGCCAGTGTTAACACTGCAGTTCCCAGCACTGGAATAGTAGGTTTTGCTTCCTTATGGATTCTGCCTTGGCTGGAAAGTTGGGTTCTTGCTATGCAGATGCTATCACAGCACCTGGCAACCACATTGCTATGTTCTTTCAGAACAGACAATATAGTTCATTAGGGTAATAAAGTTAAAAGGCTTTTAAAATAATAATGGTACATAGAATACACCAATCTCTTAATGGATTAACATTGATCACGTTGCAAATATGTGAAAATCTGATCTTTTTAAATGTAAAATGTCACTGCTTAAAAGAGATGGGGGACTAAACGTGGGGGAAAGGTGTTTGGATTGAAGCTGAGAAGGGGAGCTTAGAGACAACTGTTCTTCATGAACATAGAAATAGTTCAAAGTAAAGTCACAGCAAACACAAGCTAAGTTGTAAGTGACAAAAATATCAGTTTCTGTGTAATAAAACAAAAATTGAAAACCCCATGTGATCAACATAAGAGCAGTGACAGGTGTGGGCTTCCCAAATGCATAAGCTGATTTGCTCTTAGCTGTCCAGCAAGAGGGTGTTGGAGCTGCAGCTACCTGAGACACCAGCAGTGCCTAAATGTACAGAAGATAAGGGACATGAATGGGATGCATGTTCAGTGAAAGGGCTCTCTGGATGGCTGGGGCTGAAGCTGGTTGTCCTTGTTGAACCAATTGCCATAGCCATCCTGCTATTGCATCTGTATCTAGCATCCTTAGGTTGAAGCACAAAGCTATCCCTTTTGCAACCTCCAAGCTGGAAGCAGCCTTTCAATACTTGGAAAGGTTAGCTTGTCATGCACACTGTAACTGGGGGGTTGGCAGCTTTACAGGCTAAGCTGCAGGGCTAGCTCGCTGAATTCTCCTTCTGGATAAGCAGTCCTCCTTTAATTAATAGTATAATGTGGTTATAACAGGATGTGATTGACTTGGAACGTCAGATACTGTTTGTTTGAAGTATCTTTTGCATCGAATGCTCTTCCTGTTAGCCCTTTGACAAATAGAGGGCAACACAAGTCAAACACAGCTGTGAGCTTTGGCAGCACCCTGTCACCCAGGTAGGGCAAAGTGAGTAACACAGTTGGAAGGGCTTTACACAACAGTACTGCTGCTGACCTATCATATTATAATATGGATCTGGCTTTAGGAAAAATCAAACTTTACTTGGAAAATCTCAGATCATTAAATAGCTATTGCCAGGAAGTTTATTCTGTTTCTCAGCATTACTCTACTGATGGCAGTGGATGGTGGGGTTATTAAGTATTCATAGGCTTTTAAAATTCCAGCCTGCGGTTCACATTTATTTGAAATTAAGCTGGTTTGACTTGGGATTTATCTTTTAAAACCAAAAGGTATGCTCCTGAGGTACTGCCGTGCATTATGAGAAAGGCCGTGAGTTTATGCCTAATCCCAATACAGATTGCTTTACAAAAAAGGATTTATTTCATTTGTGTTTGCTTCATGAAAGCACGTATTATTGATTTCATAGCATGCAATCAGCTTTCTCTAAGTGGACTTAGAAGTTAAGACAACACTGAAGGGAACGTTGTGACAGCTGCCACCGCAGCTGATGTTTTCACGGCATTTCTTTTCAGAGCCCTTGTTTCTGAGTGCTTATAGCTTTACAGCACTTCCACATAACAGGCTGACGTTTTTTGACTCAAAGGTGACTTTTTCTCTTGAAGCTCAATGCCAAAGTTATTCAGCTTCCTTTAAAGCACAAAGAAATGAAAACAGCAGTTTCCCTGTATTAAAAATGCTGCTGTTGTTTTAGGACTGGTGTGGACTGAGCACGTTGGGTAAACCAAACCAAAGTACTTCTAGAATGAATGTCTTCAATAGAGGAGGTGGTAGCATCAGGCTTATCACCATTTTTGTGTCTTTACTAATCAAACTAATGTGAGTAAAAAGAGGTATTTTTCTCCAAACTTGCCAAGAAATTCTTTGCACCTTCTAAAGAGCATCGTGCTTTACTTCACTGAGTGACATGCCTTTCAGGTGCATGGTTTGCTCGTTTGCAGATGAGCAAACAGAATTTTCTTTGCCTTTTCTAGTGAAACTCGGGTGGCAGGGAGCTGTAAAGCATGTCAACCGAACTGCTCAGGGAGTTATTCAGAGCAACCCTCTGAGAGGTGGTACTATACTTTTTTGTTAGACTACTTCTAAGATAAGGGATTACTGAATGTAGGAGACACCTGGTGTTCGTGACAATGTTCGTGGCTTATCTGAATCTTTGAAGTATAAATACAATAAACTCTTTACTTGTACAGCCCTAATCTTTCCTGCTGCAAAATAATCCTGAATTTTACTCGGGAACTATACGGTGCAAGTCAAGCTTACTTCTTTCTCCATCAAGCTATGTAGATGAATAGTCAATATTTTTATTTTATAACCCTGCCTTCATTTCATATCCATACTGTTTCTTTTGTTGTGTGAGATGCATCCTTTTATAAGTTCACCACTGCGACTTACTAAAAATCAGCTGACCAAATAATGCCAGTGTCTGTGACTTCGCCCTGAAGTTTCTTTATGGTTTATCTACCTAAAATAAGCCCAACTTGAGATGTTTTTGGAAAGATAGCTTAATCCTCCAGAAATCCCTTTCCTCTTTATTAACTGTGTCTTGTTTCATTGCAGGAGGGGTTCAAAATGGGATTAACTCTTGAAGGCACAGTATTTTGTCTTGACCCGCTAGACAGCAGGTGCTGATGCCAAGAAACTAAATGTGAAATCTCTACACAGTGTGTTGGGGTTTTTTTGATTCTGAACATGTATTCACAGATATTATCCGTGTGCCAAAAATTGCTTTATTCAACATGTAAACTCTAGTGAGGTTTGCTTCTGTAAAAATCCAATTTAGTTACAGTCTTTCCCTGTACAAATGTAAAAAGTTGTGTTTGTTTATGAAATATTAATTAAATTACGCTCTTGTGTTTCTTTCTCTCACTTTTGGCCCGAGTTTACTACGCTTTATGACTATTAGCCTGGAGAAGTTATTCAGAAAGCTCACACATACCTCTCTCTGTTTGCAGACATGCAAGCATGTTTTTTTACGTAATACTTTACCTGGCAGCATTTTTAAATTCTGGTTTAAAGCCATTATTTAATTATTCAAGCAGTAAAATGATTAATATCTAGTATAAAAAGTTCAAACTGCAGTGAAAAAGAGGAAAATACTAACCATTAATATATGCTTAAAAGGTGAATCGGGGTGCCACGTAATTGATTTCCATTACTGTGTATGGTTGCTGTTCTGTATATATGTTGTTATTAGTTCATAAAATCCAGATTTTTGGGTCCTTAATTCACGTTTTAGAACCTGACAAATTGTTAGTATGCTAATTAGTGTTTAATGAGCATAGAACAACTGCTGAATTGCAGCATGGACAAAGTACCTCCCCTTTTCTTTTTGATATTTTATAGCTGAACTGCAAAGTATGTAATCTGGAACTCATTTCATGATGACCGTAACTTAAAAACTTATGGTCCTGCATTTACTTTGGAATTGGCATGATTTTTTGTGTATAAGCAGGCGCTTCATATGCTGGGCTCAATCCTGAGTGGTTACAGTCAGGCTCTGTTGAGTGGCTTTTTCGTGGTCTGCTTTACTGTTCTCTGCCTGACTACCATTTTGAAGCTTGCTGCAAGAATTCAGCGTTAAGTGGGTAAACCCTTCGTACCCACAGGTTGTTCATGTTACAGAAGTAACTGCACACCAGAATTTTCAGCTGCTAGTGAGTTGAACGCTGCCTGGTCTATGCATACTCTTCATTTAGCATAAGCAATAAAATACCATCTTAAAGCTATCTCAGAAAATTAGTATCGTTGGTGTTTTGATGTCCGAATTCCCCCTTAGTTCAATTTTAAAACTTCAAAAACTCTACGTTTCACCTCAGAATGGGAGGGGAAACAGATGGGGGAAGGGAGGGGGAGGCATTTTAGATTTTAAAAAATATTTTCTTTCCTTTTTCACAAGGGGTTTTGTCCTTAACGGTTACAGTTTACACCAAAAACACATTTTGCAAGTTTTTCATCACATGTATATTTTCCTGCCGTGTTCAACAAGGTACTTTTGGCATGTACCTTTGGAGTCCACTGAAATGGATGGGACTGTTCCTTTGCTGAGTCAGACATGTGCTCAGGTACCTTGCTGAACGGAGGCCTTAATGTTCTGTGTTACGTTAGCCTTTCTCTCTCTTATTCTGTGTTAAACATTCATATAGAGTATTATATGTAAGTATATATATTAAAAATATATAAAGTCACTAACAAATAGAATAGTATATGTTTCATAAAGAAAAGTCTTTATAATTTTGTTTGTCATATAGTATTTTGGAATTTGTATAATGAGAATGTTTAGTAGCCATAGCAATGGCTTTTTTTAACAAATAGAATTTGTATTTTTATTGTACTTTAAAAAGCTTTACATAATAAGCATCTATTTAGCTGCCATTTATTATCAGCGGTAACACTAAGATAATATTTGCACATTTTAAGGAACCTTTTTCGTTACTGATTTTTACAACAGTTGACTGCAGATGGCATGGTTAGACATTGCACACCTGCCCGATCCATACAGAAATGCCTAAATCAACACAGCAGTGCATTTTTAATGAAATGGTTATGTGATCCAATTGGAACCTGTATTTCTATGTAATCTCAAATGTCTGTTTAATTTTGCCTAAAATAAATGTTTTTAAATAAACTGCATCCTAGAACACGATGTTCTTTCAGTAAAACGCCGGGCAGAAGGGGTGGTGGGGAGGTGGTTAAATGCTGGGTGGGACCTGCTGCAAAGAATGGTTTAGTGCTGAAATGTGTCAAAGTCACCTTAGATGCTGGATCTCAGCTGGTGCAGAGTAATTCCAACCTTTGACCTTTATTGTCGAGTTTGGTCTCATCTGTAATCAGCAGAGAAAAATCGTGTCCTATACGCAGCTACCTAATACTAGTAGTTGGGGGGTAACTCTCTCCACAGTGCTTCATGGATTTAATGGACTCTTTTTTTATTGCTTTTTATTTTATATTCTTAGCTGCTAAATATACTTTAGCTACTAAATGACCCTAATGGTTATCTGAGGAGTAAAGGATGTACTTGAAGACCTTCTGAATCCTAGACAACAACCTCTGTAAACTGCAGTGCATGGTGTTGATGTCTTTGAGACAAGCAAACTAATCTTAAACTGCCTGGTAATTACTTCAATGCAAAATTTCTCTGCAAGCTAATACCCAAGCCCCATCTAACCTCTGCCATTTGAGAAAGGGGGCTCAGACGTGGTTATGGCTAGCAAGTGAAGGGTATGTGTCATCTGACAATTCTTCCACAGAACACATCTCCCTGTTCCCACTAGTATTCTTACAGTTGCTTACAGGTAGTGTAATAATGTCCTGCTGAATCGTCAGGCTGACTTTGAAAACAGGTATTTGAGAGCAATGTAAGGAGTCCAGGCAGTTGCTCTTGCTCTGCCTAAACAGGAGTGCTCCTGTTGCTCAGAATAGATTTTGTTTTTTCTTGTGGAATGTTTCTTGCTACAAATTCCTGTGCTTTCCAATAGGTTTTAAAAGCATAGTTTCTTAAGAAAGAAAGAAAAAAAAAAAAAAGATTGATGGCTGATTTGGACTGAGGATGTGAAAGGGGTT
Source organism: Hypotaenidia okinawae (assembly GCA_027925045.1). Classification (NCBI taxonomy): domain Eukaryota; kingdom Metazoa; phylum Chordata; class Aves; order Gruiformes; family Rallidae; genus Hypotaenidia; species Hypotaenidia okinawae. The sequence continues at coordinate 8,598,547 of BSDF01000007.1, forward strand.
CTGCAGATTATGTGGCCACAGGCATTTCACTTGACAGAAGTGTGTAAGGAGAGAGTAACATTGACTAGGTTAGAGACACAGTGCTAAGTAAGTTGTGAGGAAAGCTTTTTTTTTTTTGACTTGTAAATTTGCCTTCCAGCAAAGCTAAAATACCCATGCAACTGGGTGATACCAGATTTGTCCACACTTTTTTCTTCCTTTTAGGTATCTTCTCATTGCCTTTTTTTTCCTCCCCCTAAACTTCTCTAAACTGTGATCACGCTGCTGGTCGTGCTAACTGTGACTGTCACTTTGTGGATGTGGCATTCTGGACTTCTCTTCTGCTTGTTACCTGCCCAGCTACTGCACCAGTGTGTCGTACCAAGTTGTATTAATGCCTAGAAGCAGGACTCCTTGTTTTCTATTCCTTTTCTTTTTGCATGATAATATTTTAATCTTCGTACCTGCTCATCACACCACACCTGAGTAACAGGTATTTAGGTTAGAATTCATCTTGGGTCAAATAAGCTGATACAAGGTGAGTGTGCATGTGACTTTTTAACCTTTAATAAGTTACTGAGCATCAGTGTGGGATGTTCTGAGCTTAACCCTTTGTCTTTAGATCAGATGGGTTTGTAAGTGGCCGTCTGTTGTCCTTCCCTGTGACAGATGTGATTTGCACTAAATATGTGATTGATCAAATTGTTCAAATTGGCAAAGTTCAAATCCTTCATGTGGTAACAGGAATTCTGTTTCAGCTTGGCTTCAGCTATGGAAAGGAAGACAGGAGAAAGAAAATTCTCACACTTGCAGAAGAGTGGTTGTGTAATCCCAGAGGTGGTTGAACGTGCCAAGGAATGGAGCTGGCTCCGAGAATTCATTATGATGATTATTTTTCAATTTGTGGAAGTAAGGATGGGCTCGTTCTCACAGAGCGATTCTGCTTCACAAAAAGAGTCCCTTCAGCAGAGGAAGAGTGCCACTGCCTGAGAAATCCCTAGTAAGATGCCCAGAGGTCCTGTTTTCATGTGTCCCTGTCATCCCTAGAGATTGTCACCCTTTGGACCGCTCTTAAGGAATGCACTAATAATTGCAGGCAAGTGCTCAACTTGCCTAACTGGACACTGAGGTTTTCTTGCAGCTTTTAAAAACAGAGGATTCGGAAGTCATGCTTTAAAAAGAATAAAACTCTGTGTAACTGGCCACGCACTTTAAAATGCGAGCAAATCCACCTGCTAGAGGTTGTTCTGTAAGCTGCAGCTAAATACAGCAAGTTAAGCTTTGGTAGGTAATTAGCCTGCAGGTTTTTTTCCCCCTTTTAAGACTTTTCCCCCTTTTAAGACACACTCTTAATGAGAGACTGAGACACGGGTTGCTTTGTCAGCTGTTGAAATATATTTAGTGGTTCTCAGCACTGAAATGGTGTACAGGACTATCAGATACATCGTTGTGTTCCATAATTGACGCTGGAAGTTTGACATTCGTAATGTATGCAGCCTTCTGGAGATGTTTGACATTCAGTGAGTGGTGGTGCTGCACGTTTATTTATTCATCAGACCAAAACACTTCCTGGAACTGTGGTTTTCATGAGCTGCATGTGTAATGCTTGGTTGTGGTGGGGGAAAGTTTTCTGAGCATATGAATATGCAATTTACCTTTCATGCTTAAGAAACTTCTTGAGAGGGTAATTTATATATAGTCTGGGATAAGCCCTGCAGGTTTAGTCTCCTACAGTGAATTCTGGAATGGATTGGACCTATTTTAAGGCTCACACAAATGACAGCAGCCAAAATCAGTATATTTGAGCCTTTGGGCTCTTTTTTCTTTTTTTTTTTTTTCCCCTCTACATATTCCACTCTTTATTTCATCAAAGCTTATGCCTTGGAATAAAGATCCAAAGCAGCAGGCATAGATTAGGAAGCAAGTATAGAAGAAAAATAAAGGGGAGTGGGGAGAAATGTCTTCATGGGCCACCAGCAGGCAATTTCATAACGCTGCGGGTCTTTTGTGGAGCTCAGCTGATTTGATAACTTCTCTCATTGTGCCCCCTCACTTTTTATGCCTATCCCAGGATTGCACCAGGGCTGCCAAGAAGCAGATTTGCTGTGTCTGCAGCCCACATGAACTGCTATTGGCCAGAAACGAGAAGAGTTTTTCCTACCCCATGTAGCCTCATTACGCAGAGTAGGTGGCTCACAACCAAGCTTCTTTGAAGATGCCTGCTTGCCGCAAGCCCCAGTTTCCATCCATTTATCTTAATTTCTAGTAGCTTGTACCATATTAAAGACCTGGCTACATTGTTTATCTGATGAAGGCTTCCAGAAGGCGAGTCTTCTCTACTAAACCATTAAAAAAGTGCTTTAGCTAATTATTCTCATTCCCATATTGATTGGAAAGTGTGACAAAAAGAATAACAATCATCCATGTTTTCTAAATGCCTATTAATAAGTTGTTTATATCAATTTATCTCCTTATGATAAGAGCTTTCCCAAAAGGGGACTCTTGGAATAGACCCTTAACAGTATTCATCGATTCAGTTTCCTTTGCAGCTTCTTCCCTCCACACAAGCTGTTCTGAGGAAAAAAGCAACTCAGAAAAACTATTGAACTGATCATTTGTGAAAGCTGCATGGGGCTCTGCCACGCATTGTGTTTAAATGGTTGCAAGCTTTACTTCTTGTAGGATGGTATTCTGTAAGCGTTTTAATTCAGTGAAAAGAAGATGCTTTTTGAAGCTTCTGCACAAAAACTATAATTGGAATATTTTGAGTGTGTTTCACAGCAAGTGGTTCATTTTTGAAAACTACTGTGCATTTAAAATACTCTGGTGTTCTTGTGGTTTTGTTAAGGAGGCATCATTGTTTTCAAGTGAAGTGACGCTTGACACTAGTGAAAAGACTGAGAAAATACTCTGCCTGTGTGCTGTGTTGGGATAAGAAGATACAGGTCTGGCTGGGGAAGCAACAACAAAACCTATTTGAAAGGCTTTGATAGACTAAAAATCTGGGGTTTTTTCATGCTCATCATTAATTTGGGGGGTATGTTTGGACAATATTATTCACAGACCTACTTTGCTGCTCTTTTTTTGTAGTGGAAGAGAGCTACTAACATGGCAGCTAAAGTCACCTACAGTTTAAACACTGCAGTTAATGGGTTCATGTTTTTACAACCCTGTACATATTAGAGTATTATGAAGAAGCTGGAATAGATCTGAATGTCCGAGACACTTCCACCCTGTAGAATAATGGCACAACCACGTGTAATTTGTGGCAGATATGCCTGGGGTGCAAAATGAGCAACTGCATTTGGAAAGAAAAATCAGGTGAGAGAGTTTTGGAGATAAGTAAGAGTTAATGAGAGATCCTGTAATGGAATGAAAATGCTCAGTGGGATTGCTTGTCTGACGGGGCTCAGGCTTACTCTATTCCCAAGCGAGGCAATGTTTATGTAGTTTTAACTGCAGAGCTGACATACTGCTGCTGAGAAGCAAAAAACCTGAATAATTAAAATGCCTTATGCTGTTTCATAGAATCATAGAACTGTTTGGGTTGGAAGGGACCTTAAAGACCATCTAGTCCCAACCCCCTGCCATGGGCAGGGACACTCTCCACTAGCCCAGGCTGCCCAAAGCCCCATCCAACCTGGCCTTGAACACTGCCAGGGATCCTGGGGCAGCCTGTGTCATCGCAGTTGGATGCTGTCCTGACATCGCAGTGGATTGATGTGTGAAACTCAATTAAGGTAATGTCATAGAAGGTTCCATTATTTAATAGTCCTTTAAAAATGTAGGTATTTTAAAGAACCAAGTGTTACTTAAAACTCAGAAATATGTGACTAGAGACCTAAGTACACAAGATAAATTGCACTATAATAAACAAACAAACCAGTAAGGCCACCGAAGCCTCATGAGTCATGTAGCCACAATGATCTTACTTGAAACTTAGGATAACAGGGATTTGTTTTCCCAGGACCACAAATTAAGCCTCTCTCAGCCCTCTCCAGTTAACAAGTTGAATGCTAAAGGGGAAAAAAACAACCTTACATGATATTCTAAACAATGCTTGACTCTGATCCACTGTATTGCTGTAGATACGTTTACATCAAGGTTGAACTAGAACTATGATCATCACAAGCAGTAAGGCAGACTGTACAATGAGTCAGTGCAACCTTTTGGAAATAATATCATTACTTGCAGGAGGCTAGAAAAGCCTAAGGGAAGATTAGTTCTATTATGGCTTTAGCACTCTTATTTTAAAGTGTTCATGGAGGGATCATCCTGATTCTTCGCGCATTCATAAGCAGACTTTGTGGTCACAAAGGATACTGGGAAGCAATGAGGAAGCTAGTATGAGTTTTACTGGGAAACAATCATAGAATCATAGAATCATACAATGGCATGGGTTGGAAGGGACCCCAAGGATCATAGACCTCCAACCCCCTGCCACAGGCAGGGCCACCAACCTCAGGCCTGGGTCTACACAAGGTTGCCCAGGGCACCATCCAACCTGGCCTTGAACACCTCCAGGGACGGGGCATCCACCCCCTCTCTGGGCAGCCTGTTCCAGCACCTCACCACTCTCTCTGTAAAAAACTTCCCCCTATGTCTAATCTAAACCTTCCTTTAGTTTTAATCCATTCCCCCTTGTCCTGCCATTGTCTACCCTTTTAAAAAGTTGAATCCCCTCCTGTTTGTATGCTCTCATGCATACAAATGAGAAAGGCAGTGTAAAATGGGGAAGCTAATATGAGTTTATCAAGAGGAAAATTTGTGTGACAGCACAGACTGCAGGAAAACACTTGTGTGATGTTGAACTGCTCTGAAAAGGTACATTTTAGAGTATGTGCAAACTTTTAATGCTGCTGAGTGATCTCTATCCAGTGTAAATCACTACTGCAGCACTGTTTTCATGATGGGCTCCATTTTTCAGGAAGAAACGTGGACAAACTATTTGCAGTTATCTTATGTAACTTTTGCTTAGTGATCTATCTGTGTTAGAACAGGAAAGCTGATAGCTGTTGCTGCACACACAGCATCGCGTGATATGCAGGCAGTAACGTGCAAGAGAGCGTGCTGAAAGCTTTTCCTACAGAGGCTGGTGCTTCAGAACGGAGCTCTGGAATCAAGAGGGGAGTTTGAGGTGGTGAAGTGGGGAGACGCTTCAGACAGCACTGGTTTTGGATGAAAATACTGATCGCCAGACTGACAGAGTTTGTGGAAATGTCAAGCTGATCTCCATCAGGATTTCAAGTACAATGAAAATAAGTGCAGACAGATGTTGAAGGCATTCCAGACGCTGGCCCCTCTCTCAGCTATTATAAAGCAGAGGAGATTTAAAACTTTCTTTTTTGCTGCTGGAGAATAAACCCATGGGAAAAGGCACCTTCAGATACATTCTGACAGAATTTAAATTAAATAGGGGCATGTTATGACTCCCCATATTTAATTAAAAAGCAAACAGTAAACAAGAGAGAGTTTAATGGTGTGTATATATATATATATATATGTGCGCCTTACCCCTATGTTTTATACATGCAAGCTTTTGAAACTTAGGGTGGTTACTTGCGCATAGACCATTCAAAATTCCCTTTGTTTGAATGCTACTTAGTTTTCTTACAATTGCTCAGATCTTATGCATTCATTTTTCTTTTTTCACAATATTAATTTTCCTATAGAACTTTCTAGAAAAGTGTTCGGTATGCAGGCTATGTATATTTCAATGTTCCGATTTTTCTGCCTAGAAATAACTGCAAGAAACCTTTCTTTCTTAAAACCTAAAATCCAGTCTTCTTCCCAGGACTTACAAATTGCATGTCAGGGTCTCTCAGGGTAAGCAAGCCTACCAAGGAAAGTTGGAAAACATCCCGTGGTTGGCCCCAAGAAGCACGCTGTCTTCCAGGAATGCTGAAGTAGTTTGTAATCTGCAGCTTTGGGTCTCCTCATGGTTGTGCTTTTCTTTCACACACACACATATCCCCCTCCCCCTTATGCAACAGCATCACACGGCTTAAGCAGTGGCTGAAAGTGATCCAACACCACACGCTTGGGAAGTAGCACTTGTGGAGAATGCTGTTTTAAGCACGAGCTGATGGGGAGCTGGTACCTATATCGGTGCAGGGTAGCCAGTGCTGCATGTCCTGAGGGACAATTCAAGGGTTTTGAAGTTTTGCAAACTGCTTGAAGAGCCCCACTCCACTTTTTCTGACCCAAGGTACCAGAAGCATCAACTCTCGGTGCTGGGACCGCCTGTGCAGGTTGAGTACAGCTCTGTTTCCAGTTGGGAGACTGGGACAGGACAGTAATAACTGGCAGATGGTGTCACTGCAAACATGCAATTTGATGCATCCACCTCTGAAACTATTGGTACAATATATTCTGAATTCTCCAGAATATGCTAAGACATATTTTCCTTTTTAAAATTATTTTTCTCCTCTCTTTTCTGTAGTCTAAGCAATGTTTGCCTAACTTTTTTTTTTTTTTTAGGACAGCTTCTCAGGGTGATGCTGCTACCACCCTGCAGTCTATCTTTTTTTATCCAGTCAGATGTTGGCTGTTAGTTTTATTCTGGTGTTATATTTTGTGTCCTAACAATACATAATGAATATACGATGGAAAAACGGTGCTAAATTTATAAAGCAGGAAAAGAGAACAGTGCCATACATTCATTTTATAAAAATAATTTCTGACCAAAATTCTTACGTGCTGCTCTGGGATTGTCTTCTGCATACTTGTTTTTCAAAGCTGATTTATCAGGGCAAGCGTGCACTTACCTTCCATTTGCACTTCTGCATGGGGTGTTTCCCAGTTTCTTCACTGTTGTTGGTGTGGTAGGATGAAGTCAGAAAACGGCTCCTGCCTCTTCTATACCCCTCGGTGTCACTGGAGGGCAGACTGGTTTGTATATCATCATCATCATCTCCCTCTTTTCTGTCCTATTAAACAGTCTTTATCTCAATCCCAGGTTTTACTTCTCCCCCCCCCCCCCCCCCCCCCCCGATTCTCACCCCCACCCCTCTGGGGGAAAAGTGTGTGTGTCTGTGTGCACACGTGTGGTGTGCATGTGAGTGAATGGCTGCGGTGTGTTTAGCTGCCTGCCAGGTTAAAGCACGGCACAGGCTGTTCCTTTGGTTTCTTATGTGTCTGTGTACAAAGACATAAATGCGATTCTGTGTATAAGCCACAACTTTTTATATCACTCCACTGCTTATTCCTTATCCCTGATCCTTATTCCTTTAAACCAAAGAAGGTTAGAAGTTTGGCATAAGGGCACTGAAGTCCCTCTGCAGTGGAGAAGTTCACCTCTGCTAGGTGGTGCAAGGCAGAGATCACTGTTGCTATAGAGGTTCATCAGATCCAAATATGCAAGAGGGGTTGTGTGGCCCAGCAGGCCCATCTTGCTTTACCTTCACAGAGAGGGTGACTGATACAGTTGAAGGTCTTGGACCAGTGAGGATCCATTCCAGTCAGAACAGGAACAGAAAGACAAGGCAGCCCAGGAAACCCGGCCCTGGTTGGCCTCACTGACTGTGAGGATGGCTTGCACATGCTGATGGTGGTCTGTATCCCACTATGGACTTAAATGAGCCTTTGATGTTTCAGCTCTCGATTCCACCTTGCTCTTCCAGCTCCTCTGTTCCTCACCTTGGCAGTCCCTGCGCAGGCACCAGAGTCGTGCTTGCATCGTTACAGCCACATCCATTACTCTGGTCTCCTGACTAGTTTATATGGGACTTTCCTTTCTGCTCTTGAAATGAGATCATGGATTGAAGCTCACTTGATAGACCTTATTTATTTTTTCTCCACAATCTTTAATTGCTTCCTGCAGAGTGTCTATGTCAGGAGAGAAACAAGGCTTCCAAGCCTCACTGCTATAGGACCTGTTTGAAGTGTGTTTAAACCTCATGAAAGCAGACTAGATACTTCTCATGAATCAGTCCTAGATTCCCTTTAAAGTCTGTCTGGAATAGTTTATGTGTGCAGCTGCCATCATGGTCCTCGGCAGTTCCTTTGGTGAGGAGATGCTGGTTGAGGCCAAGCCAAATGTACTCCTCATTTCCACAGTGCTCTCTCAGGACTGTCTGTGGCTATGGCAGATTAAATGCACATGGAAAAGTGAATTGCTGCCCCACAGGCTTGGCTGCCTCCACTATCCAAACTCTGCCACCCACACAATTCTCTGTGACCAATATTCCTGTTAATATTTGCATCCCTGTGTGTATTGCTGCAGGCCCGGGTGCTGTTGCTTAGGAATTCCAAAATAGGGACCAAAGGCAGTGCATCCTCCACATCTGTGCATTAACTCAGGGTAAGACCACACATCTAAGGGGACTGTAAAGCTTACAGCTTCATCTCCACTGCTGATTGATGGATTAATTCCCAAATGCACCACTGCCTTGGGCTGACCTAGTTAGCCAGCTTGAGTCCTGGGAGCTCTGGGACACAGACAGGATCCTGTGCAAGGGATTTCCTTAATGGTTGGAGGAAACATGTCAAGCAGGCTCTTAGAAGGCTCATGTAGTCTTCCCCTGTGGTCCTACCCTGACTTAAATATTAACAGGAATATTAATATTAATATTAATTCCTGTTAATATTAACAGCAAATATTAACAGGAATATTGGTCACAGAGAATTGTGTGGTCTTCATCAGCACTGGGTATGAGTAGTTTTTCTTCTGAGTCTTTGCCGGTGTGGCCAGGGTCTTTCCTGACTTCTGCTGTGGGTAAAACACTTTTTAGTCAGATGGTTCTGGTGGAGGAAAGGGAGGTGTGTGCTGCAACCTGGCCTGGGGGAACTGCAGGATGCTGTCTGTCCATGCATGGACTGCCAAACCTTTGGCTGGGCCAAGCCAGATTATGACAGCTTTAGCTGTTCCCTGTGCAAGCTCTGGATGGAGCTGAGCAAACAAGCATAAGTGAAAGGGTTGGTGGGAGAGAAGGTTTGGGCTGTGGGCAAAAATGATGAGCTTTCAAATTGGTGTCCCATGATTGATGTGTGTGGAGCCCATGATAATGCATGGAGAATGTCCTTCTCCAGCCACTGTGTATTTCAAAGCCACAGAACTTACTAACTGCCAACAACAGGAATCCCTTGGTTTGAGGGATATATTTTTCTGTTGGTGCATAGGAGCCTTTCATGGATTATTATGCATTTAATTTAATTGATATTGTTTCATAATACCCATTATTGACAGGTTATAATAAACCATTTCAAGCCAACAGTGGTTGTCCCTGTGATTGTCCCATAGGTACCCTTAGAAACTTGCCAGGTAACATAGGCACCTCTCTCCCCCAGGGTTGGCAGACACCATTCCTCCCCTGTGAGAATTAGCATAACGTATTTCTGATAAGGAATAAGGAAAAATGTTTAAGTAACGTTTATAATTTATATTATAAAATAATATAATTCCCTAAATTTGTGTGAAGTCAACCTGCAGTTTGGAAAATAAAAGAGTATGACTCTTTTGCTTCTCATGAATGTGGGTTATCAGTAGACACAGTGTGTTCCACCTCTTGGCTTTAATGCGTGCATGGTGTCTAAATGCAAATACTTTTATGTGCATATATGTATATATACATTTAAACAAAAAAAGCCCCCAAAGACCTTGTGGAAGAGCCCACAACAGCACCTCAAGTAACCAGATGAACTAAATGTAAGAGCTGTGGTTTGGATCCCTGCTGGATAAATGCTGCTATGAATCTTGTGGATTACTATTGTTCCCCCAGACTTTTACTGCAACATCTAAGTTAATGTATTCCAATGAATCTCTATATGTAGTTTATGCCAACTTTACTTTGGAGATCTAAAAAATATAGGAGGAAGTAGGAATATTTTTATTTACCATTTCCAGTGAAGAATAAAGGGGAATTTCAAAGAAACTGATCAAGAATAGAAAATTCTTGCTAAACCATAAAGATGTATCTTTGCTACAGTTTGACAGCTCTTATGGTATCGGATATGGGTGACATATCCTGGTATTCTAAAATGGATAAGGGAGTCTTATATAGAAATAAAATACATTCCACGTTGGAGAGTGAAAGTGTAAGGGCAGCTTTGTCAAAATAAACACTGCATTTTGAAGACGTTTCATTAGAAGAAAAAAACAGTGCATTTCAGAACTTAAGCCAAGATAACTATAATGATTTGCAGGATAATAATAATAGCTATAATTATTTGCTCTTCTTTATGTCTGTGTTTTCAGATATGTGCATGCTGCTACTTGGTTTTTATTACACAAATTTTTAGCATTCTAAAGAGTTAATTTTCTTTCTCACTCAAGACATTCTGTTGGTTGGAAGTTCCAGCTACCCTATACTGGGTAAAGTGATGGGGTGCAAGAGAGGAAAGCACTCCTTAGGAGTCTGGTCTTACTCCTTCCCCACATGTGCTGATCCTCCATCATTCAAGACCACCTTCTCTGTGCAAGACTTGTACCCAGGAGGGCTTTCAGTAACTGATTTCTGAATTTGCCACAACCACCTTCTAAAGGTGCCACACTGTAAGCAGCAGACATCCTTAGCTAAGGTGGTCCTTTCTCAGACACAGGACTGCCACTGAAAGGACAGGAATGTAGAGCTAACTTTGAGGTAAAAAAAGGAGAGAGGGGTGTTTCTGGAAAAGGAATGAAAACTGGAAAATAACGTGATTGATATGGTCTTCTTTCTGCAAATGCATACAGAACATCATCCAAAGCCACCATCCAAAAGGTTAAAAATTGCTCAGAAGATTTATGTGGTATATTTTTAATCAAAGGACATTAATGTAGTATTTATTTTATCCTTTTTGTGCTTACCAGTACTTTCAATCTATCCACATGTCCCAGAGCTGTGCTCCTAACTAGAAAGGAAAGAAGGATAACGTGTAATAAGAGGAATCTGATATTACTGCATTTCTAAGAAAGCTTTGAAACAGTCTATGATTGTCTGTTCTGTAGCAGGTGAACTGTCACTAGCTCAAAGGTTAGGTCATCATGACTTGGACAAGATTTTATCGTCTAACCTCAATCATATTTCACAGGAATAGCTGCAGGCTTTTGAAGAAACATGCCATGCTTCTGAGGATGGATGCTCCATAATCCTTGATGCAGCTGTTAGCCAATTTTCTGGCCTTCAGTTAAGTATCAAAATGAAGAGATTATAAAGAAAGATTTTATGTGCTTAACAAGTGCAATGGTAGTATACATTAAAGTGCAAAAAAGTGCAAATAGAAAGTCCTGCTTACTTCATAAAGAAAAAATAAGTTTAAATATTTATGAATACATTTATCAGTAGTAGCAGTAGTATTCACAAATACTGCATTTCTTAAGCCAAAAACCCCCACACTTTGACCAATATAATGCCATTATGTAAATTAATACACAGCCAGCATTTCCAAGGCAAAAAAACCCCAAAACCCAAACTACTAAAAGTAATGAAAGAGTTTCTTGGTGCTTTTCTGTGGAGCTGAATTACTTTTTTCTATGAGTTGATGTTTTAGCAATCTTCAGCTATCTTTAGCCGCCTATTTAGCAAATTTTAACTAAATTTAATTTCATTATTACTTCTAGCCTGGAATGTTTTTAGGTAAAATATTAGTGTGCTTTTTTAACTTCTCATGATATCTCAGCTCATTTATCAGACAAGCTTTTAGCGCTGTCACTAGAAACCTGACCTCCTTTCACATGACATGACCACAAGCTGAACTCTGCAAGGAAGATTTTACTTCTCTTGTTTTTTTCCCTGATCTGAAGTGATATCAAGTTTCCGTTGTTTCTGGAAAAGCTCAAATCCAAGTTAAACTCCAACATGCTCTGTGGTTTTGATCTAAGTCTGAACATGCAGTTTGCAAATCCCAGGCTGCACTGATAGGAAAACTGTGACAACAATTTGCTTCATTTTATTTACCAAAATCTTAGATTCATTTTAGTCACTGGCCTAGCGTTGCCACTGTTGGCACAACAGGAGTGTCAGATCAGGCCTGTGCCATTTTTGTCCTCCTTTAGTAGCTTAGTAGAGAGAGAAGCTTGTATTGAATTAGTAATCATTTACTCCATGGCCATACCATAACAGCAGTGATTAGTTATTGGTCGGGACAGTGTCTGTGCCTTCAGATGTCTGCAAGACAGGAATAATCTTGCCTGAGACGAGGAAGAAGTGCTTCGTCTCATCTCCCTGTGGTGTTCCCAGGCTGGCACAGTGTAGGAGACCTCCTGGGACCTGACAATGGCAAGTACATAGAACCCGGGCAGCTTGGTGTTAGTCCAGAGCACAGCAACAGTGATCAAAACCACAGTGGAATTTAGCGGGAGCGAAGGGGAACAAGTAAGGTTATTAGCTTTGGTGTCTCCCAACCTTTGCACAATAGTTTTGAGTGTGTCACCCATGATGTGGCTTTGACATCCTGTGGTTCGGTCTGACTGCTGTGAGTACTGCTGCTCTGGGTATCTTGGGAAGCAGCGATGCTGTGTGTCATTTGGGCCTGCTAATGCTGCAGGGTTTTTTTGTTTGCTTGGTTGGTTGGGGGCTTTCTATTTGCTTGTTTTAACAGATGAGGAAGAATACTTGCCATAGGATTAGGAGTGAAGCAGTCTGGCAGGAAGCTTGTTGGGCAGGAATATTTCCTTTAGAGGGCGGGAGGACAGACATGTTGGAAGATGGGAGCTGGAGGAGATAGTTAGGAGAGTGCTCTGGGAAAACAGGCATTGCCACTCATCTCTGTGTCTCACTAGAACTGTAAACAAGGGAATTCAAAGCACCTTCCTTTAAACAGGAGACCTTAAATTCTTTTAAAGACAACAGATCATGGAGTTAAAAGAATGGAGGGGTGAGGGGAAGAAAAAGTGTAATAATAAGATATTTTGTTATTCTATGCAGCTTTAAAATGCATTTCCTGTCATTATCTTACCACTGACTGAGCAGAGGTTAGTACGAAATATCTCCCATAAGAAGGGTCCAGAATATTTTTGTGGTTTCATTCCAGACACCAAAATTAAAATAAAATAAAATAATATATATATATATAGGGCATACTGTCCGACCACCATAACAGTGGATGTAAAAATCCATGTCACTTGTGAGCTGAGCACAGTTTGTTTTCACACTGAAACTCTGTGGTGGGCTCAGCAACAGGCTGTACACTTGTGAATGATGACAGGGAAAGGAGTGGAAGGAGTAGCTGTCAGACTGACGGCAGCATTGCTTCCTAAACCCAAAACAGAACGGGGATCTTCATTTCGATCGTTTCTGTTTCTTACTGTGGATGTATTGCCTGCCTGACTCCATTGCTGTGCTTCAGTGAAGCGTATCACACGGCTTTGATTTTAAACCATTAACACAGGCTGCGTATTTATAGAAACCCAACCCCAGGAGGGGCCTGTGATGTTTCGTAACAGCCCTCCTGAATGATTGCCTGGTGAAATGCTGACCACAGCACAGCTGATATAATTTCTACTGAATGCAGATAGCTCTCTTTGTGTGGTTTACTTTGCTGCCACAGCATTCTCTGTCAAGGTGACACTGTACCAAATTACAGTGAGGATTAGCAAAAAACTTAGTCATATGCTTATTAGGCTGTTTTATTTGGGAGTTAGTTGAGCTTGGTTTTATCAGTGTCCTAGGGGAAAATCCACTGTGTTTTTTCTCAAAATGTTTGGGACCTGAAATTAATATTGCCAGAGATTATTAAATTATCTGGGCTTGTCCACTGTTTCTATCTGTTAATAGAAAGTGCAGCTGTATGCTTTTCTTCTTGATGACTGACATTATGTGTTTCACTTTGAAAATTTTCTATTTGTAAGAGTCCTGGCATTACTAACCAGATACATTCAAAAACTGAACATCACCAAAACCACATTAAAAGATAGCCTGTTTAGGTGTAACCTCGCTTAGATACCCTCACTTATATGCAGATTGATTCCCTAACATTTTGTATACTATTTTCTCAGGACCTAGGGGGAATTCAGTATCCAGATTCCACAGAAATTCAGTGGAAAGTAGAAACTGCTGCAACTCACTGTAAATTCAGATGCTATTGGCTGTAAAGAGACAGAGCTCCCAGAGGTGTGGTCCAGAGGTCTGCCAAGAAGGATCTGAGTACTTCTGAGTACTTTGGGTCATTTGAATCCTAATAGTCCTTGCCTGATCCCTGGATTTAATTTGACTGACCTAGCCCCCATTGTGCTCAGTCTTTTCCCTGGGTGCTCCGAACAGGGTGTTTAACCACCATCCCCAGTGCTGATGGCAAGTGCCCACCCTCCGGGCCTTCCCAAGAAATGGATGCAGTCAAGCTATTCAGCCATCTCCTCCCATGCCTGAACAGAGGGAACTGTCCTTCGATTTGTACGAAAGCTTTGAGAGTCACTTTATGAGATTCAGGATCTGTAGGCTTCCCTCTGGCTGCTGGAGGGGATGTAAACTCTCCTGTATCTGATGCATGCATTTTCACTGGAAAAAAAAAAAGATAGCCCCCATGCAAAGAATACAACTGAGAGTAGACAAAAATGGATGCTTAGAATTTTTTTTAATTTAAGTGAAAACTGCAATAAGGAATCTTAGGAGACGCATTTGTGGGCCAGCCTTACTGGGTAGTTCCAAAAGTGGAGTTTTCCCGATGGTACCAAAAAAGGGATTATTTATCTACATATTTATTTGCTTGTTATCCAGGCTCAGGAAAGGATCTTTTTCCATCTATTATGGAAAATACCTGATTTTCCCTTTGCCATGAGGCAGAGATAGAATATTATGTCATGAATCAAGTGAAGTGCAACGTAAAAAACAGGATTCCCACTCATCTATACCTCTCACTAGAACTACAAACAAGATAATTTAATCCACTGTGCTATCAAAAAAGATGTTTTAAAATCTTTTCTAAAGACAATTTGAGGAGTTGTTGGGTTTTTTTAAAGTCTATTAATGAAGTACCTACATCATGCTGAGATAAATTTAACCAGGGTTTTCTTGGCTTGGAAGTCTGTAGAAGAAAAATCCACCATGACAATTTCCCATTTCTTTTCTCAATTAATCATTATTCAGAGACTTCAAGCAATCCTCTCTTCCCTGTATATTTTGAATCT
This sequence comes from Hypotaenidia okinawae, assembly GCA_027925045.1. NCBI lineage: Eukaryota > Metazoa > Chordata > Aves > Gruiformes > Rallidae > Hypotaenidia > Hypotaenidia okinawae. The sequence goes on from BSDF01000007.1 coordinate 8,613,569, forward strand.
CACAGTGTGAAGTATAGTCTCAATGGACTTGTTACATAATTTTATATCAATATATCAATCATATGCATAATTCTACCAGTACCTGATGTAGCCATTAAACAATAAGTTTGCTCAGGTACTAAGAATCAAAGGTTCTTTTGTTATTTACTGCATAGATTGAAGTGGTATTGATCACCTGAAGTGTCCAGCTCTTCATCTTATTTTTTTCCCCTGAACCTTATTTAAATCTCTTACGAATATCATCTTTTCTTCCCTGCCTCTTAGGCTCCATGCCAAGCATTATTGGTCACTGTAACTCTGGGCTCGCTTTCGTCTCCAGGCTTACTCTGCTGTAAGCCAGACTCAGTTCAAATGTAAAGCTTTCTTCATTACCTGTGAGGATGTACCTACGTGAAGAACAATCTCAAGAGTGAAGGCACTGATGAGGCAGAGGCTGAGGTGATACACCTGATGTTTGCTTTTCAAGGATATTGAGCATCAGGTTGTGTGTGGACTTTGACTCTTTTGTTTCCACCTAGCAGTCTCTTTGCTAATCCGGTCCGTTCTCATTAACCTTTATGTCTAAAAGCTCTCTGCCACAGGACCATGCTTTGTTTTACAGCCTGAAAAACCATGGAAAACCATTAAGTGAGGTGACTTGGTGCCCCATTTATTCACGTTGAATTTCCTGCAGCTGCAGTATTGTGAGTGACTCTGTGCTGGCAGGATCATGCACACTGAGAGACACACAGACAGAAAATACATGCTAAAATGGGCAATATCTAAGAAGTGCCAAGAGAGAGATGAAGGAAATGTAGGTGAGTAAATACCGTGATTGCCACCTTTAACTGAAATTGGGTGTGTCGCGGTTTTGCATGGTTGGCTACTGAGAGAGGGCCAGGTCTGGCAGAAAATGGCTGCTGGAATCCTCTGCAGGCCTGCTATAATTATAGCGCCTCTGAGAATCACATATAGGAGACAAAGACTCCACCAGAACACCAGAGTGCCAGGAAGGCTGCAAAGTTTGGCCCATTAAGGGCATTGGGATGTCTATTTGCATGTGAATGTAAGCAGTTGACAGAGACAAAAGGCCGGGAAGGCTGGGGGAGGAGTAGGCGCCCAGGTACCCAGGCGCGAGATTGCCCCTGCAGCCCGAGGAGAAGTACGTTGAGTAGCCGGAGGAAAGGACCCATGGAGGAGGCAGAGACCCGACCTGCCCGGTGGAGAGGCTCCATGCTGGATGGAGCTGGTGGAGACATAGAAAAGATGCCGTGACTGACGTTGGGATGAGCCCCTACCAGCACAAGCGACCTACAGAGATGAGCCAAAGAGGTTTGCTGGAGGAGGCATCATAGCCCTGTGGAGGACTGGGACTGAGAGACACTGTGATTTGTTGCTGCCTGCCATAGCAGAGATGAAGCCCGGTGGGAAGAGATTTGCCTTGGAGAAAGTTCGTGGAGGACTGTCTGTCGTGGGTGAGATCCTGCGGTGCAGCAGGGGGAGGGTGTGTGGAATGGATGCCCCCATCCCGGCCGAGAAGGAAACCATCTTGCAAGGGACTGACCGAAGCCCCTATCTCCTAGTCCCTGCCCCCTGTCCTGTGCTGCGAGCAGGACAGGGGAAGAAGGGAGCAAAATCATGGCTGAAAAGGAAGTCTGCTTTAGAATGGAGGGGTGGGGGGAAGGTGTTACCGAGACCCCCATTTTCCCCAGTCCCTGCCCCTCCTGGGCTGCGACCGGGAGGGAAGAAGGGAGCAAACTTGTAACTAAAGCCTGCTAAGGAGGGAGTGGTGGGGGAAAAAGTGTTTGCCTGGTTTGCATTTGTTTCAAGATTGTTGGTTGCACTCCTGACTCTGGTTCTTTTTCACTGTTTTCTCTTTAGCGTGGTGTAATAAATTAGATAACTTTTCTCTTCTGCTCTCTATGTTGAGTCTGTTTTGCCCGCGTCATTAACGAGTTTGTCTCTTGCGCCGCCCAATTACGTTTTTTCTCCCCTGTCCGACTAAGAAGGGGAGTAACAGACTGATTTTGGTGGGCGTCTGGCCTTTGGCCAGGGCTCAAACCATCACAGGGTGCAACCATAAGTGCCTTAAAAAAATAGAGTGAGTAAATAAAATCACATATAAGAGATAATAAATATAGTTATTCCAAGGACTTTTACATTTCTGTGTTTCTAGAAAACTCTTCTGTACTTACTGTGCTACACCTATTTTACAGGGTAATATTCTCTAACTAAAGCAGGGACTCTGCATAATTGTGTATTCAAATAAGTCAGTAAAAATATGCAAGAACAAAATCCTCTAGGACTATCTAAATTAAATTCTGTTCTAACATTTCTGTTGTATCTTCTAGTTTGTTTTGTTAATAAAACTGCAGAAAGTTCCCAGAGAGGCTCGATTCTAGTAAATCTCCCTAGTACTATATAGATTACTACAGATATGCACAGATAATAATAGCCACCTTGTAAATTCTTTTGTCCAACCTCCATTTAGACATCACATACTTGGAAAAGTTTTACACAGCTGTAAAGAAAATCAGCAGTTTCTGGGTCGTGGTTTCTCTCTTCTGGTTCTCATGGTTCAATTTAAATAATTTATTTTCCTGTTTTCTCTTGCCACTTAAAAAAATTATGTTCATGAAAATAATCAAGCTAATTCCTTATGAAAGCAATGAAGTTCCAGAAGTGGAACTTCCTTACTTAACTGATGAATCTGGCCCATTTTTCCTTTGAAATATCTTTCCTTTTAGAGGCTGTCTCCTAGGTCTGTTGATATTGGGGGTTTGGGTGTTGTGCAAGAATCAAGGGATGTTGATCAGGAGAGGGTAAGAAGAGGAGGGAAGTTACAAAATACAGTCAGAGATTTCTGAACACCATGTGAAAAAAAGGGTGCTGAAAAAAATGTAATAAAAGACAGGAACTGGGATCCAGGACAAAATTTTATTGGACACTACAGCAGGACCAGAAGAACACCCTGATAAAATAATTAAAGGTTGGCCAGTTGGTGCAATTCAGCTGGTAGGTGTAGAAAGCAGATTATCTTCTTGTATTCGGGGGATGATAGAGAATCCAAAATAGTTCTGTGAAAGAAACTTGAGTACACAAAAAAAAAGCATATTGTGCTCTCCTATTTGTCTCTGCATATACAAACCAGAACAGTGGTCAGCCTCTGTAGGAAGAGCGCAACTGGTTTGAAAGTGCCAGAAGAGTGATCAGTGTGTTGGCAGATAGGGTGACAAGAGCTCTGTTAGTTTAGGAAGGATGACAGGATCCCAAGTCAGCCAAGACTTTGAGATCTGTCTGCACCCTTGTTCAAACCAAACATACTGAAAAAAAAACTTTAAAAAATCAGGGCTGTTTGCATAATGTCTGGGACAAGGTAACTGATGAAACAGAGAAAACTAAAAAGAGAGCAGATGAAAATAAAAGAGTCTGAACATAACCTTTGCCAGGCCTCTTTGACTGTGAAAGAGAAGATGCCTTCCCCTTTCTAAGTCTCAGTCAAAAGATACTCTATTGCTTTCTACTTTGGGGCACATTTTACAGTTTCCTAGAGGAAAAGAGCTGCTCTGCATCCTCACCATGGGTCAGGATCCCACTTTTGCCATGTGTCTCTTGCGTTACCCCAACTGTTGACTGCCTCTCTGTCCAGCCTGTGCTCCCCCACAGTCCCAGGGGTTTCCTGTGTCTGGTGAAAAGGGATGAGCAAGCTGCACCCACCTCCTCCCCTCTGGAGTGGGTGCCAGGATCACAAGAGCCGGTGTATCTGCAGGGATCAATGGACACAAGAGCACCTGTGGTGGAATTGTCTTTCTAGAAGGAAATGGAAAGTTTCATAATTACAAATTGGACAAAGACATGCAACAACCCAAAGTCCTGTTCATGACACAGGGAGCAATGAAAAGCAAAAGGACAGCAACAATCAGAAGATAATCAGCCATGAGACAGGGTTTGCAGCAGTGGAACAAAAGGACAAGGGGCTGCAGGCAGGACCTGGTGAGCAATGGGCATCTGGCAAACAACTTTTTAAAAGATTGGTTTTTAGTGACAGTTGTGAAAGTAACAAGTTGTTTACAAACACGTAAGACAGCTGATGCCTGAGAAACACCATTCTAGTTGTATGGCAAAAAAAGCATTGATGTGCAGAGTGAGAAGCTGCATTTTTCAACTTTATACAGAAAAAATAAACTGGTCTAGATTCCAAAAGAGTTTGATCGGCAAGTCCTGGAACTCCTGTGAAGGATAAGACTCAATAAAATGGGTTGAATTTATTAGAGTAGCATGGTCACTGCAGCACAGTTGTTACCAATTTTAGATGGATTTTTTTTACATGAACAGTACTCATTCTGAGAAAAATATGTTTAAATGGACATTTAATGGTCATTTAAGGACTGGGATATATAATAGATTGTTTAAACTGGCCCTAAATAAACAGCAAACATCAAGGAAATTGCTAAGGCTTTTGCTTGTGCCCAAGATTATTTAAAAAAATTCTTAAATTAGACGATGTCAGTAAAATAGAAAAAGCAGCTCCTTGGAATAAGTGCAGATAAGCTTTGTCTGGGGTGGAATGGGAGTTGGGGGATATTTGGCTTACTCTGAGAGAGTAAGAAAGTCAAAATACATTTGTGAGATCTCATTTAATCAAGTTCACTACATGTGATGTATTTTAAGTGAGTGTCTGGCAGATGGTGGTAACTCAGGGAGCACCTAGAGAATTTTCTGTGCAGTGTGGAGTAAGTTCTAAGTATTTTTTCCTTCAGGTTGGTGAGAAGAAGGTTTTGAAATAATTAAGTGCCTACCTAAAAAAAGATGGCAGTATAATGTGGAAATTTTGGTAAGCACTGAGTATTAAGGGTGTTCAGTGTGGCAATTACGGCACAGGGGTAACCCAAGTCTTTATGGTGATGTTTGCCCAAGACCAGGACACCTGAGATCTGGGCCTTTCGAATGGCACTGGAAAGAGCCAGGTGGAAGCTTGTCCTGTTTCCAGCAGCTTCAGTGAAGCGGAACAGGAAGGCCGGGCACATGGCTAAGTGCTGCAGGCTTCTCTGTGCAGGTGGCTGCCCGTGGGCTTAGAGAGATGTGCTGAAAGGGGAGGACAGGGGAAGGGCAATGAGAGCAGAAAGCATTCAAGGTCCTGGCCAACTTCTGGGAAACTTTGTCCCAAAAAAAAAAAAAAACCAACAAAAATTAGTATATGAATGTGCATAACTGTTACTGAATGCATATTCTTCTAAGGCCTAATTTTTGTTATCTACAACATGTGTTGTTTCTGCATCAACTTATTTCCCTTCCTCCTTTATGTTTTTGGTGCTTTCAGGTCCCTCTCCCCTTGCTTGCGTTACCCTTGTCCCAAATGGTCTTGTTCCCACCTCCCCTCCATCTCCGCTCCCAAACTATCGCGATTCTCCTGGTGCTGGTCATTCCTCAAGCCCCTCAGCCTTGCACCACAGTAGTGACCTTCAGTTCAGTGGTGACTTTTCAGTGCTGCTAAGCTCTTTTAAGTAGGTCAGAGGAGAAGGATGTAGAATTTAGGCCAATTTTCTTCTTTTTTTTTTTTCTGGGAAAAAAAAAGTGCAAATTCAAACAGCTTAATGATTTCTCTGGCTGAAGAACTCTAATTTTTTTTATTATTATTATTTTTATTTTATTTGTTAATATGGCCGGTTGACACATTGCACATCCCTCTGTCCAGATGGAAAACAACATAGTCACAGTCCAGGTTTGTAGTTGATTTCAATTGGCATGGTTTTGTTTTATTCATCTGAGATTTGAAAAGGATCTGTCCATGCGTCTAGAGCTCAGTACATCTACATCCTGCTTCTTGCTATGAAAGCATTAATCTGTAAGAATATAGCTATATATATATAATTGTATATACAGTTATAATAAATATAATATATACAGGAATAATTTATATAAGTGTATATTTTCTAATTAATAGACCTAATAAGCCTAAGATGAAAGAGACCATGTATTTTTTATTTTACAGAGTTATTAATATAACAGTTTAAGAATAATTTAAATCTTATTTTAAAGTCATATTTAAAGCACATATAATTAATGAAAGCCAAACCCCTCATGAAATTAACTTCTCAGGATTTTGTAGCCAGGGATCTCTGCAACTGGGCAAAAAAAAAAAAAAGAATGTTATTTTATCATGTTGTGATTAATTCTACACTCATACACTCTGTCTAGATTTTGGTAAGCAAAGTGCTGTACAGGGCTAGAGGAGAGGGCTGTGCCATTAGTCTAAGTGCCTGCTGGATCATCTGAACTTCAAAATATCATGCAGTTTCCTCCTCCTTCTCAGGGAGGTGCTGATGCCTCGAAGATGTGTCAGAAAAAAATTTTAGCATCATGCTTTGTCAGGAGGCTGCTGTGTCCCTTATTCTGTATAAAAAAAGGGATCTGCTTTTTGGAACTGAAGTTTATGCATTTTTAACTCTTACTTCCTATTTCATTCTATAGCTGTCCCTTTGTGACTTCAAAATCAGCAATGAACTGCATGCTAAGATGTCAGTTGCCGAGTAAGAAGCAGGACCACTAGGACTGGTGGTAAGTATTTATCTAACAGGGACAGAGCTCTTCTTATACGATGGTACTAGTTTGTTATTAGCTTGAGACAATTCTCTAAATTCAAGAACACAGATTCCAAACTGTAGTGAACAAGAAACAAGCCTTGGAACAACCTCCCTTCTTGCTTGTTGTTACAAGCCATTATAGGCTAAGTTATGTCTTTCGTAAGATACGAGCACATTTCACAACCATAGGAGCTAGGCAGGCAGAAAAAATCCTGGTTTACTGACTGCAGCTTGATTTTTATTTTTTTGTCTTTCCCTGCAGAACAGCCCACACAAAATAAAAGCTATGTTCAGATGCAAAAAAAAAAAAAAAAAAAATTAAAAAGAAATCATTATTTGCCATGAGAAAGTTAATATGCCCTGGAGAGAAATTAAGCTAACAAAAGTTGTCTGCCGTCCTTCTTTCCCTCTACCATGAGAAAGCCATCATTAACAATCTGGTTTGGTTTCTTTCCAATCAGGGACTCAAAGCTTACACCCTCACTTTCATCTCTGGTTACACCAACTAACTTCTGCATGAAGTTGTAAGCATCTCTATAACCATCATACAGTTAAGATTCCCTTTCCAACCATGCCTACTTATGTAAAAAGACACAGTAAAGGCACGTGGATTTCCTTGTACATGTCAGTATTTTAAGGGTCATTACATAAGCTGGCACCAACCTCTTGGCTTTTTAAGTCTCCAAGAACTGTGGTGACCATCTGTAAGATCTGAATTTTGCAGCTGTATTCAATAAGAATCTGTTGGACTAAATCTTGGAAAAACGTGGCTAATGCCAAATTGTCTATCACTGTCAATTTGGCTGTGCTTTAAACTTACAAATATAAATTTCCCTGAACACTTGGGAAACAATACTGAAGTCAAATGTCTCATTAAGAAATACATGCTTCATCCTAATGAGCGTATCACATATGAGATAAAGGATGAGCTATGTAATTAATGGCATGCATGACAGCACAGAATTTGTCTGGATTGTACTAGCCTGTGTTTCAACTTTAACAAGAAAGCAGTTGCTTTGCATAAAAGGATGAATTCATCTGGGACTTGTTCAAACCAGCATTTCCAAAGAAACTGAATTATGACAGTGGTGGCATGCAGATAGCAACTCACTATAAACTGGCCTTACATAAGGTCATTAGACATGAGAAAGTTTCTAATTTACTTTTTGAGAGAGATAAGGGACTGTGGTCAAAATCAAGTGCAAGTGCAAAATCAAGAAGAAAGTGCAGGCCTTCAAACAATTCAGGCTTAAATCAGTTCTTGGCTCTCTAAAAAAAAAAGCATATACATAACAAATCTTGTAAGTAGTCTTACTCCAGATCAATGAAATTTAAGACTGTCAAATGTCTGCAGGGAGGTATAGATGGAGCTGAGCCTAAATCGTTCAGTACCGATGACACCTTGTATTGAATTTCTGGCCTTATATTTAGACACAGCAGTTTGCTACCTGATGGCTTTCTGATGGTTAAAGCTAAAGCAACCAATTATAACATAAAAACATTATCTGATAAAACTCATCGGGGGAAAAAAACCCAGTTAAATAATTTTGCTTAACATAAAAACTTCTGTTAGCACATATTCACTAGTTAAAAATCTTACTTAAAATGGGTGGTGGTGGTGGTTAATATTAGATGAAAACATAATCACAGTGTCATACTGACATTATTATTAACTTTCAAAAGGTGTTTACATTATGTAGCATCGTTTTTAGAAGTGTTATTACTATTGGAACTTAATTAGCAGTCTTAGCCTAAAGTGTAATGTTAAATAAAATGCAGAATTGTGAAGTAAGTCACAACATGTATTTTCAGCGTTAGTTTTGTTTATTCCATCACTGAAGCATCTTATTCTCATTATAAAGCTGCTAAAAAAAAAAAGAAAAAGCTTCCTTTATAAATGTCACAAGTTCAAACAAAGCAAGGAGTCTAACTTAAAAACATGAGAAGCGGTTCCAGGAGCAGCTAACTGCAGCTTGCACTGATCTGGGCTTTTGTACTGTTTGGCTTGTTGCACAGCGTGCAGCTTGAGGTACTGTTCTAACATCTCATCCTTTCATTTCATAGTAAAGGTCAAAAAAACCACCCAAACATTAAAAAAAAAATTATATGTATATATATATAAAAAATCACATCTTCAATATGTAATGCGTGGCGATTGCTTCTATCTGAGCCAAAACCAAACCAGGCATTAATGACAGTAAAATTTGCAGCACAGGCATTCTGACTCTGACTAATGCAATGAAGAAATCTTTCATTATTCTTCGGTTTTCTCATGACAGCCTTCATCTTGCTGGGGCTTTGATTCTAACCAGCAGCCCAGTAGTCCCTCCCAGCCAACCTGTGATTTCCTCTCCCTTCCATGTGAGATCTACTAATCGTTTATGTAAAGAAGTAGTTTATCAGGGCTTTGATATACTCTCCTTGCTCTCTCTCCTCTGCCCCCTTTTCCTTTTAGGCTTGTGTAGCCCACAACACCCTTCAAGGCAAAGACGTGACAGAGAAGCAGTAACACTGTCCGGAGCATCTGTTTGGGAGCTTTCCCAAAGGCATATCCCTGCTGACCGCTGATGGAAATCACCTGCAGGAAAGCAGGGGCCGAGAGTCGTGTGACCTCTTCAGGCTTAATTACTGAGAAGTAATTTGCCCGGATTGCTCTCGCTCACTGGCTGCATTTAGAACACAGCAAGCGACACGTGAACAAAGGAGGCACTTCTCAAACACCCAAATACGAACGCTTCTGCTTCGAGTGTATACGTCTCTAATTTGTGTGGTGGCACACTTAGGTCTGTGAACAGAGTATTTAAAAAAAAAAAGTGAAGAGCTGTGTTTCTACACAGCATGGAGCAGGTAGTACAAGGAGAATACTCATAGTTTATAAACTAGAGTGTAAGTATCAGATATAGTTGATAGATAAAGTAGATTTAATATATAAAATCTTCTGGGGGAAGCTAGCATGATCATCTGCACAAGAGCTTACCCCAACGGTATAGTATGCCTGCTTTCTAAACAAACCAGGACTCTGGTGACTTACAATACCCTCAGCAGCTCTTGGCAGTGCCAGCGTTGCGTCAAAATAACTGCAAAACCTGGTCAATACAAGACATATAACCATGATTAACGTGCCCATCCCACAAGTTGTACTGCATAGTAATAGTTATATGGTCTCCATGAACAAGGGAAAAATGATCAAGGTAAAGTTTTTCAGTGTGTTTGAGTAGCCCCTGGGTTTTCAGAACACTTCGAGTTTTTAAAAGTAAAACACTTTTGCTATTTGCCACTTAGTAATTGTTAGATGAACAGAGTAAGATTTTAGTCTTTGCTTAACTAAGAGCCTTTTTTTGTTTAGTAAAACCAGATAATTAATCAGTAGCAACTTTTCTAAACACACCGAGTCATCTGCTAACTTCTTTTAACACTAGACCCTGTCAGTCCTTTTCCCTGCCACTAATTTGGATGTGGGTTTTAAATAGGCAAGTCTCTTTGGATATGATTAGTGGTCTGCTTGAGCTGATCCTATTCTGACAGAGGGTTTTGGACTAGATGATCTCCAGAGGTCCCTTACAACCCCTAACGTTCTGTGATTTTTTGATTCTGTGATCCCGTGCAGGACAAAAATGAAGCTTTGCCAAGTACTCAGCTAGCCTTTCTGGCCAGAGCCCCAGTGCCACTATCATAGAATCATAGCAAGGGACCTCGAGAGATCATCGGGTCCAACCCCCCTGCCAAAGGAGCTCCCTAGCACAGACAGGCTTCCAGACGGGTCTGGAATATCTCCAGAGAAGGAGACTCCACCACCTCCCTGGGCAGCCTGTCCCAGGGCTCTGTCACCCTCACTGGGGTAAAGTTCTTCCCCATGTTGGTGCGGAACTTCCTGTGCTCCAACTTGCAGCCATTGCCCCTTGTCCTGTCTCCACAGACCACTGAAAAGGGGCTGGCCGATTCCCCCTGCATCCCATGCTTAAGATATTTATAAACATTAATTAGGTCCCCCCTTAGTCTTCTCTTCTCAAGACTGAATAGTCCCAGCTCACTCAGCCTTTCCTCATAGGGGAGATGTTCCAGGCCTTTAATCATCTTCATAGCCCTTCTCTGGACTCTCTCCAGGAGATCCTTGTCTTTTTTATACCAGGGAGCCCAGAACTGGACACAATACTCCAGGTGGGGCCTAACCAGGGCAGAGTGGAGGGGGAGGATCACCTCCTTTGACCTGCTGGCCATACTCCTCCTGATGCACCCCAGGATCCCATCGGCTCTCTTAGCCACTGAGGCACACTGCTGCCTCATAGCCAACCTGTCATCAACTGGGACCCCCAGGTCCTTCTCCACAGAGCTCTTCTCCAGCAGGTCATCCCCCAGCCTGTACTGATACAAATGGTTATTCCTTCCCAGGTGCAAGACTCTACACTTGCTTTTGTTGAACTTCATTAGGTTTCTCCCTGCCCAGCTTTCCAGCCTGTCCAGGTCTCTCTGGATGGCAGCGCAGTGTCCTGTGTCAGCCACTCCTCCCAGCTTTGTATCATCGGCACTTGCTGAGGGTGGATGCTATTCCCTAATCAAGGTCATAAATGAAGATATTAAACAGGACTGGACCCAACACCGAGCCCTGGGGAACACCGCTAGTCACAGGCCTCCAGACAGACTCTGCTCTACTGATCACAACCCTCTGGGCTCAGTCTGACAGCCAATTCTCAACCCACCTCACTGTCCACTCATCAATCCCATGCTCTCTCAGCTTTGTTATCAGGATGTCATGGAAGACAGTATCAAAAGCCTTGCTGAAGTCAAGGTAGATGACATCCACTGCTCTCCCTCAAATATATGGGCATTGCTTTTGTTACATTCATGTCAACAAGAAAACAACAATTTTCCTAGCTAGCTGCACTTCTGCATTTATAAGCAGCATGTTTTAGCTAATAATGAAACCTGCCTTTCTGGTGGAGCAGGGAAGATTTTTGTTCAGACCTTGGTATCAGTGACAAGGATGTATTACAGAAAGATTGCATTTCTCTGCTGTTACTGATAAGTACTTTGTGCATAATAATACATGAATGCATCTCATCTATTTCTGCTATAAGAGTTTTCTGAAGGAACATCACCACATGTGAGCGCAGCACTTATTTTCTGTCAGTCTGTCCTAAGGTCCTCCAGACTGACAAGAAACCAGATGTACCAGACTAAGGGAATTTCTGTGGTTTGCTGCCAGGATGAATATAGCAACTTGGTGACTGTCCAAGAGTGTTAAAAATTAAAAGCTAAGAAAAGCTTTTTGTAAGGCAATATTTAAGATACCACAGCATTTCCTGTTCCTAACGCAGGGGCCGCTGTGGTAGCTGTTGACAGTCTTTCTGTACTGGAAACCCTTGTATTATGTCTGGATTTTAAGCTAAGTTATTCTGTGCTTTAGCACAAGGATGTGCCGTGTGGCCACAAAGCAAGGGCATTGGTCATTTATAGTTTCTGGGCTACTCAGCATGACTACAAAGTATATGATGGGGTGCAGACCTGTCAGATAGACAAAACTGAACAATGACTGTAGGTTGGGAGTGGCTCCAGAAAGGATGGGCTAGAGGTCAGGCTGGGTGAAGAAAAAAGTCTGCAAGAAGCCTGGGGCAGGAGGCAAATAGGGGTAAGCTTTTTTCAAAATGCTGGAAGGCGGTCTGAAAGAAAGGCTGAGAGTACAGAAGCTGGACTGTGGCCCAGGGTGATTCCTAGGGGCCCTAAAATAAACAGGCCATGTTTGGAGCACAGGGTTAGCCAGCAGGTTGAGGAAAGTGATTATTCCTTTCTATGTGGCACTTGTAGAGTAACACCTGGAGCACTGTGGCCTATTTGGGGCACCCCAGGACAAGATAAATGATAAACAGGGAGTCCATCAGAGGTCCACCAAGGTGCTTAGGTCTGGACTGTGTCATGTACAAAAGGTCTGAGGGACTTGTGTTGGTTCTGTACAGAGAGAAGGCAGAGAACATCTCATTGCTGCCTTCAGCATCCTCAGGGTGAATGTTATAGGGAGGACAGAGACCCTTCTCAGATATTCAAAGCAAGAGATCACGATGAAGAGGCACACATTGCAGCTAGGGAAACCCTGCAGGGTACAAATCTGCAACTGGAGGGACTAAGTGCTGTAACATGTAGGCCAGAGAGTCTGTGGGCTCTCGGTTCTTGTAGGCATTTGGTCATGCGTTAGACAAGTCCTGAGCAGCCTGACCTAACTCTGAAGTTATCTGTGTCCTGAGCACCTGATGGAACAGTGTGGCATCCAGGGGACTTCCCGGCCTGAATTATTCTGGTTCTGATGTGCACCATCTGGAAAGCAAAAGAAGATACCAACCTACTTAGAGGAAATCCTGGAGCCCGGTGAAGTAGAGCATTCACTAAACACAACCTGTACTGTACTCCCCAGTGTGTAAATGGGGAATGAGATGTACTACACATGGTATCCCTGAAGAGTAAACTTCTCAGCAGTGAGGTCTGCATTTTTCCAGATAGGAGGCAAGAGGAGTAAAGCACCTAAACTCCCCATCTTTATTGGTAAGTCACTTGTTATCTTATTTTTACACTTCAATACCAGAAATAAAATGCCTTTATCTTCAACTCACAAAGTTAAAAGCCACCTGGTTCTGTTTCCAGTTGTTTTTCAAATGGGGATCAGGAAGCTTTGAGGGGAGAGTCACCAGCTCTAGTTTGGCAAAAATGAAGGAAAAAAATAATTTCAAATTCATAGTATTCAAATTATCCAAGTGTATGTACTGCAAGTTGCTTGCTGCAGTATCTGCATTTGCTGAAGGAAAACATGAATAGGATCTTGGCATAAATACTCTGGACATAAGTGCAGATGTAGAAATTGTAGACAATTTCTAATGTGTCCCAAGAATGCTGACCACAAATGTAATTGGTTATTTAATTAGTATTTAGTCTATTGTTTACCAAAAGTAGACAGATAAAAGTATTATAAATTGCGTGTTCATGGGTTTTTTGCCCTATATCTAGATGTTGTTTTTTTTTTTTTAAAAAAAAAATCTGTAATGATCAACTTCCACATTGTTTCTCAGTCAGGTTTTGTTTGTGTTATTGATTTATTTATTTTATTTCCTCCTCAATTATACTTTTTCTGGAAAATGCTCGTGAGACATATGTTTTGAATATTTCTGTTTAACCTTAGTTGACATGACTATCTCAAGAACACATGCAGACTTACAAGTTTATAGACCCAGTATACATGCTTTGAAAGACACATGTATCACTTCCAGACTGTAATTCAAAAAGCCTTCTGAGCTCTGCAGTGCTTTACTGACATCCTGGCCCAGTGTCTTATTTTTAATTGTGTTTTGTTTGAATAATTCCTTTCCTATGTTCTGTTTTTCTGATTTTATAAGCCAAAATAGTTCTTCAGCTCAATTTATTTCCTTTCTTTGTTAAGGAACAGAAAAGTTATTAAACGTATGTGTTTCTGTTTTTAAAACAGGCTAGTGTTTATTACCCTCAGTTACAGTATTCCACGTTGTGAACTGTAGCCATTTATATCTTTGTCTCCTGCATAGTCCAAACCTTTATTATGGGGACAACTTCACAATATTTGGATTGAGGCAAATATTTTTGGCTCAGGGGTCAGTTTGGGAACACATTCTTGAAGTTTTGAAGGTTTTCCATTGAAAACTGGAGTGAGTAAAAGGCCTGTTCACTTACGTGCACACTACTCATGTGAGTAAAAGATGTTAAAAGGTCTGTTTCTCTTTTGTGAATTAGAATTATGTGACCAAAAAGGAACTGTGGATCTTATCCTTATGCTGAACATAGTGATTCCTTGGTCTTAAATCTGTAGCTTTAATTACATTTCATTAAAACTTTTAATTTTATTAAGCTACATAAGGACTTAGAGGTAGAAAGCACTGTTGGTCAGGAAAATATTTTCCTCAGAGTTTCATAGAAACAGAAATGTTGATAAAAGGAAATAGTTTGTAGAGGTTGAATATATTCACAATAGCAATTATTTCTGTCTACCACAGTTAAGTACAATATGGTGTCTATTTTGTGAAAGACATCATTATCAAACTAAGCTATTATTTTCTGCTTCAACATCCAACAGTGCTTGGATACGCTAATGGCTTGTACTGAATGCGGATCCTTTGATTCCAGATCCTTTTGGTTTTTATAGAAAACTGGCAAATGGAGTAAATATAAAACACTTTTCTGGCAACTAAACCTTGTTATGAGTAGATATGCATAAACATCCAAGAAGTTTCTCTTGATGGAGTTCCTCCATAAACATTCCAGCCTCAAGGAAGAGGGTCAGGTCCTATGGAAAATGGGCAAGAATTTGAAGCAATAAACCCCATAATTCTCCTCAATGCGTAGGAGGCCAGACCCAGTGATGGGAAAGACAAGTTACTTGGTGCCAACTGGGGTTGCTGACACCAACTGCAACATCTCCCTATAAGCAGAAAATCCTCGTCATGTAGTGCAGCCATCATTAAAATTACTGTAAGGGTACAATTTACTGCAGACAGCCTCCTAGAAAACAGTCCCACAGGAAGCTCAGGATATATATGGGTGTCTTTTAACAAAAGAAGTGAAATCTCATATTTTTCTTTTCAATCTATGCTCATATTTATGCTTAATTCATGTTTTAGGTGAATCTATTGAATTTGATAGATGAAAACCCACTCTCTTTTAACTGTATTTTACTGATACTTCAACTTTAACTTAAAAACAAAACAAAACAAAAAACCCCTACCCTACCATCTGGGATGTCATTATTGTTGTTTATAAAATCTAAATAGTTTAGTGCAGTAAGAGCAATTAGATTCTTCTCTTGTTTAAATCCTGTCCTAGAGCTGAGCAGTCTTGGCTACACACTAAAACAACTAAATCAGAATCTCCTTTACTGAAATGTCCTACCTATAAGTGAACTAGGGATGAAAAAACCCAACCCTACATGTCCCATTCATGACAAAATCCATATGTTCTTCTCCTGTTCTCAATGAAATGTGAATGGCAAACTGCAAAGATGTAAAATGGATCATTCAGCTATTGCTTCTACTATGTGGTAGAGCCAGACATCAGGATTTGTTTGCTTTTGGTCATGACAAATAACCTTTCATTAATCCTGTATATTACTTGTGATGAAATCACACTGCAAAACACTGATGCATACAAATACACTTACCAGCTTTCCACCCTACGCTTTCCCACTCAGAGAAGGGATTGAGCATTGCACACAGCAAATGCTAACTGGATTGTCAAGGGTGCTTGTGTGGGACCTGGTCAGGCACTATGGTGAGAGAACAGGTTGTTTTTTTCTTCCCCATTTCAGACCAAAATGTGCCACATATCAGCAACATGCAGCAGCAAAATCCAAAAAGCTGTAAGAAAAAGAGGTATTACGAAAGGTGGATCTGCAATGTCCACCTTTCAGGAAATCAGCTATAGTTTATATCTATGCCAAAGCTTTTAGAGAGGAGGGGATCTGGAAAGGCAACGCTTTTATAGCCAGAATTATCAACTGACCCAAGGGACCTTTCTTTCCTGGAACCAGTGAAGATGGGATTAACTGACTGCATCAGAGAGCAGACTGCTGAGTGCTGAGTATGTAACAAATAACGTGCGATAAAGTCATTCGCTTCTCCAGATAATCTGTACCAACCCAACTGAATAATAGTATGATAAAAGAATAATAGCTGGCATATTTGTAAGAAATTTGGAGTATTGCTACTTCTAATTTTCTGTTGTATGTAACAGAGATATCTTAAAGGTGCCCAGTGAAAGCCCCATGCAGATGGTAGCTTGGCCATGGAGCATGGAGTAACAGAAGTGTCAGGGTCCCAGTGCTCAGTGCCTGCTCCTAGTCCCTGCAGAGGTGGTTTGGGTTTATTCACCTAGTTACTCAGTGAGGTACTTGAATTTTCTGAATTACAGGAGACTGAACACTAGTCTGAGGACATTTTAAAGTTCCTCGTAGGGGCCCTGCTCAGCAGTTAGATGTCATGCTCTCACCTCTGAAACTTGTGCACATCTTTCCATTGGAACCAAAGCTTTACAAAACCCATTTAGTCCATGTCCTCTCTGCCCCCTCTGAGGGCTCGTGGGACTGATTGATCACAGCACTGATCCCGAATTTCTTTTGTATCCTGCTGTTCCCTTAAGGCCACTGCACACTGAATTGCTGCCTACAACTTGTAACAACATTCAACCACTGCAAATCCCATTCCAGAACCTTGTTGGTAAAGCAGTGGTTCTTCTGAGGTCTTCAACATCTTGTGTGACAAGGTTACTAGTTGAAAAGGTCATCCGTTATTCATTTGGGTGGTATTTTTCTCAGACACACATAGGATAGATAAATTCTGTATGACACTTGACTTTTTCACAGCAGTTGTGGTTCTATCAGGTGTCTGGTGGCAAAGAGCATGATCACGGATCAGCCCACACTGTTGCCTCATTATATAATCAAACATGTCCTGAAGCTGGGAGGTTCTTGCTTTCCCTAAAACAAGATGTTCACCTGTAAGGCTGTTGCATCATCCTGAATTTCTTCATGTGAATCAGCCAACAGTTTCATACAGGTAGGTGTGAAAACATCTGGTGGACAGCTCTGTGTAAGGCTGCTGTTATGTTATGCATTGGACACAAAGGTGGGAGCAATGGACAGAAGACAGATACGTGCTTAGGATGGGGACCTTCTCTGTTCATCTGTAGGCTGACAATTAGATGTGATAGAGGGAAGTTGTACTCGTTGCTGATTGGTTTTGGATTTTCTACTGCTGTTCCGTACCTCAATAGAGCATCCTCTTGTCAGTACTGCAGGTAAAATGCAAGGCAGCTTCTGCTAGTGAACTCCAAGTCCTTGTTCCCAGGAATGTGATCACACAGTGTGGGAGCACCCATCACAACCGCTGACAGTCACTTTACTGCTATTCGCTTGCCTAATTAGATGAGCAATTGCTTCATTCTTCTCCCTGGCGTAACTCTCTTTTATCAGTATCATGCTGTAATCTGTCAGGCTGTAATCAGCACAGAACATATCTGCCTATTTACAGAGCATTTGAAGGGCCAAAATGTTACATTTTTTATGTGCAGTTGGTTAGATCATTCTCACAGTTTCCTCTCTAAAGAACATTGCAATTTCAGTTTCTCCAGACATCATCCAGTTGCTATCAAATATCCAGTTTGTATTCAACTAAAATACAATTCTTATTAGAGTGAGACAGTCAAATCCATTATTTAACAGTACCAAGGATGCTATTTGTTGACAGTTCTACACTAGTTTTAGTGGTGCAGATTGTGTACTCATTAAAGAATACACAGTTTGAGTCTTTGAGCTGTGAAATATGAGATCTATTTGTCCCCTGTGAACTTTTCACAGTTAGGGGAACACTTGCTCTGTCCTTTATTAGGTCACCACAGGAGAAAATTGTTTCACAAGGCTCTTCAGAAGTAGATAATTGTCCTGTCCAGTCTATAATTTCCTTTCAAAATGAACAGAGATCTTAAAGATGAAAGATTAATCTCAGAGATCAATTACATCTATAAAAAATATTATCCTATGAATTTCTTTTAATCATGTTCAACTGTTTGAAGCAATTATGGTACTAAACCAGAATTAATGGCACTGCTTACATCATATCTTCTCTTACTCTTTTATGTGAGTTAAAGCTAGTCTTCATTTTTGCCTTTTATAGACAATTTTATTTATCTCACAACTTTGTGAGATGAATAATAATTATTGGGCAATCAGAACAGTTCATTAGATAAGCTTCCCTTTAGTCTTAACCTCCCTGCATGTGCTTCCAAGTCCTGGGGATCTTTGTGGTTAGGACAAGCATCTCTAGGCTTGTGTTGATCTGAGCTTCTGATGGTATGATAGCCCTTCACACAGGAAAAGAAAGATTGAATTTGTTTCAGTGTGACTGTTCTTATTTACTTGACTGTCTGGCAAGCTTCTTCAAAGCAGAGTTTTAGCAAACACTTAACTCTGCCTCCTATGTTGAGAGACATCCACTTTTTGAATGAGAATAATGTGATCTGAATATAAATGCTGAAGGGCATGTGTCCTTTCCCTGCCTACCTACGTGACTTCCTATAAACGCAGGTCTTGGTAGCCAGGCAGCCAAGGTACAAATTATCAAAGCCATCCAAGAAGATCTAAATAGACAGGATAGATGCCATCTGGGGTTTCGGGGTTGGTATGCTCATCTCTTGTTTCTTTGTTTTCATGCAAGACCATCCATGTGGTTTAAATACCTTCACAGGCTATATATAACACAGGAGCTTCCAACTCACACGGAAGTTTTAGTCATGCAGACAAGGCAAGAAATACTTTTCAGTCCGGATTACTTCTAAAAGACACACCTACTTAAGCCCCAACAAACCGAGAGCTGTCAGCTTTGACTAGTAGCAGTGTGAACCTACATTCATACAGGCCCAACACAAATCACCTGTATGAGAAGTCACGTACAGGTGTTGCTGTACCATCACTGGTGCTATATTTGGAGGTGCTGATAAGTGAGATCTCAGAGCACATGCTTTTCAGCAAGGTGAATTGTAAGAAAGTGGTGAAGAAAAAGCTTGGGAGAGTATCCTTAGATCTGTGTTTTAAGACATAGTAAAATAAAACTCAAAAGATTAAAAGGCAAGCAATAAGGGTAGTGGATTTTCACAGTAATTTAAGAGAGAAATAAATGCTTTAAAAAAAAATAAAAGCAATTGCCAAAATACGAAATTACAATCCCCAGTGCAATATATACAGTATATAAACTATATTTCAAATCTGAACATCTGCTGCTCACCTTATGTCCCAGCTTTACTGAAACATCACCTTCTGCATGTTAACCAAGCTGCTTCCATTAAAGCACAATCAGGTAAAATTCCATATCCACAATGAATCCTCGCATGAACCTTTCAGTGAGATCTACCTCAGTTAGTTACATAAAAACATATAAATACTGCATAAATCACTTCCCCTTCTGAATTAAGAAGTCCCTGAAGAGATACATTGTAAATTAATCCAGTAAAGTGGTCCATGGCTGAAGTGCATTTTCCAGCACTCTTTAAAAGTCGTCAAAGAGCACTTCTATTTCAGATGAATTAATTATTAACCCTGGGTATTCCCTGAATGGTGGGCATATTCTGTCATTCCTGATATAGAGGGCTTTGAATGATGCATTGAAAGATCATAACCACCAACTCTCTGCAGTCAAGAGTTGCAAGGTCCAGTATTCTAATTCTTTTCTCTCTTATGCATATATACACACAAAACCTGTTAACTACCAGAAAGAGGGTCAGAAAAGCTGAAAACATACTTCACTGTTGTATTTGCTTGGTTTCTTTCCTTCCTACAAAAAGAGAGAAATATGAGAAACCCATTCCATGCATTTCTATTTGACTAAGACAACCATTCCTTGATTAATGTAATAAAACAGGCTTTTCTAATGGACAAAGCACCAGGCTAACAAAATAAAACTACAAAAGAAATGTGGAGAATGTGCAACTGTTGTCAGCACTGTTCAACTGCCTCAGGTCTGTGCCACAATATTTGAAACACTGCAGTAGTATCTTCAATTGCTTAGCTTGCTAAGAATCTTAAAAGAGAAAATTCTCTCTGCAGTCTGAGTGCCCCTCATTAATTCTGATTTGTCTTATACGATGTGTCCAGTACAAGCATGCCTGAGGTAGAATGAAACTATTCACCTGTTTTAGTCCTTGTGCACACAGAGAAACAATTTTTCCAGTTATATAGAATGAGCTGTTGGTATGAAAAGTTAAGACATTAATGTGGATGGAAGGAGTATACAATAGATGGCCAAATGGAAGCAAGAGTAGATACTGAGTTCCTGTGCACAGAGTAACGTTAATTACCTATTTGTACAGTAACACTAGAGATTAGCATCCTGGTTGGATGATTCCTGCTTCATGAAGCTTCCAGTGTCTTTCCAAAACACATTTACAGGATCAAATAACTGCTCATGTCAATGACAACATTCCACACCTAGTTGATAACATTATACTATTAAATCCATTTATAAATGTTGTGAGTGCATATTAGGAATGCCACTGCATATTTGACCCCCAAAATAGTGCAAAAAAGGAAGAAGTATTTTTCTTGTTTCTGAATGATGTGCTGTCACATGCTTTATCTTGTCTGGCCCTGTGTGGAATCAGGAGTTGGACTTGATGATCCTTAAGGGTCCCTTCCAACTCCGGAGATTCAATGATTCTACGATTTTTTTTTTCCCCTTATTTTGATGAAATCACACATTGAACATAGTTTGCCATTTTTAGGCAGCTACAGTGAAAGGACTATGTAATGTATCTTGATAATTACGAAGCTAATTGCTGAAAAGAATGATAGCTAGTTCCTTCCAGCTTCTTTTTCAAAAAGTCAGCAGAACCTTCTGCATTTCTAAGCAGAAGATAACTATCAGATGAAATTAGGTATAATCATTAGATGTGCACAACAGAAGAATAATGAGGATGTGAAAGTGGGAACCATCCATACCCATGTTTGTGCCTATTTTCAGCATTCAGAAACTATGAATATCCTCATGCTGCAATTAGAACACCTAGTTACATGAAATTTGCTAATTTTCAGAAAAAAGACATACGTGATCTTTAGATATTGTTTGATGCTTATTATTTTTATCACTTTGTATTCTCATATTCTCATTTACAAAATAGTGCTAATTACTTATGTAACATGTTAGCTGAAACATCCTTTAAAGGAGGAAAAAAAATGCAGTACATGGCAATGTCAGAAATCTAGACATATACATAAAGCTTGTGTGTATTTGTCTGGAAGTAACACAGAAAATTGCACAGCACCTCTAGAATATACTTTAGCATATATCCAAGTTTTGGAAAACATAAGTCCTCCCTACATATTACCAGGATTTTTATGACAAAGACAGATTGAGTAGAAACAACTGGTTGGGGTAGAATTAGGAAAAAATGGAACAAGATCACGTTCCAGGAAAATATATATATATATACACACATATATAAATGTACATATATATATGTTCAATTGTGATGCCAGTTTTATTAGTCTTTTATAATTAATCACAGTATGTTATAGAGTAAGAAATAAGGTACACATTTGTTGGAAACCGTCGGTGATAGTCATAGGGATGACAGTCATCATTAGCAGGCTAAATTATATTTCCAACCATTTGGGTCTTTGCTGTGCCTTTGTTTGCCCTGTTCTGATTATGCACTTGCTTGTATCTTCATGAAGGTGGGGTGGTTGTTTTTTCTCTACTATGTACAACTCATTCTTGGTTAACAGTAGCAAATTGGTGGAGGATGGTCACAGAGTATGGGCAGCATCTTCTGCATGTTGCTCCTGCAGAGGTGAGCAGCTATTAAGACTCCCAAGGCCCAGGAAAGGTGTCTTGCATCTATCTACCCACACATCAGGAGAGTCTGGATGAATTACACCCTTGTGCACAGACAGTCATAATGCACTGATACATTTCCAGTGAAGAGCGATCACATTATCATATGTTCAAGAAACTGCTCTGTCAGCATGCACGGCTACCTTCTGCAGTCTGGAGTATCTCCCAAACCCAAACAATGCAGTTGTCTTCTCTCCAACCTTAAAACTTCATTTATACTCTTTAAAGTGACAAGTGAGCATGAAGAACCACTGTAAAGAATAAAGGAATTCATGCTAAAGAGGTGGAGTGCTATTAGAAAATACTGGCTTGTGTTGAATAAGGCAGATCCTCATAGATCAAGATTCTTCTGTTTTTCAGTTTTGAGGAGTGAATAGGGTTGACACTTCCTGGAAACCAGAAATCCCTCCGGACATTTTAAAATTCCAACTCATCTTTATCTTATTAAATAACTAATACCATCCAGCCATCCCTATCAACGCTAACAACACTGAACACAAGCAAAATAACTCTTTGTACTGCAAATAGGACCTTGTTTTGGACGTAATTCTATCTTTCTCTGCAGCAGCCTATGGAGGATGTGAACTCCAATAGCCCCTGTTTTCTGAAAAAATGTGACACAAACAATTCAGGTAAATCTTCTGCTTTCAGCCTGGGGCTGCGCTACCAGCCAGTGCCAGAGGACAGTGTAATGGAAGATACTCATACCTCTTCTGTAGGAAACAGGAAAGTGAGGCAATGGAGTGAAGAGAAGCAAGTTCTGTAGTACAAACAGTGTTGCCCTGTCATCCAAGCCTTCCTGCAGTAAGGGGGCTTAAAAAGCTTCCATCTCAACCCACATGAATGCTGAAAAACAGTTCCGAGTGCTCTGAGCGTAATGATTATCATGTAACAGACATATCTGTGTTCCTAAATGCCAAGCATGTTTGCCTTGAGAGTGTTTTTCAGAGGTCTTCAGGGACTTGGCATGCCACTTCAGAGAGCGGGCAGTGACCCGTGTGATGGTTCCAGACAAACAAATGATGTGCAGGAGGACACAGCACAGCTTTGTCCTCACACAGCTTTGTCCTCGGGCAGCCAAAAGGCAGAGAGTTTGGGCACAGCACTGCAGGAAATAAGCCGGACTGCTTCTGTTCTGAGCCAGCATGGTCATCATGCAATAGTGTTGCGCGTTCTAGCCTAAATCCAAAGAGACCTCATGCTGGGCTTAAATCCTTAATCTAGTTTAAATCCTCCTGCCTCATGCTGGGCTTCAGGTGGGACATGTGGCTCGGCTTCGTCTGCGCCGTGCAGATTTTACGCACCAGAGGCTTGCTGCCACTCAGAGTTACTGTTGAGTCAAGCATGTTTCTAGCCTTTTAGCTGGAACTGCCAAGATTGAAAATGCAATAGATATCTTCTCTCAGATTAACTTGTTCTGTGTCATTCACATTCTTTCCTTGTCGGAAAGGTTATTTTGACATCTTGCTGATTTGTTGCATTTGCTTTTTCTTATTCACCATATCTGCTCCCAGCACAGAGAGAGCCTGTTGCTTTGCTTCGTTAAAACATGTACTGTAATAAGGCTGAGATCACTTTCCCAGGCCAATGGACAGGACCGGCCGCGTGTTTTGTGTCCCAGTAGTCATTCCCTGGTTTTATTTAAGGACATCTCTAAGTGATGCAGTCATACACAAAGTAATTGCTAGCCCTATAACCTCCTGCTAGTGGTTTATACAGTCTTTGCCAGTATGGTCAGAACACTTTCTACAAAACCTTCGTTGTTTACCCAGATATTCATTACCTTGTATACCTTACTTAAAAAGTTGCCCTTTTACTTTTTAAAGATACAAAGGTTCACCAAGATATAGATGTATTTTAATGACTGATTTGGTAGGATAAATCCTAAGAAGTAATCTCTGCAAGAATTTTCTCATCACAATTGCCAGTTCTTAAAGACTTTTTTCTTTAGAAACCGAGGCTAGATTGCACAATATTTTGTTTTAACTCTGAATCCGTGTTTTCTTCCCCCTTCCAGGCTGCAACTATAATGAATAGGTCTGATTTACAGAAGGATAATGAACAAATAGAGGTCTTCCTCCTCCTGCTGTCTATTGGTCTGTGACAATTCCACTGCAGTCTTCCATTCAAAGCATAGTGAGCTACAGAAAATCTTTTCATGAGAAATAGACAGGGAAACATCTTCAATGGAAAACAAGAGATACCGGTAAATAAAAAAGCTTCAAAAAGCAAGCTTGCTACTCTCTTTTATCATAGAAAGAAACAAAGAATATTTGCATCCCTCTACAATTAAGGTAAATTAAAGAATATACTTTTATAAAAACTTATCCAGTCTGATTTCTTCAGTCTTCCTGATCAAGGAAATGTCCTTTCTCAGTGTCCAAAAGTTTTGACCCTCATCCCACCATGATTAAACTCAGAAACTCACATATTGTATGTGAGTTTGTTTGCCAGTTTGTTTTCTCCAGGATCATGTTTTTCACCCCAGAGAAGACGGACTGATGCGATCAAGAGGACTCAGAGCAAATCAAATATATGTAGCACATATGACGTCTTGCAGAGTACAGGTAGCAAAGATTTTTCCGCTCTGTTTTGGTTGCAATTTGTGAGACTGCCAGAAGAGGAAATCTAATCATACAATTACATTTGCTGCATTTGGAGGAGCTGTAGAACAAATGAAAGTTTTACCAGTCAGTAAGCAGTTCCCCAACGCTTTTACGTCTGCTCTTGGATTGGTTTTTGGTTTTCAAGACAAGAGTTATAATTGCCGCACAAGGAGAGCAATCAGAAGTCCCTGGATTTGTAGTGGTAAAGTGCTAATGCACATAAAGAAAGGTCTTAAGATCTCAGATGCAACCTAATGTGTATCAATCCTTAATAAGGTGACAAATGGATGCAACGTTTTGTTTCCATTCTTCGCTAACCTGTCTCCCTAAGGAGCTAGATTTGAATTTAAATGACAAAATAATCCAAGTGGGGATTTCAGTTCAGTCTTTAGTAATCCAGTGTTTTGGGGAACATGATGCTCTGTCCTTTATTTGAAATTGAATTGTTTCTCTTACCAAACACATTATTTCATCCTACAAGGCAATACCACTGTCATAGTGGATGTTTGTATATTGGAAATGATCTGGGTTTTAAAGTGGAAACAATTATAGCAGAAATTGAGGTTTCTGCTTAGGATTCTGTGATTCAGAACAACAATTCATGCCACATAAACACAATTACTTCCAGCCTGAGAGCACGTGTATCAGTTTTGTAGAATGATGATCTCAGTATTGCAAATTGAAATAAAGATTTATACTAGAAAGGCATCTTGGTTTTTGCTTTCATGTTACCAATCAGAAATTGCATAGTATGTAAATATCATATGTAATAAAATAAAATAGAATATAATAGGCTTTAGTAGCCAGAACATTTATGTCAGAACAATACAATTTGCATAGTTTGTTTCAGCTTGAAAGAATTCAGTGTTATTAGAAACGTATTTGTTCTCTGTGAATTAAATTGGATATAGCAAACTATAGCATTGCTCACTGCATCAATCTTCTTTCCTAACACACTGAAGTCACTCAGTCATATACGTGTCTGAAGCAACGTTCAGGCATGCCGGATCACTGGCAGACAGTCAAGGTACTGAGTCGGACATGGAATTGCTCAGTGACTGCACCCACTGGCAAGCTGTGTCTAGCTAGGCTTCTTCTCATCATCTTCTCCTACCAGGGTCACAGGAGGCCAGAAGTGGCTGGCTTAGTTTGGGGTTCTGCCTCACTTGAGTGCAATGGGAATAAAAGAATGGAGAGGACCTCTGGTACCTTGCTTGCATCGGAGGAACCAGCTGTGCTTCCACTGTGACCTTGTGGTTTTGGGGGAAAGGTCTTGTTTACATCCTTTCTTTAGCTTCCTTCCACCATTTGGTTACCCCCCTGACAATAGGTATCTGTTCTTTACCAAGTCTCTTAATACCCCAGAAAGGCAGAAGAGCAGGAACAGCCAGTGCCTGTCCTGCTCCCTCTTAATGCTGTTCCCTGTGGTGTGACGGTGTGATCTTACCCTTTCATAGATGTGTGGTGATCTTTGAGGCTCGTATGGTCCAGCTGTTGGACAGGCTGCATCTTGCTGTTTATGAGGGATTCACCATCTATGTGCAGAGTAAGGTCAGAAGTGAGTAAGAGGATAATTTGAGTTGTTCTGAGTGATCTTAGTAGAAAGTCCATGATTTGTGCTAGATCTTCATCAGCGCTAGGAGATATCAAGCCTTGTTGGAAAGTATCCAGGGACCTCAACATATCTCACAAAATGAGAAACGATTCTAACAGTTAATTCTTATTAGTAAGCTATTAGTTATTTTTGTTGTATTTTTATGGTTTTTGTGCTTTAAGAGTTGCTTGTTTCTGATAAATTAAGAATGCTTTGCTCCTTTCTTTCTTACAGACCATGATCAATCTCCCACTAAGCATATGTCAATGATATGTCAATTCAGTGGATCTCCATTAGTAACCCATAAGGTAGGTATTCCAGTTCCTGAAACATTGCTGTAATTCTCTTACTGATTGTTCCGAAAGGGTAAACACTGGAACTGCGTGCAGAGTGGTAATATCACAGTGGTATCCTGTCATAACGATCCACAGAAAGATCTTCTTCTGATACTCTGTATTTTCTTCTATGTTTCTGTTTCTGTTGACTTTATTACCGTAAGCCTTTCTGAGTCATATTTTTCCTAATGTAATTCCTAAACCATAGGAGTGTCTTGTCTATCCTGTTGATACTTAATTATGTAATTGGAGAATAGTCTTCTGGAAATTTTGTGCTGCATAACTTTGAACAAGTTGCCCTCTGTTCCTGTTAGTCTGGTAGCTTGCATATAGAATGGAGAAGGGGAGAGGTGCTGGGATGAGAAGGGGAGAGTGCATGGGTGAGAAGTACTTTTATAGAGAGAAAAATAATAAAAAGACCTTTAGGAGGACAGATTCCTGCAGGATGTCAGCAGGATGAGGTGTAATTTATAACCACTTTGGTTTTTCACCATGATCCTCCCAGGCCCACTCACTAAATAGTGTTTATACCACTAAAGAAATCCACATCTGTGAAATGGAAAACATAGGTACTACCATCTTTTAAATGAGATAACAGTTTCTTAAGAGAAATTTTGAAAATTATTGTAGTCATATGTCTCTCTTTTCTCCTCTTATGGCCTCTATTGTTGTTATTTCTTACTTGTTAGATGAAGTTTTTTACTGTTGCTGATTCACCTTGGGTGTGAGGCATATATGCAATGTGTTCCTAAAAATGTTAATTACTCCGTTCTCTTCAGGTCACTAGAACTGACATGGTGTAATTTGTTTATTATTCCATTCTGTGAATACATAGACCTCCATGGCTCAAGCATTCAACCATTCTGAACGAACTGAATAATTTACAAGGTTTTATTTTCAGGGGGAACGTGACAGCCTGATAACAAAATTTCAGAAGTTTGTTTTGAGTAACCATCACTAAATAGGGTTGCTGCCTTTTGGACAGGGGATGTGTTTCTGAACATGCTCTTGCATCTCTGGATCTCCCAAAGCAGCATACCTGGGCAGGCTGGGTGAGCAATGGGCACTGGATTGGCTGTGTACTTCAGTAAATGTTGAAGCCACACTACAGTAAAAGCCCAGTATCTCCAGCTCCAGGGCAGATGTTTTCCATACAGGAAGCCTCTAATCCAAACTTCCCCTCCTCTCCTCTTGCTGGCCTCACATGGCCTCATCATGTTCTTTGCTCATTCTGAAACAATTCTATGCATTTGAATGGCAGCCAGACTGGTTACTGTCTGCATTTTTCAAAAATTAGCCAATTGTTCTGATGATTTCATTTATAGAACACTGAAGTCACCAGGCTGCAGGTAGGAAACAATCTCTTTTATCTTGTCAATGAGCTGACGATGTATGATGATCCACTAAGCAAATCCTGTTTATTCTTCAGCCATTCCCTATAGGTCCTGCACTCTGGCACAAACCATATATATGCAAATATCTTTAGTCATACTAGAAAATGTCCGTGACTTTTTTAAGATTCTCAGAATTGCATAAAGGAGGCATTTGCCAAAGCACTTCTCTGAAGCGTTCCTCCTCCTGAACAAAAATCAAGGTGAACCCTGAAAGATGCTGCGCAGCACTTTGCAGGTGTTATACCTTGTAAAGCCCAATTCCACAAACCAGTTTTCCTGTGATGAAATGTAACATTCTTGCTTTGAAGTGACAGGATGTCAGAACGACATGACTTGCTTAAAAAATTTTGTAGCAGAGCCGAAATAACTTCTTTTCAAGGCGTGTATATCCCTCATGTTTGCAGAATTCAGAGGCAGCTTTTAATTTTTTTCTAGTGCCAGAACACACAGGAAAGCATGCATAACTTACTGGAATACAGCAGGATAAGGGAACCTTTTGAAGTACTTCATGTTGCTTTTTGTTCTGGCTCTTTTTTTGGTAGGTTTTTCTGGCAATCAGAAAGGATCTGAACTTGCACTTTCCCAAAATTTATGGAGTCTGGGCTGTGTGTCTGTGAGTGTGCATGTGCTCTGAGTTACTTAGCACTCTTGTCTTGATTGAGAAAAGGAAACTTTTTTGCATTAACAAGATAAATTTTAAAAATGCTTTGAAAGTGATCTGGAGCAATCAGCAGCTGAATGACTGAAAAGATCTGTTTAATGTCCACTATCAATCATGGTTTCTTTCTTTGCAAATCCCTAATGTGCCTGTTGCGTGGCTTAGCTAGAACATGCTTTATGCAAACCAGTGATATATTAAAAATACAAACACCCCACGTTTGTTCCCTCTTTTCCATGTTACACAAAGGCAGAACAGCATCATTTAAAACTGTATTACTCCCCTTGAGATTGTAGGACATGAGTAAGAGATGATCTACATTAAATATGGGTCCTAAAACACATCTCTAATGCATGGCGCCCTTGAAATGCTGTTATACTTACAAGCTGTGTCTATATGAGTAAATCCAAGCATGCCTGGGAATATTTCCAAGCGCTGGGCTGTGGATGTCTGGTGTTAGTAAGCAGAACTACCTGGCATGAGTTCATCCTTTTCCAAACAATGCTGTACACAAGCAATTCCTGGGCAAGTTTTTGTGTTCTGGCAGTTAAATGATTGTGGTGGCCATTCCCTGTAGGCATACCTCCTGGAACCTCTCCTTTTGGAAACCAAAAGCCCTTGTCTAGCATTGAGGTAGCCCATCCCAGTTCACTTGGCCTCAGGGCTCAAACACCTTCTCAAGCAAATTTCATTTTCTGGAGCAGGTGTAGCCAGAGGGAATACTCTAGCAACCAGGAGAAAGTGGACCTTGTGCTGTCATGGAAGGATATTTTGGAAAGAAAACCCCACACAAACCACAAAAAAAAAATAATCATAGTGTCTCAGATAAGGAACGTCAGGTCATTTGTGATTTTTAAAGAATCAGATGTCATACTGAACTATGTCTAACTTGGTCACAACGGATTCTTCATTTCTTAGAGCAGATTTTCAGTTGAAATATTCCTATCTCAGCCTCTATCCCAGTTTATTTCAGTTTCACGCAGACCTGGTGAGCTGCTTTGTGGCAAATGAGCAATAGGAAAAACTATCTTGAAGCTTCAGGGCAAGATGGGTTTGAAAAAGAAACTCATTAGCCTGGCTTTGCATTGGACCTCAAAGGGTGTTTCACAGAGTGCTGGAAAATGTGAAGATCACATAATGTTCTTAGCAGAATTTTGTAGGTTGATAGGTTGACAAACTAGAAATCCTTGGGAAGAAGAAAAATGTTCATTGCTAATTAATTTATTTAGAACATCTACAGTTATTGAAAAAGAGTTGAAAAAACAAATTCATGTCATAAAACCCACTCAGAAATCAGGAAATAATCTAGTCTTTGCTATAAAAAAAAAGGTAGTGGAGGTATAAGATGGTGATTTAAGCTATATATTAATATTAACTATGTTCGTTACATACAAAATATAAAATCCATTGTAGTGATGTGGAAAAATTTGTGCCTCAGAGGTTGATGCAATTAGCAAAGGGATTGTTGATAGTTAAAAAGCCAAACCATAAGCTGTGTAAGAGGAAGAATTTACTAAGCAAAAAGAGTGGGCTGCTGAGGCCAGGCTTCCTTCTAGAAAAGACACACAGAGAGGGTTTTGATTTGTAGCAAAAATTTAAAAAAATTTTTTTTTTAAATAAGGAAGAGTAGAAGTTCTGCAGTGCTGCCGGCTGGCTTCCAGATCAAGGGGCCTTTTCCTCCCACTCCTTCACTTGGTGCTGGCAGGAGTCAGAAGCTCTGAGACACAAAGGTCTTCTGGGATCTTCTCAGCAGAGTTGTACTCAATCCTTATTTTTTTAACTTTGGACAGCTTTCTGCCAATTTGCCACGTCTTGTTTTCAGGAGATGTCAGCATTGCTGATTTCTGCCTTTCACTGTTTTCCCTAACTCACATCTTTTATTACTCCTGTTAATTGCAACTCTTGCTCTCTTCTCCCAGAAGGATTATTTCCTCCCTTCCTGACTGCTCTTCCATAACTCTTTCTCATGTTATGGGCCCATCATATCTGTTCTTCCTCACAGAGCTTTTTATTCAGGTTTCCTTTCTCAGAAATAAAAGAAATGAAAGGAATTTTAAACAATCTGTTCTAATATATGCAAAATCTCTTTTGCTGTCTCCACTAACAGAATGGTGATTCAGGATAAATCAGGAATGACGCCCTGAGCTTTGAAAAAGAGCAATGTAATGAATGTGTTCTCAGGCATGTAATATGACATGGCATATATATCCATTACCTCTTAAAAGTGGAATGTGGCATTCATGGTACATAGCTTGCTCCAGTCCAATAAAGGGATGATCTTTTTCCATGTCTAAGGGGCCTGTTGCAACAAATATTACGGACTGACTATTGCATGAGAGAAACCATTGCTTGGGGTTTGGCATTATAGGTATTGCCCTATTCTGTAAGTTTTGTTTTCAATAGAAAAGAGAAACTGAGGTAACTGAACTTTATGATGGCAGTTTTTCCATTGGGCGTTCTTTATTAAGACCAGCTCACATGTA
The DNA here is from genome assembly GCA_027925045.1 of Hypotaenidia okinawae. NCBI lineage: Eukaryota > Metazoa > Chordata > Aves > Gruiformes > Rallidae > Hypotaenidia > Hypotaenidia okinawae. The sequence continues at coordinate 8,644,588 of BSDF01000007.1, forward strand.
TATTGCCTAATGGAAGGTAAAATGTGACCTTCCTGAGTGGAAACCACAAACTGAAAAGTAGTCCTGTATGAGTGAATATTGTTGGACTGTATTAAGTCCAGAAACACCACACACCTGGCATCTGGTATCTATCTTAACATTTGGCTTTGGCTACTGATCTCAGCAATATCTGGGAAACAGTTGAGAGAGTTCAAACAGTTCTGACACACACCACAGTTTGGATGACTACTGCATTTTCATGTGGACAAAATTCTTCATCTAATTAAACCCTGAAGGTCTGCTGGTGTAGGATACATACAGTGAGTGCCAGTAACATTTCCCCTGCAGTCCTATTCCAAGATGAGAGGTACCAAAAAGGACACTCCCCATAAATAGATTGGCTGTCCATAATGACCTTAAGTTCTACTAAGTCTTACATTCAGGTTAGTGCTCCCTACCACTTTTCTATTGGATAGTCATAAATAATACTGAAATTTGTCCTTATACATTTATCAATAATGACACTAGGTCAAAGTAAACTTAGCATTGCTATCAGAATAAACCATTGCAACATGCTTTATTATAAAACCCTGATTCTGGTGTGTTCTGTACACTATCTCTGTAAAATGATTATTATTTTTTTTTGAGCCAATGGCTGTAGTAGTTACAGCTAAAGAAAAGGAACCACAGCCAAGGAAATATGGCATGAACACCCAACTCTTACCTTATAACAAGTGAAGTCATGATACACTTAAAAAAAACTAGCTGGGCATCAGAGAGCAACAATCCCATCTATGAAAATGTCGTAGGTCCCATGAATTGATCAAATAGATTACTGATATGTTGCCTGTCCATATGGCCACTAATGAGAGATGTTCCTAGAGTAATAGAGAAAGGGCAAAATGTATCTGTACCTTGAGATGTCCAAATGAATCCTTAGGATAATTGGGAGCTGGATGGTACTTAAGGACACATAAATGCTCTTGTAGTTTCTGCCAGGCCTCTTGTTATTCCTCCCTGACAAATACAGTAGTCTAATCATTGCAGCCTTGCTTTCCCTCAGTTGCCATGTTTCAGATTGACTTGGCTTGACTGATATTATTTAAATTATTTTATTTCTCAAACTTGGGTGATCTTACACTTAAAAGTCCTCATATACTTGCCTGAAGTTGATTTTACTTTAGTGAGTGCAGCTGTCAGGAAGATCTTATACTTAAAAGCTTCCTGTTAAACATGCAAAATGACACTGCATATGCTAGGATATGTACTTTTTGCAGTAATAATCTTTTGTGGCTCTCCTGTTTCATAATTAACTTGACCTTTTTTTTGACTTGGATTTTTACTGTGTATAAAGAATGAAGAAGTTTTATTTATATTTAAAAAAAAGCCCAACACAGCCACTTGTCTCTCAGCTGGTCAGTTTGGAACTAGTGAAATTGCCAGGAAAAATTCCAGTGAGAAGTCATCTGAAGTGAGAAAGTCACCGTAGCAAGAAAATTGCCTCCCGCAGTTACCTGTTTGACCCCAAGTGGCTGGCACAGTTCATGCTTTGTAAAGCTGCGCTGCCTAAGGTTCAGAGGCAAATCTGAACGTTTCCCAGTGCTGGCTTAGACAGCAGAAGCAGTGAGTGTGCTGTCAGCTGACTGGTGGTGAAGCCTCAGCAGGCTGAGATGCACAGGCGGAGCTTTATTCCAGCTGGACTTCCCACATCTTTCGTTCAGAGGTGGAAACTTGCTGGGATAAGGGGAACTAGTAAGATAAACACAAATTTTCTATTGCTCCCTCTGCTTCAGTTGTTTAGGATTTTGAAATTATTCAAAACATGGGGCTTTTTTAATTTGAGTCAGTTTATTGAACTGTTTTCATGTGGAACCAAGAGTAACAGCATTTAACATAAATTGCTCAATGAATGCAGGTGAGATTTTGCTGAGGTTTTGGATTCAGATGACAGAAGATTATAAATTTAAGATTATTGTATAGGTTTAGGAATAGGCAATGGCAGGGCTAGATCTATCTACGTCCTGCAGAGGACTAGTAAAAAAAAAAAAAAAGCTTCAGGTTCAGGCTAGTGATTAAATCACTGGCAGGAGCCACAAAGCTATATTTGTATTATTTCTTTCTTTCTTTCTGAATGGGATTACAGCTTTCATTTAGGATGCAGTGAGTTTATTCTGTCTGTAGTGGTACCAGTGCCTGGCCTGTGATGAAGGTTAAGGCTAAGATTAGTGTTAGGGTTAAGTTTAATGCAGACAAGAGCCAATAAGCAGCTCCATATGAAGCTGCTTGTCTAATTTTAACAGTTCCAAAATGTTGGATTTAAAATTAGTTCTATTGCCCAGAGAGGATGCTCAGTTAGGTTCAAATTTGTGTTTTAGCTGGCAGTGTTTAAGAAGCTTGAACTACATACAATTGAAATGTATTTCACCCTCACAGAAAAAGACCCAGTGCCAACAGAAACACCCTAATTAGGTTCTTTTAGTTGCCAAGAATTTCAGATTAGAGGAAAATTTGTTCTATTGCTGGGTTGAAATTAGGGTTCAGACATGTCAAGTGCTGCAGAACTATAACTCCATGCAAGAGAAAAACTTTCCCCACAGATAAATCAGGCAAGGACCTCTTGACTGGATCCAGTTTCTCTAGTTTATGTTTAATGCAACAGTTAATGACTCAGGACAGCAACGACCTAACCAGCATTGTGAAAGACTCGGAGAGCCACTGGAGATAGATTTAAACCACTGTTGAAACTGGGTCTCATGACAGACAGAATAATTTTTATGGATAAATACAGGATAACAACTACAGATCCGAATTTCACTTGATTAGGGAACTAGGAATTAACTTTTGAATTAGCAACATTGTTTTGTAGCTAATGACTTTTAAGGTGGCAATGGATGTGTGTTGGCACACAGTGTCAGTAAGGGCTGACACTATGGGGTTAGGCATGGGTGAAAAAGATGTTCCTTATGCAGGCTTAGTCATAGCTCCTTGGCTTTCCTTTTTGGTCATTCCTGGCTGACCAGAGCTCAGGGTTAGAAGTACTGCTGGCATGTAGCCCAGAATGGCTTATGAATCAATGTTGCATACTAGGCAGCTAGCACTGGAGATTTCATGCAGGAAGGAGTTACTGTGATTCATGCTGGTCTCAGATATCTAGAGTCTATCTGAACTGGAGTAAAGGGGATGGTGGGGACTAATGTTAGGAAATGGTCTGAAGTTGTCCTAGTGAAAACGGTGATTTAAGAGTGGTGCTGAGAGAGCCAAGTATATTTGTGTCAGGCTGAGCTAGCAAAACTTACCATTTTATGCACAAAGTCAATCTAGAAGAAAGTGCTTAGTGTCTTCACTAGAAATATTGATGGTTCACATATGTGATTTTCCCTTCACAAAGAAGCGATTTTAGTTTTTATCTAAACACAACTGGTTTTCACAGCCTCAGTTGCAGAATGTTGTGGAAAATGTCCATGGTATAAAATAATTACTAATGACATTTAGAGTTACAGTTTTTACAGAGTTAAATCATGTTATAAGAGTAGATTCTATTTTAGGGGCACGCCTACACTGTGTAGCACTAACCTGGGACAAAAGTTTTTTACAGATCCTCTGTGTTTTGCACTGTGTTTCTCTATGTGGATCTGTTATGTGCTGGATGGGTGATGGTCTCAGGAAGCAATTTTGAGAAAGAAGTTTGGATATATACCCTCTTCCTATTCCTGGGATAGAGAGAAACAACATAATTTAAGATTTCTCACCATAATCCCTTCTCACAATAAACAGAGTTATCTTGTTTCATGTGTTAAATTTGCACCAATAAACAGACTATGAGTTCCCACAAGAACATGCTCAAGGCAGTCCTCCACAGTCTAAAAATCACCCTTAAAATTTTTCTGAAAAATGCCCAGAGTACAGGAATTATCAGACCTATAGTAGTGACCTCTGAGCTCTTTGCACTTGTCCTACGGGCTAAATTCCTTTTGGGAAAAAGATATAGGATGCTCAAATTTTATCAAAAGAAACTCTGAAGCATTTAGGCAGCCAGGAACATCGTAGCCCAGTTACTTTTCCATTCTAATCAGTACAAGACACATCAGGAGGGAGAGGTGATAAATATTATTTATTTGATGCCAGCTCTTTCTTGAAGTGTGTTGACTGAAATATTGATGGTAGCCTGCATTAAAACTAGGCATGGAACAAGTTTTCAAATGCACTAATGAAAATAGATGCAGTTTGCATTCTGCCTTAGGATTCAGGTTTTTTAATTATTTTTGTTTTAAATTGATGGGATGAGATTAGCCAAAAAAAAGAACTGCTTTTTCATTTGGTACAAACACCAGGCTGTACTTACTTTAAATGAAAGATGCAGTAACCAGCACATGAATTCTATTTCTTAATATATGCTCTCTTTCTATTAAGTTGCTATCATGAGTCCTGGTTGAATCACAGCTACAGTATTTCGTGTATTCTGAGTCATGGGTGGAGCTAAAAGCAAATTTTGAAGCAGAACTTTAAAAAAAAGGTACCTGATCATCCCACCCCTCCAGAGACCCTCACTTTTGTTACTGAATAGCAGGCAAATGTAAAGTTTGCATGGTTCAATAAAAGTGAATGCAAGCAGATGATGTCAGTTCAAAAGCAATCTTTGTGGTACCCCATGAAAATTATGTTCTTTTCTTCTCTGATCTGTTTCCAACTCTCTTTAATTACAAACTTTGTTCTTGTCCCAAATGAACAAAACTATAAATCATAATTCTCTTGTACAACAGAAATTTTTTTACAGAATTCTGCAACTGGCCTTGTCAAGAGTGATCAAGTTTGGATGAAGGCTGCAAATTCTGAAGTAATTATTACAATTTCACACTTGGGAAATTGACATTTTATAGCCTTAAGCTTAAAAGTTGAGTTGGAAAAAAATGGTGAAGGCAAATTCAAGAATATTATGTAAATAAATTACTTTTTTTCCTGCCAAAACATATAATTTTTCCTTTTCTTTAAAACATATATTATGTGCAAATACATGGAAATAGTAGGCATTTAAAACTCCAAACTGTTCATGTTCTGGATTGAAGGGATTCAAATGGCTTCAGAGAGCAACAGTTCATCCAAAATATATCTGTAATTGGTCCTGTAAGTCTTTTACAGCAGGGCTAAACTATTGCCTCCCTGTAGTTACATACCCTGGGACACCCTTAATCTATAAATTGCTATGCCTTGGTTTAAAGTACCAAAAGAGAAGTAATTGGAGATTGTTTAGATTCTGTCTGATTCAGCGTGAGTCTTGGAAGTAGGAGGCTTTCTTGTAGGTAAATAAATCTCTAAGTGACTTCATGTGCAAAACCTACCATCCTATAAAGAACATGATGAAAAGTGCAAGTTCAGAATTTTTGCTGAGTAAGGTCTGAGAAATCAGGGTTCATAAATACTGCCAAACATCTCACCATGACCTTACTATGTCCATTTTATATAATCTTTGCATCTGACAGTAAAATATTGCATTATCATACACTTGTGATAGCAAAAGATTCCCTACCATGACATCCAGTTTAAAAACCAACATGATTGTCTTTAACTTAGCAGCAACATAATTTGATGCCATTCACTCATGTAAAACATATTCCTGATAGTTCTAGTGCTGAGGCTGGGGTAGATCTTCATGTTTATCCAAGAAGTCCAAAGTTGGTATTAACTAAACAGTTTTAATTTATGAAACAGTGGAATCTGAAATATTCCAGCTTGATCCAGGTTTTTGGACACAGTCTCTAAAAAAAATACAATTAACTTCAGGTCCTGTAAACTCTTATGTATTTCATGTTTCCTATTTCCATTGTACCATTTCTGAAAGTGTTCGCTCTTCTATGTCCTCAACGCAATCACTGAACATTGACTAACTCTGGCTTTTTATTTCACTTCACTTCTAATATGAAGTTTCTAGCCCTGAGGATGTCAAGAATACTCTTAAGTATCTGTAGCCTCAGAGTTTAGAAAAATTTGAGAGATGGGAAAAAATACTTTTTACAGTGTCTATTATAATTTTGTTCTGTTTTATTTGGGATAAAATATTTTATCATTTTGATGACACTATGGTAAAAATTAAAGTTGTTGAGAGTGAAATGCATGTTAAAATTTTCTCATCTTCCTTAGGACCTGACTTTTTTCCCCCAACCTTTCTCCCAATGATGTAGGCTCCTGGCATGCAGATATCCCTTCTTTTCTGAGCCATTTTTGTGGCATTTGGCCTGCTTTTATTAACTTTTATTGTGTGTTAAGTTGGTGGCATGACTAGTAGTAATGACTTCAGTCTTACCATAGCTGCACACCAAACTGGAGTTTCCAGTGAAGTTTAAGGAATTAGACAGTCAAATCCCAATGAATTTGAGTGGATGCTGGACACAGAACTGGCTCAGCTGCTTTGAAAATCCTACAAGCTTTGCTTTTACTTAGTAATCATCATAGTCTCTAACCGAAATGCCTAGAAATTCACTGAAACACCTGCTCTGAATGGATCTAAATAATACAAAAATCTAGCGGTATAGCTCTGGAAATACTGTGCCTGCACTCTTTTCCAACACTCCTCCCTTTGTAAACTAAGGACCTGAAGAGCCAACAACTGAAGTCAATGGAAAGTGAAGCTGCTGAGCAACTCTGTAAACAAACTCTCACAGCTCAGTGAGGTATTCACAGAAATACATCCAGAAATGTGCTTTTTGTTTGTGCAGTGTCTAAATGCTTGATGACTGATACCCACTCTGTATGTGACTGCAGTGTATTGTAGAATAAAATTATATGTTAGCCAAGGGTTTCTTATAGCCTCTCGAGCCTCACACATACACAACAGAAGGAATTGCAATGTGAGAGTAGTAAGTTTTCTCTAAAGGCAAAGGCACTAATAGCTTTGGGTACTTGTTACCCCCCAAGAAAAACTATAGAAGAGCATGACTCAATGTTCATAGCAATTTTCAGTAGCTTTTTTATAACACTTACTGTATGCTATAGGATGTTTCTATGTCCATTTGTGTGTTCTGTTTGTTTTCCTGTAGTCCCAGAGCAGACCATTTCTGTGGGTTAACCAATTAGAAAGTTTTTCAGATTAAGTACTGAACCAGTATTTTTCTACTCAACTGAAATTTAAAAATTACATTATGGAAAGTGGGGGGTGGCATGTAACACATTCTGCCTTTTTTATCCATCCTCACTTACCAGTAATGTCACGTTCCAATTAGTAAGCAGTGATTTTAATGGGTGATTTCAGTCAACTCCTACAGCTTGAAATGCTTGATTGCTTTAAAGGAATAACACTGGTTTCAAAATACTTCAGCATCTTAGCACTGCAGAAATCAGTTTCCCTGTTCTGATTGGGTGTGTGTGTATATATATATATGTGGCTATATATTGAATCAATAAATGTCAGCATATCAATCTATTCCCTCAGTAGTTATCAGATGGTGCATTTTTAAATTGGCATGACCAAAAATCTGCATTGGGGAAACTTTCTATTTACCTCCTTTCACCTATTCTTGATTGATCTACTGCTGGGACTTCTAACACACAGTTGTGCAAGGAAGCATAATCTGAAGAATGGAGAAAAATTATAAAATGGATTATATATGTCCCTCTTCAGAATTCTTGATTGCGTGAGGTTCTCATCTATTCTGAGGACAAATTTAGGGCAGAGATGACATGCAGAGTGGGTGGGAGAGCTATAGGACGCCAACTTCTCCCACCCTATCTTGGCTTCTGTGGCAAGCTCGTCAGCTGTAGATCCAAGTCATGCAGAAAAAGAAAAGTACATTGTTTTAGGCCAAGGTCCATGACTTCAAATTTTATGTTGTTTTCTGTGTATTCAGGGAAACCTGATGATTTAATTTTGATTTAATGGCCCTACTGGTCTGACCTCTCCACACCTGTTATGACTCAGCTACATTAGGATACCAAAGCCATTAAGATTATATAAGCATTTTATGTCCTATTTGGCTGTTTAAGTTGCTAAACATGTGCTGTGAAACTCTGATACAGTTTGGATGGCAAAATGTTTTCCATTAAATACAAATAGTAAGGAATCTGATATTTGAAAATTGTAGGTCTAACATTCATACTTACATGGTTTATAATCTATGATGTATATAGAACCCCTTGAAAAGAAAAAAATATTTCTGTAGGGCACATCCAAATGGCAGACAGATATAAGCCATCTGGGAAGTCAAGCACTAAGCCTGAAACCATTCCATCTGGCGCCAACAACTCAGTTAGTGGCAGTGAGAGCACAATGTGCCTTCAGCATAGTGCCCAAGCAATCACACGTGCAACGTGGGAGACAAAGAGCAAGATTTGGATTGCCATGCCTCCATAGCCAACAAGCAATGACACTCAGTTTCATGATGAGAGGGGTAGCCTTGGGCAAACTTGAGCCTTAAGGATATTTTATACACCTTCTTCCATGATTTCACTATTAGTGGGACACTACTGTACAGGGGATTGGAACTGGAATGGAAGACTTTTTCTCCTAGCTGACTCATTACACTGCTTTGTTTATGCTTAGCTTCATCTCTTGCGATGCATCTCTCTATAAAAAAACAGATATATGTTGGGTATCATTCAACTTGAGTATCCCGCAGCTTGCCCATTTGAAAAGACTTTTTCTGCTGTTTTCCTATCTATTACAGTTTTTTTACATCTCACTATTTCTTCCAGATAGCTGGTTCTCATAAATTATGCAATGAGAGTATGACTCAAAATAAGAACAAGTGATATCCTCCAAAGAATTAATCTGAGGCTTCAACAAGATCATACATGTTTGAGGCTATATAGAACATTATTTTTAATATGCTCCAGCAAAAATAGCCGTTCTGTGGAATGTCTAGGGAAATGAAGAAAATCTTGAAAATCTGGCTAACACATTTTGTACTGGGAAAATCACGGAAACTCATTGAAGAGGAAGCTATACTAGAAAAACAAAAGACACAAAACAGATCTAGCAGCTGAGAAGATGGAGTCAGCTTTCAGAAACAAAAGGGTGTAATTCTTCAATTCTGTTTTGCAGATCTCAGAATAAAATCTTGTCAACCTATTTTGGGGAAGTTATAAGAAGAACAGAGAAGGAAGGAAGAAAAGGAAGTATTGTCATCTACAGCTGTCAGAAAGAAACATACTAATCCATTTGATATTAATCTTACAACACTGGAGCTAAAAAGAGGAGAAAAGGGTAATTTTACAGTTCAGTGAGTACTTCAACCATTTATTATTTTAATGTTCCAAAATGAACAAGAAGGCTTTAGAAGAAGGCTGTGTAAGTGCCATCTGTATAGTAATCTGTGCATACAGAATTGAATTGGACCCTTGCTGTTCACAAATACAGGTTTAGAAGTCAAAAATCCCAACCCAGTGTTAACTGCAGTGTTCTAAAAGTCAGAGGAAATCAATGTGTATATGTCTCAAAGCAAACCGTAACTCAGAGAATGTAGGTACCATTTTATACATTTGGTTTCTATTGCTCTATTGTTTTGCGTGTCTGCGGAAGGATATTCTGTTCTGCCACTAAATTTCACCAGTTAATCACTACTCTTCAACAGCTTTCTTTAATAACAGATACAGCACTCTATGTTTAACAGCTGATGCAGGAACCTTGGCCTGGGGAGCAAATGAGCATTGCTCAATGAATACTTCCAGCATGGCTTTGACTCTCTTTCTCTGCTGACTCAACAACCTATCAAACAAAACATTTCATTATGTAGACTCTGTGGGACATGTGGGATACAGAATAGACATCATGAAAGGGTAGGAACACTTCACTATTATTTTCTTATTATTTTGCAGTTACAGAACGTTTGGCAAATGATGGTACATGCTGTTGCAAGGCAGATGCTATAAATTGGGTCAGTATGATATATATGGCTGCCAAGGAGCTGTTTAAGTATATTTTCACCATTTCCAGCAAAAATAACAAGAAAGAAGTAAAGACATCCTGAAGTAATTATGTCATTTGGAAAGAAAATATGGCAGGGATTTTAAAACATACGTGCAAAAGGAAGAACAAATTGAACACATACCATACTTGAAAACTTAATGGAAAAAGCTTAATTGATAAACACCAAACGAAAAATGTTCAGTTATCAGTCAGCTAATCAATTAAGCTATTAGCATAGACCATTTATTCAGTCTCTGAAATAGATTTTAAAATCATCAAAGCCGGACATGATAAAATCAAATTGCCCTTTAAAAAGTTACAGCCCTTTTCTAAAACAACAGACAAGAAAAGGCAAACAGTTTGCTTGACTGGACCAATAGGTTACTGTCCACTGAAATTCTGAACATATTAATTTTGGGCTTTCATTCTCAGGTCTATCAATAAAGGCTTTAGGAGTTGCCAAAATATGCAAGCAAGAGGCAAAAGAGACAGACTGAAAGGTACATGTGCTGTTCACAGTAAGTAGTTATCTTTAAAAGTTCTTAAGCCTCGTAAACATCACCAGTGTGGAGATAAATTTTGTATTGCTGCTTGCTGGTACATTAGACTCCTTTTTAGCACCCATGTTTCACTGCTGTCTTGATGATTCAGTCAGGGTCAAGCCCTAGTTGTAGCCCACATTTTGGAAAACACGCACCAGTCAGCAATAACTTGGTCCTCTTGCAGATTGTCTGGTAATGATCCTCTTTCCATGGCACTGATTCCAGACTGTTACATAATTGTAAGACTTTAATACACAGATTTTAAGGACGTGACATTTTACATTCCTTAAAGAGAAATAAAGAGCAAAACCATAGAGAACTCAAAATTATTCTCTCTGAAATTATTTGTGTTTGTATAAAGAGTAACTTCTCTTACACAATACCAAAATCTTCGGTCTTTCCAATTTCCTCTAAGTGACAGGTATTCTCATTGCATAATAGAGGCTCTGGTGGCGACACAAAGACCATAACACCAGTGAGTACCATTCCTGAGCAACGATCTGTCCATGGAAGGAAAGTGTTATGCTGTTAGCATATCTTATCAGGAAAATCAAAAGTGAAGTTGACTATGTAAAATAACATTTTTCAAAGATGAAACTATGCAGAAGAGAGTAAGGGACATAGGGTCAGTGTCAAAGGACAGAAGAATAAAGATGAGAAAGGAGACTCATGGGGGAACTTTCCTATTATGAGTGCCAGGGGACAGTAACATGGGGAAATACAGCAAGAACCAAAGTCACTTAATAATGGAGTGCAAGACCTTGCTTGTGACTAAGTCAGTCCTAAATGACTAAGTAAGTCCTTTCCATCTCCAACACTTTCAAAAAAACCTCTTTCCTAAAATAATAAATAAATGTCCATAGAGAAGCCAAAACAGACAAAGATGTTTCCTCTAGAAAGGACCCATGGGCCTTAAGAGAAATGGAAATGAAATTATTTTGGTTTGGAAGGAATTAATATTGTTATGGAGCTAATCAAAATCCCATAAAGAAATCTAGTAATGGTAAATGCCTATTTGCCCTAAATTTAAGGGAGGTTAGTTAGCTGTGTGCATTGGAAACACTTCTGAGGCATCTCTTTATAGACGTGGGTATCTTTACAAATGTAATCCTTTGTTATGAGGTCCAATGCTCTAAGCCATCAAGGAGACTTTACACCTTTCTTTTTTTCTTTTTTTAAACAAAGCAGCTGATTTGTAAGGATCTGCTGGCATGTTTGTGTTACAAAGCTCCTAAGCATATTTTCTAGCATGCTAAATTTGCCATGCTGCTTCCCAGATGCCCATTTAGCTTGTTATTTCATAGTGAGAATAGTGTTTTGGAGCTGATTGGTGTTGAGTATTAAAATATGTATTAAACAGTATTAAAAATGTGGCTAGCTAGCAGTGTCTCCTCCAGAAAAAGTAGTATTTTCTATTTGACTCTCTTTGCTTTCCTATTTGCTTTATGCAACTACTGAGAACTTTATGGCCAACTGTCCACAACATGCCACTTTTCATGCTATTCCTTTTTTGATCTCGAAAACTGTTTTTATGCTGTGTCACTGCTGTATTACAGCAATCTTTTGTATTTTACCATTTTATGGTACTGCTTACAGACCTGGTTTGTGCTTAGGACTTGCAGAGTTTCAGGGTTTCAGTGTCCAAAGATCCAGTTTCTTGCCCTCATTCTGCAATCACCTTCGACTCAGGATCTTTCTGTGTATACTAAGCCATGCAGTTCTTTTTAAAGCCATAATTTCTTATATTAGCTCCTCATTCTGGTGCTTTGTTTTGAGCATTCCTTCCCTCCACCATATGTGGATAAATGTAGAAAGAAAACTGCAAGAATACCTAGAAAACTGTAAAAATTCTGACAGAAAGTTTTCATAATTAGCAGAGCTCTCTGAATTTGAAAGCTTGACCTATTAGTAAGGGACAAAGAAGGAAGCAGGAATTTGTAAGCAAAAGATAGATATACTTTTTCCATAGGTTTGGCCCCCAGCTCTGCATTTTTGCATATACAGAGCATGATGAGAAATGCTGTTGCTCGGGAATTGCATCCTTATTATTTATTACATCCCAGCAGCATGTTGTAATGTGCCAAGATCTAAGCTGGACCTGGCCCAATATTCCAAAATTAAGCAATTAAATGGATGCAAGTCAAGTTAAGGTTTTTCAAGGAGTTCAAAAGTGAGTTAAGTTGTCCTGTAGTGTGCCACTGCAGACTTGGACCCTGATCTCACACATCAGCTTTCTCCTTATACAGATTTTGAGTTCCAAGGGGGCTTCTCTTGTTGACCTTTCCCATTTCACACCAAGAACAGACCTCTGGCTCACTAGGCCTAATAAAGCCCTGAAAATATTCTCGCATAAGTGTTGTTTTACATCTGTGGTAAGGTTTGCACAGGTGGTAAAATTAAAAAGATGTTTGTAGTAGCTCTGCTGACACAAACAACAGTGTCATGCCTATCAGAGCAAGCATGCATCCCAATCAGTTCTGTAGTTATAAGTAAACAAGTACTAAACTATCCAAGGCATATGATGAATAACAACTGGCTTTTATTGTCTCCTTCTTACTCCGTGTGGGTAAGAAAAACTGGCACAAAGTATGCAGCTACACTTGAGCAAATTTTTTGAATTTCATCTGGTTTAAATAACTAAAAGTTTTTCTCTCATCTTGAAACTATTTTAATGAAGCTATTCATAAATTCTCCTCCCAATGTGGGGGTTTGAAATGACGCTTTCTGTTACCCAATAGGGAGGCCTAATATACGGCCTTGTTTCTTGGGAGTGGTTTGGGAGATTCTTTCTTCTTTCTTTTGATGCCATACTTGTGTTAATAAATGAAGAATTTGGAAGAGAAAGGACAAGAATTCAACAGGACTCAATAATGAAATGCAGAAGGTAGCCCACCGCTGTTATCAGTCATTATCAGTCCATCTTAACAAGTTCTTTGCTACAGGAGATAGGACAGACACCGAAAATGAGGAATCCCAGAACACTGTGCAACAGCTCACTTACATTACACTACCAGGTCTTGAATATTTGACTCATTGTATCAGAGACTGTAAGTTATAAGTATCCATAAAAGTAACTTTTCCATAAGAAGAAATATTTGCTTACTCATGTCTGCTAGCTGTCCAAAACAGACCGAAAGGAAGGCGATTTTAAGAAAAACATGGCTCGAGTGAAGTTAGATTAACCTTTCAGACAACATTCAGATCTGGCATTCATACAATGCAGAATAATGGTTTAAAAAAAAAAAAAAAAAAGCAAAAGTAGAGTAAATTGTTCTGAATCCAGAAGAGAAAGATGGATTTGCCAGACTATTTCCGAAATGGGCTGGCAGTCCTTGCACTGCTGAGTTTACCACCAGGAATGTGCACCCTGTACCTTTACTCCAGGACATTATCTCAGTATAACCAGGAGCTCTAAGATTGCCAACTAGAAAACCTCTTATAAACTTTATTCCATTATTAAAATGTTTAAATGGGGTTATAACTGTGACAAGCTTTATTAGTGAATGCATATCCTTCTGTTGTATGTAAGGTCAGTGATTAAAATAAATTCACTTCTCCCTGCTTTTTAAGAAATAGTACTAATCCTGGAATAGAAGATAAATGCAAGATTTTGTTTTGTACTCTAAGGAGTTCCCTCAACTCAGGCTAAAATGAAGAAATTATTTGGGCTAACACTCCTTTTGTTTTTATCATTTCTATGTTCTGTATAATTTATAACACATCCAGACCCTTGTGATTATTTGGATGAGGTGGTTTCAAGAGGCATTTACTTGCTTGGATGTACACATCATGGATCTGACCTGAAGCAACGAAGATTTTCAGAACCTGTTTTGAGGCAGGAGCACTTCATCTTATTGCAGCAGTCTTCATGTCAGGCTTTGGTGGTCAATTGCTACTCTGCTCCCATTCCCTCCCCTCTTTCTTCCCATGACAGTAGATATATTCCAGGAAAGAGAAATGCTTGTAGTTTGAGCCCTAGGTTCAGCCAACAGAAACTTTTTTTTGTTCTTGTACTTTTGAAAATTTTCTTATGTCTATCTCTGCCCTGTTTCTTTACATCTTCCTTGTCACCACAAAAATTCCTGCTTTGTACAAACATATGTGTGGAGACCCAGAGGAATTAATGCTTTATTGTGGCATTCCTTCACACTTTTGCTTTGGTGTCAGTATCTGCAGAACTTGTATTAGAATTCTCTGTTGATCTGAAATGCTGAATGTCTCCTGAAAGACATACTTTTTTTTTTCTCATTCTCAGTGCCTTCCCTCCCTGATTTGATGTCAATAGCTACTGGAGAAGGAATCCCAGATTCTTCAGAAATTAAGATGCAGGTGAGGAACAATTTTCACACAACCTATAACTTGAGGATTTTAGTCTTTTATGCATTCCAACTATGCAGAACTGTACAGGTGGGAAGCATGTAAAGTTAATTACAGAGATTAAAATGGATCTCTGCAGTTTTAACATGGTGGAAATAATAAGATTTTGAAAATTACATGGCTTGAATTGACAGGATGGGCAGAAATGGTGTTTCTCCTCTTCACTGTACCTTTACCTCCTCCATAAAAGGGTTGGGAAAACTGGAAAGACAACAGGGCAGGAATGGTTTCTGTCCTAAGCAGCATGAGTTCTACAGTCACCAGAAAATGCTCTATAAAATGATCCACCATTGATGGAACAAACACACTGCCAGATAAAAAGGCAATATTGTTTCACAAAGCAATAAATTACTCTTCATTGCATCATATAAAATTGCTGTATCTCTCACTGATGCTATTTTCTTTTATGGTATGTCATAAAAGAAGTCCCAAACCAACAACTATTTACCACAGTTTTACATGGAATGTTCCCAGGGCCTTTGAAGGTTTTTTTTTCTGTTCTTGGAAAGCAAAGGCTACTGCCCACACTGGTGTGTACTCTCCAACAGGGTAAAGCCTAAATCTTCAGGGATTTCAGTACAAGCTTCTGCAGAAGGCTCTGCCTGGAACTGGCAAGAGATGGGGTACGGGGCAGAAGTGTTGTCTCTGTCCAGAAGCAGTTTGGGCTCTGCTACTGGTGAGCTACTCTCCCAGGCATGCATTGCTGTTGCTGGAAGGAGAGGAGACATCCTAAGTCTGAGTGCTGTGTTCGTGCTGTTGTTTCGTTTATGACCCCTCTAAATTTGAGCTCCATTGTCCTTTCTGCCTGGTACAAGGGTTGCTCAAAGCCCATAGGAGGGAACAAGATCCTCTTTTCTCCTTGTGAATTAATCTGTTGCATTGCCTGAGGAACAGAGATCAACTGACCACGGTTTTAAATCTGCATTAATAGAGTAATTATGTGGCCAAAACAGATGAAAGAAAAAGACAAACAAACCCAGCAGTAGATGAGAGCAGTGGTCAGATAGTAAGTCTTAAAAAATAAGCATCTGGTGTCTTAAAATGACATGCCTCCTTGTGCTGACAACTACAAAGCAGGGAGCTGCTCCCGTGCGTGAAGGCTGCTGCCTTGCATCTAGTGTCTGGTGTGGATGGGAGGCACCGGAGCTGCTTGCACTGCTGCTCTGCACTTTTCCCAGGCTCTTCCACCAAAAACCAGAGCTGCCCAGGAAGGCTGGAAACCTCTACCCAGCTCAGAGACTGTGCACCATCTCCATGGAACTTAACGAGGCTGCTCCATCAGAGGGGACTGGCAGAATAAACCTACAAGAAGCAGCTTGGGATGCTAGGGATAAGTGACAGGTTTTTTCCCTGGGTAAGATGGTGAGAATCCCTGCTAGCTGGAGGGAGTTTAAAATGAGGGAGTCAACAATTATTCTCTCCAGACTCTGCTGATAGTGCTGTGTTCATGAGAGGTACTCCAGTTCAAGTTCTGGGTAAAAATGGAGGTAATATAGTACAGGGAGAAATCTGGGTAGCTGCAGCAGTCTGTGGTGTAGGAGCACAACACTGACTCCTACACTCTTTTCTCTCTGCTGTGGCCAAAGCACTTTTATTGTAGTGCTCCCCATAAAACATGTAGGGGCCATCTTCCCTTAAAATGGGCATCTATTTTTTAGCTTGTCTGCAGGAAGAAAGATGGGCAAGAGATCTGGGAATGGGTAGGAGTAGAGTTAGGTCCTTGTCCCCAGAATCTGCTGCTATCCAGGAATATGACAAAGAAAGGATGCACTAGGAGCAGCTGAAATTCAGATATATACGTGAAGTGTGTAGACTCCTGATTTTAGAGGTGAAACAAGATTTCAGAGAGGAATGGAGGAACCAGAGAAGCAGAGAAATCAAATACTTTATAGTGCTGGCATGCTTGGAGGCATTTTGCAGCTTGCTCCATTTCTGAACAGTATTTCCAGAAATTACACTAGCCAGCCAGTGTGGCGTCTCTCCCAGCAGCCTTTTAAGTGTAATGCAAAAACTGCCACAGCACAGTGGCACTGCAGAGTACTACTTGGCAACCTGCAGCACCACTTTGAGCTTTCAGTCTGTTGTTATCAGTGACTAATAGCCAAAAATAATCAAAGGCCTAAATATTGCTACTCACAGTGCATCCCGTTCAACAGTATTTCCAGTTCTAGATTCCAAATGTACTACTTGGAAGGATGCTGTTTAGTTCACTGTCCTAAAATGGGAAAAACATATTTCCTAACATTTCATAGCACAGTGCATTCAGTCTGCCTTGAATAGATTTCCAGAAAAGCTGCATCATGACATTTCCTCCTGGGCTCAAGGTAAAACCCATCCACAGTGTCTCTCTTGGAAGGAAACACTATAGAAAGGAGACAGGTGCAAGAAAACTGCATAGCAGAATTTTGCTTTTAATTTCTTGTATAATATCTACAGTGGTGGCAAGGAGGGGGAAAAATTCAGCCACGTGATATGTGGCTTGTATTATCAGCACAACAAATGTGGGAAACTACTTTCGAACTGTCATGGTGTAGCCCTAGCCAGGACCAAGCCCCACTCAGCCACCTGCTCATTTCCTCCCAGTGGAACAGGGAAAAAAATTCAAAGAGTAGAAGTGAGAAAACTCGTGGCCTGATATAAAACCAGTTTAACAGGTAAAGCAAAAGCCCTGCATACAAGCAAAGCAAACCAAGAAATTCTTTCACCACTTGCTATCTGCAAGCAAGTGTTCAGCCATCCCCAGGGAAGCAGAGCTCCATCACAGGTAACAGTGACTTGGGAAAGACAAATACCATCACTTTAAATGCCACTACCCCACTCTATTCCCCACCCACGAGTCCTTCCTCCTCTCCAAGCCCCTGAGAAGGTGAGCATGACATATGGTATGGAATATCCCTTTGATCAGTTGGGGTCAGGTGTCCTGTCTGCACCCTCGCAACTCCTTGCGCACCACCAGCCATCCCACTGATTGGGCAGCCTGAAAAGCAGAAAAGGCCTTAACTCTGGGCAAGCACTGCTCAACAGTAACAAAACCCACCTCCATATAACAAAAGCACCTCTGGATTATCAACGCTGCTTCCAACACAAATCCAAATCACAGGCCCATACTAGCTACTATGAAGAAAATGTAACGCTATCCCAGCTGAAACCAGGACACAAATGTACGTGGGCTGAAATGCTTCTGTTAATCCTAGCTCACATTCACAGGACATGCAGAGGAATCCCTCACAACTCTGTCATTTGAAGACAGTGAACTATCTTCCTTTGAAACTAATACAAAATCAGAACAAAGCAGGGTTTTTCACAAGCACTAGATTAAAAGGGAAGAAGAACTATTTAATCAGATTAATTAGTGGATTTTGTTTCAAATGCCTCAGATATCAGTGAAAACATTTGTCTTCGAGGGTGGGAACATTCAGGCAACTTGCTGTTCTGCTGAAATATGAACATTTCTTCTGTGGCCTGCCACTGCTGCATGATGGAAGTGTGCGATAGCTTCATTTTCTAGAGGTTTAAGGCCCTGGAGAAGTATAGCTGGGAAGACAGGAATTGAGAGAAATATTCAGTTTTTTGTAAAAATGCACTAGAGCAGGAGTCCTTAGGAAATGCAGTGAAAAGGGTGATATATTACTGTGGTAAAATATGCTGAATTCCAATCCCCAATCATTGTGTCATAGGAATTCACAACAGGTAAGTCAGTGTTACTCACTTGAGAAAGAACTACTTTGGGGTTTTTTTATTATTATTCTTCAATTTGATTTTATAAAAAGGTGCCCATGCTTTTGTTTCTTCCTGAATAGCATTAAATATATGCAGTTAAATATGAGCAAATGGTGTTTGCTTTCTTGTAATCTCTTTAATTTGGAATCTGTAGTAGCTTAAGAAACTTGGGAATGGTTTTGGGCGCTGCAGCAGGAAAAATACAGGAATTAAAGTTGTGAATGAGAGGAGAAGGCGAAGCCAATCACTTTACACTAAAAAAAACCAACAAACATACTCAGTTTATTTTTAAAAGCAAGAGGTACCTGCAAAGGCATTCTATTAGGCAAGATCATTCATGTTTTAGTGAAGTAATGAAATATCTGGTTAGTTCGGCTCTCTACTCAGGGGTCTCTGCATGATGTTCCATTTTGTGTATACACACACCTATTAATTTGCATTCCAGTCTAGTCACGCCATTGATAGATTTAAGTGTCTTAGTAATTGATTTACGCTACAGTATTTTGTCTTGATGTGGAAGACAAAACAGAAAAAATATTAGGGAAGCTGTTCAAGTAATCTGTGATTTATACTATGTCCATTCTTGGTTATTGCTCTGTATATAGCCATTGTTGCAGCAGAAATAAACTTAAAAAAACTCCACTTGCCAGTAATGAATGTCATAGTTATATATATTTATACTGCATCTAGGATGTCATTCATCTAGGATATCGTTCAGTCTCTATATAATCTCTTCGAATCCTTTAACCTATAGCAAGAGGCAACACCTGGAAAGGACATTTAGGGAGAAAAATGCAGAGGAAATAGCATTGACAGTTCAATATATATCAATCACCTTTCTAAGTCAGTGCTAAAATGCTACCCTTTACAATGAACGGTATTAAGGGAAACAGTGCTATTAAGTGGCTGACTTTCCGCAAGTCTGTTCCAGTATCTTTATGCCAAGTAAAAAGCTGAAGATGCATAAGGTGCTCTCAAAGCCTGCTTCCTGTTGAAAGAAAATTGCTTTGGCATAGGATCTCTAAGACAGCTGCAGACTGCTCCCTGGAGAACCCCTTCTAGGCTGTAGCACACACACACGGAGTGGAGCCAAGGATGAAGGCTGGAGGAACATGCTAAGAGCCCAGCTTTTGCACTGCCGCAGTGCAGATGTTTGGAGCAGCACTATTATCTGCTTGCACAGGCTGAAATATGGACCAGGGTTTTGAACTGTCTAAATGATATTGCAGTTGTGAGATGGGCATAGTCAGGTGGATGTGAGAACATTTAAATATTAGCTTTAGCTACTGCTTTGCTCCCCTGCCTCCTCTGACACTCTGACTCCCTGGGCTGAATGTCTGAGCTGTGCCCTCTTTACATGACAAAGCTGGGCAAGAGATTTCCAGGTTCAAGATGGCTAAAAATGTCCAGAATGCCTGGTTGTGATACTGCTTGCAAGCTAATTATCTTTGCTAAAAAGTACCTGTTTTTAGCTTTGGCATCACCTTTCTTGAAAGAAGCCATGCTTGAGAACTTACATGGGTATCCCTGCATTCATGCTGTGCTGCATAATTGATAGTAGCTGGTTCTGGTTGGCGATAGTTTAAAGACCTATAAATTATCTCAGTAGGAATCTAATTCTGAGAGTATTCCCCATTTCCATGCTTGATCTCTTGTGCCTAACCCCTCTCACTTCTTGATTTATGTACTGTCCAGCATCAGGTATCAAATTGTACTTCTGCATCAGGGCATCAGGATCCTGGAAGTTACCACCAATTCAATACAGATTTGAACAGGCATGTGTAGACTTCTGATATGTTGTCTCAAAAATTGAACAGACCCTGGAATGGAAAAGGGGAAAAAGATACAATCTGTGATTCTTAAGGTAAACGGAAGGATCATGGATAACAGGTTAAAAATGTTCTCTATAACAACATCACAGTGTTTCCAAAAAGACAAAGAAGTTTAAAAGTGGATTTGAATTTGGTAGAATTTATCTCACTGGGAAGACAGTCTTGCTGTGCTGTTTCTAAAGGACATAGATAAACTTTATTCTTAAGTTCATTTTTATTCGAACTTGATATATGCAGCATAGTGTACATGACTATTGGCAAACTAGAAAGGAAATATTTTTTAATTGATGAGTATCAGGAAAATCAAACATAGTTTAGTCAACATAGGTTGTTAAAGAATTTCCATCACTAAAATAGATTTGCATTTTATTCCTGTCGCTATGACAGCTAATTTCTTTCTTTGTAAGATTTTTTTTTCAACTAGCTAAATCTCTCCATAAATAACACAATATTAAAACCAAGATTTTTCTGGATTTCAGAAAGGTAACACTGTATTTAGAAGTAGTGTTTTCTTTACTCAGTCACTTTTCTGCTTCTGTAGTGTAACCATCTTAATTGTAGGTTCAAGGCTGTCTTTGTATTAAATTTCCAGGTTTAATGTCTGCTTTTTTGGGGTTTATTTGTTTTGCCTTGACACAACTACCCTGGCACAGATAGGCTACGTGTGTGACAGATATATAGATGGGATTCTTCAAAAGCAGCATGCAGACAGTTGTTTTCTTCAATCTAAGGGGAGAAAATCTCCTCCTTTTTCTTCCATAGTACCAGTATTTATTCTCTTCCTTCCCCTGTACTGCTACTGCTGCTACCATAGTTTTGTGTGACAAGAAATCAAGGGTGAACACCATGTTCGCTCTTTACCTTTTTTTTTAATTCCAGGCCAGAATGCAGTTTTTGCATAGACCAGAAATACTCAGGTCTAGACTTTAAGAAAATCAAATCAAGCACAGATTTTTTAGCAGCTTGATTCTTAGTACCATTTATTCAACAGAATGATCAGGCAAACTAGATATTAATTTAGGCATAAATACCTTCTGTGCATGATAATATTCAATTTAAGTAGAAGCTTATTTTTATTACTTTACGCTGCATCTTTATGGTTAGGCTAGTTATAAAGCCCTCAGATAGGAAAAAAATACTGATGAATGAAAATTCGTGGTATTTAAAGTATCAGTTTAAAAACCTCTTAGGCCCAAGAAGTTTGGAAGTATCTCTAGAACATATATATAAAATTGAACTACAATAAAACAGTTTTTATCTGCTTTTTCATATTTAAGACACATTGTATACATAATCACTGGTTTAAGAGCAATTCACCCTGTCTAATCCAAATTTCAAATGTTTTAATAGACAGTATTTAGAGTTAATCTGTGTATGATGTTTAACTAAACTGTCAGTTATTCAGTTACTGAGAACACAAAGATAAAAGTGTAAACATTTCAAAGATTGTCTAGAGAAAGTTTTAATTTACATATAATTTTCCATTCAGCAACTAAACCCCCCCAAATCATATTCATTTTTTAAATTGTTATTCTTCCTCAGGCTTTCTAAAAAATGACAAATTAAAATGCTTTTTTTTTCCCCCAGAATGTATTGGGGTATGCTGAGTTAATATGTCAAAACAATGTCAAAATAAGTGTTCTGAAGTATCAGTCAAAAATTGCTGACACAAATTAAAATTGGTGGATTTTATACATTATCAAGTGTATCTCAAAGCTAATTTTCATAAAGCCTTCTTTCATTTTATAAATCAGAAGCAGTTCTTTGGCATGTCCTTGAAAACTTTGTTCTCAGCTCCTGAAGTGCAGGCTTCCTTGTTCACCTAAAATGAGGCAAAACAACTGATTTATGACAAATCATTGGCATGGATTGACATAAGCTTCAACTAATTGGAAGGAATCCAATGAATGTCCAGCCATGAAGCATTTTAAAAATAGTAAGTTTGTCACATATATTTGGACAGGCAGCAAGAGTATCATTTTATATGAATATGCTCAGTCAAATGCCTATTCAAATGCAAAGTGGAGAAATTGCAACAATTTTTTGTGCATCATTTCCACAGGTATTTTGCACCATTTCCATTAAACTGAGTGGGGTAGCAAGCAGCTCTGGATTACAGTTTGAATAGCTCACAATCAGGTAGAAGAGGAAAGGGGACAAAAAGCATGAACAAGTGGAAGAATTATTTATTCTACCTGCTCACTATGAAATTATTCATAAAGTTGGTTATTCTGTTGCCTACAGCGGACAATTGCGTACATGAAGAAGGTAAAGAGGAGAGGGCTAGGTTCAAGCTTCCTGAATGAATAGTTTATAAGAAATCAATTTTGGGGGACCCAGTGAACCTACAGTTGTGTACTAGATGAAAAGAAACCACAAAAGTAGGAGTGGAAGTTACATTTTGGGGGGCTTGGAGGACATTTTACAGTCTGGAACTTAAATCCAGAGAAGCAAGATAAGGCAAACATACATTAATTCAAGTTGCTCTAAAGAATTTTTTTTTGTATTTTGTTTACTTTAAGGAAGGCATCACTGTTCAGTATGTGATTGCTTTCTCCCTAATCAACTCATAAATTTTGTAAGCCTTATGACAATTATACATATGAGGGAAAAGAGAAATGTCATCAACTAATTTACTTGGTTTAAAAAAAAACAAGCATGGAATCGGTTAAGGTGCTCAGCTGTGATAAAAGTAAAAATTGGAAATACATACAGCTTTTCTGCCAAATGTGGAAAAAAATACTGGAAAAGCTGGAAAAACAAGTCCTTAAGAGATCTATTCTAAAATTAGAGAATCTATATAGAATAATCAGATCACATTAGATCCTGCTTTAAGGATCTAATGTCTGTCTAAAATTAACAGACATCTTCCTTCAGGCAAAGAAGCAGAAGTACATGATGAGAGTTGCCCTTCTTTTGATCTGAATATGTCAATTTTTGACACTAAAAAACCACAGTCATTGGACTCCTCATTTTGTGACAACCCACTTAGGATAAAAGAAGGTGATTAATTCTTCCTTCTTTTATCCCCTAATAAGATTGAGCCTTGACTCAGACATAGTGAAAGAGTAAACAACAGACTGTACTAGAGGGTATTTCAAAGTGGAATTCAAGCTTAAAAGAATTAGTAAAAAGATAATGTTCATTTAGAAGAAAAATTAGAAAACAAGATTAAGCTTTTGGCTGAAAAATGAAAAAGCTTAACATTCAGTGAAATTAAAGGCCTTTGTCCTAAATTTATCTCTGTATGTCATATTCTGTAGAATAGAATTTTTATGCCTGAAGGCTATTTTTTTTCTCCTGGAAAAAAATATGACATGACATCCAATAAATTGGACACATAAAGAATTTCTCAGAAACCTGTCATCAGCCAACCAAGAAGACTGGTGTTGGAGTAAATTCCCAAGAACAAAATGGGTACAATTCTTGAGTGCCTGAGTGCCTGGCCAAGTTCTGATGAATGTGACAGCTGGACATAAAGGGTTTATGTCACAAACGCCAAAGTACTGTGTGAAAAAGGAGCATTATAATGTCCCACATTATGCCTTCCTTCTGTGAAACTGTGAGTACAGTGCTCCTGAAGCTGTGAACCTGTTTTGGAAGTAAGAGTTGTTTTCATTACTGGATGCAGAAGTGTTTAATTGTTTGGAAATCTGGGCACTTAACTCCAAAGTCTTAAAAATAGCAACATCAAGGTTTCCACAAGGAAAACATTTTTTCCTCTCCAAAAGCCTATAGACCCTTGAAGGAGGGAGATATGCAAGAAGTCAGTACTTTGAAGGTGAAGAGATCTATAAAGAAAGATTCAGCTTCAACTGTCATGTTCTTAGAAAAAGAAGAGGCATGCATGCAATCTGCATAAAGATCTTGTTAACCATTACTGTTGCTTGATAAAGATAAAATCTGTATGTGGTTATTGCAGGCCAAATTCCTTTAATAAATCTTGACTAATCCCAAGTCACTAGAAAATAAAACCTTTATACCAAGTACTAAATACTGTCAATTACTTATGATAGTTTTAAAAAAAGCATTTATGCACTTATCCTTTTTTATTCCAAAGTCACTGTTTAAGTCTTTTGTATCATTAAAACTCTATATTAGCATAAACTGAAATCTGGCAGCTGTAGAGAGGAATCAGAGCAGTTTTGGTGTAGAGGTAAGGTTCCTGACATAAAAAGAGCTTCTGGCTTATGGAAGAGACAAAATATGGAAGTACGTGGTTCTCAGGCAGAAAATTTTAAGTGTCATGGATTTACTCTTTGAGCTTCAGTGGAATTAATGATAAACTCATTGACTTAGTAATGGAGAGTTTATAATTTGTATCATTTTGGGAGAAGCACCAGGAGAAAAATGTGACTTCAGCACAACTCTTTCACTGTTTCTCAGTGGTTGGAACAACAGAGTAATTTATTCCATCTCTCTTGTAAGTTTAGCACTCTATCCATCATAAATCTGTCCACATCTGTTGGCTGACACACAGGGACTTGGTGCCAACCTGAAAAATGTCAGCTTTTTTTAGGCAGGTATATGGAGTGCATGGTCTGTTCTCTCTACTGTTCTGCCTGTAATCACAAACCAGAGAGGCCAGCAAAATGCTCTGTATTTCCTGCTACTTTTATGCATGGAGACATGAACTTGAAATAATCAAACTTTTGTGGTATATTTTTAGCAAAACACCTTGATGCCTTTTCTTGTCTTAAAATGTTGCGATTTGCACAGCTACGCTGTCATTTTTCTTCCCTAATATGAAAACTATAAAACAGTATTTTAAAAGAGGGAAGTTTCTATGTAGCAGCTAGCTACAGAACTCACCCCTTTGTTTAAGGTCAGAGAAGAGCTATTCTCTAGGTTGTGACTGAATTTCTATTCCTATTGCCAGTGATTTCAGCTTCTAAAACACGAT
Source organism: Hypotaenidia okinawae (assembly GCA_027925045.1). Taxonomy (NCBI): domain Eukaryota; kingdom Metazoa; phylum Chordata; class Aves; order Gruiformes; family Rallidae; genus Hypotaenidia; species Hypotaenidia okinawae. The sequence goes on from BSDF01000007.1 coordinate 8,669,836, forward strand.
CTTCCTCAGGAGAAGACTTAATTTGGTGAATCAATTTGTAGTGCTATACAGCTACCTTGAATGTTGTCCAAATGGGCAGCATTATTAGATGCATTCCCATGCATTTAGCATAGAGGCTATCAGATTTTAAAAGAAAATCTTACAGTAATTTCTCCTTAATAAATTAATGGATTCGTTACCAGTAATTTTTACTTTTCTAAATAATGAAGGAGCATTGTGATTTTCTCTGTTTTTTCCAATCTACATAGGTACCCATACCTCTTCTTTAGAACAGAATAATGATGTATCTGTTAGGAAAGAAGCAATTTTAAAATTCCATATGTTATGCTGAAAATATATCGGAATGAAGTTGTAAACTGGCAAAGTCAAGGATTTAAATTACAGGTTAAGTAGTTGTCTTTCCAATCCTCATTTGGTTCTTTCTGTGTATACACTGTAGCATAGTCTCTGATTACAACATCATATACTTGATTTCTGTTTCATTCTGTTTAGAGGATTGAGATTGCTCATTAAAAAGCAATTTCCTGCATGTAACCTGTACTCTATTTACCATGATCTTGTCAACGCTACCTAAAATACAGAATTATTATTTGTGGGTGGTCTCCTGTGAAGGCAATAGAATGCAAAAGTACTACTGAGACTGCCACAAATGAACTAAACAGTTTAACATCAGAGCACCTAATTGTCTCAGATGGTGAAGGTGTTTTTTCAAAGCGTAGATCTGCATTTTTAAAGTACAGCTTTCCTCAGCACTAGGTTCAGCGGTGCCTTGCCTGTAGTTCTGCATAGTTGAGACACTCATGCCCTAGTTGGACACCTGGGATAAGATGACTGAAGGATCAAACACAGATGCTAAACATTTGTTTACAGTAAGTTTTGTATTATTTTTCACTATAGAGTTGTGCCACCTTAACTGGCACCATCCTTTCTGGGTTTTGTCCAGGAGATAGGTAATCTTATGGTTCATTCACTGGATGCCATACGGCTTCTGCCAGGGATGAGGCAAGTGCAAACATATTTTCCTTATGGATTTCACAGAACACAGAATGATGCAAGGGTCCTCAGGGAAGAAAAAAGTGCCATACACACAAAAGTTTTGTATTGCAATATAGGGATGAAATGTAGGTTAGAACCAGAAAAAAACATAAACTATGAGATTTCTAGATGGCTTCAAGCTGAAAGAGGGCAGGTTTAGATTAAACGTTAGGAAGAAATTCTTTATTATGAGGGTGGTGAGATACTGGAATAGGTTGCCCAGAGCGGTTGTCAGGCCTCCCTGGCAGTGTTGAAGGCCAGGTTGGATGAGGCTTTGGGCAACCTGGTCGAGTGGAGGGTGTCTCTGCACATGGCAGGGGGCTGGAACTAGATGATCCTTCCAACCCAAATGGTTCTGTGATTCTATGATTTTAACCGCTTGAAATTTGATTTTGAAACTAAACTAAGAAAGACAGCCTTTATACCTCTCACTGGAAAAGAAAGGATTCTTAAGCAACTGTCTGTTAATGGAACAGAATATAATACAAAGCATCACCATCAACGTATTTTTTACAAACCAACAAAGAGGAGATTTTGCTTTTCATTTTTTTAAAAAGGCACATGGCAAAATTACATTCTTAATTACACAGACAAGTTTTGACATCCTCTCTTCAACTACATTGATAAAATGGCTTTCTGCAGGCAGTAACTAAAACAACATTGATGTTTCTGTCAAAGGCAGATAGCAACCGCAGTGCAAGACACATATTCTCAAACAGTGCAAATGCATGCAGCTGTATTTTTACTATTTGTATTTTAAGTGCTTAAGAGAGCTCAGATCTGCCAGCTGATTAAAGTTGACTGGTCCTTTTCTCTCGAACATGCCTGCTGAGGTCTTTCAGAATACATAGCAAAGGTCTGCCACACGGTAACTGAAAACTCCTTCCATGCAGCTTCATATGCAAAGGGACATACTAGCATGTCCTTGACGCAGTCACAGTAGCTTAGATTTCTAAAGCACAAGTACTCTGTTCATATGCTGACAATCACATGTGATAGGATTTTCTGCAACTTGACAAGTTCTGTGGGCACAGAAAAGCAACCAGCCGAAATGACTCTGAAGGACCCCTGGTCTTCCAGGCACCCTGTTCATTTTGCATTTCCTAAGATATCTGCAGCTGTCTAGCCAAATCAGGCAGGTGCAGATATGTTTGTAGTATCCATTTGGAGAGAGCATGAGCACAACTAGCTTCTGTAGTTTGGCTTTCTGTTCTATTTTAACATCTATTATTCAGGTGTCTTTCACCACAATACCAGTTCTACCTCTGAGAATCTGAACTCAATTTTGTATGTGTGTGAGTGTGTGTGTTTGATTATGAGCATCAAAAGGCAAACGTACATTCAGCATTTACAGACCTAATCTTTTTTCAAGTTCTTCAGAAATGGATCACCTTTTTTCTTCTATCCCACAGCTAGACCATTGGATCCAGTTTCTGGGTCCTGAATCAGAAAATAATAATCTTCTGTACCACAGCAGAGTAAAAGAAACAGGAACAGGTGAAGAAACAAATGAAGAGAATAGATCATCCTGGAAAAATATATATCTGCATGATAGCATACAAATGAGTATGTACTTTGGTGTCATTGCAAGATTTAAGCCAAAATCTGGTGAAGTTAGTGACAACTCCTCTTTGTTTCTCTTTTTAAACACAGGCCAGCAAAAGGAAGCGTGTGGATTCCTTTAAATCAACTAATGCATCTTCTCAGCAGCAAAGGGTTAATCATGCATCTATACATTGCAGGGCTTTGCTCAGTTTGAAGGTAATATGCCATGTGGTTTTTTAAGTCCGCTGAAATGGGGCAGATGTTACAGGGTCTGTGGTGGAGGGGCAGGAAGAATTTCTATGCCTTCACAGAATCACAAGGTCTGGTGCAGTAAATCATACACTAGGTTTAAATTAAATTATTCTGGAATAACTTGGTTGCTTTAAAAATAATTTACAGCATTACCAGATGAAGAAACATGAAATAAATGAGCTAATTACATGCCCACTTACCTCTGTGCTAAGCACGATACATCAAAATGAATTTATGCATGCTTATTATAAGGCATAGTATGGCTCTGTGGAATTCATTAGAGATTATTATTTTCCAATCTGTTTGATATTGTACCTTTTTTAATTCTACTCCCAGTCTAAACTGTCTGGATTATAAAAATCACAAAGATGAGGCATAATAAGACTAAATTCAAATCTGTGAATATTCAGAAACAAAAGCAGTTAATATTATGCCTCCATTAGCAACTTCACACATTATCTGAAGCTGGAAGTAAACAGCATCTTCATAGTGAGATGCAAAAATGATACTGACTTGTAAAATTTGTTATGCCCCAGAAAGTAACACTGTGAATATAAAACACAGGAATATGAGCAGAACATTACAGGTACTTTGTGAAAGCTTGCCAATGTGATACAGTGGTTCATACATTTTAAAGTGACCACATTCCGAATGTGGCATGTAATGACAAGTCATAGGATATGTCTAGGAAGTCTAGTTATCATTTGATTCCTTAGAAATTTTTCAGCATCACTGATTAATCCTATCAAGAGCTCTGCCTCCTTCCCATCAACTTTCGTAATTTATCAAGATGGATTTCCAATTTGAAAATATTTGAAAGCAAGCCTAGCTCTCAAATCCGTATCAAATATGCCTGGAGAAGAGAAGACTGAGAGGGGACCTAATCAATGTTTATAAATATCTTAAGCAGGGGATGCAGGGGGAATTGGCCAGCCCCTTTTCAGTGTCTGTGGAGACAGCACAAGGGGCAATGGCTGCAAGTTGGAGCACAGGAAGTTCCGCACCAACATGAGGAAGAACTTTTCCCCAGTGAGGGTGATGGAGCCCTGGGTCAGGCTGCCCAGGGAGGTGGTGGAGTCTCCTCCTCTGGAGATACTCAAGACCCATCTGGATGCCTATCTGTGCAATATGAGCTGGGGAGCTGCTTTGGCAGGGGGTTGGACCCGATGATCTCTCGAGGTCCCTTCTAACCCCTAGAATTCTGTGATTCTGTGAAATACTAGTTTCTGTATCCCAGTGACATAGTATTTCCCTTCATGGTTGCCATACTCTTAATAACATCATGAGTTCTTTGCTCATTGCTCTTGATAGTGAAGACTATGTTGTGCTAGGACTTTAATGATTCCTTCTTAATTAACAGAATGTTGATCTGAAGTTTAAAAAATGTTATATATAATCTAAGACCTTAAAATGATGGATTCCCCTTTCTTCTGATGGCTATAGAAATTACATTCGTCTGTAGCGGACTGATTTTCTAAGCATGATCATCTCACAGTTTGTGGGAAATACTATATTACGAAAAGCAGAGATACATTAAGTTCTACAGTTACACTAAGAAAACCTCCTTTAATAAAACTTAACATTTCCGTTTGTCATTTTTTCCATTGATACGAAATAGTACACTGAAATCCCTGTAAAGTCCTGCCAGAAAGAGAACTTCTGGATTTCTGCAATACTGTAGGCTTTCAGTGCATGTCATGTCTATCCCATTAACAGATCGATTGACTGTGTAGCACATTTTGTTTTAAACCAACAGAAAAACTCTCAAAAGAGATGGTAGCCTTTCTTTTTCAGGAAGCTGGTGTGTTTTTTGGAATATCCCTGGATCACCATGCACATATCCATACAGTGTGTAAACAAGGTTTTATTTTGCTAAGCTCCGATACAGCTGTTTCTCATTTTCATCTTGCAGATGCTATCTTGCTTAGCTAAAAATCTGTGTTGACTCATAAGACCAAGATGTACAATACTCATTTTCACTGAAAAGTGCATAACTCCTTTGGCAAAATGCTTCATGTATGCCCATGTTTTACCAGGAGCAGAAGTCTGTAGGTCCAGAAGTAGTGTCAAATCTCCCTTTTTCTTTGAAGTGTAGTCGACTGTAAAAGTTTTTAAAAATATGCTTATTCATCTTATTATTGTGGAAAGTCCTGGTGACTCACTGCATTGGCGAGAGAAGTTGGTTTAGTTTAGTTATTACTGTTTGTGAGTTTTGTGTTAAGATGGAAACAAAACAGAAACAATACGGAAGATCGCCTGAGTGCATGTGAGCATGCCTGCTGCTTTTTGATATTCACATGCCCTTTGAGTTAAGGAGCAGGAGAGCATTCTACGTTCACCTTAGTGAACTGGTCAGTTCTCATCAGTGAGTACACGTGGCTAAGACAAAAATAAGAAAGGAAGAAAAAGAGGAAGTCTTAACTCTTCCCCCATCCTCCCTAGAGCCAGGATTTGGAGTGAAGGAATTTCCCTAGTGGGGAAACAAAGACATAATGTCTAATTGCTAGGACATAAAGGCTCAAAGGGAGAGCACACAGTGGCCAGGGATGCGGAAGAGTGCTGACCCCGAAGGTCAGAAAGATACAGAGAAAAAGAAACTCAGTTCAAAGTATTTACAATTATTTCAAGTTCTCAACCACAGCCAAAAGAAAGCTCAGGAGTATTGAGGCAAAGGAAGCAGAGAAGTAGATATTAGTCTGGTTTTTATACATTTGTCTATCTGAACGTGCGCACACACTTTCCCCACCCCTGATACTCTCCAAGTAACTAATAAAAGACAAAACCTATGAGCCTAATATCCTTTTGCATTCAACCAATATATACTCCTATAAATACTGCTGCTAATGAGATCCAAGCACAGATTTGCTCAAGCTTCTAGAGAATGGTGAGAACTAGCTTGGGTAATGCTGATCTAGGAGATGAGATGCAATTCCAATGACTGTAACAAAAAAGGATCCCATCCCCCTCTGCGCATGCTACAGGAAAAGCAGGAGCTGAAAGCTACTATTAAAGACAGCACTTGGCTGTTGTACTGGCTTCTATACCTACCGGACTCACATGTCCAGGCAGTGGGAACTCTACTGAGACTGTGAAAAGGAACAGCATTTCTACTGGAAGATAAGAAAAGGAGTTATTCTCAGGAAAGAACTCACTGTCACTCAGCTTTTTCTGCTATTAACAAACCTGATTTCTGAAAGTTGGGAGCTATTGATTCAAATTAGTAGTTTCTAAAAGAGTTGTCAGTTCCTTCCTGGATAAATGCAAGCCAGTTCTCAGGGTGCTGAAAACCTCATGCTATCAGTATTTTCACTCCATATCACTCAATCCAAGTTTCTTTTTTTCTTCGATTAATGTCTTTTGTGCACCTGACTCAAGTGCAGATTCTTTTCGTTCCCTCTGAACACGCCGATATGCAGACTTCTGTGTCTGAAGGAATAATGCAGGTTCTCGCCTTTATTTTCAGTTTTTACAGGCCAGTATACAGTATATTGTGCAGAATACCAAACCTCAGAGAAAGCAGAGGACTGAAAGTGTTCTGTAATGCAACACTGCAAGTCTGCCAGAAATGTTAACAAGTAAGTCCTTGAGTTAGGAGAATGCACAAGGGTACTGGTGGTGTACAGAGTCAAACAAATCATACAGATTTTTAATCAGGAAGTAATTATATATTGGTTTTTTTCAGAGGGCTTTATAAACACTAATTATGACTTACGCCTTAATTTTCCAGGTGAATAAACAGAACTAGAAATAGATTAAGCAGCTTGCTAACTTCCCTGAATGAGTCAGCGGCAAGCTTAGCAGCAGGTCTTTTGAGTTTTGAATCTTTATTGATTATTACCATGCTTAAAACGTTATTCTATGTGGACAAGGCTGAATATCTATGTTCACGTAAAATGGGGCAAAGGAAGGTTACTTTAAAAGATTTATTGGAAAGGTACTGACCAGTTTAGATAAGAATGCAAGATTTCTGTATGTCTAGCGGGTTTTTTTAATTTCCCCTTCACTCTCTTGAAGGAAAAATTATGTTGGACTTGGTTTTATTGGAAAAGAGGAGATCTCTTTGATATGTTTACATATCATTAGTCATTGCATCTGGGAGGTACGTTGCCCTTGGCTTTCTGCATCTGGCCCCAGTGTAAGTAGATAAAGACAAATGCTTTCCCAATGCCAGGATTCCACAAGCACACTCTCTACTCCTCTTACATTTCTCCCCTCCTTGCAACCTCTTCAAAAGATCCTGTGCGTTAGAAGAGCCAAGTTAATTATTTTAAAGGTTCCAATAGTTTATTTTTCAGTAAGATTCTCAGACATATGAATCACCAGGAATAACCATAGTTTAGGAAAAAATTCTGGGAGTTGGACGTAACAGCTAACACTTGGTCAGAATCAATTATATGGGACCTGGAGGCAAAGGGAAAGGGAAAAGCAAAGCTTTGCAGTGCCCTTTGAGCACACAGGGACACCAAGGAAGCATTTAACTAAGTTTAGTATTGGAGAAAAAAAACCCCAACAACAACAAAAACCACACAAAACCCCAAACCCAATGATGAAAAGTTTTTGACCCTGATTTCATTAATCCCTTTTATTAAAACAGAGCATTGACATGCACATATGCTGAACTCTGCTTTGAACAGTAAGAGCTTTGCTGAAAGGGGGAAAAGATTTGGTTATTCTGTTGCATTTTTCTCTTTCTACTCACTATTCCCCAAATATCCTCCAAACTAATGTATGCACCCTCAGATGACCAGTATCTAAGACAGTGTCTTGAAAAGTGGTCGCTTCATAAAATCAAGTTCACATTTCTTTTTCAAACTGAAGAAAAATGGGGCAGACAAGAATGAAAGGGAGTTGCAGCAATTTTCTCAAGCTTTTATAGCAGTACAGGCTAAGCCTTCATCTTAGTCACATAAACCCTATGCCTCTAATAAAAATTCAAGCAACAATGAGTAGTTTTAATATTAAGTAGAACCAGCAAAACTAGAACACAGAATAACAGTGCCAGAAAAGTATGTTTTTGCACAGAACACAGTATTCACAGGATTTGTGGTAACAGTATATGAAATCAATTCATGTCTGGCAAGGAAAATAGAAGTATAACATTTCTTGCGCGAGGTTTTTTCCACATTCACTCCAACAGTGTGTGTCATTAGTTACATCTGTGACAAAAACATCACTTAAAGCAGGCTAGGAAAGAGAAACCTTGGCTGGCTTACCCTATTACTTCATCTCTAGGGTTTGCCCTGGTGCACTTTTCCAGTAAGATGATATTTGGATAGGCTCTGTATTGTCTTATATAAAAAAGTGTCATGGTTTAGTTACTATAATAGCCATCTCCCTATACTCTATGAAGAACCTATTTTTTTTTTTATTTGGCTTAAAAAATTATCTCCAGTAATTTTATAACAACGTAGAGGTTAGTCCATGTAAAGTCTTACTTGTCGTACTTGTTTATATATCAGATTAGTTAGCAACTTTTCTTGGTTTAGACTGTAAACTATGATAGGTTTCTTTGTGGACTGAAGATTTTGTATTGGAAGTTGTCATTTGGGGGCTTATTGAAAATTATAAATGAATTCTTAGTGGTTATATAATTTAATTTATAATTGTTTGTGAAAGCTCAAATTGAAGCTGTAATGGGACCATAAAAATTTTAGCTGCTATAATTTTATTTCATATGCAATCTTAAAGTTTAAAACAAAAAACTAACTCAATTTTGTGTATTTCACAAAATGCAAAATTGATTTGTCCTTAAGCCCCCCACTCCCATTCCAACGTTTTCTACCAAAACTCAGAAGCAGCCAATGCCACACATTGCTGAAAAATGTTATATACCTATGAATTATTTACTCTTGTGTTTCAGTAAGGAGGAAATGCAGAATCAAATTTGAGAAAGAGACTAGTTATCCAAGCATGGATATGTCATTTAATCTCATGTTAGATGTCACCCTTGAGAGTCCTCTCATTGTGAATCTTTAGTGAAAGGACAAACTATAAAGAGAGTAGGATTTTTTGTATTTCCTGTGCTCAATTTTATGTAACTCCCTGCTCAGGATGCTGAGGTGAATCCAGTTCTCACGTGCCTTTCCTCATCTTGGTTTGTATTTCTGAATTCTGTAGAGTTACTATGTAATGGAGGAGAAAATACCAGAGTGTGCAGGACTAAAGCTTCAGGGGTATCAGACTTTTGCAGCATTCATTACTCAGGTTCAGTTGGGGAAGAGTTAAACAGTCTCTAGACAGCAGGCTTGTATACTGGCAAAGATTGAAGGTCATTTTAGCTTGTTTCATGTATAGTGAGTCAGATGTCTTTTTTTTCCACCTGTGCCTTTTTCTTGTTTATATTCCGTGGTGACAGCTGATTATTTTTTCCCTGAGAATTCCTATTGTAGCAAATAATTTACTGTCATGCAGATTTCTTATTTTCAAAAGAAAGTTTACAGTTCAAGACACCACTCTTCAGCTGACACTGGTACTTACTGTAGTTAGCTGTATAACCAGAAGTTCAGAATACTATAAGACCTACTCCAATAAATCTGACTACTATGAAACTTCCTCGCCCTACTGTATGTCAGCCAAGATATCAGATAATGTATTTTCAATCCTGTCTGCTGGCCTTGGGTAAGGCTGAAATTAGACATTTTGATTCTAAATGCACACATAACTTGCTGCCAGAACAAAATGGGTGGAAACACATAATTTTAATACATCTTCTATAACAGATAACTACTGCAGGACATCGTAATAGTAAAGAAAAATCCCACAAATGAAAACCAGTAGAATCTAAAGATAATTAAATTTATAGTTTTGTAGTAGGCAGTTGAACTTCTAAGCCTGTCATGTTACAAAGTACGCAAGCATCCATAACTACATCATACCAGGTTAGAGGTAGGAATTGTTTCTACCAGATTCCTTACTCATAAGTGCAAATGCTTTTATGTCATATATTGAGGGAACAATAGAATTATGCTACTGAGCATCTGATCTTTGGGATGTCATGATCATTTAAGTGCAAAGTTTATCATCTTTTAAAAGATCAAGATCTTACTTAGAAATTGGTTCCCATGACTTGAGCTCTGGATTTAAGAGGTACTATGACACATACTTCTTAATAACATTCAGTATATTTTTCACTTTTAATCCAGGTTTTCAGAAGAAAATGCCATCTCATAGAAAAAAATAAATGAGCTCTTGGATCTTTCAACTTGGAAGGAAATTTACAAAAATAGTTTCTAGTGTTCCAAATTTCAAAAGAAAAAAATGGCATAGAAGAAAAACTGGATAGATGAAAAGCCAGCACAGTTTTATGCATGGATTGTCCAGCACCAGGCACCTACTCACTGTTTTATGTAATAATGAGGTTTGTTCAAGTCATTCTTCTCAGGCAGCAGCAGAACTAGGTCTGCCCAAAGCCAGTGTAAGCTTCTTCTGCCCAAACTGCAGTCTTTCAATTCTCTGTAACTCCACTACAGTCAGTAGGATTGTAAATAGCACATAGTTATGCAGTAAATAAGAAATGCTGACTGTGATAATCATCCTAAGGACAGTAATTCACTGGTGTATGCAAATCAGGTACAAGGTAACTTGCATCATGTTCCATCTCTCCATGTGACATACACTGCAGCAACTCTTGTCAATATTCTGGAGACTGTGTTTGCATGTGTAATTTCTTCTTGGTCCTTGCCTCTTTATGTTGCACTGAATCTCCAGCTACACTTTCAACTGTGAAAACAGAAACAAGAAAATCCCCACATACAGACACGATTTCCTTCTCTCCATGCATCTTGCCCAATTCTAAAGGAGGGACAGTGAAGTAAGGAGTGGACTAGAAAAGCCATCTCTGTCATTAAGAATAATGCTGGGAACGTTGAAGAAAAAAAAAAAAAAAAAAAGCAGCAAAAATTGCTCTAGAAACTTCTGACTGCTGGATTAAGCCAATGTGTGCTCCAGATTTCTGCTTTTGAGAGATTATGACTGCTCAGAATTTAGAGCAGTCCCCTTACACTAAAATATTTCAAAAATTTTCCTGTATTTCTTTTCAAATTTTTTTATTTATCTTCTGCTTATTGAAAGGGCACTGGGAACCAGTTTTTTTGGGTGAGCAAATTAACAAACTCTCCCCATCTGTGCTGTTACTGCTGCACTACTGGGGAGGAATGAGTTAAGAGAAGAGATCAAAGCAGCTGGGATCTATCAAGCAATCAGGGCCCACTGCCAAGGGAAGAGAAGAAACTGGGACTAGGACATTGGCTTTGATCCCAGGAAGAGAGGGTTGTGGGTCAGGAAGCATGAAGTCAGGCTAAATCTGTTTACTCTGGCCTTGTTTTTTGAGTGGGCTTCTCACCCTTAGAGGTAATGTTTTTCTTTTCATTGGTTTTAGAAATTGCAATGTGTTTTTGCTGAGGTCTTGGTTCAAATTTACCTGTGTGGCAGAAAACATGAAAGTAGTTAAAAGAAGCTGTGATGCAAAGTGGTGCCTCAGCAATGGAGTGACTGCAGGCCTCTTGCTAGGCTGAGTGCTGGTCTATGTCAGTGAGAGCCTGGCCAGCTTCAGTTAAAAGTCAGAGGTTAAGGTGTCTGTGTGGACTGCAATATCTTTGAATTATGTTGCAAGTTAACTGTTAGTGAAGATGAGCACCTCAATGCTAGCACTTTCCTTGGGTTTCTGTACATTTAAATTCTTGTAGGTTCACCCTGTTGTGGTGATTTTCTGCCTTTGCACAAAATCCAGCAAGTTAGTTTGGCTAGCAGAAGCTTTTCCTGTGTTTGTCTTTTTTCAGGTCTGTTCCAGGATAGTATTGTTGGGGTTTTCTTTATGGTAACCTACCTAATGGCTGAGACATTAGTATCAGTTGTCTCTAGTGATGTAACTCTGTGTTGAAGATATGGTAATCTGTGTTGAAGATATGGTACTTGATTTATTTTTAGATAGACAAAGATCTAAAAGGCAGGTTAAAGTATTCTGAGTCCTTGGTTCATCTGGTTTCTTCCACAGCTGCAAGCTGTATGTGCTGAATGAGGTCTGAGTAATATTTCTCATGAACACCTGTCACTAAAACTTTTCTTTATAGGTTATGCATAATTTCTGTGCTCATGGCATAGTCAGTCCATCCTTCATAACGTAAGAAGTTGTGGTGTAGTGTAAAAGATTCAACTATGCTCTGATTTTAGTGAAGGAGTCTCTGTTGACAGCACAATGAACACTGTATTATCTTTTAAATTTGCTTTCACCATGGTAAAGGTGGCTTTTACTTTTGAAGGAACATCTCCAAATGTTACATAGTTTTAATATTTTTTATCTCAGTTTAAACATTGAATAATTACTAATGTGAGTTTAATCTTTAATTTGGTTGAAACAAATTTCTTGTTACATAAATTTTTTCTCACCAGTAATTTGAAGCCAATGCTTTTTCATTTAATTTACCTCCAGACTGTGTAGTTCCAGTCTGTCTCAATCTGATGTTTTGCTCATTTTTTTTCAATTAGATAGGGGGGTGGGTTTTTTGATAACTTGAGGAGAAAAAAAAATGCAAAGGAGTCTTGCTCAGTGAGACTTTGGTGTAATTGTTACACCACCAGTGTAGATACTAGCACCAATGGAGATGCAAAGAGTTTTGTTCTATGAAGATAAATATAAGGCTGAATTTATAGTCCTCTTGCAATGAAGAGTCAGGTTCTTGTAACAGAGGATTCACTTTTTAATAGTTCTCCTTCCTTTTTCATATCTTCATGTGAAAACAAAACGGTCACGTTAATTCATGTATGGTAGTGTGATATGCTGTTACTGTATTCTGGCATAAGAATTTTTTCTTGGAGAGCAGTTTATGTTCTGGTAAGATAAAATGAGACATTATTGTCACCTTAGCGTTGAATTAACCCTATTCTGCATCACAGCTTTCACAGAGGTTAAAAAGCACAAGTGATTTCTTCTCCCAGCACTTCTTATTCAGGCTGCTGCTGGATGGAGGTGGAGTTCAGATTTTCCTTCAACTTTTCTACGTACAAATTACATGCATCAGTCATTAGCATGATGTTTCTGGCATTTTCTGGATTCTGTAAGCTTCTCAGCTCTTTAAGTGCCTTCCATCAGGGACTTCCTTCGTTGGAATTAAGAAGTTTTCTTTGTGCACAAACAAGTTTTTGCATTGTGTCTAAGCAGAAAAAAATGTATTTGTAGCTGTGAAACCATATTTATGTTTCCTACTTACGGTCATGCAGCAATCCTCTAATACTGTGGTGTCTATAGATTTTCATGTTGATGCTCAGAGGGATGTGGTTTGAACCAGGACACAAGAATGCTACATGTCAGATGGTGGCATTCTGGGAATGCGTAGGCATGAGAGACTCTAGTGCAGAAGCTAGTGTTGTACCATGTACCACAATCCCCAGTGGAATAGTTTTAGTTTGGCACAGGGATGACGATTCATTTCCTGAGCATTACAGTGGGACAGTCATTGGTGAGAATCAGTGTTGAGGGAATGAAGTCAAAAGCAAAATGATGAATTTTACGCCTAAGGCTCTGACCTCTGGAATGTAACAGGCTTTCTGTTTCATCCAAAGAATATATTGGGATCAATCATGGATTAATTTTTTCCCCTTGAGTTATTAATTTTATAATATTTTCTGAATTAACCTACTATATTAAAGAGAACAGTGGCTTTGTGGGGTTTTCTTAACTTTTTTCTTGATACAAAGTCAGATAAGGCTTAAAGCCAGAAACAGTGAACATAAAGTGTACTGCTCTGCTGCTTAACAGCTTTCAATCCTTCATGCAGTAAGAAAAAAGTTAATGGATAGAACACTTGTGTATAAAATTAAAAAGGAATTTAACCTTAACAAGAGCTTAACAATTACTTGGTTTCCCAGTCAAGTAGAAATAAATGGATTTTGATATCAGTGAAGGAAACTTTTTCTTGTTTTATATCAACCATTCTCTCTGTGCCCTCAGTAGTGTCTGTAAAACTGACATCCGAGAAAGCATAGAGGACTGAGTCCACATTTCAAACCCAATCTGTTTAAAGACTTCACGGGGAGGGACAGAGAAAAGAACATCATTAACTAGGAGGAAGCTATGTTTTATCTGAAGTCAGATATTTATCATAAATATTTGAGAATACATCAAAATTGCAGCTGATCTTGAAGCTGACATTGGCTCTGCAGTAACTATTGAGTGTCTTCAAAGTGTGCAGTTTGTACTAACTCATCCTGGTGTAAATTAGGATTTACTCAGAATCAGATGTAAATTAATATTTTTTCATTAACAGAGGATCAGAGATCAAAATATGAAGGAAGGATTTGTAATGGATCTGAGAGACTTCTAAAGTGAACTCAGCCTTGGGAGCTGAGGAGATGGCCTCAAAAGCAAAAATACTTTTTTTTTTTTTTGTAGTAATATGATCAAAAAAATACTTGCCTAACAAAGACAGCAATACTTTGCTAGATTCCTGGGGAATAGGGTGATAGGTGATGTAGCCTATGTAATGCCTCACTTAGTATAAAAATGAACTAGTGGGGAAAAAGTTTTCTTTTATGTCAACTGTAAAAGTAATGTAGCATTTTCTTTCACTCTCGCTATGGTAATCTTGGGGTCTGCTGTTAAGATTACAGAACAAATAATTACTCTTCCTGAAAACAATAGAAAATTGAATACTTCGTGTTTATTACTGCAGAAAATTACATGTAATGGAGTTTGAAATGGATGTAAAATCAATGATTTCTTTTTCAAGATTATCAAAGAATAGCATTGTATAATATTGGCACTGAAATAGGCTGATTTTGTATGTGTGTGTGTGTGTTTGTTCTAGAATGCCAGTTTAAGGATTTGATTGTCCAATTAACTTGGACCAATTGCAGCACTGGGAGGCTAGTATTACAGGCTAAAGTACTTTCTGCTGCAAGGAGATAAAATACCAGAATGGTATTTGAGTCATCAGAAGTTTAAATTGGTTTTAGTCTTGAGGATTTTTCTTACCTCTCTCCCATACAATTGCACCTGCATTGGATGCTTGTGTAACTTGCCTTGCACAATCTACTCGCTCTTGCTCATTTTATCTCATGTGGATAAAATGACTGACAGACTGTAATAGAAGGGAAATAAAGTTAAGTACCTTTATCAGATACATGTTTGCACTAAAAGTTTCCAGACACTGTGCACTGTTGACATTAAAAAAAATCCCAATTTTGGGATCAAAATATATTCCTTTCATCCATGTCGTCCATTTTGCCCAATGGTATGTGGGGTGAACTTCTTGTTTTACCTCCTTTTGGGACTTAGAGGGCCAAAAGCATCTCTGCTTCAAGAAAGAAAACAAGGCAGCTTAATGTCAATGTGTCCCCTAATCAAATGATGTGTAGCTCCAGATTAGTATCAGACCTGCTGATTAGAAGTTCAGTATTTTGTTTTCTTGGACAAATTGTTTGCAATCCTATGTCCTCATAACATTTTTATAATAAGTCTTGATATATTTGTAAGACAAGTAAGCCCAGTAAGACTTAGCCTAAAAATATGTAAAAGAAACCCTCATCTGGTATCAAAAATGTCTGCTTTTAAACAGTCTCTATAGCTTGTTTCGAAGCCATAATGACTTTCAAATTTGTCAGCATGATTTTTCTTCTAGATTTCATTCTTAAAACACATGGAATTGCTTGTAGCCTCTGCTTAATCCCAGGGCAGTACTCTTCTTGCACAATACTTAAAAATAGTGCCTGTTTAACCAGAGTGCTATGAGACTTTCCCGCTCTTCCGTAATCCCCTTAAACTCCTTTGGTGATAGGCAATTCTATTTTCTCAGTGCAGCCAAATCCCAACACCTAATTCCATTTTGACGTTCAATGTTGGTATTTTTAGCTTTCAGCGCGATTTAAGAGAACTGGCTAGATGAAGAGTCTAAGAGTAGGAAGGAGGTTCCTAAGTCCTCCCTAAAAATGGTGGGTTTTTTCCAGTGCCTTTCTCCAAAATGGGGCTATTCCAAAGAGTGTTGAAGAGGCTGCAGAAAATCTTTAGTTGTTGATATCCTGCAGCTCCAATCAATTTGGAAGAATCTAGATCTAAGGAATTAGAGTAAAACTCTGTCTATGTGTTGAGTGAATACAATTTATTGTAAATTACTTATGTGCTTTTGGAGTCTGCTTACAGTTTACTAGCATTTGCTGTATTTTTCAATGCATGTAAAAGGGAAGAAGGAAATGCATGCAAGTTTGTTGGCCTCTATATACTTTTAATACCCTGAGAATTCGTTGTTGTTGTTGAGACAAGTCTGTTGGCTCTGTTTTAGTAGCTAAATAAATCCAATAAGAAAGTTACTTTTTCTTTCTGAAGTATTTTGATATTATAGGTTGTGTACTCATCCATCTTAAGTTATAAAAGTATGATTAGGTAGTCCCTAACATACCTTTCTCAGAATCCCAGGAGGAAAAAATAAAAGCTTTATAGTTCACCTAACTTTCTTGAGCCAAATCCTATCTGTGTCATTCTGCACAGGTTTTGTTTGGTTTTTCCCAGCCTCCTTGAAAAGACTTCTGCAACTGAAGACTGTGTCATCTTTCTGAGTTATCTGTTCCATGACTTTGCTATCTGTATTGCTAGGAAATGTTGCCTAGTCCATTTTTTTTTTCTCTCCAGTTTTTCTACTTTAGGCTTGCCATTTCTTGCTCTATTCACAGTAAACACAGAGAATGTATGCCACTTCATCCTCATTTCTATATGGTCTGCCCTTTGAATAAACGTTCTCTCCTTTAAACATCTCCATTTCTTTCAGCTTTATTTTCTAAGTTGTGGAGTACCATGTGAACTACAGTTTCCTTCCTGATGCTCTTAAGCCATTGATTAAAAATCTGTGTATTTCATCTCAAATAATTTCTCCTGCTTCCCTTTGAACTTCTTCCAAATGATCTACAACTTTTTTACATACGGTGCCCTTGGTGTAATAATTCTTCCAATGTATTTTATAAACTAGATTTTTGTTTTGTTGCAAGTATAGGCCTCCTCTTTCCTTAGCTGTGACTCACTGATGTCATACTGTCTGATTGTGATGCCAAGTAAAACTCATACATCCATTTTTTAGAAGACACACATGACTGGGACAAGCATGACTTCCTAGGTGCAGTACCTCGTACTTTTTAATGGGATTCTTGCTTTTCCAGTCCTTATCTCCATTTTCTTAGGTAACTTTTAACTCTTGCCTTGTCCTCCAACACAATAGACTCCTCAAAAGTTGGTAAGCATTGTCTCAATTCTGTCCTCTGTATTGCTAACAGAAGTACACAAAAAAGCTAGCTTGAGAGCAGACAGAAGGAAACTCCTGTCCTACATACAGCTCTGCCTTCATTTTGACAGAGGATCAATGATAAAAACTGAGTTTTCCACCTATCATTTATTAGTTTTGTCAGAGACTTGTTTCTCTAGGCTGTCAGACTGTCATGTGAAATAAAGAAATGTCATAAAAATAAAAAATTCTCCATTATCCACAAGGCTTTTAATACTGTTCCAAAAAAAGATACTGGATTGGCTTTGCACCATTTGTTTTCAACAAATCCAGACTGGATATTACTCAGATCCTTTTGTCCTTATAGGTTTAAAAGGACCCCGATTTTCCTGGAACTGAGGTCTCACAGGTACAGTGTTAAATGTTTAGTGCTATATTTGCCCTTTTCCAGCCTTCTACAATTTCTGTCAGTTCTCAAAGGTAATTGTTAATAACTTTTGGATTTTAAAAAGGCCAATTTTCTAAATACCTGAGACTTCCATTTTGAAAATACTATTCTTTAACCTATTAATTCCATGCTTAGCTCAGAAATAGTACCATTCATTAACGTTCTCCCAAACATTGTCACTAAGGCACTCTGAAAATACCTAGACTAGTTGCTGCTCAAATTTCAGGTCTGGCTTACATTAATTTCTGGATGTTTGGGCAAGTGCATACAGTTTTGTACCATGTGAAAAGACTGCCTTTTCAGCCTCTCTTCTCTGAACAAGCTCTGTACTTGAAATTAAATATCAGAGATATGAATAAACTAAAAATTATTACTGCAGCAGGCTCCTTAATGAGCCTTCCTCCTTTGGAGAACAGGAAACAAAGAATATTGTTCTTAAATACCAACTGGAAAACACTGTATACAATGCAAGACACTATTGTCAGGTGTGGGTTTTGGTGCTTTTTTTTTGGTGGGGTATTATTTGGGTTTTTTCTAATGTGGAGTCCTACACTCCTCTCTGCTGCAACTCAGGTCCCTAAAACCTTTACTCACTAGCTTTCCACCAGGTATATGTCCAAAATGCCCCTGGGATGTTCTTTTCTGTGTAAGACTTAAAATGGGAGACATCAATTTGCAGAAAAAGAACAAGCTTAGACTTTTGAGGGCTTTTTGAATTTGCATTAGTTGGGAAGCAGAGAAATGTTCTTAATTCTGCTTTTGGCCTCAGAGCCAGAACATAAACAAATCCTAACTAAACTATTTTGCCAAATGCAGAAAAACCCTGACATACAAGGGACACAACAAGGGAGAATCTTCATAACCATGTTAGATAAAATTTTCTAACAAAAATTAAGAAATATTTTTAATTTTAGATTATCTTTTCCATTTGGCGATTTATTATGGTTTTAGTTATAGCAAAAGGAGAGCTATAAAATCCTTCAGAAACCCATTTTATCTGCTGGTGTATCAGTATCTGAAAAGCAGTTGATTTAAAGCTTCTCAGTTCTGGAAGAAAAAGAGCTAAATCTTGTTCATTACACAAACGGATTTGACACATTTATTTTTGAGAAACAAATGTCTTACTAGGTTGTTTAGGGTAAGCTGTTGAATCAAAAGTCTGTTCTGAATTAGGGCTAAGTAGGCATCCCAAGAGATGGATCTTTTTTGGGAAATAAGTACTCTTTTCTCCCTTTACTTCTAAACACATGGGCCATGACAATAAAGTATGTGCTGACTTAAATTTTCTGTAGCTCAATATCCTTCAGCTAATGGAAACTAAAAGACTGCTTATTTTCTGAGCAAGTAGTTCTGACACAGTAGTGTCGAACAGACTTCAATCATTTGTTTGACCACAGTTCACTTGAAGTTTGTAACTGCTCCTTTTTAGGCAAGGTTTAAACGGAAAAGACATAACATTGGTAATGGTGACTCAGAAGTATCCATAGCACATCCCTGTTGGCTACTAGGCACAGGTGAACCATACTCAACTTGCCATCAACCCAAACCCTCAGATCTTTCTGCCCCCCAATTTGTATGTCTAATGTAGATTACCCTGACCCAGGTGCAGAATCAGGCACTTGCTGTTGGTAAATTTCATACAGGTGGTGATTGCCCAGCTCTCTGGTCTATTTAGATCTATCTGTAAAGTCACTCTCTACCCTTGAGTCCACACCTGCTCCTAGTTTAGTACTGTTGTGAACTTAATACACATTTGATTCCTGTGTCCAGATCGTTTATAATAACATGGAAAAGCATTGGGTCTAAAATGGAGCCCTGGGGAAGCCCACTGGTGACTGGCTGCCAGCCTCGTGTAACCTTGCTTAGTCTAATTCTTTGAGCTCAACCCCTTCAGCCCCCTTGAAAACTGGGGCATTTGCCAGCTTCCAGTTGACCAGGACCTCTCCAGCCTCTCAACACCACTGAAAAATAACAGCGAGAGGTCTTACCATGACATTAACCAGTTCTTTTAGTACTCTCAGATGAATCTCATCAAACCCCATAGACCTGTGATTGCCAGGCCTGCCTCAGGGAAGGGTGTAGTTCTAGCAATTTCTCTCGGTCTCCCTGGTATTCCTCAATCTACTTGCTTCCTCTCATTAAACAGAGTTCCTCCACCTGTGTGCATCTCCCACAGGTGTGCTACTACTGGTATAAAGCACCTGGGTGGCTGCGTGCTCCTGCTGGAGTTCGCTCCGGGCAGCAAGTCAGTCACAGAGCAGAGAGGCGCCATGCGTTTCTGTGGGGCGGACACCGCTGCTTGCGGGGTCGAGGCGGCAGAGCCCGGCGCCCCACCGCGCCAGCCCGGTTGCTGCCCGCCTCGGGGGCGCTCCCCAGGGGCTGCCTCGCGACCGGGCCGGGGCGCGCAACCCTGCTCGGGTCTCCTCAGCCGCAGTTGCGCGTGCGGACGGCGGGAGTCCTCTCTGCGGACTGAGGAGAGGCGCTGCGCGGTGCGGGGCAGCGCTCCGTTCGCCAGGCATCGTCAATTTGCAGCATGCCGCCTGTCCCAGATGGAATCAGAGAGCTCGAGTGGGGAGGTAAGGGGGAAGAACCAAGCCTGAAAGAGGAGATGACTCTCTTTTCCCCTCAGTTAAAGCTCCCTTTCCGTCTGGAAGTGGAGCTGAAGTACCGAGCTCCATTCTCCCCCTCCAGCACTTTGCGTCACCGCTACCGCCGCAGACCTGCGGTGAGGCCGTGAAAGCGGTGGGGTCCAAAGTCCCTCTCGGAAACGACCCAGCACATTGCTGCCCTAAAAACTTTTTTGACACAGACCTGAAAGAAAGATGAAGCACAGTGAGTGGTTGCTAAAACGCTTTCCGGGGGATGGGGGAGACTAGAAGACTCTGGTTTGGTTTGCTTCAGCTACAAAGTTGAAGACTGAGTTCTCCTGTTGCCAGCTATTTATTAGAGGACCTTTTCCCTCGGTGAAGGTTGGCACAAGAGCAGATGTGTGTAAACTAGATAAAAAGCTGCTTTAATCTGGACAGTAGAAGGATGCTTTAAAACTTTCTGGTGTAGCTTTCCAATAAGAATACTAGAAGTCTAAGCATTAACCCTGGTAATTTTTCCAATAAAAAAAATTAATGTGAGTTTATAGACTCCTGTTGCCAAAAAAACAGTCTCAAAAACAAAGATGGTCTTGTCCTTAAAGTCTTAAGATCACTGAGCCTGAGGAATGCCTCCCTAGTATTGAGTAACTTGTCTGAATCCTCTGCTGTGTACACACAAATGATTTTTTTGCATAATTTATATAACTGACATTTAATTCCAACATTTCTGAGAAAGCTCAACAAATTAATTATGTGTAAACTGTTGGCCATAAATTTATCTAAAAGAAACTTTGGCAATGCTTTTGTTTAAGAATGCACCTGACCTTTTCTGTTCCTTTTTACAATGCAAGCATGAGTGTCAGTAGGAGTTTAACAAGACCCAGACAGTAGAAGGGTTGCCAAATTCTCTTTACAATATATGTATTTACTCCAGCCTTATCCCCCCCCCCCCCTTTTTTTTTTTTCCTCATAGGACTCAAAGTGTTGAAAAACATTTTCTTTCCAGATAAATTGGGAGGCTTGGGTGGGGAGTGAAGGAGGGAATTTTGAAGTCTATGAACATAAAGTGGTTCACACCCTGCTATTAATCGGTGAGCCCTATCTGGAAGAGCCTCACTTGAACAGTTGTGTTTTCATGGAAATACTGTCTATGTAATCTATATTTATGTTAACACTTAATCTTGAAGTCTTTGCAAATATTTCCTTAAGCTTTTCTACATTTCTCCAGAGTTTACCTGCTTCTGGTCTATTCATACTGGCTTAAAAATGAAGGCAAGTAATCACTGTGCTTTGAAGCACAGATTCAGAGACATATATGGTTTACTGTGGAAATCACTGGAGAGAATAAACTGGCATAGTTGAGCATTAGAAAAGTATTATCTACTAAATCAGAAAAGACACAGATGGGGTGTTCCTAGAAATTCTTCCGCAGGAGATCTCTCTTGCCTTACGTCAGGCATTAGACTTGTATGATGTGTTTGGAAGTAATCTTATTTGCATCTTCAGCATGAGTGTCTGGAGTCATTTGGGTCTGTGTTCTTTGGGAGAACTGAGGGCCTTTGCACTATAGTCTGCTGTATTTGTGAAGAGGAATTCAATCTAATTTTCACGGTTCAGCCATAAATTATTTGGTTCTGGCTTGTCAGAGTCACCACTCCTCTTTGTGACTCAGTTTGCTCATCCAACAATTCTTGACACAAGAATGTACTACCTAACCAGGTCTAATGTAGTGCTGACTTGTTCACAGTCTGGACACGCAGCAAATTATACCCACTTATGGAAGCCTCTGAAGCCAGGGTTTTAGTTTGTGTCATCTTTACAGCAATGTTTGACCATACAGTGATATTTATTGCTCTCTTCTGTTACAAAGCACTCTGCAGCAGCCTGTTCCCAGACAGCAGAAGTTTTGTTAGTTTCTTTTTTTTAAATATAATGAATATCAGACACATTCAGTCATCCTAATCTGAGAAGCCCATGAAAGAAGGATTTCAAAGATGTTTTTATGGAATTGTACATGGAGTTCAGAAGACATTCTTTAGAAAGTTTCACAGCAAAATCTTCTTGCTTGAGATTTCTATAACTAGTTTCTTGCAGGTCAGCCAAGTTACCAGTTTCTATTACAGTTTGCAAGATCTTTACCTGGTAATTGGTTTCTGGGAAATTCCCTTTATCTCACTGCATCCTTTGTTAATAGTGACATAAACCTGCAGGAACAGTAAGGAATTTTACCTGTAAGTCAAGATGTTCAACCCATGATGCAAGTAGCACTGCTGTATTTGTCAATTTAAGTATCTTGTATTACTTTCCCAGTACAGCTATGAAACAGTGTGAAGCTACATCCTAACGGGCTTTGTCAGTTAGTCTATATTAAATAAAAATTAATGTCTAATTTTCAGTGACTGTATTTTGAAATAGAGGTTTTAATGTAATCTCAAGGCAGTGGTTAGGTGGTCCTCTTAACTGCCTAAAGCTTGCTATGGACAGTTTTGTATTTCAGGGTTTGTTCCTATACTTATAAACTTT
This sequence comes from Hypotaenidia okinawae, assembly GCA_027925045.1. Classification (NCBI taxonomy): domain Eukaryota; kingdom Metazoa; phylum Chordata; class Aves; order Gruiformes; family Rallidae; genus Hypotaenidia; species Hypotaenidia okinawae. The sequence continues at coordinate 8,692,428 of BSDF01000007.1, forward strand.
CTGGATAAATACATTTTTCAGCTGAGCCTAAACCTAACATCAATCTTTTACATAATCTTGCAACAAGCCAGGTCAAAAACCCTGTGCTGTCCTTGACCTCAACCATGCTGTAGATCTCTGAGAAGTGAGGTAATTCAATTTCTAGGCCAGATGAGAATAGCTTAGTGTATAAATTGGTCCAGATGTATGAATTATCTTCTCTTGCTACTCTAGGAGTTTGGGTAATTTGACATTTGTAGGTGACTGAACTTATTTGCCTGGAACATTATTTTAACGAAGTACCAAATAACTTCTGTGAATACAAACAATTTCTGTGAATTATTTGTCTGACAGCACTAGTATAATCTTTATAATATACAATAATAAGGAGCAATATATAAGTATACAGTATATGGCATTCCTGTGTCATGCTAATTCTGGTTTACATCATTCTTTGAGTTGGTCACATTCAGTAAATATCCTTGCATGCAGTGTCACTTGCTGTTCACCTTTTAGTGAAAAACTTTGTCACTTGAGGGACTGGCATCACAATGCTAACTATAAGCATGCTTTACACATTTGCTTTTATTTCATGTAACACTTCAAAAAAAAAAAAGGAGGGGGGAGAGGGGCTGGGCAGGGGGGACATGATCATGTGACTTTTGGTTTTAGGTGAATTTCAGAAAAAGTTTACTTCAGGTGTTCCCTTGTGCTTAAGAAAGGTGGAGGCATGTTCTGCGTGGTAATACCATGGCTCCACCTCTGCCTCTTCAGTGGGGGAAAAACTCACTCTAGGGTATGTGTTACATCCAGCTCTTTTGCAACTCTGTTGCAAAAACCATTGATGTGTAGTTATCAATTAAACATCACACTGAGATCTGTCTTGCTGGCATAGTAAATTTTAGGAGTGCTTCTTTCTCCTGCTTTACACGGGAAGACTTACAGTTTCCATGCTGCAGAACTACAGCAATGGATAATACTGAGGAATGAAAAATAGATTTATTTCCACTTAAAATAACTCTGCATTCACCTCTTCAAAAGTTGTGTTTCTTCTATGTCTTTGTTGCAGTGCTAAAAGAATGCTACTTTTAATTATCTGTTTCAGTAAATTAAAAAAAAAAAAAGGCTGTTATCCTCAGCCATTAAGAAGTTGCAAAATCTGTATTTATCCTTATGGATCAGATGGCTACAGCAACTGCCATGAGCCCAGATGTCTTAGTAAGGTACTTCCAAGGAAGGAAAATAGCCAAGGGACAGAAGGTTATATGTAGGCAATCCAAGTAATGAAGTATTCTTAGGTATAGGGTGAGTAATGCAGCCATTAAAGAAAAAGCTTGTTTAATGGAAGACACAGTAAAAAGACACAATTCCTTTCATTAAGAGAAAATAAGTTTAGAAATATTGTGTTTGCATAACATTGGGGCTAAATGAGTTGCATTAAAAAGAAGAGGAGAATGCAAAAAATGAAGTAATAGATTGCATATATTACTGGAAAAACTAGAGTAAAAAAATGCTGATTCTGTTTTAATATGCCTAAAGTGATAGTGCTGTAAATTTAAGATAACCTGTAGCAAAATGATAGTAGGCAATTTTCTTATCTTTTGAAAAGTATAAATCAAAGAATATTTGAACAACGTAGTTATCTTCTTGCAGCTCACTTGATTAGAAGGGTAGCACTTAGAGTAGATGGGTCTGAGTTTTGGTTGCTGAGAAAACCTGAATCTTAACTATAATAATAAATGGGGTTTTTTGCTTTATACCCGGGGTTTTTTGCTTTATACCCTGAGTTTCTGTAATGTTTTATACTCAGCAGTGAAGTAGTTGTTTTAGACCTAATCATGTGTGCATGTTAATAAACATGAGTGGCATCTCTTCTTTCAGTAGGCCAGGGAGTTACAGAATGTGCAAAAAGTGAGATTATATTGAACAGAAGTCAGAATTATGCTGTAGGATAAACTACTGTAGTGCTTGACCGATTCATGAAACATCTGGGCATCCAAATATAAGTAAAATAATTTGAGGATCTGATATGACATTTTGGCTTGAGATTGATAAATGTGTGAAGGGAAACAAGTGGGAGACTACTGAATTCTATCAGTCAACTACCAGAATTTGCCATTTTTTGGGTTGAGTATGGTTCTTACTGCTTTTAGGTTGTGGGGTTTTTGTTGGTTGTTATTTTTTTCCAAAATAGAAGAGCTGGAGCAAAACAAATCCTCACTGAAGTATCACACAGCACTTTGTGTCTTGGTTTGGAGTGTTGTTTTTTTGTAAAATCCAAAATTAATCATATGTGAATGTAAGTATTCAGAGGAAATAGAGATACCTACTAACTATTAAGAATATCTTCTTAAAGCCAACCTACTCATTCCCTTATGTCTTTCACTTCAGTTGTCTCTATGCCAAATCTAAAGCCTGGTGTTAGAATGGTTAAGGAAGAAATGGTGTAAGAGGACCTTACTTCATTTTTCTGGTTTATTATCCTAGTTTTAATACCAATACCTCATTTTCCCTTATAAAGCACAGTTCTTAGTGACTGGTTTAGTTATGAAAGAGAACTGGGTAGGCAGATTTCTTGGGAAGTCTTTCTGTGTACAGTCATTCAAATGCAAACATCTTCTGGGTCTGGCCTGAGTATGTAGACTGGATAATGGAATAAGTGATTTTTTGCTTCTGCAAATGAGACAAACTTGTTTTCCAGTCACAAACCTTTTTGCAGTCAAAAGGTCTATTGACCAACTAAGGTGGCTTTGAAAACTGTGTGACATCTTATAAAAGGTCTATAGATGATAATCTGTACTACTTAGAAGTGTTAATTTTAATCACAGATTAACTATTTTCACTGCAGAAATGTTGTTTTATTGTCATTAAAATGTGGTTTTAACTTGGAGTCTTACAACATTTCAATACTGCGCTGAATTAGCCTGTCTCTCAAATACATTAACTGGGTGTATTTCAGGTAGTTCCCTGTACATGAAACTTCTAAAGCTGCTTTTTACATCACCAAGTACAGTTATGCAAACAATCTCTTTTTTTTTTTCCTATTGCAGGTTTAAGCAGTATAGTGTTAGGTGATGTTGTGCAAGGTCCTGAAGTGGAACAATACTAGTAATGTTTTCTTTCCTAAGTGCTCGTGCTTTTCAGTGATGCAGGTTTTTAGGTTTGCGGCGCTCCAAGTTCTGTTCAGTTATGTATTCAAGTGAGGCTGCTCCTCAGTCTACGTAATTGTAAAGGCAGTTGGTAAAAGGTACCAGGGCTGGCTGGGATCTTGGCAGCAGCAATACTAGGTTATTCTAAAGTAAATTGGAGAGGAAACTTTGAGGAGTCATTGCCAGTTCCTAGAGCTGAGCCTAGCAGAACTCTGCTCTTTTCTTCCGTGTACATTAATATAACTTTGTTTTGGCTCTAGCATGCATAAGAGTGAACATCCCCCAAAAAGCATCTGGTAGTTTTAGACAGTCTGAAAGCAGTATACTAAGATGTTCTTTGTCCCTGGGTTGTGGCATGGCACTGGTGTATTTTAAAAACTTTCCAGAGTCAGCAAGGAAGTCCTTGTTAGAGAAGGTGGTTGTGGAGCCCAAAAGTGTCACAAAAACTGAGGAAAAGAATGTGAACCTTGTGTGTTCAAAGCATAGATTGCTCTTTGCATTGTGGGCACAACATTTTGCCTACACTGAGTTTGCAATGCTGTTTCTACAGTCCAATATTTCAAGCTTGCAAAACATTTCTGGATGCTGTCAGCTGAAGTTTGGATTCTGTAATACCTTTGGACAGAGCTTGTATACACAGGAAAGATGTTTTTGGAACTCTCAACACATGCGTGGAGCTCCACCAAGATGAATCAGCAGCTCAGGAAACTTAGTCTTAGTACATCTTTTTTGGAGCCAATTATTTTTTTATTTTATTTCATTTCTTTTTAACAAGTGAGGTTTTAGCGCTGAACTTTTTCCGAAGATCAAATTCTTACCCTGCCAAAACTTTCACCATTTCTGAACAAATGTTTGGGATCATCAGATAATGATGATGCCAAGTGTCTGTTTTTATCAAAATGAAATATTGAACCCAGTCTCACCACAGTAAAAATATACTGAACATTATAAAATTCCAACACCTTAAGGAAGTGGTGTGAATGTCTTCTACGCTGTGAAAGAAAAGGGACATTACAGGAGAAGCCTGCAACAGTTACATGCTTAAAGATTCTTTTCTACCAGTTTATCTGCCTTACAAATGTATTTTAAACTGTGGATAAATCCTTTTTAGTATGCTTGCATATTAGGGTAAGCACAGTTATGGCATGGGTGTATTTCAGTGTACCACCAGCAGTTAATTCTGTATGTATTTGAGCTAAACTGTGTCAGGTTTTCACTAAGGGTAATGGTTGGGGAGGCAGAGTGTCTATGTGCATTAACTTCACAGCAATGAGTGGTTCACCCATACCTGGTTATTTACTACTTCAGTGTATTTGTTACCCTATCAAGATAGGAATCTTCTCTCTGACTGATGCTGCAGTGTTCCACAGCTACCTTTTCCTCTCATCTGTGAATGTGGCGATCTCTTTCACATCCTACACATTTGGGCTTTGATATAGAATATCTGCAGGGACTGAAATAGCATATTGCTCTTCTGATGATACTTAATTTCAAAAGAAAGACCTAGGTGTGTTTAGGTGTGGAAAAAATGCAGTATTCACACTTAAATAAGATTTGCTGGGACGACGTTCTTCCAGAGAAACACAACAGCAACACCAAAAATTGTATAGCTTCATACTTGAGCAGCTTCTGCTACCTGGAACTACTTCCATAATAACACAGTAGTTGTGCAAGGGAACAAGCAAAAAAATTAAGACTTTTGAGGGAAGAGGGAGTAATGTTGTTCTTTCATCTCGGCTCTTGATGTGGAATTCTCTTGTTTATGGAATCAAATCAATAAAGAAGAAAAAATAGAGCCAAACTAAGCAAAGATTAGATAATTGGGCAAAAAAATATTATTTTTAGATAGTAAATGCCTCTGTCATTTGGTTTGCTTTCATTAAATATTTCTTGCCCCATACAGGAGTCATAGAAATCTGTCAAAATCAACTGTTCTATTAAAAATGAACTGTTTTCCTTTTATGTCCTGATTTTGCTGACAAATGACTCCTATCAGTATGTTAGAAAGGATCTGGGAGTAAAGACCATGAGAGAAGTCACTGTTCTACTGCAAGAAAATCTTGCTAACCTTCAAATGGCACATTACAAATGTGCAAATTAATAATTAATCCCAGTAATGCCAGTAGAAAGCATTCTTACAAGAAACCCTGTATGTTTTACAGTCATCATTAGAGTAAGTGAAACCTTCGCTCAAAAACTAATCATCTTTAAGGAAGTTGTGCCATATGTCATTGTGAAATCAGTAGACAGGAGAGCCATGTGGGGTGTGATATGAGTTGTCACCTGACTTAATTTTCATTCACAGAAGAAGAAACCTACTAAGATGATGATTAATTGCTAAAAAAAGCCAGGTGAATGAACTCCATTTGTCTGCCCAACTCTATCTCTGAATAAGCCGAGATGTTGAATTCAAGTGAAGTCTAAAAAAAAAACAAATGCTGCTACTAAGACTTTCTAGATCACAGTAGAATACCTGCATGCTCTGTGGTGAACACATTGTCAATGTGGTTGACATTCATATCAAGGTCTTTCCAAGTTACTGCTTGCCACTTACCATTCGCTCCTTATCGCACCCTTTGAAAGGGAACTATCTGAGGATAAAGCAGTTCAGCTTTAACTTTAAATGACAGCAACAAGGTAAAATCAAATTGACATGTGTTCAAGTTTTCAAAATGGTCCATGGTGATTTAATTTTAGCTGTTAAGTTCCAAAACCAGGTGGAATATAACTTTCAGGATAAAATTAGTGCTAAGTTCTCCCAGGAAGCTTCCACTTACGTACAGTTTTCAGTTTCCTTTTCTGTTCTAAAATATTGGGAAGAATTACTTCATGTTATTGATGTTTAAGTGATTTGATTGTTAGAACATATCTACTTTCTCGTCCTAGGAGGCAATATATTTTTTTTTAATACTGACTAGCTATATTCTTCTGTGGTAAAGTTTTCTCATATTCTTTGTTTTCTTCATATTCTACATTCATGTGTATCATAGAACTGTCCAGAAAAATAGCCAATGTTTTACAATAATGCTGAGGTGTAGCTGGAAGGAAATGTATTGTGAACTGATAGTCCACTTCTAAATTTGCCTCACCTCAACTTGTATGTCTGCTGTGGGTCCTCACTACTGCTTACTAGGTTTAGTCTCAATTTTTAGTGTTGCAAAAAAATGATAATTAATTGTACTGTGGTATGTGGTTTGGGGTTAATACAGAATATTGTGGAATCTGTCTACCATCTTTCAAGAGCAGGACTTGGCAATATCTCTCAGTGAGTGGGGTAATATCTACCTTTCTGTTCCAAAGCAATGCTCTTTGAGGATATTCTTTGTAACTAACATTTTACTTAAATTATTTTCTATAGTCACCAATTTTGATTTTAAAAAAACCCCATAAATTAAAAATTGAAAAAATTTGTGGTAATAAAAGTTACATTAGTATTTGTATAATTAGAATGAAAAAAAAAATGAAATACCTATGGAAATCACTGCAGAAGGCAAAATATATAGTTTTAATAAAAGCTCTGTGCTATCCTGATTTAATTCTTTCTAATTACATATATAAAAAAAGCTTGTAATGCTAAAACAACTGAACAGCTCAAACTGTACTCAGAATGTTCTATTTGAGGCTTTAAAATTTAATGCCCTGAGTAAAACCAGTTGGGCTCAACAAGAAGATTTAGTGCTTAGAAACTCCCAGAACCAGAAGGGAGAAAACAGGTTCAGCTCACTAAGGACTACCTCCCTCCTGCTATTCCTTAGGACACCAAAAATTCTTTTATAAGAGTAATTCAGGATCTTTCTGGAAAAACTAAGCTATGTCTCCTTTTTTCACACCTTGTTTACTACTTGTGTTCTTTAAATTTGTTCTGTGTTTAAGAAATGGAAATATACTGCACAAAAGGCAGGAAAGATTTCATCCATTAAGATTTGGATGTAATTCCCAGTCCAGGTTCTTTGTGTTTAGGTATCCTGACAAGTAGATTTGTTGATTTCAGTGACAAGAGTTTAGGTATGAACTGAAAATATTTTGATGTGGCTTGATAACTTGGCCTGAATTATGTACTTCAGCCTCATTATTTCAGTCCAAAAGATGTAGAAATAAGCGATGGCTGTTAGTTTTTAGAGAACAGACACACATCTAGTAACAGGCCATTCTAAACCTCTGTAGGACCTCTTTCAAAGGCAGTTTATCTAAAAGATTTTCCTTAAGACCAGGTTTTTGGGTCATCGTGGGACCCTTGAATAGACTTTCTTTTTTCTTTCTGTGATTTTCCTTTGAGGGTAACTTATCTTCTATTGTCATAGTCCTTAGCCCTTAATCTTGATTTAAGAAGTATATTTGAATAGTGAAGTAGACCACGTGCTCTTCTGCTTGAGTTCAGTGGTTGTGTGAAACCAATTGGGATTTTCTCAGCTGTTTAATTTATCTGGTAGAGTGCCTGTAAAAATATTATCAAATTAGGTTTGTGTTAGTGCCCTGAGCCAAAACCTCGTCAAAGAAAATCTAGCCTGTCTGCTAACCAAGGAGGGTAAGCCATGAGGTGGAATCTCTTTTTCCAAGGCGTTTGCTGCCTCTGAGCAGCAAATTTAAGTCCTGCTGGCTATTAGCTCTTGTGCCCTGTTAGGTGTAGAGGTCAACCTGCATGGCATGCTGTCGGCTCAGAGATCTAGATTGCGGCTCACTTCCCCCACCCACCTTATCTTACAAAGCAGTTATGGGTAGCAGTTCAAGGGAGGCTATGTATTTTCTGCAAGTGGAGTTGTGTGGTCTAAGTTCTAGAAACACTTGTGGAGGTGCTGTAATGGTGGATGGGATAAACAGCCTGAAAGAATAAGGCACCATCAACATTGAAAAGGTGTCCTGTTTATCATGACAAAAGATTTCCTTTGGGTTTTCCTCATGAAAGTAATTATATGAAAATGGAAATTGCTGTATGTTCAAGGGCTCTTGCCTGTCTAGCTACATTAATTAGAGGTTTGGGGTTGCTTCAGTTTGTTGGGTTCTTTTTTTTGTTTGTTTGTGGTTTTTTTTCTGTGTCCCTGGCACACTCAAGTCAACCCATTGCTTATGTGACATGCTTGAAGCTGTAAAATGAAATATGTAGTGGAGCCAGGCACTGAATGCCGTTTGCTCCAGTCCAAAGAATTTATCACAGCACCACACAAGTGAAACACACTGACAAATAGTTACACTGGAAAGATTCGTATCTCTCTTGCCCCTGGATGTTATTGCTAAGCATGATGTTATATGGTGTTGGTCAGTTGGGGTCAGCTGTCTTGGCTGTATCCCCTCCCAATCTCTTGCCCACCCCTAGCCTGTTCAGGGTGCAGAGTGAGAAACAGAAATTCTCAATGCCTTGTAAGCACTGTTCAGCAATAACTAATTGACCTGTTGACATGGTTCTGGTCACAAAACTAAACCATGTCACCAGAGGGGCTGTTATGAAGAAAATTAACTCAATCCTAACCAGATCCAGACAGCAAAAATGCCTGTGCTGTGCATAAACGTGGTAGTGCTTTTCTGGATTGACACTTGATCAGTAAACCTGGATTCTTAAGACCACAAACATCTGTAGTTGTTGTTCAATGAAGATGCATTTTAAGGGACTGAGTAGTGAGGGGTAGGCTTTTTATTGCTACTTTTAGAGAAAGAAGAGGGACTATTTTCTCTTAGTTGCTCACAATTAAGGCTGCTTCTTGACTGCCAGATTTGTGCCTGTATTGCTGCAAACTGTGGTATTTCCTGTCTTGGTCTGAAGACTGTAACACTCGGACCTCCACCACAGTCACAGCTCTCAGGCATTAGCCGTTGCAAAACTGTTTTCAGATGCATCTGCCCCAAAGGCCTTTGTGTATGTTGATTAAATATTTTTAATGAGTTTGGACAATTTTACTGGAATATAGCTACTTTCCTACAGCCTCATAGCAATTATAAAACCAAATGAAACCCAATTGAAATTTTGAGGGCAAATGGAGATAACAAAGTTGTGGCTTCTCACGCTGTAATTAGCAAGAAGCCAGAGACACCAATGTTCAGGGCTGTGGTCATAACACCTTCCACTTCTAAAAAAAGCTGCAGCCTTCTGTTGCCAGCTGCAAACCACACATTGAAATATATCTTTAAATACTACAACTGCTGAAATCGATGGAAGTGATTTTTTTTTTTTCTTTCCCCTCAGTGGAGTTGCAGTCAAATTATTCCAAGACAGAATATGGAATGAGTTAGTCTGGGGAAAATCTAGAAATATCACTGACAGTTTGTAATTATGGAGCTTGGCACTTTTGATGCTGGAATACATTTCTCATTGCTATAAACAAACAGCTTTCTGCCTTTGGCATTGTTCATCTTGTTTGGGCATTTCATAATGCTGTAAAACACAGGTGTGCTATAAACTGTACCTAGTAGGAAAAATCTGTTTTGTACACTACTGAAGCTTGAGTGGCAAGGGGAAAATACCTGTTTAATGGAGTATTCTGCATACTGCATAGTCCCTGTTCAAAGCACTGTGTAGGTTGGCCACTGACCTATTGAGGAGGTAAGGCAAAGTATTTCCTCTTTGGTGTGACATTATGATAAGCAGTTTTCTTTTACCTGATTGCTCAAAGAAAATGAAATAAATTGAACCTATAACTTCAGCATTTCACAGAGAAATGTTTACATGTCTGGGTAATCTTAATTTTGTTACCAAGTCTTGCAAATCACTTTCAGGTGACAATGAATGTTTTTCTCCCCACTTGTTTCTTCCACCCAGCATGCATTTTCAATCAATCTTGGTGGATTTATAAATGTATCACAATGTAATTTCGTCAGTGGCGCCTTTTATATGTTCCACTGTGGAGACACTGCTACTTCCCAAAGATTGTGGTTCACTTTTGGGGACACAAATAGATTGTGTCTCAGGATGTGGCAGAAGCCAGGGTCGGAGCTGCCAGGCAGACGTAGACAAAATATGGCCAGTCTTCTGGCAACGGGGGAGAGGCAGCAGATGGTACAGACACAGAAGATTTGCCAGGCTTTTGTGACACAGCCTTGCTAGAAGAGATGCTTTTGTCCTGCTGCTTACTTTTGGGCTTGTAGCAAGAGTCTTTGTCATGTCCACAAGTTATCACTGCAAAGGAAGGCTGTCAGTTAATACACACTTCATCAAGCTCTGAGGAAGGCTAATAAAAATATTAAACTGGACTTCTTCACCAGTCCTGAGACTGAAAGTGTGTTACTACTTCATTAGCGCTTTTAAACTGATGATAAAATTTAATTGTTTTCTGGAATTTTTCTTTTATTTTAAAACTGAATTTGAGTCACCACATAGAGTATGATTATTTCTGTTGTGATATCAGCTAAGGCTGTCACCACTTAGTCTTTGTTGTGCTGTACTAGATGCTGTTGTACTAAAGGCACTTGCTCATAGCTAAAGGAATTAGGCCAATGTGTAATATTGAATTAACCTTTCAGAAATCTTTGGTATTTTTAAGATTGATAATTTTATTTAGTAAATAGAAAAATAAGCTACAACACCTGTTGTTTCCAAGTAGTAAACATCAGCTTATTTATTGTGGCTTATTTCTCTCTTGTCAAGATCAGTTCTTATAAAACAAGACATTAAGTGATTTAACATTGACCTTCAACAACATAGCATTCCATTTGAAACCTAAATGAGTGTTTAAAATAATCTAAATGGATTAAATATTTTGATATGAATTATAACTAAGAATCTGAAAAGAAAAATAACTGTCACAATATGGTAAAAATGTCATTACAAGTGTGCATTTATGTGCCCATTGTAAAAGAACCATCATCTTGGTGTACTTCCAAAATCCTTTGCAACCTCTAGGCGTGGTATCTGGAGAAGGATGATTATGCTATGTTGTTGTTTTGGAAGTGTTCTGGTGTGCATCAATTTAGTGCCGTATCAGTCCTTTGTGAGCTTTTTTTAAACTTTTCCTCCTCAGTTTTGTTTTTCTTTTTAGTGCCCATCCCTCCCCTCATCCTCTGTACCAAATTCCTTCTGGCTACTATAGTATACATATCAGGACAAGATACACAAAGGATTTGGATGAAATCCTTTAGGTTCTTACTTGTGGCAATAATAGCATTCTGTTGCAAATGATGAGTCTGTTTAATCAGAGATTTCACTGTTTATCTGAAAACTGCCTCATTAGGCGTCCTAGTGCCTGATTAACCCAGAGTGCTGGGCTACTTCAATGGATGCACAAGATCTGGAATTGTCACCCAGCCTTGCAAGGGAGCCAGTGTTTGCTTACTGGTGGGAATCCCTTACATTTTGAAGTCTTCCTTATAGATATGTAATACCTATTTTAAAAAGTATCCTGTTTTAAATTTTAGTATAAACAGAATGACTGTTCTGTTTTGAGTAGGAGTTTGTTTTATAAAATTTGATTGCTTACCACACATGAACTCACTTGTGCTGATGTCTGCCATGGTTAGTGTTGACTGATAGAGCTGTGAAATGAGGACTTGTCCCTTTGTCAAAACAAACTGGTTTGAGGCACAACAATGAAATGCCATGGCCACAAGATGGCCTTCAAAACTGCCAGAAAAAGAATTCTATTTAAGAAGCTAACATCTGTGTGCAGGTATTGGGGTGTTTTTTTGGGGGAGGTGAGGGGGATCATATGCAGTGTCCCATTATAAAGATTGATATGCTTATGTTTCTCAGAAAGCCAGAGATTTTTCCATGAGGTCATCTTTGTTTCTTAACTCTTTTTTTTTGTTGTTGTTTTGTTTTAAAGGACTGCCCTATTTAAGATAAGTGATACTGAGTCCATACAAATATTTTTTTAGGAAGGACTTTTTGGACCCTAAAGTGATATTTATCTTCAATAAATCCATCTGTGCTGGGCCCACAGAGAAGAAAAACTATGATGAACTGATAAAGATCTGATACATTTCTTTTGCATTTGAAAATTCTCTCTTTAGTAACTCCAGAAAATAAGTGAGCTAGAATGTCTCATTATGTTGCCAGGTGCTAATCTGCTGTTGTAATAAATGATGTTTTTGTGCCACTTTTTGTAGTTGCATTCAGCTCTGATTTCTACTCTCCCATTGCTGAGGTGCCTTTCCCTCTTCTGCAGATCAGATAGCAGAGGAAGTGAGACATCAGCCATGTCACTTTAAAATTCAGCTTTTTTTCTGAGTTTTAATAGTGTTCTTTTATGAGTTATTTATAACATGCTAATATTAAATAAGTCCAAAGGCTTTTCCGACACAACTAACTAAAACTTTATTCAGCACTGTTCTACTGGGTTTTGCTATCTGGCTTTAAAACCTGTATGCCCAATAGCTTGACAAAATCTGAATTGCAAAGTTCATCTTTGACCTCGGAAATCATGCAGAAAAACCTTTTTTACAGTACCGGGTTTCACAGTACATTCACACTGGCAAATAAGCTACCTGTTCACTATTTTTCTTTCAAGCAAAATGTATATGACTAAATTTAAGCTGTGAAAAAGTGTACATTTGAAAATTTTCTGGTATTTCAGTTATGTGAAATGTATCATTCCATTTCTGTTCAGAACAGGTAGTCTACAGACAGTGGGCAGACAAAACAAGCAATACTATGGATTTCAGGGCATTACAGCATCACAATAACCTAGAAACTCACAAAATGAAGTAGCTCCCATAGCTCCTTTCTAGGCACACACTATAAACTAAGAGCATAAATAGCATTAATTCATCTTATTCAGCATTTGTATATGTTGACATGAATATATGAGCAGGTATCATTGTGCATAATCATTGATCTGCAACCTCCTTTTATATACGCATCTCTCTGGAGATAGTCATATGAGCTGCTCTTGGAAATGCATTATGAATTTTCCTGTGACAGTTAATCATGACACAGAATATTTATGTTTTAACTCTTAACTGAGGTGTCCAGAAATATTTTCGTGTATCTTTTATATGTTCCTTTGACTTCTGTGCTTTAGCTGGCTAGCTTCAGAGAGGGTTTTTTGTGGATGTCAATGCTAGGTTGATACATGCAGAGGAATCAGATGCATCAGTATGGCTTCATATGTTTCTTCTTTCTGGCAGGGGGACCCATAGAAACTATTAATACTGAAGTGATGAGAACAACAAATAGATATTTCTTTTTTAAAAAAAATAATAGCCCTTGTAAAATAAAAAAAAAACCAACCAAAACCAAAAAAAAAAAAAAAACAACAAAAAACAAAAAAAAAACCCTCCAGATGTTATAGGAAAAATGCATCATTCTGTCTTATCCAGCTTTTTGGTAAGATCTTGGATGGCAATAGTGAACATGAAGCTGCTGCTATTGAAACCACTAAATCCATAAATTTTATATATATTATACATAATTTCATATGAAATCCTGAACTTTATATATATACACACACACTTAAATAATTGGTATGTGTATTGCTTTGCTACAATTGTCCTTCTTTTAATGTCCTGATCATTATTCATACTGAGGTGAAGTACTTTCCTTTGTCTTTGATAAAAAAATAACTGTGGTGACACAATACTGCCATGTTAGTTCACCACCTCCTCCTCTGATTCTTTTTTTTTTTTCTCCCCATATAACCTCAAATACTTCCTTATGCAGTTTCTTATCCCAGTGCTTTTCCCTGTATTTTCCAAAGTTAACAGCTGCTGGAGTAAAAATAGATATGTATAATATAATAACAAATTAGCTATACTTGGTTACATCATTTTCTATTTTAAAAGATTTTTTTAATCTTGTACTAGTAACAGTTCACAAGATGTTAACCTTAACGCTTTGTCTCCAACTTACTGTTGTGGCTTCACCTGAACCTTATGCTTACTAAAGACACAGAAATAAATTATCTGTTTTCTTAATGCTAACAGAAATCTTATATGAGTGTATCTGCAAATCAAGACCGCTTATAGAAATAAGATTCCCCAGCAGCTTCATAGTTGAACAAGCAGAGAATCACGGCAGCTTTTTTAGTCTTATGCATTAAAAATAGAAGGAAAACCTAGTTATATATCGCCTAATTGTATGGTATTTGTTACTCTTCCCTGGTATAAAAAAAGACAGGGATCTCCTGGAGAGAGTCCAGAGAAGGGCTACGAAGATGATTAAGGGCCTGGAGCATCTCCCCTATGAGGAGAGGCTGAGTGAGCTGGGACTCTTCAGTCTTGAGAAGACTAAGGGGGGACCTAATTAATGTTTATAATTATCTTAAGCATGGGATGCAGGGGGAGTTGGCCAGCCCCTTTTCAGTGTCTGTGGAGACAGGACAAGGGGCAATGGCTGCAAGTTGGAGCACAGGAAGTTCTGCACCAACATGCGGAAAAACTTTTACGTAGTGAGGGTGACAGAGCCCTGGGACAGGCTGCCCAGGGAGGTGGTGGAGTCTCCTCCTCTGGAGATATTCAAGACCCATCTGGATGCCTATCTGTGCAATATGAGCTGGGGAGCAGCTTTGGCAGGGGGTTGGACCTGATGATCTCTTGAGGTCCCTTCCAACCCCTACAATTCTATGATTCTATGATTTTCATTTATGTCAATTATTCTGGTTCTTAATAATACCTTATTCTTTCTTTGCCATTCATTCTGTTCAGTAGTTCAAAACTTTTAACTTTTTTTAATGTATTATCAAGCTCCTTGTCTCATCAATAAGTTTCCCTCTGTGCATTACTTCTCTTGTCCTTGAGGAAATATGTCCTTAATTAAAATGGATTATTCAAACTGGGTTATTCAAACTGGCAATGTCTCGGTAGTATGAGATTTTGCAAGTAATTTTGGATGCATGATGTACTAATGAATCCTAGGCTGTATATTCACATAGTGGGAAGATAAGTGGTGAGGATGCAACCTATTCATCACTGAACACTCTAATGCAGGGTATAAACCTACACACCAAGGGAAAAAATGATCAATGTTTTAACATGGTCTTTTGTGCCCCTCTCCTGAAACACAATCTCTGGTGTTCCAGGTGTCATCTCTTTGGATGTGAGGTATGTATAGTTATTTCTGAAGTTTTGACTAATGAAAGCCCTAAAAAGAAGGAAAATATCTTCAGAAATTGCACACTATTAGTTCTCCAACACAACCAGCTCCAGGGCTATATTGCTGTACTTCATAGCAGCTGACTCTGCTCCAGTAGGCTCCCTGTCCACCCCAAGCTTAATTCAAGACTGTGTTATGGTTATGTCTGCTTGGTAGCTGCATTGCGCAATCACTGAAGCAGTGTAACCCTGTATCTGCTTTTCCTCAGTGGTTATTCTTTCCTGCTGAGATACTGTATCTTCAGTGCATGCCACTCAGTTGTCATGTAGCTGTGGGAGCAGGGCATCACCTTCAGTAGATTTTCAAGGCAATTTTGAAATCAGAGGGATACATAAACCACGAGGATAGAGTGAAATACAGCTCATCCTACATTGCGAGTACATTCTGTTTGGATAGCAAGTGTTGTGCAAATTTAATTCTTTTAAAAAACAAGATTAATACATTTGAGATGCCGAGCTGAGGTTTGCAGTCTATGAAGACTATGATGGGATGTACCACCATGTATTCAACGTGTTTAGGTTGGGTGCTTATGGAGAAAGGATTTTGTGTATGTGAGTTCTTCCTTCTCTGCATAAGGCAGAAGTTGAACCATATCATCTTGTCATCTTGTTTTACTTTGGTGTTCATTTTCTATGCTCCTGTGCCCATGTGGGAAAAGGGGTAAATACTGGAAGCAGTCAAGGAATAAGCAGCTTTTAATTAATGCATATGATCTCAAGCTATAGGTAACCTATACTAGAGATTTGGTGAATATTTTATTCTGAGACTGAGGTTGTGGTATAGTGGCCCCAGTGGGGAAATAATGGTCAGGGAAGCTAAACACAGAGAAGTGGGTCTAGTTTACCTAAGTGCAAGACTAACTAGAATGGGGGTGTTGTGAGTTTTTTTGGTTTGTTCTTGTTCTTAAAAAGACAAGGAGAAAAGTAGTTATGAAACACTATTTTTATTTCATAGAAGATAAATCTGCAATAGCAAAAAGAGTACATTGACAAATTGGAAAGCAAAAGAATCCATTTCATTCCATGGGCTATGGTGAATTCTAACATAACTAATTTAAATCACATGCAAACATAAAAGATGTCAGAGTTAGATATAAAGCAAAATATTCTACACAAGTAATTATGTGCTGTTAGGCATATTTTATGTAAAGAGAAGTTGCACTATAAAGATACGGAGGGATGTAAGAGGCTTAAAGAAAGTAAAATATAGGGAGATATGATGTTTCTGGAAAATACCATTTGTTAACTCTTTGCCTGATTAGACATAGAGAATAGAAAACATTTTTGGCTTGTTTCATTTCATCTGTTAACATTTTGTATACTGTTTGGAATCCACTAGAAAAAGCTATGCAGAGATAACTTTTTAAAAATTATTACGGTCCACTGACAGTTAAATGTAATTTATAATGCTTAACTTGGTGGTCAGAAAGCATAGTAGTACTGTTGGTAATCTTCAGGGATGTGAGGATTCCACACTGGTATACTGTCATGCTTTGCAAAATTTTGCAGGAAGTATTTTTTCCTTTGAAGTGGTTATCAGCAAAGTATTCTTTGTCCCTTGTGGGTAATGGAGAATTACTTTTACAGTGGCTAAAAAAACGGTGTTGAGAAGAGGCTTGTGAGAAGTACTAGGTTACTTCTGTAATTTCATGGTTACGTTTACATGCCAGAGTTTTAATTTGAGGAGATCATAGAATCATCATCGAATGGCATGGGTTGGAAGGGACCCCAAGGATCATAGACCTCCAACCCCCCTGCCACAGAGGCAGGGCCACCAACCTCAGGCCGGATCTACACAAGGTTGCCCAGGTCCCCATCCAACCTGGCCTTGAACACCTCCAGGGATGGGGCATCCACCACCTCTCTGGGCAGCCTGTTCCAGCACCTCACCACTATCTCTGTAAAAAACTTCCCCCTAATATCTAATCTAAACTTTCCTTCCTTTAGCTTTAATCCATTCCCCCTTGTCCTGCCATTGTCTACCCTTTTAAAAAGCTGAATCCCCTCCTGTTTCTCTGCTCCCTTCAGGGACTGGAAGGCTGCAATGAGGTCCCCCCACAGCCTTCTCTTCTCCAGGCTGAACAAGCCCAGCTCCCCCAGCCTCTCCTCCTAGGGGAGGTGTTCCAGCCCTCTAATCATCTTTGTGGCCTCCTCTGAACCCTCTCCAACAGTTCTACATCTTTCTTGTATTGGGGGCCCCAAATCTGGACACAGTACTCCAGATGGGGCCTCCTGAGGGCAGAGTAGAGAGTAGAGATAATCAAGGAGGAAACTTGTTTCTGAAGTAGCAATATAATTCTTGTATCTGTAAGGACCCAACACCTTGATTAATGGAATTCCATGATCACATGAGTAGTATTATCAAAAATACAACATGTATAAACTCTAAGAATCCTGTTTAGGCTTCAGTTTATCCATGTTAATGCTCTAGTGTACCATTTTGTTCTGAATTGCATAATAATATCTTAGTTTGCCCTGCTTGCCATGTTCAAGAAACACTTAATAGTAAATGTACAGGAACCCCAGATGTGATTAGAGAATGTGGACAATGGCCTCTATGATGGAGAAATTTGCTGTTGTAATTAAGGCATTGTATGAAAGTGAGTATCTGGATTGGTAGTCAATTTTTTTCTTTGCTTAGAAAATGATATGTAAGTTTATATGTAGCTATTTAAGCAACTCAGGAGTATACAGCTGTCTTCTAACCTACCAGTGATGAGTTCTTAATCCTCACTCCTCCCCCTGCATTAAGACAAACATTCTAATGCTTCGAATCTTCAGTTGTGGTCTTGTTGATGTGGCATTTTCTTCTACATCACCCAACAGCTACAGGATAGTATTAATGTAGTAGTTTCCATTAATGGCTCAGTAATACATTAATGATAAATGAGTGCTGTCCTCACATGAAGTACTGTCTTGGATAATGACTGACTGTTTATAGAATTAACTATTTGCACATTATTAGTTCACAGAGAGCTGCAGTAAGTGAGCTTCAGAGTAAGGAATGGTGCAATCACTGTGAATTTAATGCATTCCACAACATTAAATATTTGGCTTGTTTCCTGTTATGTAACCTTTATTTTGAAACAAAATATATACTAGATTCCAGCTGTCTTAAATCTCTGTACTTGCTTTCTCTAATATGTTTCACACCTTAGTAGTTATCCTGCATGCACCAGAACTCGGGCTCTGTGGTACCATGGTTCTAAGGAACCAAAATTATTGCTGTTGACTGAAGCAAAGCGTGCATGCTGGTCTATCAAAAATTCCTTCATGTATACTCTGCAAGACTGTCAGCATGCCTAGCATGAAAAGGTATCCATTTTTTGCTTTAATTCTGTTTGGCTTCTCCTTAAACTGACCATTGTGGCATATGCTCATCTCCCATTCCAGATGAGGGTTTCCATCCCCAAATCTAATTTTGAGTCACTTGTTCAAATGTATGTGAAGTTCCCAAGTCAGGATAGTTAAGGCATGAGGTAAGTCAACTAACCTTAAGAACAGCATAGGAGAAATCTTTCCTAGGTTAGACTAGCACTATCACCTCTTTGATAGCTACATAAAACTCCTCTGGCTGTGCTGTCCTATCCTCAGGTTCAGTACTAAGACACACTGCTCATTCTCATTACAAACAAGGTAGAGATGCTGCTTTCATGAGTATTAAATCGTAGTATCTTTCTTTAATTGCTTCAGGATTTTTGCTTTTCGGCACTTCTGATCCTTACCAAGTGTCATTTGTTTATTGTAATTGGAAGATTAGACTGAGAAGAGAGACTGCTTTTAAGCGTACCTCTTGAGGTGTAGTGGAATAGTTGCTGTTTAGAAAAAAAAAATAACAGAAAAAGATCAGGTAAACAGAAAACAATGAGCTGATGCCACAGGATAAACACAGAAATAGTAGACACCTCTGTTATCATTCAGTATAAAGTCTTAGAATAGAAACACTTGCTCTGGGCTTAGTTTGGTTTTGGGGAACTCCATTGTCCTCCAGTGATTTCTGATGGAAGAAAAATTGAGTTAACATTACGACTTTGGGGAGCTGCTGTATTGTTAATGGATATGTTTAGCTCTTTTGATTTCCATTTATGGCTTTGTGGGATTCTGTCTCATGATGAAAATTGTTTGGTTTTACCCATTTTCCATGTAAACATTGGTGCTAAAAATAAAGAGGATAAGCAATTAACACTAAGAAAGTGGGAAGAGATTTTAGTCAGGAACTTAGACAACAAATTTGAATGGTTTACTCTGAAAAAGCAGTTTGTTCTATAGCTATTCATATTAAACTTTTTTCTTATGATGATTAGACCTTTGATTAGTGTAAAATAAGAATCGTTTACTGGCTTCATGACACAGGTGATGCACAACGAGGAATCTGGCAAATAATACTCAGCACAACGACTTAAAGTTTTTCCTCTGCCTCCTAAATAAAAAAAAAGTTTGCTTTCCTATATGCCTTGCCCTTCTGAGTTAACTAACCAAACATGTTGTGGTCACTTTATGAACTTGCAGTAATATCTTCTTGTTTAATTAGGCAATTATGTGCAACTTTTTTCACCTGAAAGCAGTAACAATGATGATTCTGTAAACTAACGAACTTCCAACTTGTAACCGCAAAAAGCGATCAATGTAATAACCTCATTTCTGCCATCTCACTGATCCAAATGTAGAGCAGATGTATTGTGTGGAAGTTGTTAAAATGTTCCTAAGATGTCATTTCATTGTTTCATTCTGACCATCATCATAAATTCTGAGGTGTGTTCAGCCTTTTTATTTAGAAGTTTGACTAGCAAAGCTAGCTAGCTTCAATATACTTTAATATTAGTAAAATATTCTTCTGTCAATAGTGGGTATTCTGCAAGCAGAGCTGTGTTAGTAATTTGGTTACATATTCTGGGAAGCACATAATAACTTCTGGAGATTTATGATTTAGGATGTGGAAAAGGGATCTAGAACATGAGAGTCAAATTTAAGCATCTACCAATTGTTTGCTCCTGCTGCTGCTTACATGTAGCACTGGGCTGGAAGGGCCCTCAGGAGCCAGTGAGTACTGATGCTGTCATTCAACAATTATGAATAAAAAGGAATGGATAGTTCCTAAATTGATTAAATCTCCCCTTCACTCGCCACTAAATGATTATACATCCTAATTGGAAGGATAAATTTTTGCATGGCAATTTGCACCTATTTCCTCTTGTTGTAGCTATAACCTGTATGTTAAAGTGTTCTCTTTCTTTTCTTTTTTTTTTTTTTTCCTCCCTGGCCACTTAATTTCTTTGCAAACTTCTAGATGGCAATTGCAGCCTTTCTAGTCTTTATTTCATCAGGCTGAGCAATCAAAATTTTCTTTAGCCTTGTAAGAGTGGACTGTTTTCTTGTAATTCTAAAAATCTTTTACTCTATCCTTATTTAAATTTGTCTTCCATAAACAAGAATAATCCATGCTTTACTTGTTCAGTATTACAGGGAAGTTTCCAATGCTGCATCGGCTGATGCTGGCAGTAAATATTCCTATTGTGATTGCCTATTGCATCTGGGTTTTAATTCTCCTCTGGTTTTAACTTACAAATTGATTCTTGTTATTTTTCCTGAAGTGCACGTTTTCTTAGTCCCATTCCTATGATACCTATTGTTGAGACATTGAATTTGATAGGTCACCTTGCATGTTTTCTGACAATGTTACCAGCTTTAACTCATCAAGGTACACTTTTACTTAGTGCTAACATTGTAAAAACGTCTGGTAACTAAACATTTAGGGAGTCCCATTGCCCCCTTCAACAGTCCAGCTAGTTACTGCCCACTTTGCTAAACTTCCATCCTCTGAAATCCTTTTGTATATGAAATCCAGGACAACTAGCCGTTTTACTATGTGATGTAATACTTAGTAGAATCTAGAAAGACTAGATCTATTTGTTTCCTGTTTTGAATACAATTTGTCTTACAAAAGATCCCTACTTAATCTGGTGCAATGTCTTTCAGGTCCATGTTTCATTCTACCTCTTTTTCCAGTCATGTCAGTGTTTTAAAGTAGTCTTTTAAAATGTGGCCTAAATCTCTCATACTGCTGAAGCCAGTCTCAGTAAGACTGTAGGTGTCTGTTGGAGCAATCAGTTGTTTTTCCATTCCACCATGGAAGAGTAATAGTCTAGATTGGGGGATTTATTCTTCTTGTATGTCTGGTGCAAAACTCCAAAAAGTTTAGTCATGCTGTTTAAAAAAAAAAAACAAAACCAAAACCTGTGGCATTACCACAAGCAGCAGCCCTTGAAAAAAAAGTGGAGGTTTTCATTGACTTTGTAATTTTTCATGTAAAATATTTTATTCTCTAGTCAGACTGCTGCTACTCCCTCTATCATCATATATGGACATACAACACTGCCCATTGATGCTTTAACTTTTTCTACATGTGGTTATTCAAACCACTGTTGCTAACATAACGTGCACTTCACTTGCCAGGAAGGATAAGCATGTATTTCCAAGATCCCATTGATTTTAGAGAGGGAGGCCTCAGTGGCTTATTTACCCTTCTCTTTCTCAAACTTTATTATAGTTATATGAAGCATGGACTCTGACACAAGGAATCATAAAAATAGTACAAGCAAGAGATACATTAAATGCAGAAATGAAAGTTACATAACTTATCTGTAAATATAACTAAAAAGTATGTAAGAAAACTGGAAGCTGAAGTTGAAGTACCATCTTTTTTTTTTTTTTGTGGATAGAGTCCTTGAAGCCAACACACTTTGTTCCTGAACCCAAAAGTATCTCCTCTAAGAGGTATTTTATTACAACTGAAATTTATTGTTAGGTAATCAGATACATTTTTTTTTTTTTCATTGCTGTATGACAGTGATACTGCCTTCTGATTTTCTTTCTGTCCTGGAAAACACAGGACTTCTCTTTTTTCTTTTTTCTTTTCCAGAATTAAGTACTTAAATGAATATTGTATTTTAGTGGAGTCTGAGCCCAGCTTGTTGGGGTTGCTGTGCTGAGAAAAACATGAAAAGAAAAATGTCCTTAAAGCAATAAAAATGTAGGCCAGCAAGTTTGGTGTTTTGAGTGGGTTTGGATACATATTTTTCTTTTGTTAAACAGTTGTTTTATATAAGTAAACATGGTTCTATCCTCTGTTTTGGAAGGTTAGCTTTGCTGGAGAAAATGCGAAATGGTTTTTATGTGGTTCACAGCTACATATATTAGTGCATGAATAAACCATGTCTTGTTACTCGCTTTCTCATAGTATTATACAGACTTCTGGTAAGTCATCTTTCATTTATAAAAGAGCAAAGAGTAAGTCTTTCCAGTGTAAAAAAGTGAAATTCTGTGGTTTGAATACTGCAATTGATGAGATTTTAGCTCTTGTTTTATGGAAATCTGTAGAACCCAGAGGGAGAGTACTGGATTCTTTCTTCTTAATGTAGCTAGCTCTGTGTGGAAATATTTAGGACAGCTATGGATGAGTCAGTGATTAGTAGAGGATTAGTGGTCATGAGCTGCAGCATCTTAAATCCTCTTGCAGATGATCTTATTTGGATTTTGAATATGCTTTAACTAATGCTCATTAGTTTCACATAGCTAATTGAGTCTTTCCTGAACATCTCTGCATAAGCAAGCCCAGATGTTGTTTCAAAAGATCATGAGAAAATACTTTTAAAAGAGCATGAGAACTTCTTTGTAGTCCTTGACATGTCTGACACTTACGCAGCAGTCTGTCCTGACCACAGTTTTAACATCCAGGGCAAAATGACGCTATTGCAAACACCTCTGCCAATAACAAAAAAAGAGATTTTGTGTCACTTTGTACCTATTTGTAAAAGCCATTGCTTTTATTATCTAATTTTACCCAATTTTCACTGTTGCTCTGTAGTGCTAATTGAGTAGGTCTGTATTGAGTATTATGACTTGTAAGTAAGCTTTGGTATGTATTTGCTGGGCTGATTTTTGTAGTTGTGTTGACAGGAAAATAAGTCACAAATGTGCTGCCCAGTCAATCTAAATGTGGGTCATACATCAGAGGTGGGACAAAGGTAGAGATAAAAGGAAGAAAATAAAAGAAAGGAGATACAGTATGGACGTATCTTGAAATGAGCATTGACGTTCCTATTTCCAGCATGCTTCAGGTTGTCTCAATGAGAAGCAACCCGCATGGTTTTAGGTACCTTGTCAAAAAATGTTTTGCATAGTCTGAGCTTTCTTTGTAAATTCTGCCCAGAGAAATGTGCATAGAACTATTCCACAGATTAAAAAGTTATTAGCCAGGCACAGGGATGTTAACGCTAGCACATGCAGACATCAGATCCTCTGTTCTTACTCGAACTGTCTGTCAGAGCTTTGCTTTGGCCAGCAGCTGTCTGGTGGAATGTGATGCTCCTGTCAGGTGGTTTTACCTCAGATATGGTGTTATGCTAATGTAGCTATAGGATTTCTGTATTAGAGCTTGTTGCAGCAAATCAGACAGCATGCTGTGTGGATTAACATATACATGTAGGAAAAAAAACCCCCACCAATCTGGTGCCAGAGACTGTCTTTCCCGGCAGTGCTTTACTGAAGGTAGTGTAATTGTCCCATGATATTACAGTACCATGCCAGCAACTTCCTGCTAATGGTCTCTGCACAGCAGGAAGGGAGTATAACAGTATGACCATTTAAACAGATTTCTGATATGGAATTGCTCCAGCATGAGGTAGACGTGCAATCAATGTAAAGATAGTATCAAGGATGTTGCATAGATCATGTTGTAGCACAACTTCTCTAATACCTGTTGATTCAGGGGACCAGGTTCTCTTTATCTCTTTTGTCAATGACTCAGTGGGCATATTCTTTTTATTATTAACATAAAATTCAAGGACTCTTATGAATTCCATCACTTATGATATTTTGCACCTAATGTTTGCTTGGAATGGGTGAGCAGCGTAGATTGACTTGTTAGTCAGCTCCATGCTGAAAGTACCAAGTGTGTGTGGTTCTTCCTCTTCCTACATCTCTCAAATTGTAAATTATCAGTTGCTTACCTGAGAGCTTTGCTGATGATACTTAATTTTCTGAAGCAGCATTTTCTTTAACAGGAAGAAAAACTTTGGTAAAGAAAGCAAGCAGCTATGATCTATTTATGATTTGAAACATTGGGGAAAGTGCAACCTCACCTTTACGGTTTTAAAAATGTAAATTTAAGTCAACCTGTTCTGATAATAGCTGTTTATAAGGAATGGTTGCCAACACTGTAAACCTTTTAGACTTTCTTTCAATAAACCTGAGATCATGTTCTGCAGCACTAAATTTGACCTAAGTTCAAGGCTTCAATGTTCAGGATTTTGCTGGGAAAATATGCCAGCTATTCCTGTGGGCTTCCTGCAGAGCTGAATAAACAATGTACTAAATGGATATAGAACTTAATACTGAAGTTCTAGGGGACTTATAGATTTAATTGACATTTTCTAAAGAACAAATAGAACTGTCCTTTTTACCCGAGAGATGACAACTTAAATAGAATGAAAAGCCAGTCATCCCCATGGGATCGAACATGGGAATTAATGCTGAGAAATCTCAAAGTAAGGGAAAGAAACAAAACCAGAAGACTTGCATGTTACCTGTTTTGGTGTACTTTCAGTATTTGTCACAGAGGTAATCTTCAGTAGTCAAAAATAAAGACTAAAGGAAGCAAAGTTAGGCTTTGTTAAAAGACAGCAATATTGTTTGGGAAGATGAAGGAGGTTTGAGATGTAGCTGATCATCAGTGCTGCAGTAATTCCTACATATGTATCCAAGTGGATGCTGAACTGTAGAGACACAGTCAAAACCAAACAAAATCTCACAGTACCAGTACGATGAACTTTTATGAAGACCTGCCAAGATAAAGAACAGAAACTTAAACAATAAACAGTCCTAAAATGAGATGGCTAAGGTGGAATGTGAACAACTTGAAATTGAGTGCTCAATTGTTAATGTTTCAGAAATGCAGTAGTGAATGCTGTAATGAGAAGGCAGCATGTTCCACATGCTTTATATACAAGCGTAAGGACCTTAACTCTGGAGTTGGAGTACACAAGGCAAGAAAAAGACATATGTTAGCAATGGTGAGACAGAAAAGTGAATTTTAATGGCTTTATCTTGGTCATTCTGAAAAAGCTCAGTTGCACTGAGTCTGAGAGAAGCTATCTGTAGCCAGAGGGAAAAGTGCTACCAACTGGCTGAGATGTGGAGAGTGATGACAGTGAGAAATGCATGAACATTGAAGAATATGTGTTCCCCTTATGGGGAAAGGGAGAAGACAACTCTATTCCACCAACGTTATAATCCTGAGAACAAAGTAGTGAAGGTGGGGGACAGGTGTTGTAGAGGCTGAGTGTTGGGTTTGTGTTTCCTTGAGTTTGATATTTTTTTTTTTTGGGGGGGGGGGAGGGGAGGGCAGGTAGGGAGTGCTTGCTTTATGAAATTTTTATCTTTTAAAAACACGGGTGTGGACTTTCTGAAAATTTGGAAGTAAATTTAAATATAATTAGGGAAAGCAATGCTAGATGGAAATGTAAGAAGGGCAATAATAGCTATCAGAAACACTAATAATAAAAGGTGTTGCTGAAATCATTAAGGTTTATAAGGGGAGAAAGACAGGTGATTACGAAATTCAGTGGCAAAACTCCCACTAAAACCACTAGGGTGAGATCAGACTTTGGGGGCAGAAGAGGAAAGAAACAGCAAGCAAATGTCAAGGATGCCAATAAAAGGGATATCTAGATGCAGTAGGACTAGCGTCAAATGTATAAAACGTTAAATTGGTATTAGCACTTCATGCCTTCTGCCTCTGAAGGTAGCACTTTCAGTTCTGCTCAAACCATGCCACAGAAAGACAATATTACTTCTAACGTCCTCTTGTGAGCTTTCAGGCTCTTAAATACAGTTTTAAAACAAATAAAATCAAGTATTGTTGATGCTCTTCTGTGAAGTTGCTACATAATTGCTCAAGAAACATCTGTGGCATGAAATTACAGATCTGTACAGAAATATTTTGCTGTTCCCATGAAAAAAATGCGTAATCCAAATGGCAAACTGGTGTTACTATTACCAATTGGATATTTTAAAACCACATGAGTCTTTCATAGTCAGGAAAACATTATAGTGACTAACAGTGGTCGGCTTCACCAAGGAACACCTCATTCATTCTGCTAGATAGTCCCTTTCTGGCAATGGAAAGGACTGCAAACTATTTCATAACCCAAATGGATATATGGCGAGCTCTTGTGTTTTCCAGTAACTCTTTGGGGAATTCAGCTTCTTGCTTCAGACTTACCTATTTGATGTAGTGGGTTTTGCAATTTGGTAACAACATTGTATAGCTGTTGGTTTTTTTGAAAAAAATTAACACTATTTTCTAACAGTTCTTGAAAGCACCTTAAGTGGATACTACAGGGATTGTGTTCTTCAAGCAAAAGATAAAACAGAATAACCATAGAGGGGAAAACAGGTTTAAGCATTTGAGGAGGTTTGAGTTGTTTCTCACTCTGATTTGTGTGAAACAAACACTGCAACATTTTGTGTAACACTGAAATTGTTCTTTTACGTGTTATTTCTTAGTTACGTGACTCCATGCTATGAGTTTTTCAGGAAGGTATTTTAGGGATTGTCTAGTGCTTGGCATAAGGCATTAAGCTTGTTGTGTTTAGCAGAGTCTAAAAGGATTTGTAAGTGAAATAGTGCCGTCTTATACTGCTATTCCCCTCTTATGTTCTGTTTGTGCCAGCAGCAACCTTTACTCATGTTAAGGGTTCTGTGCATAACATTTTCCTTTTTTTTTTTTTTTTTAAAAAAAGGGGGCTTAAAATGGCTTACAGTATTACTCAGTCTGCTATGTCATCACACTTTTACTTTATTCCAAGACCTGTACTTGTCCATTTGGTAAATTGCTATTGCAACATGGTCATAACTAATTTAATTGTGTAGTCCTAAATGTGGACAAAATTAGATATGAAAGTGTATATTTAGTGTATATTCAAAAATTTCCTTTCTAAATTAATGTGTAATTATTTCTTTTGCTTAATTTTTAACCTATTTTCTGAATTTCTAAAATATTGAGGCACAAATTTAAGTTCTCTTTATCCCACAAAATAAACTTTGTCCTTCCTAAGCCACAAAATTCCACATCCCTACATGAAATGCGTAAATAGAAGTTATGCCTCTCACTCCACTGGGCTTGGCATTGAATGACGGGAGAAGGCATTTTTGCTCACCAGAATGAACCTGAGACTCCAGAACAACAGCATTGAGAAGGTCATTGTGGCCAGATATATGATAACAATCTAATGATGATGATTTTGCCGAGAGTGGGTATAGATGAATAAATTGAAAATATCTTAAATTTCATCCCTCTGAAAATAATAAGCACAAATAATGAATCAATAGACTAGGTGACTTCTTACGTTCAGTTAAAATGGTTTAGGCAATGCTGATAATCATCATATATTAAAAGCACGAGAACTTAGATTTTTTTTTTCTCTGATACTACATGAAATAGAAATATTATTTGAAGGCAATGCAATTTCACAGCCTTTGTGACTTGATTTACTTGAGGCACCAAATAATGGTGGTCATGTCATTGCTGAGAACGCAGTGGGGAAGTGATGCTAGACATGGACTAACTTGTCTATAAGAACACCCTGTCTAGCCAGGACGCTCACCAATTAATTTTCTAGTCTAATTTTAAAACAGATTCTGAATCTCAGAAGACTATTTTGTGAACCTCTTGTTTCAAACCATTGCAAACTTGTTGAATCGTGCAAATACTTGTCTGAGGCTTTAGGATTTATGCCTGTGGGATTAAGCGTGGGCTCTGTAGTAGAGCACTTCTTAAGACAGTGCCACGAAATGTTGCGAAGGATCTGTTGGAAAGATGCTTGCAGCTAGTAAAACTTACTGTCTTCCCTTTAATGTGAGAGAGTACATGGAGTACAGTAATTCCGTTCTGACAGTGATCTTTCATGATTTACACTGGTAATTCCTGATTTCACTGTACGATAGCTCTTCCTCTTGGGAGCTATTCAAGGATGAATTATTTCCAGGAGTGAAAGCAGCTGCAGTTTGCATTTCAGAATCAAGAGACTGCAGTGGTTTTCATCAGGAATATACAGAGAGAGGCACCTAAATTATCATTATTTATTGTGACTTCAATTATTTAGTACAGTTTTGTGGAAAAGGTTATGTTCGTACTTAATAAAATTATAGCTTCCTTTATGCTGGCTGGTTAGACAGATAGAAAGGTGTTTGGTTTTTTTAATGAGTCGATAAGTGAACCGAGAATCACTGAAATCCTTTAATGTAGCTCTTGCTCAGAGGCCAGAGTCAATTTTGCTTTTTTGTGCAACCAATCTGTGTCAAAAACATTGTCTGTACGTATAAAATACTACTATATCTGGCATGAGTAGACGAAGTAAAGTGAGCTGCTTTTTTTTGTTTGTTTGTTTTGTTTACCTACCTTTAAAATCATAGAATAGAATCATAGAATTGTCTTGGTTGGAAGGAACCCTTTAGATCATCAATCAATAGCATAGTTATAGAAATCTCATCTATAAAATAATTTCAAAACCTGTCTGAAAACAAAATTTTCTAAAAGGAAAAAAATGACCTCACTGTAACACTTCATGTCAAAAAATCCTGACAAATATTCCTTACAAAGCAGCCAAAACCAGGGGAAAGAAATTTTTAAAAGTTTCTGTATAACTTATAGTTTTGAAAAGAATATGTCATTTAAAATTATGCTTAAATTTAGGACTTTGTAAGCATGACCAATCTAACCAAGATCTTTCTACAGAACAATAGTACTTGTAATAATGAAGCTCTCCAAAATGGGAGGGAGGGCGAGTTCAATTTGGAGAAAGAAGACAGAAGTATAGGAAAGATGAGTTATGGAAACTGAGAGAAAACAAAATAATTCACCCCTCCCTGTGTGTTGTCCACTTCGCCACCATGGTGACTAAACAATGCTGTCTATTCATACTTTTTCACTAAACAGGTAGCTGAAGCTGTTATCTTCTGAGAGTGCCTGCAATGAATTCTGCCTACTTAGAAATACATGTGCAGCATGTCTATGCCAGTGTAACATCTGTGTCCTGAGACAGGGAGGCCTCAATTGGATGCTGTGTACAAATGGAGTTGCACGATACTGTGTTCTTGCATTAAAATCTTTTGTACATTTCTAAACAAATTTTGTAAAAGCCAAACACGAATTTTTATCCAAGCAAGAGAAGTTATCTGGAACCGATGTTTTACAGGCATCAGCCAAACTGAGGACTATTTTCCTTCAATGTGATTGCAGTAGAAAATGAAGCATTCTCAAGCCAGCTGTGGTGTACTAGTCCAGAGGTTTTAGATTAAAAAAATGTGTGCTGTGACCTGGGCAGAGTCATCACACAGCTGATAAAGAATAACAAGTCGTTCCTAGCAAGAGCTGCTATGCCAAGTAAGGACTCTTAACACTTTCCAGTGTGAGTGCTGAGAGGTCCTATTGATTTAAGGAGACAGTACCATGACAAAACCTGCCATTTCTCCCTCAACAGCAGTTTACTGTACAGAGTGCTTTGCAATTCCCAGGGTTTTGATCACCAGGAAAGCAATTGTCTCCAGAACTGTCCCCTTAAGACCTACTCTGTTGGGTCAGTTTAGGATACACACATGCACACACCCCCTCCACCCCCCAAGATGGTGCATTGTGTGTATAAATGGCAGATTTAAAAGGAATGTTCCAGATTTCTGCAGTAGTGTTAGCATATTTTTTGTAGAGATGAACAGTCAGTTCTCTGGGAGTTTCCAATACATGTTGCTAGTATGTGCTAGTATAATCCAAGCAAAATGAGGTCCTGGCAGCGCATGAAGTAACAGGCAGTATGGGGAGGCAGGCGAGCGTGGTCAGTGCCAGGCAGAGGTCTTCCCAAACAGAGACATCACAGTCACGTAAGATACTTTGTTGACTGTAGATACAGCCAGTTCCTTTTTTCCTGCCAAGTCATATGCCTGTTGTTAAATTATTGCCATCTGTTAGTTGGAGACTCCCTTTAGAAACAGAAGAAGGCCAACCACAGGGGCATATGGCTTAAGGGAATTTTACTTTACCTTGAGAAGTGATTTTTCTCTTGTAACACATCAGTCTTGCGTGTATCCCAACATGAATGGCATGGTAATACAGTGGGAAATACTGAAATATCTAGGTTTTGTTTGCTCGGTGGGATGGGGTTTAACTTTCCTTGTAAAATGTTTTTGGAGATTTCCATTCTTCTTTCTAACAATCCCTAAAAATAGTCTATATGTTTGAATTCCTGAGGTGAACAACCTAAGGAGAAAGGAATGTGTGTGACTGTCTAAGACCCTAGGTCATGGGAAGACAGAGGGCCCAATTTAAGCTAGATGCAGGTCATATTGAAGAATGAGCAGCTCATAGCTTGGATTTTCCCCAAGGCTAGCAAAAGTCTAATGCTGTGTAGATTATCACTTGCATTATCTGTGTATGCTTGCACAGAATTTATAGCCAAGCACTTCCAGACAAACGTGTGCTAATATGTACCTTTATGATGATAAGAGGTCTCTAGTCCAACA
The DNA here is from genome assembly GCA_027925045.1 of Hypotaenidia okinawae. Lineage (NCBI taxonomy): Eukaryota > Metazoa > Chordata > Aves > Gruiformes > Rallidae > Hypotaenidia > Hypotaenidia okinawae. The sequence goes on from BSDF01000007.1 coordinate 8,723,141, forward strand.
TTCTGCTCAAAGTAGGGTCAGGCTTTGAAGTCAGCCCAAATCATTCAGGACTTTATCCAGATAGGTCTTAAAAACTTCTACTGAAGGAGACTATATTAGTCTGGACACCCTGGTCCAATGGTACCATCCTCATGATGAAAAGCTTTTTCTTTTACTCTACTTGTACTTTTTCTTAACTAATACCCATAGCCCCTCATCCCCCCACCATATACCACTGCAAAGTCTGACTTCATCTTCTGAGTTAGGTGAAGCTGCTCCTTCTCCAGGCTAAACAAGCACAATTTCTTCAGCCACTCCTGGCTCAGGTTCCCGACCATCGTCGTGGCCCCCTGGCTGTATTCACTCCAGCTTACCAATGCTTTTCCAGAATAGGGCATAAAACTGGATGTAGTACTCTCTGTGGTCTGATAAATGCTGAATAAAGGTAAATAATCACTTCCCTTGACCTAATGGTGATGCTTCTGTTGATAAAGCCCAGTGTGCCAATTCCTCCTGAGTGTCTAGGTCTGTTCTATTGTAATTCAAACCAACAATTTTCCCTGTGAACTTGTCAACTGGTTCCCTCAGTTAGCACTGGAATGAGCTGGACTACACAGATGCAAGTTAGAGTTGATCAAGACTCTTATTTTTAACTCTATCTGTTAGAGTGGGAGTTACTGTGTTCTTACACATCCTGCAGAGTGGAAAATCCTAGCTTTTTTTTTTTTTTTTTTGAGGATGTCAGCAAACACCAGGTAGTTTGTGAACAAGGGCTGCATAATTTAACAATTTTTAGCAAACTCGTCTTACCAAAGCTATCACTAAACAAGTCACTTCAAAAATTAACATCTTTATGCTTTTCATAAACTTTCTGAATCAAATCTCTTGGTTTAGTTCCCATTTTCTTCAAAACATTTCCATGACTTCTCCAAAGTATGTAGGGTGTTTTGTGTCTGTGTGTGCGTGTGAAAATAGATCTCCATGGGGAAAAATCAGGACAACTTAAAAATATGAGATTAGACTGGAATGGAAATTTTACTGTCATGGCTGTGAATTTTTAATTTTTTTTGTACTGAAGGGTTAAGGTAGAAATAAGGACTTTAGCATGCACCAAGCCTCTCTTTGGTCTTAATGGCTAGAAGTTCTGCACTGACTCTGAAAGTCACCTGTGATCAGGTATTTGAGGTGTAGATGTTCTAACTACAACAGAAAACATGACAAAAGAGTGTTTCACTTAGATGTTAGGTGAGTATTTGAGATGTAAGGAGCACTGATGTTGCTGATACTCTGTATAGATGCTGTTGTTGCTAAGTAGCATGCCTACTTAAAGTAGTGTGTTACAGGCAAGATAATTTTACCCTAGAAAAGATTAAATATTAAATATTTAGCAGAAGTTGAAGACAGAGGGTGAGAGGGCTAAGCTGTATAAAAAGGTGAGGAGTTGTCACTGGGAATATTTAGAAGGACTGTAGAGTTCATCTACTGTTTGGAAGTATGCTGCTATTATAAATCAAGGTCTACCCTTTACAAACATGTAACGTATAGTATGGAAAGGTTTTCTCATTGATTCAAATGTGTCAGACATGTCTGGGCTACACCATCTACCCTTGTCTTGAATAGAAGTCTGCCTGAATCTCCTCAGTAAAGTTTTAAGATATTGATATTTGTGTATTGATTCCCATAAAGATCAGCTGTTGCAAACCTCCCAAAGTCTAGACTGTTGTTAATAGTTCAGGCTGTTATAAGGATAAAGTTTAGAAGAAAGAAAATTAAGTTCTTGTCTTATTTAATCTGACCTTCAAAAGGCTATTGGGCAGTATCTCCTGTAAATAAGGTCTTTCACTTATGTCAGCTTTGGCACCTAAAATGATCAGTTAGTTTGAAATATTTTGGCCATGTAGTGTTGACTTAAGTGCTTGCTCTCAAGCTTGTCAAGCAAAATCTTCTATGTATTCAATGTACTTTTATTTGCATTTTTAAAACTATTAACAAATACATGTGGTGAATCACCAGTTCAGCTTTACAGAATTACTCACTGTGCTTCCACAGTAGTTTTGTTGCTACATTCAAATATTTCATCCATACACACCTGTAACAGTCACTGTACAACCTCAATGGACCTGTAGGGACTTACCTCACGTAACCTTCTGTTGAGAATAGTACATCCTGTCTCCGCACATGAATGACCCCGTTTCCAAGACAAACCAATGTTTTTAGCTATGTGCCACTACAGTATAGAAATCAGTTGATTTCTTTAGCTGTCATTAAGCAAATTCTTAAGCGCTTCAAACTTTCCTTTATTTGCAGTGTTCTGCATAGTGGTAGTTTGACATATTTATAGTTTTTAGTAAACATTTGTGTCACAAATTTAACTACCTGTCATCTTAGCCTTTTGCTTTCTAGCATGTTATGTATGTGATAAAGTATAAATTGCCTTACTCTTTTTTTAATCTTCTGTTTATTTACTGTGAGTGTTCCACAAACCACTTTATTAACTGGGGAGATGCATAGGCATTTAAAAGTGAGTGAAGTCTAATGATCCATCAGACTGCAAGCCATTTTTACTCTTCCTGTGTATTAGTATAGGAAAGCTCTTGCTTCTTGGTATTGATCATTTTCCCCTGAGGAAACATCTTTTAACTTTAACTTGGTCACTTTCTAGTTAGTGTTTTATTCCTTTTTCCTTCCTGTCCATTTCTAACCAAAACCTTTCTTCCTGTGATTCTCATCAACTGTGTAACCTCATCAAGGTGATGAAATTTTGGATTTTGTCTATTCTGTTTTTAAATCAATTTTCCCTTTTCTCCACCAAAAAAAAATTAAAATATTAAAGGCGTGTCTGTTGCAATAAGGTGCAATCCTTTTTACTTAAATCACTTTGCTTGACCCATTTCTGTCCTTTTCTGGCTTTAGAAAGCTGGATAAATATTATTTAGAAAAACTGAAAACAGTGAGTTTTCTCGCACGAAACATAAAAAGCTGGAGATGCAATTAAACTTTTTTCTTTTTTTCTTCCCCCCCCCCCCCCATTGGTGTACTGCTCAATGGAAACTCATTTTGGCAAAGACAGAAAGCTGTGGCTAAACAACGTTAGTAGATGAGTCACTTTAAGACAAATGGAAAGAAATGAGGGGGAAATCCACTCTGCAGCTTGATAAGACCCAAACTAAGTCCAGATGGTCTCTGTAAATCTTCCCATACTTGCCTGAAGAACAGCAGACACAATTATGCTTATGTTTTCAGTAGTACTTGTTTTCTTGGTACAACAGGAACTTTTAAGCACATTGGGAACCTTCTTCACCAGGTTTCTCCACGGTGTAAGATTAATCAGGCCAAGCTGAACACCACATCACTGGCAGAGGTGTTGATAACAGCTTAATAAGGATTATAACTGTAAATATTAGGAATAACAGTTCAGTGACTAAAGCCTTCATTAATATGAATAACTGAAAATAAAAGAGAGGCCTACCTTCATTCCAGTGCTTTGACTTTTCAGAGATCACTGAAACCCAGACCTCTAGTTCCAGAGTATCCTTGCTGAATCCTTGGCCAGATTCCAGGACAGATGGAGTCTCTGGACTCATGACAATGAGGCAAATCCCAATAAGCATGCGCAGGCAGGCTTAGTGTTTCAAATGTTTATGTGCTTGGTGGGTTTTGACAAGAAAAGTGAAATATGTTGGGCCCTATCCTTTCAAATTTCAACATTTTGCTCCCTAGCTTGGAGTTATGAAAAGCTTTTAAACAAAAAGCATTCTTCTTCTGTGTGTATTTTTTTAGAAGTGGCAGAACAGTTTTATCTCAGATTGTTCCTTCTCCTTCCACTGCTTCCATATCAGTGAGAGAGAGAGAGTTTGAACGTGTATAATTCAGTGTAAGGAGCTACAGCTGTACAAAACTCCAAAAGTGCAACTATGTGATGACACACTTGGGCCAAATGTGATAGAGATGATGCTTCCAGTATGGTCTACAATGTGTGAGAGAGTCTGTTCATAGCAGTATGTATATACTTCTACATCAGAACTATAAATGCATTATGCTTTCCACTGCTTTTTTTTCCTGCTATTTCATTGTCAAGAAAATGCAATTGAAACAAGGAGTTCAGGGTGCAGTGCTACGGATATAATTCCAGTTTGTGTAGATTAGAGCTTCCGAGAGCTGTTGGCTGATGATTAAAACTCTGTCAAAGCCCTTGAAGTTTAACTTGCGGCTCTGAGTAGCCATTGGCTGCTATGTTGGTCAGGCATCACTCACCACTTACTAATCAGTCCACTGAATTCAGTGCAAAGGCGATGCAGGCTAGGAAGACATTTTCAAAGAACAGTAATGTTAGGAAGCATGACTTTTTTGCAGAAGCTATTGTGTAAACACAAGTGTAAATCACCTTTGAAGTAGCTCCCATCAACAGGTTTGGCCCTGAAGTTCTTGGTTGAAAAGTGATTAGGTATGGGCCAGAATGAAGTAAAACTGCTGGCAGCTGCTCTTTGAATTCAGCCTGTTTACTGCTTTAGCTCATCAGCTAAAAACAAAAGAAGCCCTGCTAACTGGGGAAGGTGTGAATGTGAGCACAGCTGCATAATCTTTGCCAAGCAAACCACATAAAACCTCTTTGAATCTACTTCACGTCTGGTGAGCTCTGGATCCTAACCCTTGTCCACCCGCTTTCTCATCACACGCACTAGAATCGGTCCCATGTTCAGCTTTGCGGGGGAGAGCAGAGACCTGTTTGACACTGTGATAAATTACTTGGTCCCAAACAGAATTATAACCAAATAGGAAATTTATTAAACGAATAAAAGCAAGCAAACGGCAATGCGGTGCACATGCAGGACTGGGTGCGCCGGGGAGTCTTTGCTCCACCAAGATGCACACTGTACAGTTCCAGTCTCTGGCTTATATATTTTTACAGGGATAGCACCGCCCGCCAGCTTAAACTGACATGCTGGAGTGCCAGCTAGGCGACACCGCCACCCTCCCTCCCCCCAAGACATCCTTTAGGTGAGCTCTAGCTTTTGTCTTGCTAACAAAGTCAGGCTGGTTCTGCAGACTTGAAGTGCCTAATTTCTTTATTCTTCTTTTCTTCTTTCTTGCTATCTCCTCCTTCTTAGGGACAAGTTGTTTCGCACGAGGTATCACAATGCCCTTAATGTGCCAACATTGCGGTCTTTTATATAGTTTGTTGCTGTTTCAACACACCTCATTCAGTACATGCAAATATCTTAAACTGTCCCTCCCAGGCCCATGGCAGTACAAAGGTATGTCATTACGCACCCCCAACATTATTCCATATTAACACGCATCAGAGGTACATATATCACAACACCATATGAGTTTTTCAAGCAAGCAGCTCTTTCTCTCCTGCATTTTGTTGTGACTGAAGTCAGGGGTGAGAGTACTACAGGTTAGCTCACTTCCCCATAGCAGAGATTTGCCTGTAAATGTTCAGCAGTCAACACAACCAGTTTGTTTTGCAAAGGGCAGCAGAGCAATGGTGTGCCTTACTGATACAGTTATTTTGAGAGATTTTTCTTTGCATTCAGCCAGGTCTTTTGATTTCAAAACGCGAAGCAAATTCCACATAGACATAGACTGAAATAGGAGGAAAATAGCTCCAGACAGCCCTTAGAAACTGAAGCATCAGTGTTTCATTCAACTCTGTGTAAGAAGCACCATAAAAGGGAAGAGGGTTCTAATTTGTCTTTAAACCTGACTAGATGTGGACATCTGGTTTTGTTGTTGTTTTGGGTTTTGTTTTAACCTGATAAAGGAAAAGAAAATAGATGCAAAAGAAGCTTTTGCTGAGAAAAATCTTTCTTGTACTAAGAGAAAACAAATTGTAGAAGAACAAATTCAGAATACTGTCAACAGAACTAAATGTACCTGTCTGACATCAATCAAGTTCATTTCATGTGTTTATGGTGTTTAAGTTTATAGATCAGAGAAGTTTGACAAAGCTGGTGTTTGTGAGGAAACATTTTTTTCCAACAGTAGAGAAGCGCATGAATTCAAAGTGCCCCTCCACCACAGCTACATGAAAGAAAAGGTTTTTTTGCTGCTAATTTTATTTCCGTGTCAGTTGTGGGTTTGCATGTTTTGAAAAATTCTAATGTGCTTTCTTGATTGCTCACTTAGCTATCAACAGCATGGCTATGCTTCTTGGAATGCAGTTTGTCAAACGGAAGACAAGAGGAGAAATGGGCTAATCCTTTAAACTGCAAAAGGCCAGCCAAAACGTACAATCTGTAAGATCCTTTAAGCAACCAGAAAGAAAAGGAAAAAATGTGTGCTATGGAAGTGTTGTGAGCATTCAAGCTCAATCAATAATTTCATCTCAGGATCAAATAAAAACCTTACAGATTAGATACTGAACTTTGTAGCCTTAAAAGCATAGCTTTGAGTTGGTTTTATGATGGGGGAATAGTCATCAGGAACTGATGCAAGAGTTATAATTTGAGATAGTTAAAGAATGAACAAAAAAAAAGAGCTTTTTTAAGTACTGCTGAGAATTAATCCAGCCGCAGATCTGGCTACTTACCATATTCCATCAATAATATTAATTCCCTGGTTGAGAGCAAGTGCTTTTCACACCCACTGCCTGCTTGTAATATATTCCAACAAGGAAGCATGAGGTGTAGAAATGCACTTTACATAACTCAAAAGCTGCTAAGAAACAACACAGTGACATTTAAGTTAGTGTAGACTGCAAATACCACAAGCAGCAAGTTCTTATCTTGCTTAACATTCTTTCTGAAGAGTAGTTTTGCTGCAACACATTGACAATGGTAGGAGTAATATTTATGGTCTAGAGGCACATGAAGTTAAGAAATATAAAATTAAAAACTGTGAGTGGTTTAAAATAAGTTACTCTGAATTTATACAGATAGACATGGAGCACCTACAAGAGCTGTTCACAACATGGATAGATGATGGTTTACTTCTAGCTGACAGCATACATCTGAACTCGCATAGCCTCTCCGCATGTAAAATCCAAGTGTTTTAAGGCTGGGTCAGCCTGACTGCTGGCTGCTGTGCTTCTGCTCTCATCCCTATTTCCAAGAAGTCCCTCCTGTGAGATTTCTCACAAACTAGTTGGATCTTGTACTAAGGCAAGAAAGACTTGCATCTTGTCAGCAAGGATCCAGAGAGTTGAGAGGCAGCATGACTGTGCAGTGACAAGTAGAATAGCAGTCAGAAAAGAGATGAATACAGGTGCCTGTAGACTTTTGTCTCCTGTATGTGCTTGAGTCCTTTAGAGAAGCTATTTGATCCTATCTCAGAATTCATCAGATGTGATTAAAACAAAAGAGTTTAACTTTCTCAACTTTAAAATGAACTATCCCTGCCCTGTCTTTAAGACTTTCCCTTATACAGCAGATTGCCAGGCATCAATATCTCTTTACAAGTATAACTACAGACAGTGCTGAGAAATACAGAGGGAAGGAAGAGTGGATGTAAAAATGAATAAATAATGGAGTGGAGGAAAGGGTCAGCTTCTCAAGATTTGCCACTACTTAAATTTGTTTGTAAAAATGGTCATAAAATGTAAAGCAACGTGAATTTTCAAAAGGATAATCTAACTGACAGAGTTTCTACAAATGCAAATGTTATCTTACGCTGACTTGAAGCAATGTCTAATGAGAGTTTAAGAGAAGATGATGATTTCAAAGCAAATGTACACAGATCTTCTGAAAAAGATTCATGAAAGACAGCTGGGGAAGGTAATGTGTAAAAATGAGTCAGAAATTCCATTTATTTGGCACCTAAGGAAGGACAAATAATGCAAATGTGATGGGAATATGACATACGTGCACAGAACCAGAGCCTAATTGAAAATAGCTTAGAAAAAAGTTCATCTTGCACCTAGCAGTGGCTGTAAGGAGGTAGCAACTCATTTAATCCAATAAAGAATAAAACATTAGTGCTGATGATGATTACAGTCATTTTTTTCAGAACTATCTTAACTAAGCCACGTATTAGTCAGTGCTCTGCCTTATTTCTGGCTAAGTCAAAAGCAGATGAAGTAGTTTTGTGATGAGGTCATTTCAGATAATGGATCATTGGGAATTTTTAATATTTCCAGAGGACTGGACTTACACTTGCATACCCATTAGCAAGGTTCTCATTATTGTTACACGTAATTGCTGTGCAAGCACGGACCAGAAAAACCTAAATGTTTAAAACCTTGGTCTTTATTTTATTTGTGCTATGTGTTTTTTGGAATTCAAGGCTTTATTCCCTTGGATAGTTGTGTCTTTCTGTCGGCATTTGGATACACAACACCTTTCTCATGCTCACTGTTGAAAGTTGCTGCTTAAAAAAATAACATAACTAGTACAAGAAAATTATAGCAACAGTGACAGAGAATTACACTTTTTTTTTTCTGGAAAGTACAGTATAGCAAAGTAGAATCTATAAAAGCCTTGAATGGAAAGAGTGGGCCAAACCAGCCATACTTATGCAAATGAAGCAAGCAGAGTACTTCAGGGAAACTGGAGGCTGATCTGAGTCTCGTTAATCATAAAAGCTTATGAGAGTGCGGCCAGCGATGCTTAGAAATTGAGAAAAAGGAAAACTAAATCTCTGCTGTCTACTCAGCAGCATGAATCACATAAACATCTACAAGTGTAAGAATCAACTGTCACTCTACATAAGCACGAATCCAGAGCGTGAAAGGTCTAATAGGCAGTTGTATATTTTTATCCCACCTGATAAGATTTGCATTTCCCTGAGTAATCGTGTATAAGATGGTACATTGATATTGTTCTCTGGCATACCAATTGGGATTTGGAAAAGAAAAATCAACTGTGTGTTAGCATTATGCATTTATGTCCAAACTGTCATTTTAAATTTTTTTTTTATTCTGTGTTTGCTGCTTTAAATATTTAAGATTTTTTTTATTCTGAGTTACTTTATCTCTATTATAGACCAAAGAAAGTAACTATTTTTATAACTTTTTAAAAATAAACAAGTCCTAAAATAGGCAGAGCAAAACAAGGCTAAATGGGAATTCTTCCTTAGTGCAATCATGCATTATTTTGCATGAGGGGCTGTTACACAACTGTTTTTAGGCAGCATGAGTATTCCCATTAATTCATGTTAATCATAAAAATCTCCTTCACTTGAAAGGATCCTCTGCAAATCGTTACTACTACAAAGAGTGGTTTTATTTTGCAAGTGTTAAATTAAAAATATTTGGGATTATTTTGAGGGCATAGTTATATAGAATAGTTATGTTTCAGTCCTGTTAATTTTGGATGTCATGTTGTGGTCTTAAAATGTGAAATTTACCTGTAGGTTCTAAAAGACAAAGCCAGGAAGGAGGGCATATGGGAGGAAATAAAAATTCCAGATGAGAACAAGGCGTCCATTTGGCAATGTCTTATCCTGATAAAGAAATGCTACTGTACCAAACATGCAATTGTCCTGCAATGTAAACATTTATCTTCTCCTGGGGACTGTTTTTCTTTCTTTCACATCAAAACTAATGCTTCTGTGGGGTCCTAATTTATTAATAGTACTTGATTCAAACTTTTTCACCAAGAAACAATCATGTAAAGGAGAACATCTACCTTTTGTAGAAGAGGAAAGGATCACTATCAGTTTGTTTTCTGAAATCTAATTTTCTCATAGATTAAATTCCTATTTCCTAAAGGCCAGTTTTTATAGAGCATGTTGTGCTCCCTTGAGGTCAATGGAATCAACCTGTTGGCCACTGTGATTCCTTTTATATGTTTCAGTTCAATTTTGTGAGTAATATTATGTAACTATTAGATAAAATTAGCCTTCAAAAACTCTTGTCAGTGTCTCCATTATTTGTTACTTAAATTTGGAGACTGCTAGAAAGGTTTAAATAAAATGAATCAAACCTGAATTTTTTTCTTGTTTAATTAAAGTAATTTCTTAGAATTGTTAAGAAATACTACTTCTCTTTCATATAGCAAAGCACTATAGAAACACTATTCAGAATTTGACTGTTTTCCTTTTAGAGCTGAAAGTTCTCATGATCTCCTAGGTGATTTAAGAAAAGGCTATTACTGTACCAGCAATCATAAGTTCACAGCAAATATGTGGATAAACAGGTATTATCTGGATGATAAGCAGAACAAATCTACTAAAGAAAAAAGGAAGCAATAACCACCAAAATATCATGAGTGGGTTTTTTTACTTTTTACTAGTGGATCCAAAAGCACTTAGAAGCTTTCTGGCAAGCCAGCAAAGTGGTGTTCACACTTCTGTAGTACATGCCATGAGATTCTTCACTGTGAAGTTTAGGGAGACAAAGGCAAAACCACAAGATGCAACTGTAAGTTTTTTGGCATATATTTTTAGCAAGAACAGAAGAGTTTTCTATGAAGGAGGAGTGCGTAGAGAGAGATTCAAAAGAGAGTGTGAATGTTAAACAATGGGAAATAAAAGAACCAGAATCTTGGACCTGTAAGGATCACTAAGAGAGGAAGAGGAATGAAGCCTGTTTCTCACAAGTCACTATGTGATGAATACTAATGGCCACTCAGGATACCATATTAAAAGCCTAGACTGGACAAACTGTCACTGGGACTCTCTCTTTCTGATGGGCTTCTGGATGTACTCTCCACTTCATCAGGCTCTTTCCTTACAACTTCATTTTAGCCTAAGCACAATGTGGCAAAAGCTGAAGCCTTGGAAAAAGTACAGCCCACATTAGAACATCAAGAGGGATGACCTTTTCATATTTATGAGAAAAAAGCTGAATTTGATGGAAAAAAAAATATGAGCAAGCTAAAAATGATCTAATCAACAAAAAGAAAGATTGCAGCATGTGAACGGAAACATAACACACTATAGAAAATTGTATTTAATAGAGAATCTGTGATTTCACAAGAGTAAAACCTAACCTAACCCTTGTATTTTATCCCATCTGTTTATCTTGAAAGACAAACTAAGTAGCACTCAGGTTTGGCTAAGAGCTTCTGACTGTCAAAATGACTGCAGGTAGCCAATGTGCAGTGAGTCAGCCTCTTAATACCTCTTTCTAACTATTTCAGATTATTCACATTTCTTTTTGAATTAAGGAAAACCCATCCGAATTTTAATTATTATTTTTACTTTAAAATAGTAATTGTTTTGTAAAATTATGAAGTTCTCAGTGTACTGTGCAGCTTTCAGAATATATGTCTGTCTACAAATTTCTGTAGCTTTCAAAGGTCTTAAGCAGTGGGGTACCTGTGGGTCAAGTTCAGATCCAAAGTTGCAGGTGCAAGATTCTGATAGCCTGCATAGATTCCTTTGGATCATTAGCTCCAAATGTAAATTAGTTCAGTTACTGTGTGAGGCAGTGTTGCATATAGAAATAGATAGACACTGCTGTACTCTGTTGCCAATTAATTTTCATTTTTTTAATCCTTTTTAGTATGTAAATTCTACCTAAAAAAGTATTGCTATGGCATCTTTCTCTATTGTGGAATAAAAAGGCTGAGTTCTTACATGAAATGGGAAAAAAGACATCACACAACCTAACATGTTTAATGCAAACTGCAGGAGAGAGCCCTCTGGCATGGGCAGTGGGATTATAACTGGGGTGTATAGATTGGAGTTAAAAACAGCTTATTGTAATAGAAGCAGTTGAAAGGAGGCAGCCTGGGAATTTTAGGGGGTTGTTTAATATGACATTATTGAGAATTGTCTGATATATTTACAAAAATATGAATTTTTTTCTAGTGTTAAAAACTTGGGCTAAATGTCCTAGCAATACAAATTAAAATTACGTATAAAGTACTAAAAGTAGACTCTTATTAGAGAATTAATTGCTTTGATTAATGTAGTAATATGTACAGCTTGAAATGGAAGTTAAGAGAATCCACATCCATGCTCTTCAGCTATATGGGAATAGTATGTAGAAGGAGCCACTAATGCCATAGTTTCCAAAATGCTAGATTTAAATGTTTCTTTGCTTCCCAAAATAGTCTACTTCAAATTTCAATACAAATATGTGCTGAAGAATCATAAACTCTTCACTGATTTTTAAATAATAGTCTGAGAAGTAAATTACAGATATAAAAATATTTACAATACAGCACAAAAAGAAATAAGGTTTGGAAGGAATTCTATAGTTGTATATAAACAAACCTTTGACCATGAGAGATCAGGAGGAAAGATTAATTTTATGGTTTCTTATTCTGTAGCTGCTCTGCAAGAATGTTTGAAGCTTTTCTTAGAAGCAAGTGATACCAGCTACTATGGGAGATTGAAGGCAAAGTTGTTGGGGTTTTTGGTCCAGTACAGCAGTTTCATTGTATGATTGAAACCTGTTCTTACCCATTTTTTCCTCTCTTGATAGACTATTTAGCTGTGACCCATTGGCCAAATGTACAATTTCGGCAAGAGTAGGGCAATACATCTTCATGAATGAAATGTAAAAGTTGCATTACACAAAAAGGCAGATGGTTTACCACAAATTATTTTGGTGAATGAAAATTGAGAAATCTTAAGCTTTTTGAATTTTTATAATTAAAATCCTCCAAAGGGCTTCTTGAGCATGCAGATTTCTGGAGTGATAGAAGATCCCCTACAGTTTGTGACTAATCCATAGACTGATTAGTTGCACAACGAAAAGTAAACACCATTTAAGTTTGGAACTTCTTCTGCCATCACAGTTTTGTGTTTGCAGAAGCTGTTTGAGAAAAGACAAACAGTCCTGAGATGTAGAGGAGGAAAAAAATCCTGTCTTACTGGGTCATGCAAGTTTAAATTGTAAAAGGTAATGACATGTCTAACATCTGTCTGGTAATCCATAAGGCTGGCTTCGGGGTTACGTTCCAAAGTGTGTGCCAGGAAAGACCAAAGAGTAGCATCACATCACAACCTCAAATGTTTACAGGCTCCAACTTTGTGAAAATATAACTCTTAAGTACCCTTTCTAATGATTTCAAAGGATAGCACATTTTTTATCAAGACTGTGAGTGCTTTAGGCTGATCTTCCCAGTTACAGTCCTTCTTTGTACTAAAAATATGAGTTGTCTTTTAAGAGTTTAGCTTTCTTTGCTTATTTAAGACAAAATATATAGACTTCATACCATGAGTTTTATTTGCTTATGAGTAACTGCATCTGTTAAGATAACTATAACTAATGATATTAATGCTATAAAATAGGCAAAACTATAGGAGTGAAATAAGGTAGGGCAGAGTGTCTCTGAAACTGGAAACTTATAGATCATATCTTTAAAGATTTTTTCCCCTCAGAAGTAATAATACATTCATTTAACAAATTATTTTATTGTAGAGCTTGGGGGATTTTATTTTTGGGGTTGATTATTGTTTCTGTTCTCATGCATTTGAGTTGGGCTTCAGTCAGAAGTTAAGCATGTTGTTCACTGATCCTGTAGTTCAGATGCTCTATGTATTTGTAACCTGGGTGCTTCACCATGCCTGAGCTACTGCCTCTCCTAAATACTGTGTGGTATTACCATTATTGTCAGCAAGGATGTGAAAGTGACAGTACCAGCTATTTGAGTCCCTCCTAAGAATAATATTGAGCCTTCATATTTGTGGTAAGTTCTATACTTGAGATGATCAACGGCATCTTTAGCCTCTGGGTGTAAGGAATCCTCAGTTAAATCCTGTCCTTCCCTCACCTGGAACAGCTGGGGGAACATCTGTTGAACTGTATGCATTGCTCACACTTATATGCAGCTGAAGATGATAACCAAAACAATTGGGAAGCACCAATCAAATCTCTTAGCCTGCAGCCACTGCTCTTGGCATAAAAAAAGAAAGTGTCTTTACTCACCTTGGTTTAAATGAAGGCTCTTTGATGCTTAGGTAGAACTGCTTTGATCTCAGGGTTGCATTTCCTAATAGGTGTCTATCAGACCAGGGAAGAAGTTGTTATAGCCTGAGTATAACTGCTATACTATAGCTAAGATGCCTGATGTCCTCTGGAAATTTGACGCTGCCTGGCCTTTGCCAGGCCAAGGTCCCCATTTTCATGCTGCACACCAGAACAGTAAGGTGTGTCCAGAGCTCAATTTGCAGCTTGGATCTGGTCCTCTGTCCCCTTCTGCAGTTGTGTCAGTATGTATTGTGTGGAATAGCATAAAGATTGCATTTCATCTTGAATCATAGGGAAGTTTGCTGTGGTAGTGTGCCTATCGCACAGAGCTTTGTGCAGTCTGGGAGTCTTTTTTGTGCTGGCAGGCTGCTTTGGTGGCAGCTTAGGGCCAGACCTGCCATCTTCAGCAGTGGTGGGAGGTGAAGAGCAAGCAAATGCAGTGTGCCTTTTGAAGCTGCAGAAAGGTGAGCCTGCCTGGTCTCCACCTCCACGTTCCCTGCTGAAAGTAGTAAGTGTCTTTCATGCTGGAAGGACTTTCAGATAGTCTTGACCATCTGTGGTGGTTGCTGTGTTACAGATGATATGCAGTATCCTGAGCCTCTAGAAGGTTTAAGTAATGTCCATAGAAACTATGACTCTTCCTGCATCTTCTGGGAAAGCTGTCATTCACACAGATATGTGCTCCCTGTTGTACAAATTTTAAGGTTGATGGGTTCTGTAGTCAACCTTCTCAGAACCATTTCTGGACCATCATTTTCAAAACCCTTTTTGTTTTATGTCTTTCATTATTATAACATTGATCCTCAGATACTTCCAAGTAGAAGCACAGAAACTTTATAAAGTCACCCAAAGTTAAGATAAATCTGTTTTATTTAGTGTTACATACTGATCTCGTGTTAGGCACAAATAAAATAGCGTAAATCCACATGAATTAAATCAGATTTTCCAACTCTACTTTAATTTGCCTTTTATTTCAAGGAGGCTTTGGTTAAATACAGACTGAATCAAAATCAGACAACAGCAGGTGTGGTATAGGTGGTGATTACTTTAATAGCACCGATGCCCCAGTTTTATTGAAAGCCATAGCTTAGAAGAGTCTTAAACATGCTACATGTTACCAACACATTAGGCTGTTGAAGTAATGGGAGGTATTAAAAACATTAGCAAACGTGTCCCCAGTGTTCTGATGGGGACAGGGAATTTTACCTAACAGGCAAGGATCGATTTAGCTTTTATATTTAATTCACTACTGATTCTACTGTTGTTTTCACTTTATCCGCTATTATTATTATAAGCCTTTGGCAAAAGAAGCAAAACCAAAATAGTTCCCCACCCAGTATATTCCATGTTCATGCAGCAAGAGAAAGGAAATAGCCTTGGCTGTTTGCACAGTAACAGTAAAGGCTGTGCAGGGTAACACACTTGAATACTTACCTTTATAATTAATATGCCATGATAGTGTTAGACATATATATAAACTTAATTTTAGGTATCTGCAAATGAAGTGCAGTTAGGATAGGCATGCTGAGAACATCATCTCTGTAGCCCTTTGAACCCCTTAGCATGAATAATTTTCTGTTGTTTCCCATAAAACATGCACATGGTATTCTGTTCATCTAAATGTGCAGCTTGACTCATTGAAAGAAAGTAATGTAAATGAAATCTGAATTACAGCTGTGCTGTGTTATAATGAATAATGTCTGCTTACTAAGACACTGAGTCAAGGACCTAGTTCTCTGTGGAAGGAAAATATTTGTGCGTTGCACTGGAAAAGCTGACAGGCATACATCTGTGTACTCTGCTTCACATGCTGAACACTAGAAATAATGCAAATCACTGTTGATTTGGCTAGCAGTAGTAAAAACATGGTTTGAGAATCATACCACTTTCTGCATGACTAATTTTGAGAAGCAACTGCAAAGTCTTGAGCACTTTTTTAAAGTCTGGTTTGCCTTTCATATTTTGTATTAGCTGTGGTATTAGCTTCAGTCTGTAATGTCTTAAGCCAAGTTCAACAAGTAAATCAACACTTATTTTTATCCAAGATAGATAAGTGATTAGCAAAGCAGGAAATAAAATAGGGTATCCTCTTATGGTCTGAATTTTCTGTGTATGTGCATGCGGCTTTAAACACTTTAGCTTCCTAAACAAGCAACTCTTGTTACTGTTTGAGAGGTTTGTATAGCCTGTAGGAGAGCTGTTCCAAGAGAAAGTTGACTCAGTTCAATATCACTGTAAGGTCAGCTCTGGGTATGAGCAAACCTTAAGTATGACACTGAACTTTCCTCTGTTGAGTTGCGTAAGTTTATTCAGAGTATGCACCAGAGCTGTTTCAGAGTAATAAGAATAGCGCAGCAAAACTTCTCAAAAGTAATTTATTAAATGTAGACTGTTTTGCCTCTTTAATTTGTGTATTATCTATGCTTTATGTATTTAATACTAGTTTTTAAAATGTGGACAGACATTTGAAAAAGCATATAAAAAGTAGAAAACCTGTAATACTGCAGCAGATGGTGATGCAAATAGTTTTCAGTATTCAGATTTAAAAAGTTGAGCTTTATATGAAAGAGGAAGAAAATACTTGTTCATTAGGAACAGTTGTGCAGTACCTAGTCTGCTGCTGCTAGAGAAGAATGAAAGAAATTTTGTGTATTAAATCCTGCTTGCTGGCAGGAGTAGAGGAGGCCAAACTTTCAGCAAATCAGCAAAATAGAAATAGTGACAGCAATTAAAATTGAAGCTTCTTCTGGCGCTCTACTCTTCTCAAGCATTCCTTGACTGATTCCAACAAGTTGCTTAGGGTCATATGCATCAGAATATCTCCCCGTAAGTAATGCCTGGCACCCCAAGAAAGACCTAGGTAAACTTTGCTGTCCAAGACCAAAAATCTAACCAAAAAAAGAAACAAAGAAAAATTAAAAGCCACTGTCAGGTATCACTTAGAGGTATCTTCTTTTTTTGACATTGCGATTCCTTATGCACCCAGGGCATTGCTCCTACGTGTGTCCAGAACTGCCTTTATCTGGATAACACAGAGCTTGTTTTCTACCCAGACTTGATTTTGATCCAAGAACTAGACAGTTCAACAGCGAAACACTAGGCAGCCCTGGTGCAGTACGTGCTCTAGGAGCATATATAACACATTCTTTGGAAGTTGATAACTTTCCAGTTTTAATAGTTGTTGTAATTTAAACAAGGCTGAAATAGCTACCTGTTGCTACATCGAACATGCGTGCAGTACTGCACAAGCTTACTGCCAGGGACAACTTTTGACATGTTCATACAGATTTGTTTTAAAATCTCTAAAGAAAGCTCAGCTGTATATGTTAGGCTATTGCAGGTGTGACTTCCATTCCCTTATCAGCCTGGACAGACTTAGGTTTTCATTTCATTTCCCCAGGGAGAGACTTTCACCTTGAGTTGTCTTTACACTTGTATAGTGGTTTCATCTGCACCACTATATACCAGCAGTTCTTCATTTATTCCTACTTAAGTGTCTACAACTTTGCTATTTGTGCAAGTAGGAGGAATTCTTTGCTGAGACACTAATATGTATTAGCATAAAATGGTATTTTTTAGAGGGAATCAGTTCAGAAAGGATAGTATGATATGTATAACGGATAAAGAACATTAAGTCACTGCAATGATATCTGAAGTTATGGAAGTTTTTAAAAGAAAAGTCTGTCAGGCATTTAAAAAGACAATATACAAAATCAGTCTTAATATTGAGAGAGAACTTTGTGAGGGAGTTTGGTTTTCAGAAAATTTCTTTGCTTTAAAAGAAATAGTGATGCAGTCCATATATATGGGCAAGTAATTATGATATTGCAATCCAAACTCAATTATCATACTTTGTTTGCTTCTACTCTCAAGCTCTTAGATTAATTTTATTTGCACAGAACGTCTTTAGTCCCATTTTGGGCCTCAGTGGTGTCAATAGACACTATAATTAAATGAAGTGAAATCTTTTCTGAGTGACTGAAGTAAAATTTACATAAAAACAAGATTCAAAGTGCCTAGGACCTAGCTTCCCGCTGCAAAATACAAATAATTTTCCAAAAATTACTGAAGTAACTGCCTAGATCCTTTGGAGCTTTCTATTCTACCCAATCAGAGTAACAGAATCAACTCATTTCCCTCAACTGATACAGCTTCTTGTTCTGCTTTTTTTAAGATTCTTGGGGTTTTGCCTGAGTATTTGTTTTCAATGAAATCTCAAATAGGTAGGAATATAATGAGAAAAAACATATTTCTATACCTTAACTTGGTAAAGATCTATTCAGGGACATAAAAGAAAATTTCTTTACATATTCCTGGAAATAATACTTTAAATCTGTTTATGTGTTTTTGTTATTTACTCTCTTTGAATTGAGGTTGGTCTGGTGTACATATACATTTCAGAGCTTCAGCCTAGGAGACAAAGGTTCATTCTGCAAACTTTAAATAAATAAAAATAATTTTATATTTGTTTAAATATTTCATCGATTTATACCTGAAACAAAAGTTAATTTTGCTAAATTATTTTAAGGGTATTTCAATGTTACAGAAGAGCTTATAATTTTAGATATAAACCAGGCATATTCACCAGTTGATTTAAACCATTCTATAGGTGTACTTGGTTTCTTTCCATCCTCTTTGTACTTAATTTCTTCTTTTTCTCTTGTCTCCTTGGTAAATTGTCTCAATATTTGGTTTCTGTTTTTATTTTTGGCATATATAAAGGTGTGTTTGGGTGCTCTGATTAAGTTTCTCACTTTTTGCTTACCAAACATGCCATACAAGTCATTCCTTCCAGCACTGGAACAGGTGAATGCATATGATCTGTTTTACCTTATCTTTTCTTGATAAGTAGTTGAGAAAGGAACTTGAGAAATAATTTTGATTCACATCCTTTTGGTACTTCAGTTTTGGGTGGCCAGAGTTGACTTGAAACCAATAGGATTTTTTCCTAAGTACTCAGAGCCTATATTCATTAAAATGCTTTAAAATTTTCTCTTAAAATGTGTTGGGTTTTTTAATACCCATTAGCAACTCTGTTTTGTTGCAGTAGCCAGTCTCCCTTAGTGTCATGGTAACACTTTGAAATGTGAATTCTTGATTTACATTTGCTCTAGGCTGGCCCTATGAAATTCCTGTGAAGCAAGATGGAAGCAACAGTTTTAAAATATTGGAGTGAAAATAGGAGCCTAGGAAGAAAAAAAGAATAGTCCCAGGTTCCATCTCTTTCAAAACATTATTTTCTCTAAGAACATTCCAAACAAATATCAGACTTTTCTCTTAAGATTTCATATTACTCTCATTTCAGTCAACACCACCACCGTTCATTTACATCAGAAGTAAACATAAGGGGAAACCAAGCTGAAGCTACAACTGTTGTTTTGTCATGCAGCATCATGACAGCATAGTTCTGTCAGATACAACATTCTGAGGCAGTTTTACACTTCTCTGCAATTGGAAATGGAGGGGGAACAGAGTGATGTAAACATTTCTGCCTAGACAATGTCTTCCTACTTAAGCTGACTTTAATTCGCATTAAGCCTTTTTTACTGCAAAGGAAAAGAGATCAAACCCTAGTTTTCATCTTCCTATGGATTATTGTGTTTTAAACTGAAAGCTGTTGCTCTCCTCCCACTCATCATCAGAGGTTAAACATTCTCAAATTTGTATGGGAAGAGATGGAAATGTAACACAGGCGTGAATCCTGTGGCTTAAGTCCTCCTCTGCATGTGATTTCTCAGTCACTGGATCTTTTATTGCTTTTTTGCTATTAGAAGTGACTATTGCAGAGGTACAGGAAATCTCTTACATCAGCCAAGTATAATGATCACCTCTGTTTTTTCAACCTTTAACAGTATTTGTGATTGGAGAATGACAGACACATTTGACCAAGCAACCTCAATGTAAAAAACACACTTTTACAGCACATAGTTGTAATCTGGCAGGCTGAGTGTCTCTAACTCAAAGGCCAAATGGGAGTGAGACAGAAACAGCAGCATGTGCAGAAGAGCAACCTGTGGTCTATGCCAGGAGAGCACTAGCAGGCCGAGGGTGTGTTACTTTGGTAACGCTGTCCAATATGGTCATAGGGATCATGAACCTCAGTCAAAATCCAGAGCAAGAAGTCAAATGCTGTTCACACTATCTCCAGGAGCTGAACTTCAGCTCTTGCGTGGTAGCTCTTCCTGCTTCAAAATAGTCTATACACCGTAATACTTATAAGATTGTAAAGATTCAGTCAGACAGCCGTGAATGTTAAAAGTGTCATAGCTTCCAGGCAAGTATTTGGATTGAAAAAGGTATTTATTCAAGGAACATGCAAGAACCTGTGTTACAACAGAATCACACTCAGGACCAGGTTCTGGTTATCTCCCAGTGACTTTTTCTGTTTCTCTAAAAGTATGACCATAATGGAAATGCATCATTAGTTTCCTACTTAAAATTGTCAGTGTCTTAATGAGAAATCAGAAACCCTTTATGGTGATACGCTACTTGAATAGAAATTAACCACTCCCCCTCTCCCCCAAAGAAAACCCAAACCAAAAACCCAAAAAACCAAACCCCTAAATATGCAACTTGGAAAGCATGCTACCTCCAAAATCATAAATCAAGGATCATATGCAAAATGGCCAGGAATGTCAAACTGATTAAATCTTTAAAGGGAAATGTTTTTATTCTCTTTTCTCTTATTAGGACACTCTGTCTGCAAGTAATAGATGGAGTAAGCATTCCTGAAGAATGGCATTTAACGGGATTTTTTGGCTGTGTGCCAGTTTCAAGCATAACTAAAATACAAAGTTTCTTGATGCATTATTTTGTTATTTAGGAGACTATTTTCCAAACTTATGAAAATCATCATGAATTCTTGTTTATAAATACCTTTTTCTTTTAATACTGCTTATAATTATCATGTGTCACAGCATGAATCTCTCTTTAAGTGCTTAAATACAGTATATAATTTAAGTATGAGCCAAATCTCTGTAAATGCAATCAAATAACCTGGGCTGTTGTAATGAACTTTCCAAGTAGCACATTCTGATTTACTGCTTTGCTGGAAACACAGGAATGAACAATAGGCCTAGGATTTCTTTTAGGGCTGCCTTTTAACAGAGGTGAAGTTTAGGTATTGAAACACTCTCTTTGATTTTTGTTTTTTTTAAAGTCTCTGAATTTAATTCTTTGTGTTTGTATCTGTCTTCCTTTGCATATATATCAAGATTTCAGTGAACATAGGATAAGGACATAGTCTTGCTTCACAAAGTATGACTTTCCAAAAGGCTTGTTCTCTCTGGGATTTTCCATCCCAATTATTCAGAGGAGTGAGAAGGGAAAATTTCTGGGGCCTGAGCAGAAAAGTTTTATATCCAAAACTGAAAAGACTCCCAGATGAATACAGCAAACCAGACAATCCAGCAGATGTGAACTCTGGCCCATAACCTGCAGATAGATCTGTTTGCATGGACAATTACCTATACAGTCCAATGATGTCAGTGGAAATCTGTGCAGAGGTAAGGATTTGTGGGCAGAATCTTGGCTCTGCTTAGGTTAGGGAAGCTGTTCAGGTATTCCATTTCTTTGTGAAGTGGGACAGACCTTAGATGCTTGCTGCCATTACGTACTTTTACAATAGATCATAGGTCGGTTCAAGCCACTCAGAAGTGCTGTCTGTCAGGCTCAGCTGGATACTGTGTTCATCCTTCATTATTGGGAAGTTAGCTCTATAACCTAGGCAAGAGATGTGTGGAAATAAGATTTTTTTTTTAATTATTTTTTTAATCCTATTACGATCTCCTTTTTTTCTTGCCTCACAACAAAGCTTTATTCAGTTTTACCCAGGAGGAGACAGACTAAGAGAAGGTGAAATGGGATTTCTACCAGAGTTTGTAGGAAGTCTGACTATTAAGTAACTAACTCAAAATAGTGATGCTATAACTTTTGCACTTTGAGAAAATTCTTTTCTTGACTAAATTCTTTGTCAATTTATAAATGTTTAAGGCATATTCTATGCATATTTCATTGTAATCCACTCATCACTTATGAAATGCAAAATAAATGTGGTAATTTATTCCACAATGATGATGATCCAAATTTAGACACTTATTTTGTAACTATTTTAGTTCAGTTTCCTTTTATTGTGTCTATTGCTCTCTTTCTCCTTATTGTTTATACTTATAGCCAAAAAGTAGCAGGTGTCCCATTGATTACTGATGTAGAAGACTGAATTAACTCTCGGCAGTCTTTAGAGGAAGAAAGAGAAGTCCTCTGAATAATTCAGACTTCCTTGTCTTTTTTCCTTCATCATTTCCTTCTGTGTTTTCTTTAGATCCCTGTGCTCTTTAAAATCATCTTTATGTTCAAAACGCTCTTCTGGAAGTGTTTCTCTAAGGAAACTAAACTAATTTAGACTAGTTTTTGATGGACCAAACCTAAAAGCGACTGAACACATACATTTCTCTAAAATGTAGAACGTATCTGTTGGTTTAGACCCTAGTTATTAACTTCAGAAGCTAATTTTCTTCGTAAATATCATCCTGAAAGAGTTTTGACACAGTTTTAACTGAAAAAAAAAAAAGACAAAGAGTAGAAAGAATTGGCTGTTTTTTCTGAAATAAATTATTTTTATTTATAAATCTCCTTCTGGTATCCTGTAAAAATTCCAAGTTTAAGCTGTTCAGGAGGTACATAAACTCTGCCCTTCAAATGCCTTAAGAATCCATATAGTTATATACTTTATACCAACATTGCAAAGACTAAATTCAATATTGCAAATTGCAGAGCAAGGTTGGTGACTTGACTTTCAGGTAGGGAAAACCACAAAAAACCCCAAGTCATATTGTTAACAACAGTTACCTCAAAGGTTTTTCTGAAGTCTCTCTGTGACTAGTAAAGAAACAAGAATATTTTTTATGTACTTACGTTGTTTTAGTTTGTCTTGACTTTGTACTAGTAGAATTTCCCACTGCCTTTGTTTCAGAAATAGCTAACAGCCACCTGTCATTTGGATTAGGAATATAGTTGGGTCATTTTCAGCCTGAATTAATATCTGTATGTGAAACAACTGATTGCCCTAAATTTAATCTGTTGAGTTCCTATATTCATTTAGTTGAATTCCACAGACAACATCTTAAGTGTCTTCATTTTGTAATATATAATTGGCTTGGAACAAAGCACGTGACTGAGGAAGGGGCTCTGGTATCTATGCCTGTTTTACCTGATATTTTGTGTTAACACAGGTATGGTGTTTAAAACCTGGTTCTTCCATTAGCAGACCTTTAGTACGGATGTTTGGAATAATTATATACATATAATGTGTGTACATTATACATACTTTGAGTGTACATACATTGAGATACTACAGTAAAGGCACGTTAAAAGACAATGCAAGATCACTATGGCAATTCTAGCCTTTCCATTTTAGCCTCTAATAACACACAAAGGCTAATGATGCCACAAAGGTTTTGGTTCATAATTAAAATTCATTGTAGTTGGTTAATTTTATCTGTTATCTGTACTGCATAAAAATCATGCAAGAAGCATTGTTATAGAATCATAGAATTGTAGGGGTTGGAAGGGACCTCGAGAGATCATCGGGTCCAACCCCCCTGCCAAAGCAGCTCCCTAGGACATTTCACTCAGGCGTCCAGACGGGTCTTGAATATCTCCAGAGAAGGAGACTCCACCACCCCCTGGGCAGCCTGTCCCAGTGCTCCGTCACCCTCACTGTGAAAAAGTTTTTCCGCATGTTGGTGCGGAACTTCCTGTGCTCCAACTTGCAGCCATTGCCCCTTGTCCTGTCTCCACAGACACTGAAAAGGGGCTGGCTGATTCCCCCTGCATCCCCTGCTTAAGATGATTATAAACATAAATTAGGTCCCCCCTTAGTCTTCTCTTCTCAAGGCTGAACAGTCCCAATTTTCTCAGCCTTTCCTCATAGGGGAGATGTTCCAGGCCCTTAATCATCTTTGTAGCCCTTCTCTGGACTCTTTCCAGGAGATCCCTGTCCTTTTTATACCAAGTCCCTGTCCTTTTTATACCAAGTAGGGAATACAGATACTAGCTTGACATTGTTTGGAGCACCACTGTTGTGACTTCCCATGTCAGTCTTGCAGCTCTGTGTAAATGAGGCTACAAAGGGCTCTTAGCCTCTCTAGTAGGTATTTTACTACTTTGTTCACTTAAAAAAAAAAAGCAACCCAGACTTCTCCAATTTTGGCTATTACTTTTTCTCTGGCACAGCTGAATTATTTTGTAGGACGCAAACCTTCCCACACTTCAGCTCACGTCTCTGGCAAGTCCAGCAACTGCTGTTCCTATGGAGCCAGAATGTATGGAAGGCAGCCATGCAGCTGACATAGCTTGATTTAAAAGATTGGTATTGCAGAGAGCAAAGTAATGAGTCCTCCAAAACAGGAGGCTCTCGGAAGAAACTATTGCTCCTGCACATGACTGACCTTTCCATTCATTCCTTTTGGTCTATACTAATAGTATCTTGGCCTTTGCAAAATATATTTCTGAATTACTTGGACTAAATGAAGAGGTGAAATATTTTGTCTATTGTATGAAAGCTTTTTACATCAGGCGTTCATTTGCCATCCAGAAATCCATAGGGTTTAACTTCTTGGCAACAAATAACTTCTCTCTTTCAAGTATTAAACAGGAACACCAGGGAAATCCTCAAGGCCCTTAGACCATGCTACTTAGTGTGCATTTATGAATTACCATACTTACCATAATTATCACAATCCTTTATCCTAGCCCCCTTTTTAGTCTCTTTTCTGGGTACACAACAAGTAGTAATAATGTGAAATGACACATATTACTGCTAGGATTACACGCTTGTATTTTACTGCTTATGGTTTTATAGGTAGTGAACAACATCCACATGAGCTCAAAGGGAGAACTTTCTTGATAATCTGTTTTGTAGTCCAGTGGCATTACTATCTGCATACAACACCCCAAACAACAGTGTTCTTATAGGCTACTGTATTTCTTTTTGCTGTTTTTGTCATTGATATATCTAACAAAATATTTAGTGAACCCATATCAAGAAGCTAATATTTTAACCCCATTCCTTCAGTACCTGTTTTGCCTTGCATAGAAACGTTCAGATCTTAATAAAGATTCAGAGTATTTAAGTGTAAAAGCTTTGCTGAACTAGGACCTTTTTTAACTGTAATACCTGTCTTGCTGTTACAGAATTACGGGGAAATACAGAAAAGCTAAACAAAACGTCAAACAAGAGCTGTGCATCTTCCATGGTATATTAACCTCCACACAAAGAAGTGAAAATCAAAAAGTAACTCCTGAGAAACTGAATTCAAGATAAATGTGAGTAAAAGGCTTCTCTTGAGTGCTAACAGAGAAAACTTTAAGATGTTTAAGCCAGAGACATTTTTTTTGGTGCTTTTTACTAACATTAAATCTCAGTACCCCACTAAAGGAGAGAGAGATGTTTTAATTTTTTTCTCAATCTTAGACATTATTTTTCAGTTTTGAGAACAATAATCATCGTTTCCTATTGCATTTACTCTAGGCAATCTCAGTAAAAAAATGCAGGTGCACTGGCTCATTTATACCACTTTGAATTTTGACAATCTTGGAAGAACAAGCAATTCTACACACCTCTTAGTGTTTCAGGTTATAGTTAAACCATGTAGCAACAGATATCTGAGCCTGGATCTGAAATGTCTCTATTCTTTTAGGAACACAGCACTTTGAATGAAAGGGTGAAGTATAGCTGAGGCAATGCACAGATGGAAGAGGTGATACCCCAGCTGTGTCACACATGATGAATGAAGCTTGCAGAAGCTCTAGCTCATGACTGGCCTGAAGTTTAAATGTTGAACAACAAATACAAATTCAGGAAGTAATTTGAAAGAAGAGAGGATTGGTTATATAGCAGGCAATAACGAAACACATCTTGTTAGGCTGTATTTTCAGAAAATTGTTTTATGTTTTGATACCTTCTGATGAGTATGTCAGATGATTCCTTTTCAGGCCAATTATTTCAACCAACAATAACCAAAGCCCCTAATTTTTGCAAAAGAAAATATTCCAGACTTTCTACTGGCTATAGTCCACAGGACCAGACTGCTCACTCTGGTTTTCAATGGTTTGTAACCTTTATGCAACATAAAGGTTTTAACTTGATAGTCATGTAACCCTTAGGTTTCTGCAAGCTCGCATCATCATTTTAAAGGCTCTTTTTTTTTTATAAGTCACAATAAACAGCTGGAAATATTCTGAAAAGAAAAAGGTTAAGTACAGTTTATATTAAATGTTCTGGCACTTCTGTACCTATTTCTGACCTAAGTCTCACTGTTTCCTTGAGCAAACTGAAGGTTTATCTCAAAAGTCAAAGGCTAATTTCTGGTTCCTGGCATAATGATCGGTATGCTACCCTCTAAATAGTGTTTGTAGAAATGACAAGCTGAATTATTTTGGGGGAGAAAAAAGGAAAGTGAATTTTTCTGCTTCTCTCCATGTCCCTGGTGCTTGAGCATTTCATACCTTTGTCTTGTAGTTCCAGGGAGAGGCTTTGACATCATACATTGTCTAGAGAACAATGATTTGACCAACACTCCTCAGCCTGAAAGGCAAATGAGGGAACCTCTTATAGTGGTTTGTAAAATAATAAGAATGAGAGAGATAAATAAGGAATGGTTCTGTGCTGCCCTGAGCTAGAGGGCATCAGATGAAACTAGCAACTGGCAGTATCAAACTGCACAAAAGGATTATTTCTTCACATAACATGGTTCAAATTGCTGCGGCCACGGGCCTTACCATGGGATGATCTGAATGCTGTTTGTATAGGTTCAGAATGCTCTTGGGGAGCTCACAGGGGGGAATTTAAAAAAAAAAAAAAAAGAAAATAGCACTTGGAAGCTATTAAACACAAAACACCACTTCTGGCTTAGAAAATCCCTTAGCTGTAAATTGCTAGAAGCAGTTTTACTCTGGGTGAGTATCAGTTTGTAATTGCCCTGCTCTAACGCTCTTCCCAAGGGATCTACTGTTGCTCACCACTCAAACCAGAATACAGGGCTAAAAGGACCTTTAGTCTGGTACAATTTAGGGAAATATAATGTGCTTGTTCTAAGTACTATGGGGTTTTTAGTCACATTGTCAATGCCCACTTCCCTAGACAGTGAAGCTGCTTGGCTTTCCTACCCTCTAATTCCAGGTCACTGGCCCCATTATTCTAGCATCGGAGCAGCCAGGTGGTAATGTGCTCACCTGAACAACAAGTATCTCACAGCTCACTCAGGGACAGGGATTGTATTATTACCTCTGGTTCTACATATTCTTCCTGCTCTTGTTATAACCCTGGTTCACTGTCATTTGTTACAAAGTGAACTGATTTTTTGTGTATTTCTTCTGTGGAGTGGTGACTGACACCAGCAATGGGTTTGTCTTTGGTTCAGGTGCAGTGCCTGCTGCCAGGCTTGGAGTGTTAGGCTTAAATGGCTAGAAATATTTATGAATCAGATGATTTCTCTGGTAAATCTCAAGGTAGCTAGCATGTACAGCTCATTTACATTTGAAAGTGTTAATAACCTCGTTGGGCAGCCATAGGACTACACAGAAATATAGATAAATAATTAATAGTTGTTATAACAGAAAGCATTCAAGACCTTGGAAGTCTGTCTGAAGCATAGTGAAGCAGTGCCTCTCACAACTGAGTTCTTAAAATTGGAATGAAACACTCATGACTGATTATTTTAGGGAATACTGGGAGGGAAATGGGAAGGGAATAAAAGAAATTATTTCTATGCTATAAAGTATACATAAGTATATAATATAGTAGCCTTTTATCTGTGATTGCAGAAATAAAACTGAGTTTGTAGGTTTTGTAGGGCTTTGTGTACATCACAGTTAATAGTGACATGAAGAACAACAGAGTGCTGATAACACCAGTTATCAGTGTGCTTACATAGGAATAACACAATAATACATTTTCACAATTACAGAAATTATCAGAAATCAGAATATTAAAAAATATAATAAAATTGAAAAGAGGAGACTTTTTGTCATCAGCTTAGGACATGAAGTAGTTTGCCTTCATAGAAGCCAACAGCAGATGAAATTTGCTATGGATACAGAGAGCACAAGACACAGACCACAAAAATATGCACATTATGTTATTTTAATTCATTCCAAAGGCTGTAATTCAGAAGAGACTCTCAGGCTGTTCTTTTCATTTACTGAATATATCCATTTCATACCCTTCTTCATTCTGTACAAGAGTAAAGTGCTAATGATGATTTTCTTTGGTAAAAACCAAAGAAAATAAACAGGACTTTGGTTAAATGATGTGCAGTTGAGACTATGGAAGTGCTAAACGCCCACAGTTTTTGCAGTAGAGAATCCTGCCCAAAGAGCAGTTCAACTAGCAGTCAACCACTCAGATCTCATACCCTTAGCTTTCATAGTTAAGGGTCCTATTCTGTTTCCTTACCAATTAATTGATCAATTCATTTTGCATTAAAACTTTTACCTAATCTGCTTGAAGAGAGACAATGAATTGGCTATCTTTGTCCTTTGTGTCATATCTGTATATTAAAATTAGGGGTTTTTTTGATAGATTGCTAGAAGCCTTATGACTAGTTAATACAGAGTTGTGAAAACAGATGTGTTTTTAAGGGAATGGATTTTGCAGTGTGACATTCCCTGATTGTTACACATTCTCTTCTTCCATTGTCAAGTTGTCGTTTCACCATCACCTCTGACTTAGACTTGCTTAAATCTACTCACAACCTACCCGCGCTTACTGTAAAGCTGCATGGTATGACGAATCAGAAGTCAGACAAGGCATCTCCTTTCATTTTCTATGACACTGACACTCAGTTTATTACTTTGCAGTATCATTCATTGGATTAGTTTGTGTCTTTTTACCCCATTATGGAGATTTAGATATGTAAGCACCCAAGTAATAATGGGTAACACTTTCTATTTACTTTTAATTCCTGATTCCTGGGCTATGAAGCGTAAATATGAAGATACTAACACAGTGAATCTTTATAAACAACTCTTGCGTCCCAAGTGATCATAAATAAATGTCTCTGATGTAAAACATGCACTTACTAAAGTCTTATTCTTTGAGCATTGAGGAGAATTATTCTCTAATAAGGATGGCAACACCAATTCAAGGAGTAGTATTATCTAGCAAAGCTAGATAGGTAGGCTTCTACAACACAGAGCTTTACAGAAGGTTCAGTATAAAATCTAAAGCTACCCACACTGTCAGGAAATTTATTTTCCTTTAGGTAATATATCATATCCCCTTAGAAAACAGTCCTTTATGACCACATCATGTTGCTTTAAATTCATCAAGAGCAGACTGTACTTATAGGATAGGACTATTATACAAACTCATATATAACTTTGACATTTTGAGTCTTGACTTCTGAATCGACATCTTTTAGAAGTGTCCTAAGTTACTACAAGTGTTTCTTGCTAAACCAAGCAGCAGCAGTTGCTTCCTTTGTAGGTACTCGGTACTGAAACCCCACCTCTCGGTCTGTATAGAGGACATTTCTGCACTGTGCATTACCTTCATCTGTAGCTGCTCATAGCTGCTGAATGGCCTCATCTGAGAAGACTGGGTTTATGTAGACATATTCCAATACAGAATCTGTCCCACAGGGCCTGATGAATGCACAAAAATAAAAAAAAAAAAAAAAAAGCAAAACCAACAGTCATTTATCTATTAGCATCTGGGGGAAAAAACCCACAACCACTAAACAAGGAAATCATTTATTATCTGTATTGAAGATTATTGTTCTTGCCAGCAGCATATAGTGTTGTAACAGAATGTCATAAAGCTTGCACGTGAAAAATGCTACCAGACTTTTAGTTTACAGAATTGTTATGAAAAAGTAGCAAGTAGGATCAGGAAATGGGAATTCCTAATCATTTGTTCACTCTTTTTGAGCCAAATTGTGCACAGAACTGTGCACAGAATGAATTCTAGCATATCCTAATACTAGTAGCTCTTTTCTTCCAAGTCTCTGAGGAAAAATCAGTCTTCTAACTATTGTACCTTGAAGTGCCAATATATTCAGTTCAAATTTCAGTATTAGACAGTAAAAGTGGAAGGATTATCAGTGGAACATACATGACACAAGCAGTTTTTAAGCATGTCATTTTAGTAAAATTCTAGACATTCAGAATATAAACTGTTGCATTATTTCCTTGTCAGTCATACTGTCCAGGTGGGAAACAGGTAGGAAGTTTTCAGAGAAACAAAACAGCTGAGTGTTGAAGTCTGACTTAGAGCCTACTTGCCAAAAAAATTATTATCATTCTTAGAGTATGGTAACGCTGTTCACATCTTTGTGGCCTGCTCACCTACATCAGATTTTTGTTGCTTTCATTCAAGATCTCTGTCTCCTCTTCTGGGCACAGCCTTCCTTCCATGTTAGCCAGCCAACATCCACACATGGTGGTGGTTGGAACTACACAGAAATCAGGGGAGACACACAAAGATTAGAGGAATTTTATTGAAGAACATTTCAAAATCATTTAACGAATACTTCCACATCATTTATTTGAAAAATAATCCAAAGTAAACATTACCAAGTTTCCCAGGAAGACACATTTCTTTTGAGGAGCAAAATATGTGCCATGCAAGAAACTGACTTGCATCTGCAGTGTAATAGATCCTGAAATTATTAAATGGGTGTATTCTAACCAAGGCCATGAGAGTAGCACCAACAGCCATCCTGAGTGGAGATGTCAGTTGGAATGGTACAGTTGATAGAGAGCTCCAGTAAAAAAAAAAAAGTTTAATTTCATTTTATACTTCACATCTAAATAGTTCACAAATCCCTGTGAGGTCTTCTGTCACTCTTTCATCTTGTTAATAGGCTGGAGAAAAGAGGTGCAGAAAGAAACATTTTTATGGAATTTGTCAAGCAGTTTAGCAAAGGATTATTTTGACTGGTCTTCACGTGTAACAGTGTACTACAGGTCTGAATTTTTTATATAAGTAGGAAAGTAGAGGAAGGCATTAGTTTGCATCATATATGAAGTGAACATTTACAACGTGTTACCCATATTAATGAATAATGAAAAAGTTGATGTCATGCTGTTCTCTGTTGTTCAATCCCCTGCATGTGGTGGGGCAATATTTATTTAGCTTGTTAAATGCTGTGGTCAAAACAGGTTTCTGGATTAACCTGCCAGTAGACATTGCCTATTGCTGTGGATGCCATCAAATGCTGTGCCAACAGTTGGTTCATAAGCCTGCATGCAGAATTATCCCTCTTGTACAAAAATATTACTTTCAAAAAAAACCCTTATCTTCAGTTGACATGTTAATGAAAAGACTGCTCACTTGACTGTGCTCACCTAGTCTTACAGGCTAGAAGAGGAAAGTGCTTGTTTGGTCATCTACTTTACCCATCTGCTAGTGCATGGCTGTGTACAATTCAATTTTTAATTCTTTGGCTGTCAGCATTTTGTGTCATGTACAAAGGGAGGCAGGGTTTATCTGTTTAAACACAAATTCTCAGAAGAAAGGCCTTTCATGTGTAGACTCTGCATGTCCTATTCACCTTTGAAAAAAGACACGGAGATTTTGCATGTTCTTCTTTCAGACTAAGACCTCAACCTGTATCTTTGTCTTAAAATTATGTTGAAGTGTGTGTGGAAATGGAAGCTTATTATTCAATTATTCATCTAATTAATTTGCACTAGAACTTTCATAGTTCATTCTGTAGGTTGTACAACAAGGTGAAGGGTAAAATTAGTAATTTAAAGTGTTCAGAAAAATAATTTTCTGTCTTTTATTTTTAGCAGAGTTTTACCTTTATTGACATAGACCTCAGACCAGAGCTTTTCTTGCTTTCAAGAAGTGATAACAAAGTGGTGATGAGGCTCCATGGGTCATCTTCCACACTCTCTCAATCTTGACTCAGCATTCTTTTCCTGCAAGAGTACTGGAAAGAGTGCTTTTTGGACTGTGACTGTTTTACAAGTACTGTTTTCTTGTCAGTGGAATAGAAATGATATTCAGTCCTGGAAAGCAGTCTCTGATAAAACTTTCACCAATGTAGCAAGGTACAAGGAGGTAGTTAAGGATCCTCAGAAGATCTATCTGTGCTATCATAAAAATGGCAGCTTGCTCTGCTATTATCCTTTGGAGCATAAGGTAACCAAAGATCCATGTCTTTTCCCAGTATACATAGTAGGTCAAAAGTTTCTGCTGCTAAGCTCACAAAGTTGTAGAGGAACCACGAATACTTCGGTATATTAATATCTGCACAGATATTCAGGGTCTGCTCTTTCATCTTTACTACATCTTTTAAGATGTTTGCAAAGAAACCGCCAACTGATTTGTTCCAAGGTAGAGAAAATACTGTTAGTTCTCTAAGATGTCAGTGTCTTTGGAGATTTTGAGTAACTTTTTTTATTTCAAGACTCAGTTCAGATACAAGACCTCAGAAATTGCTCTCCTCTGGGTTTTGCTCTTTATCCACTGAATCAGTTGCTTAATGTGGACACATATTGTTTACTATTAACACCTTGTATTTTATATTTCAGTTCTCTTTAACTGTTATGAAGCCTCGGAGAAAATAAAAGCCCCAGCATAAATGTATAATATAAAGCACAGTTACGGATTTGAACACAGTTTTTGCATGTGGTTAGTAAACACATTAAATGTCAGGAGATGTTCATGCTGAAATATACTTTATATATAGAATTGTTTGAGTGATACATAAACTGTAGTTCTACAAAGTTAACTTTTTAATTCAGTTGCTTACCACCTTTCCCAACACTACTTGCACTAACAACACTAGGTTGCTTTGATCGCTTGGTCTTCATGAAAGGAAGAGATATAGATGTGACAACAGGAACCCAGAGGTACTCCAAAGTACCTTGTTCACCTTGAGTGACATTTACCCAGAAAGCAGGAGACTTTAGTTCTAATTGTTTCACTAAATTAAGAAAGAAATTTTGACCTTTGAACTTCTAATGTATCAGTTATAATAATGAAAATGTCTAATTTTTGTATTTAAGATAGGACAAAGATCTAGGACATCAAGCTGCAAATACTAGTCCATTTTTTTTCAGGATCTAAGGGATGGGAGCTCCCCTCCCCAGGGAGGGGTGCATATTTTAAAACAAATATCCTACAGCTGAAAAAAAACCCAACCACAAAACAACAGAGATTCATTCTGAATTAATTTATTTTGGTTGGCAGCTGAACCTTGTTTGCCTCACCTTGTTTATAACATGCAGTTAGCAATCATTACAGTATCAAAAGTTACTGACAGTTTTAAGTGTTTTCTAGAAATAAGAAGTCAACTGTTCATTTTTTCCCAGGCTTTTACAGATCATGTTGCTATCTAATCTAGTGTCCACAAACCCACTGTAAATACAGACTGATGTAAAGTAAACACTGAAGCCTCAGGATCAGACAAATAGAACACTGAAGATTCAAATTTTTAAGCAAGTCTTCCCAATGTAATTTACAGCAAACTTTCCATGTGTATCAATTTTCATGGGACTTTATAAACTTTGCATTGTTTCCTTTGATGAAATATACAGTTGATGGTTACAAAGTAACCATTTGATGGTCCTTTGGGTAGGTACGAATTCAGAAAGGAGGTGCTGTATTCAATAACAAAAGGTATTATTTAATACAGAACTCAGGGTGAAAATATTTTTCATTTTTTACAGAAAAAAGGGAAGGAAAAAACCCCACACAAACTTTAAGTTAAATGCCTTAATTTTCATGAGAGCATTTCTATTATTTTTTGTACAAAATTTGTGCTTCTCTGATATTAAGACTTCCACAAATGTGCAGGGTGTTAGTGGGAATTTTTGTAGACATGCTTAAAAAGTTGTGTGTAAGCATTGCCCTTTTAATTTCACAGAAGCTAGGAAAAAAGCCTGAAAAGTGTTTTTTTAATTAGTTGGATAAGGGTACTAAAAGGGCATTTGGTAATGAGCACTGTAGAGGAAGGCAGTGAAATGTTTTGTAGAAAAAAAGTTGCTTGTCCAGTTGAAGATTATGGTATTAAGAAAGACCAAAGGGATGAAATATGTATGAAAGCAAAACCTGAGGAGGTATGGCTAAGTCTAGTTACTACTATGGCTGCTTTAGGAAAAACGTATTTTTTAAGCATAGTAAACAAAATCATAATTTTATATATGTCATCACAGGTGGAAGCTAGTTTTGCAGATGCCATGTAGATATTTAGCTACGTGGCTCTTTTAATGGTCCCAGAAATCTCAATAGAATATAGTCTGAAATTTTCCGATTAGAAAATACAATGGATATTATCATTATTATTATTGAAAAGCTTGCAGGAAGTGGTGCATTAGTGATATTTTCTTTCAAAATATCAGTTACATTTTTCCTTGGATTATCCAAATAGAAAATATAAAATTGGAACCTCGAAGACAGGAATAAAACAGAATGGTGAACAAAGCAGAAGTGTAAAACGCAGCCCAAAAGAGGAAAGGTAGATGTGGCCAGGATAATGGAAATGCAATTCAAACATTCCAGAGACAAATGCAGCAGCTTTTGCAAACACTCACGTAGATAACTGGTGCTCAGTTTTGAGTGTTCTGATCAGGATTTTCAAAGTTGAGAATTCAATCCTGATATTGAATTCCTAATCCACTTTCACCCTGATTTTACTTAGGCCTTCAGTAACTAATCAATATATTCATTTAAAGTTTTTCAAATAAACTAATGTCCACCTATTGCATATTATAAAAATTTCTGAGCATTACCACATAC
Source organism: Hypotaenidia okinawae (assembly GCA_027925045.1). NCBI lineage: Eukaryota > Metazoa > Chordata > Aves > Gruiformes > Rallidae > Hypotaenidia > Hypotaenidia okinawae. Next base: position 8,757,679 of record BSDF01000007.1, read on the forward strand.
ATACGCAGCATCAAAAGTACCAATTTATCTAGGTGAGTTAGAATGATCCCTGAGTTAACATCCGTTATTTCTGCTCTCAATTTTTATAAATAAATGGTGCAAAAAATACTTGCCCTGTAAAAGTAATCTTCAGGTGTTTTTTCAGTCAAGACATTGTCAATACGTTTTCAATACGCTTTTAAATAAACAAATGTCCTTCAAGAAGGTCAGATGCAGAAAAATAGATTCACTTTTAGCTGATTATATTCCTAGACGTGCCAGAAATGTGCTTGTATGAGTGCATTGGTAAAATGTTAGCAGACAGACCAATACCTCTCTCCTCCTGCTACAGCTATGCCTGGAGTAGCAGACTGGTGGAGATTTTCAAAATCTCAGCTGAATAGCTGTGACTCTGTTCAGGCCCTGTACTTCCTTAAGTTCACAAAGAATTGGGGCACAGATAGCACTTAACTGAAAACTAACTTGGACATCCAAATATGCTTTGTGAGGCAGTCATCTCATGAAATAAACCAAACCTTTGAAGACTAGTTTATAATACAATATTATATAAAACATATGGTTTTAAAATATGTATAAAATGATGATTTAAAAAAACTAAAACCGTGAGAGTAGGTACACATTAAAGGAGCTGGGGTTTGTTGGGGTTTTTTTTACAAGTCCACTTGTGTCATTAGGATAAATGGGGTAAGAGTTAATGATTTCAGGTAAGAAATTTTGGGATTCAGGTAGATGATTCAAAACCAATTAAGAAAAAAATCTAAGACAATATTCTAAATCCATAAAATTATATAAATAAGCTCCCAAGACTGCAGAGAAATCAAGAAATATAACTCTTATTTCCTGTCTGTTAAGTATCTGGTGACTTATTTTCTTAAATATGTAACTTTTACTCTAGAAAACAGTGGAATTAAAAACCACATGGAAGGTAGAGGATGAGGAAATGGCCTCAAGTTGTGCCAGGGGAGTTTTAGATTGGTTATTGGGAAAAGTTTCTTCACCGAAAGGATTGTCAAGTGGGCACTGGAAGAGGCTGCCCAGGGAAGTGGTTGAGTCCCTGGAGGTATTTAAAAGATGTGTAGATGTGGTGCCTAGGGACATGGCTTGGTGGTGGACTTGGCAGTGCTAGGTAATGGTTGGAGTAGATGAGTTTTAAAGGTCTTTCTCAGCCAAAGTGTTTGTATAGTGCTGTCATTCAACTGCAAACCTTTGCCTGCATAATTTCCTGGTGTGGTTCCTACAAAAAACTTAAGCATCTCAAAGTCCAAGCATCCATTTTCCTGGTCAATCCAGACCCTTGTTAAACACCTTGCTAACTCACTCCTTCAATAGCGGAGCTGAGCTGTCTGTTTTGATAGATGACAGTTTTGATAGTTATCACTACTTGTGTTTGAAGGGAGAACAAAAAGGCAGAACTGCCCAGTTAACAAAGGTTAGATGGTAACTCATTGCAGACAAAGATGTTTTCATGGAAATAGAGCTAAGATAACTAGTGAAAATATTCAAAATACTTGTGTTAATGTGTGAAGGTGTAACATGGGAGAGGATTGTTTACAATACTTATTGTATAATCTCACACGTGTGAAGGCCATTTTACAATACTTAGGGCTTAAAAGTTACAAGGTGTCCTTGAAAACACAGGTATTTCTTGTATCTGCAGTTAACGCTAAAAATATGACAGGACAAGGGGCAATGGGCATAAACTTGAATATAGGAAGCTCCACCTAAACATGAGGAGGAATTTCTTTACTGTGAAGGTGACAGCACTGGAACAGGTTGCTCAGAGAGGTTGTGGAGTCTCCATCTCTGGAGATATTCAAAACCTTCCTGGACACTGCCCTGTGCAGCCTGCTCTAGATGATCCTGTTCTGGGCAAGGGAGTTGGCCTAGGTGATCTCTAGAGGTCCCTTCTGCCCCCTATTTCTCTGTGACTCTGTGAAACTTGACCTAATTGTCAAAGCAAAAGGCAAAAAAGAAATACTGTAAAATTATTGGGGAAAACTTTTCTGTTCGTGCCACAAATGTACATGCAGTGAAGTAGCAGCTCGCAAGAAAGCCCTGATTTACTTGTCCTTTATTTCTTATTGTGTTAAGCAGTTTAAAAAAAAAAAATCAGTAGTGTGATGACTGTGAAACTCCCAAGTGGTAAAAGAAAGAGCAGCTTCTAGCTCTTGATTCTCTCAGGATAGCTGAGACTGCAGGGTCAGCCAAGTAGTGACTTGCTGATACGAAGTGTCTGAATTGTGCCTTGCTGGCTGACTGGGATTGTTTTATAGCTCTCTGGGGATAGGGGGTGAGGACTTTGGAGAGCAGGCTCTTTCCTTATCACCGGGTCTGAAGAGCTCATCTTAAACCTCAGGGTTGGGGCTTTTCCTTTTGTCCAACTTGACTCCAGATGTTAGTGGTTCTATTTGTTAATCAAATAATGTGTAATTAGACTTAGAACCAGATCAGAATCTCCAAAAAAGTTCAGTAAGTGAAAATGGCAGGTATATACGCTGTCCAAATGCTGTTGGGGCCTTATCTTATAGAGATGGCCACCTATCCCTGCTGTTGGAAATATGACAGTACGTTTAGGTATCCTATTTCTACCTACTAGTAGATGCTCTCTTGAAAGAAATTGATAGTAGTTTTTAAAAGAAAACTCTTTTTGTGCCTGGCAAGGTACAATTTGCATGGGTTTCAACCTGGATTGCCAAGGAGATCAAGCCAGCTGAGATATCTAAGTGTAACTTTTGGCAAGTCAGAAGTGCTGTGAGAGTAAGGAGCATGGTCTCATTGCATTAAGATGATGGGAATGTGATGTTTATACTGTTTGATGTATTCAGGGGTCTGCCTTATGTGCTCTTCAGCTCATTGAAAAGAATATAGTGCATTTAAAAATTTCATTAACAGGATCTCTTCTCATTTTCTTCTACGTTCAACGTGATTTTCCACAAGCCATTCCTGAAGTGGTAGGAATAACTCTACAGCAAGAGTTCTTCCATGTGCCTCTTTTGCCCAACTCTTCTGCAGAAAAGGAGAATAGAGAAAGATTCTTCTTTGTTTATGCTTTATTTCCACTGTTCAGTTCATTAAAAAGACCTTGATGTGTCTATAAATGTAATTCATATCTATATTAATGCATGCATAATGAGCATCTTTGTGGTTTTGACTTCTGATTTATTCCAAAAAGAATCTTCAACATTTCCTTTCGGCTATCCTAACCGATCAGAATATCAGACTTCAATATCAGTTCCAGAAAGCACCAGATGCAGTGTTTCTGGGAAGGACTAATAGCTATTTTTCCCTTTTGAGGGGTTATTAATTCTGCACAAATAGATTAAAACTGACTCGCTTATTGTACTCCAAAATAGCCAATGCACTAGATCCAAATTCTAGAGCATGTTGCTAAATTGATAACGTTAGAAGCTATTCAAGGTCAAACTCTTTGAATGCTTATGGTTTGAATTATTTTTCCTCTTTACCTAAGCAGAAAGTTCAATCCACACTACTTGTGTACTTGTACTAGTACCCCATGAGAAACATCTCATGAATATTGCTGCTGATAGCCCTGCAGCTTACTGATGAGGTGAATTTTCCTAAGTGTCATTTGTTTGAAAGCAATGTTTCAATATGTTGTTAAATAAAAGCTCTGAGAAGACGTCTCATGCTAACTTTGGAAAGGTTTAAAGAAAAATTAAATAGAAAAGACCCCATTCCCCCACCTCCATCATTTGCCTATAGACGTTCAATTTAAATGTGTGTTTTCACCTATTTGATACCTTATTCATAGGTTAGCAAAAGATAATATGACCAAAATCCGGTGTCAAAATGTTGAATGCTGTCCATCTTCATTAGAAAGCTGCTGCAAGCTTGCGTTTGAAAATCCTCTGATGAGTAAAACAATGGTGCCATAAGTTTACGCTTAGTATGCACTTATCTTGCACTACAGGGCATAGCTAAGTAAACTTGTTCATGCTGTTCTTTATAATGAGCCTATGGCAAGTGTGGTGAATAATGCCTGCATGCTCCAATTCTCTTTGCAGAGTTGTGTTCAGATCGTAAGTCACTTCAGCTTGCTGTCATATTGTGTGTTAAATTCTCTTGTGTTTGGGTTCAAATACAAATAAAAATTCAGCACAAATAAAAATTATACCGTAAGTAGTGTTTTGTATCATAACATCATCTGTTCTGAGGCTTTACTAAGTATTGTGAGTTTTTATTTTAAATGGGAGATACTGACGTTCAGAACTTTGTCAAAATCTCCAGGTGACAGTTTTTAGACTTGGAGGGCAATCACTATAAAATCTTACCAAATATATCATGCAACTTCCCTTTTCTTGATGTTTCTTGCATATTTGTGCCCTTAGTTGGTCCGTTGAAGCACCTGACCCCTGGTGTGGCAGGAGTGGCTATCTGTCTGGGAGGCAGCTGCTAATGAGAAAGTTGGGCAGCTCTAACTTTGAGGATACTCGGGATCTATCCCAGTAGAAGTTCATAAACCTTTTGGTGATCTCTCTTTCTCATGAAGTTTTAACAGGGACATGCAGTACTGGTGTAACACACATACTTTTCACCATTTTGCAACAGAAGGTGACAGTAAAATAGTGCAAAGGTTCTGCAGTGATGCTATATTGTGTGACAACCTGTTGCAATATGCGGCAGGTTTGCTGCTGCTTTTTTGCTAACGTTTTAAGGTGCTGTTGGGCATTCCAGCAACCACCTGGCAGTGCTGTGCAGGTCTTTCCAGGTCCCAGAACCGGGCACCTTGCCAGTTGGATCTGCATGTGAAGGGTGTGGAAGAGAAAACTGCAAGGCTGTTTAACAGGGAACGATCATTTATTATGTTTTCTGAGGTGGAACAAGTTAATATGCTTGTCAGTATTTTTTCATCATTAATGATATATAAGGTGCTTGTACTGTTCTCTGAAATCTATGTTGCACTCAGGCAAGTGTGCATGCACAGACTCACAGAAGGCTACTATAAAGCTGCATCTTGAGGTTGCCCCAGGCTACACAGTGACAGAGCAGACACTGATAGAAAGCATCAGGCAAGATCCTCCTACTTTTTTCCCCCCTAAGGCAGTGACTTTAAACCATGGAAATGGAAGGATCTCTACTTAACAAGAACAGGTTGGGGCAAAAAATCAATTACCATTTGTATTGAAATTCTTTGTATCACTCAATGAAATCTCTTAGTTTGTTGATAGCTTTTGCATCTCAATATCTGATTGAGCTTGGAACATAAACATCAACAGCGGTTCAGCTCTCTGTAGATTGTACTCATACAGATATTAACCATTATAAGAATAATAATGAATTTAATCAGAAACTTGTTCTACGCTGTGCCTCTACTTAAGACTTGAATGTTTGTTGTTGTTTTTCTTCAGAAGTGCAATGAAAAGTATAGAAGGTCTGAGTCTGATGATCTGTGCCATCTGGACATTGGTACAGGACTGACAAAGCAGCAGCAGAAAGCTTCAAAAGGATTTACTGTTTCGCTCACTGGTGGCACCACTCTGGTTCCAAAGGCACCAAGAGTTTGATGGGAATGCCAGTTCTGTTTCAGCAGTGTAACGGTGAGTGTCGTTTGGCTGGTAAGCACCAAATTTGAGGTATACAATAACCCATAAACTGTAACTCATTAAACGTGCCACTGCATTGGGACCAGGATTCTGCTTATATATTTATTTTGTATTTTAAAAAAAATATTCTTTCTGGGTTCTTTGCTTAATGCAGAATGACACTTGATACTCAGAGATCTAAAGATGGTATATGTAAAGCAATCTGTCATTTTGAAATTTCATTACTCTTTCAGAGGAAGACCTTTCCTCCGCTTTCTGAGTAGTTAAAATGGTCATGGGTGGTATCTTGAGAGCTGGAAAAGTAACAGTATGCAGTGGTTTTGTTCACAATGGCAAAACATAAAGAGGCACAGTAAGATATCTTATGGGAAAGATAGTACAAAAACAACACTGACTTTCTGACCTTTATAAATTAGGAAGTGCAATTGCTAAATCAAAAACAGCACCAGAAGCTCTGGGAATGGAAACAGGCTTAATTCTCTGTTGTGCAAAGAACCCAAGATTTCCATAACAGCAGGTCAGATTTTCAGTGCTGTGTACGTGTCTGCTCATTTCATAAATTCCTGAAGACTGTGTGTTCTTCTGGCCTTGGGAACAAGCAGAAGCCAGTGGGGGAGATGCGGGGTGGGTGGCTGGGGATTGACACTCCTTCCATGCCAATGAAATGCAGAGTTGCCCAGGAGAGGGGGAATTTGGATACTGTCCGATTCCTAGTGGGGAATTCCTTTCCAGTTGAGACCCTCCTTTTTTCCTATGATTTCTACTGAATTGACTGAATGCTGCTACCACAGTAAACAACATACTCCTACCACCAAGAAAAAATGACCCAGACCAGATCTCTCATCTTAAAATATAAACTCTGATCAGATATAGTAGCATTCACTGAGAGATTCTTTCCACTCCTGCTGCTTTTAATTTTCTGCGTGCAAGATTTCTTCGATAGTGGGGGTTCTGAAGCTTGACTGAACTCTACCAAGAGTTTGGTGGGAAATCCCTGTGAGGGCAGGGAGTTCAGCTGAGGTTAGGAAGGTAGGGTTATGTGTATTTTCATTTAAAGGCATACTCTTAATTTTTTGCTCTCAAAATCACATGAATGGTACTCTTCTATAATCCCAATACCACCCTTGTAGTTTTATTCTTTAATATATTCATACCAGGCTATTCACTGTTCTGCCATTTGAAAAAGATGTTTAATAACTTCAAATATGGATTTAATTAATTGGTGTAGACACTTTTCTGAGTTTTCCATGGATGTAGAAAATGATCTGCTGAGAAGAATACATTCTTATATTAAGGAGTAAGAAGATTTCACACCTTAAAGTTATTTATTAAAAAAAGTTGCTATATTGTTAATTTTTTTCCCATTATACTTATTTCCACAAAACACCATTGTTAAGAAAGGAGATATCTTGTCTTTAGGAAACAGGCTAAATGGATCTTGAATGAGACACAGTAATTTTTTTTGATTCACAGCATAGTTTAAATCCAATTCATTAGCTTAAGTATTTCAAGTAAAAAAAAAAAAAGACACTATTACCACTCTTTGTGCTACAGAGTTTGTGAGGATTAAAAAGAATGAATGTGTGGTATTTTCATTCTGCTTTCTGCAAGATTCCTCCTAACTATTTAACTTGGTCACCGGTGTCTACCACAACTTTGCTGTTACTACTCTACGATAGTATACTAGAGTTAACAGTAGAGAAAAGAATGTGACAAGAGGTCACAGATCAGAAGAAATCCCATAAAATAGATGTCAAAGAATCCTTGCAGTCAGCCTCCCAGGCCGCCCACCCACCAGTGCAAACAGCAGCAGGGCTGGCCTCAGCGTGGTACACTTCCCCTACTTTCTGAAGAGCAGCTGGATGCTGTTTCTCTGTTCTAGGAAATCAGTGTGCTCTCTGGGACACATGGAGCACTTACAGTCCAGAAGAGAATTTCATACCTGCTTCATACCATTGGCCACTGAAAACTGCTCTGACACTAGTCCTGAAGACTGCTATCTCTTTTTTTTTCTTTTCTTTTTTTTTTATTTTTATGGAATCATCTCATATTGCTGTGTTCTCTGACCTACTTGCACATCTCCAGTGGCCTTCATTGAGAATAGATCTGGTTTTTTCCAAATTTCAGTTGTTCTGCCATGGTAAATTCTTTTGCTTCCAGTTGTGTTAATAGTGAACAGATCAAGAGTTAAAACAATCCTGTGTTCTTCTGGTTTTGTTTTTTTCCTAAAGTCTGAGTCATATAAGTATGGATGGCCTTTGTTATTCTTTGTTAAACTCAAACAAGAATATTTATTGCCTCATTAGAAAAACAATAAATCAGCAAACAGAAAAATGTGAAACAATAATTTAAAAAAAACATTGGCTGTATTTTACAGTTATTGTTCTTTTTTTAATATTATTTAAGAGGCACACAAAAAACCAAGTGTTCATAAAATGTGCTGAAGCCTAAAACCTGGAACCTTTCTGTGCTGAGGTCCCATGTTAACCAATAGCTGAAGCTACCCTTGAGTCCTCCTGGACTTTACTTTCTGGAGCATCAGCGATTTAAGCAGAGACAACAGAGGCAGCAACTAATTCCTGAGATGAGCCAACAGAGTGACTGATTTGCATGATGCACCCCCACTTCGTAAACAAACCCCATGATAAAGATTTACCTACTTTTTATGATAATAATTTGTTCTTAGACTGCTCTTCTGATGTATTTAACAGGTTGCTGTTACTTAGAGATACAGAAAAATATGGGGTTTTGTGATTGTACACAGACACCCATTGACAACCAAGTTTATTCTTAAATTTATGAATTTTTTCTGCCACTTTTTCTTATGTCCAGCAACTGCCAGTTGTAGAGCACAAAAGCCTTTATAAGACACAAATTCCCGTAGCCATTTCATTAAGCACTTCCTTAGGTCAATAGAAATTGTGGTGTTTCTTTAAAAAGTGAAGGTCTGTTCTTTTCCAGCTGTGCTGTGGAAATCTGAATTGGGGACAAGAAGAAAAGACTCCTTACAAAATAATTTTGACACCTCAGTAAAAAGGAGGAGCATCCCTACGAAGGCATCGGGCCAGTGTTCTAAATTCACAGATTCTGTCATTGGCGACAAGAGTAGGTGCGTGTTCTGTACAGAAAAACCACACCCTGGCTGTAGATTTTGAATTCCCCAGCATTCGGTACACCCAAAGGTCATTAAACTAGTTTGGCTTGTGTCCCTCCTGCTGTGAAGAGAAAATGCTGTGGGTGCTGTCTGTTTCACCCATATGCGGTCATAATGTTGGCTCTGCCTTAAGAGCCTTCACAGCTGTGCTGTAAGACAGTTAGTTCCCAGCATGACTCAGATGAAGGATTTCATCTAATCTGCAGAGGACTTTTGCAAAAGAGAGAATTTTCATTTGTGAAAACCATCGAAGCTGTGAGAAGCTGAAAACAAAACTCGTGAAAAAGAGGCTGTGTCTCAAAAGCTCGTTTCCCATTGTCTTAAGAAATAATTTCAGTGGAAATATAAAGATGGGAGAAGAATAAAACAATTTCATTGACTTGGCCACCTTAATTCCTGTAATAGTATGTTAAGACATCAACCATAATTTGCATTACTTCTAGCAACATAAACAGGAATGGTTAAAGAAGTGTCTGAGTTTTGTTTAGTGGCTCTAGCTTCATGTGTCCTCGAAACTTAACTGTTTTTAAAAAGTGGGCTGTAAGAGAAGATGTGGTAGATGTGTCTGAGCAGTGTGTGGTGGTTCACTGAATATGATTAGGATCAAAAAACAAGTTTCTTTACACTTAGCTAAAGGCAGCTCCTTCCCTGGGTTTTACACTGGTTTATTTTAGGGAAAAGATACATTTCTTTTTAAATTCCAAGATTCTTTACTACCAGTAAAATCCATATAGAACAAAAGCAAATACCTTGTTCCTAACATAGGGGTAATTGATAGAGACTGAAGATTGTCAGTTCAAATGAAGCCAGCCAGTTCTACAGGTCAGCACCTCAGAAACCTTTAAAGTAATGCTTAGATCATTTGCTTACGGACTGACCTTTCCAGGAGGTGCACCTCAGGTCACCGAATAAATATGTAAGAGTGCCAGAATGTCAATGACTACAGGACTCAAACATATACAAGGAATCACAAATTGGGAGAGAAGCATGAATACCCCAGTATCTGATGGGGAGAGGTTGGCCAATAGTTTTGGTCTATGCTTATTTCATGGTATTGGCAGGAAATCGCAAGTACATTTAATAACTTTTACAAGCAATTATTCCAGGTCCCCCCATGGAAAAAGACTCTGATTCTGATAGTAGTACCTTTTTCTAGTTTAGTCCAGGTGCCAAGACATTATATCCCTGGGAAGGTGAGTCTTAACTAAGAGCTACATACTAAGTATTCCTAAACTGCCTGCAAGATTAAAAAGTCAAGACAGTGGGGTCTTTAGGGGTCTGTTTCTGTGCAGAGGATGTGAAAAGGAAGGCTTTCATTATAATATGTCTGCAGATGATCAAGGAAAGTTGTTGTGCCACAAGCTGTTCAGGCCAGGTAATGCAAACAAAACAAAATGGTCGAATGGCCAGTCAGAAAGAATTGTCTCACCAACAATAAGTGGCAACTGCCTCATGGTTTTACACCAGAATTATACATAATTAAAAAAATTACTCTGACTGCTGTGATGTGAAGGTAGCACTAATGAGAAATTCCAGTGCAGCTGGCAATGCCATCCGTTATTTGCTGAACCACAGCAAATATATTGTAGAATGCAAGGAAGGTGAAGTCCATAGGTTATTTTGGTTGTTGTGGGATGTAATCACTAAGTGATACTGGTTACATTTCTGTACAGAAACCTCAGGATTCATAAAAATGGAAATGTTAGTGAAAATAAGAGTGTCACTGAGGGTATTCTCCTTTTTGAAATTATAAATACAGAAAAATATTTATTGTAGTCAAATGGGCCAAAAAAAAAAAGTAGAATTCAATGAATGTGATCAAACTGCTCTTTTTTCCTCAGCTGTTTAAATGTGAAAAATTATCCTGTAACATTCATTAAGTTTCATGTAAATGAAACAAATCCTGCGATGAACACACAGGCATTAATGCAGAAAACAAAGTGGCAGTAAAAATCTGATCTGCTTGTGATACTGGCGAACAGTTAATTTAGTTTAATTCTCAATTCATAGCTAAGAATGATTTGGATCCAGCGTTTGTTCTGTTTGTACATTTCTATTGAAGAGAGCCAAACAAATAAATTCAGGTATTATCAGATATTATGATTTTAATTTATGATCTGAGCATAACTCCAGAAGAGAAGAAAAACATATAGGTTCATGCATGAAAAATCTGAATAATTTTGTCATGCATTTTAGGATAGCTCAACAGGTTATTTGTCTATCGATTGTAGCTATTTGAAGTCTGTAAACCTTTTAAGTAATGATACTGGATATGAAAACCTAAAGCTGCATGAAATAATTCTGCCAACTCAATGCAGACAACATGGAAAATTGGGGAATATTTAATTAATGCAAAAAAAGTGGTTTGTAATTCCTTTGAAATGTATCAAACCATTCATACCTTATGTGTGTGTGAAAGAAAGAAAACACCCTCAGGGTATGTTGAAAAGGGCATCAGTTTATTTAAGATTTCTTCATACTAGCTTCAACCTCTTCTACCTCAAGTGACCCCACAGGCCTTGCCAATTTAAATGCAAATGAATTTCAGAGAAATAGATTTGAAATGAGACCAAATACCTATCACATTAAAAGGTAACATCAAGCTGCTTTTGTTTTGTTATGCCAACAGCAATATGGGTCCCTTTTTTAGGATGACAGTTCATGACATTAATGAATTATTTATTGGTAGATGGGATTCTTACATGGGTCGCTGTAATCTCTGCAATGCTTAAGAACAAATGAACAAGTATTCTTGCAGTTAATGACCTGGATCAAACTGACTTCAGAGTAGTAACTTTGGTTATTGTTTTAGGAGAGATGCACATGGTGACAGATTCCTGTATTCAGTCTCCCAAATTTTTGCTTAAAACTACATTCCCAGCAAAACTACATTTGTAACAAAACCTGCTCAAGCCATTTTATTTGGAAAACTTTGTGTGTTCTCAACCTATTCTCAGTAAGGTTTTGCATGGAATAATGACCTAGGGTTAGAAGGAAGTAGTAGCCTCAAGATGACTGGGGTCTGGGTTTTTTTTTAATCTGCTATAGCTTTTTGTTTGAGGACCAAACACTAAAGAAAAAGGTGCTACTTGTTCTACATTCCTTTCAAACGTTGTAAAGACAGCATCAAACTGGATTATTTGAGATCCTGTTTTCTTAATGATTTATTTCAATGTTTGGTTTGCCCTCAGATCACACAAAACAACAGCATGAGGCAGAGGTGGTGAGAAAAGCACTGGAACACAAGTGTTACGATTTTCCAGCCTCCCTTTCGCTAGGTCTGACTGATCATCATCAGAAATACCCAGGCTTACACCTTCACTTCTGGGATTCTTTCCATTTCTGCGACCGCATCAGGTACTTGCCTTTTATTTTTGTTAGGGAGCACTAAGAAGGGGCTGTACCCACTGACTCCTAATTAACATAAAAAATGCCTTAGCACAGAGGCTTTACCACAGGAAACTTTTTTCCCCCGCATGCATCTATCTGACATACAGCGCACACTAAGTTCATATACAGTCTCAGTGTGCATTTCGTATGCATACAAAGGTTCCAGATGTGCTGTGTATCTTGTTTAGTTGACTTTATTCTTCTTTAAAGCCAAGAGAAATATTAATCATTCATTTACTGTTAGGGGATGGGTCGTCTTCTCATGTTTCAGTAAAGGGGCTGGAAAAGTAAAGTAAGCCAATTTTTTTCCTATTTAAGGCCAAAGCTGGGGAATGCTTGTGGCTGAGTTCTGTACATGGCCCGGTGCTGGAAGGGCAGGGAACAACCGATGTTGCTATTTTGAATAGATTTTTCTTTCCCCCCCATTTTTATTTTTGCACAGAGAGTCTCATGTCTAATATTTAGACATGATGAGCTTTGTGCAAAAAGTAACTTTGCTCATTCTTGCCGTGTTTCAACCCTCAGTTATTTTGGCACAACAGGATGGTGAGTAATTCAAGCTTCTTATGATTTTTTTCTTGTGTTTTTGTTTTATTTTTATTTTCACCAATGATTTTAATCGCTTGTTAAGAACTGTGCATTCACAAATCTCACCAGAACACTTTTCCTTTGCTAATTCAGCAGTCAGATATTGAATGCTGAAGCAGAGAGCTGCAGGAGTTTGTGTTACCATCCCAAAGCTTTCTTTTCGCTTTGCTTTCTTCTGTGGTTAAAAAGCCTGTACAGTGCTGTCTGACTTAGCTGCATTTGTTCTTGTTCTTACTTGTTTTCCTGTTACAGACACCGGAGAGTTTTTAAACTATTTCTTTTAACTCTTGGAATAGCATTTTAACTGCTAGTTTTGTGCTGCCTGGAAGTTATTTGTCACAAGCAATAAGTCTTTGCTTCCAGCTTTTTTTATTTGGAGTTCTCTTTTAGTAATTGTGCATTTGCCACTGGCTGCGTGGGGGTTTGTTTAAACAGTTTGCATTTGGAAAACTGCCTTAAAATTCTAACCAGTTTTGATGAAACAATTTTTTAAGAGCAATATATGAAAACATGGCAGCTTATGCAATTTTTACTTTGAAATGATGTGGGAGGGTAAATTAATTCCCTCAGCTGAAATAGTTTGAATTGTGCATCTGCAGGCTGTTTCAGTCCTTCGCGAGACTGATTAGCAGCTGATGGTATCTGGGAGTCGATGTGAGTATGTGTGTGCATGTTTACAGAGAGCAAGAACACCAAAACCCAAAGGAACGTGGAATTTAGAGGGGGAAAATATTACTTTGTATACAATAATTCAACTTAGAGTGAAGATAAGTGTGGTATGAGTATTTAAGTTAAACAGATGACATTCCAGAAGTACAGCTGACCTTTTTTGGATGTGCTTTGTTCCTGCTTGCCAGACATTGTAAACCAGACCTTTCTTAAGATGAAACTTTTTTCTTTCTTGTAAACGTAAAAAGACCTGCCATGTATTTATTCCTGCATCAAGGCAATCGATAACTTCAGAAACAACTTGATAAGGAGCAGCCAAATAAACTGTAGTGCAGTAAAAGAAAGGCAAATTCCTTTAAAACCACACCCTACCCTAGTCCGTATGACACAAATCAGGAGAACCATAACTTTAGCCGTTTCATGGCCAATGTATCTGCCTCGGCATACCTGGAAAGGCACCTCTGCCGCGAGGGTGCCTGTGACTCCACCAGCAGGCTGTTGGCAGTGGAGCAGTTGGAGTTCAGGGCCCTGTGCATGAGCAAATCAGGTAACATCATCTGCAATAGCAGCGTGCCCAAATGCCAGCCTCCCTCACCAAGCACGGACACAGCCTAAGCCTTGTAAAGTATCTTTAAAAAGCCCAAGCAATGCATATAAAGACGATAAACATCATATACTGTGAACTGATGCTTTCCTGATTCTGCTTTTCCAGCATATGAACTGTTTCTTTAGTAACACTCAGTGAAGAAAATGTAACATTTCAGCAAATACATGCTGTGAGTTTTCTCTGCTTAGAGCAGCAAATAATATGCATGTTTTTCATATATTTAATATACATCATGTATGTTTTGCATACATATATTCAGAGAGATAAGGACTAAGGGAGCTTCCAATATAAAAGAAAGAAAGTTTTAAATCTCCCAATAAACAAATCCTCCTTGAGTGCCAGGTCTCTTTTCCCTCGTTGTGGTCATATCTCTAGACATTTGAGACACAACATAAATTTGAATCAAGACATGGTAAACTTTGTATAGAAGAACAATATACAAAGTGTGAGGGAGTATTCTCATTTCTCTGCCACATTCCTGTTTCATGGTGTAGTAACATTTCATTACTGGGCTAACTTCCATACTACTTCCAGGAATGAGGTTACACAGAGAGACTGATAAACCACTAGTTATCCCTTAAAATATCAAATTTGGTCCTCTCTTTGGAATGTTCCTTTCCATACATTTGAATATACTTTTCTCATAGAAAATAATAACTGAAGTTGATTAGTAGCATCACTAATTCATGTGCAGGGCACTGATGGACTGGGAAGCCAAATTTTCCATGAGTCAAAAGAGAATTTCCAGACATGCTAAAATGCTCTCTCTTGTCAAGAAAAATGTTTATATGGTTAGTATCAAATGTAAGTCAATATAAAATTTTCCTTGGGAAATCCTGCCAGGAGACAAGACTTGGCAAGATATTAAGGAAACTGCTCAGCATACACTAATTTTAGGATAGTCAGATGTACCCCTGGGCTCTATGTTTCTTTGTCTTGCTGTAATAGGTAGGGAATGGAAATTGGAGTACAGCATCAGGTTGAGCCTCTTCAAAAGCAAGGAATTTACTGTGACTTCCATGAACAAAAGCTGTATGTGCTGTTAAGGCATCAGGATGCTTTTAGCCTGCAAATAAAACCCCCATGACACAATTCATGTTTTCTGATGTGCATTAAGTTAGTGCAAGGTGTTTGAAAGCCTTGAGGGTGTTCAAGATAAAATTCCTCCTGGTGGCTGACATGACATACAGCTGGTGTTTCAGACACAACAGGTGCTTCAGATTCCAGAAGTCTATGTTCCATTCCACCATTTGAAGGCACCTCCACATCCAGCATATTAAAATACCAAGATGTGTAAGAACTTCAAATGCTTTAGTAGAAAATCCCATCCTCTACCCAGCCAGCACAATTTGTCCAAGCATTCACTAGCCCTATGGCCTGTGTCTGTATCATTTGAGTTTGTAGAGTCAATCTAGGCAGCTACTGCCAGAAGACAGCATAAATTTTAGCTAGACAGACTCGGAGGTATTTGGCACTTCCCACTGACTAAAAAGGAAGCACATGCACAGCCCTGCCCACATCAGTGCCAAAAGGGAGCTCTGATGGATTTGGGTCAGGCTCAGCTGCATCTCAAACAAGTAAGGGACATCTCAGTCACCTGGAGCGTGACAGTTCTCTTATGTACACCCAGTAGTCCTTGAGGAACTTCACTGAGGTCATCAGGAAAACTCTGCTGCTCCAAAAGCAGCATGAGAGCACAGCCAGAAACCCTTCATTATTATTCCAAATAATTTTTTGTTCTCATGTAATTTAGTGTTTTCCTTGTAATGTAAGCATTATCTTGGATGTTTGGTCAGGAAACTAATTTCTGAGGTAATGACCAAATCCCAAAACATCTCTGGGAAGAGTTATTGACCTTTCATATTACTTTCAGTCACAAATTACAGTTTTAAAATGAAATATAACCATTAAATGTAGGCTTCAGGAGACAGCGTGCAAAGAATTCTTCATGCTGAGAACCCACTTCTGATCCCCTAGAAAAGAAGATTATTTTAGGAAAACTTTAAAGTAACTTAGTTTAGCAATTCTGCTTTCTTCTTTTATTAATTGAAAGGATTAAATAAGTACTAAAGTAGATGAGTACTGCAGAGATGCAGTATATTTGTAAGCCCGACTGGTATTTTTAGCACTTGCCTGTGTGCAACATTGTACATATGCATTCTTTGTTGATAAATTAGCTAGCTTCAGGGCAATGCTAATGACAGAACTGCCTTTCTCCAAAGGTTTTGGTAACACAGAGAAGTTCCCTTCCAGAGGTCTGAAGGCAAAATCAGATAATGCATGTCTGTGTGCCAGCAGATAATTACACCATCATAAGTATCTTGGATTATGTGAAGGTATAAAAGATCAGGGTCCACTGCTCTTCCATTTTTCTTAACTGTTTTTACCAAGCACATGGCAGGCAAGGTTAGGCTTAGGAAAATTGAAACATTCCTTTCTGATCTGGAAAAATCATGCTAAATGAAAGCCTGGGGAATCCACCCCCTCTAAACATTATATAATATGTACTTGGAAATATGACAAATTTCATAAACACATTTTACATCACACAGCTCTGGAAGACATTAGCCTTAGGAAAATGAGACCATTATATATCCCTTTCATTATTTTCCAGATTTGTTTTTGATTTGAGACCAAATCTATGTAGGCTGATTTTTTTTTTAAGAGAGAAGGTGAACTTGGAAACATCCACTGCTTTATTACACGGGAAGAGGCAGAGGTAGAAGGGTGTTGTCTCTGGCACAGATATTACTGTTGATGCCTCAGAGTCATTATATTCTTTCCCTTCTTAGTACTGCAGATTACAAGCAGATCCTACTTCCTTTTCCAACTTCTGCCAGAGTTTTGAGGTTTGAAATAGGCACTCAGGTGTCACTTGCAAAATCCTAGCTGATGCCAGCCTTGCACAACAGCTGGGTGTTAGTTTTAGTTAATGCTATCCTCGAGAAAGGAAGGAGTGAGTTGCTATCACTTCTGTGTTTCACAGAGTGGCTGATAAACCTGTTAGCCTTTGTTCCAGTTACGTGTTAATGTGGTTCAAACCTTGCTTTTATCAGAAATATGCAGAAAATGGGCCATACCTGCCTTCATAATTGGGAAAGTATGCTGCCAGTCAGTAACGGAAATGATGCAGACTGTCACTTAGCCTTTTGGATTAAAAGCAATCTCTTTGGAGTCGAAAGGTTCAGCCTACCAGTAGGAGGAAACAATAACAACTCCTGCTTTCCCAGGCCAGTGGGCAGCATGGATGCTGTATTGGTTTTATGGTATTTTAGTAATCTGGAGAAGAGCACAAGCAACAGCTGCTGTAACAGTTGCAAGTTTAATTTGTTTGTTTGAAGTAAAGATTCATAAAAACCCATGGAAGTGCAATGGTCATGTCCATTAATACTGCAGATTATGCTGTCTTTAGTCATGCTTGTTAAAGAAACTAGGCAAAGGATCTCAGCTAAGAAGAGAAAAACTGTTGGTAATGGTAAAGATGTGTTGTTAATAAAATGGGGTTTTTTTGGTCTTGAAGTAACTGGATTAGATTCCCACATCATTGCAGAAATTTGATGTGATGGAGCAAAATTCAATTTAGTTTTGGCAACACCCCAAAAACTAAAATTCCAACTTGAAAAGAGTATAATAAAATCTTTGATTCAACATGTTAGCTCATTCTGTGGTAGCTTGGTAAATTGTAGGTGGTGCAATTTTATCATGAGTTCAGTAGCTATCACCTGTATTTTTACAGCTTCAAGACATTCTGATCTTTGGGTTTTGGCAGATCTTCAACCCAAAGTAGGAAAAAATTTTTAGTATCATCATTTTACCTGCTGCAATACTTTACCAGCCTACCCCTCTTTTGACATATCCATGGTAATATACCCTGTACAGAAGGGAAGAACTGGGCACAGATGTGATTCCTTCTGCAGGAATGATGCATGAAGTGTTATTTTACTTCTGTACCTTCAGGTCAGGCTGTTGAGGGGTGTGGGTGGGTGCAGAAGAATGCTGCAGCCCCAGGTCCTCAGCTTTCTGCCCATCTCCAGCCCAGGGGATTCAGTGGTTTCCCCCTGGAAAGCTGCTTGTGGCTGTGCTGCACATAGTGATGTTATCTTTCTTTCAGAGAGGCTGCATGGTGACTCACTGTAGTTGGCTTCCCATAGCCAGTGCTCTGGCTTACTGCTGTAGGACAGCTACTTCTCTATGCATTTTCTTTCTTCTGTTGAATCTTCCAGTGCATAGGGTTTATGAGGCTTTATCTTCTGTCCTCTTCATGGCTTCCCTGACAAGAGTTGCTTTGTCCTGCAAAATCTATGAGGAATTCTCACAGAATTTCCTGATCTTTCTCCATTCAGCACAGTCAGATGTTTTGTGTTTCAGGGAAATAAGATTCCTACATTTACATGTAGGGACCACACCACTAGTATTTCTGATATTGCTTTGAGACTGTATAACCATTTCAAAGATTTACCCTTATGTTTCTCCTGGCTGTGGCTAATGAGCTGATAATCTCCACAGGCAGTAAAAAAAAGTATTGTGGGAGTCAGAAAGTCACTTGTCTAACAGAGATAGAGAGGTGTGCTTGTCCTTCCTTAAGTGTTGCAGTGGGTGCAAGGAGAAACGAGTCACACTGGTGACTGTAGAGCAATACATCTTTCACACAAGGGCATAATAAATGGTATTTTGTGTTTATACTTTCATGCAGTCATTTTTTTTTTCCCTCAGCTTGTATTTCATAGGAAAGGTTCTTTCCATTTTGTTTTGAGAAGAAATTAACCTACTTCCAAATGCTGCTTTTATTTATTTATTTTCACTTCAGAGCCAATCTTGTCTCTGAGATTGTGAAGTTGAAGCCTCTGCCTGTTTCATGTCAAAATGACAATGGAAAACTTGATATAACCCCCTCCAACAACAACCGTTTGTTGGCTTTAGTTTGGATAAACTTCAGCTCTGGGACTTCTGGCTTTGTTTAGTGAAAGTACAGCAGAAGAGATTCCTTTCAGATTAGCTAAGAGGCTACTGCCATTTTCCCTCATTGACATCAAGCCCTTTATTTAAACATGAACCATCAGAGTGAGAATGAAAATGGCACCTCCGTTTACGATGTCTGCACATTTTTGTCTTGCTTTGATTCACACAGGCACTCCAGGAAAAAATACCTGCCAGGGAGGAGAAAGCACACACAGGACATTGAAGGAGGAGAATTTTCTGACAATAGGAAAATATATATTTTAAACCTGAATGTGTTTTGTTATTTTGAAAGCCTTCTCTTACAGCTAAAGGGATACCCAAATGACTCTCAAGGAACAGGGGATGTTACTTGTAGATTTAATTCTTCATCTGACTTTGCACCAGAATGGCCTTTAGCATAACACAAAGCTATCCACAGCCACAGGAGATGCATCTTTTTCTGCTGCTGGTTTTCTCTCTTCAGTACATCCCACCCTGGAGGGTGGCACAGGCAACTCTGTTTTCCTGCCAGGCAGCAAAATACTTCCTTCTGTGTGCAAAACTTCTGTGGGTTGCTATGGTGGCTCCAGGCACCACTTTATCCCCAGGTCCACCCCTGCAAAGGGCAGCAGAATCAGAGGAACATCCTGTGCACGTTTCACCAGTAGATATGAAAGGATGATCCATGTCTGGAAAACACTTCTCACAGCAATTCAACACTGGCAGTTCTTGGAAAACTTCTGGACATAATTAGTTCCCACTGAAATTCCCTGCAATGCACTCCCTGTGACCAGTTGGTGTCTTAGCAGCTTGTCTGCTGCAAATGTCTCTTTCCCTCTGTTCTTTCCCTTTGTGCTGCTGCTGCTTCTTTTTTCTTTTTTCCTTCTTTCCATTTTCTTTTAGGCAAGGACAGAACTGCAGCACCTTTTTTCAAACACACACCAGAGAAACAATTGCTCACCCAAACACTGCTAATGGAAAATATGGGAAGTATTGTGCGTTGTTCCTTTGATGTTCAGTGTAATAGACACACTGAGCATCAAAGGAAATGAACTACATCCCCCATGCTTCAGCTATAAGCAGCAAAAATAGAATTTATATTATCTTGGAAAACACTTCAATGTTCATGAGAGGCTCTTTTAAAAAAAGTTGTATTTTTTCTGTGTTTGGCTTTAAATCTACTGTATGGTGTTTGCTTGTTTCCCTACAGAGCAGTAGTCATTCTTTGCCAGCTGTCTAAGAGAAGAATGTCCTAGTGAAAGCAAACAATAGGCTGTGTAGTGGGAATTGCAAATCTTTGAAAAGATTAATTGAAATCTGCTCAAAAATTGTGAAGATTCTTTGCACAATATTCTAAGCCTGTTGGTGGCTGAGCTGTTGGCAGGGTGGTCCTCTTTGTAGATCCCTCTTTTCTCTCTTTTTTTTTTTAATGAACAGAGTAGCATAAATATGGAGGAGAAAAAAAGGGGAAAGAGGAGAGATGTTCAAGTCCAACTGATTCTTTCCCTGTTAGAGCATCTGAAGAGAGAACAAGCATTGTCAACTTCTCTCAGTAAAGAATGAAAAAGCAGTACAGAGCCTCTTCATTTATCAGTTGTTCTCTGGCTCAGGCTCTTTCACTCATACCTTTTAAGGACTCTGACAGATAAACTTGGGTGGATCTGGCTGTGTCTGCTGGACACAACAGACATCGCTACACATCGCTGTTTATTCTTACCCTATGCCAGCAAGTGTTGCTGCTGCACAGGGCAGGGGGAGCTAAATGTGTGCCAGGCTTCAGGCAGCCACTTCAGTAGCAATGCTTCTGACCTCTAATGCTAATACAAAGGCAGGTCTGTGTTGGCAGGCTCTTTGCTATACCAAAAGTACAGCTTTCACCTGATGGAGGAATTGGTATGGGAGATCCTTAGGGCTTCGTGCTTGAAAAACAGGCTCAGAACTTGATACTTAAAAGTGGTCCCAAAATTAAGAAAGTTGTCTTTGGTACTCTGAGAAAACCCTCACAATACTCACTTTAGTAGCCTTAGGAAGCTGACAATAAGAACATTGTATCCAGTATACAAATAGCCATTTAATATCCTCTATGAAGCAGATTAAGAAGAATTTCAAATGCTGCCATCTGTATCCAATAAACTGTCCAAAATGCATGGGGGTGAATTAGTACAAACTGGAAAAGGAGTGAATGAATGCAAACTGTTTTGCAGATGAAACTAGGTTAATGATGCCCTGTGCATTCAGAATGGTGCCCCCCACCCCCACCCTAGTCTTCTGAACTACAAATACCTTTAGTTTGTTGGCAGCCAAAGATATGATTATTTTCTTTAGACAATAAACCAGAGTTCTTTAATTCATCACTGGAATATGAAATGCAAGAACCAAGCCTTTAGTTTACTTCCAACTTCTGAAATTACAGGGAATTCAATAGAATTGTGCAGGGAGTTATATTAGTGTAGAAGCTGACCCCCTGCTGCTTTACTCATCTCTGATGTAAATTCACCATGGTCATGGAGTTATAGTGGGGCTGATTTTGTCCAACATATCTGAAAATGTAAATGATATTACCATATGTACTGTACTGCATTGTAACATTTCCCATCTGTTTCAGTCTCGGGAGAGAAGCGTTGAATCAAGCTGATTTCTTCCAAGGCAAACCACAGAACCAGCACTGAATAAAATTGTTAGCCCTCTCACTGAGCTAAGGGGAAAGAGAAGACCATGTCCCACTTGAAGCTCTATTCACCTAATAAAAATTGTTTTAATTACACAGGCAATGAAGATTTTTTTTTTCCTACAGAGACTGTGTTTTATCTTGGAAGAAGCTTAAAAGTACTCTGAATTAAGTATAATTCAGTGTTTTACATGCGGTGCTAGGTAGAGCAAGCTGTAACAATTACCAGTTTCCAATGGTTCTCTTTCACTTAGCAGCTTAGAATTTGGATCTCAATTTCTTGATGCTTTGGATTTGCCAGGCTGGTTGTACCATCTGGGAAACCGGCTTGTACACAATGACTTTTCCAGTTTTTCTTTACTCTTGCCAGGGCAGAGCTACTGTGAAAGATGTTGCAAAGAGCGCTTTAGTCTTACAAACTATTCCCAGTCCTAGCTAAAATCAGGAACACAGAAGTCTTTCAGTTATACCTTGGGGTGATTTGTTTTTTTTTAAAGTTCTGACAAAATCTGTGATTATTTTTGGTAAATTTTCCCACTTAATTGATCCTAATAATGTTGAGCATGAAGCTATTGCTTTTCTTTAGTTTCTTACGGAATAAAATTGGAAATGTTCAAGTGCTCAAAGTTAAGATTACCTTGACACTTGAATGCTGTCTGTAGAAGTCTTCATTGACTGCCCAAGCAGTGGGAAGGATATATGTTTCAAGAAACTAATAAATCAATAAAATCATCAGTAATCGCATGAAACTTTGAATTCATGTCAGTTTCTGCTTGGTTTAAGACACAAGTCTTTGTGCCATTTGGCATCGTTCACTCTAAAGACAAGCAGCACATTAAAATCAGATTATTGCAGAGTAGTGAGAATTTATGCCAGCTCTACAACTAAATAGCCACAAATAAAGTGATTGCAGCCTGCTGCTCATTTTTACAGTGACACCAAATGGCACAAAAGGTGATGTGCCAAAAATTATTGTCATGTAAGAAGAGAGGGGTGGAAAAATCTCATAGGCATTTTACCAATAATTGGAAGAGTGGCTGAAAAATTGTGCAATAGTCCCTCTAAAAGGCATTGAATGCAGCGAATTAAAATTATTTTCTTTTCACTGACTGTCCTGCTCTGATGCAAAGGGTTAGCCTTATGAAAAGGTTTGATCTGTCAGGTACTTCAGTTCCCACTGGGATAATTAGAAATTGATGTTCTTTAGGTTTTATCCAAAGCCCAGTAAAATCAAGGGAGGTTCTGTTCAGGTAGTGTTTACCTTTAATCAGGAATGAATGGTACACATTCTGCATATTATAGCAAAAGAGGTCTATCTCTACTAAAAAGAAGTATAAATATAATTGAGTTACAGAGCCCATCTGCTGAGAGAGGATTTTGGAGAGAGAATCCCAGAATAACATCTCTATACAGACAGTCATTCAGGAATATCTTCCTCCCTTATTAAAAAAAAAACAAAACCCAACACTTTAGGCCATGATGTTGTTGAGGAATAGCTATTAACAAAAGGCGTATAACCATCTCTTGCATCCATCAGATGTTATTTTTCTCAAAATGACTTTAATAAGTACAGAAACAGGTATAACAACTCTCTGGGTAACCCCAAAGAAGCAGCAAGATGATAGATGCAGAGCAGTCTGTACAGCAGTCTGCTCTATCCTGCCCCTTGCATGCCTCAGACTGATAGGACAGTTCTGCCAAAAACAACCCCCACCAACTAAACAAGCAAAAATCCCCTCCTTGTGCTTTGTTTTCCTATTAACAGCTTTGAAATGAGAAGTCTCTTCTGCCATTGTTTTCCATGCTGGACACCAGCTGAAGCCAGTGGGGCTGTTGTGTAACAATATCACTGACGGGATTTTGCTGGTCGCTATTTCAAAGCAGCACTTACATGCAGAGTGACCTTTAGAAGCTGCATGAAGAACATCATTCAAGGATGTCAACATGCATGCCTAAATAGAGCAATTTGTGAAACAAATGTTGAGATGGAACAATGGGACAGATTCGGGCACTTCAGACCACCTTACCTTTGAGAAGAGCTATTGTTCTTTAGATATCTTAACATAAACTGTGCTTTGAAAGGTTAGAAAAAAGGCAATAATCTGCAAGGAAAGTAGCGGCATTTTGTATTTTACTTGGTAGCAATTATGCCATGAGGACACTTTTTTAATCCTGGTATTTCTAAAAGCTGCAGAAAGTTTGCATCATTTGGAGCTTGTTAAGACGAATGAAGGGAACAAGCACTGGTCTGTTTAAAATGCAAATACTTGTTCATGCCAATGCAGGCTTGGATGTGGTTGGGTTTTTTTTTTCCATTTTGTAATCTCAAAGACAGATTGGGTGGGTCTCAGATCAAGGACTATATGATGTAATGAGCCTTTGACTGAAAAATCCAGCCTCTTCTATACATTGCAGCGAAACAGTACATGTCACACTCTGCAGTATCTCTGTCAGACAACTACAGTATTATGACTACCCAGCATTCTTTTATGCTGCTTTCTCTTTCTTGCTCTGCATCTGAGTAAAGAGGAAAACATCTGGGCCTGGCACAGTGGCAGAACTGTTAAAACACCAGCTTTTTTGGCAGACAAGTATCCTTAGAAGAAAACTTTGGCTTCAGTCTGAGAGTACAGTATGTAGTTGCCCTTTCTGGTGTGAAACTTGGGGAATCTGTGAACCCTTCATTCATACTCCTTTTCCGTTCCACCTGATAGCAGTTCTTCTTCCTACAAGACACAGAGCAGGAAAGGGTTTTTAAGATGGACCTGCTCTGATTTTTGTCAGTCTTCATTGAAGCATTTTATCAGTTGAGGTTTAATTCCTGATACCTCCAGTCACGTGGTGGACAAACCATACAAAACAGTACATCAGTACCATTAAATCTGAAAATTTCCCAATAGCAAGGTACACCCAAATTTGCCCTTATGTCCTCGTGCACCCTGTGAAATGGGTTTGATGAATTAGCTGGGGTTTTTTAGGACACTTCCAGCTGAGCCAATGTCTGTAAGCCTTGCAGTTGGAGAAAAATTAATCTTGTTAAACCATTTCTTCTTGTGTCTTTATACCTCTTTTCCTGACTTCTATGAAGCAAACACTATTTTAGGCTGTTCGAGTACTCAGCACTTAGCTGACAGGAGAAAATGTGGACAAACCAGACCATTCTGGCTCAGCAAGCCAATTAGTTCATTACGAGAGTCCGCTTGTTTCCATTACTGACCACAGGATGGAACGAGTATGTTTGCTTTTCTTGTAAACATCATCCTAATACCAGACAGGGAGCCCAAACCATTTGCTTCAAGGTAGATGCCATGGCATTCTTTTCTCCTCGGTAAATGGAAAGCAGCGATGCTGCAGACACGGAGATGGATTCCTCAGTCTGCTCCAGTGTAGGAGAGAGTTACAGCATTTCCATTGAAAATGAACAATTTGTCTCCTTTGGTTAAACAATGTATAAACCAATGCTGCAATACACAATAAATAGATGTGTTTACCATAGAAGAAATGTAAAGACAGTTTTGAAGTATCCATCCTGTAAAGCAAATGACTAAAACCAGGTCAAAGTAAGGAAGCACAGGTTTGGTACAGTTAAGTCTGTAAAAAGCAGAAGAAAGACCCTTCTTGGCCAGACTTTGGATCCAGACAAAGTTAGAGGCAAAGCCGCCTTCATCTCAGTGCTTTAACCTTTACCAGATTCACTATAAATAACAGCAAAAACCAGTTTGCTGACTCATTGTGTTTGTGATCAATTTCTCACAGATCAAAACTCCTTGGTTTTGTTTCCTAAGCCATCATGGAGTGGCTGCCGGAGGGTTGTGAGTCACCTCTGTGTGGACTATCGCCCTTTCTGAGACAGAACCAGACAAGCTCAAGATGTTCTTTAATTTCTAAGCATTTAGTCACCTCTCTGCAAATGGGATATGTGACTGGACAGAGCAAATGTCCAGCTATTGCATGAGTAACAAAGTGGAAAAGCCTGTGGTTTTTGAGGATACTATTAGGAGGTTTTTTCCTTTTGCCATATAAACATGGTTAAGTCATAATCACGGCATTTGCTCAAATGCAAAGCCAAAAGCAACTACAAAATGGGTCAGCTTCTCAGGTCGTAGGGCTTGATAACAAAGTCCCATTCACTTCACTGGAATCAGGATTATGACCCATACAACATCTGTCATCATTCAAGCCTACAACGACTGTATTTATTTTCCCCTGTACACATTTGGGCTCTTTTATGTCCCACACTTATAGGTCCCTTGAGACTAAGTGGTGATTTTCCTTTCAGCTTTCCCTATCAGTCTGCTTACATACAGCTGCTAGTCTGCTTAGGAAATGGGAAATAATTCAAAACCAGCATATGACAAAGACCGTGTTGCCCTTTTTCATCACTTTTTAGACTTTAGGCTGGCCCAGGGAAATGCTACTCACAGCAAAATCTTTAAACATGGGATTGCTCAGTAAACAGCATAAATGCAAAGTTATTCAGGCTTTCAAATATTAAACCTAGGAATATACATGACTATTTCACCACAAGTCTAGAAGTAGGCAAGTCAGCTTTTTTATAACCTTACTATTCTTATACATTACTTGCCAGTGCTTCAGCACAAATCAGCTTTCCGAAGGATTTTTGGAGCTAACAGTTAATCTTTATGAGCAATGCAAAATGCATTATGTCATAACATGCTGACACACAGATCTACATCTGAGCACAGAGGGGGTGTCTTGAACAGACTAAGCCTTCCCAGATGTAAGTTTCCTTTGGAAATCTGTTTAATACTTTCCTTCTGCCAAGGGCACAGCGATTTTCATTGCAGCTCTCCTAGCTTATTTCTTAATTCATTTAACAATGTCCAGAAAGTTTGAAGCAAATATGAATGTCATTATATCCAGATGTCTTCAATTTTTTGTCTTTCTGTTAAATGATGCCATCTACTGTAGAATAACTGAATGGCAACCTCGAAAAAATGCAGAGTAATCTTTATTTACTTGTTGCTGTACAATTGTCAGTCAATTTGTGATATGTTTTAAATTTCCATTTTATTGTTGACTAAAATATGGAAAGTATTCTCAATGTGCAAAATTGGTCATTGAGAAAAGCCTCTGCTTCAGAAAATAGCAGCTGTCTTGAAAACAGAATCTTTTCTAAGCAACAGAGCAAAAAAACATGGGAAAGATCTCACTTTTTTGCTCCCCATTCGAGCTGTCCTCTTCACTCGAAGGCAGCAGGATCACATATCTGGAAATAAAAGAACAACGAAACAAATCAATAAAAATGAAGTGAGGGTGAAGGAAAAATGGACATACAGAAATGCAAAATCTTGGATGTGAGTTTTCTAGTAAATACAAACTGTGATGTGTTAAACAAGTAGTAAAAAAAAAAAACAAAGTGGGTTTCTCATTTTTAGAAACTAAATCTAGGTAGGCAGTTAAAGAAAGGATGTCTAAATCTTCAGAGGTAGTGGCTGTCAGGTGGTGTCCTTTGAAGCAGCATCTAATGCTGTGTCCCTGTCATGGGGGGTGTGTGTGTGAGGAAGATGCTGTTCTGGAAATAAGTAGTTCTTCTCAGCCTCTCTGGTGCAGGATCTGAAGTTTCTGCTGAGGCCCCAAAGGTGGAGATGTGAAAGGAAAAAGTGAATTTCTAAGTGACAGAAAATGTCTGAGGGGAATTTGTTTTAATATTCCACTGTAATGTTTTAGATTATATGATTTTTTATTTTTTTTTTGCATTGTCAAAGGAAGGTTAAATACTCTGTGCCAACCTCATATTGGTCACAGACAGAAAATACTGGCTTGAAAATGTCTGAAAAAAGATTTTTGAAGCTTTTTGCATCTCCTTGTTGTTCTAATCAAGCTGATCGTCAAAAGCCTAAGTTTGCTTCTTTCGTAATTGAAGTGTAGAAAGAACATAACTTGGTGTACGCAGAAAGCCTGTGGTGGGGTTGAAATTAGGAAAAGATACCTCCTGTCTCATTCAATGCCTTTTGCTGAGACTGGTTGTCCTCAGTGAGTCAGGAAGTCTTGTCTTTCCCATCACCCTTACAGAGCTCGTGCCTCAAGGTGCTGAATTTCGTGGGTGACATAGAGGGAAAAGTCTGGTTTATATGGACAAGGAAAAGCAGCTAAATGTGACACTGGGAAGAGAGCAACATCTGAAAATCTAAGATCAGTTGAACACACAGCAGTAAGGAAGGTCAACAGTACAGGTACAAAAGACAAGAGGTTCAGGGAAGATGAAAAGGGAAGTTATGTGTTACAGGAAGGATGAAACCAGGTAGAGAAAAAAGAGACTAAATCAGAAGCATTGCAAGAGAGAAAATGTGTCCAGATGTGTCTACATTGCACTGGTGTCACCTCACCTTGAGCACTGTGTGCAGTTTTGAGCACCACAGTATGAGGGACATAAAAATATTGGAGACTGTCCAGAGGAGGCAATGAGGAGGGTGAAGGGTCTTATGAGGAGAGGCTGAAGTCCCTTGGTTTGTACAGCCTGGAGAAGAGGAGGGTGAGGGGAGACTTCATTGCACTCTGTGGCTCCCTGACGAGGTGGAGTAAAGGGGCTGGCGCCAATCTCCTCTCTTTGGCGACCAGTGGTAGAACCCAAGAGAATGGCATGAAGCTGTGATAGGGGATGTTTATGTTGGGTGTTAGGTTGGCTCTTTACTGAGAGGGTGGTCGGGCAGTGGCACAGGCTCCCCAGGGAAGTGGTCACAGCACCGAGCTTGACTGAGTTCCGGAATCATCTGGACAATGCACTCAGTCGCGTGCTCTGACTTGGCTGTCCCTGTGTGGAGCCAGGAGCTGGATTTGATCATCCTTATGGGATATCCAACTCAGGATATTGATTCTATGTATGTGCCATGCCAAAGAGCATGGGTATGCGTATGGAAACACCCACAAGTCTGGAGAGAAAGAAAAACAAAGCATGTTAGGAGAAAAAATGAGACCAGTGTGCTAATGTGGTAGTGGAAAAGAGGAAAAGAGATGAAAGATGCCACACGTGGGAAAAGAAAAAGGGACTGTATAACTCCTAGGGATGAACTGCACTGTAAATCCGGACGCAGTATCGTACCACATAATTATGACCATTACAACAATTTGATGGCATTCAGAATTTTCCATCCAGAGCCAGTGGTAATTTGCATGTCAGAGCTTTGAATTATGTCTTTTGGCATTTCTTTTTTGGTTTTGATGGGTTATCTGTAGTAGGCAACTGACTCTGATATTAAAGGTTTAAGGACAATGTAGCCCTTTCTCCAGGATTTATGTTTGTAAACTGAATTATTTTCCATTATTAATGAAAAAAATCCTATTCTATTATTCAAGATATTCACTGATATTTATATTTGCAATCTGAAACTTCTAATAACTTCTACAAGGAGCTTGTCTAACTTTGTAGCATTGTTTTCATATTGGTTTCTTAAATGACTGGCATTTCTGGATTGTGTTTCTCTAAGAAAATAGAAACCCAAAATATTATGTTTGAAACTGGTTTTTGTCACTCTCTTCAAATTAATTATGTACAACAAATTAGATGAGTAGCAGAGCTGTTGGAATGAACTCACAAAGCTATGAATATTACAGATGAACGATGTTTTTTCTCAAAATACAGATGACAGCAGGCCAGATGACACATTAATTGCAAACCATGTGGGCAATTAATGTGGACATTCTTTTAGATCTTTTGCATATTTTGAGTTTCAAAAAAACACTTTGAAAATCCTTGATGCTAGCTGTTAATGCAAGATGCTAGTGACGAGTTCATGCTGGACAGACAGCTTGTCCTGCATCCATGTACAAGTGTTCATGTTGGCACATGGAGGCAAATGATACACTACTTTGAGAGATTTGGCACATTTCCTTTTTATCTGCAGCAGAGAATTCAATTGCTAATTACACAGTAACTCAGTATGGCACTAAAATTACTCGAGATGGAAGATTATCACTGATTTAATTGGGCTTTGGATCAGCTCCAGGAGGTTTCCATTGATGTCTAGTTATAGATTCAGAGCAGACTCTGCAATTAATGTAAGAGATCCTCCCAGTGTCTGAAGAGAGTATTTAGCCTTTTATTTCACATGCATAAAATGTATTACAGTAGAAAAGTCAATAGCTTTTGTATTATTCATCTTTAATTTGGAATACACGTTTGAAACAATATCATATACTATTTTGTCTTTCCAGTTGCAGGATGTACCCATCTTGGGCAGGTTTATGCTGACAGGGATGTTTGGAAACCAGAGCCGTGCCAAATCTGTGTGTGCGACTCGGGATCTGTTCTCTGCGATGACATAATCTGTGATGATCAGGAACTGGACTGTCCCAACCCAGAGATTCCCTTTGGAGAGTGCTGTCCAGTCTGTCCACAAACAACACCGCAACCTACGAGAGTAAGTCTGTCCTCAGTGCTGTTGGTTTGGGTTGCCACCTTACTGATCTACATCAACCTCAGTTCCTTTTCCTTTAGATGCTTTTAAACACTTTTCTTTTAAATGCTGAGTTTGACACTTTCTGACTTTAGGCAAATGCTAAGGATGGGCAGACTTTGCCAAATCAAATAGAAAAAACAGCTTGAACTTTCAGAGAGTTTTATCTTTTTTGTGAAATTCGGGAATACTTCTCTGTTTGATCAGAGAATTAATGTCAGATCTGATAATATACTTATTAGTCCTTTGAGCTATGCAGCTGAAAGCATGAAGTCCTTCAGCCCAGTTTTATATAGACTACAGGCACGGATAAATAGGGGAAAGGGACAGGGGGCAACAATTAGCCATTACATTTTTCATTTTATGGAGAATAATGCAAACATTTTATTTGTTGACTGCACAGCCAATTTACACCAACGTAGATTAAAGAAAACTGACAATTTTTACAGCATGTTGCAAGTCTGTTTTTCTTATCAACTCAATTTTGCCTCATCACAGAGTAAATTTCCTTTGCAGAATTATTACTGAGTTAATACCCTGTAAAGGAAAGATGATTCAAGCCCTACATCCCAAATTTTTCATCATCTTTATAGACACCAACATTACCTAAACCAGTCATAGAAACTTAACCTCAGGAAAATTAGGAATTTTATTGCATGACAAGTCTCCTGCCTAAACTGCTTCAGTGACTTTCACTTCGGCTATTCTGAGCTCTAAGGTTATCTGAACATTTCCTCCTTGTTTAGGATCCATGAGATTCTGTCAAATTATGTCAGTTTTGATAGGCACATTCAAGATTCTTATCCAGAAGATGAGAGATGTGTATATGGAAGATGTATTTCTGCAGCTCTATAATCTATCTGCTTAAACATGAAATGTCATACCCAAATACATTACCTTGTGTTAGTTGTATCATTCCAGTGCAGCTGTACTGCCTCTTGGATTTCCCGAGCTACTTCAGTTTTAGAGGTTTTAATGGTTGGTAAGCACAGCTCCCTCTCTTCTTGAGGCCAGAGAGTCTTCTCAGTTCTGTGGTACCTGTTAATGGACTGATGTGGACTTCCTCTAGCTTCTCTCTTTGATATCTAAAAGTTTGGTCGGCCTAATGGAAATTGTGCTGCTGACCTTGTTATGGTGTATAGGGAAATGCCATCTTGAAAGATCCAAGATAGATTCAGCTGAATGTTCTTTGCTGCCTCTAGCAGCTAAATACATACTGTTCTGAAATATGAATTGAGGATAGTAACATGTAACTGAATTATTAATTGAAACATAAATAAACTGGAGGAGTAGATCAGAGAAATTAAAATTAGCTACATTATCACACTTAACATGTTGGACTGAGGTATATGCAAGAGAAGTGTCCCTTAGAGCTGTCCACAGTGGACTTCTGTCCCCCTTGTACTCTGTGGCAAAGCAGTTCAGTAGCAGATTTGTGGGTGAATCGTGCAAATACAGTTGAAAGATGGACCAAAAACCCCAGTTTTTAAATGTGCTGAATAAGACTAAATATAATTGATTTGATAAAATTATGTGTCTTTCTCGTGTGTGTGTGTGTGTATATATATAAGTGTGTGTTCATTTTTCAGTTTTATTTGTATTTTCTTTTTCCTAGCTTCCTGGAGGATTTGTCCAAGGCCCCAAAGGAGAACGTGTAAGTGCAGGTTTTTTGGGTTTTGTTCCCTTC
Organism: Hypotaenidia okinawae; assembly: GCA_027925045.1. Classification (NCBI taxonomy): domain Eukaryota; kingdom Metazoa; phylum Chordata; class Aves; order Gruiformes; family Rallidae; genus Hypotaenidia; species Hypotaenidia okinawae. The sequence continues at coordinate 8,789,361 of BSDF01000007.1, forward strand.
CTTCCTAATGAGACTAACAGAATCAAGAGCCAGTTCCCACAGTGCTATCCCATTCAGGCTGCTGAGATACCCAGCTTTCTCTGGCGTCCGTGCTGGCTGCAGGATTGTGCCATTTAGTTATTCTGAAGGAGCCCTTTAGCTTCAACAAAACTCTCAAAAACTTAAACTGGAAAAGCAGAGAGTTGAGTCCAAACCTTGTTAGATTCAGTATTCTTTGTTATATTTCTTCCCGGAAGGAAAAAACCCTTATCTATTGACTCCACTAGCAGTGTTAGTTTTAGATTCAGAAACTGACCTGTTCCTAGTGTGTTTGATCAACGATCAGCTGTGATAAGGCTCCAACAGTTGTTTGTATGTGTGAATTTTGTCTGCTGTCTGTGTTTTTCCTGAACCTTCAATTGTGCCTTTAGTTATGCTTAACAGAGAAAGTTTCCCTCCACAAGTTGTTAGGATTGGCAGGATTTGTTCTGTGATGCTCTTGCAGTTAGAGGTAAGTGCTGATCTCTGCATCTGCTCTATTTGTGTCTTTCCAGGGTTCTCCTGGGCCTCCAGGTACAAATGGTGCCCCTGGCCCTCCAGGACAGCCGGGGAGTCCTGGAGCTCCTGGAGCCCCTGGGATCTGCCAGTCGTGTCCCAGTATAAATGGAGGTGTAAGTCATACCTATATTCAACTTCTACCTTGTTGCTCAAAGGCATGCAAAACAATCCTGTAGGCACCTATCCCTTGCACTGTCATGCATGCTTTGTTTTCAGTGATGTCTATCTGCCACTTGTGCCTTTGAAAAACACAGCTGAGTAGTAGGTGCGGTTTTGCTGTTGTTTTGAGGGTTTGTCCAAAAAAATTTGACTGGAGTGCAATTAAAACTCTGCCTTATTTTGATTTTTAAAACTTCTGGGGCAATCTGATGAACACCTTATGTAACTCTGAAATAATCTGACAGGACAGAAAGTGTGCAGGAGGAAATATTCCCCCTCCAGTTTAATGACTGGGGAACTCTCTTACTTTCCTGTATTCTATCCAATGCATATTTAATAAAGAAACATTCTCACGAGACTACTGAAACACAGGTCCTCTGATGGCAGGGAAGTATTGCCTAAGTACTATTTGTCATCCTCGCTCTTTATTTGTGACCTCCTGCATCTTGAATTCTCTTCTGAGTTGTTGGGCAGACTCAGCAAGAGGGCTAGTTTTAAGTCAAGTTTCTGGGCTAATTTTAAGTCAAGTTTCTGTGCAGTTGAATTTGTTAAGGGAGGTGAGCCCCAGCTAGCACTTTAGGAGATGACATTGTTTCCCATGCAATCAAGCAAGCCTAGCTTTACAAGCTGGGATTGCTTTAGCACAAAACTGTTATAAAATATATGTTAAAACCATTGCTACTTTTGAAAAGGCCACTGCTCATAGCTTCCATGTGCATTTCCCACTCCCAGGTAAGCAAAAAGCTGAGGAGAGATATCTTTGTTTTATTTAATTCTGAAAGGGACTGCATCTAAAAAACTGAGTTTCTGGGAGAGGTAACCATGGATAGGTTAACCAGTCTTGGTGGACATGACAATAATTTAAGGCGCAAGCTACTGGTTCTGGGTTGGCAGATGCAGACACAGGAGAGGGACAATAGACTGGATTAGTCACCCAGTCCCACACTGTCAAATGTGTGCTGTTGAATCCTGATGAGAGGTTCGGTATCAGGAGTCACCTTGTCCCTGGTCACTGAAGGAGCTGGGTTGTCAGGCAGAACACCGCACGTATGCAACCTTTCCTGCTAAACCACCTGTGTGTCATTAATACATAAACTGCACTAATGCCATGTTACTCAACTAAGTTTGCTAACATCTGCATAATAAAATCCACGTATGCCAATTAAGAGCCTTATGTGGGATTTGCTTGAAAATCTGACTGTAGAATTTATAGTTTTCTTTTTAAAAAAAACAGTGTTTCATGTAGATGGGTGTGTCAAAGGTGTCACCTGTGCTCAGAAGGGCCCGTGGGACGTGTTTTCATTTCATGTCTTGCAGTGAACTTTCATCTCTTTCAAGACAAAGTGTCAAAAGCATTGAGGCTTGGCTGCTTGGAATCAGAAGTGATAATTTTATTCAAATTATTTAGGGTGACATAGCAAGCAGGAAAGGAGAAGTGGAAAGGTGGAAAATGGCATTAGGAAAGAAGTGTAAAAACTCAGTTTTCTGAGATGTGTAAGTTCCTACACATGAGGTAAATAAATAAATTATAATTCAGGGAAGGACAGCTGTTTATATAGGTAAAAGATTTTTTGCTACAAAATACTCTGAAGTGAGATATTAGTCACGGGTAAAAGAAATTAGGAGAAGAACAATAAACTGCTGCATACTTTAGTGCAACAGAAAATATTTCATCATCTTCCTTGAATGACAACAAAGTTCAACAGAAAAGAGATGTATAGAAAAATGAGGGGGAAGCTTCAAAGGAGGCAAACAAGAATAAGAGGGGAGAGAATGGTAGTTTTTTGATTCAGCTGTGGCCTAGCTGCCAAGATGTAAACTGGATGGACACAGTGTAGGGAGCTAACACTGCCACGGCCACAAAAAGGTATTGGCTGGGATTCTCTTATGGATGATTTAACTATATGGCAGCTATATGTCAAACAAGTACAACTCAACAGATGTAAATAAGTTATTTCCATATATCTGCCATACTAATGTAAGAAAAGATTTAATGAATTTGTAACAATCACCTTTTTGTGTTTCCTTTTTTTTTCTTTCTGTTTTTCTCTATTTGTTTTACAGAGTTATTCTCCACAGTATGACTCTTATGATGTGAAGGCTGGTCCAATTGGTTATCCTCCTCAGGCCGTGGTAAGATTGGTGCAGCCTTTTTTCTTTCTTCTTTTTTTAAATAATACTTTTTCTGTTCATAGATTATACCTTGGATGTGTGTGTATCCTGATTTTAATTTAACAAATTAAAATTTGTTGTCTGCAAATGGAATGCAATGTAAGGCAGCAGTTTGCTTGTCTGTATCATTCTAAAAAGTAACTATAGATTATCTGGGGTTTTGCATTTTCTCTCTTTTTCTTCCTTTTCTTTCCTTTTTTTTCCTAATTTTTCTCTGATTTGCTTTCTTATGCTACATAAACTTTTATCCCTTTCTTCCTTGCATACTCTCCTCATTTATCTGCTCTGGTATTCTACTAACTGCTTCCTTCCCTTCCACCACTTATTTACCTCTTCTGCGGTCCTGAATCTTCCTATATCCATTCAGCAACTTTCTGTCTTTACTCAGTATGATGCTCCATACTTGTCTGTGTTTCCACAACTCAAATTTGCTGATTAACAAGTAAACACCTCTTATAATCTTTTTTTCATCCCAGAAGCAGTCAAAAGCTTTTAACTTTTTCTTTTTACAATTATTTTTACTCACAGCTCTTCAGACTGTGTACTAAAGATGCTGTATTTGCCTGCTAAGCCTGGCCCAAGCTTGTCACAGATTGTTTTTTCAAGTGAGATAAAGCATGGATTACCTAAAAGAGTTATGTTTCCCACATAAAATAAACTTAAATGTTGAACCTCATAATTTTCCTTTTAGACACCAGGATTTAGAGATATTTACTACTGATGACATGGAGTGTTCTTGATTCTTGCAATCTCCTATATAGAGCACATGGTGAATTGCTCTTGTTTGAAAGTGGCTGCTGCTTTATTAAGCCTAATCATTGTTTTCAGTCCAGTGCTGCATAACAAGGTTTGGGTATCACATGCTGAAACATATCAAGGCAATTCCAAGCAAATGAGCTAATTTCTCCGTGTTCCATCAGAGCATCTTGTGAAATCAATTCTACTAATCATGACAGTTCTTTTTCCTGAAATATAGTTCATTATTTTCTCACTTCTATTTTCACCTGTTAATATCTACCGTGTTTGTTTGCTTATATGATCATCCATGCATTGGTCTTCTTCAATCATCCAATTTTGTATTTGTTTATTCTTTTAATAATTTTCAGCTCCTCACAGTTTTTGCACACATATCACCTACATCTTGCTATTTGCTGTCTTAGTATGGGATGTGCAAAACCAGGCAGACAACTGAGATACACCTTTCATGTTAACACACACGGTTACTTTTCTCTATTTTGGCATTTTTCTCTGAGGTACTTAGTGATTTCTTGCACTTTGATCCCTAGACATGTGTTTTAAAAAAATAATACTTTAATGTGGCACCCTTAGAACATCTTCAGCCAGAATTGGCCATTTACATTCAGGTCATGCGCTCTTCTATATTGCATCATGCGATACATGACTGCAAAGCCAGAAAGGGAGCAGTTACAGGCACATGGAACTAAATTTGGTAGAACTAAATAATGTTTATCACTAATATTGCATAACTTAATTTATTTGCTAATTTATAATTTTGATCATTTTTCAACTTAAACTTCCAATTTATATAAATAACCAAACTAAAAGCATTTGGAAAAGTGATAAAATAAAAAATGCCAGCTGTAGCACCAACATTTGCCCATGGGTGGTTACCATGCCTGGTAATTCCTCAGTCACACATCTCTCCATTACTGTCTTCCCAGTGGCCTTCCACTGCTTATAGACTGGCTTTGTACTTCACATCACAGTTTCTCTTCACTTGTGCATGTAACCTCCACATCATCTTTGTCTCTTTCCACCGGTGCACATCTCTAACTAAAACACACTCATTATTCACAGCCAGGAGATGCTGTCAGCAAGCAAATGTCACCCCTAACTATCAGTTTATCTCCTCAGTGAGCACCTTGAAAACATTGTCTTGTTTGTTTATAGCCATATGTCTAACCCATTGATTGTCACTGATGAAGGGATGGCTCCATTCATAATGAATCCAGAGCTAACTGCAAAGGACTGCTCGTTGCACTCACTCATTGAAAGAAACCCAATTCACCCAGGCACTAGCTGCACTGCCACTTCATGTACTACTTGTTCTAAAACCCAGCAAATATTGCAACGATTCTCTTTTTTCGACGAGCCAATCTGTGAAATTATCTTATCCTAGTGTACTGTAGCAGACTATACAACGTAGTCAAAAGCAATAGTACAGCAATACCATTAATCTCTTACCATGAAAATTAGCTTAATGTAATGTGTTATACATGACCTATTCTGACACCTTATAACAATATCCCATGAAAGATACCATGTGCAATATTAAGCTATGGAATATGTTTCCTGCCAGTACTGCAGTACATGCTGTTTTCCATGGAATTCGTCTACATTGTTTTGGCTTTATCAAAACCCATGTAGAGTTAAACAAAAGCTTTTCTTTTACAGCGTCACACATAGCTGCTGTAAACCACTGTGCTGATTTTCAAAGGTTCTGGTTTGCAGTATCAAATGCTTTTGTGATTGTTGCTACAGAACATAGAAATTATTAGCACTCTTCCCAAATTGAGAATTTCCTTAGTAATATTTTACTCGCATTTTACCAGTTAAAATAAGGAACAGCATTACTGATTTGAGTTAAACCATATGAATATTGAAGGATTTTTTTCTCCAAATCCTTTGGTAAGCCCAGATAGAATTTATTTCTTATAGCTTTGTACTGTTAAAGTTCAGAAAAGGTTTCACTGGTGCAAATGCTTGCCTTACTGACAGTAACAAAAATATGGTCTTAATTCAGTTTACCTCTAAGTCCTAAGTCTAGGGTCATAAACAGAGCTTGTCACACAAAGTTCTTCTGATAGGTTGTATATGTAATGTAGCTCCTGAGTCCACATGTGAAACCTGAAAATTAGTTTCAAAAGGCAAGTTTAATACTACACTTTGGTTCCACCACTGAGGATTTGGCACTAGCCGAATAAAGTTTAGTTACTTGGCAGACAAGCCAAAGATCATTTACTCTGTTTAACAAATTAAGTTCTAGTTACCCATTCTTCCAGTTCAGGTAGCTGAAAAGGTGAGCTGTGAGCATCCCTCTGGGGAAATAAGTGACTCAAGAGAAAAAAGAAACCCAGTGATCCCTTTTCTGAAGGAACTGTAGGTAGTAGACAATGTATATAGCTCTGTGTGTGTATACACACACACACATATATATATACACTGCTGCTGGTTGTTTCACTGCACAAGTGAATGTCACCGTGGGTTTTCTCTGTACTAACATGTAAAAAATTACTTCACAGTTATTGCTGACTATTACAGCTACATTAAGCATTTTATAGCTGTGTTATATTAATATAATTATTATTTTTTAATCTACACTATAGAGTGGCTTTCCAGGACCCCCTGGTCCCAGTGGTCCCCCTGGCCCACCTGGTCATGCAGGTCCCCCTGTGAGTAAAATCAATATTTTCATAATCATCTCATATTCTTTTACATGAGCTTCTCCTTTTCTCTGTCATTGATACTAGGTATCTTTTCAACCGATAAATCTAGATGCTATGCTGAAGCATTTTACGGATAAATGTCATTTTCTCTTAATTAGGTGGTACCATCTATGCACCACCAAGACTCACTGGCTGAGTGCTATATACTTTGTTGAACTTGCCCATGTGCTCTCTGCGCTTTCTGCAGCTCGGTGGGGTGTCAGCTAAGGTTGTCTTCGACACGCCCATCATCCTCTGTTAACATTCCCAAAATTTAATGGGAGATCAAGGAAATTGGGAATTCTAATATGCATTCAGTGAATGCACAAAAGGTCCAAGTCTTTGATGTATATCTCCTATTAGAGGAGTATTTTTAATTGTTTTCACAGAGGTATATTCTGCTCGGTTCTGCAAATTTCACCTTTGGTCATTTGTTGATAGTTCTGACTACTGTTTTTCTTACAATTACGAGATCATTATAAAACATAGCATCATAGGGTGATGAATGTGATGGTTCGCATCTTAACTAGTTTTTTGCTGCATTATAGGGCACTGCTGGATACCAAGGTTCCCCTGGAGAACCAGGACAACCTGGCCCTCCTGTATGTATGCATTACTTACACTGTATATGTTAAAGGCAAGATTTCACAAGCATAAATCTGTGCCATCATTGGCATGGATTGAAATTTTACAGTTCTTCCTGTCTGTTTACTATCATGTATGTAAAATGTACAAGTATTTAATGATACCAAATGAATTTTCAATTTGAAAGAGACTTAATATTTTTTATTACTATACTTAATATGAATTCTTCTTCTACAGGGACCTCCAGGCCCTGTTGGACTGATAGGCCCAATTGGTCCACCAGGAAAAGATGTAAGTTCAATATGATTCATCCAGTGATTAATAAATGGTAAGACTGCAGAGCACATCGATGCCATTGTGATTCAGAATTTTTAACATCTTCCTATTTCTCAATTTGACAACATGACTGTAAGAAACTTGATTTGGTTTACATTGAGTGTAAGTGTCCCTTCAAAAAAATATTTTAGTGTGCCATTTGATTGACACAAACAAAAACCCATCCCAACCTAAGCATGAAATAGGCTATTTTCATCTGGTGCAAAATAAATCAGCAGCCAGAAAGAAAAGCAGACAGTAGTGCTAGTTGTCTGCTCCCTTCAAATCTTGCTTTGAGAGTAGGGCTATTAAAACTATCTTTTGTGTCTCAGCTGGGAGTTCTGAATATGTATAGCACAAGGCAAGCGAAGTAGCTTAAGTTTTTCTCCATTCTGAGTGTTTTGCCATGAAAATTAAGTTTTCTGTGACTGTGTCTTCCTACAAATTGGCTACAAATTAGATGTTAACCAAAAATCATGTGAAAATCTCATTTTATAAATTCTAGCAACTGTTTTTCAGAATTCAGTTACAATTTTCCCCACTGTCTTCAGTGGAAGTTTAACTTGCTTATTCCAACCTGTCTTGATCTACTAGGGGGTGGTTCTTTGGCAGTAACTGAAGCAATAGCAAAGCAGTCAAAAAATTTACTTTCTTTCAATAGGGAGAACCAGGAAGACCAGGCAGAAATGGAGATCGTGGAATCCCTGGATTACCGGTATGGAAAAGCCCCCTGTAACAATGGTCTTTTAATCAAGTTTTGTTTTCCCATTTTAAGTTAGTCAGTGAACATGACACACAGTGGATGTTGGCTTGTGCCAATTTATTCATCTGTCTATATTTCTGTGCTTAGGGTCACAAGGGACACCCTGGCATGCCTGGGATGCCTGGGATGAAAGGTCAACGAGTAAGTATTGAATATATTAAGTACAACTGAGTTTGTTACTCTACTGGAATCACTGCACAATTGTGCTCTTTCAGTCAATTCCCAGCTAGAGAGACTGAATCATAGAATCAAAGGCCAATTTCTGGACAGTGTAATCTGACCTTCTGTAACAAAGACCGTTCAGTTTTATCTAATTACTTCAATTGTAGAGGTCCATCCTGAATGCCGGGCAGAAGCGCGTTTTCCAGGAAAGCGCCCACTCCTAACTAATGGCCATGGATGATTCGGGATTTTGTTTTACAAAATGTTCCAATAGCTGATAGTACTCATTATTAAAAATACATCCCTTTATTTGAGTTTGTCTCAAGTCTTAATATTTTGCCAAGAGGAATCAAGTTTTCCAAAACAAAAGAGGAACACTCTTCACAGATACGGTTTTCCTTTCTCACAGGGTTTTGATGGAAAAGATGGTGCCAGAGGTGACAGCGGTGCTCCTGGTCCAAAGGTAAAAAACTGTAGTGTCATCTTTGTAATACATAGAGTAATACCCCCCATCATTTGTTATGTAGCTATGGTTTGCATATTATGCACTTACAAAAATCCGTTAAACATTAAAGAAACTCAGTGGATATTTCTGTGAGAAGAATGAGAATCATTCCAATGGAGTTGGAATTTTTCAGCCATAACAAAAATTATTTCAAAAGGGATTGACTATCACATAATATCAAGTCTTCCTGATTGATTTTTTTTTCCTGTTTAAGTATTTTGTTCTGGCACTTGTTTAGACTTTTCAGATCTCACAGACCTCAGTTCATACTGAGGAGGACACTCAGCACCATGCAGAAAGGGGCAATTGATTGGGCTGGCTTGTTTATATGTGTCTTCCCCTTGAATGAACAAAATACAGTCTCACCAAAGTTCATTCTGTTGTTGGTGTTTTCTTTTCATGACAGGGTGAAACTGGTCAACCTGGAGCAAATGGATCACCAGGCCAACCGGTAAGTATGTGCATCCTGTTGCATTTAAATGGAAGTGACAGTGGCACTGAGTTCCTCATATTTCTTTAGTTTTAATCACACCAGTACATGCATTGAACAATACTGAGATATGCAGAGAAGAGCACGTCTCTTTGCTTGGCCATATGATTTTGGAAGCCATTTAACAGCCTCGTTTTCTTATGTTTTCTAGGGACCAAGAGGTCCAGCTGGTGAAAGAGGAAGACCTGGAAATCCTGGTGGCCCTGTAAGTGATTCAGCTGTTGTTCTTATCTAGAAACAGAACAGATTTTATTTAAGTATGTTGAGAATTCCCTATTTCATAGATTTCCCTTAAAACAGTTGCAATGCAATGGATTAGAAAACTATATAGCATTTGTAAAATCATACATGAAAACTCTTCGGTGTCCAGTTAAGGATGTATCTTCTCTAACTCACACCACCACCTTATTTTCTATTTTCTTTTTTTAAATGAATAGATTACATGTTGCATGAGAGTTCAGCGTTTCAGCATATGCTCAGGTTCAGCCAGAGGCATAGGGAGGAGGAGAGGAAGCAAAGGGAGGCAGCAGAAGGCAGAGAGGAAAAACTGCCAGCTCAGAAGTAACTTGCAGGAAAAAGATAAAATTACCCTTTGACTGAGATAAGAGAGTACATTCTTTGCTCTGAAGGAAGTCATAGCTCGTAGCATCCAAAACAATGCTCAGCTATAGTATAATAACCAGCAACATGTTTGTACAAACACTATATAGCCTGAGTAATGGACCTGGTCAAACACATTTTCAAGACAGACAACAGGATTTAAATCATATGCCTATTTTTATGTTTTTGGAGTGAAATTTTAGCCTTTTATATGAATCTGAAGTAACTTTTACTTGGAAATATAGATCTATTGTGATCTTATTTATTTAACCTTAAGGACTGTCCACACAGATGATTCTGCACCTCGTATTTCTTTAAGAAATCTAATAAGAATACATTTTTTGCCTCTTGCTGTCTCATTGTTACAGTAGAAGCCATGTAAACCATTGGATATTCCTTCACAAAATATTCAGTTTATTATTATTTTAGAATTTCACCCACCCCTGGGTCTTTGTCAGCTCAACGGGAATGTACGGACAGAAAAACATGGTCTGTGAGTTGTGGCCATTAAAGCACGTGGGTCTGGGTAGGGCTCTGTACCCAACACCTCTCTTTTTCTGCAGGGTGCCCATGGCAAAGACGGGTCTCCAGGAGCTGCAGGCCCACCGGTAAGACACCTAAATGTGTTTGATTTTAAGTATGTGTGTTGCTCACATCTAGTTACTTCTAGCTGATGTTCTGCAGTGCCGGCGAACCTAAGACAGGGGTGCAGTAGTTTAAGCATTTTGTTTAATTATATTTGATAACCGTGTTGGTTAAGATACTTGATGGGCACAGTGCAATAGGAGAGCTTTAACACTGTAAATCAGAAAATGTTCAAATCACAAACCAGATGATTCTCAGTGAACATACAAACTGATAAAATTGCTGTTGTCTATGCATGTGCCTCAAATACATTATTTAGCTGTCTGAGGTGGGCAAAGTTTTATCTTTTGCACCTGCCTAGAAAACTGAGCATGTCCACTTGCATATGTAACAGCTATTGAGATTTTTTTTTCCCACCTTTTTCATAATTGGAACAAATTTCAAACATTTTTTATAAATTAATCTCTTTAATTAAAGTTTTCATCTTTTTTAAATTTACAGCACAGAAATTTGGCTGATCATGTGAAAGTGAGGGTAACTAAGATGTAGGTGCAATACTTTAGAACTAACCAAATTTCATTTTCTACATTGCAATTTATATTTGCTATTCTCCCAGGTGTTTCCTTACTCAGAGAAAAGCATCATAATTAGACATTTTTTTAACTTAAGATTAATTCCATATGGCTTTTACCTCTTATATTAATAGTATTTCTTTCCCTTTTAAGGGTCCTCCAGGTCCCCCTGGAACCGCAGGATTTCCAGGCTCTCCAGGTTTTAAGGTATTCACCTAAAGATGTGTACTAATAGAATTTGGTACGTTTGGCCAGCCTTTGCCACTCACACGTCTTTATTTTACGAGTCCTCCATTCATGGCTCCTATCAGACTGTTTGCAAGCCTAGAACAGATGTGTTTTCATATGCAACTCAAGACAAACCATATCCCCGTGACCTTCATGAAAACCCACACCAAACAATGGTAGACCCAACGCTTCAAATTGCATTATGCAAGGGGCTGAAATGAACTTCCCACAGCTAGAGGAGCTGTGCAGCATGTGCTGGCTGAAGTGAAGGGTACCTTATGCCTCAGCACCAGGATTGCCTTGCTGATTTGGCTCTTGCACTCAGGTGATGGTGGTGTTAACCTTCTTCCCAAATCACACTAATATGCCACAGTAGAGGAGGAAGCCATGAAGCTAATACCTGCAGACAGGACAAAAATCCATTATTTTTCTCCTTTTACTATTTTTTCATAGGGTGAAGCTGGTCCTCCTGGTCCTGCTGGTTCTAGTGGTAGTCCTGGAGAGAGAGGAGAACCTGGTCCTCAGGGTCATGCTGGGCCACCTGGTCCTCAGGTATGTAAATGCAATGTGGGAACTGAGAAGCGTTGTGGCAGGTGCTCTTCACAAAGTCCTACCTGTCCTTTAGTTTCGTCCTAGGCTAGCACCATTGGTTATTTCTGTGTTTATTTTTTCAGGGCCCTGCAGGAAGACCTGGAAGCCCTGGCAACAAGGGTGAAGTGGTAGGTACTTTACATATCATCTTTTGCTGCGCTGTGTTGATGAGGGTCACAGTTTGGACTGCGCAGAGTCCAACAATGCCATGTCTCTTCACCCCTGTCTGCTGTTCACTCTCTACAGGGACCTTCTGGTATTCCTGGTGCTCCTGGTCTGCCAGGAGGCCGTGGTCCTCCTGGTCCTGCAGGTGCAAGTGGAAACCCTGGCGCAAAAGGCAGTCCGGTGAGTCACTAAATATTCATTGCACTGGTTGTACAAACAAATATGGTGGATGTAGTTCTGATACCATTTTAAAAAAACACATTGGATTTGTCCTATTCACCTGAGATGGTCTAATAAATTATAATAATTATAGGCAATTATGTTCATAAATATATCTTCCACACATTTATATATTTGTATATATAAAATGATGCATAAATATAATAATAAATATTTATTTGCTTTTCTAAATTATCTGTCCATTCTCAAACACACAACAAAAAAAGACTTGTCTAAATGGCAACATTAGAAAAAATCTGTTGGTTTAAAATCCTGATTTCACCTTTTTTAATTCCTGTGGGCTGAATCTGCAGTCTGCTACACGTAGTGAGTCTTACTACACCTGTATTGTCATTTACCCCAGCAGGCTCTTCCCCAACAACCTTACACCACACATAGTTCTTTGTCAGAGAAAATATTCAGAGACTTCAAGCAAACGTCTCACTTATATCTGAAATAGCTCAGAAGCAGACATTACATTTTACTTAGTAATATTTAATATTATATAATTTCTTTCCTTCACTGGATTTTTAAGGAGCACCATGCATTCCACATCCAGCCTCAACTACTGCATGCTTATTTCTTTGCATAACAAACTAATAAAAATTAGTCAATAATTTGCACAGTATCATGTGTACTTCTTTTGTACACATGTACCTTTTTAGTACATCTTATAGCTCTAGAATTATTGCCTATTGCAATCCACAATTTTAATTGGATTTTCTCCTGTTCAGGGAGAACCTGGTAAGAATGGTGCAAAAGGAGATCCAGGCCCAAAAGGCGAGCGCGTAAGTGATCTTGAAATGCATTCAGAGTTTTCTTCCTAGGAAGTCTGAAACCTGAATCATGCCCCATATAAAGCCACGGGTTTTTCCTGAGACTTCTGACTTCACTGGTGGGTCTTTGTTGTTGCCAGGGTGAAAATGGCACCCCAGGTGCTCCTGGACCTCCTGGTGAGGAAGGCAAAAGAGGTGCAAATGGTGAACCTGGACAGAATGGCGTACCTGGTACACCTGGAGAAAGGGTAAGCTGCTGTAGATGACTGTTCACAGAAAGTACATTATATAGAGCACATATAGAGACAGCAAAATCTAGTGTCAAGATACTTTGAGGAGAAATTTGGGTTCATATCTGTTCTCAGCAAATTCCCAATGTGAAACTGGATTACAAAAATGAGAATTCTTGTCTAGTTCCTCACATGAATTGCAGCACTTGCATCTACCTCAGTTTCAAACAAATTCATTTTTTCTTTTTTTGCTATTGAAGAAGCAGCAGTCTGACATACCAAGAGTTGCATTGGAAGAGATGTGCTGAAAGGCAACCATATCCTGTGAGAACTACACAAGGGGAAAAGAATTTTCAAAATTACTTCTCAGTTACAGTCACAAAATTTCAGCTCTGGAAAGTGAAATTAATGCAAATTCTACATTCAGGCTGTGGGGTTTTGGCTAGTAGATTTGATAACTTTACAGAGAGCACTCCCATAAAGGAGTTTCCAAATTGATTTATTCAACAAAATAAATAGCCACACCCTTACAAATTTTAATTTCTCTTCCCTTCTGAAGGAAGGAAATTTTGCTGATCTATTTATAATTCCTGATTCAATAATTAATTGCAGTATTTGCTGAAGCTGTGAGGAAACTAAAGATGCACAAATTAATCATATTAAATATATAAATCAAGCTGCAAATTAAATTTTATAATTCATTTTTCTTGTAAGCAGTGAAGACAGTACATATACATATTAAAAAAATGTAATACAACTCTTTTCAATATTGGATTAGAAGAAAGTGATTGTTCAAGACTCTTGTTTTATTTTTTATATGAATTTAGAAATCTCTCCAATAGGGTAGTTAATATGGGCCGGTTAAAGCTAATGAAGGACAGGCTATGATTTCAACAGGAGGGCTATATCCAAAGGGAAAATAATTCTGTAGACTTTCTTGCTACACTGAAATGTTATTCCATCTATTTATTTCATTAACTTTCAAATGATATGTCTAATGGTAAACAGTTTGAAAAAACCAACAGTTGGCACTACCTAAGTCATATTGCCTGTGACCCATATTTTGTTCTTTTATTTGGCAGGGCTCCCCAGGCTTCCGTGGATTACCGGGTAGCAATGGACTTCCAGGTGAAAAGGTATAAGTCTTTCTCTACCCCCAAACTTCTGGACAATCCGTTTAATTTGAATGGACAACTTCAGATTCAATATGATGCTGATTTCCTTGCTGTAAATTTCAAAATCTTTCTTTTCTTTTAGGGTCCTGCAGGTGAACGTGGTAGCCCGGGTCCTCCTGGTCCTAGTGGACCTGCAGGAGAGCGTGGACAAGATGGAGGCCCAGGTCTTCCCGGAATGAGAGTAAGGCAGAATGGCTCAAAAAAAATTGAGATAAACTGTTAGAGGTGCTTCTTATGAGCTGATACAATAGAGGAGTCCACTTAGAAAGGATTTCTACTAATTCCTTTAAGTACATATATCCATAGTGCCATAGAAAACCATGCAGAGACAGGGGACATTCAGAGAACATCTGTCACAAGTACATGAGGAAGCTCCTATGCAGCTGAACATGCTCCCCAGAGTTTGCCGTGTGCTATGGCTTTAATGTGAATTGGCCTGGGATGATCTTCTGTGTTTCCATTTTATCAAAGTCAAGAATTTATTATAAAATGCATTAGTATATCGACTACGTATTTTTGTTGCTATATTTATATTATTATTTAAATAGGATTAAACAACATTTAAATCAACTATATGTTAATTTAAATATTTCAGTATACTTACATATTTAACATATTTATTGCTTAATTTCAATTAAAGCAAATTAGTTGTTGATCAGATTTTCATAGCATATATCAAGAGGGATTTCAGAGATAACCTGTTGTGTCATATGTACAGAATGTAATAACATTCTGGGAAGCTAAACAAGATTTTATTGGAAATGGAAATGAATTATTTAAAATATACTAAAAATAGTATCTAAAAATATAAAACAAGTTAATTAAAGTAAGTTGAAAATTGTGTTGCTTCTAAGTAGAGGTAAGTAGCCTAGTTAATAGTTTCACACCTTTATTTTTACCACCTGAAACTGGTTTTCTTCCTAAATGATGAAAGAATACTATTTTTGTGCACATTGATTAGTGGCTGATGCCTTGATTCTACACAATGACTCTCAGAGAAAGCAATACCTTCCTAACAGAAGAATTTGTTTGCTTTCTTCCATTTTTCCTTTAATGGCATCAGGGAAATGGGAAGAGTTTTAATCTTTGTTAAAGAGGGTAAAATCAAGCACATAGTTTAAAATGTATCTTTATATATTTAGATTTATATATTGTAACTTAATGCTGCACATTTTAAACTGAAGATTAACACTTTTTTTAAATTCCATTGCAGGGTTTGCCTGGAATTCCTGGAAGTCCCGGAAGTGATGGGAAACCTGGTCCTCCGGTACGTACATCATGCAACTATTTTTTGATACTAGTCCTGCTACTGACCTGACCCTCATCCCACAGTACCTACACTACAGGTTGTTATCACAGTCGAATTATTTGTCTCTTTTTGTTAATTTGTTTTAATTACCAGAGCACTTTATATGCTGTCTCATTGTAATAATGTTATACCTTAGAATTTAACACCTTTTAAAATATAGTGTACAGAATCTTAGTTGAAACACACGACACATAATTCATTTTGAACTGTAATATCTCTAGCCTGATCTCACCCTCACTCACTATTTACCGAGCCATGGGTATTAATGTATTTAATCTAAAAGATGCCATGTCTTAATTTGGTTTTGTTTGTTTATCCCAGGGGAATCAGGGGGAATCTGGCCGCTCTGGACCACCTGGCCCCGCAGGCCCCCGTGGTCAACCGGGTGTAATGGGTTTCCCTGGTCCTAAGGGCAATGAGGTGAGTGGGATGCTTCATCAGCCAACTGATAAGTTGCTCCGCAGCGGGGCTACCTGGTGCTGCTCCTTTAAGTTGCTGTACACTAAGCAGAACAGTTATTCTAAGGGTGGCCTTTCTCTTTTGTAAGGGTGCACCGGGTAAGAATGGAGAAAGAGGCCCTGGTGGACCACCTGGAACACCTGTAAGTTTTGTCAACATTTTGTTTATTTATAGACTATCACATAATATTCATTAATAATAATAATATTTTTGTTACTCTCATAAAAATACATCAGCATATAACCTATACTAATGTTGTCTTTGTATAGGGGCCTGCCGGGAAGAATGGCGATGTTGGCCCCGCAGGTCCTCCTGGACCTCCTGTAAGTATGATGTTCCCATAAGAGGCCATCACAGTTATTGCCAAGGTGCTCTGGCATCTACAGAGACTACATTTGGTGGAAGGAAAATATTTCTAGTGATACAAAGAAATCTTTTATGACGGCAAGTAAAAGAGCTCCCCTTTGCCATTATTTTAACAAATTAACTCCAAACTTTATTAGGAGAAACCTGAGCAGTACCTCATGTAAGGTAAAATGAAAAGTAATTTAGAGCTCTTGGGGATCTACCACTTCTTCAAATTGAAGCATATTATTGCCCCCTTTAACATTTATCAGAACTAACATTTCAGACTAGTATCAAGTCTAAATGTGTCTACTGAATTACATCTAATGGTTGGAATTAAAAGAGCAGATACCAGAACACCAAGATACAGTAGTCTTTGGGGTTGTGCAATGTTGTCATCAGATCATGATAAGGAGGTGTTTATATGTTGAAATGTTCACAGACAATTTCTTTTTTTCTTTTCTCTTTTGTTCAATTCTAGGGTGGTCCTGGGGAGAGAGGAGAACCAGGAGCATCAGGTCCACCCGGCCTTCAGGTACTATTTGTTTATTGGTTTCTGATCCTTTTTAATAGACTAGCACACTCCTGAAAAATTAAGAAAAAAAAAAAGTGGCATCTAAACATGTTTATTAGGGTGCACACCATCGTATTTTGAAGACAGACAGATCAACTACCTGGCAAAAGTTATTGCTTAGTATTTTGTAATTGCAAACCAGATGGCTATCTAGATTATGTCAAGTAAAACCTCTAGCTATCAACTTAGCACCTTCAACTTTGTAGAGGATTGAAATGATTTTGGGACATATCTTTCTGTCAAAAAGAATTGCTAGCTAAGAAAGTGCATAATTTATCTATGTAACAGAGATGATAAAACTGTTCTTTCATATAGGGATTGCCTGGTGGACCAGGACCAGCTGGAGAGAATGGAAAACCCGGAGAACCAGTAAGTAATATTTTCATATTTTTATTGTTTTTAAAATAATGCTCTTCCTAGACTGTTTTCAAATTCAAACAGCCATCAGCACCCTGCAGAGCATGGAACTCTGCTTTAAGGGAGAGTATGTGAGAGAAACAGAGTGCCAACCACAATTAATGGGTAACTTGCATTTATTTTGTCATAAACAGGGGCCAAAAGGTGATATTGGAGGACCCGGATTCCCAGGCCCTAAGGTAAGTCATACAGCAACAATTCCATAATTACATTAAGGAATTAATCAACTATGAGCCTGACAACAAATAACATATTTCTTTGCCACAGGGTGAAAACGGAATCCCAGGTGAACGCGGTGCACAGGGTCCTCCAGGACCTACCGGAGCAAGAGGTGGACCAGGTCCTGCTGGCTCAGAAGGTGCCAAGGTACCCACAGAAATGCTTGTTTCCTCCTATTATGTGCATCATTCAGGTTCATACTTTTTTTTTTTTTTAATATTTTCTCATTTTTTGCTACTCTTTAGGGTCCTGCTGGACCTCCTGGTGCCCCTGGAGGCACAGGGCCACCTGGCTTACAGGGAATGCCAGGAGAAAGAGGAGGTCCTGGAAGTCCTGGACCAAAAGGCGATAAGGTAACACACCTATCCACACCCACACTTACTTGGCCAATTTTATGCTAACTCAGTGTCAGCTTCCAACAAGGCACTGAGTTTTTTCGCATCTTCACTTTTGTCCTGATGTCAGAGGTACTGATGGAGTGGCAGGATTGGTAATTTAGCGGTGTGACCTGGAACCTAGATAATAAAAAATAGAGGATTTTTCACCTGGGTTAATTTATGATAGATATTTTTCTGTCAGATCTACTGGGGGGAGGGGTAGTCAAAAAAGTTCTAATGAAACTATTAACAGTTAAATTAAATGGTTTAATTAAACTAATAACAGTTCATTATAGAATAGTTCATACCATGGGCAAACTGTTTGGCATAGGCTCTATTTTGAATCAATTTGAGTGAGTTTTTTCCATCAAAGTATTGAGTATCTGATTCTGATCTAAACCCCAGTTTTAGATTTGTGTGAGCCCAACAAGGAAATATGGTTATTGAGGTACCCTCAGGTTAGATCCTCTCCTCAGAAATGTTTTAATTCTTCCCCCCTGCCCTGCCCCTTATGCTTACAATTTTTATGTCTTATGCTTGCTAGGGAGAACCTGGTGGCAAAGGAATTGATGGCCTTCCTGGTGCAAGAGGAGAGAGAGTGAGTAGCCTTCTAAACTTCTAACAGTTTTTAATCACCTTCACATCGTCAAAACTTAGAACATGAGTAAACCTACAGTGAATAAATATCATCTAGGACAGGTAAAGTAGTAATCCCATTGTATGTCATTCCAGCAGTGCAAATCTGGTTTCATAGACTGTTTTCATTAGACTTAGTATTAGTTTTTGTAATTGCAGCTGATTGGGTAGATATAAGAGAATTTTTTGGCAAGCAGAAGATTACATTTAATTGGGACAATGTTTTGCAGGGAGAGCACCGATACAAACATAGAGAAAATGTTACTAGCTTCCTAAATCTACCTGTCTGGTGAGGAAAAGTCTGGCTATAATAAAGCCCAAAAAGACATCATGATACTGAGTATTCCCATACAGAATATGTCTACAGGGAACTATATATGATTATATGCTATATAGATGTTTAAATATACACGTAAAAGAGACACCTGAAAAATACATATATCTGTAATGAGTACACACAAGCATACATACAAAAAATAATGAGGGGTGACAAATACAGAAGCAGCTGGCATGACTTAGAGGAAATATAAAAAATGTACTTTGAACCATCATGCATGCATTATATTATCAATAAAAAAGTCAGGAATCTAGCAGAGATGCTGAATATAAACTGAAGAAATATGGACCAGTTATCTATATGAAAAGTTAGGGCAATGGATAACTTTTATTGTCTACCACTGAGAAAAAGACCTGTTACTTTCAGGTGAGTTTGGAACAGGTTTAGATGGTGGGGGAAGAAAAGATGGTAAATCAATTGGAGATCTCTCACATCGGAAAAAGGTGCAAGCTCAGACTGTGACTTCAAAATGTAGTGTGCAATAACATGTTGTCATTGTAGACTTACTTCCATTGAAGTATCTTTAGCAACCTGTTCACACCGAAACATAAATGCTTATTGATCAAAATAGAAGAATTAACATTGTCATATTTTGATTGAAAATATACTGTTTTCTAATTTTTTAGGGTAACGTAGGTCCTATCGGTCCTCCTGGTCCTGCCGGCCCACCTGGAGATAAGGTAAAGAATCCTCCCTAAGGATGTTTGATACTGTAAACAGTCACACCAGTGGCTGTCTCATGATAAGAATGAAAGCACCTCATAATCCTTCTTGTTCCTTACAGGGAGAGACTGGTCCAGCAGGTGCTCCAGGCCCAATGGGTTCCCGTGGTGGTCCTGTAAGTGACTGATTTTCTTCCCTCTAGCCTGGGGCAGGCATCAGTGTTGTCCCAACCCTATGAGGAACATATATGACTTGCATTAAAAATAAACTAAGCACATTCATCTCCTGTTGATACTTGGGATTTACAAGTGCTAAGGGCTCCAGAAAGACAGTGCTTTTAACACTGTAAAAGAGTCAGAGCATTGTAGTGACAGGTCAGGGCAAGAGAGTGAACAACAGGTGTTTACATCTTGTCTTACAGTCAAGTAAACTTTAATAAGTAAAATACTCTTATATTTTAGATTGATAAAGAGCAAAGTTGTATCTCAGTTGGAGAACATCATGGATTCTGCTTAGGATTTATACAGGTGTAACTGAGATCAGTTTGTCACACTAAATAAGTATCAGATAATTTCTGAACAGTTGTTCTTAGAGCTCAGGAGGATCTGTATTCTTGGGTTTGGTTTTTTTCCTCCAAAAGATGATAAGAAACTTCAGCAGTATTCATGGGAATGTTCTCTGACTTGTAAAGTTAAGCCTGTCTTTCTACCATCTTCCATCGCTGACACATTGTTTTCTGCAGGGTGAACGAGGAGAACAAGGTCTTCCTGGTCCTGCTGGCTTCCCTGGAGCTCCAGTAAGTATAAATATTTTAAAGCAATTGAATGGGATTATTAGTTTTTAGTTTTTCTAAGTATGTACACACCTCAGAATGGTTTTCTGTAACCCCTTAACATACATACCTGCTACCTATATTTGATTCATTTGATACTCTTTCTGTACTCAGTCACTAACAGAGCAACGTTTCTTTATCCCTCCCTTCCTGTACTGGTAGAACAATAGAGTTCAACTGCATTCACATTTAATTTCATATCAGAATTCCCTTGAGAAGAGTATCTGGATAGGGTTATATCATCTGTGTTTTTTGAGTTGTAATATAACTATATAATTTTTCTACAGGGACAAAATGGGGAACCTGGTGGGAAAGGAGAAAGAGGCCCGACTGGTCTGAGAGGAGAGGCTGGACCTCCTGGACCTGCAGGTCCACAAGGAGGTCCTGGTGCACCAGTAAGTTTTTGCTGTTCCTTATTGCTACAGAGAGACATTTTGTCAGTTATCCCTCAGCCTCAAGGTGGCTGGCTCCCAATGCAAGCATTTGACCCTAATGACACTTTCTATAATTTTAATCTGTTTATCAAATAATTTGCTTTATCTGGTTTTGCTCTATATAGGGTCCACCTGGTCCCCAAGGAGTGAAAGGAGAACGTGGATCTCCTGGAGGCCCTGTGAGTATCTCTTAGTCACTGATAAATGACTCTATTACAACAAACAAAATGTAAATGAAAAACAAGACCGTAAGTGACTTTAATAGCTGCAGTTCAAGAATAATTAAAGTGCTCCAGAAGGAGTAAAGTTGAGGTGTTCAGTGGTCTGGATTACATTCATTTTATTAAAAGTAAGGTGCCAAAATAGCTTTTGGCACAATGACCCAAAGCTGTAACACAGCTTATCTCAACAGTTATTAGATTTACATGCTGTCTCGGCCAAGTTTTTCAGAGCCCCTCCCTTGCACCTAAAAAGAAAGTTAAATTCTTCAGTTGTTGCATAAAACCAAATTTGTTCATGTACTTCCCAGTCTTTAGAAATGACAACTTAAAAGTATTTCTCTTGTATAGGGTGCTGCTGGTTTCCCTGGTGGTCGTGGACTACCTGGTCCCCCTGGTAACAATGTAAGTTGTTCTATCCCCTTCTCTTTTATTCTTACTTTGTGGATATTTTTGGATATATATTAATATATGAAACTATATTAAGCTGTATGTACCTTAATACGAATATAACCTAGAGCAAAAACATCCTGAATGTGATGCTTGGACTGAAGGAGAAACTTCTGCAAAAGAGAATTTACTGGGTTTGGTTTTCTCTTATTTCATATGGAATAGCAATTCATTCACTTACTGTCTTGATACTCCTTCTTCTATTATGGTTTGCTTTCCAAAGCCCATCAGAATTAGTGGAGTCCTTCTCCTGGATCAGGTCCTTAAGTATTTATGCTTGTGACAGACGTCCTGCCTTTTCCCTTGCTCTTTTATGATGCAAGAAATACCCAGTGCTTGAATCAGCACGTGTTTTCAAAATCACTGTGGAGAATTTCTTTTCACCTGTAAAATGAAACAGTGTAAGATGTAATTACTGTGGAAAAGAGATTTTTGAAATATTTTTGTAGCAAATTTTCTCTCTTATAATCTGTCCTACATCTCAATCTGGTCTAATCTGCCAGCCTTCAGTGTCCTGTTATAAACATGTATGCTGGTGCATCAGCTAGTTCCAGTATTTTATGCAGCACCTGCGTATAAAGAAAAGCTGTTTCATGATGTCCTTGTATGTTCAACATGCACCTATTTCTGACTTGTATAGTAAAAATCAGATTCTGATTTTTGATTCTTTAAAAAACAGGAAAATACAAATAATACAACAGATTTATCTATTCTAAAATAAATCTTTTAAGTTATCCTTTGTTGTATGGTAGCTGAGATAGCAAGCAAGAACACTTTTATATTTAAATAAACTGGTCTTTATTTTCTGTCTTATAGTTAAAGACAGATGCAAATTAGAATATTGCTGAATTAAAATGAAAAGTGGGGTTTTATTTAAGGTACCATTAAAGTAAATTCTTTCCATTGATTGTCTAAGCAAAGAGTTTTAAGGAAATACCACCACCTTAAGGGTATCTGGCATGACTGATTCAAGAAATCACTGGGGTGTGCATCTATAGCAAATTTCTGGGTCAGGGCCTTGAGTAAGGAATGCGTGCCCTGTGTTGGATGCATTACAAACACTGGGCACCCAAACTGTGCAGGTGGCCTATTACCATATGTCTGTGTGACAATAGGGAGTGAAAAAACCCAGGTTTGAAGTGATAGGCCCAAGGATCTTCTTCACAAGAGCAGATCAGATTGGAGTAAGCATGTGCTACTGTTTCAGATAACAGAACTGACACTTCTCTTTACATTTCTTTTTAGGGTAGTCCAGGTCCCCCTGGTAATGCAGGGCCTGCAGGCAAGGATGGGCCTCCTGGACCTGCTGGTAGCCCTGGTCCTGCTGGCAGTCCAGGACCTGCTGGAATAAGAGGTGAACCTGGCTCACCAGGTGAAAAAGGACCACCAGGCGCACGAGGAGAAAGGGTAAGTACAAGTCCAGCCAGGGACCATTTTACTCATTGACAGAGATTATGTTTGTCAAAAAAAGAAGCCACCTATTGAATGTTGAAGATCCTCAGCACTGACTGATCTGACCTTTTCCTAAACAGGGGGAAGTAGGACCACCTGGTTCTCAAGGCCTCATTGGTTCACGGGGGAGTGTAGGTTTGCCAGGTCCGCGTGGCCTAAGTGGTCCACCTGGTATGCCAGGTTCCAAGGTGAGTGTTCTTTCACTGCAGCAATAGCCTCAAAGCTAATGCAACAACTGTAATCCAGCTGCTAAAAAAGCTCTGTGTTACAAATAGTAATCAAAGTGCTGTATTTTTAGTCCGGAGACTACAGAATTTATAGTGATTTTTGTTTACATCCATGGGATCAAGCTTTAAAATGTCCAGTAACAAGCAGCTGTGAGATGTGAGGTTGTCTTTAATCTCTGTTACCAAGAGTCCTGGATCAGATTATCTAGAAGTATATAACCAACTTCACCCACTTAAGAAGGATGACAGGCTCTGAACTCTCCTTGAACCAAGAACTGAGTCATAGTTTCATCTACCACAAATTGTTTATCTTTGCTTAATTGTCAATATGTTTCTTGCTTAAATGTTATGGCCCAAACCTACAGGGTCAAACACAGACGTCTCAAACAGGAAAATTGTTTCACCTCCCCCCAGAAGAGGTGGTGTGAGGCTTGGTTTGTATTTTATTGCTAATATTGTGACAGACCAGCATTTTTTTGTTAACTGCTTTGGCTATTGGTTTTGGACACATCAGAAGAGACATACCTGTTTATTACTTCTTATTGAAAAGACCAAAAACATTCCTTGAGTTCCATGGCCTTGCATGCATGTTCCTGGCAATAGAAAGAAATCAGTTTGTGAGTTTGTGAGTACTCCAATTAGGAAAGATAAAAACTTGGACAGTCACCAAAGACACGCTGGCCATTCACTTCATTAGATGGTGTCTCATAAATACGTTATCTGCAAATAAATCTTTTTTCTTTCTCTTCAGGGTGAAGATGGTAAGCCAGGCACCAATGGTATCCCAGGAGAACGTGGTGCTCCTGGTCTACCAGGCCTTATTGGACAAAGAGGCTCACCTGGAGAGCCTGGCAGAGATGTAAGTGCATCTGTTACTCCTTCCTGCTAGCTTGTGTGCTACAAACAGGACACTTGTTGACTACATATGCTTTGAGGTTCACAAAGCCTCCCTCAAGTTCTTGATGTGCAGCAGCCCAGGCAGATTACATCATCATGTCAGGTGGTGTAGCCTGCTGTCTCTGCTATACCTTGTACTACCTGTGGACCAGGTCCCTGTCACACTTGGACCTGAACAAAAGACTGCAGTGCCTGTGTGCCTAGAAAATAATGCAGGTCTGATAAATATTTTACTCATCAAAGAAAGAGAATGCTTTTAAGATGGGAAGAGTTCCTGGAGGTAGAGTGGCCCATAAAAGATCTAAGTTTACTGGGGAAAAAAAAGCTGTCTGTTCAGCATCCAGCTTATGAACAACCCGTACTGCTCTTTTTTTCCCAGGGTAACCCTGGCTCAGATGGCTTACCTGGACGTGATGGAGCCCCAGGAGGCAAAGTAAGGAATCACCAATGTCTTCAGAGCGCAAGACAACAATATACATAGCTAGTTCTCTGCAATGTAACTTGTTCCTTGTGCTCCACTGAAAATACTCTTTACATCGAGGTTCTGTAAAACATTACATTTCTTATCCTGTCAACTGTGACTGTCTGCAGGGTGACCGTGGTGAAAGTGGCTCTCCTGGACCTCCAGGACCTCCTGGTCACCCTGGACCTGCAGGTAACAACGGTGCACCTGGAAAAGCTGGTGAAAGAGGATTTCAGGTAAGACCAAAGGAAATAGCTTACTGGTTATTTGCATACCCTTCCCATTGCATGCTGTAATATAATGGAGGTGGTTTGGAAGAGTCATGCATTGTTAGTGTCCTATTTTCTTGGCATCAAAGACCTCTTTTAGAAGAGTATCAAGGGGAAAGACATCACAGTTTATGTTGCTGATATCTGTATGTAAATGAAGCTCTAAATCCACACACTCCTTAGCATGGAAAAGAGCACATCATCCCACCAGGCTCTCTCTTAACTTCTATTCCATCTGGTGCCCATGCAGCACAAGTGATATTATTTAATTAAAATAAGGGAGTCCTCAAGTTATTTCTGAGAATTGTTATCAGCAGCAGAGCTTGAGCACTGCCTGCCTCACAAAATGAAGAAGGGGTCTAGTGCACATGGTATGTATCAGTGCCTACAAGCAGCTGAGTAAGACTAACATAGTAGGAAAAGGAACTGGCCAAAAAATCTTCCTGAATATATATAGTGTGTGGAGCTTCCCCTTGTTTCCGAAGAGCTGCTGGCTGGTTTTGAGCATACTGCTTGTCTGAAAAAAAAGAGGTGGCCTAGTCTAGTCAACTCCAAGTGACCCATGCCATCTTATTTTGTGACAGGGTCCACCTGGCCCTCCTGGCTCTGCTGGTCCTGCTGGTGCTCGAGGTCCTGCTGTAAGTCATATTTAAAGTCTTTGTGACATCATACATTCACTGTTTCCTTTCACTTGGGC
Source organism: Hypotaenidia okinawae (assembly GCA_027925045.1). Taxonomy (NCBI): domain Eukaryota; kingdom Metazoa; phylum Chordata; class Aves; order Gruiformes; family Rallidae; genus Hypotaenidia; species Hypotaenidia okinawae. The sequence continues at coordinate 8,814,911 of BSDF01000007.1, forward strand.
ATTTTTTCTTATTTCTTCGTATATTCCTCTCATTGCAAATCAACTCTTAAAGGGTCCTCAAGGTCCTCGTGGTGATAAAGGAGAAACTGGTGAAAGAGGCAGCAATGGCATAAAGGGTCACAGAGGATTTCCTGGTTCCCCTGGTCTCCCTGGTCCTCCTGTGAGTATTTTGCATTGGATGGGGAATTACAGCTGTTCTTAGTTCCTCTAGTTTGGGTCCCAGGTAACTAGTTAGCCTTCAATAATTTAAGGTGTTTGCTAAAATCCCTTTCAGTTACGTGTCTGCCTTCCCACTTTTCCCATTCTTCTAGATAGGCTATTCCTGATTAAATCATAAAATTAGAAATAGGCAGTTGAAATGTTTTTCTATTAAAAATCTGGGCTAGACAGACATCTAAATCCATGAAAGTACTACTTAGAGTCCAAAGACCTCTCTTCTGTCACACAGCTGTGGTAATCGATATTAGGGCAAAATGGGCATGAAATTGTAAACTTTGTGAACTGCTAAATTGTAAACATACATTACTATTTTGAACAGCTTCTTAATGGCTACAAGAATTGAAGTGTAATAGACAGGCATGGCCTAAGGGTTTATGACTGGTACAAATTTTAAGAGAGATTTATAACAAAGATCTATTAATATCACTCATGGTACAACTGTGAAACAAGGAAATAAACTAACCTAGTTAGGCTGGCAAAAAGATGGAAGTGTTAGCTATAAATGCCACCAACACCAACCTGCTGAACACCACACAGAGCCTGTTATCTCAGTAACATGACTAAACAGTGTCCCCATAAAGTCTTGTTTACACTGTGACGGTGAGATGATTAATCACTGTTATACATATGGCTCAGTTCTTTGTGGTGCATACATAGAGAAAATTTAATGCATTTGAAAACATAAGTGTTTGTCAAATATTTAAATAACTTTACAGATAATATGGTTTTATGGTAATATGCAGCATTTTCACCTATAGCTATGTATTCTTATGAATAAATCATTTCATCCAGAGCTTGCTGATGTTAGATTTTTGTGACAAATCATTTTTTATAGTTGAAGAATGGCATCCATTCTTTCTCATATCTGACATTTCAGTGTCCCTATTTAAGGAACATCCAGCTAGATAGAAAATATTACTGGGAGGTGTATGACTTACTTCTCTTCACAGGGTCCCCTGGGTCCGCAAGGCGCAATCGGAAGTCCAGGAGCTTCAGGTGCACGGGTAAGAAACACTCCTTGCTTAGCGGAACTGGCAGGAAGACACAGGCTGTTGGGGAAAAAAAATAATTTAAAAGTGTATTTTTTTAAATTGGCCATCTTAACAGGCAATACCTGAAGAGAGACACCTGATAAATCATACAGAAAAGTTTGAAACCTCTCACAAAATACTTATGAAATGGATATTATCAGGTAAACCATTTTTATTATGTGTGTTCAATGTTGTTCTAGGGTCCCCCAGGACCAGCTGGGCCACCTGGAAAAGATGGTAGAAGTGGCTACGCAGGTCCAATTGGTCCTCCTGGCCCTCGTGGTAACAGAGGTGAAAGTGGCCCTGCAGTAAGTAAACTCTGCACACTCAAACAAACAAGTCTTCTGAGATTATTCTTGAAGCATAGGGGGCTCTCCTGCTTGAGTATCTCCCTCAGAAAGTTCTGTGGTTCATGGCCAGAGTTAGTGGTGGGATGTATCCAGCTATCAAGGCTCAAACCAAAAAAAATACAGACCATTTGTAGTTTGGTGTGACAGTTGATGCACCAGGTGTTGTGTTGGATAATCACAGATGTCTCTGTAGAGCAAGAAAGTAGGACCTCCTCCTCAAGTTCAGCTTGCCCTACTTCTCAAAGCATAGATAGGAGGAGAGTCATAGCTTGATGGAATCAGGAAAAGAAAATTCCAGTTTTAGCAAAATGAATGCTTGGGAAGCATGATACATAGAGAGAGAAGTTTATACATAGCAAGTGCCATTAAGTAATGAATAAATAAACCAAATGTTTCTGTGAGAAGTCTTAGTTTTTAGGATTAGGGCCCACACAGAATTTCAATTTTAACTTATGATTTTACTCAGTGCTATTTCACTATTTTTTTAGGGTCCACCAGGACAGCCCGGTCTTCCCGGTCCTGCTGGTCCTCCTGGTCCCTGTTGTGGTGGTGCAGCTTCCATGGGTGCTGAAAAAGGTCCATTTGGGTATGAATATCGAGATGAGCCAAAAGAATATGATATCAATCTGGGTGACATCATATCTTCAATGAAAGCAATTAACAACCAGATTGAAAACATCATTAGTCCTGATGGGTCACGGAAGAATCCAGCTCGTAACTGCAGAGATCTGAAATTTTGCCATCCTGAGCTCAAGAGTGGTATGTTAGGCTTCTGTTTTCACCAGTAGTAGAGATAATAAGTGTAATAATAATTTTACACTTCAATTTACTATGCACTTACATGGTATATAGACTGTCTTCAACTCCACTCCTTACATGATTGCAGGTGAACATTTGCTTAAATAATTGTATGGAAAAAAAACCCACAAAAAGTATTAATTCCATATTTGTTTCAAATGCCAGTCATATTAGTGTGTTCACATGAACTCAGTGTATTTTTATATCATCATAGTTTCTGCAGCAGCTCTTCTGTCAAAATTAACATGCTTCCTAATTTGGCTCAGGAATCTGGCATTGAAATATGTTTCACTATCATGCAGTCAGATTCTTCTCCAAATATATTGTGCCCCTTAACATTATTACTATACTGATGGTTTTACCTCTAGGAGAGTACTGGATTGACCCTAACCAAGGCTGCAAGATGGATGCTATTAAAGTATACTGTAATATGGAAACTGGCGAGACATGCCTTAATGCGAACCCCAGCACTGTGCCAAGGAAAAACTGGTGGACCAGTGAAAGCAGTGGAAAGAAACATGTTTGGTTTGGAGAATCAATGAATGGAGGCTTCCAGGTAAGAAATTACCCCAGCTAACAGCCCAAAAGGTAGCACACAGATTGTACTCGTGTACATTCTAATGTCCTAATAAATAATCCTGAAATTAAACCAAGCTAAACATTTAGTGTGCAAAATAATAACTATGTGGACTGTCCCTAAACGTGACTAAACAAAAACTTGTTGCTTACGTGTTGTACTTTGCAGTTCAGCTACGGTGATCCTGACCTTCCAGAGGATGTCTCAGAAGTTCAGCTGGCTTTCCTCCGCATCCTCTCCAGCCGTGCCTCCCAGAACATCACCTACCACTGCAAGAACAGCATTGCCTACATGGATCAAGCCAGTGGAAATGTTAAAAGTGCCCTGAAACTGATGAGCTCTGTGGAAAGTGAGATCAAGGCTGAAGGAAACAGCAAATTCACATATGCTGTTCTGGAAGATGGCTGTACTGTAAGTAAACAAGGTTTTAGTACAGCACTTTAACACACACTAGAGCACTAGACCCATAAAAAAGGAAGAGAGAGCTCTGCATGACCTGGGTAAGCAAAGGGCAGAGTTACACCTAATGGTTGAGAATTAGAGCCTGTACACCAGCAGCACTACTCCTGTAGTGAGGTGCATTCCCATTTGACTCTGAAGCAAGGGGATACCTATAAAGCACAGATTTGAAAACAACGCTAGTTTTGATCCACCTTATGGCAACTCTGAAATCAAGAGTAGTTAAGAATCATCTTAGTCATACAAAAACAATCCAGGCTGATTGTGGGAAGGGGCAAACAGTCACTGCACTGACACAACATTGGTTCACTCTGCCTTGCTCACTGCAGCAAAAAGCATTGGAGAGAGGCTCAGTAACATCAACAAACGTCCTGGTCTGTCAGCATCTCTGGCCCTTTCAGTAGCAAATACAAACACCTCCTGCTGCTTAAGGTCCCAAAGGCACAGCCACCACTGACATATGTTGCAAACATGCCCTTTAAGGACATTTGCGGCCATTCCTTTGAACATGAACATACAGAGTTACCTTATTACTGCTGCCACTTTTCAAACAGAGTAGCTGTTTGTACCATCTCCCAGCTCACAGAGCCTATTTCAGTCCTAAGTCAGGGTTCTGGCACCACTCCAGAGCTCTCTATTGTCCATCAGCAATGTCTAAAACTCCACAAGACCTTGCATAAAAGGTCCAGAAATAGAGACTGTCCTTCAACATGTTCATTTCTGAGATGGCAAGCAGTTCTCAAGGTATGGAGAGGGACAGATTAATATGGAAAGTATCAAACAACTGTAGGAGAACTTTCACATACCCCAACGCAGCCTTCTCTAACGTGTTTTTCTTAATTTTCTTTTTTAACTTCACAGAAACACACCGGTGAATGGGGTAAAACAGTCTTTGAATACAGAACACGCAAGACAATGAGGTTGCCTGTGGTTGATATTGCACCCTTAGATATTGGTGGTCCTGATCAGGAATTTGGCGTGGACATTGGCCCGGTCTGCTTCTTATAAATCAAAGATCCTGCTCTTTCTGAAATCCCAGCAAACAGATTCACACTCCAACTGTGCTCCTTTGTTTCAGCCTTGTCAGTTAGTACAGATAACCATCTGTATCCCAGTTATTTATTAACCAAATTTCTGGGGGAAAAAGCAATTTGAGATCAAGGGTTATTTTTTCGCTATTACACACAGTACAGTAAAAATGCTTGTTTGCTCTATTTTTTTTTACGAAATTCCATCTTCAAAACATGTCTCCGTGGTGCTATAATAAAACTTCAACACTTAATAAAACAACACTGTGTTCTATTAGTTGAATGTTAGCCAATTTACAAAGCACTGATTGCTCCCAGTACCAAAGTTTACCCTTCTTTCTAAGATACAGTCCATAAAGCTAGGAAGACCTCCCTGTTTCAACTACCTCAACATGGACAGAAACCGGGATGAGTCTGATGAGTCATACCAACAAAATCACTCAAATCAATTAAAACACATTGGTCAATTCAGTGGAATCATTTGGTACAAAATTGTCTATTTCTGTACAGATTAGCTGTGGAAAAGTACAGTGTATTTTAAGAGTTTATTACCTTCACGTCAGCAGTCACCATAATTTTATTGTTGGATTGTATTCTGTTATCAAAGGTGCTTCTCTACTTTCCTGTCATTGCTGGTCAAGACCACTAAAATTAGGGAAGTGTAAAAGATTAATATGATGGTGCTAATGTATTTTTCACTCCTAACTCTGCAAGTCAGGGTTATTGACTTGCTTAAAAAAAAAAAAGGTAAAGGATTTAAAGCAATTGTAATTGTCTCCTGTCAAACATCGTCATTGGCATGTCACAGTTCTCATAGAAAGTCATAACTTTCTCCCTTCATTCTGTAAAAGTCAATAAAGATGCAAAATTGTGAATTTCTTCTGTCACATTAACACATTTATAGTGTTGAAGGTTAACCATCTTTGTAAGCTTTTATATGGTTGTTGGTCTATTCCTTACAGAGACACATAATAAAATATCTTAATAAAACTCCTTGTTGTTTCATAAAACTGACTTTTAAAATTTATTTTACTATTTCTACCTCTATCTTCAAACATTAATAAGGCAGGAAAAATGGGTAATCCTAAGGGTTACAGTTCATGGCTTCACCCCAGGACGTATTTTCTTTTTCCTCCCTCCTCCCAAATCCCTGTGCACCTTGCTCTAAACAAACAGGCGGTCACAGCCTACTCTCCTTTCAGGTGGCAGCTCAAATAAATGGTCAAAAGGGTCTCCTACAGCACAGGCTGGAGGCACTAGAGGTTTGATGAAGCCAGCAGGCTAGGCAACTCGACATTATTTATGTCCATTGGAGCTGCACGACTCAGTCATCCCAGATCTCAACAAACTCTCCAGCAGATGCAATTACCACAATAGTGGGGTAGTTCAGGCCAGACAGTGGCAAGTAGCCACACACCAGAATCCAGGCTGTGAAACTTCTCCCAGAGGCAGATGATAAATAGGCACTACTCACACCTGAGCAGCACAAATACAGAACCAGCACAGGCACAACTGCACTTACAGCGACATAAAAGAACAGTGGCAACAACTCATGAAAAATACTGCCTTTCTCAGGAAACCTCCACATTTCCTGGGGAAAATAGCTACTGTTTATGGAAGGTGAGAATTACGTGTATGCAATAATACTAATCTGACATAAATGACATGGTTTGAACTCATTAGAGTGGAGTTGAAATTTTATGAAAGCAGCTGGTAAGAATGCTGGCTGGCATAGAAAAATCACTAGGAAAACCTGTTCTTAATCCCCACAGCAGGGAAAAAAGTGCCTCTGAAATCTGCAGTGCTACTCTGGCTGAGTGACTTGTAGCAATTATTCAATCTTAGAATCACAGAATCACCAAGGTTGGAAAAGACCTTCAAGACCATCAACATCAACTGCCAGCCCTACACCACCATAACCACTAAACCATCTCCAGAAGTAACCGCCATCTACCTGGATTTGTAACACACCCAGGGACAGTGACTCCATCACCTCCCTGGGCAGACTGTTAAGAAACCTGAAGGTTTTGGTTTTTTTTTTTAAGAACTCAAGTTCTGAAAGCTGAAGGTTTGGGTTTTTTTCTGCAGAAAACATATATAGTCATCAAGTCACTGATTCATACTTACTTTATGCATATGTTCTGGTAATCAAAGATGCTTACCAGAACATTTGCATAAAACACAAGGAAATAGCCAAGTTAAGCATAAGATAAATTACTTGATTCAAATACCTTTTTTTTTTTTCAGAGGGTCACTTATGAAGCCACCATGATGTTTATACTTTTGTACTTTTATAGAAAGATCTTTGGGAGATAATAGAAATGTGAAAGAGAACTGCTTAACAAACAATAACTAGCTTACAAAATAAGGCAGCCTTATCTTTGGAAGATTTATATTCTAATCCTAATTTGTTACTGTGTCAGCCTACCAAGGCTCTAGCATCTATTTTACATGGCGTATATAATTTAAAAAAAATAATGTGAGTCTTACCTGACACTTCCAGGCTGGCAGCACATCACGTTCCCAGAGGGCAGCACTTCTGGGAATAACTCCCTTTCACACTGGTAACTAATCAAGGTCTCTCTAGGCTGTATGGAAACACCAACACCTGCTTTCACACTTAGGATAAATTGATTTTTTTAGGCACATAGTGAAGTTCATCTTCCTTTGGCATATGATTTAAAGTCGTCTTGGAGAAAAGTAAAAGATAATACTGTAGTTTATGTAGCTGAAAGGGACACATGAAGTTAAAAGAAGACACATGAAGCAAGAAAAGAAGGTGCCGACACAGTAAGAAGCTTGATATATTTCTTATTCTCATCTACAGGTTCTTATTCAGCCATGTGTTACATCTGCTGATATTCACACACTTCATAGTACCAGAGTACTATGGCTCTTTGTGGAAAAAAATATATCCCCAAAACCCTGTTTCAAAGGGTTTCCCAGGGCATACCAACCACTAATTAAGGTTTTAATACCACCTAAAGGTGCAGCTCTCTCATGGGACAATAGGTATTTTCTTCTAGTGAACATAGGCTTCCCTGACTATTGTCTGCAGCATAGGGACTATTTCAACACCTACTTCCCACATTATTTATGGAAATTATGTTTGAAAAGACCAACACTACACCACCCACCTGACAAACCCTTCTCTAATAGAAACACTTTGCTATCTAGCTGATTAGAGCCCAACTGGAAAAAATTTATGTGCACCAATGTATCACTCCCAGCCTTATCTGCCTGTGGGCTGTAGGGAAGGCATTCTGCATGGCCAGCATAGGTAGCGGCTGTGCGGCTCTAGACACTGCTTTACAAACCCCACAAGCAGCATCGGGCGAGTGCCACCTGTGACATCACTGCAGCAGTGTGGCCTCAGCCTCCCTATCCCCCCCACTGGAGGTAACCACCAAGGGACAGCTGCTACCAAGAGATGAGCCATTCAATGGGTTTGGGTCTCTGGTTCTTCCCTTCGTGGCAAGCGTGCAGCTTGGGGGGGGTGATGGTTTCTCATTTTGGATAGCTACTAGGAATTTTTTCTGGAAGCTGGCTAACTATCAACAGCTTTCCTTGGTAAAAACAAGGAAGTTAATCATTTAAATAATCAGCATAATTTGTAACTCTCACTTTGTTGCAACATCAGCTAATTACCCTTAAGCCTCTATTTGCAGGCAGTAAGTAGGAGGAAGAGATGCCTGTGAGAATTTTGAATTCATAAAGGGGAAAGATCTTACACACACACATGCTTTGCCATGGCATCTTGATAGCTTCAGTAGAGAAATTTAATTTCTACTGTTCCTTGTCAGCTACACATCATTTATATAAGTTAGAAAATGTGTTATGTGGGAGGCCTGGTTATTACTTATGATGGTAACACAGCTTCATCGTATTTCTTACTACATAGAAAATGGCTATTTCAACCAAGACAGACACCTTAATGCCTTTTTCACAAAAACCTATCCATTTCTTATCACCGGGAAAGAAGTCAGGTCTGGCAGGCTCTAAATAAAGTGCCTCTCTCCTGGAAACATGAGTAACGAGGCACTTGTTGCACCAATCCTAAGCTGCAGCAATATATAAATTATTTTCCTTCGGATTTAGCATTTTAATTCAACACGTGCTTGTAACCAGGTGTCCTCGATTGCATCTTGCTACACTCTTAAAAAAGCAAAGCTGTAGAAACCTTGATCTAAAGTATTAGAAGAGAAAGGTAATTTGCAGGAGGTTATAGGACTTGAAAGACGAAGAGACACTTACTGCGCCTCTGCCTACCTGTTTCCTGGGAGGAGGTGAGATGCAGTTCCCCCTAAACTGAGGGATTGCTGTTTCGGGATGAATGATGTCCACCAGAACAAAAGCCCAGCAGGTCTTGTCTTCCCACTTGTTCTTCGTCTCACAGTAGCTTCGGTCTTCTGGAAGCGTTCACTGCCTGTAACCCATGCTGCTGCTTTCCCACCACAGCAGTCACTCCCGTTTCTGACAACTCCTTCCTAGGTGGCCTTTTGGAAAACATTGGATTTTGCTGTTGTCTTTGGTAAAGCTATGCCTATTCAAAATGTCTTTCTGCCAGAGGAGGTTCATGAGAGAAACTGCATGACCTCCTTTTTGTATAGCCTTAGGCCTGGACAGCTCTGGATTAAGGAACAAAACTTAAGTCTTGTTGCTGAAGCCATGGTGGATCCATGTCCACAGAATGCAGTCATTAAGAGATCACTGATGGAGGCAGTGGAATGTTCCAGTTTCAGTGGGGATTTGTGAATGTTCCTATCATGACTCACATTTCAGCTTCACTATCTTTGCTACAGTAACTCCAAGACACCTGAAAATGGCTACTCATTCCTCCTCTCAGTTTGGTAGCATCTGCAAAGCAAAGATTGAGATTCCTATCAGGAAACAGCTGAATTGATACGGCAGCAGAAGATGCTTTTGACTTATTCTGATGTCTGTGTAGAATCACACAGCATGCTCTTTAGAGGGCTGAAGCTCCTAGATGACAATGGTGACTCCTACAGATGTCCCAATCTTTGGTCAATGTCATGTTTCTTTGTCACAGGGGAGAGACTGTTCTTTACCAAACACGTAAAAATATTTTGCTTACGTTTCTAGAATTGTAATGATGTTCTTGTTTTATATTTGGGTTTTTATCAGATTAACCACCTCATAGTATCAGATTAACCACCTCTTAGTATTAGATTAACCATCTCATAGGAATAAACAGCAAATTCACAAGAAAAGTCGTCTTTTGTACTTAGTTTTCCCTTTGTGACCATATGTACACTCTCTGGGGGCAATACAGGCTTACTGCAGGTAATTCTTTTAACATAATTCATCATAACAGTTCTCACTATCTCTATCTGACACATCAATGAGCATCACTTCTGATTTTAACACTAGCTAAATTTCTGAGTAACACAACAGCAGGTAAAATAGGCTGGCTAAAGACATGCTACCTTTTAAGAAACTGAATCTAACCCCCTGGTTTAGCAATTTAGCTCAAGGCAGCTCCTTTTTGGCTATTCTGAACTCAGCAGAATACACTTAAAATCACATATTTCAACAAAATCATTAAACTCCCAGCAAGCAAATTGCAATCTACTAGACATAATAATCCAGAACCAATTTTTTTCCCCTGCACCATAAAGACAGTTTGGCCAATTGAGTCTATGGGTCTACAGTTTCTTTGGAATTTCCATTTCAGCTACTGAACTACTGATTTAACCTTTTGTCATGACTTTTTCAATGATAATACCATAATTGTCTAATACTGTATCTTTTACCTTGTCTTCTCTATTTGCCTCCTTACAGGAAATCTTTCTTTTCTCTGTTGCCATTTCTACATTTCCATTCAGTTCTACTTTTCCTTTTGCAATAGGCTTATATTGTCTTCCTGGAGTCCTGTTCTTTTTGTAAATATAGCCTCTCTCAGTGAGATCAACTGCCTAGTCAGTATTAATCCTTCAGTATAATCTTCAATTCCTGAAAAGATAATGACATTCTTTTTAGAACAGAATGTTTTTAAGGAGAGTGTTTACCAGTCCCATAACTACTTTATCTCCTGTCAGAGACTGATCAACAGACACCTAGGGGCCCTTAGCCAACAGTAATACAAAAATAACTATTTTTTCTATTAACCCACTATTACTCCTTTGTAGAGTAAAAATCTTACCCCCTCTCCTCTAATTACTTGCTATGCTTTCTAGACTTTATCTGTGTCATCTCCAGATATACCACCATGACGATTATCTTTCTTGTGTTGCTTGATGCAGTCTTCTACCACACATAGCACTACTAGTACAGAATCTCGTTAGTATTAAAAACACAGAGCTCAGGATTTACAATAGCTACAAGGAAACTAAGAGCTAAGCAAGGAAGGAGTTTGGGAGGGAGAGGCCATGACATTTGAAATTACCCTCTCATTCACCTAGGGACAACAGAGTAACCGCTGAACTAGAGGGGAGTATCAAATCAGAATGGAAAGGGAAAGGTTTGGACAGTAGGAGAGTGGAGGAGATGCAACTAAAACTGTTCCAGCCTTTTCAAGGAGCAAACTTGCAGCCCGAATGCAAGTTTTTCACAGTCACTCTAACACCAAGGTGCATAAATCCCAAACTGTGATTCAAAACCCCCCTTGCTCAGGGAAGGCTTAAACCATCAATTCCTGTCTTGCCTTATCTTAAGCATCCAGAACTGATCAGTGTAGAGAGCTCTTTACAGGAAGACTGAGATGCATTAGGGAGGCTATGATCATGTTTGAAAGATGCATTCAGAGCTGGGCTCCTCCAGAAAATACAGAAGGAGCAAGGGCTTTTTTCTTTTTACAGTATTAATATTACTTAATTATACAATATATAAAGCAATATTAATACTGCCCAGTGAAACCACCGGGCATGTTAGCTGATTTATCCAATAAACTGTATCACTCTGATCAGTTCTGTCCTCTGTATCTCTTTCTGCTCAAAATAAATTAAGAGATAACCAAGCAGGAATAAGAGTAAAAAGCCTAGGAGAAGTCATTACTAAACTCTTTACAAACTACAATACATATCTCAAAACCAAAAATATTCTATAAGTATATAAATTTTATAAAGGTGAAAGATCATGAAAACTAATCAACAGCAAAATAAGAATATGCTCAGCCACACCTGAATCTCAGTTCTTTGTTCATTATGATTGCAGATAAACTTTTTTATTTCTGGGAACATTTATCATTCTCCAATGTACACTGAGCATATCTGAAAGATCTTTCACATTTCCTCACTCTGGGTAGGTCAGTTATGGAAAACAATAGCAATAACCTACTCTTATAACTCAAATTTAAATCAAATGCCATCTCTGCTACTGTATCATCGTAACTACTCTAAAGTGTATTTTCTACAATTTCTGACGCCATTTGCAACAAAGAACTGCACCAGATGTTATAAATAGGTGATATTTACTCAATACTTCACAAATTAACCAACCTTTTTCAAATTATCAGCTCATTCATTCTAGGTTCATGAAATCACAGCTGTATTTACATGAGGCTAAGCTATGCTGCTTGTTGAAGAGGTAAAGCAGTTTAAAACAGTGAAACTCCGCACCCCTTTTTTTCTTGCCTCCTTAAAAAGACCCTACAATACTTTGAAGAATGCTTAAACAAAGAAAGAGATGCAAGACTCATGTATGCTAGAAACATAGTCAAGACAAGTGAAAACATGTGTACAAAGACTACTTGGATTTCATAAGACCTCACACTTCTAGTGAGACTTTGCTTCAGTGATTCTCTCACGATGGTTTTAACAGAATATCACCTTAGAGTGCTTTCTAGTTAAAGCTCTTTTTCAGCACTCACAGCATCCAGCTGAGGAAATATTGCATGCTTCACAGAGACACAGAGATGCAAGGAGAGACTTGAAAAGAAAAAAAAAGAAGTATCCTTGATAACTAAATACTCTTCTTCAACAACCTCAAAAAAAATTTATTCTAATCAGGGATTGTAATACTCTGAAGAAAATTAGAAATTGAAAATAACATTCAAACACACACCTGTATCCCAACCATTAATTATCTTGTGTATCCAGAGAAATGTCCTGTAGAGGTATGAGCACAGCCACTGGATACCGACCTTTACAGAAACGCCTTGGAGTGAGCAACGACACCTCAGGTTATTCAGTGAAAGTAACATTACCTAAAACTTCTCAAGGATCCAGTATGATAAGCTAAATCATGAGTCACATGTTTATAAAAATTATTCATGCTAGTAAAAAAGAATAAATCAGAGTTTCTGCTCAGTTAATAAAAGCACACAGGCAACGTCAGTGTGAACCTGTCAACTTCCCCATTCCCAGTCCCTACCTACCCTGCATGGACATGCAGATGAACAACTGGAAAATTGCAAAGCTACGACACTTTCAGGAGGAGGAATGTAAGTTAGTGCCTGCCTTGCTACAACACAACTTTAGGGCTTGTCCAGAAACTCTTTTCTATCACTGATAACTTACACTGATGGTGGGAATTGACTAAGTCACATTTTATTCAGCATTGAATAAAAAAATCTCTTTCCCCGGAGTCTCAAACACCACTAGTCAGGTACCTTCAACAGGACAGCTGGTGAGTACTTCATACAAATCAACACCTCTCTTGTAAAATTCCTCACAAAGAAGGCAATATTCAAAATACCTTTATGTTCTTATGTGTAAAGTAATTCATGAGAATGCATTGCAAAGGAGTTGTTCAAATAGCAACAAAACAAAAGTAAATACTTCTATTTTTAATTTCCTGGAAATAAACTGATATGGGACACACTGGAAGGAATTCTACAAAAAGGAAACCACTTACATAGCGAGAAGCATGTATTTAATTAAATGCTTTGCAAAGGTACATGAATAAAGCTATGTGCATGACTTTCTTTAGGGATGGCCCCAGCTGTTTATTTTTATTTTTTTTTTAAGGAACAAACAAAAAACACAGAGAGCACAGATGCAATAAAGAAACAAAACTCCTATGCCAGTTTGTAACCACATACTTTACAAAATAAAGCATGTTAGTGGTACAAAACATTCTATATACTGTATGACCAACAAATAAATGCACTGTAACACTGTTCTCTCAAACACCATAAGCCTAACAGCTAAGCTCAGAAAATGACATTGATAGCAGGCATCTTTATTTCATCAGCCTTCTACAGAGTCATTTAGCACCATCACTTTTTTGTTGGGGTTTTTTTTGCCCTGCCTATCTCTTTTCTCGAAATAACAACAGAAGCATAGCACCTTTTACTAGCTAAAGTAAAAACAGGAATATAAAATGCATCCCAACTTCCAGAGATGAGGTAGCTCATGCTAAGAAAAGATGGAACTTTCTTGCCTTGACAGCGCAAGGTAAAGAAGTCGAATTACTGGTGATGCATGTCTGGATGCCAGCTAAAAACAATGGATTTCTAAACTTTTTTTATTAGCAATAGGTCTAGTATACATGTGAATGATTTGCAACATACATAAATTGGTACCATATATAAGACATCTGTATAATTTGATGCATAATGGCTTCTTAGATGGGGGCACTGGAAAATCAACAAGTACTGGGTTTTAAGACTTATTTCAAAGATTAAGAATTACGCAGCTACATGGTGAGAAGTCAAGCCTGGCCTTAAAATTTAAGATATGGGACACCCCTACCAAAAACTCTCATTTACCCCAGTAGCATTTTTACTTCATAAATAATTCATGGCTATGGAATGCTCTTCTGAGCAGACTCTGACATAGGAAAGTGCAGGAAAGACAATGCCAAACTAGGATGATATTGTCTGAAGAGATTTTGTTTTACAAGAGACTGCTAATGAAGACAGTCATTCTGTTAATGACTAGAATGCTGGCAACCACAGGAAAACAAATTGGGGTTGAGGGAGTAGGTATGATTGAGATATAGCCAACGGTTCACAAAAGTGCTGTACTTTTCTGTTATTCGGTATACATCGAAGCAAAAGAAATAATCCTTTGAGCTTTACATAGTCCCACATTGAAACTATAAATTTTGAATAACTTTAAATTTTGAAATAATTTGAGACAAAAGCAAGGGAAAAGATTCATATTACTTTTAAAAGGTGGTCATCAATCCTCTTAAAATTGTTGTACTAAAAAGTTGGTTTCAAACGGAAGGTTTATAAGTAAAATAAATATTCAAAAGGAGGCTGGGCATTTAAAAAGAAGCATATATACAGTGCTGATCCAATATCAGTAATTACTTCAAGAGTCTCAGGATTAACTTCAATCAGTCTAAGTTCGTGAGTTTAATTGCTGCTGTTGCTGGGTAGTGTGTTAATTTCCCCCTTTCTCTTACACAAAGCAAACTGGCCCAATTTCAATTCCAAATTCCTGGTCGGTACTGCCAATGTCCACTGGTGCGATATCTATGATAGGCAAGCGTGCCACGTTCTGTGTTCTGTACTCAAAGACAGTCTTGCCCACATTCCCATTACGTTTCTGGAGAGGAGAAGGAAAAAGAAAAAAAAAGAAAAAAAAAGAAAAGAAAAACTTAGGCAAGAAGTCGTGTCAGAAACAGCTTGAAGTCCACGTGGTGAGCCTGTTGTCTGAGACATATCGGTGTATCTTCACTGACCAACACACCCCTGTCTGTATTGCACCTGGGTTATTTTAAAATTAAGATATCTTGCTTTTACAGTGTTGAACAGACCAGCCAGATTAACAAAGCAGAATTCTCCCCTCAAGCTGCATTGATTTCTCTTTAGATTATGAAATTCTCCTCTGTGTTAATATGTGCCTGCACACGCATTTTTTGGGCTCTATTTAAAGCACAGGGAGTACTCTATTTCAAGTGCAAAACTAATTTTATAAATATTTTGCCAGTATCTCAGACTTAGCTGAGAATGCTAAAACACATGAAAAAAAATTTACAAGCTGCTTTTTATGCCCTTTAATATTTTTTGGGGGATAATTTTTGGAACACATTTTCCTTTGCAACTCAGTCAGTCTTTGTACCAATGGGTTTCCTCCAGTGTATTGCTGCAATACCATTACCCATCTGGCAGATAAATGCTTGAGGTTATCTGACCTCTTCGTGTGATTCCACACAGAGGTACACAAACACTGGAAAATGCAAAGCAGCAAGATATGTATCTCAGTATGCTCACTAGTAGCTACTGATTTGTAAATGTCCTCTAAATGATGGAGAATTCTACTATGTGAAGCTACAATTGTAGTATAATACCTATTTCATCAGTTACTTTTAGAATTCATGCTAGCATTTTAATCACCCCATTCTACAGATTTTTTTTTTCTAAATCCAAAAGGAACTGGAACCATTAGACAACACAAAAAAGATAAAGGCCCTTTTTCCCCATAACAAATGACCAAAGTCCCAAACTTACAGAACAGCTGTCGTGCAGAACAGTGTATCTGAATCGGCTGTTTCCTTCCGCCTTGATCTCCAGGTCATTGGCCCCCTTCAGAATTACAGCTTTTTTCAGGTTCTTAGTCTGGTCATCCATGTACCCAATACTGTTTTTACAAAGGTAAGTGATATTCTGGGAAGCTTCCTTTGATAGGAGGCGCAGGAATGTCATCTGAGTGACAGCTGTATCCCCATACACAAACTGTGAAGATAAGGAAACAGATCAACATACATTATGTGGAAAGTCATTAACAGTTCATGAACTTTAGAAACATCTGTCATTATCATATCCCAGTCCAGACATGACTAACAGGAGCCCTATTACATAAAACATAAGAATGGTTTCTTTTGTAATTTGCTGCCAGTTGAGGACAAAGAAATGTAGACATCCTGTAACAAGGATTATTTTGGAGAACTTTGACCGTAAAGCTCTGCAGCTGAATAACTGAAAGGCAGTTGGGTCTCCACAGATGTGCCAAGTTTTGGAATGAATTCTGCCTTCTTCTAAAAAGGAACTCAGTAGGAGACCAAGCTTAAGTATGAAGTAGTGCTTCAGAGCCACCTCAAACTAGATAAGAAATATCAAACACAGAAAACTGTGTACTTGCTATATGGCAACTTCAGCAGCTTGTTTTCTAGAGGTTCTGTATTGTACTTAAAAGCATCACAGTCTGAGAGTTTGACTATATAAAAATAACTATAGATTTGCTAACAGACTTTATCAATTAAGTGACTTACAGGGAAAAATCTGCAATTGTTTCTATAAAAAGCAGAAGCAAATTTTCTAACAATAACAAAAATTCTAAAATTCCTGAGGTATTTTCCCTAGCTGGGCAGACTTCATTTTATTCATGGTATGTGAATCACTGAGAAAAAAAAGAAGTCACAAATGGCTAAAAATATATACAGTTATCTGAAACCAGTGAAGAAAAAGGAAAGAACATCTTATACATTGACACTGTCAGGTTTTTTAAAAAGTGTTATCTCTGTCTAGCAATCTCAGACATTTATTATTTAGAATGTGTAAGGAATACATACAACTATTACACAGATTTGACTGTTAGTTACCAAATCTGACAGTGTTTCCAAAAATTAAATACTCTTCTATACTATTCCTGAATGTGATTTCTTCCTCCAAGAGCATCTGACTTACAAAAACCCTACATGCAGCTCTGCAGGCAGCTAAACATCAACTGTGACATCCTGGGTCATGGCATGTTCTCCTGAATTTAATAATAAGTGAAGGCATCTCAATAAAAGTAATAAATATCACATCTGTTCTCAACTGTTGAAGTTCTGAACTGGCATCAGGAATTCAATTGATAATACTACTATTATTTGTACAAACCAAATACTGATTTTAAAGATTTGTTTCTTTCCTGTGAAAAAGCAAGTGAAAAATATGCACTTTTGATTTGATGAATGAGTAATAAAAATCATAAAAGTTTGTTATTATTATTATTTTACATTATACACTTTGCTGAGCATAAACTGTTATTTGGCAGGATTCATCACATCTACTTTTAGAAGTTCTAGAAGTTACTACAGAGAGAAAACCCAACAGAATGCTAAGAATGGAGCTTTTGTCTGCCTAGAGACTGGTGCATTCAGCATGGAGCATTCTTACACAGACAATAACAATGATACTTTTTAAAAAATTGATTATCTGAGAGCATTTAAAAAGTAAATTTTGTATTTTTTAGCATTAGAGAGCTTTCTGGAAAAAAAAAACCCAGTAGAATTCAGTTAAATCTGCAGTGATTAAAATCATATATTAGGGTCAAATATTACTTTTTAATGACAAGGATAGTGAGTTACTGAAGTAGACTGCTACAGAAGTTGAAGGCATTCAGAGAAATCTCTTTGGGCAAGAGTACACTTATAGATACCTTAGATGGACCAGCTCTCTCCTATAAGTCTCAGCTCTCTCCTATAATAACTGTATGATAACCAATTGAATCAACAGTTGTAATGTTCTGACTGTAGAAGAGTCTGTACAGAATAGCAGATCAAGTTCTAAAAAAGGAAACAAGTTTCATACAAGTCAATTCTTGACATGAAATGTACTTAGTTACCTGTGATCCCCTGTTCATATCAAGGCCGTACCAAACAGGCTTTACGTCAGGTGACCTGCTGGCCCACCATGTTTTACGTGGTATAGTAGATGGGTTTGCAGAAATACAGGTCTCTCCAGTTTCCATATTGCAATATACTTTTATAGCATCTTCAACACATCCCTGGTTAGGATCAATCCAATATTCTCCTGCAAAGAACACAGAGCATGATTCCGTTACATTATTAGCATTCTTCAAATAACTGGGGAGATAAAAGCAAAAGCACGTCATGACAGTACAAAGCACAAGGAAAACAAACATCTGTTTCATATAATCTGATGCCTGCTTTGATGTGTGCGTGAGGCATACACTATAATGTTACTTCAAGACGCAAGCTGATTAGTATTTAAAGTTTTTTAAAGCTAGGGAATGCAGACTTCAAAATTAATTAAGGTTAAGGTTGTTTAAATCCATTGCAAAGCTACTGAAAACTCCATATGCACAAAGAACACACAATAACTAGATGACAGTTTTCTCTATATATGAGGCAGCCCCTCCTAAAGTTGATATTGGAAAGCAAAGTTTCAGAAACTAAGGGAAAAGGCTGGTAAGGCCTGCCAAAAATTATCTCTACCTTCCAGTCTGTTCTGATTCATCATTGGGGATCGTCCTAAATGGCATGTTAGTATATTAACTATTGCTGCTATGGAGCAGCAGCAGATAATGCTGGATGAAAAGAAATTGCTGCTTTTCAGCCCACAAGTAACGTTTTGAGCTAACAGCAATAAAGTAGATATTCCCAACTCATGTACCAACCTAGCTCTGACATTGTGTAACTGGTACTCCATGATGAAAAAATTTTCAGAAGTAGTATTCCACAGAAGTATAAAGTATTTCAGATTTTAAAATGCATCTGAATTAATACTGAATAAATAAATATGGAATATGTTAGAATATATACTTCATTGGCAAGAAGTTTTCAAGCTCCTACTGCGAATGTCAATTTAGACCAACACAATCTGCATTGGATATTTTCTCCAGTGGAGATAAGACAGAATCATAAGGCACGTAGAGAAGATGGTTATGTTTATACATACCACTCTTTTTGGTTGGGTGGCACAGCTTCAGGTCATCACAAGTCCGTGCTGGGTGTTTCTTTGAACCGTCTGGGCTGCGCATAGTCTCAATCTGGCTGCTCAGTGACTTCAGCGTGGCGTGGACTCCTGGGTCTGTTTTATTATGATCATCTGGGGCTGCTTCATCTTCAGTAAACTCTGGTAGTGGATCTGCCATTGCATCATCATAGTGTCCCATAATGTCACCGATGGCAGCAGTGAGATGGCCTGGAGGTCCTGGAGGGCCAGGAGGACCAGGATCACCTGGTGGACCCTAAGGATAATAAAAAAAATATAAATTTAAATAAATAGAGTCAACAGAGGCACAGCTAAGTAAATACTATGTAAAATGATAACAAAGCCAGCAACCGAGAAAGCTAAACTTCATGGCCAGTCACCCTAATGCACAAGGAAAATTCAGGTATAGCTAAATTAACAATTCATATCTCCAGGAATAGGGATAAGATATTAGAGCATGTGACAGATTTTCTCTGCCTGTCTTAATACCTTGCTCAACTACTTCTTACTCCTGATTCCACACTTAACAGCTGGAAAAAGTCATCAAGGAATGGCTGCCTCATTCCATTTTTTAAGACATCTGTCCCTCCTTGTTCAATCAAATCCCTGCCTATTAACTTCATTTCTTAAAATTCCCAGCAGCCGTAGTTTTTAGAACCATCTAAAATCCCTACTTCCCCTGAATCTCCTCAGGCACATTTTCAACTGGTAAAGCCTGGACAAAAAAATTGGCACTAGAAATAGCTTTACATGTATTCTGCACAGTGCTGAGCTTTGTGGCCACAGGTACACAAGATAGAATCTACATCATTCTTACTTGGCAGAGCAGGTGTTTTCCTGGCTAAGGATGTTTTTCTGAATGGCAGGTTAAAAGGTCCTTCTGTCAACCTGAATTGTGACACTTAGGGAGGCAATTGAGTCTTGAGACAGAGTTTATCTGGCTCTGCCAACTCTTCTTTGGCAGCAGAAAGTCTGTAGCACACCTTCATTGGAAGTTTGATGCTCTGGTGCATCAGATGGTATATCAGAACATGGCATTTCCTTTGAGAGTAATTACTTCAGAATTCATAACTAATGCTCCAAATGTTTACTACAGAGCACATAACCAAAGTAACACATGTTCCATCTAACAAATTAAATATTAAGTTTTATTTCTTGCTTTGTAGTTTCAATTTATAGTTGCAGCAAGCCACCATGGAAAGCAACACTGAAGTTACTAACATGCAATATTTCTCATACTATCTCATTATACATCTGACAGATCACAATACATGTTATATTCTTATGCTCTACCACACACTATTCTTCCAAGTCTTGGTGCCTCAGCAGAAAAAGATACCAATAATGGGCAGAAATTCAAATGAAATAGGCTGAATGATTAACATTAACACAGCAAACACCGTGTCTTACAAGACAGAACACTAGCAGAAACCACCTTCTCTGTCTTGCTCCTTATTTTATTCCACCTTTATCCTGCCTTTTCTACTTCTTCCCCAAAATAAGTAATAACAGTCTTTTAATTATTCATGGAATCATCCAGATCAGCTTTTTCTCTCATAATTTTCTAACTTGTCTTCTATGGGATAGCATAACTTACATTTTATGACTTAGGGGGTACTGTGAATTGGCAAATGTGGAATATGCCCAGGGCATTTAGCAATGATTTAGAACGTTATTCAAAGAGGTGAAACACTTTTTTCATTAGTTGTGAATCAGCTCACAGTTGGTGTCTGTAAACCTCAGAACAGGCTGGAGATCAGCTGAGCTGAGTGTTAGTCTGGGCTTTTTGTTTGGACTGAAAGATCTCCTTAATGCATGGCACAATGAAATATGCTGCTGGTATTAGTCATGTGGCTGTTCTAATTCAGCGCCTCTGAACTGCTGGTTCCAGAGACATCAACTGACCTATGCTTAGGCCTGAGGTTCTAGGACCCAACTGGCCAAAAAGCCATACTGAACTGCAGATCCAGCAGGATCTGGTGGGCTAACCACAGAAGTACCCCAGGTTGCTGTAAGGAGAGCTCAGGTGATGAGACTGGGATGGTCACAGGTCCAGAGGAGGAAAATGAGTAAGAAATGAGCCCTTTCAATGCACAGTTACTCAGAGTATTTGTCGGAGAAACTGTATCAAATCTTACCATTTTTCTTGAGGTCATAAATGTTTGAGAAAGTGGTGGACTGTAAAAAAAAGTCATGAATTTAAACTAACCTTTTCCCTTCGTATTCCCATCAACTTACCTCAGGCCCAGCTTCCCCTACACTCCCTCTAACACCAGGAGGCCCAGTTGGCCCAAGTGGACCAGGACTTCCATCTTTGCCAGAAGGACCAACTGGACCTGGAGGACCCTAGAAAACATAATAGAAAGAAGGAATGTATTTTAGCATTGAGTATCAAAGTAGCTGCTGTATGCCCACAGAGACTCAGAGATACACTGGCACCTGGGAGCATCCAAGAGAGTAATGTTTCTCCTTTACTTTTCAGTGAATGGCATACATGGGGGTATGAAAGGCAGAGCAGCAGTTAGCAGAGCTGCTACAGAAATGGCCTTGCATCAGCTGCAGCAAAAGTGTCTGTAAAAAGAGACTGTAGCTCTAAAGCTATGCTGGACTGACCTTTACCTAGCTGTAAGCTAGGCTTATGTGAAAGCTTTACTATATTAAACAAGGCATTGTCTCTCAGCAAAGGACAGTAGGATAATCACCATGTGATACTGAAATCAATAAAAGCCAGAGAAATGAAAGTGGACCTGAAATAGAAACCTGACCAGGGAAAAAAAGAAGCAAGAAAACCCTTAGACCTGAAACATTATACTCACCCGAGGACCAAATGGGCCTGGAATGCCAGGACTGCCCTGTTCACCAATAGGACCCTAAACAGAAGATATTATCATATCATTTTGACAGCTAAAGCATATTCCTTTAATTTTGAAGAATTACAATTCTGTATGAGTAGGATAATATACGTAAACAATGGGTAGAACCCTTTCTCCCTTACAATTCATTTCCATTCTATTGCTCTCTATTGTCACAAAGACAGTGTAACAACTGTAAACACAATTTAGATTAACAGACTTTACTGGTGCTTGGCTAAAGATAAAGTTGCTTCTGGAGAAAAGCATTGCTTTCATGACATTTAGAATAAGACTGGCTTTCAAAACAGCAAATGGCACCACTAACATGAAGGGAAAAGGCAATTTGGGTCTTGGGGTATTTCGTTGACTTTTCCTGCATGCTGAAATTTCCAGCTTTCACACAGGATCAGTAAACAAATGTAAAAAACCCCCACCAAAACAAAAAGCCTTCCATGGCATTTCCATTCAATTACCACTCAAATCACAAAGTTCTTGCAAATACTATTGAGAGATACTATCACAATCCTCAAGGGATTTTGCATTTGATTCCTTGACTTTTCAAACACTGGCAAAACACATTTCACACTCTAATGTGCTTATCTGAAACTATGGTGTTATAATCTTGTGCTGGCAGGTCCTAGACTGTCAGTGATCAGTCCCTGCAAGACTCGCACAAATGGAACAAGACTAAAACATGTATCTTGCAAAACAGTTTTAGTACGGTAAACTTGCATAAAAATATTAGCAAGTACAGAGAGAAAGGTCACTCACAAACATCTGATGGAAAAAAAACCCAAACATTTTTTTTCCCCTTTTTAAAGTAACTATGCCCATGATACATCATGTAACTATCAAGGAAATAAAATGATAGCAAAACCAGAACTACTTACAGGAGGACCAGGAAGACCTTGAAGCCCAGTGAAACCTCTGTGTCCTTTCTGGCCCCTATCACCTCGATCTCCATTGTCAGTCACCACGAGGCCCTTGGGGACCCTGCAAATATCAGGGATTAAATGCAAAATTCTGAAGTTGAACCACACCCCCAACGTCAAAAACCCCTGAATTGCTTTTACACACTCCATTCAGACCCCTTTCATTTGTAAAACTAGAAAGATGATTATGCTGGAGCAGCTCCAAGGATCTTAATACAGTACAACCAAAGTTACATTCCCTAACTACAAACAACACTGAGGCTCCCCAGTGCAGACACCTTAGTTTTATTACTGTCAAAATTTCATTCTTGGCATTTTTGATAGTTTCAAACTTTTCATACTAATTTAAGAATCACTGGGAAAAATGGCTTCTGCTTTCAATTCTGTATTTCTCAGCCCAAATTGCATGTTAAATTTCTCAATGCTAGATTCCAAATAGTTTATCAATGGCATCATTATCACCAACTACTCAATAAATTTTCCCATCTCTCATATGACATCTGCTCAGGGACAGGACAACATTCTTTTGAATTTCTAAAGTTTGTGATTAATTTTTCGTTCCAAGCTTGGATTGTACAAGAGTTATGTAACAAAAAGATGGATTTTGTTTGTTTTCCCTTTGGAGTCAGAATCTCATGAGTCAAATAAGGCAGTTTCACTAGAACAGGTGATTTTGTTAAATTTCTGCCATTTTGATATTGAAAAAAAATCTGCCTTTTTGTCAGTATTCATTTCTTCACCCCTTATCTGAATTGTCAAACACAGACTCCAGCCATTTGCTAACCAAGGTCCTGCCATCATTCAGATAGCAACATACTCCAAACAAAGAGGCTTCCAAAACACGTGTTATTTCTCCACAAAGCATATTTAAAGCAAGTGTGGAAATACTAGTGTATCCAAACAGAGCTGTGCAGCTTTGCAGCTCAGAACACTACCTGCATCCATTTGTGGTCATTACACTAAATGTTGAAGGCCTGTTCAGCATTCGGATTTGGGCTCAGTTTCTCACAGACTTGCTTGTAAAAACTATCACAGATAAAACCAGAGTGACCTTGGAGAACTTACAGGTAAACCTCTTTTTCCTGCACGACCTGGGGGACCCATCGGACCTCGAGAGCCCTACAAAGATGACACACAAAAGATATGTGAAGCATCGTACAAAAGCACACACAGTAGTTTTTTGATAAACCAAGTATTAAAAAAACCCCCAACCAAACAGCCTCACTTACAGTTTCACCTCTTTGACCTGCATCTCCTGGAGGGCCAACAGGACCTGGAGTTCCTGGACCCCCTGGGGAGCCTGGCAAGCCTGCAGGGCCAGGCTCACCACGATCACCCTGCAAAGAATAATTTCAACATTATTTATCTGAAGGGGGACTGGACTAAACCAAAGCAACAGGAATCTAGCACCGCTAATCTATTTTGTAGCAATTACAATCTACAAAGATACTCCTTTTGTAAGAACTCAAGTCTGAGTTTGTGGAGGCAGGTGTTTTTAGTCTTTTTCTAAGTTTCCTCAACTTTGAGAGGCACAACTCATTCAAAGCTGTGACACACTTTCAGAACAAGTTATCCAAGTTAACTTAATGAAGACAAAACCTACAATCAGTCAATAATAAAATGCAGATACCCAGAAGTGACTTAAGAAAAAAATATTCTTACACGTTCTCCAACAGCTCCATCTCGTCCAGGAGTACCATCATTGCCAGCAGGTCCCTAGAGATATGGAACAAAACAGGGCTATCAATTAGCTCTGTAATCTTGCATTTCTATAAGATGAACTATAAAGTTGTTATCTACTTCTAACTTCAAGTAGAGGAGAATAAGCCACATTATGAGGCTCTAATACTTACTTCTGGACCAGCTTCACCTACAGGCCCAGTGGCACCTGACTGTCCAATAGGTCCTGGGGGACCTTTATCACCAGGTGGCCCTGTGGGACCTTGTTTTCCTGGTGTACCCTAAAAAAGATTCGAAATATCATATAAACAAAATATCACAAAACAAAGAAAGCATAAAAAACCTGCTGCCTGCAAAACACTACTTATTAATCCAGTCTGAAGTACCACTTATATTTGTAACTTCTAAAACCTGGTAAGAAAAGTGTTCTGCTAGACTTTGAATATATATTTAATATACTGTGTATTTATACTGTGTAATTTGCTAAGTATTTTTAAATAATATAGTTGTCTTAGTTGCTTTTGGCTATGCTTTTATTGACTAGAAGCTGCACTTGAAGTCTGTCTAGTAGTAAATTTCTTAAGCACACACTCCCCTTGATACATCAACATATCTACTGGCATTATCCACAGTATCTACAGTAGGTAAGGCATTTTTGACTCTGGAATGCTCCTTATTTCAAATTGTATTAAATGGGTTTGGGTTTTTTTATTGGTGTGTTTTTTTTTTTTTTGTTGTCTTAACACCAAGAAATCTTGCTAGCCTGGAATAATTTCTGGCCAACTTTAACTATAAATTGACTTTATGGATCCAGTGGTAGTGACAGACACTGCATACCATCCCTTTTACTAGCACTTTATTTAATAATTTGATCTCTTGGTTCATTAGGCTTTCTAATAAATACCCATAAATCCTACACAAAAACAAAGAGAGCACAAATGGCACTTTTGAAGATTACAGTTCACAATTTATGAAAGAGCAGTTACAGAGCATTTATTCACATTCAAGTGACCTTTGGGCACCTAAATGAAAAGTCTGGGCTTGTTTTTTCAGAGACATAATTTTAAATCAAACAGGAACATTTTAGCCAGAAGTCTTAATGATATGGCCCCGCTTACTCTTAATTCGGGTTCAGATCTTCCATTATGGCAGCAATAAAATCTCTCACCTCACACATTTGTATAAGAGGTAGTTAGTGACTATATTCTCTATATTCGCTCCTGCAGTTGAATTTTTCCAACTTTCTCCTCATGTTATGGGGCCCACAAAGATGATAAGAATGGCCAAGCTGGTGGCATGTTGACTTGATTATTACTTACTGCAGGACCCGGCAGGCCTGGCATGCCTCTTTCCCCACGCTGTCCTGGCATACCAACAATGCCTCTTTGACCAGTAGTTCCAGCTGGACCAGGGGGGCCATCTGGGCCCTGAAACCCACAAGCAATAAAACAATGTTACTATCATCACAGTGGTAATAACTATAAGTAACAAGACCAAGCCTAGAGTTGGTCAAGGGAAAATTATCAAGTAGGACGTACCGGCTGCCCATCTTCCCCTGAATCACCCTTGTCTCCAGGACCCCCAGGGGGCCCGGCTGGCCCTCGATCTCCCACACGGCCATGAGAACCGGGATCTCCACGAAGACCTGAAGGACCTTCTTTTCCTGGCTCACCAATAGGCCCAGCAGGCCCTGGAGCTCCCTATGAAGATTAAAACATCTCATTACATTGGACACTTCTTCAATCATGACAATTATACTGGAAGAACTGATGGGATAACCCAGCAGAGGCCTCCCTCTTTTCCAAAATCTCTCCTAACTTCAGTCACTCACAAAGAGACAAAAAATAAAACATACAGGAAGATAGATGTGGTTGGTTTGTTCCTGTAAGGAATTAAGTCATTTAAGCAGCTTGAACAGCTCAAAGTCTGTTTAACCCAGTGACCAGTCTTGCTCTAATTTGGACACACTGACACTGGATCAAGTCCAAGACTAATGAGCTTTATTTAATGAAGTTGGATGTAAGTGTGCAGTCACAGAAGTCAGTGCTGACAAACTGTTCTGTTCTATAGCATCAGGCAATAAACACCACTTAATCTTTCCTGCTTTATTTAGTCTTCAATTTTTCAAAGAGCATTTAGAAAAAAACAACTAATTACGATTATGATAATTGACTTACAGTAGGTCCTGGAGGCCCAACTCTTCCAGCAGATCCTGGGAATCCAGTAGCACCCTAAAAAACATTTTAATGGCGATTTTATTGAAAGAAATACAGCACCGGTTACCTCAAACGTTCTCAGCTTAATTAGTGAGCAAATGTTATAATTACAGACTGTGGAAAAACAAGCTTGGATAAGGAATAAGACACACGTTCTATACAATTTCAGTATTAGATTACTGCATTTAGGTCACAAAAAATAAGATCTACTTACAGGTGGACCCTGCGTTCCTCTACCACCTTTCAGACCAGGAACACCTTGAGGGCCCTAAGAGGAACAGAGAAAGAGAGGGGTGGTAAGTGAACACCCAGGACACTTTAAATCAGAAAGATCAGCTTGTGCCACTGGTTCTCTGATGATGCTATTTATACTTACTGGTGGGCCAGGAGATCCAGCAAGACCCTGTGGTCCTGGAGATCCAGCATCTCCTTTCTGTCCAGGTTCTCCAGGTTCACCTTTCACACCAGGCTGACCATCAGGGCCCTATAAGAAATAACATTTACAAGAGACATCAGGTCACAGAGTATCAAATCTTTCCAGCTTAACAAAGTCATTTTGTAGGGAATTTCCAGAAGGCAAAAAAATAACAGTACAACAAATCAGCCCAGAAAACAGTGCATTTCTCAATGGTTCAGTTCAAGAGAACTGTAACAGTTCAGTACAGTCTTTGGAAGATGGGATCACAGATGGCATTTTCGGAAGACTGTGAAGCCAGAATTTCCACTTAAAATATTTTCTTACCTAACTCACACATTTCTTTCCTTTAGATTTTTCTATTTCTCTCAGCGGCTATTACATATCTAAAAGCAAAAGAGACTGAACAAAATGTGTCTTCTCTAGTCTTCTTTTTTTCCCCAGTAAGGGAAGCAAAGTGCCTGACTCTTTGTGAAAGGTCTGAAACACAGTATTTAGGCTGTGGGAAAGTTTGGGATATTCATCAGAAATCTTCAATTTCATCCATCAATTCATTCCCTAGCTTTCACTACTCATAGAGCAAATCTTTGCTACCTTCAGTAGAATACACTTTATAATTTGTTTTGTATTAATCTCAAAGGAGAAATGTATCATATTCACAAAAATATGAAATCTGGTGAACAATTACATAATCTTATCAACAAAACCACTTTTCAAGCGTCTAGGGTATTTATTGGCCCTTTTCTTTACTTGATACTCTGATGGAATAAAGAAACAGCTCTTTTTGCAAGAAAAATATGACTCATGCCCCAGAACACTGCGTTATTATTCATAATGAAGGAAACTAAGTATGTTGAAGCATGACCAAAGGAAACTCATTCCTGTTACAGAGCACATACCGGAGGACCAGCAAAACCAACAGCGCCAGTTGGGCCATTTTCTCCTCGGGAACCCTGATCAAAAAATTTAAAATAGCTGTATTTAACATAATTTTTTATATCTACAGTATAATTTACAGTTAAATATTCAAATAGGATGTTAATTATTTACTGTCAGAAGCATGATTATATTTTTGCTCTATTAATCAGAATCAAAAGATCTTTTAATCACAAAATAAGTGATGTTAAATATAATGTTAAGGTTTGCCATGTTAAGGTACAAGACTACGTGAACTTTCAGAATTTCAGACGGAAGGCATGTGCAAGCACTAAGACAATAGGAGAAATTCTGGTCATACCACCACTTCCAGTGATAGCAGGATTAGCCAAAGTGCAAACACTTTATGCAACCTACCATTCCAATCAGAGGGGTTGGGGGAAAAAAACCCAATAGTTCCAAGAGATATTCTCCTACAAGGTCAGAATGGGCTGTGAGCTGTTTTAGCTGAGCTTTTCACACAAAGTTTGTTTGGAAAAGAAGGAGCTAAAGGCTGCCAACCTCCAGCGCTCCCCAGAGAGGTGGAAGCTATTCCAATTTTCACTGAAATAAGACCATTCTGATTTATGACACAGACATTATCTGTTCCAAGCAGGACTGAGCCTAATGAAAGTCAACCCTTAAAATCCTTAATATCACAAGTAGATAGAAAGTGAAAAGAGTTAGCCTAATTAGATGAAAACTAAGATATGCTTTTGTGCTTTGTCCAAATACTTGTATGTGTACAGTACTATCTGCTATGAGGATGCTCTTAAAAAGACTTACACAATTAAAAGTGGTGGCATACTTTCAGGAGTGAGGTAAATGAGGGTAACGTTATGTAAAGAGTGCCCTAAAACAAGTGTAGGACAGAGGAAAAAAATCTGCCAATAGTTTTGCAAGTGCACAGCTTCAAGACAGGAACTACAGATTTTGGCTAAGAAGAAAGGGAAAGAAAAAGAGGAAGAAATATCAGCAAATGAGACAAAACCTGGAGTATGGATCAGTGTCAAACATTGTTATCTTATGCCAGGCAAAAAAACCCCATGTTTACTCACAGGGTTTCCACGGGAGCCAGGAGGACCCACAAGACCTCGAGGACCTGGTTCACCCTTAAAATAAAATTAAAGGTTATTTCCCATGTAACTTATTAGACAAGTAGTGAAAATGCCAATAAAGTATAAAAACATTAAAGAACCTCAGTAGGGAATGGCATAAAAATCTGTTTACCTTTTCACCAGTGGGACCTGCTGGACCCATCGGGCCTATCGGACCAGGGAGACCCTTTTGAACAAATTAAGATAAAAGGAAGTTAAAGTGATGCTTCAAAGCAGTTAATTTAAAGCATCCATACACTTTTTATCCCTTTAAATTCCTCTCTGAAATATTGTTGGATCTTTTTAACCTAAAATTTACTTGCAATCCCTCTCCCAGTGACCAAAATGCCATATCTCAAAAGCCCAGCTTTTGTACATTCTGTCTTTCTTCACTAATTTCATCTTCTACTTTATGCACAGTTTATGAATAAGGCCAATGATAAAAAACCTTTGGCTTTATTTTGCTCTCTCAGGAGGAAATTCTGTCCTTTTCCCTACTTGCACAGAAGGTCTGTATTGATTTTATGCTAGTTATTTCATTGTTTAAATTAACTTTAATCTGTCCATCATTATTTTGAAGATTAATTTATATTGTGAAAAATCTTCAAAAGTGTCCTTTCATAGGTGGTTCAGCAAATAGTTAAAAACTTTCCATGCAAACCCATCAAGCAGTATTCATGAATATTTAAATATTCCAGTAATGAACCTCTTTCACTAGAAGCAGAATACCACAAACTTAGAATCACAGAACAGTTTGGGTGGAAGGAACCTTAAAGATTCATCTATGTCCAAGCCCCTGCCACGGTCAGGGACACCCTCCACTAGCCCAGGCTGTCCAAAGTCCCATCCAACCTGGCCTTGAACACTGCCAGGGATCCAGGGGCAGCCACAGCCACACCTGTAGGTGCCAGGGTCTCACCACCCTCACAGGGAAGGATTTCTTCCTAATAACTGATTCAAATCTCCCCTCCTTCAGCTTAAGGCCATTGTCCTGTGTCCTATCACTACACAACCTTGAAAAGAGCCCCTCTCCAGCTTTTCTGTACCCCTTTTGTGTACTGGAAGGCTGCTATAAAAGTCTTCCCCCAGAGCCTTCTTTTCTCAAGGTTGAACAAGATCAACTCGCAGCCTGTATTCACAGGAGAGGTGCTCCAGCCCTCTGGTCAACCTGCATCAAGTTTATCTCAAGCAAAATTCCCTCTGCCCTAAAAATCTGCACTGTAACAAAAAAAGCATCAAGAAAGGATACTGCATCACCATCAATGCTCTAGTGATAGGTGGCAAAGTTCTGCAGGTATCTGCCTTTAAAAGCAGGATGTACATTTAGTTCACTGTTACTTTTTTAGTTACTCCAAGCTGTAAACTTGCTTTACAATGACTAAGAACTGTATCTTTGGATACTATCTGACTTAAAAATTCCAGCTCATGGTTGCTAATTATGAGTTAGTGTTTCTGTATGCTAGGGTTTCTCCAGAAGATGTCTCCTCTTTAACTAGAAATTTAGTCCAGTCAGAATCCTCTTCTTTCATATGTATCTCAGATTCCCAAATGCCTGGCAGTTAGTACTCTCAACTGGTTTGCAAAACCCAAGACTCTCAGATAGATGTGATTTAAGTAAAAATTCACTCAGCCTCTGGGAAGAAAATATAGTCAGTGCATATGACTAAACCCAGTACATGAGATTACTGGACAGCTGGTCTGTGCAGAAGTGTTCATGCAGCATGTCATGAACATGTTTGATTTATTGCATTTGAGCAGACTGGCCATGTTGTTTGTGCACTGGAGGTTCAAAGCTCTACTGAAGTGTCAGTGACTTACTGCCTGCGAAACTCAGGATGGACCACAGACAACTTCATCCTAACAATAACCACACATCTCCCTTCTCCTGAAACTGGTGGGTTGGCTTTTTGGCTATTGATCTTTGCCTGTCCCTTTGTTCATATCTTTATTATAGCTAGCTTAGCTGAATCCCAAATGAACACACTACTTCTGGGATTCCTTTCCACTGACTCCCATTTTTTTCTTAACTCCCATTATTAATTAAACAAAACATGGGCTTAGGAAACAGACTTGTTAAAACATTACGTACAGCAGTCTTGGAAAACTTGAAGACCAAACTCGAAGGGTAGGGGGAATGGAATGACTGCCTACCCATGATATCACCAAGTTGAGTAGTGTCTAACTGTATTGTGCTAGAGAGTACCTCTAGCACAATAAACAATCTGCTGTGTGAAGGGTACATCTAAAAAGAATGATAGGTTTACTTACTCTTGCACCATCGTTACCAGCTGTACCTTCAGCACCTTTCTCACCTATGCCACCCTACAGAAAAGACCCAGAAAGTCTCAGTTATGACACTGAATGATGAAGAGTTCATACACTGGAACATCTACAGTATTAAGAGAAATGTGATTGAACACAACAGAAATAACCAGACTTACTCTATCACCCTTGGGGCCAGGTGTTCCAGCAATCCCTCTTTCTCCAGGCATACCTTGAAGACCTGGTGGGCCTGGATCACCAGGCGTCCCACTAGGGCCTGGACTTCCCTGAAACAAATACAGAACACATTGTTGTCTGTGCATCTGAGAAGTATCTTTGTCTCTAGGCTACAGAACATGCTGTGCTTGTGTTGAAGTCCCTGGGGTGTACAGTTTTAAGAAATAATTTATTCTTAAATTTGGACTTTATTCATGTCCAAATACTTTTCTTTTCCCATTGTGTTACTCAAGAAGATCAGTTGTAATACCATAGTTCTTCCAAACACATTTACTCAGTGCATAATGAGGATGACAACCAGCAAAAAAGAAGCTTGAGCATCTAACTTGACCTCAATGCCACATTGGTCTATTACACAAAGTACCTATAAGTTTCCAGGGTGGGAGATGCTTTATTTATGCTTTGTTTCTCATGTCTTAGGTCCATTACAGGTCCTGCATTACTCCCTACCTGGGTGACCTTCTCAAAGCCCAAATATATCAATTGCAGTTGAAAGACAGACATGCAGGTTTCAGTATTTTCTTTTAAACACTCAATCCTGCCAAGTCTCTTCATGCAAAGTGACACGGTTCTTAAAACTGAGCCATTGTCAAAAGGTTTTCTGCAGTTCAGAAATGGATTTGCCCTGTTCTACTGAGAAACACAAAAAAACACATTTTAAAATTTGGACCTATTTAAATTGTGATCTCTCAACATCTTAGTATCTTGCAAGTTATTAATATTATTTGTATGTCCTACTAGAACACTTACATAGATGTCTTTCACAAAAAGATACCCATTTTATAACAAAATTATACTCATGTTCATGCAAATGAGCATAATTATACGTTACGTTACTGCAGTGACACAAATCTCCATTCAGCTTACCTTTGGACCATCAGGACCATGACCTCCAGCCATACCCTTTTCACCCTGGAGTCCTGATGCACCTGGTTCTCCCCTTTCACCTGGATTGCCACGTTCTCCCTACAAAATAGATAATTATTGTTTAGAAGTCAGGGTACAGTTCTGGTAGAGAAAATTCTAAACACACTGTAATGTAGCACTGCTATTTGAAGAAAGAGCCTGTGAACAAATTCTGTAAGAATTGATCAAATAAAAACCAGCTTTATTCCTTTATTGCTAAAGGCAGGGGAAATAGGATGTTGCTCAGCTAACTAAAAACTGTCATTTCACAGCTGTAAACCTGTAAAACTTAGCAGCTATTGCTCAATGCTGCTTCATGGGCTATGACACCTTTAAAAGTGGTAGGTTTTCAGAAACCATTGTAAAACATATCCATATTTACAACCGTTTTACTAGTGGGAAAATAGTCACAGAATTACAAGGTTGGAAAAGACCTTTAAGATCGTCAAGTCCAAATGACAAATATTCACTTTAGTTGTTAAAGTCCATATTGTATATGAAGTTTCAACCTCAGAGAACTGTTAAGAAAGTTTAAACTCTGAAAGCAAACACTTACCCTTGGGCCCAATGGACCAACAGCCCCAGGATCTCCTGGCACACCCTAAGAACAGAACACACAATTAGCATGACCACATTATTCATAGCCATATCATTATGGAAATTACAGACAAACATTTTCATTTCTAGGGTTCTGGGAATGTAGATGGCTAGTTCTGAATATTATCTGTCCACTACAAGAGGCAATAGTCCAATTCAGACCAAGAAGATGGCCAGATTATAGTAGTTATTTTATCCAAAAGCAGTTCTCAGACACCTGTCAGGCTACATCAGTACATAGTTTGAAACTGAGTGTGAAATATAATTGTAAAGAGAAGAAAAGGTAAAAACTACATTATGAAGTGAATTCTTCTTAAGTTACACAGAAATTACCTGATCGCCTGGCTTTCCTCCCTCACCTGGAGGACCTGGTGTCCCAGGCAAGCCCTGTAAAAAAAGGAAATAAAATGATGACTGACATGATGGACATATATGTAAATCCAGATTTAATTGAGACACCAAGAATATGAATGCAGTATTGTACTAAGTACAACAGTATAACCTCAGAGATCCCCAAGCAAAACAGTTACATGAATATTGCACCAGAGTTTCCACCCCTCTAAATGAAATGGCAGCCCTTCTTTAACATTTGCAGGACATATGCGTATCAGACCTAAAAATAAAGTTCTCTATAAACAGACATTGACTTAATTAATACTTCATTATCAAAACCATTCTTTTGCTACATATTTGGAACATCTTTGAAGAATCTTCAAATTAAGACTGAAAACCAGTTCAGTTTAGCACACAGCTGGTGTGAATGCTAAGAGTCACCAATTGTTCTGAGCATCACTGCCTTAACTTTGAAGCTGTGCTTTGTTAAATGGCACTTAATTAAATTTCTCCAATTTAAGCTTATAGAAACATGGCCACTTTTTTTTTTTTTTTTGCAGTTGTTAAAAAATAAATGAATGCATATACCTGAAACCCTGTAGGACCTGGAGGGCCTTGTTCTCCTCTTTCTCCTGCCAGACCCTACACAAAAGAAAGTAGTAAGAATACAGTAGAGGAATATAGGCAGGCTCCACAATTTTTCTTGTTTTAGAATATATATTTTTTCAATTCTGCATTTGTTTATTATACATTCTACATAGGTCAAAATATGCCCTATCTAAAAGATAAAATAAGATGTATCATATTTCTTGAAGATCTCCCCACATAAAAAAAAATATTTATGCTGACAGGATAGCACTCAGTTCCATTCCAAACAAGGAAGCTAGGAAAACTAATTAGGAGGAAATTTTAGTAATTACTAAAAATTACTTTTAGTAATAGCCAGTAAAACAAATTAGATTACTAATATACATGTGTGTGTACATATATATTTCAATACAAAGCTTCCAATTTTTTTCTTTAAATGTTCTGAGATTTGTTTGGAATCAGCCGCTGGCACGAAGATAAAAACAGAAGCAGAAAGAGTAACGAACGAATGGAGTGATGGGCAGAAAGAGTAGTAAAAGTTGACTTACTGGTGGGCCAACAGGACCAGAAGGACCAACTTCACCATCTTTACCAGGGGCTCCCTAAATTAAAACGACATAGGTAGTCTTGTATGGTGAACATATATAGCAGAAAAGCATCATTTTCTGTAATGACTGTCACACTCACTCTCTGTCCTGGGACACCTGCATTGCCTGCTTCTCCAGGTTTTCCAGGATCACCCTAATGTGCAGAAATAAAAATGACTATTTTTAGATACTGTTCTCATTCATTAAAATACATGCCAATGTTTAAAGTTAAACAGATCTTGGGTACTGGGTGCCATACTCACACTGCTACCCTTTGGCCCAGGAAGGCCCATGCTGCCTGGCTGACCCCTGATTCCTATTGAACCTGCAGGACCTGGACGTCCATCTTCTCCAGGAGCACCCTATAGAAAAAAAAATTTCCACATTAAATTATAAAGAGATATTTCTGAAGAAATGTAGTTCAAAATTGTTTAAAAATATTGCAGCAGCTGCTACACAACAGACATCACTACACAGCCAGAACTAAAGGAATGTTATCTGCACTAATTTTGGAGTCAGAAATCTGAAGTGAACACTTAAAAGAGAAGATGAACCTCCAGAAATCAAGAAAATCCAAGTTAATAAAAGCATTTCAATGAGTTGAGACTTTTGAATTACTGTTTTCTTACTGAAAAGGACTAGGTTTGTGTCACTCACCAAGGGGCCAAGTTTTCCTTCAGGGCCTTGAACACCTGGATTTCCTGTCAAACCCTAAAAGAAAGAGTAAC
The DNA here is from genome assembly GCA_027925045.1 of Hypotaenidia okinawae. Lineage (NCBI taxonomy): Eukaryota > Metazoa > Chordata > Aves > Gruiformes > Rallidae > Hypotaenidia > Hypotaenidia okinawae. The sequence goes on from BSDF01000007.1 coordinate 8,850,290, forward strand.
ATTGATGTTACATTGTGCTATAATTCTAGGACAAAGGAGAAATGTAAATAAACCCCAAAAGATACACTCAGTTACTACCATGGTAGGAACACTAAGATATTCTTTACATAAGAATATCTTCTCTGCTTCAAAGGTCCTCATCTTCACCTACAACTTCAATCCTCACTGTCTTACCTTCCCTGCTCATATCCTCCCTCTGCTTGCTTTTACACCTCATGAGCTTCTCACAGGCTCATCTTTATTTCTACCACCACTACCCAGTGATCTACATCACATCTTAGATTTGCTGCTTCCTTTTCTCTCCTTTTGCGATATCCTAAATTCTCCCCAAATTTTTTTCCTGTAAAAAACCCTCTACATGACATGCACCACTCGACTATAAAACTTATCAATCAGCGATTTAATAAAGGCCTGGACTTCAATATCTGTTATCTCTGGCAAGTATATGGTTAACAAGCACACTTCTTTCAGTTGCAATAGCCAGTCTCAATCAGGGGGCTATTCCTCCTTGTTTGAAGAAAAATGGAACCTGTGCTTCACAACATCAGCAGGAAAAAAGACAGGTAATCTGGCCTTTACTCTTGAAGTAGCCCTACTGAAACAAGTTTGTTGTTGTGTAACTGCTTCTTAATTCTGCAAAGTTCATGGCTGCCTTTTAAAAATGTCACAGTTTATAGTCATGGTTTACAGTGTACTGCTATTAGCTCCTTACCCTTGCGCCTGGGAGGCCAGGTTCACCAGGACGCCCAGGATCTCCCTGACCTCCTTTAGGACCAGAAGAGCCAGCTGGACCACGCTCCCCTTGGGCACCCTAGAAAGATACCAATGGGTTACTAGTTATCAGGCAGCAACAGTATGAGAATGTTAAATAAACCAGGTATCTTCTATTAAGGAACTATTTTTGCAGGCAGATTTCCAAACCATTAATACTTGCTATTATAATTATTACCTAAAAGCTCTCTCTTCCATACAACACATTTATGTAAGGATTTTAGAATCCTTGTATTTTTAACAAGAAGCTCAGAATGTACAGAACCACTGGACAAATACATATGTGAGTCACTTTCTTGGGAGTATTATAACACTTATGCAAAGACAGAGAAGACCATCTGTTCAAGGGACAAGTCTAGAAAAACTACACTGCAAACAGAGAGAACGTGATTCCTCAATAAGTTACCTACTACAGAGTAATACATAAAACAATATAGTAGCAGAAGCAGGCCAATGTCTCTAATCTATTCACGTTGCAGCATGAGGGAGCATTAAGTCAGGGACAAGCAAGGAAAGCTGAACATCACAGGAATTGAAATAGAAGACAGACATTTTAATGTGTCTGTGTTTTAATTAAATGATTCCTTTACCTTTGGTCCAGGCAAGCCATCAGAACCTGGAAAACCACGATTACCAGGAGCACCCTAGGAAAAGCAATAGATATAAGATTATCATCTTAATTCTTACATAATTTATTGTAAATAAAGTACTAGATTTATTGATTAGGGGTTCAGTTTATTTCCTCACAACTTTCTTACTTCCAATACTTTGAACTTGTGGCTTTTTTAACCAGTTGGAGTGGTAAAGATATCAACAAGACAGCCATTTGTACAGTGGTTAAGCAAAATATCTGAACATAACTTCTATACATCTCCATCTTTTCTGCTATCACACTGTCCTGTGCACTGAAACCAGAAACAAAAATATCCAGGGAAAAAATGGGTATGACGTCAATTAGAAGTAAGATCTACTCAGGATCCATCATGCCATAGTTTTATATCCTCATCCTCAAGTTGTCATTTTCAAAAAGAATGTATCACAGAAGACAGCATTTTAATCACTAATCTGATATTGAACCAAATTATAGACACAAATTAACTTCTGTTAGGAAAATAACCTTATACTATACCCACAACAAAGCTGTAACGAAATTGTTATGTCCAGAGGTTTTGGGGCTTAGCAGTACATCTCTCAACATACTATTCCTTTGGCTTGCTTACCCTCTCTCCAACAGGACCTGGTGGACCTACTGACCCTGGATCACCTCGAGGACCTCTTTTTCCTTCTTCACCTACAGGGCCAATGGGACCCTGGGGACCTTGTGGGCCCTAGGGAAAGTAAAATGTTTTATAAAAAAATCATTGTTAAGCTCACCAAAACAGACTGTCTTCTAAACATCATAACCTTTTTTCCAAATAAAGGAGAAAAAATATAGCTAGGTTTTGAATCCGTTTCAGATGCAGTTTTTCTTTTATGTTCATAAGCTAATACTTCAGTAGCAAGTGCACTGTGAACAAAGTGTGATTCCACAGTTCAGCTGTACAGTGCTTCTTATAATCACCTATTTGCTCAGATGTAACGATTTGTTTTTATTATTATTAACTGGACAAGCTGCAGAGGATTCAAAACTCAGTGAGACACTTGAAATGCTCAAAGGAGAAGACAGTCAGTGGCAAGGAAGCCACTACTTCATCTGTAGAGTTTTCCTCAGTTATTATGCGATCATCTAACTGATGAGAAACTAAAGATTGGTTGACAAGTCAAATTGACTTGTTTGAAGATAAAATAAAGTGATTACTTTTATTCCAAAATTCACATGCTTATAGCATGGAATTAGCCATGCTCTCAAACATTAGCTGTGAGCTAAACAGCTATTCATAATTCATACTATACAGTTATAATTATTTATATGAACGTATAAATATAATATAGGAAATACATACATAACTGCATAAAACGAAAATGTATTAAGGATAATTTTAGAGTAAAAAAGACTTTTGATTATGATTAACATGCAGACCTGTGTGTTCTTAAGTGTTCAGAGGCATATTACTCTATTTCTCATGAGATGAAGAAATTAGAATAAGCTCATTCTGCATGCTACAGAAACCTCAGTAGATGCATCAATTGGTTTCTCAGACTTTAGTCCTGTAAGGTCTATGCTGAGAAGGTGATTTATAACATCAAAAGACCTCCCTCACCATTCATGCATAGTACTGCCTAACCAGGTTCATTGTGGTTTGTCTTCCACAATAATTAGTCAAAACCCAAAAGTAATCCTATGATTACAGGCGTCACAAGTGTGATGACTATAAGAATCTACTCAAAAGACTCATATAAGCATTTGTGATTCCTTTTCATGTTACAAAGCATATGCAGACTTACAGGTTCACCCTTGGGTCCTGCTTCTCCCTTGAAACCTGGAACACCGGGGTCTCCCTGAAAACAAAGAATAGCACCCATAAGGTCAAACTCCTGCATAAATCATTCAACCATTTTGGGTTATGCTATGAAACACAGAAACGCTCCCTAATTTAGTAACTAGTTGTAGCTTATACAATGCAATAATTAGAATCTTTCCCCTTAGCATATTTGTTTATTATGACATTATCAAAATACAATTTTAAATTTAACAATATCAGGAGATAATGTAACTGTTTGACTAAGTTTATATAGACACCCTTGTTTCTTAAGCCTCTAACAAAACAAAACCAGTATTTTGGACCCACAGAAGATTCACCAGATCCCAAGTCTCAGCATGCTCAGTGGCATGTTATTTATGTATTTAAAGGAACCTCACTGCTGATCACTGTTTTAGTTTCACTGCATGACATGTTTGCTAGACACCATAATTACCACAAAGTCATCATTACCGGCTGGCCTCGAATACCAGGTGGGCCAGTACTGCCCTGGGGTCCTGGGGAGCCAGGTGGACCTGATAAGCCAGGGGGCCTCCAGTGCCTGGAGATCCCTGCAAATAGACATAACAGCAAGGACAGTAAGGGAAAATAATAAAAATAAGCAAATAAAATAAATCAACTTAGACAATGTCTTCAACAGGTGGTATGATCACTTACAGTTGGGCCCTTAGCACCTGGGGAGCCATCTGTCCCTTCAGTACCCTAAAAATAACATACCAATCATCAAAATTAATTTTAATGAGGAGGGTATCAGTAACAAAGGCAGATGGTTATAGTTACTTTATCTACATTACAAGACTAGACAATAAAGGCTACTAAATAAACACACCAAAATAAGATCTACTGATGCAAATGCTAATCCGAGTGATAGAGTGTGCAAATTAATTGACTTTTAATCTTTAGGATCCTATGTTTAAGCTTAAGCTTTAAAGTACTTGTAGGACTGAGACTGTATCAGGCTGCGTAACTTTGTTTTCCAAATTGTTTTAATTAAATAATGAAAAGTTTTGTGCTTATTTTGTTGAAAATACATGAACAATACCTTTACTTTACTGGGAAAAGAAAAAGAAATTTGAGTAAAACTCGGTGCCTATCACGTGGGGTATTAAAATCCCCTATAAACAGGCCACATGTGCAAGCTGAGCCCTTGGGAACTCCATGTACTTACAGGAAGACCTTGCGATCCAGCTGGGCCTTGTGGACCTGTTTCACCTCTTTGTCCTTGAGGACCTTCAGGACCACGAGGACCTGTTGGACCTGCTTCACCCTAAAATTTCACATGAGAAAACAACTGAAGATTATTTTGCCCTAAAAAGTAACACTTCAAAGTACATAAAAAAGAATACTGAGTTTATAAGAGAAAAACACTTCAGCATTTGAAATAGTTTATTGTCCTTCAAACATATTTTTGCTTACCTAATTCTGCTTCTAGTACTTCTATGTGAATGTAAAATTTAAAAGTACAGAATATTTCCTCAAAGTATACTAGGACAAAGAAACTTTCTACAGAGGCAGCACTATATACAGTGGCCCAAATCAGATCAAATGTTTTAGATAAATCTCTCTCCCTGAAATCCCATTATGTACCTGAAATTTAAGACCTTTTTTTGTTTTAGCTTCATTAAGGCTTAAGCTTTAGAAATGATAACACATCTGGATATTTTTGGCACGGTAGAGATTAACTTACTGTTACAGCCTAATATTAAACATAAAATCCCTGTAAGACTGGACTGCATGGTTGAGAAAAAAATTCCTCTAGGTATCTCCTTTGAATATTACCTTTATACCAGAATTTGCCTTTTGGAACTGACAGCTGTTAATATCACGTCTTCATAACCCAAGACCACATCTTCATTATGCAGTCTGCATAGGTTTTACAAGTTCAAAGCACCTATTCCAATTTAACATCATCCAATGATTAAGCTTGAAAGGTAGGTCCTCCTTTTCAAAAGCTTCCATTGATTCAATGTGTGATAGCTTTTCCAAACATTTCTTTAGGTATTAAGTAGAGCTTATGCATACCAAAATATTTTATGACAAGCACTAAAAGGTCTATCATGCAAATGTATACATTATGTTAATACTCTTATGAAGACTTGTTTCCAAAAGACTGTTTGATGAATGTTGCAAGCTTCACAACAATACAAAACATCTGCTGAACTTGGCTACCTGACTAATTCAGAGTTTCTTCTTGTATAATTTTTTTCTATGATGTTTTAGGAGTGTGAAGGAACAAAGAGGAGCAACTGGATGGAGGACAAGTAGAAGAAGTAAAAGGAAGCTCTGAGAGTTGTTTTTCTGTTTTCTTTGCAGACATATTCTCAAGGCTATTGAAAAACAAGAGAGGAAAGTCCTCAGAGACAGCACTGCATCCACTGGAACTATTCTGTTTCAGCCTAAGCACACACAGAGCCACAAAAGAGGTAATCATAATTTTCTCTATTGTGATGAACTGTGGTACACCTCTAGTTGGGGGTCAGGCATTTTTCTTACCAGTCTAGGTCACCTCAAAAAGCGCTCTCATTTGAGACTGGAAGTTTCAGGACTAGAGGGTACTTCTTCCATGTCTTCTTAAACTAGTCCTCACAATTTAACTTGTAATAATGCATCTTGTTATTTGAATATATTGGACACTATTCATGAGGCACAGCGTGGAAGTCACTTTATAATCACCCCTTAGCTCAAGCAAAAGTGAAAGCAAAGATAGCATCTTAACTGTGGTGAGTTCAAATTGCTTCATCTGGCTTCGGATTTCTATCTTCCCTCAAGGTGTCTCTACCGATTTCACAGCAACTTTTAGTGACCTATATACATGTCAAACTGAACTCTTCATAGTGTAGTACACAATTTTTAATTCTGTGTTGTTAGACATTAAAAATATACTTTTATTTTTTACCTTTATACCAGGAGCACCTGGAAAACCTGGAGAACCAGTTATGCCAAGTGGGCCCTACAACAGAGACACACAAGCCTGTAATTTTGCAGTTTAGATCACACAGAACAGCATCTAATCACTGGTAAATGCAGTTCTGGGTTTTAATGTATTTTTAGTCATAACATCTTTGTTCAAAACAAAACCAAAAGAAGAATAAAATGTCATTTTTCAAAATGATACATGCACATTTTATGGAATTGTGGTGGAATAACGTATGTACCAACTGCAGCGAACTTCCAGTTCTGATTCAGCTATTAATGTACAAATTGCCACATGCACAGTGACAATCATTATAGCAGTTGTTTAAAAAATTTTGTATTTAATAAAATATATCCCATTTTTATATCTATGCTACTGTAGCATGGCAATGAAAACATCAGATGTGTGCTAAGCAATTATCATTTGTCCTATGGATTGTAGCAAATGAGAGTTTTAAAACTTAAGATGGTAATCTAGAAAAAAAAAAAGAGAAATACAAGCTACTTCTACATTGAAACAATTGAATTTTTGAGATAAGCAGTTACATGCCCTGTTTCCTACTCTTCTGTCCTGTTGAGATTCCCAAATTCACGGCTAAATTAATTTGCAAGCTCTAAAACACACATTTTCTATAAAATTTTCAAGGCTGTATAGACATAGATATACAACAGGAACAGTTTTCTGCTTGGATCTTCATTCAGAGATAGACAGGTATATTTGGAAAAGGCCATGGAGGAAGCACTAGGCTGTGGCACACATAAGGCCTCGTGCTGAACAAGACATTCAACAGAAAACCTTTCTACTGTATTATAAACTCTGCATCACGGCACATAGTGGTTACAAATATTCACCACAACACTGTTCCCAAGTGATTCCTTTTTATCTTGTCCTGATTTTCTCTCTTTCTGTAAAATATGATGCATACTGTGAAAAAATGTTCTATGTAATAAAGCTCCGCTGACAAGCTTAATAGGAACAATCTGTCCCACTGAGCATTAATTACAGACCACATTTCTGCCATGACCTTGCACTGGATTTCTACAGAACTGATGTAACAGCTCACTAAGTATATTTTGGAAAACCTATGTCCCAGTTTATTGGATCACAAATACATGTCAGCCAAATCTATCTCTCTCTAGTTGCAGAAAGAATTCCAGAATTACCATGTAGCGCTGCACTGACCCAAATAACAATGCATTTCATTAACACTTCCTCCAATGAGAAACATATGCCCTAAGTACCAGTATCTCCCTTGTGACACAACATGAGATTTTATCAAAAAACTTAACCAACCAATTATCATTCACTGAAGCTGGCTGCATATTATATGGCGAAGAAGAATTTCAAGCTTCATGGACAATCTCCTATCTCAGGACCCAGCTTTCTCTAAGCTTTGTAATCTGTTTTCATTGTTGGAAAGTCTCTTCTAACAATTTACCTTTCTTTCATTATAAAGTAAATAACTAAGTTTTGTAGATTTTAGACACACATGTTTTGAGCTTCTATTAATTACTACTTAATGAAGTTTTTAATAAAATAGACTGTTCATTAAGATGTAACAGGTAAATTAATTTTTCTCAGGACTTCTTCACTATTAAATAAACAGCACATACATAATGAAGTTTTAATTGCAGGTAGGTGTGTTTTGAAGTTTTGAGGGGTATTTTTGCAGGGGTGTGGTGTGGGGTTTTTTTTCTTTTCTTTTAACTTGAACATCATAAAGTGATAAAGGTTCAGGTTGCCTGCAACAACGGGCAACAGCCGTCAACCACATCATAGAAGTAATGCTTTCCAAAAAACCAAAGACACACGAATACCACATTTTAAAGAGGAAGCTGGCCTTCCCCAAATAGTGCAAAATCATTCTAAGATTTCCTGCAACATCAACACATAACTATCTGTGTATGAATAATGCCACTGGCTTTCTAATACTCATGTGAATTCACTCAAATGTGGTTTGCAAATGGACTGTAAGATCGGATTGTAGGATTGGAACCATCACCCTTTGATAGACCGACATCCACAGTTAAAACTGCCACAGTCGTCTTCAGCCCTGTTGCAATCCTGTGAGAACTACAGACATGCATACCAGGATTTCTCAGCTTGGCAGGCATTCACACACAGGCTTCTAGTTTCTCAGTTCAACATATGACCGTCCGGAATTAAAAGGCTCTCTTTTACATGTTTTGGAAGGCATCAATTCCATTTAGCAAGTTCTGCTATCAGTGAGTAGTATTTCTTCTTGCTGAGAACACATACCACCTCACTTGCCAACTTTGTATGTGAAGGAAGATAATATCCAATTATAAGCTGGTTTTACATTACACTAAGTAGATTTAAGACACTCATCTCCCTACAATACGAATCCTCCTTCATAAAATCAGCAAAACCTCACCTCTCCAGGGAAGATGGCACTCCTCTGCAAATTAAAGCCGTTAGGTGAAGCAAACTAAAAAATACAATTTCTCAAAGGACTGCTCTAAAGCTAAAGTGAGTAGAATTAAGAATCACTTACAGATAATTCCAGGTGCACTTAACTGCTACCAGCAACTGCCAACCATTCTTTTGCACAGCTTCTTGTAGTGTCAGAAGGCAAGTGAGAAATATAAGGTGGAGAAAAATAGGTGATTAAGAAACTTACCATTGGCCCTGGCTTCCCAGGCATGCCATGCTGGCCTCGTCCACCCTAGGTATGTAAACAGACAAGATAGAATGTAAGAACTCTATTTTTAAAAAATTTATTTATTCTTACTCTTTGTGCTAACTGTCATACACACTACAGCAATGAAGGACATGCAGGATTGCAGAGGCCTTCAAATACTGGCATGGAGAACTTCTGGAAAAAAATATGCTCCTCTTCAAGTTAATGAATTTCTCTGTTTTCAGAGAGACAAATATTTTGACAACATCAAAATATTGTCATTGTATGGAGCACATAACAAACTATCCACATAAAAGTCATGGGGAGAAATGCCAGAAAAAACAATACTTGACACTGGATGTAAAGTGACAGAAAGAAATTCCTAGTCAAGTGTGATCTCATGTCAAGACTGATTAATCACTCTTTTTGCTGCAAAGCAAAATATTTTTTAAAGATGACAGCTTTATTACCTGGAATTAAATTATAAGTCAATTTAAATTGAAAGGCTAAACTTAAATCAATATATATTATTTCTAGTTCAGTAATGTCTTGGTGAAAAAAGCCTTTCAAGAGAAATTTTATAGAAACAAAGGAAACATTTTTGTATGATAGAATGAAGTGTTGTGAGGATATTTAGCCTCATGTGCAGTTGTGGTATGAGAAATTACCATATAGCTAGCATAGGCCTTTTAAACTTGTTTTTGACTTTTGAAATTTATACTGAAGTTCTTATCAAACAAAACTTCTCAGCCCTAACTTTCTTCAGCTACAGCGGAACTCACAATGGAGGTGACTGGAAGCTATAGGAATAAACACTTTCAGGCTCAGGGATTTAAATTTAAGTAAAACAAGTAAAAGATTACAAGGAGAAATACAGAAGATCTACTTACAGGGGCACCTTGTGGTCCAATCCGACCTCTTTCTCCTGGCATTCCTCTAGGTCCCTTGAAAAAAGAACAAAAAGTGCTTTATATAGGAGGTCAACGTCAGAATAATGAAACGGTGAAAATATTGTCCCTCCCTTCCCCCTTAGTGGAGAGAACCCTTTTTTCCCTTTGGTTCTTACTTTTTTTTTTTTTAACACACCTGACTTCAAGTCAAATAGTTTTATACTGTATCACTTTTCAGCAGCTTTCTACTCAGTCAACTTTATTTGCTTTTAACAAGAACATGATTAGGATCACTGAGATGATAAGCGTGATCAGGACAGAGTATGTGAGCAGCAGTTACAGAAACAATAGCGTTTTTCCTCCTGGAGGTGAAGCTTATCTTGTCCTATAGCAGGAAAGAGGTAGCAGCTTACATAAATCCTTGCAGCCTCAACAGCTTACCAGTGGAAAGTTAATAGACTAATTTCTCTTCTCCTGTTCCAACAGTATTTCCAGTTTTAAACACATTAGAATAAATTCTGTATATACTCACCAGGGTCAATAATGCAATCTCATTTACTACACCTCACTCACAAACTAGTTTCAACTTCAAGGATATTACATCTTGCATGACACAAAACAGTGCTTCACAGAGAGAAGTAATTGTCTGATAGCAGAAAGGTGCTTTACTTCCAGAAGCACTGCTGAGCATCGATTTTTTGGCATGTTACACTGCTCACAAGTATTAAGATGAACAAAACCACACCTGAATGAAAAATAGCCTGAGAAAAAATTTTTTCCTTTTATTTCACTTCCATGCCATGCATGCTTATCCTCACCATAACCTCTTAAGTCCTCTGTCCATGGTTTCCTTAGCTAGGGTGTTTATGACCTATTTCAGAGCAAAAATTAGTTTTTCTCATATTGAAATCACTCCATATGACTCATCAACATGTAGAAGACATTTAGCCACCCTACACTTGCATGAGTAGGCAGTCAAAACCTACGTTGGAGTTTCTGTTGAGTCTTCTGATTTTTTGTTATTATCTATGTCTGTGAATTGCAAAGAATAACGGCTTAGAGTGGGACAAATTTACTGTTAGTGCAACAGAAAACAAAACCTTAAGAGAAAGTTCAGCTTCATGACATCAAGTATAAATACCAAAACTTGCATTTACAATCTTAAAGAGACTTTCTGTAATTTCCAAAGCACACGACACTCACAAGAGGACCTGTTGCACCCATGGCACCTGTTGGTCCGGATTCTCCCTAGAAATGAAAATTGACACAATTAGAGGAAACAGGCTAGAAGAAAATGGAGTAACATGTTTCCTCCCCATCCTCCATGCCTATGTGAGCCCTAAGAGGCCGATCTGCACAGTCACCTGTGTGCATCAGGGACACTGTTCCCCATGCTGATGGGAAATGCTATATTTACATGCTCTCAGTGAAGCACATTTAACTCCTACCTGTTCTAGCTAACAGCCCTCACCACCTACTGCACTGCTACCACCAAGCCTCCTGCTGGGGTTGCCCCCATAGAAAGTGGTAGGTGATCTCAGGAAAGACATCTTTTCTTACACAAACTCTCCTTAACAACAGCTTTCACATTAAATTCAGATTGAGGAAGATTTACTTCATTTACTGTATTTTTAAAGGGATAGTTCTCTCCCATCTGTTATTGTAACCTACACTAGGACAAAAATGTTTTAAATTAACTTTTCACCCATCTTGAAAGTATTGTCTCCAGCTAGCTATCCTCCTGTGTTACAACTGTTTTGACCCAAAGTTGTTATGGGTCAGTGAGGATTGAATATTGTAACAGAATAAAATTGTTAGGTAAAAAACAGTCAGTCTGACAAAATATATTCTCTCTTCTCTACAATGCCTGCTTCTTTGAAGCCAGTCTCTGGTAAACCAAAAGAGGAGAGTCAGGTTATGTCAGAGTTAATTACGCATTAGTTATTTTCTTATCTTTCATTATTTTGGCATTATAGAAAACATGCTTAAGCATTTAGTTCTTTGGGCCATGAAAATACCTTTGCTCCAGCTGCTCCAATTTCACCTTTTGGACCATCAAGTCCTTTCAATCCCTGTAAGAGTTATAAAAATACAGAGAAATTGTATTTTATATGTACACATACAATGCATCCCCTCTATTATTGTTAAAATGACTCAACATGAAAGTGTTAAGAATGGATCTGAGGTGGCAAGAGCAAGAGAAAAAAATAAAGACCAAAAAAACCAGATGGAATAAAGGTTTTCAACATTTCTGAAATGGAAACAATTTCTACAAGGTACATTTCCTTGGATTTTATTTCCTTTTTAGAACAAGAATGTTTTAAAAAAATCCTAAAATAACAAGAAGGCAGCTCTGAGTCACAGGAAACCTACTTATTCCTCCCTGAAGTAAAATTCTGGCCAGAAAACTTGGGAATTTGTAATCACTCCATGTTGCAAACATATCCACCTTTCATGTTCCCCACCCTAATGCAAGACTTGCCAGTAAAGTGAGAGAACTGTCAGGTTTGTGCCTCCTGAGGCTTGGCAGGGCTCACGCAAGCGCCTTCCAGATTCCCAGATCATTTGAAAATAGAGTGAACAAAGTGCTAGAGAACATAATGCAAAGGTCAGCTTAAAGGGGAATAGCACTGATTTTTCTACAAAGTCCTCCTCACAAATGCCAGCACTTCTCCTGCAACTGGCAAGACTAAAAGTGTAGTTAAATTCATCACTAATACAAAAGTTGTTGAGTAGCTTTATACTCCTCTACTCTGCCCTGGTCAGGCCCCACCTGGAGTAATGTATCCAGTTCTGGGGTCTCCGGTGCAAAAGAGACAGGGATCTCCTGGAGAGAGTCCAGAGGAGGACTACAAAGATGATTAAGGGCCTGGAGCATCTCCCCTACAAGGAGAGGCTGAGTGAACTGGGGCTGTTCAGCCTTGAGAGAAGAAGACTGAGAGGGGATCTGATCAATGTTTATAAATATCTGAAGTGTGGGACACCGGGGGAAATGGCCAGCCTCTTCTCAGTGATCTGTGGGGACAGGACAAGGGGCAAAGGCTTCAAATTGGAGCACAGAAAGTTCTAGACCAATATGCGGAAGAACTTTTTCCCAGTGAGGGTGACAGAGCCCTGGGACAGGCTGCCCAGGGGGTGTGGAGTCTCCTTTTCTGGAGATATTCAAGACCCATCTGGACACCTGTCTGTGCAACCTGTCCTAGGGAACCTGCTCTGGCAGAGGGGTTGGACTCAACCTCTGGAGGTCCCTTCCAACCCCTACAATTCTGTGAATCTCTGAAACTGCCTGAGAAGTCATCTGTGAGTAGAGGGAAAACCTTGTTTCTTACCCTGTGACCCTTGAGACCTGGGAGACCAGGAGCACCAGGAAAGCCTCGAGGCCCCTAAGTAGGAAAAAGAGTGAATTAATTCCTTATTTCTGCAGATAAACCCAGTGATGACATCACTAACAGGAGAGAGGGTAGCAGCAGTAATACTAATACTCCTAACACTCCTTCACCTTGGTTACATGATACAGTGAGGCATGATGTCTGAGTGGGTCACAGATGATACAGCATAACATGCTATGAAGTTAGACAGTTTCAGCATCATGTACATTTTCACTGACATTAGAGGCTTTCTTGTTTACATCAGTATATGATCAAAGCTCAAGTATAAGCAATGACTAGTGGTAGATCAGGTTTTGAAGCTTAACATGAAGAAACACTGAGTTTCTCAGTGAAGGATATCTTTGCTGTCATACAAGGTCTTGCATGTAAATTTGAAATCGCACAAATTAAACTTGTTTAGACTGAACGTAGCCCATAAAAGCTATTTATATGATGTGCTCAACTGTGTATGTGTATAAGCTTATACAAACAGGGCAATCAAATGCTGAAGCATGCACATGGGACAAGTCACATAGCAAGAAGGCAAATCACATACAAGAGGGAACTGTCATTGGGTATCTCCATAGCAGTCTCTGAACCTTGTCATTGATAAGACAGGGCTTACTTGTCTGATAAACTACGAGAGCATTCAATGGTGTTCTCCATAGTGCTATACAATTGCAGCAAACTCTTAATGAGTTTTTTGTCTGTCTCCAGTTGCAATACTTCTTTCCTTCATTAGAAAGTCTTCTAAAAGATAATTTTATCGAGCAAATAACTATACTCCACAGACTACATGTGCCTCAAGTGGCTTACAAAATATTGTCTTTGATCCATAAACCTTAGAGAACAACCCTGCCCTGATAAAAATCATCTCTTAAGGAGGCAGTTTAAGAGATGATGTGTATCAGGGGGCATCAGTTCTGAGATTTGTCTGTTCCCTTTTCAGCCACACTACAACTACCCTCCAGGTAAAGACAAACCTTAATTAAGGAAGACAGAATTATTAATATGGGCCAAAATTATGTAAGATGATAGAATTATGTTGTTTTATCATCAGATATGCCTATTCTCTTTTATTTCTAGAGTAAGCCATGACAAATACCCTCTGCAGTACAAGTACATATTATTTGAAAATCCTTTAATTGCATTTGCATATTGAAAATATAGATAAAAATAAATTATATATATCTATAATACAATCCCTTCTTCCCTGTCCTCAGAATGACTGTTATAAATGTAAACAATGCCACCTCAACCTGACATCATTTGACAGTCTCCAAGCAGTTCTTGCACGATTGCCAATGGCTGCGTGAACTACTGGGAAATTAAGTACAATTTGTACATACTGTCATCTGTTTCATGCATATCTCATCTATGAAACAGTTGAAACCTGCATGTGAAATGACTCACAGGATTAACTCAAGGACTGGTTTAGTTCTGAGCTATTGCACTGGTTCATTAAAGTAAGCTAGCACAAGTACTTCAGAAATTGAATGGCTGCACTTTGCATTCGTTATTAAAAAAGACAGTGATGACAAATATCATTGTTTTGCTAAAATGTAAATAATCATGCTCTTACTGGAGATCCTGGAAATCCAGGCTCACCGGATTGTCCTGGTCTACCAGGTTCACCCTAAGAAAAGAAAAAAATAAAATAAAAGGAATACATCAAAATAGCAAAGGTGAAAATTAACTTCACTTATCATTCTTCCATTCAAACAAATGAGGACATTAACATCAGTATTACAGATCTTCTCTTTACAGTAACATTAATTAACTGCACACATGACTAGCAATGTGCATTAGACACACCAACCTAAAAACGATTTTTAACAAAGAATTGTTGGCACTGCTGACTGGATGTCAGCATCACAAGATGGCACTGCAACGTAGTTTTCCTGCAAATTAATGATGTAACTTCTTGTCATCCTTACGCAGAGTCAAATTATCTTAATTTTCCATAGGAACAGCAATCTAAAACTGCCTGCACTGTAGCTTGTTACTTCTTCTGTTCCAATGTCTTAAAATGTGTATAATTTCAGTCTAGGTTGGTGACTGTTTTCTGTGTGATGGAGAAGGAAAGGAAATATGGTAGAACCAAATAACCATATTTTGAAGATTATTGAAAGTCCTCCAGAGTCACAACCAAATATTCCTTTATATGCATCAATCAGTTCAAATACATCCAGGGCTCTGGGCTGCAGGAATATGAAAGGTTTTAGAAAAAGAGTTTTCGGACAGAGAGAAGGTAAAATGCTTCACAAATGCAAACAGAGAAATCTGTATGTACATAGGAAATGGAGGAAATTCTTTGAGTAGTATCAAGAATGGGCTTCACTACACTGAGAGTTAGCTATTTTCCAAGATTCCCTTAACTCTTTGTATAGTTTAATGAGAAAACAGCCATTACACAACCTATGGTAATTATTCTGCTAAAATATCATCTGCAGGTTTCAACTCATTTCTAAATTATACATTACAATTCAGATGGATTTGGTGTGCTTTGCAAACGCATACATCTACTGGTAAATTCTTTGGCTATTGTTGTGCATATATATATATATACACACACACACGTATGAAACATGTACCCTACCTCTTATATATATCTGTACATATGTATATGCATCCATATATGGACACAGCCATAAAATCAGTTTTTAATTTAATAAATTATTAATAAGGTTTTTAAAAATTAAATACTAAAATTGTATCATCCAGATCCAAATAAATGTTACCATTACAGTTCTTGCAACACATCACGCGATCCCAAAGAGAGGAGGAGATGCCTCCAATTGCTCCCTCCTAACTGTGGTCTATTATGATGTTTGAAGAACAGAATCTCAGTTGAAGAACTGGCTGAGGTAAAAAATAATAAAGAGGCAGTGCTTGAAACGTAGGTATGGTGGTGACACGTAAGGACTAGAAGGCAGGGTTTTGAAATGGGCTGCTAAAGTTTATAGTTATGACACTGCACTTAATGAGGAGTATTACCAAGAAAATTAAAAGGATACAAGTAGTTAAAACAGGCACATCTGCTGGTTAGTCACTGTCTCAAAGATGCCAATATTTGTTTTATTAAAAATAAAACAAGACACAAAGAATAACAAACTTACATCTTCACCAGGTTTGCCTGGAGGTCCCTCTGGTCCGCGAGAACCAACTGGACCCTAAGAAATAAATATACTTGTTTAGAAGTCAATTTAGCCAACACTAAAATATCTATTTTCTCCTTTTCAAGTCTTATTTCATAAAAACAGATGTAGAAGAGGGATTATTTTATGCCTAAGTGTACTGTTTAATTTTGTAGTGCTCTTTCTAATCATCCTGTACCTAACAAACCTGCGTTATGTTATATAAAAATATAGGGTAGAATCTTTAGGAGAAAAAAAAAAGTCATTAAAGTCATAGTTGCTGTTGTTTCAAATCTCTGGCTCTTACTTTTGAGTCAGTTTATTGCCTAAAAAAGTGTTAAAAATTCTCATCATCTTTTGTGTAAGTTATACTACCAGATATGGTTTTACCAGT
This sequence comes from Hypotaenidia okinawae, assembly GCA_027925045.1. Classification (NCBI taxonomy): domain Eukaryota; kingdom Metazoa; phylum Chordata; class Aves; order Gruiformes; family Rallidae; genus Hypotaenidia; species Hypotaenidia okinawae. Next base: position 8,866,825 of record BSDF01000007.1, read on the forward strand.
GCTTAACTAACCACCCTCGGGTTTGAGCTGGAAAAGCAATAATGACTAATGACAACTGCTTAGTTATTACTATGCACGTTCATATCAATTCAAATTCAGTGATTCAAGACAATATGCTTTGCACACTACAACTCTTAACTGAAGCTACTTAATAGCTTCTTTTGCTGAGAGTACATGAGAAATAAATTTGTTCTGAAGGAGGAATAATATATTGTTTGCAATTTTACTGTAGAAAAGTTTGCATTTATTGGTCTTACCATAGGTCCTGGATCCCCAGGTTCACCAGGTGGGCCTGTGGGGCCAGCACCACCCTAAAATTAACCAAAGATTAATACAGGTACAAATTCCAAAAAGTAAAAATATAAGGATATTAATTAAAATCCAGAGTCAGGAAAATCACAGCCCATGGGACAGTCTGGATGCTAATTCAGAACCATTTTACAATGCAAAATGAGTGAAATTTGGATACTAAAATCCCTCAGGCTTTAAGTCCTGTACTATACACAAATCTCATTTGAAACTTAATACCATGCAATACTAACCCCAGGACAGTCCCTGTTTTTGTTGCTGCTCCATCATTAAATAACATGTCTTGGGCTAAAATCTTGATAAAGGTCTAATAAATTATTCCTTTTGAGTTCAATTCTGTGTATAGAGTACATTTGGAGCAGAGCCATTAAGAGCAGCTTGCTTACATTGACCTCTAGATGAAGATAGATTCTTCCGTGCCTTGCTAAAGATGGACACTGCCTCAGAGATGCCCACACACACCAGTTACTATGTGCTTTGCATTCAACTCTGTCCAGTTATCTTACATCTGCTGAGGTGAAGTACGTACTTGTTTTCCTTGGAGACCTTGAGGACCTCTTGGACCCACCGGACCCTATCAAAAACATAAATGTTACATACTGGAAAATACCATTCCCCAAGGTACATTCATCCTACAAAGACTGCAAAATGGCCTAATAGTAACCTCCAAGATAACATTTCTGTGGTCAAACCCTCAGAAAGACTTTTACTTAGGAGACTGATGAAATACAAAAGCATATAGAATGGAAATCTTCAAACTCAACAAGGCACAGCAGAGTAAATTCATTAGCAGCTGAAAACATGGACTTGCTTGCTTTCTGGAACCTTACAGTCTCTGGAATCAGTCAGCATAGCTGTGTTGCCTAAATAACTCCACTGAAGCAGAACTGAGTTGGGGGGAATAGCCTCCCCTTGAAGGGAGTCTCATTACTCAGGTGATAATGGAATTAATGACAAATCCATGCTGCTGTTCTCAGATGTGAGCAGCAACAAGCAGCAAGGGAAGGACGTATTTTCATGAATCATACAAACCACCAAAACAGCTTCTAAATGGCTCTGGTTTGTTACAGAAAATTTAGATTTCTCCTTTAAAATTTTCAGAAGATTTTAAGTAAAAATCTCATGCTTAATTGTAACTTAAAGTGTGAAGTAAACATTATCTTGTCTGAAAGTAGTTCTCCTTCTAGCAATGCAAAAATACCTATAGCAGACAATAACTTGCATTTTGCAGAGGCTCAAGATTTGTCTTTTACACACAGTCAATTAATTTCTACTAATTTTTACAAAGCAAATTTAGAAGAGTTAGTAATAGGCCATTAAATTCTAATCAACTTCAAAAAACAAAAACCAAAAAACCATGGTTCAGCTGAATGACTCTCAGTTACTCAGGTTACAAGGAAAGGAGAAAAGTGTATCCCAGAACATGATGAATCCATCCAAAGACAATGAGTGCCAACTGACTTCAGTAGATTTTGTGTAAGGCCTTAGAAAGACCTAGGTATTGAAAAAAATACCTTAAAAGAAATATGAATATTAAAATGAGTCATACAGGGGAATGACAAAAAGAGACAGGACAAGAGACACAATGTCTCAATACAAATTGAATGAAAGGAATAAGTAAAGTGATGGAGGGTGACAAAGTAGGACAAATCACTCTCTGTGCAAAGCAAATTCACTGCAGAGAGACATTCATGAGAAAGGAAAGGTATTTGAAGAAGAATGTTACAGAAGTTAAGCATAATGCAAATCTATAGGTGGTTTCAGAAATACTTTTTTAAATTGCTACCAAAAATGTCATAATGTGCAAAGGTGACTTCAGTTGCATATTTTTTAGTCTGCTTTGTGTTATACCTGACACTTCAGCTACTCTGGAGTGACTCGAGATATTGACTCAGTAGCTGGGTTTTTTTCCCCAGTATCTTACTGTTTCAGAAAAATGGTAAGGAAGACAAGACAACAAGAGGTGTGGAAGAAAAACTTCTCACAGAAGAGTATTTTTTTTTCACTTTTTTGCAGGTACTATGCAAAAATGCATTAGAACATACTGTATATCCAGGTTCTAAAAGTATAGGAAGTTCAATTCCCCTTTGGGTTTTTGCACACACACTCTACTTCCACCCTGTTCAGGGCTGATTTGGTCTTACCACTGCACCAGGCATCAATCCCATCTGACTACCAAGTCCAGATTTCTCATCCAGTCCTGCCATCTGAGCTGAAAATGGCTGAAAAAATAAGATGGTTGATTTTAGCTGTCAGTCATTTTGATGGTTCATAAGGCAAAAATCAAGGTAACCACATCTTCATTATTTACATTGGCTTTCAACATTAACATCTAAATTTTTAGTTTAATCATTAAAAGTTGTCTTTCCTATAAATCTGAGGTGGCTTAAGGCTTCAAAGACCAGTCAAATGCATCACATTGTCTGCTAACTATTGTGACTCTAACTATTGTGACTCTAATTTCAGTGTTAACATTAAAAAATGGTAAAATGACCTAAAGAGAGTAAAGCTTCTGTGAAATTAATAGATTTTTTTCACCGCCTTCAAATTTAAATTACATCTTAACTTTGCCTGCAATATTTCTTCAGATCTTCTAAGCCTTTTTGTTCCACCCCCACCCCTCCCCCATTCTCCAAGTTCAGAAACATCTTAGGGCAAATGGAAATGTGGCTGAATTTATGATTGCAAACTAGAATTTTTAAGTATGTTGAAGGCCACTGCTGTTCAGGCCAATTCCCAAAAACAAATGAGTTAGAACAGAGAGAACCTTCAGTGCCCTCCTTTTTCTGTAAGCACGTAGCTGAAATTAAGTTTTATTTTGCTTTGTTCAGAGCCAGATCCTCCCTCGTGGCAGGCCAGAGCTTACAACATCTGAGGAGGAGCAACAGAATGAATATACATTTAAGCTAAGAGTTACCATTTGTTTCTCATTGAATTTCCGGAAGGCTGGAGACTGCCTAACTTCAGGAATACAGCCCAAAACTGCTTTAGATGTCTGGTCACACTTATTCTTTCATATTTTCTGTGGAACTCCATGAAAGATGGTGGTCTAACAGCCATCCCATCCTGGTGCTTCTGTGATTCTAGCATATTCCTCTGTGCTAAAGATATTTACCTGGGCTGAATCTGGTGAATTCAGGGCTATTTGGAAAGGCCATGGTGCCCAAACTTGCAAGCTGTTGGCCTAACACAAATATAGGGTTACGAAGATGATTAAGGGCCTGGAGCATCTCCCCTATGAGGAAAGGCTGAGAAGATTGGGACTGTTCAGCCTTGAGAAGAGAAGACTAAGGGGGGACCTAATTAATGTTTATAATTATCTTAAGCAGGGGGTGCAGGGGGAATCAGCCAGCCCCTTTTCAGTGTCTGTGGGGACAGGACAAGGGGCAATGGCTGCAAGTTGGAGCACAGGAAGTTCCGCACCAACATGCGGAGAAACTTTTCCCCAGTGAGGGTGACAGAGCCCTGGGACAGGCTGCCCAGGGAGGTGGTGGAGTCTCCTTCTCTGGAGATATTCAAGACCCATCTGGATGCCTATCTCAGTGAAATGTCCTAGGGAGCTGCTTTGGCAGGGGGTTGGACCCGATGATCTCTCGAGGTCCCTTCCAACCCCTACAATTCTATGATTCTATGATTCCAACTTATTGTCAGTATAAATCCGTTGTTGTCAGCAACATTGCAGGAACAATGGAATGAGAAATCAAACCAGATATCTTCCAAACAGCAATGAGTGTGCACCTGAATATACTTGAGAAATTCAAATATGTGTTTCATTATCGATTAGTGTTCCACAGAATTCGGCAGGTGAAGGGAAAAAAGGGTTTGCAGAGCACCTTGTCTGTATCTATGGTGGGTTAGAACTGCTTTTCACAAACACTTCCTTACTTAATCTTCTCAGTGTTAGTATGAACAGTTACAGCAAGAAGCACACTTAGGCATATTTTAATCTTTTTTACAGTTATTCTGTTACAATCCATTACTGTTTCTTTTCTGCAGTCCTAATTTGGTAGCGCAGCTTCCCTGTACTATTGCCTAGATCCCAGGTGGAAGTAACAAAACCCTGCTGAGGGTTTTAAATTTGGGTACCTTGGCTTTTCTAGATGCTAAAACCCACTGCAAAACGTGTGTTTTCCAATGTTTCTCATGTTCCACTGGCCCAAATTTTTGGCAGAAGTTGCAGTGCCACTAGTTGCTGTCCCTCATGACTGGCAGACAGAATCGTAGGCAGATAATTCCATGTTCACTGAGGCAAAGTTAGTCTTTGTATCATGTGGATCCAGCCCAACACTCACTTCACTTTCTAGTAAAGCAAGTGTAAAACTTACCCTGCTTAGCCCATCTGGTCCTGGGTGGGTAGGATGCCCTGGAGGACCAGGGTCACCAGGCTGGCCAGGGATACCAGGTTCACCATCAATCCCTTGAGGACCCCGAGGACCCTAGAAAGAAAATCAGAAATGCCAACAGTTCACAAAGTTATTCATTTAAATCACTGTAACGGGCAAACAACTGCCTTGTTTGTGATAAATCTGTATTTCAGCAGAAAGATCTTCAAACAGCCAACATTCTCCAAGACCTGTTCTTACCTTCAGATCAGAAACATCAGCTAAAATCAACACACAAATAGGCTGCTGTAATTTCTCTCACAAACTCTTTTAGAAACTCAGGCTTCCTACCTTTCCATACTAGAGAATACTGTTCCAGGAAAGCTATTTGGCTTTGCAGCACAAAGAGCTGAGCGTGATAGAACACTCTCAACGTGTAGAGCAGCACAAATTTACTTCTAAAATATAGATAGCTCAGATTAGTCTACGTCATACACATGCTTAGGAAACTCCAGCGTGAGGCCAGATTTTCACAGCCTCTTGACGTCATGAACGGCTTAGACAGCTTATACTGTTGCTGAATTCTCAACAGTTAGAGTGCCAAAATGCAGAGTAACTCCCATGGCATCAACCCTATTTCTGGCTGGTATTGCAGAGTATGCCAGGTGGCCATCCAATTGCTCCCATTTTCATCACTCACTTTTGATTCCTAAACTGCATTCATCTTACCTTGCATCAGAACTGAAATTAAATATAGAACCAGCTAATGAAACATTAGTGGAACAAAATCAATAGGAACACAATAATAAATAATAATATCTAGAGACTTTAAAGTGCTTGTCACTACTGCTTCCTTCGTTGGAATAAATTGATGACTATGGCAAGTAAAAATTTCATACTGTATAACAAGCTCCTCTATTTTAAGGATCTTCAAACACAAAAGTTGGGAAGCCTGGCTCAGTGAATCATCTTTAAAAACACAATTATAACCACACAGATTGCTTGCATTACCATGAGAGGAGAGTCATGTTTCCTTGCTGTCTGAGACAATTCTCAGTGAAATTTTTGTCTGAACCAGTATGGTTTGAACTGGTATGGTTCATATGCTAAAGAAAAAGCATTCCCTTGGGAAAGGACTACACTGGGATAGCACTGACAATAGGATTCCTGCAAACCCCCAGTGAATGTTCTCATTCTCTTAATTCTCCATTGATCTTTATGACCTGAAATTTCTATATGCCTAGTAATCAGGAGGAAACCTTTTTCTTGTCAGACATATATGTACATGCACACCCCTACTGACAGAATGAGTTGTGAGTAGATGGTATTCTCAAACAAATAGGATTTATGCATGCTGGTTGGAAGCAGACAGTTCTAGCAGAAAACTTCATTATTTAATATTTTTATTGTGAAGAGAAGTGCCCTCTACCAAACCTAAAAGTGTATACTTTCTGAATCAGGAAAGAACGGGTTACCCTCTTTCATTTGTTCTCAAAATAAAAAGAAAACAAAGTATTACAGGAAAAAAACAGCTGCCTATAGATAATTAAGCAAGCTTCTATACAACAACTACTGATCTTCAACAACCAAACCATCTTAACGCAACCTGATCCAGAAAAAGGGCTTTTTTTCATTTGTTAATGGATGACCCACTGGAAACAGTCTGCCTGTTTCCAGAGCAAGACTGCAAAGTCCAACCTCAAAACCCAAAAAGTCCCTGAACAGCACGTTTGTATTTGGAGCTGGCGACTAAGCAGTGATACATAATATTTGGTTTAATAAATTATTGCTTAAACATTTATTTATTTTATATTATTTATCTGTGTATATGTATATTTTTAAGACAAATCCCTTTCGTTTTCGGGGTCAGTGACATTTCGGGGAAAAAAAAAAAAGATAAAAAGATTCTCAGAATGGCCACGAGGTGGCAGCGTTTAAACACACAATTTACTCATCCTGGCTCACTGCTGCTGTTCGGGGAACTATTACACGGGGTTTGTCTGTGATGGAATAGAAGAAAAAGCAGAGCGTGATAGAACACTCTCAAACCACTGTCTGTTTTAACCACTACTGCGATTACAATCGAGTGTAAACCTGCACTGAAACAAAACATAGCACAGGTTCTGTGGATACTCGAGCTTACGTTCTGTCTGCAAACCATCATCTGTAAACACTTGAAAATGTGTCCTGCTCCAGAACTGCCCCTCCCTAGATGCATTTTGCAAATGCAAACGTGCTATTCCCCAACTTTCCCTCTCACTGTTACAAAGAACGTGAAGTAAAACATATGCTAATACTCCTGAATTAATTTTGCATCCAAGGGTCCCGCTGTTGCAAAAGGCAGAGATTTGTAGCAAGGCTGAGTTCCTTCTGCTCACTAGCCAGTTGGAGCCCATTGAAAGGACACCACCACAGATAATTCCAAAGACACAAACAAAAGGCTTGGAAACCTGCTCAGTGGTTTTGTAATACCGCCAGCCAGTAAGGTCTTTACCCAGACTCATTTTATGAAGGGTGTCTGTACAAGGTTACCTGCCTCACAAGGTATTTTAATCAAACTGCAAACAGTGCCCTGAGAGGTTTTCATAATAAAAACTGCAGTGTGAGCTAACTCTTTTTTTCCCAGAATATAAATAAAATAAATAAATACTTTCTGGAGTATAAGTAAAAAAATCCTGCACTAGCAGTACCCATAAGCAGTGGTTTTGGTCACTGACATACACACAGCTCACCAGAAATTTCAAGGTAACATTTTTCAAAGGAGCTGACTAGTTCTCATAGCTTGACATTCCTTGAAAGCAGTGTAATATACTATGTCAAAGGAACTCAAAACTATATCAAGCCTTTTGGCATTTCAGGTGCTTCTAGCCACTGCTGTACTGTAGAGACGTACTAGGGATATATGGCACAGCATCAGAAATTATTGTCTCTTCGACAGTGCTGCACACTAGGAAAGCACTTCAGACATCTCTATAAACAGTCAAGATTCCTCTGTATACCACAAGATTTCACAATTACTTCCAGAATTCTTTTAAGCCTCTTGATACTCATTCACCAAACATCTTACGGTGATCTAGAGAGCAGCAGTGGCTTGGCATCCATCTCAGAGAGGCTACACATGTCCTTCACTGCTTTAGAGGTGTCATTGCCATCTATGGGCAGCAGGCATTGACTGGAGGAACAGCAAAAAGGAGTTGGTTTTAGGCCTATGCCTAAGCTGAGTATTGGCTTGCTCTCTCCTGAGGAATAGGAAAATATCTACATAGTAATTGCAGTGATACAACTCCAAAATCTGCTTTTAGCAGCTTCTGCTCTTTGACCTAGCTTTTTCAACAGGAACATGTCATCTTTGGTATTTTCAGCGCTCCTTTTTGGCCTTTCTGTGGTTCTCCACATGCAGACGCTGAAATTCCCTTATGAAGTCTTTATTTCCACTGACCAATCTTGATTACATTATTCATCAGCATACCAACATATGCAGTCATATACTGACTCCTGCTAATTTCCTAAGCTTTGCCTTTTGTGAAAGGTTCTGAGCTACATAGCTCACACTTCTGACACACAGTAGAAACCAGCAAAAAACCCAGTGAGTTCTTCAACAGGCAAATACAATATTCCTTTTTGGTTTTTTGTTTGCTTGGGGGTTTCTTGTGTTCTTGTTGCTTTGTTGGTTTATTTAACCCTGAAGAAAACCACACTCTCAGACACTACTTTGGGTAACTGTTGAGAAAGTATGGCTTTTAGTGAAAATACTGCTAATGCTCTGTAAATTATCTCAAAATGTTCAGGTTTCAATCCATCCAGGTAACGGAGAGGTTTCTGTTTGTTACCTGATTCTTCAAAAATATGAGCAAAGTTCTGGTAACTCTAGAAGACATAGAGAGAGTTTAAAGCCATCTAACCTTTTGAGGTCATTCCAGTACTTGATTTCTGAGATATTAATAACTTACAGGTCTTCCCTTTGGTCCTCGTTCTCCTCGTGGTCCTTGTGAGCCTGGAGGCCCCTAAAAGAAAGATTAGAAATATTAAGTACCCATTGAACTAGCTAATAATTATTAGAGCTCTGAAAACATGACATGTAATGTTCATTTGAAAATTAATTTGGTTTGTTTGGGTTTTTTCACATGATCATAAAAAAAAAAGCTACAATCACCAAAGTATTCAATATTTCTTCTCAATTGATCATTGCCTGAAGGGAGTAAAACCAGGATACAGAGGTCCATAAAATCATTTCATCTCTCATGGGCTCCACAGGTTACTTCAGCAAAGGTTTTCTGAATGCCGGAGGGTCTTAATGCGGAGATGGACAGGTTTGAAACACCCTTCCTGCTAACCCAGAGCTGCTCTCTGCTTAGCTGCAGCCAAGGCCCATATTGCATCTCCTCCTACTCTTGCTAACTCCCTGCTAGAAAAGCATTCCCCAGCATCAACCTGACACAAAAGTCCTCAGATATGCACATACTACAAGCACACATCCATTCAACCAAGGGTATGGGGCTGACCTTAAGCTACTAAAAATTCCCACGATCTTGTTGCCTCCTGAAATTCATCGGCTTGGCAGACAGGGCCCATTCCAGGCACAAAAGAGTCCTCTTTCACATTACCCTCACACAATACAAAACAGAAACAGCACAAAGTGGAAAATGCTACCAACAGAGAAAGAGAGGATCAAAAATACTCACAGCTGGTCCTGGGCGGCCTCGTATTCCTGAAACCTAAGGAAAGCAATATAAACTCTGTGGAAAATACAGTTACCACACAACGTTATGGCTGTGTTAGACACAACCAGCTGACAGAAAATTAATTACTGAAAAGTAACTAGCAAGCAAGAAAATTTAAGTACTAGGAAAGTTGGAAGACTTTCTTGGGGAAAAAAAATCAACTGGTTTGGAATCTTTTAATAAGCAACACAAGCAAAATCTTGGAAGTATCATTGTAATTAAAAAAACACTGTGTAAGTGAATTACAATGATTTAGTCTCAGCTTATTGATTCTTTTAACTTGTCGTCTTCTTCCCTTTCTAGAAAGGGACAATAATAAAGACTGAAAGTAACAATTTATTTCATGTTTTCTCAAGTGTCTCTACACTTTACAAATACTAATTTACTATTATACCTCCAGAAAATTCTATGAAAATAAAGATTATGACAGATTTAACTCAGTAAGATTTTTTTCCCCCAAATGCAATTAATAGGAATTTCTAATATTACATATGTGAAATGGTGCAATTAATTTCATTCCTTTCTTTCCCAGGTTGTAGATATTTGTTTTATTTCCTTAATTACTGCAATCCTGATTTAAAGCACTAAAATGCACATTCCTAGGGTGCAATGAGAAAAGAAAAACATGGACTTACAGGTGGCACTATTCCAGGTTCCCCTTTTTGTCCCTGTAGGAAAAAAATACAAAGACATCAGATGGCAGGCAACAAGTGAACATTCAATTAATGGTACCAGTTTTACCAACTCCATCTCAATGACTGTGACAAATGCAAAGGCTTCTCTAAGGATATAACAGAGACTAAATTAAGATGCCTGTGATAGCTAATCCATACTATTTTTCATTACTCTGAACACTGATTAATGATCACAATATATACTTGGGTACTAGAAAACATCTTGTACTTCTTTTACCAAATGATTTGATTCATATGAAATGCGGAGACCAGAGTAGCATCCAGACTCCATTTCTTCAAAGTATTTAGTTAAAGTTTCAATCATTATATCCCTATGCTTCTCACCTGCAGCATAGGGATATAAATTGAAATTGCAGAGCTTCAGAGTAAAGGACACAGCACCTGCCAATTGACATTTCTTTGAGCTGGAAGTCTTGTCAATGATTACACATTACATACAATAACTGGGTTTAGACCTATTGGTGGTAACCATTTTATCAACCAAAAAGAACCAACAAAAAAACCCTTTTTATAAAAAGTTTCTGTTACAAAGTTTCCTGCCTTGTTTATCAAGTAACAAGCTGGTTTTAGTGACTCTATATATTCGATCACCTAAAAATTATTTCTATTATTTCTTGGAGTTGCTTAACTGCCTTAGAAGCTCATTTATTGAAATGTACTTTAATTTCTTCTGTAAGAATAGATCTTTTCTTTGTTTAGTCACATACTATGATAGATGCTGTCCACATAAGTGTAGCTCTGTGCAAGAACACTCTATCCCTGTTTTTCATCACTGCCTGGACCAAGCATCCCCATCCAGCACGCAGGCTGTGGCAGAACCTCCTGTTGAAAGGGACCTTCACAAGTACTTGGGTGCCAGTTGCCAGTGCTTTACTTCACGTTGACTCAAACGTGGTCATGATGTGATGCAAGCTGCCTGGGCGGCCTGAATTATCGCCGCCATGAAAGTAGAAAGGATGCCAAAAAACTGTGTTCAGCATGGTTGCATATGTTTATGTATGGCTGAGAAGCATTTTCATATTTGTGCAATTCTCTAGTGATTTATATAAAATCTGTCATTTATGATCAAGTATATGAAATAATGAAATACAACAGCAAAAGTAAAAAACCAAAAATTCTTATTAAAATGTCATGTAAAACATTTTTTAAAACTTGAATGTGTACGTCTAACTTTACATTGGAACTCATCACATCAGTGCTATGGGGCAGAGCTAGAAGGCAGAGCAGTTTTGGGGTAAGTAGCACACAACATTGTCACTTAGGGTCCTGTAAGTACACCTGACCTCAGGTGTATGGAAGACAGACTGCACAGTATGCCTACCCGTTGCAAGTCCCACCTCAGTGGCTGCAGTCTTGTAATTGATACCTCACAGTTAGGAATATGTCAAAGCTAACACACGGAGAGCCAGACAAGACACAGTAATGCCTTGCACCACAATACAGATGTGCTCCTGTGCAAAGTTTTAGCGCTTCCAGCAGGAATGGTTAGAGGGGTTGTGACACCTACTTCACACTGGACCTCCTTCACACCTACTCCACAGTGGACAGCTAAGTCTCAGCAAAAAACAAGATGGAAGTTTAAATAGTTTGGCTTCTAATGACCTAGAGGTCCCTTCTCTCGTTCTATGGGCCTGCCAGTGATTAAACCACCAAACTTCTCAAACTGCAATTCCTTTTATGTAGAAAGCAGGGATTTTCAGTTAAGGGATTCTCTGTATTAAGACCAGGATTTTTGCCTGCGTCCCAGAATTTTTTCCACGTTGACTGCAATATCCCTAGCCACTAAGGAAGACCAAGAGGAAAGAATTAAGTGTTTTTAACAGATCTTATATTTAACCACTGTGAAGTGCTCCAAGATAACGCAAACAACTCTTTTAGCAGTTGTAATATATTTAAAAATATTTTAAAAAGTGAAGGAAATCTTACCTTTCTTCCTCTCCCTGTTAAAAAGGACAAAAGAAGAAAAGAGAGGAAATTAATGTTTTTACTCCTAGAGACAAAACACAGTAAGAGTTCAGGAATTACAGCCAGAGCCAGCACTGATCCTGGATGCACAGAAGATGGTGTATCACCCTCCAGGGAGCTAGGGAAGTTCCCAGGGGCACATGTACTCCCTTGTTCAGGTTTGAGAAATGAAAACCATTTGCAGTGATGTGCCCTGACACTCAGCCTTATTCAGCATTGCATAGAAGCAGAAAAAAACACATTGAGAAAGCAGAATATCTTGTTAGGGAACTGTCAAAAGCTAGCCTAATGATTAACAGTGAAGTCAAAGTAAGTTTTATTACTGAATTCAATACAAGCAATGTTAATGGACTGACAACATATTACATGGTATTTTTCAAAAGACAAAGCTGATTGAGGGATTTTTGACCTCTTCTTGTTCAAAAAGCACCCGCAATATCATTTGCCTGAGTTCAGAGCCCTATATCACTCATATGAGCCACACTCATATCCGCAAATATCCTTCAGAGAAATATTTTATTATACCTTGAATAACAGTAAGGAATTATGTAGTGTATCCATCTGCCTTTATATTTGCTGAGTGTACCTTGTTGGCCTCCTATAACACAGCAGGATGCACCACCTATTAACGGTTGCTACATCTCACTCCACCACTCAATTGCACAAGCCCCTACTACAAGCTCTTTACCACTAATTTGTTCTATATTAAGCTAATCAACAGCATTTATATCTCCTGAAGAAATTGCCTTAATTATTACCTATAGAATGTAGTTCAAATAATGCAACACACAGTATTAATGAGCATTAATTGCAAGTTAGGAGTTATTCTTTAAGGAAAATTGAGTGGGGATTGCTTCATCCAAGCCTCTCCAGGAAGAAGAAATGGACTGGAAAAGATATAACCTTTAAGGCGTATCACAGAAAGTATGCAAACAGGGAATTAGTAATACTTCATGTTAATGTATTTACTTATGTCTCACAAAAGGATCAGGCATCCACATTTCTACTTTGGGGAATCCCTTTATACTATTTACTTATGTTTACATTTAGTCATCTATTGGAAGGGCCTTGAATCAAGTGTTTTATTAATGCATGCATTTATTTTATTATAATAAAGATATATATATTGATATGTTTATTATGCATACATTTATCTTAACATATTTATCTTTTCCATTCCAGATGAACCACAACAAGAAGTCAGCATTCAATCTCCTTGAAATATCAAGATGGAATTCAGACCAGCCATTTAGTTATAAAGCCACTTGGGTTTATCAGATTCCTCGTTGTAAGAAAACTGTTTCCAGAGCCAGCTCAGGTGCAATGCAAGATGGAATATAACTGCCAAGTTTCTACTCTCTTCAGATTTAAACTTCTACCATGAAAATACTATTAGAAATGTCAGCATCATGAGGTTCTTCGTTGTCTGAGCTGTCTCTCCTTTTGAAAAAGCAAACTGGAAAGAAGTATCTTACCAGCGGTGGTGTCAAAATTGCGTGTTGTATGGGGACACACAGGACAGCACTCTCCTGGGGGGACCTGTGGGTTCTCACACTCCAGCACATCTTGACATTGGATTTCATCGCAAAGAATAGCTCCGTTGTCACAGACGCAAATTTGGCATGGTGAGGGCTTCCAAATATCCCTGTTCAGGTACATCTGGCCATTCTGAGTGCAGGCTATTTCTTCAACATCTTCTCCTGTGATAGGAAAGAGAACATACATTACATTTTCCAGCTATGAAATCAATGCAGGTGGAAGTCTGGACAAGGGAAGGGTGCATGTGCAGATCAGAAGCAGCAACATACACACAAAGAAAACATCCACCAACACACCAAGTTTATATTAAGGACTTTTAAATATCAGTCCTCTTTAATGTCTTTCTTATTTTACCACTTTATTTCTTCATCATAAAGAAGTAAAATAGAGTCATCATGGAGTGCACAAACCCACCATGGTATCGAATGAACATTGCCTCACAAGCCTCTGGATGTCAGGTTGCTCAGCAGGGCACTAACTCTATGTGGAAGAACACCTGCTAGGTGTCAGCTCCCTGTAACCGTCGTGCACAGGGCATTAGAGACATACGGTTGGGGAAGAGAACCTGTGAGACTCCTGTACAAAACCACATATACTACTAGCTCCCTGCTGCAGGTACTTTACACAGCCAGACTTACAACAGTGTTGAACAGACACGGCAGTATGTGTTGAAAAGAATAAACTCATTTATTGGCATCTTGGTGTAAGGTAAAGCCAACACAGAGAACCAAATTTTCCAAACACTGTCAGTCACTGCCCAGTGGCAACAGCCAGCAGTCTCTGTGCTGCTCAGCTCTTATAACCCAGCTCGTCATGGCCCTACACAATTACCCCAGCACACACAAATTTGTGCTATGTATATATATTCACTGCATAGAAAATACCTCTTAAATATGTCAATTAAATGTGAAAAACTATCCTATGTGGCCATTCATATAGTGACAGCTTTGACTGACTATATGCTTATGCCCTATTTATGTAAACATTCACGTATTTGTATGGAGGTCATTCTATTTTAATGAGGTTATTATATATGTTGTTTTTAACCTAATTCACCCCATGTACAGCAGGTTTACTTTCTTTCTTGTCTTCACACTAATACTTTCTTTTCCTTGAACTCAAATTTAGAATTAATTTCTTACTAATTATTTAAAATGTGTTGAATATAGGTTTTGATCTCTTCTCTCCAAAGACTCTATTAAGGAGAACAACTTCTCTGGGTTGAATTTATAACTTGGAATTTCTTTTCTTCCTACATTGTAGGCAAAACTCCAAATATCTGCATTATTTTTTTGATCACAAGGGGAGTGTATCTCGATATCTCCCTGTAAAAATAAGTTATGCCTGATAAATAAAAAATCAAGTCAAATGGAAACTTTTCTTTGGGTATAGAACATTCTACAGAATGCCCTATCAACAACAGCAAAAAAGATATTTCTTTTTTACTGTGGTCCCACAAATATTTGATTCTCTAAAGGAACACAGTGCCTGCAAAAGCAATGAACTGTCCCTAGACAATGGGTCACAAAACTGCAAACTAAGAACATCACTGCCAAGCCACCCTCTGAGTAACACACAGCTAATCTGTCACACACCATCCAAAATGATTCTCCTGACCCCTGGGATGCTGCAGAGATTAACCTTACCCAGGTGGGAACTGCATCTGACCACAGAAACCTTCCTATCAGAAATTATTTTGAAAGTGGACAATCCAGTTAAGACCGTTATCTGAAAATTCCCAAACAGCCCTAACTTTTATCTGACACAGGACTGAGAATGGGGGCAAATATCTATTACTGTATATAGATATGACATATCCCACCTGTCAAACATGACGACCACCATTATTTTTTAAGAAAACCTGTTGTTACTGTAAAAATTAACAGCTCTAAGCACAAGGACAGTTTTACTGTTCTATGCATTTCTGTCCTAATTTAAACCAGATGTAAACAGAAAATCCCAAAGTAATAAATACGAACAGATTTGGGATTTCAGCTCCATGCCTTAACTCAAGACCAGTTATTCTGTCAACGTCAAAGCTTGGAGAAGCAGAGCAGATGTGCCATTAACTGTTGCCTGCCATCACTAACTTCTGCAGCATTCTAAAAGAAAGTGAAATTCAAATTTATACCAGGTCAACTCCTCTCTTTAATCAACTCATCACACCAACTGACAAAAGGACTCGAAGGGGTGCTGCAGAAGCTCAGGAGGAAATGTTTTCAGTGTGAAGTAAAGACATCAACCAAGTGTGCTGTATAGTCCCTTTATGACACTGTGAGAATCATTTTCCAAACTGCAGATCATATTTTGGAAAGCACCCTTCTCACTTCTCCCTTGTGTGCATGACATAACGCGCTGTCTGACATATTTAGCCTTTTCCCCCCAGATGTCTGGCATATGGTCTATGTCTTCCTTAATGTATCACCCGCAGAACTCACCGTGCTGTTCAGAGGAGCAGCAGTTCGCATAAATGAAACTTCTACGTTACTGAGCCCAAAGTCAGCATTCTATCATAGCTTCAAATAAACCACATAGCAACTGCTTTGGCAAATCGGAGCTAAGCCAGATGGTGACTAGCTTCTGCCTGCTCAGCGGCTGAGAGGCAGACAAAAGCCAGGGAAAAAGCACATACCAACTTTCCCATCAGGTTGCAGACTTGCTGCTAATAACAACAAACCAACCAACCCCACCCCACCATACTGCCAGAATGCATGATGCTTAGAAAGTAACCTGAAACGAGCAGCTATTTCAAAGCCAATTCATCCCACATCACATTATGACATTTAACTCTCAGGCCTGAACTGCGAGCATGTAATCCATTTACACACAGACTAGGAAAGGCAGCAAAAGGAAACTGTTCCACCATTCCTCCCTGGTTTGGAAATCTGTGAGATTCTTCATTACAGAGACCAAGTAAACTCTTTACGTTGCATGTTCTTTTCAACTCCACAGTTATAACACAATGTGCTGAACAGCTTGAGAAGCAGCTTTGGAAAGTCGGATGTGCAAAAGGATCTGCTAGCCCATTAACCAATTACTTTCTCATCAATGAAAAGTATTATTTTAACTGGTATTAGATCTGACTAGAGAATATAAAATATAAAAGCTGAGGTAGAAGACACACTCTGTGATGTATTTAGCAACTCATTCATTCATAAACTTGGAAAAAGGACCTTTGTAAAAGAGGATTTCAATGAAAAGCCCAGCAAGTACAATGCAATTATTTTATATTATATATTGGTTATATATTGATCTGTTGGAGTATTAGTTTGGCTTTAAAGGACTATATAATCAGAAGCCAGTCAGTCAGTTATGGGTAATACATCACACTCAAAAACTACGCATCCACAGTTTGAAAGTAAAAATCACATCATGTACCCAAATCTCCAGGCAGTGACAACACTGAACTTGTATTAATTATTGGGGGGTAACCCCCTGTCCCAGCCACTAGATGGCTGTCAAAGCCCGTCAGTCATCACAAGTGAGTGTCAAGGAAGATTATGCACAGTAAAGGCAAAGGCACACCCTAGTTGGGGCACTGTAGGCTGAACTTGCTTTCCTTTCAAGTCAATTCCTCTCAAAGTTAATTCCACTCCTCAGCAAGCCAGCAACGGGACAAGTGTTTTAAAAGACAGCATATGAAACCATTTCAATACTGCACCACCAGATATACAGCATTTTGAAAGCAACACCTGAAAATTCACTGCTGCTTGCTTTGTTGTTTCAAGTAACTCCCTGTTATCATACTCTTACTGCTTTCATTGACTTCTGTTTCATATCTTGCATCTGAACAAAGAAACTAAGGCCTGGGTATGGAAGCAGGTAGAAGAAAAAGAAATTAAGAAGGAAAATGACACCATAAAAAGAAAAACACAACTGTGGGGAAGCACAGTATCTCGGGCAAAAATATCTTAATAGAAAACCTAATATGGAAGCAGTCAACCACCATTACCTCAGCTGAAGAGATGGTAGGTATATATTGGAAGGAAATATATCTCTCAACGCCCTGCTTGGCCAAAAAACAGCCCAAGTGAAACTTGCAGATACATAGCTTTCATGAAGACATGAACAACAATGGTTCATAGATGAAACAGTAAGGGGAAAAAAGGATTTGACAGCAAAGCAGCTCCATTTCATTGTCCCTATACTAGTCCTACTAGTGTAATAATTAAAGGAGCCTATAAGGACCTATGGCAGTAGAGAACATCATCTAACAAAGGCAGAAAAGATGACGACTGGTATTGAAAGCACAATCTGCCAGTTTTATGCTTTCCTCTGCCAAGGGGGCTTCTTGAGGCATACTGTACAAAACCCCAAGGCTTGTACATTTCTTAACACAAGAAGACTAGAACATAAGAGGTATGGTTATTTAATGAAAAAAGATTGGAAACAAAAGAGCTTTTGCAGGTAGGTTATCCTTTGGAGAGGGTTCAGAGGAGGCCACGAGGATGATTAGAGGGCTGGAGCACCTCCCCTGCGAGGAGAGGCTGAGGGAGCTGGGCTTGTTCAGCCTGGAGAAGAGAAGGCTGTGGGGGGACCTCATTGCAGCCTTTCAGTACCTGAAGGGAGCAGAGAAACAGGAGGGGAATCAACTTTTAAAAAGGGTAGATAATGGCAGGATAAGGGGGAATGGATTAAAACTAAAGGAAGAAAGGTTTAGATTAGATATTAGGGGGAAGGTTTTTACAGAGAGAGTGGTGAGGTGCTGGAACAGGCTGCCCAGAGAGGTGGTGGATGCCCAGTCCCTGGAGGTGTTCAAGGCCAGGTTGGATGGGGCCCTGGGCAACCTTGTGTAGATCCGGCCTGAGGTTGGTGTCCCTGCCTGTGGCAGGGGGTTGGAGCTCTATGATCCTTGGAGTCCCTTCCAACCTATGCCATTCTATGATTCTCTGTCATCCTGATAGCTAGTTTCCAAGAAATGTAAGAAAATATAAAATTACATAGATACAATGGGGTTTTTTAAGTTAAAAAAAATATAGAATATGAAAAGCGAGTTTCAAGTTACCAGTTACACAGTTTAATCTTGCTGACTCACAAAGCAGAGGTGCAGAACTAAATCAAAGCAAAATATGACACACACTAACAACCGTTTTGCTGATGTACTGTTCTGTATGCATACAGACTGCCAAGAGAGGCACAAGAGGATTCTGGTGTTCATAATCTTTGATTGTCAGCCTGTTTCAACAACAATGTAGGGCTTGATCTAGTTCCCATTAAATCAATGGGGAAAACCCTCTCATTTTCTCCACTGAGAATCAGATTGGCTGCTTTGTTTTTATATATATATGTGTGTGTGTATATATATATTTAGTGGTAATAAATAATTATCCAAATTACCATGCCATGCAAATTTGTAGCATAAATACAATTATTTTGAAGATCAGATGCTTTTCAGGAGCACTGATAACTACAAAACCTATTTTCCATCTGTTGCAATGAAACAATTCTTGCTATCATTAGCACAATTTACATATGTACTTTACAAGTACATACATGATGAACCTGGAACCCTTTACCAATAAAAGACTGAACTAATTCACAGTTCACTTGCTACAAAATATTTTATTGTCAAAATGAAATCAAACTTTCATTCAGACATTTGCACTCAGGACACAACATACATCTCATTGAACTTTAGATAACAGCTACAGTACAATGCACTTTAATCCAAAGAAGCCAGTGTTCTCTGACCACTAACAAGGTATATAACAGTGTCAATTCATGAAGTGTTACTGAAGATGAATGTTCTCTTGGTGTCTTCAAATTCAGTTTAAGTCTTCCTGCATAGTCAAGAGAAGCAGCAATAACTGGTACGCAGATATTCCTCGAGAATATCACACAGAGGATTCAGTCATTACAGGACTGTCAAAAAGAATAATTAACGCAGGCATTCATGGGTCTAAAAGAAGATTCATTTCTCAAAGTCTGTGGCTGTGTGTTGCTTTATGCCCCCTGAAGGTCTGGATGAACATTTCATTTTGCATTTCCCCTATGGTTTCCTAAGGAAATTAGGCTTATGTGACCCTACCGACTGCACTGTAACATCTGTGTCCCCAAGTCCATTTGATGCCAGGGTCTGATTTCAGCCAAGCTTGACAGAGACCCCGTGAGAAACCAGGTCACTGAGATAATTGTGCTACTGCCATTTTTGTGAACATACACAGGAAGATAAGTGAGTTCCCCACCAAGGCTCCCTTGTAAAGCAAGTGGACAATAACAAATACCTTTCATTATACTTTTAGGAATGTGCACACAGTTTAAAACCCGTAGAAAACCAGGTTTCATCAGAAATTCTCTTATGAAAAGAGGTGGGGTTTTTCTAATTCAACTTGCAAGAGTTCCTGCTTAAAAAAAAAAATTCCACAAAACCAAAGCATCCTAGAGGCTAACTTGCAAAGCTGACAATAAGTTTTTTAAACGCATTCCACAGACTAAAAGGCAGTGAATGGTCTTAATTCCAAATGAGTTTTCAATGAGATTGAGGGGGTCAACCCTCTAGACAAGGAGCTACAACTTTCTATATAGCTTTCTATTTGCGCTTTTTTGCACAAATAGAAAAGTCCCTGGGTGTTCTCCTAAATGATGTAGATCATTTTAAAACATGTATTTTAGGACTGGAAAATTATAGATGCAACTTTTTCCTGCAGAAACCACAAACAACATTAAGTATGAATAAATACAGCTAAGTATCAAGGTGCAAGTCAGCTCCCAAACAGAGAGCACTTAACCAAAGCTTTACTAAAGACATACACTTTGTGGCTGGCCAGCTAGTCACTTCTGCTTGGCACTATGGGGAGGGAGTTTACCCTCTGAGATTCATCAACCAAGTAAAGCCAACCTCCAAACAACAACCCAGGGACAGAAAGCAACAGCAAAACAATGTATCCCAACTTGGGAGAAGAGGTAAATTCTTGGGTAGTTGTCTCTCTGTGCATGATATGGCAAATGGGTTTTGTCTCTTCCAGAAAGCAGTATCAAAATAAATAATTCTGTTTTCCACTCAACACTGTGATTCCACATTTGGCTTAACATGGAAAAGTGAAAAACTATGCTTAGATTACCATTAGACTCTTCTGAATTAGCAGTATACAACTGCTTCTCTACTCCTTCCTTAACTGGATGGAAACACTACTACCCTACATTTCATTCAGTAGTCCATATTTCCCCAGCACACATGTTCATGTATTTACGTTGCCATCAACACAAATCAGAGTTTTAGAATCAAAGTTTTGCTTGCCTTTTTACAGATAAAGTTAATTTAAAACACAGTACAATCAAGAACAATTACAAGATTCAACACATTCTAGACACAAAGGCAGAATATTCTGGGATCCCTTCCAGTAAAAAGGATTTCTCTTGCTAGCCCTACAGCACTATCCAATGTTTCTTACACTGTTCAATTCCCCAAGAGCATCCGATGATGTTGTATCTGCATTAAACACTGTTCCTGAGCTACTGAACAAGAGTTGACCCTGCTTATGCAGGACAGGGAACTGTGGAGCAGCCACACTTTCCTGAAAGTTTGGTCAGACTGGCCCTTTTCTATTAGTTACCCCACAATTTTGGATCTGTATACTTAAAAAGCACTTGATTTAACTAAATCACTAGTTATCCCATGAATAAGGTTGGATTTAAGCATGATTTAATTTTTTTTTCCTCTGGTTTTATTTTGGTTCACAAGTAGAATGGCTGGACACACTGCTTGGTGCCTGTAGGATAACTGGGTTAAAGAGGGAGTTTGAAGAGCCTGATTTGCCAGCAGTGCTTATAAAAATACTCTCAGATGACATTAGTCAAGCCTCAAGCAGGAAATAAGATTACTTCCAAATGTCTAAGGCTGTGCATAGATGGTAATGGGGAGGCATTCAGGCATGCCTGAGAAAACACTGTCACAGATTTCAGCAGCTGGAGCAGATCAGTCAAAAGTTGAAGTCTGTAGCAGGGTGCTTGATCTCTCCTAGAGCCCACACGGCCACAAGTACCCTGCTTGGACTTTATCATTCAAGTGAGATACAGTGAAGTTAGTTCAGATACAACCATCTGTACCACAGTTTTCTTCCTTACCCAGGACAGAAAAAGCCTCAAAAAAGGGCTTATCATGGCCAATTATGATGTTTCATTATTTCAAAGGAAGCTTGAGGCAACAGAAATCATTTGTTTTCCTAAGCAAAGTGTTGGAGCACATTCTTGACTCTGAGATGCCATTTTTAAGTGGAATCACTTTCATTTGCAGGAAGACAGACTGGTCCCACAGAAACAGCAGTTTCTTTTCGTGGGGAGCTCACAAAGGGAATGTGCTGCAAGAGCAGTTCAGTCAACAGAGGCAGAACAGGGCCAGGGCTCAGCACTGCCGAACACTCACAAGTTCGGCAAAACAGACATTGGATTTGAAATTAAAACAGAATTAAAAGTGCTATGAGGACATTTCCCAAAATGCAAGAGGCTTTGTTTGGGAAACAAACATGTCTCAACAGTGGGAATTCTGCCCAACCTGCTGCTCCTGCAAATTAAAGCAAATCTTATCAGAGGTAAGGAACTGTGAGTAATGTCTTTAAACCTGAGTCTAAAATAGCAAGGATACAATGAAAATGTAATCACCTTCCACTGCCTACTTTGGCTTACTGTTCTGGAATCCATGAATGTTTGATTTTGGTCTTTCCAACTCCACTCTTGGACTACAATGCATCAGTAAAAAATAACACATTTTGGCTGTGAAGAAAGTTCTCTCAGCAGCTTCCTGTGCCAGTATCAGCGAGACAGTTTCCACTCACAGTACATTTGGATTCCTGTAGTAAATCTATCAGTGATTCAGAAGAAGGCATCTTGGTTGTCCAGCCAGCCAGAAACCAACTGTCCAACAAGCCATGCAGGGTAAGATTACACTGTGCCAGCCAGATTCTGAAATAACATTTCTTCATGATTCCAGCACTAATCCTGGAGGAATGTCTCCATTATCCATCTGCCAGCTGGACTTTGAACTGCCAACCATTACTCTTTGAACTTGATAGCCCACCAGGTTTTCATTCACCCATACTGAAAAGGGGACAGAATACTTCCCCAATTCACCAATGGATGCTATGGAAGATGGCATCAAAAGCCTTGCTAAACTAAAGGGAAACAGCATTCACTGCTCTTCCTTTGTGCACCTAGCCAATTATCTCATTATAGAACGCAATCAGATTTAACCAATTAAACAGAAAAGGGAAAATTCATTGAATATACAGCCCCTGCCTGCAGCCTGATGGTCTCTTCTCTGTACCCATCTATCCAAACTCTTACAAGTTCCACTGTTCCAGTTTCACATAAGCTCTAATACCTAAAGTCTAACTGCTAAAATAACCATGCACCACAAAAGAACTGGTTTGTCTTCCTTGTTTTGTAGAGTTTAGCTCCTTTGAAGTCAGACAAAATGCTTATGGGATGTCTTTTCTTATAACATCCAAGAGAAACACACTTGCTGCTGCCCAAACGTCCTCATTCTTGGAAGCTATACACATCAAAGTTCAATACAAACCTATCATTACACATTGCCTTTTCCACAAAGCTTTTCTACGTTGTGGTTTTCAGAGTGGACTCATGTAATCCCCTAAATTCATCCTTGATGGCTAGTATCACCCTCTTTTTTCAACTAAAATTAAAGATTTGTAATTAGTAAGAAAATTCAATTCCATAATTAAAAATCCTTGCATTCCAACAGGCTCAGAATTTCAAACTGAAGCAAAAACTACCCAGTGTTTGGGTGGAGTAGGAAGGTATTGCTGGAAAGCTATACTCATAACATGCTGTTTGTACAGCAAAGCTATTCATTTGCTGAAACCCTGGGCCTCTAAGAAATTAAAAAAGAACAGTAAGCAAGAAAATCTGAAAGAGTTCCAGGAACAAAGCCTATTTCTTTTTTGCTGCCATTACCTTTACCACACTTCAGACAGCTCAGTCAGCAACTTCTGGTTTCAAGATGACATGGAGCAGGCTTTGGCAGCCCTCAGGGCATCCTAGCTGCCTTCTGCACAGCATCAGAGATGAAGGTTATAAAGGAGCAGCCTAGTTTTAAGCATAATCTGAAGTCAATCACACACATATGCAGGATGAAGAGACATTGATTTAGGTGTATCTCATGCCCAAGACAAAGTTTAACTTCTACAGTAGTTCAACTTATGGATTACTTCAAGATACAGGAGCAATAGGCACATTCCTTCTTTCGTGAGTAAAACTAACAGTGTCAGAGAACTTTATACCAAAAAAGCTTTTTAAAAATACATCCAGGTCAAGCTGAGGAAAAATTTTTCACTGACCACATCTTTTTCATCATTACTGAATCATGAGACCTCTACAAAGATGCATCAGTTCATACGGACCAGTTAGGGAAAACCCAGATATGTACAAGCAGCTTGTTCTCAAGCTCAGGCTGGTGGCTGTATACAGCAACTTCCAGGACGTCTTCAAGGAGACTCTCACAATTGTACACCAAGACACTTTAATTCTTACTAGAAGAATAGAGCTAGGTCAGAGGAATAATATCCTTACTCCATTTTCAGAGTGTTTCATCATTAAACTAAAAAAGTCAGTTTTAACAAAACCCGCTTTCTTGGTTTGCCTTTATGCAACAGTGAGAAATGGTAACATTAACCTTCTTAATGTTAATGAGGCATTAATGTTAATAGGCATCATAAGGAAAAAAGTGTGTTGAAGAAGAATTAGAGGTGTCTTTGCCTATCTGGAGACCCTCTTATGCTGCATCATGCCATTACACATTTGAATGCATTTCATTGTTAACTTGGCTTTGGTACTGTCATGATTCTTGGTCGATACATATTAAATATGAGCAACAAATTAAAAAAAAAAAAGTGGAATGCTACAAACAAAAAAAAAACCAGCCAGCAAAGAAGAAATCCTATCCACCCTGTCATTTAGATGCATAACGTTGATAAATGTTCTTTAAAAAGACACATACCAGCCATTACTTTGCTCTCCTGCAGGATTATGGTTTCTGGGACAGAGGAAATGAAAGGCTTTCCTGCAGGCTCTCTTGCTCTTATTCATTCAACATTCTTTCATACTTAAGGGATGAAACATTATGAACTTTTGTCAGGCAAATAGTCCATACTGAAAAGGTCTGAATGAATTAAAATTCAAGTAAGGATGCGTAGTTTAAAACAAACCAGCCGTCATCACCTCCAGCTACTCTTTGCTTTGAACTTGATCTACTTTCTATTTCCCTTAGTTCCTCCTTTCAAAAGTACTTTATCATTTTTCAGATCTTTTTAATTTTATCCTACTATTGTTTATCTGATATGAACCTTAAAAAGCCCAAGAAGGCAGCATCCAAGTTACAAGAACATCTTTTACCAAAGCAAAGCTCTATGAATACTGCCATCTTTTTGCACTAGTAAGCTCTCACAGCAGTTAGTAGCTGCAATCACATGCTAAGAAATCCATAAAATGCAGAAACAACTCTGTTTCTTTTCCCTTTTACAAAAGGAATGAAAATCTGTGTGGGGTTTGAGAAAAGCATCCGTGCTTACGGGACACAGCTTAGATATTAGACTTCCGAAAACTTTTAGGGAACAATTCAAGGCATGTGGGCACCCCAGTGAGCGTGTGTCCCACTCCTGGTGTAAATACTCCGTCTTTCATTGCACTCGGAAATCTGTATAAAAACCATAGGGAACCCTGACTTACAATTGGGCTCTTATGTCACCAAACCTGGTTTGGTCTTTGAAGTGGAAATAACCAGATGGAAGCCAGGAATCCTGCACATCACCTTCAACTCAGTTTAACAGTGAAAATGTGTGTCCCACTTTTACCTGACTCCAAAATTACATGGTAATAGCACATACCCAACTGATAAACAAAACCCGCTGCCTTTTATTGTTATTACTTAGTCTTTGGTGTTTGATAAACCTTTGAGGACAGAGGCACTGTCATCAGTCAAGACACCCATTAATGTCAGCAGGCTTTCATCTCATGCAGAGCATTATTGTGTTACATTTAGAGGCACTGACGCGTTGCGGTGCATCGCATCACTCCAGCTCCCTATAAACACCTTTCAGTATATATTTTTTCTCTCTAATGGAGTAGGTCATTAGAAGACACTATTTGTGGTACATGAAATGCATCACCAATCATATCTTTTGCACAGTATTTGAGACTGCAACACAAGCAACAAGTAAGAACAGCCCAATTACTTCTTTCAAGCTCACAGTTTAGAAAGTTTCACAAAAGACCTAAATGTCCTCTTTAGGGCCCTACTTGAACAGGGAATCATAACCTGTTCTGCATTTAAACAATAGTATGTGACTGAAGAAGCAGCCTGGCACATAAACATGATACAAGTCCGTTCACCAGCTCCCTTCAATATTTTTCAAGTGACTCCCTGAAGAAGAAACTCTGTTGGCTTCCCCTAAGAAAAAAACTCATCTATTTTCACTTCACCACCCTACAGATCTTTGAGCATTGCATCAACAAGATACCTTAACATTACAATTTTACATTCAAGAACTGTTCAACAAAATTTTGCGGGCATCAGTAACTCCATAGCAAGAAGTAATTCACAGTTCCCCAACCTATTAAAAGAAAACTCACTGCCTTTCAAATACTTAGGAACAGACAACTACTTGCCATTCTCTTGCCACCAGTTTAGCAATAGAAACCCAGTTCAACAAAGTTCTAAATATGTTGGAACACACTTACAGTAACAACCGTAAAGTCCAACACTTGTTATGATCAAAAGGACAGGAATGAAATCACTACTTCAGTTCTTCAAAGCCTTTAAGGTATTTATGCTCAACTCCTTTATGTGGTGGCTTTATTGTCCAAGCCACTACTCCCATTTCCCTATTAAGCAAGACTGGAATGTCTATGTGCAAATTTGTGTGTTTTGTTCTGCCTATTGAAATTGAGTTAATGAGTTTGGAATATTGCACTTTGTTACAATGATCAAGAGCATCGCCAAAGGTACTTGTATTTCTCACACTTGAAGAAAAAGGCTGGAAGTATGGTCTTGTATTTTCAGCTGATTCAGAGTCACAGCTCTGAAAAATTCAGTCCTTCCATCTACATCTGTTTTTCACACAGATATCTAGCATTCTGTTCTAAGAAAGCTCCCAGAGGATTAGAAATAGCTGGCATCTATCCATAGAGTACACCAGAGGTCTGTAATAATCTCCAGAACACAGTGTCCTATCTCTAGACTTACTCACATTAGTGAAGAAATGTAATATTGCCAGTGTCCTTCCTCATTAAGTCCTCTACCACCAATGGTCTGTGCTCGTGTAGGTATTCCCAACAATCTTTCATGCAAATAAGACCAAATATGTCATCACTGTGGTATTTTAAAAATACCATTAATCCTACCACATTAGCAGGCTCATACCTGGAATCAAAGTTATTAATTGCTTGTTAACATGACACAACTTTTCTAAAATAAAATGCAGTACAGGAAATAAGTGATTCCTTCAGACATTAAAGATGCACACTAGTGCTGGTTTTTAGCCAGTAGTCAAGAACAGCTGTCTAACTGTCTTCCAAGTACAATGTAACTTCTGCCTTAAAGAAAACAGTAATCTAAACCTGAACTGCTAACACTCCAATGCACATCTCCAGGGTAGCGTGTTTTTCTGCCTGGTTCTTTTCCAAAATTCATGCAAGAGTTCAGACTTTCAGTAATGGTGTGAAATGTACTAGATGCATGTAATAAACCAAATGTATTTTATATTTCTAAACCACCCACAAGACTTTTTTTCAAGCCTTCAGAACTGTGTTGGCAACACAGAATGAATGAATTCTCCACTTTTATTCATCAGGGCCTTATTCAAAATTGAAAACAAAACTCTTCAAGGCTTATGGTCCCCTAACAACTAGTTGTCATGACTCTGACTACTAGAGGTGACAAAGACTACAAATGTAATGGCATGAAACGAGCAAAAGAGAAAAACAGACAAATTTTCACAGGCTGGGTAGAGAGAACCTCACTCTTAGTTTATGTGAATAGGTCCAGTTGCACTGAAGTTAATGAACTGGGAGAACAGAGAAAGGAATACAGATTTTTGCCTCTGGCAATGGAAGATGCATAAATTGATATATTAACTGCATGGTATCAAAAGGGAAAACTCCTTCATAAAACTCATTCTTATCATGTCAGTAACACCACTCCTGAATGTTACAGACATTGAAGGAGAGAGCAAAATATTTTCATAGTGGTAAGTTCGACAAGAAAAGATAATAACCACCTTATTGGAAACAGATGCTTTACACTGCTATGCTATAGATAAAGTTGTGTCAGCATTTCCATATAAGGCCTCACTGTTTCCAGCAGTTTTCACGCTGGCAGGCAACATTTCTTCATCAGCTAACAAGATACAATCCCAGGAGTAACCTGGGGATAAAGTCTTGGGCTAATGTTGGAAAAGAGAGAAGGAAGGTGTTTGTGGGGGCAGATTGACAGAGAAAGTGATAATATCCCAACAGTTCACTGATTTCTACCAGAAATGAGTCACTATGCGAGGTCGTATCTCAGTCTGCTTCTGTGGATGTTCACAGCACAATTGTGGCCACTTCACTGATGCAGGATCTCATTTGTGTGTGTACAACTATTCATATACAATTCCTATTTTTATGAATAGTTGTGAAACAAGGATAAGATTTGCCAGAAACTGAAAATAACACAGATAAAATCGATGTGATAGATGGAAAAGGCAACGTCCTAACAAAAGTAATAAATCTTGCTTAATGGATGAGCCATCACAGATTTCACTGCTGCTGAAACAAACCCCAAATTAACAAACAACATAGATACTTTTTTGAAAACATTAGTTCGGCTTTGTCCTTCCTAAAAGCATGTAACTGCTTGGATCTAGAACTTACAATTACCTAGGATAATTTCATGTATGTACACTAACTCTATCTGTTGAAAATGAATGGCTATTTTTAAGACCTTTGTGAAAAGTAAATATAAAATGCTTCTCTTACCATTCAGTTTCAGATCCAACCCAGAATTCAATATTATAGTTTAGAGCCCTCTAATTTAACAATCACAAAAACATTTGTTAACCTCATTGAATTTGAATAAAAGGCTCTCCTCTGTATGCTTACATAATTCACTTCACATTGACTATCTCTCTGTTGTTCTTGTGATAGAAACTTTGGGGTATACAAATCTGCTCCTATGTTTGGACCACAAATCCTTTCTTGACAAGGCCTTTGCTCACTGCTTGACAGAAGACTTTTTGACAAGGTTTGTTTGTGATTGGAGTGGTTTGGGTTTTTACTGTTGTGGAAGACACTAAAAATGAATAATGAATAATAAACACTTTTAACATGGCAGATTAAATTTTAAAGATGCTGCAAGCTACTGTAGTTACTCTCATATATAAAACATGAGCATGTACAAAGTGCAATAAAGGTTGCACCCACCTGAGGTTAGGTAATCGGTTTTATATATATAAAAATTAATACATAGATCTGTTCAGTGTCTGGGAAATCCCACAGAGACAACTTTTAGAAACTTGAAAATTGTTGCTTTGTTTTTGAGCGTATGAGTAAGCAAGCTGAACACGGAGTTCTGTGGTGTTTTGGCAGGGCTGTAGCCTCCTGTACAGTTCTGTGCTACTAAGTGTGGACACAAGAAACTGATATAAACTTGTGTTTACTTTGGGGCACAGGGTGAAGATTCACTGCAGGACAAGTGGGGAGCAGGTTACTACTAAGATGAGATGCACCCCAACGTGCACAGCTGATAAACTGCTATATTACATTGAAATTGTTATGATTTAATACAATAGTAAGGAATGTAAACATGATAATTTAAAGATACTATGGAGTATGTTTTGCAGTTTTTCTGATTTAATTTTCTTCATCCAGGAGCAAACACACAAAGTGAAAATGATCAACATCAGGAGTAAGTCTGACTCATGGCTAAAAATATAGTATGCCAAAAGAGAGACTATTCCTTGGGCACTACAAAGTATACCTTTATTTTTAAAAATGAAGAGTAAAATTTCAGAAAAGCATGATCAGATAGACTCCTATCAACAAGGTTTGGCAATGCAAAATACCTGCTCAGTGTATTAGAAGAACAATGTAAGTTACATAGTTTCAAGGCTGACCCACATAGCATGAATCTGTATGTTTGGCTGCTATGTTGTAACCAACAGAAAACTATAAATAAATTGGGTTGGGATGCATCCCTCACTTTGAGGCATTCCTTGGGTATCAACACTTGAAGAATATAAACTGCCTTGTTGTTTCAGGGCCCCTTAGACTCTTGACGCTAAGCAGAGCAGCATACTGTACACTCAGTGCAGTCTAGAATTCAAATACAACTTCCAAAAGCACATAGCTCAGAGATTGCTTGTACTTCAGAGAATCTTCTCAACAAATCGGAAAGGTGACCGCCAGTGAGATGCAGTTATAGCATCAATAAGAGAGGAATAATAAATAAGAAAATTCAATTCTAAAAAATAATCATGTATAGCTGGTTCATATTTGGCCATTGTAACTAGCTAAAAATCTTAATAGTCTTCAATTTTGAATAGAAAACCCAGAAATACTTCCACTCATACGTTACCATTTGTTCATCAAGAAAACACACATCTCTAAATATAAAAAAAGATATTTCATAGAGATGGCTACAAATGATCAAACTGAAATTATGCTGTAAAATCCTTTTTGGCAACACTGGCGTTTTTTGATTCAACCTTCCAAATGGATCAAAAGCTTTGGCTTGGTATGTATCAACTCCGTACACTATTAGATATATGTGTAGAAACAATGATCTCCATAATGACTGTCCATCATTTTGTAATTACATTTCAAGATACAACACAAATGATATTTCTGTTAACGGTGTTCACCTAATCTTAACTGCTGTTAGTAGGCCACGTGTTACTCATTTTTAAAGAAACAATATTAAATATGTAATTAAAACTAAGGATACTGATTGGATTCTGAACATATTCAATTGTCTCAAAATAGTTTTAATCCTCTATAATTTTGTAGTTGGTTTGCTTATTAAACTTCAATAAATATTTTTGGGTTTTACTGTAGTGGTTTAGCCCTGGCTGGAAGCCAGACACCCACCAAAATCAGTCTTTTACTCCCCTTCTTAGTTGGACAGGGGAGAAAATATGTATTAAGAGGCTCAAGAGTCAAAATAAGGACAGAGAAATCATCCAGTCATTAACGACGCGGGCAAAACAGACTCAACACAGAGTGCAGAAGAGAAAGCTAGCTAATTTATTACACTATGCTAAAGAGAAACAGAAAACCCAGAGTCAGGAGTGCAACCAAATATCTTAACACAAATGCAACCAGGCAAACACTTTCCCCCCACCACTCCCTCCTTAGCAGACTTTAGTCAGAAAATTTGCTCCCTTCTTCCCTCCCGGTCACAGCCCAGGAGGGGCAGGGACTGGGGAAATGGGGGTCTCAGTAACACCTTCCCCCCACCCCTCCATTCTAAGCAGACTTCCCTTTAGCCATGATTTTGATCCCTTCACCCCCCCCCCCAACTCACAGTACAGGAGGGGGAAGAGACTGGGAAAAAAAATGGGGTTCTTGGTTACTTCTTTATAAGCTGTTTTCCTTTTCCAGATCTTAAAACACCTCTACCTCTACAGCACCTCTAAATCTACAACTTAATGTAATTTACTTAAGATGAGGAAGTCTTTTACATATCTACCTAAGGACTTACATGGCCCCTTAGAAATCATCTTCATTACATGCAGTTAGAGCAAAGAAACAAGTTACAGAAACCACAGAGCAGGAGCAGAGGAAGATCACTGGAGGAAGATCTCCTGTGTCAGACTTGTGCATTCACACCTTATCACACTTGGTTTAGCAGTTTCAGGACTCTTACACAAGCAAAGAAAGTTACCTGTAATAGAGCTGATCTGTGTACATGAAAGCAAAAAGCACCCCATCAACAAAAAAACCCACAAAACACCCCACTAATCTGCCCCCTAGTCTGACCAACATTACAGATACAGCCTTTTCCCCACACTGGGCTAAATATCACTGAAAGACTTCCCCCAAATCTCACTGAAATTTACTGGAATCCTTTGATCCTCTGTAAGAGGCACTGCAACCTGCTAAGCTGTAATGGGGCCAGCTCCAGATCCCTGGACAATATTAGGTAATAACCATATTATAGTCAGCCTTTAAAAAAGCCCCAAACAGTAGGACAAGATTTCTAGTACATGTGACTATTGCAACATATGATAAAATATAACAATTTACCCATTCTAAGTAATAGAAATCCCTGTTGAGCTACAATGCTTTTATTGAGGCACAAAAGAATACTGAAGATGATGTGATTATGTCATGGTACGAACAGAACAGTGGATAAAAGAGATGACACATTTAAACACATATAACCCTAGGCAAATGCTGAGGTTCCAAGACTTCCAAAAACATGCAAACAGACAAGTCCTATTAGATGCCACTGACATTATCAAGAAGCACAGATGAGAGCCAAATGTCCCCAAGAACCTCATCTGTATCTGAGTGACTGCATTTTCCCATTAGATAGGTGAGGAACCATGAAAAACAACTCAGAGACACCTTAACAATTCTTGAGAAACTACAAGAATGAGGCACGTTAAGTTTTTTAACAATGATGCACAATCAATAAAATCATAGCTCAAGCATGGATCCTACAGGGCCAGAACAGGGCAGAGACAGCAGGATGCTGCAGCAGGCCACCAGGCGCCACAGAAGCCAGCAGTCACCCCACAAACTGCCTGGATACCTGCACCAATGGAGCCCTTCAAATAGTCAGCTCATAAACTTTATCAATTAACTGGTATTTAATGACTACATTCAACTGAATACTTTTTTTTTTTTTCCCTACTGCAGATAGTCTAATAAATGTCACTTTTCTTGAAAATAGCCAGTTTGCATGTAAGGAAGCTTCTATGCACCAAAGTGGCAAAAACTATCTGTGACCACAGGCCTTGCAGGACAGCTTCATCTCAAAAGCACGGGTCAATGAGACTCTGAAACACAGGCGTAGGCAGAAATCTGTTTTCAAGAAATCCAGAAGCCAAACCATTGTCCTGTGGTAAACTCTGACCCATCAGATGGAAACTTCAGATTTCACAAAGCAGTTTGAAAGAAACTTGACAAGAATGAGAAACAGATAACTAATGATTTTTCCAACACAAAACAAAGCCGTGTATTGTCTTCTAAATTGCTCTGCTGATGCCCATGCTGAACTAACAGATGAATCCATTTCCAAATCAAACCCTAAGTTTTGGGTTAATTATTCTTCAAAGATTCTCTCAGCCTTCATGAACATCTGTTTTGAAAACTTTAAAAGTAAAGCTGAACCCTCTAGCAAAGTATTTCCGAGAAGCAACTGAGCTTTGTTTAAAAATAGCATAACTGTGTTTAAGGTAAGTTCAGCTCAATTTACAACATAATTAGACTTCTTTTCATTTATGGCAGATATATTTTTTGGCTTTCAAATCCCCACAGGTTCAAAAGCCATCCTACAGCTATTGTTTCATTTTCCTTCAGCGAATGGCTAGTAAATCTCTGATCAATACCTCCAATAAGCACTCTCACATGAATTTCCATCCTCACAGAAAGCCTACCCATCTCGAGACAAAAGAGCTTCTGTGCCACGTTTTATATCTATTTTTATATCACAGGAGCTCATTTTTCTAGGCTGTAAGTGGTAGTTTCCTGCCAGATCCACCCACGCATACTGCAGTTTCTCATGGTGAACACTTCAAAACACCCAGAGGATGAATTATGGTTTAACAAATATCAAAAGATCTCTACCTAAGGAAACCACTGATCTAAGTTTTGCAACTGAAAGTTCTAGCACACGGTCCATTTTCTGCTTCTGCATCAGCTCTCCGTATCAACGTACGTGAAAGTACCCCCTGTGGACCGTTACTATTGCTCAGTCTTGGATCTTCTCTTTTCAAAAGAAAAAGTAAATCCTTGTAATGGCACATCACCAGGAGTGGGCAGCTAGGAAGCCAAATTATTAACACCATTTTTATCCTCCATTTTCTTTGCTCTGCCTACAGGTTC
The DNA here is from genome assembly GCA_027925045.1 of Hypotaenidia okinawae. Lineage (NCBI taxonomy): Eukaryota > Metazoa > Chordata > Aves > Gruiformes > Rallidae > Hypotaenidia > Hypotaenidia okinawae. The sequence continues at coordinate 8,900,416 of BSDF01000007.1, forward strand.
AGACTGCTTCAGTTACTTCATCACTGAGTGTAACAAATGTATCTAGCAAAACTCTCCCCCCTCTTACCAAAATATTTATAGAGTAAAATTTAAGAAGTTGATTATAACAAGCAATACCATTTTTTGTGTGGAGGAGCTTGAAATATCACTTTGAAAATCATTTACTTTGAGACAATAACTTCATTATGTGATAGAGGAATGCTCCCTCAGACATGACTTAAGGCCAGAAAGGAAGGAGCAATCATCAGCTATTTTGTACTGCAAACAGGTGGTGAGTACTTAAAATTCACAGACATTCCTCTTATTTCCCCTGATTACAGCAAATACCGTATTTTTAAATCCTTTATTTCAATTTATTTACAATCTTCATGTCTGTTGGAAAGCATAATGAATACCTGCTGAGATATTTAACAACAGCAAACCAAACCATCACTTGCCAGAAAAACTTCTAAGGTCTGTAGCAAAAATCAAAATGATGCTGCAGGAGTTCTACTGCATCTAGGTCTCCTAATTACAGCCTCTATTTACAGCTTACTAGCAGCACTGCCTTTTAAGTGTTCTCTCTCATATGGTGTGTAATAACACACCCTGCTGCTATTTACTATCTTCTGGCACTAGCTGCTATCTCAGCCAGGCCAGGGATTCTGTCCTTTAACCCCTGGGACTCAGGTCAGGCCCCAGGAGATGGTGACAATCCTCCTTGTGGGAACGCCAGACCAATCCTATGGAGAGCACTGTTCTCCATTGCTGAAGGGGTGTGAAACCCAAAGCAGCTGAATAACACACACTTGCAATTAACAAGCTCATTGTTCAAGATATATTATCTGTTAGGAAGTTTTCTCTCAACTGCTCTTTAAAAGTCATTTTAGTACTTCAGACATCTGTCTTTAATGGCAAACAGCATAAAGTAACATGAGATTCCTTTTTCTCTTCCTATTTTAAACTAAACCAAGTATCACCTCATATTTACAAAGAAAGTACTGAAAATATGGATCTGAGCCTGAACCAGAACTTTGAAGAACCCAAGATAATAACTGCTGTTGGCAAGACAAATACTGATAATCTAAATTATTGACATGGGACATTATTTAACCGTTTACCAAAAAAAAAAAAAAATGTGGACAGGGTACTAAAAGCTGCACAATCTCTCCCAGGAATTTCCTCACATACAGCAGTGCTTTACTACCACATTACAATGAACATTGCTCCTCAAGTGAGTATTCAGATCCTTTGTGTGTTCAGGAGTCCATGATTTCAAGGAACATGAGCCACAGCCTGAAATACTGTTTTCCCTTTTTCCTTCCATTAATTAAAATCCCCAACAAAATTTTAGTTTATGACTCATGTATTACATTATTTTATAATATCCCACTCTGTACTGGAATGCATATATAATAAAAGGAGAACAGACACAATGACTCCAGGATCTCATTAATTTTCAGTTTTTGATGGATTTCTATGCATGGAATTTTTTTCTTTCAAACAGCCTAGTCTGGAAATGTACCAAGTTCAACATACTACACTCAACTGACTTTTAGTAGATGTTCATACTAGTTAAAAAAAATGGACACTGTATTAAGAGGGCAGGCCAGCAACAACTGAGCATTGGAGGTTTACGTTTTTTTAAAAACTCAAACTCATGTGAGAGGAGGCATGAAGTTATTTGTATTCAAAGTAGACAATATTATTGTCAATCATTCTTCTGTCCTTTTTTTATTTATCAAAGTGTAGCAATAGAAAGATGCATTAAAGACAGAAACAATTCATTTAGCTGTGTGAGAACAGCTGTCTCTGTCATAAGGATAAAATGTATTTGAGAGTGCTGTTTAAGGAAAAAATCTAGGATGTTATGATCAACATATAACTGACTGGAAACTTCCCTCAAAAAAAGAGAAAAATAAGCAAGTTGGGGGAATTCTTGGAGATTTTTTTCCCCTTCATGTTTGGGTGGTGTTGCTAGCATGGCCACCAATTTCTAGCATATACTCATTTCAAAAATATTTCTTAATTTAATCGTCAAATCAGTCTTCCATTGTAAACTTTAAAGCCATTATAAATGTCTCTACCAAACCTGAATTCACAGAATCATCCATATAGCACCACAATCTAAAACCAAATAAATGAAATGTATATCAATCACAGTGCATATTAACTGTGTATAATAAATTACTTATAAATCAATATGAAGATATTTAAACCCAAACTGTTTACATAGCTCCTTGAATGTATTTCCAAAAGGATTTCATGTAAGCAATGTTCATGTACAGAGCACAGAAATAATATACAGCCACTCATGGTAACACTACTAAATTGCACAGTAATCCCAGAGTATCTCTGCATGAGTAGTAACAGTAAATACTAGCTTATAAAAGTCTCCATTTGTACTGTGCCACAATATCAATTCTCTCAGCCAGGTAGCTTCAGCTTGTAAGAACCAGATGTATTTTGAACCATTACCTTCATGCCAGGAGGTATCCATCTATCCATCCATTTGAAACATGGGCAAATATTTGGCCCTCTTATTTCAGCAAGACAAGAGGGATAAGGGTCTAATGATCAAAAGATGGGGTTCCCTTCCCTTGAGCTATCTGCAGTTACACAGGCACCTAACATAAGACCTCAGCAATGAACATCTTGGGAGGATGAAAGCAGTACTAGAAAAAAAATGTGTTCACCATGGAAGACTGAGAACCCTGCCCAAACTTAGATTTTCACAGTTCAGTATAGATTTCAGCCAATCAGTCCCAATATTTGCCTTTCTCTGCACATTAATCTCTATCAATTATGAACAGGTTATAGGCTTTCTCCCAGTTTATCTGGCAGAGATTCAGGCAATTCTCTCAGAACAGCATCCCTAGCACAAACCAGTAAAGTGGTTTTCAACCTGTGGTCTCTGGGTTCAAAAAAAAGCAACCATGAAAGTAACTACACTGATGTACAAAGCGCATCAAGCACAGAGGCAGCAGTGTGTCCTGGCAACTTGGTCTACTGATCTTCCAAACCCAAGCCCTGAGGGCATCAGTGCCCCTTTCTAAACCATCCTCCAATGCTTCTTCCTGATAAAAACCAGGGCACAAAAGGCAATGAGAAAGACAGCATTGTGGAAACTGGCCTTTTGCCCCAACATGGAAACTGGGACATGGTTAGGATGGGCACCTCAGCCCTTCAATTTAAAGAAAGCTGGGGAAAAAGCAAATACATTGTTGGTAGATTTATACTGCTCTATAGTACTCTGCACCCCCAATAATTTGAAGGGCCCCTATATAAAGAATGCTGAAAAATTATGACCCCAGGAATCAGCTGCTCTTAGCAAATCTGTCTGGGTTTCCTTTCCTGCAGTCACTGAACCCCTGCTCCCCTGCAGTTCCCATAAATTTTGTACCCAGAGAACTTGATGAACATCATGAGAGATTGATAATGGAAAATTCCTTTACTAACCCAATCATGGAAAAAAGCAAAAATAAAATCTACATTTCATGCATCTTTGTAATTGATTACATCCCACCATAGTATAAAATAACAAAAGCACATTTTCCAGTATTTTAATACATATGGGAACCTGAGACATGGTCAGAAAGACCACTTCATTGGGAAATAGCTTCAGTCTTCCAGAGTTCAGAAAACTATTCCATTTCTTTAAAAATATCTTCCAAATCCCAAGGCAGATTAAATCCAAAAGATGTGGAATAAAAATCAGTCTGAAGGCCCAGGTTAGCACAAGGCTTGATGAGATTAATCTTCAGTCCTTGGCCAGGGTTTATTTTCCTTCCCATTTATACTCAACAAATCACTGCTTGTGCTTTTTTTTTATTATTATTATTTTTTATTTTATGTTATTAACCCTGACTTACTCAAAATAAAGAAAAATTCTTGATCCAGGCTATGGCACCTGAATCAGGGCCATTCATTACAAGAGCCAGCAGAGACACATCACTTAGCAATACTTCAACTGCGTGCTTGACACTTCTTTTTGATCTCATACCACCCATGTGAAGTTTATGGGGAGCAGAGTTTGTGACCAGCACGCACTACTAAATAGGTAGTGAGAGAACACCATTTCATAGGCACTTAGGGCATTAACCAACACCAATCAACACCTAATTTATAAAGCACATTAAACGTGCTTCACAGAAAAATGCACAGAAATGCCAGATACCTGTAGAAACCCATGTGGGAGTATGAACAGCCCACCAAGCTGGTGCTCTGGGAGGGAGCTCCAAAGAGCTTTTAATCACGTATACTTAGCGATTCCTAAATGCAGTGTCTGGAAGCTCACCATGCAGCATGTTTGGAAAATGAAAAGCAGACACATGAGGAGCATTTTCTTTTCAGGAAAGTAATGCCCTGCTAGTTTGATGCCTTTTACAACTCAACTGCTTCAGGTTTTCAGTTATTAAAAATGTTTTGGACTGGATCTTCACACATTGAGTCTTTCAGTGTCACTAACCACCACAGACCATATGTAAAATGCTGGCAAGTTCATCGACATGTGGCACTTCCCAGCACAGAATCCGACATGTTACTAGTCACAGAGCTTACTTAAGTCAGCGGCAAAATTCCCAAATGGAATTTGCCAATGGACTAGGTCTTTCTGAAGAGCATTTTTCTATCCAAGTAATTCTTTCCACTGGAGATGAAATAGCACAGTTAAAGATCACGTCAGTTCCCTCTCCTTATTTCAGCTTAGAACAATAAAATGCATTCTGTTTGGAGCTAGGAACAAACAACTTACATGGTTTGCATGCAGCTTGCACCAAAGCACAAAGCAATATATTGGTAACAGTGATAATAAAAGGAGATGGATTCATGGAGTCCAAATAACCGTGTGCCTTTAAGATTTTTTAGAGACCACTACAAAGTTTTTCTTGCAAAGATACATGATTGTGTCAGTGAACCAGAGCAGTGTCCAAGCAGCCCACCACCACCAGCCACAGGATTCATCATATGAGCTGAAAACTTCAAAGCCTATTAGGGCAAATCAGTAATAATCCCCTGCTCACTTACAGACTTAGTTCATATATAAAGGATGACATATTTTATAAAACACTATCAGAAATCATTGTTCCAATGCTCACTAATCTATCCTTTCCTACCTGCATTAGCTTTGCAGAGAAGAAAAACTTAAACCTCATCTCAGTACTGCCAACCAGCCTTCCAGGCCCTGAAGGCAGCTTTCAGTAGTCACCATGTTACTAAAAAAGGCAAAGGCAGCCAAATCGTTTTACCTAACTTGGTCTGGGCACATAAGCAAGAAACAGCTTGTAGGAAGAGGTCTTTGATCTGATCTATCAGCATAGTTAGGAACACAACTCAAGCTTCCTTCTGAAATAGAAGCCACACATTTGACAATAGTTTCCCAGAATTTATTCAGACAAATATCCATCAAACCATCTCCCACACACATGCAAAGCAAAATATAGGTATTACTGCAGCACCAAATACCTTATTTGTAATAAGTTTGAGACTAGTTATTTTAAAACTCTTGAATGTAGCTTCTTAGCTGTCATTTACCTCTGAAATTTGGTCAGTGATAATTTATTTTTTTTTGCAGAAAGAGAATAACTGAACAGATCTGCAAATGTCCGTGAGCAATGGTACAAAAAGACATTTAGAAAACATATTAGGCCACACTGTATTTAGTTTTAGTCTGGTTGGGCCTTTACAGGAACATCAAATACATGCATTATATGTTCTAAATCCTTCCCGTTTTGAGTATGCATGTATCCTGTGCAATTTGAAACATCATATAAAGTGTCTACCTTAAAAATAAAAGGCAAAATTTTTAAAACTTCACTTAGAATTAAAATTTATCTAGATTTATTGATTAACTATAGATTGAGTAGCCTAACATTCATGGCTTTCACCATGACTTATGAAACCACCTATTTCTCCAGCTATTCAGTAGCATACATTTATCATAACAACAATACTCCTTCCAAAGGATATTATTAAGCATACCTATTGTTCCATTATTAAAAAAAATATTAATATGTTGTGTAATATATTCTATTCTTCTCTTACATATGATCCAAATTATGACATCTTTCAGTATTAAGGAGTACTGCATAGGGGGCGCATTACCCTAACTGTTCCCATGATTTCACGATGAGTCTGAAGATGCATGGCATTTTTCTTAAAACTACAGATACTGGGTAATAGAATTTACCATAATTTAAGCTGCCATGAAAAGAAAGAGATAATTCTAGCCCTAAGGCTGAGGAAAAAAGCTTCAAAATAGAAACTCTGTTTAAAAACACAAAAAAAAACCCCAAACAAGCCAAGGTTGGGGGAGCCTAAAAAGCTCAAGAAATGCAGAAGGCCACTAGAAAACTAAAAGACTGAGCTTATGATTCTTACTCTTTTTTAAACATGACTCATAATTTTACAAGGTTTTGGGCTGGAAAAACTGATATATTTCTGTTCCATTAATCACTTTGGAAGCATGCATTCAAGATTGCATACCCTCTCTCACCAAATCCCAGCACATTCTTGTGTCTCTTCAGCTTCCGTCCCATCCATTCCCTAAAATACTCCTTTCACCATCCCCTAAAATTCTCTATTGTACTTTCAGAAAGGAAACACCTCAAACCCTGCAACTCTCTTCCTGTCTAGGCTACTAGATTGCAAACTAGTCCTACCCTGTTCATGTTCCTTACCTGATATAATTGTGGTTGTTTGGAGTGAATAAATGTAGGTAAGAGATAACTCCTAGTAAAAAACCCACTAAAATATATAAAAATAAATTTGGTTTCTTTGACAAGCAAGAAGACAGTTATTTTTAGTGCTTGTTTCAGTGGGCTTGCTTATTTATTTACAGTAGGAAAAGTAGTATTAGAAAACACACCGGAAAATCCCACTGGAGACAAGATTGACCACCACTGTAGAACACTACCTCCCACAGTTACTTCACTTTACTTTAAAAAAACAGAAATTAGGGAGATAAGAGTGCAACTGTTCATAGACAAGCATTCATTTGCCGTTTACTATAAAACTCAACTGGGTTCCACCCAAATCTGAAATCTAGAAGGAGGTCATCTGAATTTAAAAACTTTCAGGCTAATTTACAGAGAAGTTGAAATAATCTTTTAAGGTGTTCCTGAATTATATGTTGCCCCTTGCTAGAATTGTGTCCTTCACTCTGTTTCCTCATTTCCTAACACCCAGGAGGAGTCTGCTCTGCTTATTGTCTCAAACTTCTGAAAAAGGGACCAAAAATGCATGAGGCAAATTGTAACCAAGACATTCCATACCTTATTACTGCACTGAAAGACACCCAGGTACTCAGAACTTGCGCACTAACACCACAGTTACCTGACTGCATGTGGTAAATAAGCCATAAGGAAGATCAAATATTCTATCCTACTGCCACATACTGGTAGCTGTATGGAGAATAATAAAGTATGGGGTAAAAGTTTTAAAACTTTAAAATTCCTCCTCCATAGGTCCATATGAGCATTCCCTGTGTGAGAAGCTTTTTCACTCTACCTCCTTTGAATCTTCCTTGCTTCATTTAATTTCTGTAGTTCTTAAGGCCATGGAGGCTGGATCATACCTCCCAGCAAGATTTGTGCCATGCAAAGCATAAGACTTCCATCTGGAAAAGGCATGATGGAGCTGGATGCCCTGTTTCACTAGATACACGCCTCCTTCCATAGTTTGCAGGGGACAAAGTCAGATTTCCAGTAAGCTCCCACTGATTTTCACTTGCTGAAAGGTGTGAAGAAAGTGCCACAAGGTGATTTTATTTCTGAGTCTAGTAAGCACAGAACGACTCTACTTCAGTGACCAAGTTTCACAATCTTTCCATGACAGCTGCCATGGCCTTCCTGCAAGCAGTCTGCACAGGGTGGCCAGTGAATCTTAAACATCCCTCTAAAATCATTATGACAAAACCAATAAAGAGCCAGTGGAGGCATCACAAACAACTAGCGTTTCCTACTTCAAACATAATGGGTACAGCTAAATCCTCACAACTGTGAGTACTACACCATTTTCAGCATACTAGGAAATCCCAGCTAATCAACTCCACACATGTAAACAGGGCCTTGCAGAACACTTTTTCATATGGGCTTGTATATTTTTCTTCTGTAAGGCTGCACACATCCCCTTTGGGCATGCAGACTCGGTCATTCAAGCAGGACTGAATGCACACAAACCACAGAGCTGAAGGAAGGTCTCAGCTATATGCTCAAACACAGATGCTGCACAGAGAACTGAGTGGCCAGTAACTGCCCACATGATTTTATAAGCCGGTCTGCTCATCTCCCCTGCACATAAAGAGAAAACAGTCTCCCACATTTTGGCTGCATTTAATCTATTATTTTTGAGAGGTTAGTCTTCTACATATAAAATATGGGCTTAATAGCAGTCATCTGCAGGAACAAGTGTTCTATCTGGTCAGGTTTAAGATTTGCAACAGCTAACTTCATAAAATTTAATGAGATCTTCAAGAGCAACAATATTAACTGCATTTCAGCTTCATGACATTAACCACAACTACTATTATCAGCATTGGATTTTTCTTTATTTTTGTTTAGTTCTAGTTTTCCATTTCAAAACACTTTATTAGTAACCAAGCTTTAATTAACTGCATATGCATTTCCTCAGTTTCCAAGAAAAGCCCAACATCAACATTATATGTATCAGAAGCACGTAAACATCTTCCAAGTCCTATCTTTGCTCCCATATCCTCCTCCCACAAAACATCCACATGCTTGCACAAAACAACATAAAAGCACACACACACCCCAGTTAATAAATTCACCTTTACTCAACTTCAGGCGTACCAAGTATTCATCATGTTCAGCGATCCATGAGCATGCAAGGGAACACTTTTTTGCAGTATCAAGCAGTTTGAACTTAGTTTACCTTCCCACCCTGTAGAAAACAACTTAATTTTAAATAAAAGGGAGCTCAGGTATTTTGCTGTAAAATCCTTTCCAGGTCACGAGAACAGAAAAAGCTCAATGATGAGTCCTGGCCTGCCACCGGTCGCGTGTTTACTGTCAGGTTCTGGCAGGTCTGCACTGCTCACAGTCAATTTTCCTCAAACTGAAATCCTGACATGTCAGGTATGCTATTTATATAAGGGTTTACTTTCTGCTTGATAACCATCCTGGTACAACTGAATTGTATCCCTGAGCCTTCAGTCCTGCTCAGGCTTCTTGCTCTCCTGCTCTGGACATCCACCTTATAACATGAACCCTGCTTGCTTGGTCCTCTAGACCAGTACACCCTTGACTTCCTTCAGTGACTGACCATCACTCTCAGAAACCACAGTGCCTTGCTGAATCTCTCACGACATGTTATACAACTTTCTGCTCACTATTACCCTCTCAATATAGATTTGGCATGTAGAAGGATTAACTTGCCTGTCCTTTTTGTTCTGTAGTTGCAACATTCTTATTAGTTGTCTAATTTTCTAATTAACTCTTCACACTCAAAATCTCAACCTGCTTCACAGTCAAGGAATTTCTTGGCACCCTGTAAGATTCAAAATTTCACACTAAGTGCTTTAGTGACTTAAATGAGTTTGTATGTTACCCTTCAAAACACAATTGCAGGATTGCATGTGACAAAAATAAAGCCTTCAAGTGCAAGACAGCCACAAAAAGCATATATAGACAGCACAGAAGAAAAGCTTAGGGCAGGCACACATTCATCAACATATTGGGCTTGATTCATTTGGTTAACATATGTCAAAGTGTGCAAGACGTCTAAGTAAGGCTAGCAGGGAGGACCCATGCTCTTCTGGACTAGCAGTTGAAGGCAAAGCAGCTTCCCTAACAGCCCTAGATGCCTACATTTAAGTGACTGTCACATCCCAGGTCCAGCCTAGCATGTCAGTATAACCTTGAAGTAAACCACACACTTGAATATTTTGCTGGACAGAATAAAACCCGTGGGTGGAACTGACTGCAAAAACCAACTCAGTGCTCCAGTGCCTGAGTCCATACTGCAGTTTATTTCTGCATCCATAGTCCCAGCGTATATAAAGCAGGCAACGACCACTTTTAATTTTACATTCTCATGTTGCTAAATTGCCCCAGTTTCCCAGCTCACATGTGTCTTCTGCATCCACAGAATAAACTGGTGAGAATTAAACTTATTTGCTATTTATTATAAATCTACTGAAGGCTTTTAAAGTCAAAATAATTAAGGTGAGATAAAAGCACTATAAATAGATATATGATAGATATATATGCTGTTTGCCTGACCACCGTGACTGGTGAAACAGAAGCAGGAATTCACTTCTGGCTGTATTTACTCACCCCCATTTGCAATATTTAGGGTCCGATCTTAACTTACAGAAAACATCTTTTCTAAGAGTGCAAATGCCTGTATGCGTCCAACAAGCTGTCACATGGCTCCACTGGCAGGTTCAGTCATGTTGCTGTATTCAGGATCCCAATTGGCACCTGTCTGCAAGCTTCATCCTCCTTTTGAACAACCTACACACAGGGCTGGGAGTTTTTTAGTAGTTGTAGAATAAATTGCCTTTTGGTTTGACTTGACTCCAGTTACAGCTTGCACACGCCTGGCTTTGCAAAAACCCAATGTCTGAATTCAAATCAAATTATTAGGTAATCTTCCAGTTGTAAAATTATTCAGAGCCTTAAGCCATGATTTGTCTTTTATTGCATTAGGAACACGAAAATCATTTACCAGGTAATTATTTTGCATAATTAACTTAAACCATTTGCTGCAAATTTCCATGAAGTTGGAAATATTTTGCTGATATGTAGTGCCTTCAGGAGAAAAGACAGAGTTTGCTAGCTAATTCTGAAGTACATACATAAAACTTCTGATGTAACATCGGACATAATGGAATCAGGGACATTATTTGCAGATACCGTGTCTAAAAATTACTACTAATAATACACTGATACCCCTTTTGAAATGCATTTGTTCCTGCTGATTTCTTTTTCTGTTCATTGAATGAATACAGAGAAGACAGACTCTCAAGTATGATGTACAATCTCTTCATAAGATTAGGATACTTACATCTGCATTACAGAAATTCTATACTATAAATATATATTGTGTATATTCTGAAGTATTTCAAGTGTGTAAATACAGTTTGAGCATTCTATAGTTTTAGAGTTGAAATTAATATTCTATGAGAAAATTATTTATTAAATTCATAATTTAAGGACTGCTTTTTTTCATTGTACCATAAAACAGCAATATTTTAAGATGGCATTTAATTTACATAAAATATTTAAGAGACATAATAAATTCCATTAAAGGTTATTAAGTGTTCCGAGGTTTAAAAAAAAACAACTCTCAAGGTTATATAATATTACTTTGTTCCTATTTTACTGTTGAGGAATGCATAGTATTTGAAAGTTGTCCCTTGTTTCTGGTTGTTCAGCTGGAAAGATGTCTTTTATTGTTGTTTTCTAATGAAATGATGTACAACTACCACTCAACCTGAAGTAAAAAGGGCAAATAAATTGCTCCTTTCAAATTCAGGCCTAAAAGTCTCCCAATTTAGAACACTGAAATCTTTACCTCTCTGAAATAGTAGGCCCATTCATCTTGAGATACTTTGAGGACAGCTACTCACCAAGTACATTCTTTCCTTTTTTTTTTCCTAGCTGGCCAACTAGAGGTCACTTTTCCGAAATTTGACCCTAGTTTGCACTAAGCTGGAAAGATACAATCACTTTTTTTCCCTCTAAAGCTAGAGTCTATTTAACACCTAATTTGTGTAAATTAATAGCTTTTATAAAATTTGGAAGTATTTTAAATATCAAAGTTCAGTTTGATATTTAACTTTGCTCAGTTTTCTCATTTCTCGGTAACGATACTGATTCTGGTATTACATTAACATCTTAACACAGGAGCTGGACTCAACAATCCTTATGAGTCCCTTCCAACTTGAAATACTCTATGATCATTTATTTCAACATTACTTGCTTAATCATACATTGTGAGAAGTCATGCAGTTATTTTATCAAAAGAAATTTGTTTCCAAAATTTGCCAAGGGTGATGCTGTATTTCATCTGCCTCTCTGGCCATGTCTTTAGAACATTTGAGGGAACTGTGCTTGTTTTCCTCTGAAGTAAGCTGAGATAGTAAGTCCCTACTCCTATCTGTATGCCTTGGAAAAGTCTGCCCTACTCCACTGAAGATGTAGAAAGCAAAGGAAGGGCACTGCAAATAATATTACCACAGGACCAAATTTACTTTTTAGGGTAACATCATTTGGCCATTTTACAATCACTCATTTTAGTTCCAGTTTATATCTCATGTGAATCAGATTCATGTCACCTTTACTAAAAGAAAATTAAAATTCTAAGATAAACTAAATAGACTACAGAAGATTAATTATGCTGGAAGTTAATTTACTGAGTAGATTTTGCTAATAATTTTTTAAGCATTTTAGAGATTTTTAAGTGAGATATCTTTGACTTACAAAAGCAGCCACATCACACACAACATTAACACTAGCACTGAAGGAAAACATCCAACCACGTACCTTTAAATGCACTGGAAAAAGCCCATCAGGTTTTTCTGAGTCACTCTGGGGAAAGTAACCTATCGATACTCTTCCCAGCCAGATGTCTCTGTAATACACTGCATGTCATATTATGTCCCACCCAATGAACTAAAGCTAAGAATTCCAGAAGACAATGGCTGAACAAATGTACTACCTCAGTCTGCTTTCTCCTCAGGAACTAACTTCAAGTTCAAATAAAAATGGCCAATCCCCATGTTTTTTGTCCCCTGCCTTTTCTTCAAGGACATTTCATCTTTTGGCCTGTTTGTTCCAGATGAAAAAATAGCTTCATGTTGCCCCAAAGCTGCTGAGTTTTAGCCTAGGAAACCACTGTTTTCATACTTAAACACATACTCCACAAGTGTTTTTTAAACTTCCCAACCATGGTTTCTGAAGAGATGACAAAGTAAGCTTTTCTAATGTCCTCTACTCTGTAAACATTTGTCTGGTCATCGCTAGTTCCTTCCATATCTCTACAGAAATGTGACTTCTCCACATTAAAGCTTTGTCAACATAGTCATGAAAAGGGAATCAACTGCTACACACAGAGTTATTTACAGTGCCTTCCCCACAACCATCCCATTTCTGGATTATGTGATACCTGGTTCACTGGAAAAAAAAAAGCAGCAGCCTAATATATAAAAAGGGAGTTATGGAAACTAATGTGATGCCAGAATATTAAGTATTATCAAATAGATTTCATCTCAGCTTCAACATACCAATTATATGAGACTGCTTTAATATATAGCTATAAAAATAAACACTGTGGACCACAAAGATTAACAGTTTCCTGCCTCTCCATGCTGGCTTCAAAATATTTTGATTGTGCCTGTGACCAAATCTAATGCAACTGAACACTTGTTAGAATGGAATTTTAGAAAGGTGATTCCAGTGTCATATTTTGTACTTCCGTTTTCCCAAACTGCTCATCTTTTTCCATCAAGCTTATCAACAGGGGAAATAAATAAAAAAAAAAAATCAAACTCTCACACACTCCAAAAAAACCCCAAAACACACCTAACAAAACAAACCTGAAGAGAGGTAAAAAAAATCACTGTTAACCTATTAACTGTAGAAGTAGGTCATGGCAATAATTCACTTGGTGTATGTATGCTTCCTTGCTTATTTCTGTTCTGGAATACAAGGTGTATTAACTAATACATAATATTAAACAATAACTTCAACCACATTACTTAGCTTTGACCCAATTCTGCAGAATGCTAAATAACACAGAAAAATTTAAGAACTTATTAAAACCCCCTAAGCTTTGGCATGCTAATCTAGAGCAATGCTGAAAGGCAGGCATACTTCTCTTTTCCTTTCCCCTGCCATTTCAGTGCTGGCCCATGATCCTGCAAAGTAGGCGACCAGCAAAACAGTAGCGGTCTCTTCCCAACGTGGGACTTGACTCTTCCCCCACCCCAGTTTCATGGTTTGTGAATTCTTTGGCCCTGTGTCCATTCTCTCCCATTTGCGTTCATTTCAAATCAAGTCAGCAGCCCTGGAAGCATGTGTGGCAGTGCTCTAGCAAAGGACACTGATCTTCCTGGCTTCAGGGGACAGTAGTTACAGCCCTTGTACCAGAGTCTGGGGTTATCTCATTCCTTTGAGGAATACTTGGACATGGAAACCAGTTAAGAAATTTCCCAATGGTAAGAAGTCTGAAGTCTAAGTACATTTTTTTCCTAGGAAATAAAGTTTGCTGAAATTAAAAGCTTGCTTTTGCAAAACAAATTAAATTAATTTTGTAACAATTTCCACCTCTTGTTCAGAAATACAGCAATTTAACCATAAGAGAAAAATTTTAAAGCATAAATTATCCCTAAACGTTCCCATAAAAGTAGGAAAATAAATACTATCTCACTATGCCAGCAGTCAAAAACGCCTTGTCTTTTTTAAATGATACACCCCAATGTTCATTCATCAGCATAATAAACGTTTTTTACTTTTGTCCCACATATTCATACACAGAATCCTTCATACAGGCTTTGCAGTTTCTCCCACCCTACTCCATTAAGAAGTGCCACATAGCAATCGGGGAATTTCTATACTTCTAGGAGATGACACGATCTCGAGGAGTTCAGATAAATACAATTAGCTTATCTGGATGTTAAACTTACCAGCTGCTTTTCTGCCTGACTTAAAACATGGGAAAGAATGACATGGTTGTTTGTGGACTTAAATACCTTACTTAATTTTGTTCATTTTACTGGACCATAAGCTTGATGATATCTCAATGCTTTATTTAAATAATAAACTATTTCAGTCAGGAGGACACAAACCAGCCTCCCATGGCTACTTTTAAGTAGAATTATTAGTAGTTTGACTATTACCTTCAGAATCTATTTTATGGCAACAGTTGGAGCCCCAGTGAGGGCTTGCCCAACTCCTGAGGGAACAGGCAAAAATATCTGATCCTGTCAGAAATTTACAGTGGTGTCAGTGGAAAAACAATGTAATGTGCTATAGATTGGGAATTAGCACACCGCCTGTTTCACTGCCCATCGTCTTCATCTCTGATGCAAGTTTCATCGTGCCTTAAAACCATCCATCTTCACGAGAATAAACAATATCTGGAACTGCATCAATTCACCACTCATATGAGGTCAAAACTGGGCCCAGCTTCTCACCCAGGAGGGTAAAAAGGTCTCTTTCACGTTCCCCAATTAGGACATAAAGAACTGTGAAACTTCTCAGTAACAACAACCCAACAACTGAACGGGGCCCTAATCCAAGCCTTAATTCAGATATTTCAGGCTACGTTGGATGAGGGCCCAAAAAGTAGCAAACAATGAATTGTTACATTTTTATTTGTTGCTTTTCCAATTCAAAAACATGTGCATTATGGGAGTTTCTCCTATCCTATTACAGCCCAGAGGTTAGGGAATATTTCCAAATTTATGGATGTGCTTTAGATGCAAGGTAAGCATTAGTAATGATATCATCTTCACTGCATGATTGCCGAATACAATTAGCATTAGCTAACACACAGCAATGAAGAGATCAGCATCCCACCAGAAAAATTTCCCATCGTTAATACACACATTATGATTCTACAGACAGTGGGGAGTGGAAAATAACATGTAGCACACCTGGTCTCTGGGTAATGTTGCAGACCTTTGACTTGCATAAGCTATTCCACTTAAGTAATGGAACCACTGTAATTTACACCAGATCCTTTCCAAGATCTGCCTCTTCCAAACAGAAACGTAATGACAATAAGTCAAATTATCTGCCTTGACATTGCATTTTTTCATGTATTAGTTACCCAAGTATGACATTGCAATCAAAGGAAAAATATACTGCAAAATTATTTGGTATAGAAAAAAACCCCAAAGAATCCTCTGCAGATGTGACCAACATCAATACCACTCAATTAAGCCTTTCAGAATTGTCCAGGGTGGGAGCTGGCTTCAAACACAGCATCTAGAAAACTGGAAAACTAACTCTGGTAATAGGATTTTTTTGGGGATGGAGGTGTGGGAGTGTTGGGATTTTAGCTGGGGGGTTTGGGTTTAGGTGGGGTGTTTTTTAAGACATTAAGATCAGGAGACAACTCCTCCCCACTGGAAGCATCTTGTTCCAAACTCCCTGATTAACATGCACCAGAATCCCATTTTTGTATCTCCAGCTACCCTAGCATGTCAGTAGCCAACAATCCTTGGGTTAATCTGGTGCCAAGAACAATGTTACCGTGTTTTCTCTTAGCAAAGTCAGAAGGCTAGTACTGTAGAAAGAACCAGGGAGACAGAAACAGGACTGAAATTCACACCATTCTCTCCCCCTAAATTAGCAACCCTATCAAACACCCTAAACATGTTATTACTTTTTACTATTACAATTCAAATATTGCATTTGACAAAAGTTTAATTACAAGAAAATATCTACCAAGGGAAAGTGGCTGAGAATATAAATTTTAAACATTTTTTTATAAGAAAACTGAGATAATCCTCAACTGCCAGCTCAATTCTGATCTCAAAAAGTTAAACGTAACTTACTCTATTGTGCAAGACACAGGTGAATGAAAGCAGATCCCTCATTTATTGGGATTTTAATCCTAGCTATGCTGGGAGAACTTGAGGTCTGAGACTCAGCTCACACAAGGAAACATCTACAGCATACATCAATGACCTTCTGCAGCAAAGTTCTGGTTTAGAAACAGGTTAATTTTCAAATGTCCCAGCGTGTTCAGTTCTGGGAGTTTGGTCCAGATCCAAACCTCTGGGCTTGTTTAATAAGAAGATTCCAGGCAGTCCACAGCTGACCCTGGCCAGTTGCACTGGAGCTCTAGCTTGCTGACGTGGAGGAGAAATACTGCACTGGGGACTGAGTAGCTCCAGATGCTGCTTCTCTCTTTAGAAAGGAAATTATAGTCTATAGAAGAGGAGCTTGGCACAGCCAGCTTTCTAAGCTAGGAAATTTCATAATCTATTGGAATACATTAACATGTACATTTTAACTCCAACAGAGACATAGCTTGTTTCTGGAACAATGTTTCATAGGGACCAAGTTGCAGGGCCTAAGGGAACACGAGGGGCTGGATGATTTAATTTCCCCTACACTAAGGCAGTTGGCAAACACGGGTATGGTTTGCTGGTTTTTTGCTTTTTTTGTTATGAATTGTGAGGATAATTGATGGCAGGTTGCCTAAAGCCTGGGATAGGCTTCCTTCATGAAAGCTGAAGTAAATAAATGGTGGCTTGCCGTTATTTTACTGGTTGTGTGAGTTCAGAAATAACAGAGTCCCACTTAGCCTTTAAAGGTATCAGCCTAAAGGTATGGAGAAGGGTCATTATAAACAGTGGCAGCCTGGAGGTCACCCTTGGATCAGTAACTGCTCCTGGGTCTCAGCACTGACTCCAGGCACAGCCTCTTCAGGTGAAAGGGATTCAGATTTCCAAGCAATTTTCCTAAGACCATTCCCAAGCTCTGAACTTCCATTTCATACTGCAGACCAGAGAAAAAATAAATAAAACCTGTGAACCGCTGGAGAGCTGCACTGAAAAAAAATTAAAAAGGCATGATTCAGTAATCAGCCAAAAGTTTTCTTGTGCAAATGAACCTGTTAATATTGTGTCCAAATTAGGGGTTTAGCATCTCAGTTATACACTAAATCTGCACAGGTGTCTCTCCCTCAAGCTATTTCAATGCCTACTGCATGAGAATTATTTCTACAACATGTGAAATATCTAGGGTTGCAAGGTCAGTGCCAAGTCGTACAAGAATCAAGTGTAGTTAAGGTTCTACTTCCCAATTAATTACAAGGTGAGAATAAAATTGCACTGTTTGAAATATTCTTTTGAAATTAGTTGCTTTACTTGCTTTCATACTAATCTATTAAGGATAACAAGAAAAATGGACATGTTTAACTTTTCCAATGTAGAAATTAACCCAGAATCATAATTAGGACTGTTGATCAATCTTCAGTTTTCTGATTGTTTTTTTCACAAATGGGAATCAGTAATTCACCTACAATGAAAAATATTTTGGAAAAAATGAGAAATTAAAAATTCTGGAATTCCCAGTTTGAACCAGTGCTGGACAGTGACCACTGTAAGAAGGTAAGCAGCAGGGCTGTCCAGTCAAACACAAATCCAAATCCTTCTCCACTGCGCTAAGAAACATCACATCACCAGAGTAAGCTTCTTCTACCCTCCTACTTATACTTTGGAGAGAAACTGCACCTTCAGAAGTCTCATAATGCCCTGCCCTTAACTGGCTGGCGAGTAATCACATTCACAATCAAGCCTGAAGCAGGCAAGAGATGTTTTTAAATGCAGAGCAATTAATTTCTTGATTGACTGAACTAAAAATACCAAAGACAAAATTCAGGTTGTGCTAAAATTTCTATAATTGGGAAACGACCCAATTGGAAAGGTATTAGAGAATGTCATAAAGCCATTCCTATTGCTCAGTACTCTTGTTTCTAGCCAAAATATTGAAACAGTCCATCTCACAGCAGTGCTATTACACACGATGTGCTGCTTTCATGGTGCAGCATTGAGGGAAAGCGCAGCAGAGGGCATAAGAACCCCATACGTTTCCCATAAATAGCTATGTAATTTCAACTTAACTGCACTGTAGGATCTATAAAATCCCTCCATGAAGTATATTTTCTATGCACACCTCATTCTTATGGTTGGCTAGATGTACATAATTATGTATGATTGGAGGTCAATATGGAAAACAGGCCTCATTCATTACTGGCAAGCTCTCTCCAAAAAGAATACACCCTGAGGAGCCCAGTGATCGGGCACAGAGGCAGAAGATCCAACTGGTATGGTACAAAGCCTGCAACTGCCTCATTGAGAACATAATTACTCTTCAGGCACTCTCAAGGCAATAAGTAAAATCCTGGATGCACACCTGGTAATAAGCAATGAAAGAACCATGTACATCATCTCTCTGGTAACTGAAGCATCTTCTTCCAAACAGCATAGCACACAGAAATGTGCAATGGTTTTAATACAAGACATCCTCCTGCAACTGATATAAAGGTGGTTTCTCAAGCTCACCATAACATACCCTCATCCAGAAGGTGGTCACTGCATGAATAAATCTCTAGGAGGGCCTTTCCCTAATGAGTACTTCCCATCAGTATCCCAAGGAAATATCCAGGTACTGCAGGGAGCTGGAAATAGATGTCTCATCACTCTGCAGTTCCATTCCCTTATCTACAAGCAGTGCAACATCCTTCCTAGCGCATGAAGAATTTAGGCATAACACATTGGCACACAGATTATTCTGGAAGAGGATGCCATTTTACTATGATGCAGCAATATACTTTCGAAATAATCCAGAAATAATACAGGGATATTAAAACATGATTAATGAGGCACTTAAGAAAAATTTCTCTTCAGCTTTCTACTTCCTGTTTTAAAACTGTATCAGTGCTTGAAGAACAAAAACGTTACTGCTGCCTTGAAATTCTAGTGCCAAGTTGCACGGATCACAAGAGCCTGTAATGCTGACTCAGAGGTGCACTGCACCCAAGCTAGGTTATGCTGTGCTTCACACAGGCTCCAAAACTTGCCTTAGAAACTTAGTCCCTTTGAATTCCTTTGAATCAGCCCTCAAGCGCCTAAAGTCCTGGTATTATCATTTTTTAATATTAATTTCTTATGAACACAGGTAACATCTTAAACTGAGTGGAAAACTACTGATTCATTTCAGGTAATTGCTAGGCCATTCTCCTGTGATTAAAGTAGAGAATATTCCTTAAATATGCAACCGTAGCTCAGGTAAAAGGCAGTTGTAATATAAAGAAAGTTTTTTCTACTCTCTGTTCTATTCTTAGTATTCTTATGCAGCCTGAGTGACATATGTACCAGATTGTTAAAGGCTTCACCAAATCTTTTGTTTTATTAGATAAGGGATGTTCATGCCCAGACCAAACAGCACATGTCAGCATACACAGCAGTCACATTTCTTTCTGCAGAAAGTTCCTCTGAGTAAGCACCATCTAAAGTGCTGGCACAACATATGACTTGAGCTTTAATTGCATATGACACATCAGAAATTTCACAGGCTACAAAAATCTGAATTTTGTAAACATGTCAGACTGTTCATAATACAGCAGCGAGTGTCTTAACACAGGGGCTGGAAAACTCATCTTGCGTTTAGTTGGATTGAAAGAAAAACATCATCCTTCAGGCACTCTGTGTGAAGACAATTCCCTTTCCAAAAGCAGAGCTGTCTGGTAGCAGGCTTCTACATGTTTCCCACAGGATAGGAGGAGAAAAAAGAAAGAAAGAAAAAAAAAAAAAAGAAAAGTGAAAACCAAGAAAACTAGAGTAAGCTAAAACAGGGGGAAAAAGCATTTTGAGGTAATACTTTGTGTTCTTCAGTAGTATGTCTACTGGTATGGATAATGGCGAGATCTACAATTTCTCCCAGCCCCAAATCTACTGCTAGGTGACAAAGATAGATAGCAGAGCTATGAAGAACGGCACACGCCTACATGATATGTGGGAACAGAGGATACATTTAATTCATTAAGACTTGAAAGAAACAATTCAGATGCCTGAAGAGATTGTGCTGCATTGCACAAAAAATATGAATACAATTGCTGTAATTCTACAGTATCTGTAATGAGCTACAGGTTACAGAGCGGTTGCATTTGACTATGTGCAATCCTGAAAAATTAATTTTGCTATTCTTAATCAATATGAAGATAATAGTTAAATTTTTCAGTGTGACAGAGGTATTGTCAGTCAGAACAATAGGCAATTTCTTTCATTAAACCTGCCTTAACCAGAGTTATGTGATACCATTTGTTGTTGTCCTCTCAGGGCAAGGTTAGTGGTACCAGAAGCTTTGCTTTTACAGGACGCATGAAGAGGCAAGGGAAGCTTCTTCTGCGTTGGCTCTCAAAGCATTTGCTATATCCGCATCTTATCTAGTAGAAGTAACTCCAGGAAAAAGAAAAAAAAACCAAAACAAGAAAAAACCCCAAACTAAAAACTGCCCTTCAAACCCACAGCACCACCACCCCTGGAAAAAACTCACCTTCCACCTATTGAGACAAGTCTAAGACAACCAGGCCTAAGCAAGATCTAGCCTTAAACTTCCCAGTTTGTTAGACATCAGAAGTGCTCAATAATAATTATCTATTTGTCTTGACTGACTATAACAAAATGCCTTAAAAGTCTCTCTGCCATTTTAATAAACAGTTATAAATCAATGTTATCTGCAAAAGCAGGAACATCAGAGTCCTGGTATTTACATTTCCTTGTGAACTGCATTACATTGTATAAACAAATGACTTCACAATTTCTAGGTCCTGCAGACTTCAAGATTTTTGGTCTTTTAGCTTCCACAAGGAAAGATATTTTTTTTTTTAAGTGCACAAACACACATGCAAGAATAAGATGGAGTGTTAATTTAGCCATCTTGTGAGGAAATAAAATTTAATTTGGGAAAAAAATCATTCTGATTTCTATTTTTTAGTGAACAGAAGTATAAGCTTTATGTTAAAATAAAAAATCATTGAAAACTAGCTTTTGTGAAAATGCACCCTTTTGCTAAATCACCCCAAACCCGTGGTTCCAAAGTAAATAGCTGAATGACAGAAACTGAATTACTTCATTAATCCTAACCAGATCCAGTTTTATATGATTATATTGGGAGATAACAGGGATCCATTAAAACCATACCTAGTTTCTTGTGAGAGGGTAAAAATGAAAGGAGAACATCCTTTACACATGGGCTCAAGACAGCCTTTACTTACACTGTAATTCATTGCAGTTACTGCTGCAGTGTCTCACAGTTCTCTCCAAGAACAAAGCCCTTAAGTAACTATTTGATTAAGCTATACACTCAGATCCTAAGACTGTCCCAGCTAATTTGAATATCACTGGCTTTTATATCAGAATAACAATACCCATAATCTTTCAGGCCACAGACCAGCTTTATTTCAAAAGCAGTCATCTATTTTAGCTATATTTTCAGATTCATTTTTTCAGACGTTTAAACATTTAACCTATGGGATATGTAGACTTTAAAAAAAAAAAAAGAAAAGGCAGCACAAGCAGAATGGCTTACTCCTTTTCTCAAGGAAATTGTTCACCAAGTAGTACCCATGAAGTAACTGGGGCTTTGTAAGCAGGGAGGTGTGATACAGGCATGAAGAGCAGCAGGATCTTCCTATCTCATGTGGCATTTTGAAACTGCGTACGTGTCATGTATTGCTCAGTTGTGATTCCTGTCCCAGTAAGAGAAAGGCAGGGAACTATCACACCAGACAGTTTCTCCTCATGGCATTGAGTCAACACTCACTGACATTTATAGGACTTTGAGTAAGCCACAGCTGTGTCCTGTTAGAAAACAGGACGGCAGGAGCCCCCCTTTCCAGGCAGTCACATTCCCTACTAGTACCATCGCTCCAGTCTAGAGCTCCTGAAGTATTCCTGCACTTCAGATTAGACTGTTACACACACCACATGTCGAGTCACTATCCAGATTAGGCACGCTTAATTCTGCCCAAAAGTTAAGTCTTTACTAAATCTGTTGTAGCCTCACATAGAATTTACCTTGAGTTCCTCTATTACACTAAGCACACGTATCATCTTTAGAACGCTGAAAGGCTTAACTTGCCCGTCCCTCTGTACTGAGATGATGCAAGGACATTTTCAGGGGCAGATCTGAGCACAGTGCAAAATTAAACAAAAGCCACTGAGATTCCCTTGGATCCCCCTGAAACCAGAAACCAGGCTGTGTTTGCATGCTAACATTTAGTCACAACTGGAAGCAACACTCAAAATCCCACGTATTTGTACAAAAAGATAGCAAAACTCAGGACAGCTTAATGTGGGGGATAATTACAAAAAGTTTGCATAGCTCTAACATGCCAGTGATAATATGTTTTAAACACACTGCTCATTCGAAAAGAATCTCCATGTGCACTTAACTTTTTGCAGTATAATTGATAAAAGATTTCTAAAGTAAGTACTGTTTTATTACAAGTAACTTACTGCCATGTCGTTTTTCCTGATTAATTCTCACTTCAGCTGAATAGATCCTGATGTTTGTTGCCCTCTTTTAAATGAAAAACTGAAATAATTAAAGTTTTCATTCATTGAGGGGCAAGCAAACTAGGTACAAGTCATCTCATCACACGAAATAAGGCTTTTCATGTGCTTCAACTTAGGTTGTCCTGAAAGGGAGATTTAAGTCACCAAATATTTACTTTCTATGTCCCTTACATTCAAACACAAAAAAAATAAACTGCCTATCTTACACAGTGTCTGTAAAATAGACAAATTCTGTCCTGCAGACATTTCCTAGGAAACCTGAGAAGGCTCAAAGAAACAGACAACAGCTGGGAATAAAGAAAAGAAAGGAAAAAACAAAACCAAACACAAAACCCCTCAAAAAACATCAATAAACCCCCACAGAACTAAGTGCTTCACATCTGCAATTTTAAAACTATTAGAAAGATATTACTAATAGAAATTAGAGCAGTGCAGCTCACACTGGTTGGCCCTGTCATTCTTCATAAGGGAAAACATACCCAGCCCGAAAAGATAGAGATTCAACTCATCCCACTAAACCCTCACAAAAACTAAAAACCCAAGACCTGCAAAGGTTTTGGTACACTAAAAGGACTGCCAGCTTCACAGCAAGGTGTGCTTACTGAAACCACACAGAAGCGACAGCTTGTTATTCACTGTCTAGAGTTGTCTTTGCCAAGGAACCAGATTCCACTTCTGAAACTAGTCAGCTATTTGACATGAAAATCCATGCAATTCAAGAAATATATTATTAGCACAATGACTCAGTATGTATATGATGGTTCTGCCCTAAAGCTTCATTTGACATCAAGGATGCTTTGTGCTCAGCACTGCACAAATTCCTAGAAAGGTCCTGCAATTGACAGTAACAGCATAAAATCCAAGCATGTCCAAGGTACTTGGTCTCAGTATTCAGGTTTAGATAAAACTTTCTGTCCCTACAGCAAACATTTCAACCAGGAACAAAACAAAAAGAAATAAAGGATAATTTGTCTAACCTCAGTCTTAGTTTTTGAAGTAGCTTTCCAGGACTCTGCCAGTCATTAGTATAATTCCAATATCCAGTGCTGCCACAGCAGCCATACTGTCAAGTTGGCTCTTCCTTCCCCACATGGCTCCATTTTCCATGCTCTGCATTGCTTCGCGCCAAGCTTGATGTCTCTTACATCAAGTTCTTCCCTCCCTTTGTTGCCAATGCATGTTCCAGTATTTTTTTGACTCTTGCCAAAGCAAGCATTTAAACATCTGGAAATAATCCTTCATTACTTTCACCAGCAAGATGTGTCTGCCTTGCAATGTAGTTCCCATACAGTGGGAATGTTTTATGTCTTACAACATCACACTTCATATATATTTTTATATATATATGTGCAGTACATATATTTAACACATTATATATATGCATTACACCACTCCAAAATGTAACATGCAGTAAATTACAAACACATATTAATTTCTTTTAAAATTTTAAATATATATACTGGTAGCTTTACAGCCCAAAATATTCCTGATTTGAGAGAGGTCTAAATTACAGATTTCAAATAAACATGGAACAATACATTATATTCCTAATTGTGGTCGTCTTCTAGTGCCTGAAATTTGTAAGTGAAACTCCAAGTATTTTTTTCACCAAGATTTCCTGGGGGGAGGGAACAGGCCTTTAATGGATAAAGTGAAATTTCATATTTAAAACCATGAGTCTTCTGTATGATTTGCCTGTAATGACAGCCTGAAGTGTTATGATTTGAATACTAGGTCTGTGAAAGTTTTAACGGTGCCTTCAGAAGCTCTTGCCACTCCTCCTGACTACTCAGACAACTCAAGCAGTTTTTGAAGGTTCAGTATCATATTAGAAGATGGCTAAAGAATCAGATGCTCTATGTCATAAGACACAAAATATGCATAATGTAACAAGTCTGTCCTGTAAGCCCTTTGTCAAAAGCATTGTTTAAATGCCCCACAGGCCTAAAGAATCGTTATGCATGTGAAAAGCTCTTAAATGCTCTGCGAGAGTTGAGCGAAACACACCTTCAGCACCAGAGATTCTTTAACTGCATCACGAACCTAAGAAGTTTCATGATACCACCTTTTCTTTTAGAAACCAACAGATTTTCAGTGCATGCCTTAGGGTGTGTTGGGTTTGTGCTTTTTATAATAAAAGAAGCCACATGCCATAAAGAGAAAAGGAGATACTACTTTCTGTCTATGCCTCTGGAGGAGTGGAAAATGTAAATTATTTCCACTCCTTTTCCACGGCCTGAAGTGACAATACAGCAATAATGCCTCAGTCACACAGAGCCAAAGGGTGCTCGAGAGGCACAGGCCCCACCTCACACCAAATGCCTCTCTGGAAGTTCCTGCCTCTTTCGCTTCACTTCGTCTTCCTTTCTCACTCAGGGTTTTGGACACACTGAGGATTATTCAGTCTGGCAGGTGTGCACACAGCAAGAACCTTGAATAAAAGAGACTCAGACCTTGGAATATCTGTCCTTTTCAAGCACAGGTCGTCTAAATTTCTATTTCACCATCATCTTTTTTTTTTTCCCCCATCAATTACCACTTAGGCTGACATTAGACTTGATTACTGAAGGATGAACAAAAGCCTTTAATTCTTTTCCTTGTGCTTTTCTGAGAACTGTATTTTTCTTTACTAACTCCTGCTATGTGACAAAGCATGGAATCCTTAATTTTAGCCCCCTCTGATCACAAGCACAACTCACTCTGTTATCATCACTCCAGACTACTCTTTTCCAAGTGTATTTCTTACACACACTTTTGCACAGATGGCAAGTATTTAATTCTTCATTATCACCCGTGAATTTTATTAATATCCTTTTTCTTTCCTGATCTAGATTACAGAAGACTGAATATGAAACCATGACATTTTATCCACAATAAAGATATATTACTCAATCACGTACCTTTATTTTTTTTCCACCACTCACAGCAGCAGCATTCAAGCAAACACTAACTAAAATTTCCGAAGACAGTGAACGAAAAGCTTTACTAGCAAAGGCTTTTACATCAACGTAACATAAAGCCATCAAGCCTTTTAAAGGGGGGCAGGAGGAACTCTGCAATGTCTTTCCCCCATGTCCTGGTTCCAGCAGGGATAGTCCTAATTTTCTTCCAGCAGCTGGTTAGAGCTGTGCTTTGGATTTAGGATGAGAATCATGTTGATAACACACTGATATTTTAGTTGCTGCCAAGCAGTCAAGGACTTTTCAGCTTCTCGTCCTGCCCTGCCAGTGAGAATGTTGGGGGTGTCCAAGAAGCTGGGAGGGGACACAGCCAGGACAGCTGGCCCAAACTGGCTAAAGGGATATTCCATACCATATGACATCATTCTTCGTATGCAACTGGTGGGGGGTGGGAGGGAAGGGAGGGAGCTAGGAGGTGGTGCAAGGAGCTCAAGCTGAGCATTGGCTTCAGGTGGTGAGCAATTGTGTTGTGTATATTTTATGTATTCTTGTATATTCATATATTTTTATGTTTTATATATTCTTTTATCATCATTATAATATTTTTGCCCTATTAAACTCTCTTTATCTCAAACCAAGAGTTTTGGGTTTTTTCCTTTTTGATCCTCTCCCCCATCCCAGGGGCAGGGCAGGCAAGCAAATGGCTGTGTTGGTTTTTTAGCTGCCAGCCAGGTTAAACCATGACACCTTGTAACAATAGTTGTATAAATTATAATTCTACAGTTCAGACAATGAATGATGACAAAGTTCTCCCTTTGAGGACACAGAGATGCTACGGTACCATTTGCAAGTCTGAGCCCTAAAATATTTTTTAAAGATCTGTTCATATCTCCAAAGATCTGAAGTCTAACAGATTTTTTCAAACTCCCTGATGAATAAACCATGAAGTATAATAAATGGCCTTTCTTTGTAGAAATAATACCTGACAGCTAAAGACACCTTCAGCCAGATCAGTATCATCAGCCACGCTGTCAGGCAGCGTTAAGCCAGATCAACACCAGAACCACAAGATGCTTTGCTAGCTGGAGCCTTCTGTGACAGTTCATCTCCATTTTAGCTGAGTTACGTCACAGCTACCACAGAAAATGCTCTCTTTTCTTGACCTTAACTTCTTGTGAAAAGTGTCACTACCACTGGGACAAGGACACATGAAGATAAGCAACATTAAAGTATATTCTCTTTTTCTGGTGGGAAGAGGAGTTACGGGAAACCTTCAAGTGAGTCTTACAGGAGTGAGATGACCCAGCTACTCAATGCTATCCTTCCTACCAGAAGATCCACATCAATATAAGTCAGAAAGCCAAGGATAGGTCACACTTTATTTAAAAAAAAGTAAAAATAAAAAAATAAAATGCTTATTGATTATATTACTTGTTAATGATGATTAAAATTCAAAATTTGGGTCAACTGAATCTCATAATTCAGGGTAACTTGGTTTGTCTAAAGTAATACTGGTGGCTTAAAGATGGCTAAATTGTCCTTATGCCTAAGAAACCTAATCACTCCTCCTAGTCTAAAGGAAATTTATCTTGCCAGTGAGATTTCAATTAGTTATCTCAAAAGTATGCCATAGGATGCTGTTATCCAGCCACTGAACATATGAGTTTTAGTATTTGGAAAACTTAAAGCACTGCAGCTGATGGGGAAAAAACCCACTTTAAGACAGATGCTGAAAAAAAAATAGTTATTATAGGATGGCAATCACTATGGCTTTACATCATGTTTTCGTTAGATCAAAAGATTTGATTGAACACTGTAAAGAAAATATTTGTGAAAAGCTGAGTGGGAAACAGGCAATCAAACAAGCACAGCTTCTGTCCACCGCTTCTTTAATTTTTTCCTTAAATATTTTTTCATGACCTCCTGAGATATTTAACAGGGCAGAGGACATGAGACTTCAGACTGGAAAGTAATTAAATATCAACCAAGGTCTCCCGTGATTTCTTGGAAGAGATTGGTCCCCTTTAAACAAAGCCTTCAGCATAACCTCTGAGGTTACCTGTAGTAATACACAACCCAGGGAGAGGTGAAAATTCTTCTTAAATGAGGAACAGTTTATTCCTGGCTTCTAGCCCAAGTTTTCATTACTATTTCAACACGAGATATTAATCCTGGAGCAACTGGGCCAGGACAGACTCATGATGATACCTTTTATCTCACTTAACCTCTTCCTGCACTACACTGTCATTGTGCCTTTAATCCTTCACATGAGATGGTCAGCTTGCTGAAGGATGCTGGCAAGCATTTCATGACAAAAGAGTATTTTGAGAAGATACTGCATGGACCTTCTCAGCCAGACATCTACTGCACAGCAGGGAACAGAACTCAGTAAGACAGTTTACTCTTCTGTTCTACTCTAAATGAGTTCACGTCCAAAACTCTGAATTCCTGCCAGCAGTATCAGAGTCACTGCTTGTGTTTCTATTCAGCCACATTATCTAAAAAACAAGGGCATAGAGATTCAAATTAATTCTTTAGTCCTCCCATGCTACCATTACATAGTCCAAAGGCTATAAATGAAAACTAGTGAAGAGAAAAAACACTGTGGAAGTTTTTCAGTACAAAACCAACTCCGTTATATCATTCTCCCAACTGTGCGATTTACACAGAGCTGCAGAAAAATACAAACTCTACGAAACTCCAACCGAGTTTCAGCTGGCAGCAGCATGGCCAAGGAACAACCTTAGGCCAGTTCTCCAAAGACAAGACTTATCTTCAGCACCTAATAAAAACAGAATCCCAATGGTCTGCATGAATAGAGGTTCCCTGTACAGACAGCATCCCACCGCTGGCTCTCTGACAATCGTTCTTAGTCTTCATGCTTATATAACACATGACCTTTCTGCAGCAAACGCGGGTGGGATAGTGGAATAATGGAATTGTTTCTCACTACAAGAATAAAAGACAGCACAGCAGGCTATGAAAAATGTATGTTGCTTACTAAGAAAAGATAATTGTAAGTAACAGTTTGAATATTTTAATTACCACAGCACTGAGGGCTTATCAGCATCCAAAGCTTCCTGAATGTCATTGTTTTTATAACCATAAACCAACCTATAAAACAAGAATTTATATGAACAAATTGTTGTTTCCTATGAACAGTATCAGTTGTTATCCTTTCTGCAGCATTCACGCTTCAAATTTCTCAGAATTTAAGTCAGGAAAAGCATAAAGCATAGAACACAACCTGTGATGAAAATGTATAATTTGTAGATATATAATGCATTGACTATATTAAAGATGTAAACAGTACACAATGTCACCTCCAAGGTACTTCTCATCCTCAGTGTTATGTGCCATATAAGCCACGTTTCTCCAGATTGAAAGTACCTGTCTACTTAACTGAAGAACTCTTATTTTATACTATTGAAAGAAACAGATTTTCCTCATTCCCTTTTTCGCCGTGCTTGGAATTAATGCATCAGACATTCCAGTTCAAATTATACCTGACCTTCTGCATGTGACAGTCTCACCAAGGCTTTCGAAGGCTGGTTTAACAAGGTGGGTCCTGTTCCAGCTTTGAGGTTTCAGGCATGGAGTACAGCAAGCTCTGGAAGTTCAAACTCCAAGAAACTTTTGTCAAAAACTGAAATTCCAAGTTAATCTGATTAAGCTGTTCATGTTACACTAAAGGATACTTGGTTTTGCCCTGTGCTATAGATTAATAGGTTCTTTTGTCTATAAAATACATGAAGGTGCAAGGCCAGTCTCTGTTCCCTGCCTCAACTGAAAGTCTATTGGACTAGCACTTCAATTTGCTCTAAGAATTTTTGAGAAGAAAAAACAAAAATGTGCTGGGTCACAAAGACAAACATGGGTGAAACAATCAGTGTACGTATAAGGACAGATCACATGCCTCCAGCTGGAATTTCAACTATTTTTTATTATTACTTTATTATTTTTTGGCACCGAGTCCATTGCCTTTCTCTGAATATGGAAAAAATAGTTGCACACAGGCCATGAACATCTGCTTGTTTTTTTTTTAAAGGATCATTCTATTGCATTTAAAGTCTGCCTTCAGAGCTTCTGCTTCCCCCCATTGCACAAGAATCCCTGTGTTTCTTTTCTCACAAAACACCAAAAAACAAGTATTATGTTGAGGTGACCAGTTCTAACTCTAACCACAGAAAAATCATAAAACTTCCCATTAACCCAGATAGAAATAATAAATAGTGCTTAAACACCAGGTGCTGTTCCTAAGCAGGGTCTCCTAGGTAAATTTATAAGTAGTAATTAAAAGAGGCTTATTTTTATAATTATGTACACTATTTTTAAGCAGGACCAACCCTGCAATGTTTTACATGAACAAATCAATCTGACAGAACACGACTGTATCAAAGCAAATTGTAGGAGAAAAGGAACTTCACCAAGACATGAAGCATGAGTGTGCCAAAACATGAATGAGAGCATGAAATGACCATTTGGTTTCTATGGCAATAATCTATATTTGTAAACTTTGTGGCCAAAAAATGCCTGCACTAACAACTACAGCACGCAATTATTCTTCAACCATAAAATATTTTCTAAAAAAAACCCAAGCTGATGTGAATAGCTTAACAAGACCCTTCATTTTACATATTCCATAACTTTGAGCAAAAGTTTGCTCAGTCTGAGCAGGAGGAATCTTATTGAGGACTCCTTCTTGTGGAAATTTCTGTGTAGAATCTCCTTCCCACACTTACACAGGCAGGGAAACCAACCACAAATATTTAGATGTCATGCATGAGTCAGTCCCTAAAGAACTGTGACTTCTTTTTTTTAAAATAAATAATGGATCATCATTTTCTTCTTGCTCACAGCTATAATCACTTCTATTTTCAAGTTATTTGCTATGATTAGACCCACAAACATAGCTACCTACGCATGCATGCTTTCTCACTAAGATAGTAGAGGTATACGTGGGGATGTTTAGTCTGGAGAAAAGGAGGCTGAGGGGAGACCTTATCACTCCCTACAACTACCTGAAAGGAGTTTGTAGAGAGGTGGAGGTTGGTGGTCTCTTCTCCCAACTAATAAGCAACAGGACAAGAGAAAATGGCCTCAACGTGCCAGGGGACGTTTAGATTGGATATTAGGAAAAATTCCTTCATCAAAAGGGTTGTGAAGCATTGGAACAGGCTGCCCAGTGAAGCGGTTGAGTCACTATCCCTGGAGGTATTTAAAAGACACGTAGACGTGGTGCTTAGGGACGTGGTTTAGTGGTGGACTTGGCAATGATGGATTCAATGATCTTAAAGGTCTTTTCCAACCAAAACTTTTCTATGGTTCTGTCATATGATTCTTACTGAAATCATGAGAACTAGAGAGAGATATTTTTTTCCCTTTCATATCATTCTCCTTAGGAGCTTTGAGGACTCTTTACAAAGATCATAAAAAGCAAAGAAGCATCTGGCATGAATTCTCAATAATTCTCTTACCTCCTTATAACTACAGCAAACCTTAGCTTGCCATCATATTCCCAACACTTGCCCCAGTAATGAGGCAAAAGGTTGACCTCTTTTTTCCCTAAAGACAATGTTTCTAATATCAATGAGGGAATAATGAACATATTTAATACCCCCCATTCACCCAGATGAGCTGTTTGTCTCTCCATTAAGGCCAGTCTATTCTCCTCTCTCCTTTGCATGGTTTCCAGACAAAGTAAAAGACCTCAAAAATTTAAAGGAGGCAAAAAGGATCATGAACTCAAGTGGAATGACCATTGTTTGTTTTCTCTAGATCACACTGTCAAACAAGGCAAATTAGATACTTTTAAAGCAATACCACGGGTCATGCTGATCTCAGTGTGCTAAAGGAGGGCTGACATCACAAGAGTAGGACAGGGAGGGACACCACAAAATTCTCATAAGAGTATGCTGCAGAAACTGATGGGAACCTAAAGAGAAGTATAAGATCACACTGAGAAATAGGGGAGATGATAACACAAGACCATCAGTACCAAGCATTTATGCAGAAAAATCCTGTTGAAGGAAGTGATTCCCACAATTGGAGCTCTAATTCGTTTACTGATGGATTTTCCACTTAAGGTGTTTTTCTAGTTTTCTTAACTTATTTGAAGAAAGCAATCACATTTACACTCACAATGTTTCTGCTAGTGGTGTCCTCTACCTTAGATCCTAAGGAAAAGGAAAGATTATACTGTGTGTGAAAATCCCTATGCCAAAGGTTCTGGGTTTCCAATTATTCAATGCTTACACAGCACCTCATTTCAGGCATCTCCTCCTGGGCACATTTGACCCTGCTGCATTTCTGAACTAGTCTGGACCCCTACACAGAAATTAAAAGTGTGATGTTTCAGTCTTTCTAAGATTTCACAGTGCTGACTTTATTTCTAAAGAACTTAAATGGGCACATTTAAAACAACTAGTCTCATGATGACACTAGGTTTGAAAGTGTCAGATTTTTACATACATGCTAAGCATGTGTACTATATAGCACTATCAGCCAAGTGTCAATCTGCAAGGCTTCCAAGAGAAAAAAAATAGTATAGAAACTAGTATTACTTAAAAACTCAGTAATGGTTAAGTGCCAGGAGAAAAAAATAAATACACAGTATATTTGGTTTAGGAAAGTACTACAATTCTTTCATTTCTTTCAAACCATTTTACCTGCTTTAGTACATTCAACTTACCTATCAGTATCCCTCCCCCTTATTGTGATAAATTCCCTAACATACTTCTGCAAAAGCTCTTTCTTTCTTCCAGTGTTGTCAAGGTTGACAACCGGTATTTAACCTCATCATTTTCTATGATCATCATGAAAAATGACTGACAAAACACTGTTCTACATACTTTATCAGAGTCTACAAGTTTTTTTCTAATCCAAGCTTCCTGAATTACCGCCCTAGCTTCCCCAGATGCTGCCAATGTTTGTTTACCACAGCACCCTATGTTCAAGTAACACATTTGACCAAATGAATGAGGCAAAGCAGCTGTGTAGACAAAATCACTTGCAGTACAATATGACGTCCGCTGATGTTAAATCTCTGCGCAAGCACTAAAGCCAAGACAAACTAAGGTTAAAAATCATACCCATTCTGCAGTATTTGTGAGCTCCAATCAAAAACTAAAGACCTGAAATCCTTTGTTTATGCAATTAAACCAACATGTAGGATGTAACATACACCCCCTCCTACCCTTCTTCTTCACTGTGCACCATCCCTCAGAACACACTCAAATAGCTTTAGTATTGGGGTGGGGGGGGTGGGGGGGTTAATATAACAAATGCTGATGAAAGAGCTTCCTCATATGTTTGGTAGACAAAATCTTATATTTTCAAAGAGGAAGATGAACAAATGAACTAAGTGCAAACAGATGTCACCAATTCATAACAACGTATTCTCCTCTCCAACTTACCGGGTAGCTCTCAGTGCCATCAGCATATAGTAAGTACATACCAGAAGGTGTTTCTACATCACTGGCTCATCCCATAATTTCCATAACAAAACCAAAGCGGTAAGTGATGATAACCACCCTACAGAAATCTCACGTAAAATTTACCTGGGTTTTTTTTTTCCAGAAAAAATCCAACCATTTTAATTAAATGGATACCAAAAAAGTGACATCAATATTTTCACAAGTGTTTTCTTTGGTACTATACATAACTGAAGCATAATATACAGATCCCTTTATGGCAAGTATATATGAACTATACTCCCAAGATTATACGAAGTGCCCCCTCTATGGGACTTCTTGAACAGCTGTGCATAGTCAGGACAGTCTCATTTTACTTTGCAGAACAAAAGTTTCAGACTTATTGCACTGTTTTATTCATCAGGCTTTGACTCCTCCTCACTTCTACAAGGTTGTGTATTAGCAGAAAAGTTTGGTCACAAGAAAAATTAAACTCCTGAAAATACATGATAAAATAATTGCAAACTGTATTGTAAGGTAATGCACTAGTGCCTTTGTCAGGCATTATTTGGATAAAAGCCTGTTGCACATGAGAAGCCTAGGAAGTGCATCCAAGAGTACAATAGCTACAGACTGTCCCACAACCACCCTTCTCACATTTCAGGAAACCAGCATACAGCACGACATCCATCCCGACTGATGAAAGCATACAGTCACCACGCATTCTCCTGACTATCGATCTCTCTCTCTCTCTCGCAGGCATTAAAATGATATCACATAGAAACAGATATAAAGCAGCCTAAGAAAGTTCAAGTTACATGGGTCAGGTATGCAACCTGCCAGGTCTTCGGAGAGCTAGCTAACAGCCGCTGCTGCTACGCTAAGCAAAGACCCAAGGGCGACCCCGTGCCACCGCAGCCTGCCCCGTGCTATCAGATAGCCCCTCCAGCAAGAGCCGGGAGAGGAAGGAGATTGAGAAGGAACAGACAAGGGAGGGGAGAAACCCCGAGAAAAGAAAAAGGGCGATCCAGGTTGCTGTATTTCTGTAAAACAAAGAATGTGAGACCGCAGCCGCGGCTCAGCGCAAACGACTCCGCCCTGCGAGGCTTGGCGTGTTTATTTCTCCAGCTCGGCTCGCCCGGCTGCTCTTCAGCCCCGTCCCGAGCGCTCCCGCAGCCCCGGCAGGCCGGGGCCGAGCGCTCCGCAGCACTGCCGCTTGCCCGCCCGCCCGTTCCGCGCCCGCAGTAAGCGCGGCTGCGAACGCCTCCCTCTGCCTCCCGGCCGGACGCCAGAACGCGGACCACGGTCCCGCTCTATTCAAGCCTTCGCCGCTCGCGTAGCTCCCGGGTTTCCCATTCCGCTTAGGACCCAAAAGGCACACTAAGCACGCTGCAAGCGCAGGAGAGGGAATGCTATGTGTTTTGGTTTGCTTTTTTTTTTTTAAGAGGGAGAGAGAGAGAAACTCACCACCGTCATATTCTTCCTCTTCTTGTGCTTTTATGGTTACAAACCGCCCTACTAAAGCAGCAAGGATGAAAAAAGTTCTTGTTTGTACCCAGATTGCCATCATGCCTATATATTAGACATGTATCCTCCTGGGCAGCAAAAAGCACAGAGACGTGAGGTTATTTTAGCACCATGAAGCCAGCTGGGAAGTCTTTCTGCCTTTCAGCATCAGTTCCAGGACAAAGTCTGCAAGCCCTTTTTTTCCAGCACCAGCTCCAGCGCAGTCTGCAAACACTCCTTTCAGGGGATGCAGCTTTAAATAGGAAGAATGCTGCCTCCACTTTTCTTCCTGCCCCTTTTCAGCTCGTTCAAGCTCCTCATCCTCCACTCCCTGCCAAGCAACGGTCTGATTGATGGTAAATAACCGAATCAGAGCTGGCTTCACTCTTCCTTGAACTTCTCTCTTTAGGAGTAGCTTGCAGGATGTTTTCCTGCTGCTGTGCAGCACATATGCTGTGTCAGGACCATTAATTAAGAAAGCAAAGCATAGTTCCATAAGAAGCTGTCAGGAAGAGAAAGCTCCGCTTTCAACACAGCCAGCCCACACTTCCTGGGAACAGAGGGTATAGCCCCATTTGGGGCCAATTCCCTTATTAGGAACTTGATCCCTTCCAGCTTGCCGAGAGGAGAATTTCCCCCACTCCCTTGATAACTGCTCCCTGCCTTGCTGCAGCTGCATTGTCAAAGGCAACTCCAGGCCCTCGAGAGGGGTCACAGAGCTACCAAAATAGCTTGTTTCAGGAACCTGGAGCTAACTGCCTTTTTCCTCCAAAGGGGGTCTGGATAATCTTTCCTCAAGTGCCTAGCATACTCTATATTTACTGTCCTACCAGCTGGGAAGACTATTGCAAATCTCTATAATGTGTTCTGCACTTTAAATACCAAAATGACAGTCCAAGCTCTCAGAGTACCTGTTTTCTCTACGGCTCTCTACCTCGGTTTTCTGACAACTGCAAGTCTACCTAAGCCCCATCCTACCACCTGTCCCTCAATGATGTACCTTTTGTAAATCACAACTGGGAAGATGATGATAGATTTTTTTTTTCCTCTTTGCAGTGTTTATGGTCCACAGAGCTCCATCACTACTCCCCTCATTTGTCAAGAATTAGGGTCACCTATACCTGCTGCATGGAAATGCAGACCCATTCATTGGGAGATTGGGTAGCTTCAGCCATTTCAGCTTCAGAACAAACCCATGTAAAGTGGATGGAGCAAGAGGTAAAACTTCTTCATCTGGATTTGTACAGGTTGGCAACACTAGTCATTGCAGCACAATTTAGCACCTCTCAGTGCTGCAGTGTCCTAAAGCTTGTGAAGTTTTCATCTGTCTCTTCAAAGGAGCAGCATGCCCAGAAGAGGAACGGTAACCCAGAAAAATGGCATACCACTGCAATGTTACATCAAACCTCCTCTAGCAGCAACCTCAGAGATTAAGGTAAAAGTATGCTGAGTGAGAACAGAATCAAATTTCCCTGTTCTCCTGCACCAAGAAGTCTTGACAGAAGAGTCAAACTCATACAGAGTTTCACTGCAGAAACATAGGATCCCTCAGTCCCTATTGCTCAAGAGTGGTAACTATGAGAAATGGTAGAAATATTGAAGCTGTGCAAGCTGCTGCAACTTTATTTCAAAAAGCAATCCAATCATTTTTAAGGATCAGTTGAGAAACTCAGAACTATAAAAAAAAAGTTAAATTCTGTTTTAACAAGTTCACAAATCCACGCCCACGTTTGCTAGTTTCAGAAGTCCTATCTTTTAGATGTCATACTTCAGGAGAACCCCAGGAAACCTCCCTTGGAAAGTTGATGTTACATGACGCTGGCTAGAAACATGAAGTGCTTTAGATGATCTGGTTTAGAACCAGATCTGACTTGTGCCTTTTGCATGGTTCTATCCACACATTAGTTACAAGTTAGCAGCAAACAAGAAAGTTTACAGGCATGACTCAGGGCACAGGCATTGCTACATCATCATGTGAAATTGCACAATGCAAAAGTCACTATATACATTAGAAAAAGAAAAGAACACCTTTTAAAAAATAAAACACTACACAAGGTTTTCCAGTTGGAGGTAAACTGTCACTTGCAGTGTTAAGTTCAGCAACAATAATAACCTAAGAGGAGAAAGTCAGAATATGGACAGTGCTTTGAAAAGCTTCCTGTGCTCAGTGATGAAAACCCATTATGAGACAGATGTAGGTGTTCCTGAACTATATGCTGATAGTAACTGGAGGGATTTTTATGCGAGATTTCTTAAAATAAAGTTGACAAGTGCTAGAAGTCCTCTGTGAAACCTGGGGAAAGCTACAATGAACTTACAGGGAATTCAGAGTCTAGCCCAGAATCAGAAAGGGCTGCACACTGGTAAATCTCACCTCTGTAGTTGCTAACTCTAGATAACAAGTTTAGATAAGTATTCCTGCTTATTTCCCCAAGTCTAGTGTATTTGCAGCAAGAATGAGCTTTACAGTCAATGTCTCTTACAGCATCCAAGCCAAACACAAACAGTACAAAATTATGACTACTTCTTTCCCCCAATAGCTTAATTGAGGGGGAAAAAAAATGAAATGAAGAGAACCTCTTTTCAGTGTAACTTTTTTGAGGAGTCAGATTTTCAAAGGTACCTTCTGCCATTTCAAGTCTAGTGTCTCCTTTGGAGAGATTCCCACAGGAAGCTCTAAAAAAGTTGCCCTTCAAATCTATTTCTGTCTTGGTCTCACCAACAAATTATGCCACATAACCAAAACAGATAAGGAATTTACATCCTTTTCTGCTCTTAGCAATTCAGTCCCCTTAATGTCTCCTCAGAAATATTTCCTTTCACCACAGATGTTCATTTAAAGAGGTTGTCAATTTTATTACAAGCATCTTAACCAGTCATTAAGCCTATCATTTTTTGTTTAAACAAACTCACTTCTGCGCCTAAGCTACTTGATAGCATCACATCGGATAAGAGAGAGAAATTCTTTAGTCACCACCACTGTAAACAGAGTCAGACAAAGTAATTAAGACGCAGATAAGTAATTCCAAGTATCCTCCTCTCAATAGGGGAGAAACCAACATTGCACAGAATAACGTTGCTCTCCAACTGTTTTTCACTTTCTTCCGTAGTTTTTAGGATTCTGTAAGAACAGAGGAATGTGGGATTCAGCAAACCAGCTTAAGGTCATACATTCAGTGGAAGCAAAGCCAGTTACAGACTTTTTGGAGTTCAATTCTGTGCCAAGGAAAACATGATGAAAGTTCCTTGGGAGGAGAATCCAGGCCCCCAACTCCTGAAGCCAATTCCATTCCATCTACCAATTGTTACACATGAACCTGCAATTAGAGCCAATGCAGGAATGGTGAGTCTCTCTACCAGCAGGAGATTCTATGAAATTGGGATGGTCTCAGCTACCACTTTGTGGCTCATTTCTGACTCCCAGGAGATGAAAAATTGACAATTGAAAGAGCACTTTCTAATGCTCCATGCTTCTAACTAGAGCAACCAGGTGCTTTCAAGTTTGAAGGATCTTAATATCAAGTGAAGAGAAACCACAAAAAATTCACACAAAAGCAGCATATGCTCCTTTTCAACATAAAACAGCTGTCCCCAAAGCTACTACACTCCTAGAATGTCAAGATACAATACTCTGAAAAAATATAACAAGAGACTGGATAATAAGGAAACTCTTCCTGTGGTTTAGCCAATAAGCAGGGACTGTGTGTTACTTGATCTAAAAAAAAAAAAGGTTTTTTACATGGTATGTCAGGTTCACAGCAATCAAAATTCAAAGAGCATTTTGAGTAACAGATGAAGCTAAGGAATACTATTAGGTAATTGTGAGGATTCAAATGTATTAAAATATAATTCACAGACTTGCACCTTTCATAATCTTCAAGTTGGGCCAGACAAAATAAACCATTATTGGCTTAGGATGGCTCAGAGCATGCATGCATATGAGTATTTAAAATTCCAGTGTCCACGTGGATGTCTCTTCAATGGACTTGAATGACATTTCACACTGTTGCAGGTACTGTGACAATGCTCCTGTTTTAAATTCATGTGTACCAAGCCTACAAAACCACCTTCATATAAATGACCAAGCTATCTGCTACAAATAAGATGCTGAGAGACAGTCTTTTAGCAGCAGTAGGAAGCCACAGGAATCATGGAAATTGATGATCTGTACTTGAATTCAAAATTGTCTGTTCAAGAGTAAGCAAGACTTTCAAAAGCAGTGGTGTTTCACCAAAGTGAGCTGAAGTCAGTGTGAGAGTTGCTATCAAGTTTTATGTAGACAGTTAAATCCATGTTAAGTGCTGTTTGAAATTTCCACCTTGTACAAGTTCTTCAGTCAGATACTTAGCTTTAAAAAAAGGCAGCAAACTGATATATCACATTTTTAACTCCAAAGATTATAGTCCACATCAAAAGGCTTTACTTATATTTCTTAGTATTAACCATTAAAATGAGCATGACTGAAATAGTATATGAGAGAAAACACACTTCAAAGCAAGAGAACTATTTCATTTTGCACTTTTAAGACCCTTTACTGCATAAGGACTCAGTTTTCTTGTTTTATACAAGTCTTTCACATAGTAAAAGAACAGAAAAATCCTTTATTTAAAATAAAAAAATGTAATAGGAAACTACAAAAATTGGCAAGAATATAAACAGAGGAACATGATATGTTTCAGATCTTTAAATGGACTGGATTCCAAACTACACCACCTGAAAATCCTACTTTTTGCGAGAAATACCTAGCATCAGGTAGAAATGTAAACACTGCTACATATGCTGCTGCCTGTTCACAGGAGAATTTTCCCATGGACTATTGTGTAGGAAGGTTTAGTAACTTAAGTCCTTATGGGGAAGAGGGAAGAAATGTCTCTTTCTTGGATCCCCTCAAACTTTACATTACAGTTAGATTTCATCTGGGGAAGTCGGACGATACTTTGCTTTTAAACTACAAGTGTGGAGTCTTGGATAATGTCAGTTATCATAAATTTGCTTTTGCTATGGCCAAGTCCAAACCTAGTAAGATCAGTAAAGTCATTAGTACTGGCAGCCTTTTCTTCAGAATGCCTCAATTAAAGCTATGCTTATTTTTCACCTAGAACAGGAAGGGCAGCATTACTTCATTTCTTATGAACTCATTGGCAAGCTAGCTTGTGTCTACCTAAGAACTTAAAAAATAAAAGGCTCACAGCGAGCTACCCACTTAAGTAACAAGAGCAAATGGTATCTGAAATTCAAACAGGCCCCAACTTATAATAGACCTCCACTTTTTCTTCTTTAACTATTAAACTCATTTAGCTGGGGACCCTGATAACTTACTTTGTAATGTTTGATTGACTGAAGATCTGTGTAGAGTTAGAGTTAAAATCCTATCCAACAAGCAGATTCACATCCCTAATCATTTTTTCTGACCCAGGGCATCAGTGAAACCAATGGGGCTCCAAAGAGGGAATTTGGCTGGAAGTTCATTTTCAGCCCTCTTCTCTTTGAGGAATATATTTTTTATAAACTCTGTTGAAGCTCAGTATTACTTCACCACCACCTCAAAGCTTTACCCACAGTTTTAAAAGAATAGTACAGTGTTTGTTTCATATGTTTCACTGGCATGCCTTCATTTGAAAAGCCATGGTTAAAACTACATAGAACTATTTGGTCTTATTGTCACAGGTGTCAGACCACTGAACTGTGCTTCAGTATGCTCAGTGCACAAAATGAGCCCTTTTGTAAACTGTCATCATGTCCTAGCACAACACATCATGTCTTTAAAAAAAATACTTTCTGTCATTAAGAGTTTATATTGTGTTAACAAAGGCCATAATTAAAACCTTATGTTTTATCCATTGTTGAAGGTTTTTATCTGGTGTTGCTATTTAAAAGGATGTAATTACCACGTATTTACATATTCAAAAGTGTTACAGGACTTCTTCCCTCAAAATGTAAGGAGCATTAATGACCCCACTAGAAGTCCGAGATCAATTACACCCTTACTGCCCACACCCTTATCAAAAGGTGCATGCAGATGGAGCCCTATATTCCCTAATATTGATTTGCAAGCTAAGGACCTAAGAGTATGTGTCCTCAACTACCAGAAGCAAAATAGCCATGTTATCCCAACATGCTACCTACACCCATGTTCAGCTACCCAAACTAAAACAAATACACAGAGTAGAAAAAAGCACATGGTTTTGGTTTTTGGTCTCAGACTAACATAACATCAGCTGCCAATAAGACTCCATAATATTTGACCAAAGCCTTATAAACCAACTGGAAAATTGTTTTCTTTTCCCCATTGAACTTTTTCTCTTTTTTTTAAAGCATTGATCTTCAGCCTTATAGTTAATTCTAGGGCATATGCAAAGCTGACAGAGTAATTTACTTGAGACTGGCTTGGGGAATAGAGCATGTAAGTCTGTAGCAAAATTCTTACCAACTGTAACAAGAGTAAGAAGTTCAGGATGCAGTCTTACATAGCACATTGCTCCATTGTTATATCTTATTTCCCAGCAAAATAAAAATGCTGAAGAAACTGCATGCACTATGCCAGTTAACAGAGTTGGCTACAGAGTTGAAACGGGAATGGCTAGAACAACAGAACTCTAGCAGGGACTTTAGAATCACCAAGCCACTCACAGGAAATGTATGTTTAAATTAATCTTAAGGAAAAAAATCTATCTAAGCTCCAAGGAAAGCTAGTTACTGATCAAGCCCTACAGACTAAGTTGCCAAATAAGATAAACCCCCAAGAAACCAAGTTTACTGGAATCTGTTAACTTAAACATGAGAATTTTTCAGCAGTTGCTCTTGGCCTCAGCCTGCTGGCTGCCAGGGAGCCATTGGGGAACCACCCTGGGTGGTCTGCAGAGGGAGTATCTTGAGTAGATAACACACTGTGCAAGCCAAAAGTGGAGATAGGTCCAAGGAGAATTTCCCTTCTCAGAAGGGAAAGGCCTACTGAACTGAAGAATTTTATTTCCCCTCTACAAAACCATATTAATTACTATATCCATGTGAAACAAAGTGCCTGTGACTTTACACACACTATAAAGCAGGAATGAAGGGATCCATTTACACAGGATATTGTTTCTCATGTAAAAAAAAAAACAACCTTTGCAGACGTTTAGTTAATGTTTGATATAATGTCATACATTAAATTTACATTCTCCAGAAAATCTCCTGGTTTAGACATGCTGGTTTTGTCTAAAAGCACTGGATTATACTTACCTTCTAAAATTGGGAAATGCCTCAGCACCACAGACAATAGGAACCTGGCTTGCTCAGAGCTCCATATTGGGATTTAGTGTTTTGTAAGGTAATCTCTGCAAAATACATTCTTCAAATTTTTTTTATTCATATTTAGTAAGAACAAGAAAGAAGAAACAGATTTAGTAATTCTGGGGCAGGCATCCTCAAAGCCATATCAAAGTGATAAGATGCCATGGGGAAACATTAGCCTGTTGAACCTTGCAGCACAAAACCAGCAATTCAATTCATGTTTTCTGTCAGGATGGATGTTTCTGCCCCTTCTCTAACAATCTTTTCATCACACTGTTTGACTAAGAAAGTTAATACATCAATAAGCATCCCTTCTTGGAGCATTGAGCACAACATCCTTCTGACAAGTACTAGCAGCAGCAGCCCCATCCAATGTGTCACTTCTGAAATAAACTATGATCGAAACTCTCTGCACAGACACATGCTTATACCCCCTTGGTGCTCTAGTGATCTTTTGCTATACTATTCTGTTCCTCTTGAGCACTCAAAAGGATGAGAATGTAGAATCCTGTAATTTGAGGTAATGAACAAAAGCAGACAAATAAAGAAAATACACATACACCTCATTAGTCTTGCAGCAGCCCTAACAAGCCAAGTC
Source organism: Hypotaenidia okinawae (assembly GCA_027925045.1). Taxonomy (NCBI): domain Eukaryota; kingdom Metazoa; phylum Chordata; class Aves; order Gruiformes; family Rallidae; genus Hypotaenidia; species Hypotaenidia okinawae. The sequence continues at coordinate 8,943,142 of BSDF01000007.1, forward strand.
ATGGCTACTTCATCTACTTCTAGGCCTTTCCCTTCCATGTGCATCTGGATTTCTTTTGCATGAAGTGTGGCCTTTCTCTGAACACAGAGGATTTTGCTTGATGTGCCAGACCAGCTGCACAGGGCCACAGTGATAAATGGGGCGGGCAGCTTTCCCTTGCCCCACCATGAGAGGTCTAGAAGAAAAACTTGAATAAACACCTGCCATAAATAATGTGGGTAGAGATTATCCTTCTTTAAAGGACAGGAATAATCTAAATTTTTTGATTCTTTCCCATCCTGTTTTTCTTCTAGCAGGAAAATGTGATTTATATACTGACCACATTCTTTCTCAAAAGACAGTCCTCTTCTGCAAAAAAAGGATCTGCTTCTATTGGACAACAAGGTCTGAAAAATGGCAAACCAAGGAATGAATAAAACCCAATTTAAAAGCATTTAAAAGCCCAAACATGACAAAAAACATGAAAAAGGAAATTTGTCATCTTAGTAGTATTTTCCAAGTTGACATATACATTCAATTTCTCTTTCTTGGAAGCAGCAAGGAAAAAACTGTGTCAACGTTAATCAAATTATGCCTGATTAACAGAAGGGGATGAACATCATCAGCAGAAGGAAGTAACTGAAAAAGTAGCAAGAAAGGAATCAACATTTGTATAAGTCAAAGATAGAAGACTTGAATTTGTGTGTCATGCTCACAAAGCTAACCCAAGAAAAATTTGTCTAAGAGAGCTGTAACTCTAGCACTGTGTGTGTTGGTGTCACTATTAGAACTATAAGCTCAGGATAACATGAGATAAATGTCAGTATAGTTGCCTAGTTACTTATGTTAGACTAAAACACAGAATGCAAAACACATTTATTGAAGAGAAAGGTTCATTTTGCCTCTTTTTTTTCCATTTCCTTTCCATGCTGTCTTCTGTCCAATATTTTATAGCTTTTATGAGTTTTATTGCACTATGATTTGAATACATGTGTGGACCACATTCCCACTGCCTTTAAAGATTAAGGGCTAATTGAAAACATAGTTTATTCAGAAGCAATCCATCAAGTCTACATTTAATTTTTGCTGTGAAAAAACATGTTAACTGAGCCTTTAAATTTTTTTTCTTTCAGAACTCTTCATGAGGTGGGCTTATTTTCAAAGCTATGGCCCATCAGCTAGGAGATTTTCATCTGGTTAAAGTGCTGAAATTGATTATTTAGGGAAATACTTAACCCCCATATTCACTGGCAAGCTCTGTTTTGACTCAACTGACTGCTGCCACAAGATATTTTAAGCAAGCAGCCTTTTACTCTTTTTAAAGAATGATAGCTTAGATGAGCCCAAGATTCCTGTAATATAGTTATTAAGGCTTAAAGATCAGTTTAGATTCCCTCCATAGAATAACTTATTTTCTTTCTCAAAGTCTCCTTATGTCTTCAGTTAGTTACATCATCTCTGACAGCAACCAAAATTCATAGACTTTGCAGAACTACAGCAGGTGAGCACAACCTCACCTTGTAACCCTTGAATTAGTAATGAGTTGGTTTAAAAGACAGTCAGAGATAAATAGCCACAGTGGGTGAACCAGGCTTCTCTTCTCCCTTCAGCTAATGACTGTCTCATTTCTGGGAGAGAGTTACAGTTGTTAGAAAGCAAGGGTTTGCATAAAGGATTTCCATTCAAGTACTTTTAAAAGTACCACTGTACCACCTCTCACAGTCTCCTTCAAACCTCACAGGACATTCATTTACATCCACATTACTTCAGCATGAAAATCCCGTTTGAGCACTGCTCCACAGAGCAAATCCCAGACGCATATAAAAAAGCCTCAGCCAAAACCCACACATCTCTTCCACTGATTATTTTCATCACCTAACATACTTTTCCTTTTGGATCTCCTGAGCAAACCACCAGGCATGTGGAAAGATACCCCTCAGCACTGTGTCCCACAGCAAACTGGTGAGCAGACTCCATCCACCTAGGCCTCCTGCAGCTCATCAAGCACACAGTGCCGGTGGTACAGGCTGCTCCCAGGTATGCAATAGAAATTCGTATTTTTAACACTTTTTGTGTTTCTTAATAAATATGTGACTGGGAAAGTATTTAAGAAAAATGGACAAAATGTTACCTAGATTTTAGGATACGAGGGAAGAAATATTTTACTATAATTGACTATTTCTATGCTTATATTTAGTCTACTCAGTATATGAGACATTTAACACAGACAAGAATGGTGTTTCAATTCCTTGCATATACTTCCAACATTCAACATTGCAGTAATTCACCTATGAAGAGCAAAGTTTAGTTTGCATGACTGATACTTTCAAGCAGGATGGAAAGGATCCTTGTTCAGGATGAATAAAGTCTCATCTTCTGCAACTGGAATACAAGCTTTAAGTATCTATTCTATTCCACTAATTCTACCTATTCTACTCAGAATAAAGAAAAACTTTTTTATTAAATTACTTACATCATTTATTTGCATTCAAGAACCTTGTGACAATGTCCCCCTGAAGAGAAAGCAAGTGTGAACTAGACGTTGATCCCAGCCTTACCTTGCAGTTCTCTGAGGAGTAGTTGTCAAAACTGTCACAAGCCCCACTGAAATCAGTAAGACTCCATGCAGATGTTGACTTAAGGATGTAGCAAAGACTTTAAGAGTCACCAGCACTTCCTAGGGCTTGGATGTTTTCCAGGCCTTGCTTAGTTTACTTATATCTTCTCTTTTCCCTGGTTTGTTTTTTGTTTTGAGGGCTTTTTTGGCCTATTCAAAATCTTAGATTCAGGCTTGCACACAGGCTCTACTGAATATTCTTGTAAGAGTACTCTAACATATAGAAAATAGAGAAGGAGAGGGGAGGGGAAAAAAGTTACTCCTGTCTTCTCAGTACTACAGACTTAAGAACACTATTTATACCCTTGCAAGAGAATTTTTAGGCTCCTGAAGAATCACTTCTCTTAAACTGTAATAAAGCTGTTTCAAATGAGAGTGGGACCCTCACATCACAGAGTTTGTTGCACTGCAGCTTCAGTATCAGAAGAAAGTCTGCCCACTGTCTGCTAAAGCATGTTCTTGAAAAAGACTGCCACCATGGTCAAAGGCAAAACACCTGCGTGTCAATAGTAAGGTAAAGAAATACAGCTTCTGTGGACAAAAAAGCAAGCAGATGGAGCCTTTTACATCCCCCACAACAACAGACTGAGGTTAAGAGACCACAATACACTGTTACAGACTCAGGTCAGCAAATACCTTTAAGATTAAGTCCTACCTTTAACCTAGCACTGCCAAGTCCACCACTAAACTATGTCCCTAAGCTCCACATCTATCTATACATAAGTCTTGTAATGGATATTTGAATGCTTGCTGCTAAATGTAAACTATTTTAAAAGCCCATGAACTTGCATATAGACAAGAAGCCTAAATCAAACTTAATGCACACAGATTAGAGGAAGTACTTAGGTGGCACACCAAAACTATGTTCTCTGGTAGAGAACAAGTCTGTATAAACAGGGACACAACTGAACCCTGCATTTTTTACAGAATCTAAAGGAACTGAATGAAGAAAAAAAAATTACACTATCTTAAGATACACTACACAGGGAAAAAAAAAGAGCAGATGCAGGATTTAGAACAATTCTTTTGTTTTAATAAGTTGGATCACTTTCAAAATTGTCAATAGCATATTCCTTCTATTCTTATTATTCTATTTTTGCAGCTCTCGATATCATGTGTTATACTCAAAGGACAACTAGTTTCCACAAGAGTGCATGTTTCAGTAAAATCCCTCAATCCATCTAAAGACTGTTTGCAACTGTTGATTTCCAAGCCAGCACTACGTGCCCTTTCTGAACAGAGAGGTCAGCAAACATCAGAAGAGCCAAAGACAAATGGTACTTTTCTAATGATCGAGACATGATTCAAACAAACTGCAGAAACAATTACTCCAAGTGCTATTGAACCATCAGTCTCTGATAATTATCAGCCTTAATGGAAATCATTCTCCACTATCTAGAAGAAGGATATATCAAAAAGAGTTCTGTCTTGTGTTAATTCATATTTACACAGGCACAGGAAGGCTTCAATCCCGTACCGTGACTTGCCTGCGTTACTTTTCTCTAAACACAGAGGTGCACAATATTCACCCTGTCAAGCAAGCTCTCAAAGTTCTGCTCTATTTTTATTTGAAAATTTTATTATGCTGCTTTACCAGACTTTCATTATCTGCTCCAGGCCTGTGAAACTTGGTCCTTCTGCAAGGCATCTCTGTCAGCCCAGAATTCTCAGAGTTAAAGTATTTCCCCCAACACAGAAAGGAAAATTCAGTCCTACAAGCACTTCAGTAATCTGTCATTTAACAACCTAGCTTAATGAATACCTTTCCATATCCACAGAGTGCTGTTGCAGTATTGTTTTAAAAACAAACATACTTTTCAAGAGCTAGCAAAAGATTCATGCAAATGTTACTTTTTCACATTTAAATTGATAAATGCAGTAGCCCTGTGAAAGATGGCATTATTATGGTTCCCACATTGTGGAAATGGAGACAGGCTTAAGTCATTACCTGGGGATATATATTTTTTGCAAGAAAAATAGCTGTGTCAGGCTTGGAAAAATCAGTCACTAGTGTTCAAAGAAAAAACATAAAATATTTTTAAATCCCAAGGTCATCAATGCACCTGTGTAAGTCTCATTAAACTTAATAGATATTACACACATTTGTTGGAGAAACACACTTAGAGCTGCAACTCTTCTTGAGTGCTCATTTTCATAGCTTTTTGTGACTGTAGGCCAGATTACATTTTAAAAGGGCAGAAACAGTGATACTTTTCAGTAGACTAATCAACTTTTTAGACTTTGAGCTTTTGCGAGCTCAAGGCTTAGCTCTGGGTACAGGATACAGAGCTGCAAACAGTTGTGGCTCACATCACAGTTCCTCCAAGTTGTCTACATACTGCTGGGGGACAGTAAGGGATTTAGGCTGGTAATCTAACATCTGCCAATTTCAGGGACAGTGTGTCTGAGTGGCTCAACTTCTTGGGGTCTGAACTTTCCCACTTGCTCAGGAAAAGATCTGGGCATGAGCATAGTTGCCCCTCCTAATGAAATCCAGGAAGGGCTCGTGCAACAGCATAAGGAATAGGACACAACTGACCCCCTGTTTAGCAGATGTTTCTTAAGACTAATTTTTACCTCTTGCTAAGGTTAAACATAAATCACTTTAGATTGCTGTGAAAGCTGTTAGGGTTTTCATAGCAAGTCAGGGCTAGGACAAAGCTTAGCAGAGAATGAAAGGAACCATGACTAGTTCTGAGCAGCCCTGGGAACTGCTCACAGGCCAAACTCAGACACAGCAACACACCACTCCCACAATACTGAGAGCTGAACTACCAAGGAATCATCTGCCAGTTCACCATGCTCTACTGCCCTGCCCAACTGCACATGAGACATTACATATTCAGCCACAGTATTTCTGTTCACATTCCTACACCACCTGCCCCATCTCACAGTATTTGAGCATTTCTCAAAAGTGAGCTGTATCATTATTTTGTAAAGGAATAGTGCTGAATGTGTGGTATTGATTTTTTATACCCTTTTTTTAACAACATTGTAAAATTACTTTATATAATCCCAGGTCTCATTGTCAGGCCTAAATTTTCAGTCATAGTGCTGACAAAATTATTTCTGTGAATGATCTGTTCCATTTTATGAACTGGCCAGCTGACAGGATGTGTGGGCATATGAGAATGTATGGACAGCTTAGTGACTTTAAAGAACAGCAATTATCATTTGTCTTTTCTCTAGCAAGCAATGCTGTGTCATGTAATAATATTCTGAAAGTCATCACAGAAAATTCAGTTTCAGAACTTTGTGCTAATTTGTTATTTTTGCAAATGAATCCAGACATTTTGTGTAACAACACATAAGATGTTAGCAGGAGAAATGGTGTGTATCTACAAAGTACCTATAGTCCATATTTGCCATACACATACCTTGTTTTCCACCATGTACCTCCTCCACCCTGCAGCCTCCATCCAGTCCTTTCCAGCTGTATCAGCATTCTGGCTTGCAGCAATGGAGGCAGCTAAAAAAAAAAAAGGGAGAAACACGTCCTTATTTCTGTCTAGGCAGGCACTAAAGAGTACCACAGCTGCCAAAGGAGGCTGTGGCACAGAAACACAACTTCCCAACTTTGCCAGGGAGATTCCTAAACTGTGTTTTATTTCTGCAATCAATGCTGTACAAATGGCTCCAACTTGTATTCTGTGCCAGATGGGTTGAAGGGTAGAAGACCATGGAAACAGCAGGACAGGGGCTAATGTCCTGGCTAAGGAGGGTACTGCATCTGAGAATAAGGCATGTAAAAGTTAGCATGCATGAGTAAGATTCTACCTTGGAGGCGGGCAGGAGAACAGCTGAGGAAGAGAGAAGAGAGGCATGTGCCTTCCTTAGGAATGCACTTGGGCCAGCACAGAGCCAAGGCTTACAGCTCAAAAGACAGCTCCTCTGTGCAGGCCAAGTGCAAGTACTCAGCTTAGGACATTCAAGGGTCTGCGAATTCCAAGGAAGACAAATCTGGTCAGGTTAGGAGAGGTGAGAAACATGAAACAAATCGTCCCTTTTAGCATCCCATATTCTTCAAGTAACACACATGCCTGAGGTTTGCCCTTTCCATCAGATGGCCAAGTAGTCTCCCTTCCTTTCCTCTCCAGGCCATCACCCATCAGCCTGCTGTCTCCTTACAGAGCCCTACTCTGATGAGCCCCTAACCAAATGCATGACTCGCTTCACAGTGGAGTCCCAAAAGCTGCTTTAATTTCACAGCTTTGTAACTCTCTCAGATGTTAATCTATTTGCTCCTCCCTCCCATTTTCCCATAAGAATTTAAGTCTGCTTTCCCAGGAAAGCTAATAAAGTAATAAAGCAAGCAGATTATGAGTTAAGGCATTTCAGAGCCATAGAAATTAAAACTTTTTAAAAATTAACTTCCTGGATATTTTCTAAGCAATGCAGCATTTAAAAAAAAAAGTTTTTCTGTCACAATCAAACTCCCCAGAACTACAGAGGGAGTTTGGAAATTCAGCATTATGCTAAGCAGAATCTCACTTTGCCCTGAACAATGAGGTTACTACAGCTGCACAGTCACCTACGAGGAATCCCTCTTGATGGAGCATAAAAGCTGCTGTTTCATTCAAAAATTCCCCACTGGATTTGTAAGTTCTAATAAGAGGCTTATGTGACAGTCAGTAGTGCAGGACTGCTTTGGGGGGTGCTCAAATTTACTTAACAGGAGCACTGAAAAAAGTAATTCCTGCAAAAAGTTGTTGGGGTTTTATTTTAACAGTACTGAGATTTGATTTAGCTGAAGAGAAACTGGTATCATCTTAGACTAGTTATAACTATTCCCACGTTTTGGCTACAGAAAGCCAAATTACATCAGCAAACCAATGCCTGATGAGTAGGATGAGTCACATTTCAGTCTGTTTTCACTTAATTAGATTTTTTTTTTTTACATTTATGGAGTTTAGAAAAAAATAACACAGACAACCATTACAACTGGAAAATTATTAAAAGGCAAAATGTGAAGAGGTTCTGACTCACTGGCTAAGAATTCCTGACTTCAAGAAAGCTCTGAGGAAATAATGATAGCTTTTGTAATCTGCAGAAATGGTGATACAAACCTTGTGAAAGGATGTCAAATATATTTCTCATATTTAACACAGGGTCTACTACTTGCCCAGAAAAGAAATCCTTATTTTTACTTAACCTGGTAAATATAGGTTATATGAAAAGAAAAAGGGGGAAGCAGAGTGAAAATGAGAGAAAAAGCAGAGACAGAAAACTACAGCCTGCTTTCCTTTTTTGTAACTGGTTTTTATTAGCAGCCAGCAAAGACATAGTTCCAAAGTAAAGTAACACAGCTTAAACTGCAAGGTATTAATATTGCATAAAAATGAGACTTTTCTTCTTTGGAGGACATGCAAAAGAGAACATAAAAATTGTATGTTTAAAGTAACTGAGGGAATTGCAAACATTTTGGCTTGATCATTTTTCTTTAAAAAGCAAAGTAATTTTATTTCAAAAATCTTGAACTGAGCAGAGACATACAAACATGTCATTCTGATACATCATGTCACCTCAAAGACTATGACACAGTAGCTGTTGCTACTGTGGGTATTTCAAACAAAGTTAACCAAAGTTGATTACCTCTAGGGAAGTGATTGTCCCCCTGTACTCAGCACTGGAGAGGACACACCAGAGGTACCATATTCAGTTTTGGGTCCCTCACTACTGGAAAGGCATTGAGGTGCTGGAGCGTGTCCAGAGAAGGGTGAGGATGGTGAGGGAACTGGAAGACAAGTGTTACAAGGAGTGTCTGATAGAACTGGAGCTGTTTAGCCTGGAGAAAGGGAGGTTCAGGGGAGACCTAATCGCTCTCTACAGCTACCTGAAGGGATGTTCTGGAGGTGGGGGCTGACTTCTCTCTAGTGACAAGCAATAGAACAAGAGGAAATGCTCTCAAGTTGTGTCAGGTTAGGTTTATGTTGGATGTTAGGAAAAAATTCTTCACAGAGAGGATTTTTGGTCAGGCATTGGAACAGGCTGCCCAAAGAGGTGGTGGAGTCACCATCCCTGAAGGTAAAGACAAGTAGATACAGCGCTTTGAGACATGGTTTAGTGAGGGTCTGGGCAGGTTAGGTGGATGGTTGGACCAGATAATCTGAAAGGTCCCTTCCAACCAAGGCAATTCTGATTCCGTAAAGTGACTTGGCACAAATACTTCATTGCCTAAGTACAAGATTATGTCAAGCTACCAAATTTGTAAGCCAACATGATTTGTGCAGATACTCCTTGGGCTTGGTCACACTCCTTTAAGTGTATATTTTAAAATTGATCCTATTTCCCCTCACACAGTACATTTTTACCTACCCAAAATTGCTTCTAAAAAATATTTGCATACCTGGGCCAATCCCATACCTTGCTTTATAACACTGTGCAACAGCATTTATCGCCCCATTTCTTTATCCCCTAATTTTCATGCTCTGACATATGTGCCTTGGGTCTGGTATAAAGTACTCCAGCTTCTCCCAGCACACATGGGCAAATCAGTAGAACAACTTGGAAAATGGACAAGGTTTTCTTGTTTTCTGCCCAAATGCATGCTAAAAACTCCAGCTTTCCAAGCTTAACACTTTTTTTCCTTGATTTCTTTAATCCTTCCTAAAAGTGTCAACCCTGTGCACTGAACTGATACTCATATACCAGTTTAGCACATACCCACACACTGAAACACTGAAGTTAAACAAGCTTACTATGACACAGGCAGGGGAAAGGGACCAAGAGACAGGAGACTCTCACCCTGTTTTAAACAAGTAAGGAAGACACTGAAGAGGGAAAATCCTGACCAAAGCTGAAGTCAAACTTTAAGCCTACAGTTTCACATAACATTACCACATATGCTCACAGGAGCAGCATACAAACATTCAGCCTTCTAACCAAGATTTCCAATCTATACACTTTTTACTTCTACACTGTATTGATGTAATCTATTCGACTTCTCTCATTACCTCCCTACTGAATTCTTACTCCAGGGGCAACTCTTCAAAGTGACTTTAGTCACACTTTCCAGAGACAAGCAAAACCATGGGGACAAAGGGCCACACTTCACTGTATGGTGAACACACACAGAGCTTCAAAACTTGACTACCAGAGAGTTTGGGGATTTTTTTTATTTCAGGAAGGGAGAGGAAGAAGGAAAAAAAGGGAGACAACTCAGAACTGTTTGATTTACATCCCATTTTTCAGTACAGCTCTCCTATAAAGGAAACTATTGCAGCAGTAGAGAAAACTGTTGAACAAGAGTACCAATTTGAATAACACTTCATTCCTTACATTTGTACAGTGCCCAGAACTAGTAATTCTACAAGTTTATAGGACAATTTCCACACAAAAGCTTTGTCCCAGCAATTTCTTTTCAAGCCATGAGTATCTGGAATTCCTCAGAACAGTACTGTGCTGTTATCAATCCACATGGACTAGTCAGCCACCCACTTTGCAGTAGAGAAACTCAGACAAACAGCAAAGATACATTTCTCTCTCCCCTTGACCCTGATTCCCTTTGGTTATAACTCAGTATTACAAGAAACCTAATTGGCCCCACAATCTATGCTTGCTCCTCAGTGACAGCTTACTTTCAGTCTCCCCTTTGTATCCAAGTTCTTAATTGTCACCTCCATCACCATATAAATTAAGTCAGCTATTACTATAACCTCAATTCATTTCCCTGAAAACTGAGCCACAAAAAACAAAGGTGAAGGCTTCTTATCAAAAGCCAAAGTTTTTTTGGTATTAAGAGCTGTTCAAGAAATAAACAGAGTTATAATCCACCTATCAGTAACAACAACAGAGCTTGACTTAGATGCAGGTTAAAGTTTCTCAGATTATTGCCAGAAATGTAACGATCCCCAACCCTTTAAAAGAAGTTGTTTTTTTTTTTTACAATGTGGGGATACCTTCTAGTATAACATAACATCCAAAAATCTGAAATGAACCAATCAGCAATTAAGCAAAGGGAAAGCAAACAGTAACCAAGACCCACATATAAAAAGTCACAGATGATATGTTGGAAACCAGTGGAAAATCCATGTTATTTGGATGTCATAACAGATCAGAACAATCCAGACACAATATCAATCTCTTGACTGAAGCTTGGCAATATCAACAGATAGGATAAGAGAGGTACATCAGTTTGCCTGTGTAGACAACTTCTATTACTTAATTTGCATGACAAATGCAATTAATGATCCAGAGGTGATTTCAAACCATTACACTCAAAAAACCCAGGAGAAGCTTAAACAGGCCAACAGTATGTAAAGTCAGAGTCAAGACCATTCCTTACATGAGGTACACTATCTTTCCTGAACACGCAAACTCAAACACATTTTTGGATGATTAATACTACTGGTTACATGCCTTGAAAAAGAAAAAAAGAGCCCAGATACTAACTTTGTATAAAAGTACTCGGTCCTCAATACTGCTCAGGGCTTCTGTATCGATTATATTTATAACACAGAAGCAATTCACTTTCTTTTGAACTAGTAATGGAAAAGAACTTGGAACCAGGACAAGCATCCTAACACCATTCCTTGGAAGTCCAATAAAGGCAAGTAAATCAGATACAAGTAAAAAAAGTAAGGTAGAAGGTGCAAATAAGAACAGGGAGTAAAGAGGAGACAAGGAAAAAAATACAAAATTAATTTGCATGCCTAAAAATCTTGATGTGACCATATAACATTTTGTACCCCCAGAACAGGAAGGAATGACCAGATGGTTGATCTCAGAGTGAGCCTGTCCATAAGGAAGAAATGCTTTGATTTGTCAGGTGTGCAGGACACGCACAAATTACACTTTCCAGAAGAAGGCTGAAGCAGGAACTGTTTAGTTCCTCCTATGATCCAGTGTTTAGTTGTACTCCTGTTACCCAAGACCTCCAAAGTCCTGCCAGCTCTGTGATACAGAAATCAAGTGAGATTAACATAACACAAGCAGGTAACTGAGAGCTAATTAGGATGCTTAATCACAAGGCTTGAATTAAATGAGACTCCTTAAATAAACTTGGGCACCAAGTACTTTATCAAACCACCTGGCAATGTCTGATGGTGAAATACCTCTCCAGCCTGACAGGAACATGCTGCATTCCTTCCTGTGACTAACATAGGAGTGTGGAACTGCAGCTGCATACAAGAATGTAAGTAGGTGACAGGCAGACTCAGAGCTCTGCACTGCTATTGCCGTTCTCCTGCTCCAAAAGCCCATATGCCAGATCCATCTAACAGTTATGAATCAGAGAGCCGCTACAGCGCCAGGAGCATGAAAAACTAGGAGGCAGAAAAATAGGAGGAGAGCAGGCAAGTTTCACACATGAAATTTTATAGGCTTACCTGAAGTACCATTCAGTACAAATATAGAGAGTAAAAGCTTCCCGGTTTAAAAAAAAAAATTAGTTCCCAGATTAATAGTGATACTTCTAATTTCCAGAAAGGACCAAAGAGTCAAATATAAAATTAGCCTTTATAAAGCAAAGTAGAAACATGCAGATCTTGTTAGAAAATACGTCTACTTGTTCAAATTTTGAAGTCTACAGCCTCTATTTGGTAGTTTTTACTGCTTCTCTCTGATCACAAATAACTTTGAACTTCCAGTAGGGAATTTACTGACCTTGCAGTAATGATTTATGCATCATTTCCTGCATTGCCAAGCTTCTGTGGATGCTTTCTGGTGAGCAGGAACCCACACAAGTTGAGGAACTGTATAAAACAAGGAACTTTTTACTGTGGAACTCTTTCCACAATCAGTTTCCCACTATTTTTTAATGGCTTTTGGTCACTGCAAGTCTAACAGCTATTAAACAAATCTCTCAGGCAACCCTCAGTTTTATGTCATTATATTCTGTATCCTAAAAGGGAAGGAGAAGCACAATAATATCTTTTAAAACAGTGATGTTAATAAAGATGTTCTTTAAAAACAGTGATGAATGATCTGCCCTGCCACCACAAGTTAAGAGGACGTAACGCAGGCTGCTCTTCCATCTGGGCGCCTGACTTAGACACAGGCTTTCCCTGTGGACACTTTCATGTTTGCCTGTTTGCTAGATGTGTCACAGGCATGAGACATACAGAAGGGATTCTATTAAAAGTATTTCCAGGCAATCTGTCCATCAGGTAAATACAAAACTGTGCAGTGCTACTTTCTTTGAATTTGGGGCCTGCTGTAAAGTTGTGTTACGTGAAATCATTCTGTAAAAACAGATGTAATTTCTCTTTGACATATGCAATGGATTCTTAATATGCATTATATTTACTTTTATTTATATTATTCTATAAACTTTTTCAATAGATCATCTGCTTGTTCTCCAATACTACTATTAATTCTTCTTAAATAGACTTAACTAGACTGTCACTTTAATCTGCCTTATTTTTAACCCAGAAAGCCAGCTTTGAGGGTTCTGATCTTAAAATATCCTATCACTTACTGATTACATCATGATACTATGCTTCCAAAGAAAAATTTGCCTATCATATACAGGCTGGAGAAATTTGATCATACTTCCTTCCCACCTATGCTTGTAGAAGAGATGTCTTTTTGAGTTTGCAGCTACTCACAAAGAAAACCACTGCCTGCCATCTAACAGAAGACTAACCCATCAAATATTTTCTTTCCACAGCTGACAGCAGGTAGATCCCCTTGCTGTAGTGTAGCAGTTGACAAGCATTTGGGGAACTTAAACCATGTCATTTAAGACATAGCTTGTGGGCAACGCAAACTGCCTGCTTTCATCCTCAGGAGTGACAGCTGTCTATTTGCTTCAGGGAAATAAGAATCTGTCTGTTACACTTAGTGGTAGATGGTACAATTAGTGAGACGTGGAACACCCCAAGACTAAGGGGAAGCAGATAATTAAATGAATCAGCAGTGACACATCTTTCTTGTTCCTTGGTAAATATTTTAAAATTCTTTAACTTTCAGCTGTGCACACTAATGTCTAGAGAGACAGAATTTTATTTCAGCAAAATTGTGGGAGGGAGAGAGATTGTGGTACTGTTTTTAATGACTGTTCTCACAGACGTGGGAATGGCCATATTAGCTTAAAGATGACAGATTATATTGGGACAACAAGAAGGACGGAGTTCAAAAGGTGAAAAAGATAATTTGTAGTTCCTGCAACTTCTTCCCAGGAAATAGCTATGACTGTTTGATCCAATTCATTAAATGCAGTAACAAGCGTGTACTTTATTAAAATACAATTCTTGACTTATGTTAATTCAGTTATCAATACAATTAATGTGCAAGCTTCTCTCTGTAAACACAGCACAAGGAACAGAGTGTTGTTCAGTATTAGAACACCAGGATTTTATTTTGTGTTGTCCTGTGGGTTCTCTACACTACGTCAAGTAACTACCTTCATTTCTTAGTTTTCACAGTATTAAGAAAAAAATGATGGCATATTTTAAAAATCATTGATAAGATCCTCTGAGGAGTGATTCCTTTTAAATTTTTTTAATCCCTTATATGGAGTAGAATTCCTCCAAGAGAATTAAGCCTTGAAATCTCTCTGAAATACAATGCACTGGGGCTCCTCATTCCACTCTAAGTCTGAATTTCTGAGTGACACCTTTCACGCTAACTCTGCGGACAGAAGAGTTCTCCACTTATTTTTCAGCCTTCTTCACAAACTCATTTGCTTCCTATCACAACCTGAATTGATCCATCTCACCTTGCTTCTTTTTAGTCAAAATTTAAAGCTCAGGCACAGATTAGTTTAAAAGGGCATATTTAGGCTGCAGCATAAATTAGTAGTTATATGATAGAATAGTTTTGAGACATCCTGATCCTTGCAGACAAAATAAGGAACTACAGATAAAATATATTTTAATTGCATCCAAATCAAGGGCACTTAACCATTACTAACATTTATAATCTAGCTACAAGGGTTTGAAACTCACAGAGTAGGTATTTGGGGCTGCCACCAAACAGCAGTTGAACAAATAAACGGAGACTGCAAAGGAGTTGAGGACCTGAGGATGACAAACTCAAAGGTGTCTGTAAAGCACCTTATGATGTTTCCCTAGGCTATTAGTTGTGTTTAAAGACACAAAAATAGCCAAGGAAAACAATGATCAATTTAACCATCAAGCTTTCCACATGAAATGGGATATTTGGAAGGGTGAGTATTTCAGTGGGTTCGTTGTTGTAATTTTTAACTATAAAATAACTAATGTAATTCCAGCTTGAACTATGTTTCTCTCCTGCTTCAAACGTTTTTCCAATATTCAAGATACCACTGTCCTATGCCTGCTTTGCAAAAGGAAGGAAAGGTCAATTATATACTCAGACACTGGTAAGAGTTAAAAAAAAGCCTGAAAGCTTAAGATACCATCCACACTATAAATGCAGCTGTGTACAAATTGTTTGTACATAGTTACAAAGCATTAGACCTATTTAGGTGTTGGACCTTCAACTCAGAGTGTGTTCCTTACTTATCTCTAAGTTCTGCAGAGCAAATATAAGAATGAAATGCAATTTCATTATTTAAATTATTTCATTTTCAAATAATTTAACAGAAGTGCCTTTTAACTCATTTAAAATACAACTCAAAAAGGGCATTTTCACTGTATACTCAAAGTCTTAACAATAAATATTCTCCATTTATTCTATTCTTGAAGTACTATCAATTGAGGGTTTGAAGCTGAGAGAGAGGGGAAAAAAAGGAGCTAGAAACTACCTTGTGCCAACTGCAGAATCTGAGGTAAGTCATATGGAACTTCCAAGTCATTCACCAACATTTCAAGATTTCTTTGTTCACATAACAGTAGTTCTACCTAGTAACTAGGGACCAGTAACCAGCACAGCCCCTTTATATGTCCAAGTTTCCCATTCAATCAAAATAGTTATGCTGGTGGAGAATCAAAAATTGTTGAAAAGCTGTAAATCACAGTTAATGCTTCTCTCTTTGTATTTCAGAAAATTAGACCAAACTAGCTCATCTGGGTCATACAGATTTCCTTTTCACCTCGGAAAGCATACTTTCTAATTGCAACCCCACTTAAGGCAGGCACAACAAAATCTACTTCACAGTTCAGATGTAAGTGCTCTGGTTTTGGGGTACCACAGTTTCCTGGGAAGCCTGATTGCCCCGAGTTCTTAAGATTACAAAGAGAAGCACAAGTGAACCATTAGACACACTCGTTTCGGTGTACAAAAAAATCCATTATTAAGTTCCATGTGTTTTTACAACGTGGCTTAGCAGTTTTCATTCCCCAAAATAGTTGTATCTGTCATCATTTATGTTCCTACCAAAGAAGTCTAGTGTTTCAGAGTGGTTATGCTTCTCCACAACTATGTCCGAGTGAAGAAACAAAAGAAGAAACAGATGAGAGATGAAGAACTATATTTTTAATATTTGAAAGTAGCCCCAATTATAAAGGCAAAAGGCTTTCTAAAAAATAGCCCTTTTATCAAGTTTCATGGGGAGGCAAAGCTCATTCATTTTGCCTTCCTTTTTAGCGCTTTCAAGAATCAGTGCAAATTCTTCATTTAAGTTTGTTTCCATCTTCAAAGTGCCAATCTAAGATTTATAATTCTGGTTTATAACTTAATAGAATCAAAAAGAAGAAGTTGGAATAGGTACTTTCACATACTACCTGACTTTAAAATTACATACAAAGCTAAGTGAGGCAGTCTCATTCCATGGCCTAATTAAACACCTTTGCTACACAAACGTGGGCAAAATGCAAGTCTCATACACATCTTTGAAAAACATATTACATGAAAATTCAAAGCTATTGCAGGAAATTATTGTATTTATGTACCCATTCTAAGCCTACATGTAATGTGAGAGTAAATATTTAACTGGGGAAAAATATTTATTCTTTATTCCAGAATTTTTTTATATGCCTTTCAGTTCCTTTTCTGAGGTTCCTTAGGAAACCTAACACTTGTTTCATACTTTTCTGTAATTTCTATGAGATATTTTTGGATATTTCACCTATCAACTTATATTTTCTACTCTACAGCAAGATACTATTAAGTGTTGCTTCTTTGTGCTTTTATCACAGCCCATACTTAGTTAATAAGGATTTGTTTGCATCATTGCATAAACTCTAAACTACATGTCCAAAGTTTCAATACTTTTGACAGTTACAGAAATAGATACAAAATTCATTTGAGCAACTGAAACCTGGATGCTAAGGGAAAAGCCGTACTATGACTAGAAGAAAAGGTTTGGAACAAGCATCCCAGCACAGACCTTTTCTCTGGAGGAGATTCTCCTGCATCAAGACAGGAAGCAAAGGAGCATCACGTCTTACCTCGTCACCTGCCATACTCTGGGCACTCGGTGCTGAATATTTCTCCTACTACCCTCCTCCTAGAGCAGATTTTTCAGAGCAATTTGCAAGTTTTCAAAAATAAGGAAGCACTCCTCCACCTTCAAGGAAAGGCACCTCTCATCACATTCCCTACAGCAGCACTATTTTCCCCTGATTTTTTTCTTTGGTAGTTTACTTATATCAGGATGTATCTACCCTAAACAACTCACATTACAGGTTACTGCAGCATTAACATTTCCCAGTTTTTAATTCATTTGAACAAGGCATTTGTGTTACAATGTTCCCTCATTATTTTCTTAGCTATTAATGACATTGTAGTCCATGTAATAAAAAGTTAATTGAAATCTGAAAGCAATCATGAAACCACTCAGGATTTTAACTAAAAGTCATCTTGCAAAGCAACATTTTTGTCTTGTTAATAACAGAAAACTTGATAGCTCTATCTCATTAACAAAAAGCTCTGCAGAATATGCACAGAAATAAATATACACACGTTAATTTTATTTCTGTCCCTAAAACTCATACAGAACCTCATAGTAATTACCAATGCCAGTAAAGTTACACTATAGTTTTTCTTCCAAGCTCTCTCTTGATAACAATCACCTATATTCAGCCATTAATGAATTCATATTATCTTGCACAGCTAACAAAAAGCTTATTGCAGAAATCGTGTACATCTTTGTCTAGATCAGACAATAAAAACTTGTTTTTTCCTCAAACACATTGTTACTGCATATGGAAGAGTCTATTTTACCCCCTACAAACACAGTTTTACTCTCCAAGATGAAATACCACTAGTGCCACTGAAATAACTAGAGTTCCCAATCTGCAAAATCAGCACAAACAAGAAAATAAGGTCTATTAGGGCCAAGTGTTTCACATTAAACATACAATTGCTGGCATAAAAACCTAGTGTTTCTTATGTTCATTTCCCTTAAGAAAGGGGCAGGATGTGACTCAACACAATGCTTAAGTCATTTAACAGTGCTTTGAAGCAATTCGTAGTTCTAATTTGAGGCTAAAAACCATTTGAGGAGCAGATTAATAACAAATCTTGATTAAGGCTTAATAGTTTTAATCAGTGGTAGTAAAGTGTTTAAGTTTATATGCTCTCCATTGTTTAAACAAAAAAGTATGGAGTGCCTCTGGAGTACTGACAGACCTGTTGCGATTTCGTGGTGCTAGGAATGACGCTTCCATTCAGCAAATGCCAAATTGTGCACAAACCTGTTTCAAAGCCCTGTCCTGCTGCAAGCCCTGCCTTCCAAGAGAGAAATATGCCCACAAAGTCTGAGCAATGCTATTTTCAAAACCATTGCACTTCTTATAGATCCTTCTGAACTTAGCACAACATGAACATGTCCAAAACTGCAAAAGTTAATTATACAGTAATATAGCACATAGTAACAAAGTTATATGGCAAATATGACACAACATGTTATTGCTCCTCAGAAGAGCTTACATATGAGCAGCCCTGTCTGCTTCAAATAGCGAAGGACCCATCGTTCTGTGGTAAGTTTCAGAGAACTGCGTTCAAAGCCTTAAATGTGGCAAGAATCATGCTGCCTCACGATGTAGTTCTGACAAGAGAGATTCTTTAGCAGTGGCTCAGAAAGATGGATTTGTGTCTGGGAGAACAGACCTCCTGTTTTCACAATTGGGACTGGCTATAAGGGCAGGACAGGATGCTAAAGCATACCAGACTGGAAACAGAACTACCTCAGGAACCCAAAGAAGCTTTCTCTGCTGCCACCTTATTTGTCATAGCAATAAGCAATGGAAGGGCAAATGTTTAACCAACAAGCCCCTCTTCACATCAGACTTATTCTCACAAATACTAAATATTCTCACAATTCCCCATACTAAAAACAGTAAAGATTGTTTCCTGGATATCCACAAGTCTTGCATTTCACATCATGCCCTGTTCTCCACAAGAACAACAGGGCCATTCTCACCCTGTGGGTTGCACAGAATCTATCTAGTAAGCTCAGTTGCATAGTGAGCAGCTGCAGTGTAATTACAGAGATGTAGGATGGTTATTAGCACCATCTAAATTAAATAGGAGATACTGAAAAAACCTGAGTATCCTTTTCACCATACGGCCTTCTATGGCATTTGAACTTTTTGGTTTAGCAATACTGTAATTTTACCATTGCTCAGATAATGACTGCCTTTCACATACATCTGACTACTAGTTCCATCATTCCAGACAAGGTTAGTTGTTGCTGGCCTGATGATTCATCATCAGCCATCAAGTTTTCCACTGTAAAAAATAAACCCTGTAGCCAGTTAAGAGAGTGGGAAGATGTACATTTGTGTGTTATAATGTTGAGCAGAAGTAACTAAGAATTGCAAGTTTTCTATATTCTACCATGATGTTTACATAACTCAACTGATAATGGCAGCAGTCAAAATCAACCCATTTGCCTACACTGCAAAATGACCCCAGCAACCTGACTGAATTTTTAGTCACATGATTATCCATGGTGTGCTATTAGAGGCATTTATTCTTTCTTGTAGAAAAGCCACTCACCTTGTACATATTTGCTTAATTTCCTACTTCTCATAACCCTACACAAGATTTTCTAAATTAGATATTTTTTCTTACTTTCGTTGAAAGGAAAGTGAACTTTAGGTACTTACATAAAGCAATTTTAGGGAGACAGGATGAGTCAGAGTTTCAGTAATGAAATGTAAATTTTTTGACTGTTGTGCTTCTAATGCAAGTGTAATCTGCTCCAACAGTGACTGAAAGTTAAGTTGTAGGATGACTACATAGGTGATCTATGGTTTCAGAATTATTTTCTTGTGAACAAGTGCTATTAGTACATAAACTGTCATAACTATCCATCAAAACACACCCTGGAGGCTGAAACATGGTTTAGAGTTGTCTCTCTGAATTCGGACGAGTAAATTATCAGCTTGATCTACATCTGTCCATACTGAATCTGTTCTCAAAGAAGATAGATTTTATTTTTTAGTGTTATCAATATGACACTTCACAAGTATTATATCTGATTAAAAAAAGAATTCTAAGGTCTATCTTGACAAAATCCCTTTAATCCTCAATTGTTTTGCTAGTATATTACCAAATTAGAATTCTTCATTCACTCCACATGGAAGCATACACACGTATATAGTGAATGACATATTGGGGCAGTATAATCTAACAAGGAAACAGTTACAACCTCCTGATCCCTTAAACGTGCCTATGGGTAGGACAGCTGTAGCAGTCAAAACGTTCCACTTCTGTACCAAAGACCATCACTGTGCTACTAATCACTTACAGAACTGCTCACCCACTGACTTCCACACAAATAATTGTTCAAACAATGGAATCAAACAATCACCCAAGTGAGAAAAGGAGAAGACTTAGTGCCACCATCTGCCAAAATACCATAGTATACAACTCCCTAAAAAAAATTATTGTATGCCATCACCCCCCCATATATTCAAAAGCAAATTTTAATTGCTTTAATTTTCTGCTAAAATCCTAATGCACAGCCTGCTATATCTCACAAAGTCAAAAGACTAAACTGACATATCTTAGCAAAAGGGTTGGGCTTGGAGTTTTTTTGCATGTGAGTGTTGATTAGAAGATGCCCACATATGTCCTTTCCCTCCCTTCACCACAAAATTAAGTTTCAGAATGTAAATCCAGTCTGTGTATTTTTTTCCATGTGTTTTACCGAGTATTCAAATTATAAACCATACACCAAATCAGTTGACTTTCCACTGCATTACAGGGCTAACAGTTACTCCTGGTTTGTTGATCAAAATGCCAGAAGACTGTATTTATCAGCAATATGGTAAAACACAGAAAAGGGCACAGACTTTCTTTTTTGTTTTCCAAATAAACTAATGAGTCATTTGCTCTTGGAAAAGCAGCTTGCAAATACAAATCTCAGGAAAATTCCTTTTGCTTTCTTTCCTCCAAGACTAGCTAAAGGTGTACAAATATAGGAGTGGCAAATTCCAGAGGAACTTCAAATAGATTATTCTATTTAATCATAAGATGGTACTAATCCTTCCTTGCGGCCACATACTTTAAAGCTATATTTGGATACTGAGAAGTGCAGGCAGCTCACAGGGAACACAAACTATCGTTGGCCTGATTTTTAATGTAAAGTGATTTTGGAACTTGCTTGCTTCCATACCCATTCAGATAGATTCTGACAGAAGCCTGAAACTACTACTTATTACCCAAGAGATCAAAAAATAAATTACTGCTGCTTCCAGGCATCTCGAGTGGGAACTCTCAGCATAACCAAAGGTGAAATCCTGTCACTGTAGAAGTCTAAAGTCCTGCTTGCATCTGAGAACGTCAAGATCTCAAACCAGTCTACACTTCCCTGACAACTGAAAAGAGTTTCTAAATTATTGCATTCTGGAGGAATCTAACAATTTCAAATTTAAATCTGGAGTTAGGGTACAAAAGTACTTACTATTATATTCTCAAGGAAATATTAAATCACCAATAACTATTTAATTTCACAACAGAATATCAGCATATAGCTGCACCATCAGTATATGTGCTGCATATCAGTATAGCAGTATCTGCATATCAGTATATCTGAGATCTGTTTGCAAATGTGACATCTAAAGATTAATTGCTTTCTTAAACCTTGGGAGAAATGGAAAAGCAAATTCTATCGTAAATCAAAGATTAAGATCTTTATTCTCCCCTCACATTCAATTCTGAACAAAGACTGTAGGAGCAGTAGCATGGTGATGGTTCTATAACCTTTGATTTGTGTTACAGTAGAAACATAGTTTTAACAGTAATGTTAAATATACTTTCAGTAACAAATAAAGATGCTTTTGCTTATTTGGGTAGAAAATGCATGTACGTACCATACACATCACACTAACTGGCTTACATTCTATGGTTTACGTAGCAGACAACAAAAATGAAGAGGTCATATGTTTGGTCCAGAACATTCATCATGTCAGACTATGACTGCCTCATATAACTGTCTGAAAATGTCTTTCGAATCAGATACCCATGTTGCAATACTACTTTTTTTCTCTTTTCACTGACAAAAAAAATTGTCTTTTGGGTTTTGTCTGAAAACATATAAACATTTCCTAGGAGGCTGTTGTATAGCTTCTTTCTTACTTTCTCTTGTTCAAAGGAGCCAATTTAGAAGCAGCAAAGCAAAGGCGAGTCCCAGGGCTAGAAAAGATGCTTAGATACATCCTGCTGAGGATACACATCTTGGTTTCTACACAAGAAGCAATATAAAGATTTCCTGAGATAAAATTGCAAAGATTGCTTCTTTAAAGCACATCTACAAAAGTCAAATTCTGCTGCAAAACCTAAATCCAACTTTCAGGTGTTTCCCAACTTCCATTATCCTCCAGCCTAGATATGCCAGGCCTTCCCTCACAGAGATTGCCAGCTCCTATGTTGCAATACTTCATATCATGGTTGAGACTTCTGAACGTTGTTACAGGAAAAAAAAAAAATCTCTGCCAACTTCCTCCTCCATATTGAACCTGATATGGAGTAAAAATTTTCTCCAAAGAAAAAATATGTATTGACACATTATCTGGTTGGTACATATGCAACCAATTCAACTGTAAGTTCTTAAAAAACACCTGCTCAAGGATCAGGAAAAAAGAAACAAACCAGAATTCAGCATCTCAGAAAATCTGATCAAACATCCATGTCAGTGTAACACACAACCATGAGAAGCTGCTGCATTGTCACAATAAAGAGACTAATTAGATATCAACATGAAGGCATTGAACCTGTGCATACTGCATCCACTTAGGCATACAAGAGAGTCTGTAGTGGGTGGATGGTTTATTTAGGCAAGAGTTACCCATCTGTAACCGTGGGAGGGTGTTTGGCAGATAGAGTTCTGGAGTTCCCCACTGGAATCTGGCCAGGACACTGCTGCTACAAACTCCTCTCTTCCAAAAAACAAGCCAGAGAACTTGCATATCACACACTAAAGCTATTAAAGGACATTAAACAACTAAAAACTGATTTTCCCATGCTTTGTTTCCTTTCAGACTAATTGTTCCTGAAGGATGTGTGTGTAAAATTCCTATCTCTAAGACAACAGATTTATATACTGATTTTGTACAAGTATTAAGAACTAAAGACACAATGCAGCTGCAATTCCAGTCTTTAAATTGGAATAACCTAAAAATCTTTTCACAGCCATACTGCAAATATCATTAGTACTGTCAAATAAAGAAAATTCCATAGAATTAATGTTTCTTTAAAATTCTGAAGAATTTTAATTCTAAAATACCTAAACTTAGAATCTAATGTAAAGTAAACCAACATCAAAAGGTGATGGCCCAGTATTGACTATTTCTTTTCTATTTAAATATCATCCACCGAGGTCTTTTAGTAGTATAAAAATAGAGAAAAGGAAGAGTTAGCATATACAAAAGGAAGCATTTCATGAAAGGAAACTTCTTTGGCTTTGCTCCTGTGGGGTTAGACACACACACGAGCACAGACACAACACACTCCTGTTAACCTGCCTTTGTTTGGGCACACCACTCAAGTGAAGGGATGTTCAGCCTGTTTTCTGTCCACAGGGCACTTGTCTGCAAATTCCAGTCACAGCCAAAGGGTAGCATACACTACTGCCATCTCCACGGCTCAGGCCCATCTTCTGCCTCACACAAATTATTTGGAAAAGATGAGGGCATTTGCAGTAAGAGTAGAGAACTTATTTCTCATTCACTGGAGACTAAACATAGACCTTTTCGGAACTCAGCTTTGAAACTGGATGAAAGTAATAGCTGTAATTGTAAAGCTGAGTTATTCTTTCAGTTCACATGGAAAACTTCTACAGAGTAAATGGCTATTTCATAAGCTCCTTAGATGGCAACAATAAGCATGTCATGAGTGGATGTTAGTTTGGAGAAAGCACCCACTTTCTCCCTTAACCACTATGCAGAGGTTACAAAATAAATTAGAACACATTCTTTCAGAAATATAACCCAAAACCCCCAACTTGCTCTTGTAACAGGGTTTTTTTTGCCTTCTGCTTTTCAGTTGTAGATGATATTCTACTCAGTATCTCTGACTTTATCTTTTCTTAACCTTATGTCCCACTTGACAATACAGTATTATATCACATCACTGTATGTAACATGTCAACTGCTACACGTCTGCAGTTACCAAAGGGTTAAGCCTGATGGAATAGAAAATACTTTCCAAATCAGAAAGCCTTTACAGTGTACTGTACATGCAGGGACTCTTCAAATTGCTTCCAGACAGTGCTATTTTTATAATTCCATCACAAAAGCATGTTCATTACTTCGTGCAGCTTTAGATGATGAAGGAAAGATCAGTTTGAAGTTCATATAAAGCATTAAAGAATTCAGGATGAGAATTCTGAGAGTCCTCCCCAATTCCCACTTTCACATTCCACTCTTACCATCTGTAGGAACTGTAGGCCTTAATTTGTTAATTTTTATGATGTTTTTGTCAGTAAGCTAATCAGAACATGAGTAGCAGTGCAGCAGTTGCACAAAGTGAACAAAACTAAAAAAGCACTGATTGCTACCAAGTGCTCAGAAGGGCAATAAAGAGTAGCATGGAAGGACATGGCAGGCAGACACTGCAACTGTTTTTGTTGTTCCCATTATGGCTCCTTCGTTATTACTTTCCAGTCTGAGATGACTGAGTGTCCCTACTGTTTTTATAAAGCAATACTCCAGACCTGCACTGGGAGCTCTAAAGTTTCCCCTCCACCAGCCCCTAAGAACTCCAGCTGGTGCTACCGCAAAACGGTAACATACAGCATTTCTGCACAGCCATAACCTGAAACTACTGCCAAGACCCAGCAGAAGGGGGAGTCAGACCCACAATATTCATTTCCTTCCCCGTTTTTTCCACAACACAATACATAGACAGGTCTTTGTCTAGCACACCAAAGCGATGCTCCATGCGGCTTTTTGTAGACTGAGGGAAAGGTGACCTCTTACTCATCTCTCAAGTATATATGGAACATGAGCTAGGGCAGAGTGCCAGGCATCAGGAAAAACCCCTGAGATGGCTACCTATATGGCTTTTCAATGTGTTACATCAAAGGCACATAATTTACAGTTGAACTCAGAGTTAAATTGCTAATACCTAGTACATAAGCAGAGAACTGATTTACAAGCGCTGCCTTAAACTTTTTCTTCTGATGGCTATAAAGTCAGTTGTCAGCAAATTTCACACAGTGAGTGAATAGCATTACAAGGCTGCAACAGTTCCTATACTGCTGTCAAGAGGGGTGGGGGAAGCACTGCTGCTTTGGGATTTGGCCCGGATTGCCCTGCATTCCCCTTCCCCACTCTCCACATTTCTAATTTTGCAGTATGCAGTCTTCTTACCTTACAGGGGTGATTTATTAAACTTATACACCCTAAAAATATGTTCTATTGAATTTTACTTTTCCAGGGATATTCAGAGAAGAATGTTGTTTATGGTTTGACCCACTGTGAAACTGGAACCCTAAATACAGTCAAAACTGTTGTTTTTTTTAACTTTATCTAAAAGGAGCAGTTGTACCTCAGATTCTTAGGAAGTCTGTTTTGTTTGCTTATAAGATTATTAAAAGCCTGGCATGGGGGCAATACACGACTTAGCCACTGGGAGCTTTCAGATTCACATTCAAAACAGCATAACGTGGTTTTACAACACTATACAACTCTGGGGGAGGGAGGGTGTTTGGGTTTTGTATGTGTTGCTTTTTTTTAATTAAAACTAAAAGTCAGCATTTCAGGTGCTTTGGGGTTTTTTGTCCATACATCTCCTTACAAGTTCTCTTGTACTTCATCAGCATAACTCTCTACATAGTTTTTACATTATTCCCCACATTTTATGATGCATTTTCATGTCTAATGCTTTTAGAAGCTACAAACAAAGCTGCATTCCTAATGCTGCAGTCACTGCTCAAGCATGCAGGGAGCCATGCATTTCCCAATACTCAGAGGTACTCTGGGAACTTCTCAAAAAAGTGGGAGCTCAGTGTTCAACTACAGTTGAGTAGGAATACCTCGCTATATAGCTATGAAAGTCTCCCCAATAAACCCCAGTGGAATTCAGAAATGTTTTAGGAACAATAGTCATCTATTTGAAAAATTAAAAATAAAAATTTTATAATAAAATTTCCTCAAACCAAACTTTATTTCTATCATATTTGATAGGGCTTTTCAATAAAATGTCAAAAATAAGAGAAATAGTCAAGTGAAAAATAACGGGTTTTTTAAAATTATAAAGTAAAATTTCTTCCTTTTCAAAAGTCTCTTCCCTTTTTTTCCTCTGCTACATAACTTAAAGAGTCCAAGTTACCTGATGAAAACCACAGCTAAGAAACACATGTGCAGCATGGAAAACCATCAATCCCACAGTGACTTACTGCAATGCTTTACATGTCTCTAAGTTAGAATTCTGATGGGGCAAGAGAGGGAATGAAAGAACATCAATTTGAACTTTCTGAACATAAAGTTTGGATTTTCTGTTTTATGTGGAAGAAATACAGAACTAATCCATACATGTCCAAGCCCACAAACTTTCTAGCAGGCAGAATTTGCAAACATTATATGAGTGATGTTACAAAAGAGACTCCTTCATTCATACTAACTTTAAATTACAGTTTCTGCAGAAGCCATAAGGACCACATAACCGTATACCAAAACCCAGATTTGCTAAAGCAGCTGGGCTCAAGTGTAGTTGCTACAATTCTTTTATCATTCAAGATAGCATCTCAGTCACAAAGCCAAGAAGCCACAGAAGAATTCATGATGTCAAGAAAACAGACTTCAAAGGCTTATGCAAACAATTTTTCCAAGCTTTACTTAACTGCTTTCAGAATTAATAAAACCCAAGAATTCTAAGATATCGCTCATATAAAGTACCTTTATAACTGTCTTTATAACTTACAAAATTGTTTATAAACAAATAAGTCAATGTGATCTAGAATATTCCATTTGTAATACAGTTTAGCAATGGCACACCAGCCTGCATGGAGAAGACACGTGGCTCAAGCAAAAGGGCTTTTTGAGATCACCATTTTGAAAAACTGATCTCTGCTAGCACATCAAAAAATCCTGTGACTAGTCACTGATTACAACCAGCTGTTACCACTGATGCCTTAGTGTTCGTTCTGTACCAGACAAGTGAATACACCTGTGGGGTTTTTGGGTGTTACACCTCTGATTCACAAGCTTCAGGTGTTACCCTGTAAATGCCTCTATTTCCAGAAACTCCACTAAGAAACAACCAAAAAAAACCCCCAAAACCCACCAATTCTTCCACCCCCCAAAAAACCAAACACACAAAAAAAATGACCCAATCCCACACAAAACATACCACTGAACAACACATACCAACAAACACCAAAGATTTATCAAGCTCTTTGAGGATTACACATAAGGAAAAAACCCACTGAATCAAGCCCTTGCTGGACACATCCATGTTGTAAAACAACTACATTAAATAGCAGTAACTGGCATCACTGATGAATATTAATGCAGTCTGTGGAAGCAAACTTACATCTTCACCCTAGGGCTATTGCTTGTTTCACTATATAATCTCATAGCACTGTAGCAGCTGGATTAGTATCTCTCAGTCAGAGTTTACTACTATGTGGAAAATATGCAAAAATACTTTAGGGTGCCTTTGAGACAAAAAGCCACAGTTATTTTGCCCACAACAAAAAAAAACTTATTCTTTTACAATTCCAGCAGAACAAAACCATTTAAGTTTAAGGCTAAGTGCTATTTATGATCAGTACATTTCCACAAAGAGAACCATACATCTATCCATATAGAGAAGGAAGACAGCCAATGCCATGAATCAAGTTCCCATATTTCCCTTTTCCTTTATGACATTTCAGTTCCTGAAATTTTAGTCCTCCTTAGGTAAAGGGATAATTCACTTTATGAAAAAAAACCCAAACCATAATCCCAAAAACATAGCTGACATTTTCCCTACTTTCACTACTACTTTACAAAAATAAGCTTTCAAACAAGAGACCTTAAGAACTGCCCATTCCTACTACCTTTAGACCAGAACAAAGGTAGGCAAGGCCAGAATTTACATGTTATAACAACTTACTGGTGGCAACATCACTCACATTCATCTAGATTACTAGAACCTAAAGATAAACTTTACCAAGTGGTCCAGTCCTAACAGGTAAGTGGAAATCCCACAAAAACTTGAGAATCTTGCAAACAAATTCTTCATAGTTATTTCAACAAGACAGAAGGAAAGGTTTTAACACTTTCTGTTACCGTTCTAGTTAATACCCATCATCTACACATTTTTTCTGGACGATATAGTCAAGAAAAGGATTGAAACTACGGATACTAACTCTGTCACAAATAAACTCTATGAAGGTAAGCATCTCAAAAATTTGGTTAACATAGACAATAGGTACTGGTTTTGGTTTGTTTAGGTTTTTTTTTTTGTTTTAAAAACAAGCAAAGTACATAAGCAATAGAGCTAGTCCAATCACTTCTCAGGGACAAAAAGATATCAACTCCTCTACTCAGTACTTTCTTCACTTTGTTCTTTCCCTCAACATTTTGTACATTATGAGTCCAGGTCAGAGACAGTATATTCAAGGATTACTTTCTCATGCTCTACACAAAGGCTACAACTTACCCACAGTGAACCTCCAACTGAAATGGCTGCATACTCCTGCATGCTCTCCTTCTAACTGCTTGTGGGAGAGATCCTGCAGAACCTGGCACACCTTTTTCAACCCCACCTGGTCCCACCTGCTAACAAGGTTGATGATTTGCAGCTGTCATTCAGATTTCTTTTTTGCTAACAAGCGAGCACCCATTTTTTAGCTACTGCACCAAATAATCCCAGAAATGTAATCAGCTGTAAAGCCAGCTTTTTTATTAACATTGTGCTATAATGGGTTTCTGTATCTTTTTTAAGCTTTACTTTATTTGCATTATTAGTTATTGTCAAGAAGACACAGCATTCAGGCATAGGTTTGGTATTATTTGGAAAAAATCTCTTAAGTAACTGCAACTCCTCTAGCGTTTACACACCAGCAAATTTTAAAAGGGTGGTTTTTACCATGAAAAGCCTTATTTAATAGCTGAACACGTTAAATTCAGTGCTGGCTATGATAATGAAATCCAGCTCTTTATTTTTAAGCTCATGTTCATGTATTTCTTTTTAACCACCTATGAGAGCTGCTTTTGTTTAGCAGTGCCCCAGATCAATGACTCTTCTCCTTCAACCACCCCATGAATGTGAAAGCTAAAAAATGCAGTAGGTACCATAAACACAGAAAGTGCCCGTGTTACATAACAATGTGCTCAAATATTTAATTTAATATTTAAACAAAAGTCAAATTAATTTTAACAGTGTAAAGGGGGTAAGCCTTTACAGAAATTGAGTTCTAGGCATTCCAGAAACAGGCAGAATTACTTATCAGTAACTCAACCTCTTTAACACCATTTCTATTACACACTCTGATGGGAGTCTTAAATATTTTAAAAATAAAATTATTTCTGCTACTTAGTGCATACAAGCTCTCACTCAGAATAGACTCTTAGATCCAGCATTTTTCAGTAAAATAGTTCTTTTTTTCCAAATCTGTTCACAAAAATAACATTTCCAGTTACAACACTATGTTAAAAAATTACACATTTTGTCTTCAAAGAACTGAGGCTTCCCTTCTGTAATGGCAGAAACAAATTTATGCACAGAGGACAACTTTCAGAATTGGGATTTAGAGACCTGCTGCATTTACACCACACCATGAGCCCATCATTGCAATAGCCAAACCTTTATCATAGCAGACAGAAATTTGGTTTTATTGGAAATGCTGTAGTATCTTAAATCAGGGTTTATTTGACAGGATTTTCTCTGCAATGTGGGCAGGACAGTCCAGCAACAAAAGCTGGACTATGGCCAGAAACTGTAAAGGGACTAAAACACAAAGCTGCTGGGAAATGAACCTCTGGCCAACCACACAGCTACAGCCCAACTGCCCACACAGACCCAGGCAGGTTTTATAAAAGACTGGGTAGCTGGTACAGCCCAAACAGCTGCATGTAGTGCAATGGCACCCATGCATTCATGCCACATTTAAAACAAGAACAAAACTAAAATTGACATTTCCCATGTTATAAACTCATTCAGAGGGGGAAAAAATAAAAGCATTCAGCATACAGGATTTTGTTCTCTAAATGCCTTTAAGATCTGCTCTTAGGTGTCTTACACAAATCTTAAAATGGATAAATACCTCTAATAACCTGATTTAACCTTCTTACAAGCCAAAATCTCAGCTAACAAATTTGCTTGTTGTCTGCCAATGTATGAAAGTTATGAAAAATACAAAAAAATAGAAAAATATAAAAATTATTGCATAAATTATCAGG
The DNA here is from genome assembly GCA_027925045.1 of Hypotaenidia okinawae. Lineage (NCBI taxonomy): Eukaryota > Metazoa > Chordata > Aves > Gruiformes > Rallidae > Hypotaenidia > Hypotaenidia okinawae. Next base: position 8,973,382 of record BSDF01000007.1, read on the forward strand.
TAGCACTGGATTCAGTTTTATTTTGTACAAGAAATCATGTCCTTTTTTAGAGAAACTTACATGTATTCTAGGCTGAGATACAGGTCACAGAAGCTCTGAACAGAAACATGATTATTGGACGGAGAAAGCTGTCTTACAGAAGGATATGACAGAAACTCATTGCCTCCCCAAAACATGGTCAGCCAACTCTAATGCTATGGCTTCCTAGTTATTGAAATCTGGTAGGGGTGCAACAACAGACCCCAAAGTAGTAGCTGTCTTTGTGGGGAGAAAAATATGTGTTCCAGTTTTCAGTACCACAGCTTTGGCCAATCTTGTTATCTGTACTGAGGCAGTACACACAAAGAAACATTTTCTGTAACTGGCTTTCAAAGAAGGGTTGTTATTGGAAATGCTATATGAGAAATAGCTCTCAATCTTGTATCTACTATACTCCTGGTAGTTTTTGATGCCTTAAAAAACACTTATGCCCTGGCTGCACGCTTTACTCAGACTGGCTTTTTCTGCAAACAGATCTCCATCTTCCCACTGTGTAACACAGATTTTGTGATCAAATAGTTCTACATGTAAGTATGGCCAAATTCCTTTTCCAAAATAAAACCTGTGCAAACTGATAAATTAAATCAGGCTGAACATGGGAGCAATCTGTGGAGTGCCAGTCAAAGGTCACACTGCATATCCTGGCATGCAGAGACACAAGTGATAGCCAGGAGACACTTTGCTCTGTTTGCTAGCTGCTCAGAGCACTAACTTGTCAAACACAAATTCGTAGCAGGGAAGATGAAATTAACTGCCACTCAAAGAGCCCAGTAGGAAGCACAGATTTAGTCAACTAACTTCATTTATTATAAGCAGAATTCCCCCATGTTCTTACAGCTGAACTGAAGAAAAATCACTATTCTGCAAGTAAAGTGCATGGAAAAACATTAAGCCAGGATTGGACAAGGCCTGTGAGTCACTACAGAGCTATCCAAAGGAATACAGAGGCCGTCTGCTTGCTAAAACGTGGGCTGAAACAGTCACTGATTTATTTTCCAAGAATCCAAATAAGAGGCACTCTCAAGGGAACACAAAACAAGAGACTTTGCCACGATTGCAGCTACAAAGATGACAACAGTTAAGAAATTCTGGCAAATGTTAGTGGCTACAGTAGTAAGTCAATGCCACACTCGGAAACCTTTGAGAATGCAAGCACTGATAGAGAAGCAAGACATTACCATAAATAGTATGAGAGTTTGAGAGTACTGAATGTGTTTGTTTATTCCTACACATTCTTATCAAAGAAGAGATCTAGATTTAATGTTTGGGACTCATGTTTTATGATTTGAGTAGCTTTGGGTATCCCTCTCTGAATTACAGGATCAGTGAGTATTCCTTGCTAGGAAGGAATAGAAGTAGTGTTACATTGGCTGCTGTCCTCGGAGTTTACCTACTCCCCCTTATTCCCCAGAAGTGGTGAATTCCAGTTCCTGTTTTCAGACTAGTGAAAAACACAGACAGATAGGACTACTCGACGAAACTGAAAATGTAGACTATAAAACTTGATGACATCATAAACCAGCCTTTCTACTTTACATTATATATCAGCCTGAGATTTGTTAAATGTAAGAATTTACAATTTTATTTAATATATTATGAATTTAAAACTAACCAATAAAAAAATGTACCTCTAAGCCTCTAGACTATTTAATTTAATTATACAATATGCTAAAGTGCAATTAAATTAAAACACAAAACCTTTTCGAGTTACTATTTTGGGGGTTGGGCTCAATGCTCTCTTGAGGTCCCTTTGAACCCCTACAATTCTGTGATTTTTCTTCTTCCATAATTGAAAACAGAAGCATTTTATCTGCCTGGCAGAGACACGTTCTCTTTACCAGTTTCCCTAGAAGTCACCATGGAGAACTCCGTGGTTTTGAGCCCTTTCAAGGTGACTTTGTGTGCAGCTCAGCCAGTTTAGTAACAGGGAGATACAGCTTTGGCAGCTCTACTAATTATACCTGTAGTAAATGGAACTGCACATTAAAGAAACTGCCAGCAACTACTTAGAACTACTAACATGACATTAGAAAACACTGGTCCCATATAACATGAAATATGTAAGAAATACACTTTTAATTGAGGAACTGAGAAAGGCAACAGAAATACAGGACCTCAATCTTATTTGATGTATAAGTGATCTAAGATTGAAGAAAACCCCTGCAATTTTAGGTGGTACAAGATAATGACATACAAAAGTCCAGATCAAAAGTGAGTGTAATTCCATGAATCACAGAATGGCTTGAGTCAGAAGGGACCTTTAAGGGCCATCTAGTCCAGCCTTCTGCAATGAGCAGGTTTACCTTCAAAGAGATGTGGTTGCTCAGAGCCCTGTTCAACCTGACCTTAAATGCTTCCAGCAACTACCACCTCTTTGGGAAACCTGTTTCACTGTTTCATCACCCTCACTGTAAAAAAAAAAAAAAAAAAAAAAAATTTTCCTTGTAGCTAGTCTAAATCTCCACTCTTTTACTTTAAAACCATTACTCATTGTTCTTTCACAATAGGCCCTGCTACAATGTTTGCCCCCAAGTCACCTCCTGTCAGTTGATTTTGTCACACTTTCATCTGCCCCAAATTTATCATGGCCATTATTTTCATGCTCAAAACTCAAGTTTTGTGCAACTCACAGGTATTTACCTGTTTTCTCATTGTAAGCAGAAAGAACATTGAGAGCAGCCCTGAGGAGAAGGGGCTTATGTTGACTGATGAAAAGCTCAGCATGAGCCAGCAACGCACGCTTGCTGCCCAGAAAGCCAGGCATATCCTGGGCTGCATCAAACACAGCATTACCAGCGGGTCCAGGAAGGTGACTTCTGCCCCTCTGCTGTTATGAGACCCCGCCTGGAGTACTGTGGCCAGCTATGGGGTCCCCAGTACAGGAAAGACACTGAGCTGTTGGAGTGAGTCCACAAGAAGATGAGGGCCACAAAGATGATCAGAGGGCAGGAGCACCTCTCCTGTGAAGACAGACTGAGCGTTGGGCTTCTTCAGCCTGAAGGTGGCTCCAGAGACACCTTATGGCAGCCTTCCAGCACCTAAAGGGGCTCCAGGAAAGCTGGAGAAGGGGTGTTTACAAGTGCATGGAGTGACAGGACAAGAGATCATGGTGGTAAAGTAAAAATGGGTAGATTTAGATTAGATATTAGGAAGAAATTCTTTCCTGTGAGAGTGCTGAGGCACTGGAAGAAATAGCCCAGAGAAGCTGTAGCTGCCCCTGGATCCCTGGCAGTGTTTAAGGCCAAGTTGGATGGGGCTTTGGGTAACCTAGGCTAATGGAGGTTTTCCCTACTCGTGGCAGGGGATTGGAACTAGATGGGCTTTAAGGTCCCTTCCAGACAGAACTGTTCCATGATACTATGAACAACTACCATGATTCACTTTCACTTACTACTTTGAAACTCTTCTGAATTCAGTAGCATCTTTTAGGTGTTATTACAGAGAGGGCTGGGCCACAGTAGCCAAGATAAAGGTCACCAAGCTTTGAATGAGAATTTCTTGGTGTCTACATTGCTTCGCAGACTGCAAGTTCTCAGCTTGCTTCAGATGCCTGTCTTATCACCGATTATCGGCTGACAAAGGTTCTGACTCAGATGGAAGAAAAAATAAAATAAAATCCAAGATAAGTTATGACTAGGCTCTCTAACCTCCCACGACTAAAACTTCATGTTTAACCATGAAAGTAGAGGTCTTTTTCCTTTGTACAGTAACCCTGGTTACCACATTTTAATGTTTTTAATAGCATATGCATTTTGAAGGGGGAAAGTAATAACAAAACTGTGCAAAAACCATTATGCCAGATGTTGATGTAGTAGAAGAGGAATCCCAGAGATATAATACACAAAGCCACACTAGGAAGCCAACCTGGAAAACATGACTAGTGCTGTGGGTAATGTTTGAGTTCAAACATCTGTCTTTTCTTGCAGAAAAGAAAAATCCCACACCCTGGAATTTTTTTAGAGCTCCATATATCAATGCATGCTCTGAAAATGCTGTGAACTTTTTTACATGCTATTTTCTGTCTGCTTTTTAAGGAGCGTCACTGAGTGTAGACATGGCCCTTCACTTTTGTCTAGAAGCGGTGAATAATATGATTTTACTTAGAAATGTACAGTTTAGAAAATACTATCCTGTGTTTTGCATCAACTGTCCACACGGAGATGGGAAATATTAATCCTGGCAGTGGTCTGCTGCACACCAGTAGATTCATTTAACAGATATAAGAATTAAGTAAAAGTCTGCGCTTGTGATGAAAAATTTGGAGTAAATCCAGGACAAGGAAAATGAAGCACAAAGCTTATTAAAGGAGGAAGTGCAAGAAAAGTGTCCTAAACATCCTACTCATTCTTGTCGTCTTAGGATGACAAAGAATTCTGTCTGCTCTCTAAGGATAAAATGGGGTGCAAGAGAGTCATTAGTCCTCAACCTATGGAAAGGTGAGTCCTGCTCAGTCATTACTTGCACACAAGAAGAAAGAGTCTGTGGGAAAATCCTAGACAACAGCACAGGGTCTATAAAGGGCCACTCTTCTGTCCAGCTTCCACTGGTGATTAAATTTGTGATCTGAGAGACAAGTACTTCACTTGCATGAAAGTCAAAAGGATTTTTTTTTTTTTAAAACCTGCTGGTAAAATCTATAGAAATAGCTAGGAAGTTCATAAACTTCAATAGGATTTGGATCAGAGTCACTGAATTAGAGGACAACAAAATAAATTGTGCACTGTACTATTTTTCCCCTGGATAAAGTACAAAAAAAACCCCACACAAATGAGAGCTCTTTTTTTTTTTAGTAAATTAAGACAAAAATCCTTACAGAAGGACGATTCCTTTCAGTGATCAAAGTATTACCTCATCTCTCAAAGCATTATTAAAATACCATTCCCATACCGTCAGTTGATCTTACTACCACCAAGTAGGAAAATTTGAGTAAATGGAGTATTTAACTTGCAGTCTTATTACACAGCTAGAAATACACTAACAGGTTGTAATTCTTCAAGGATAATAAGCTGTAATATATACTGTGGCTACTTTTTGGTTTCTACATATTTCTAAAACAGACCAGTATTTCCATTTTTTAACCAAGTTATTACAGCTTTAACATATTTTGTGTTAGTGCTGTCAGAATATACTTAAATAACTGATGATTTAATTTTATTTCATGGAAAGGCTTAGAAGTACCGTATGTTGTGACAGCATTATGGTGAGGATAGGAAAAAGCGAGTGCATGTGACAGGCAAGACTGCAAATCACAGACAAAACTACAAGGCAATAAGAGATAGTGTAAAGTCAGAGTTAATCCCCTGGCTAAACACTGTTGGGCATTTGCAGGTATCTCTGGGTTGACAAGAGCTATAAAGATGGCCAGCAGGTGGGGGTTTTGTTTAGGGTTTGTGTGCGTTATTTTTTCTTTAGTTTGTTTTTAAGCAGAAAACTTTCATGAATTACAGGCTTCAGGAAGAGCAGAAAGCTTGCTGCAAAGAGTAGCCAAGTTGTACGTAGCTGGTAGCAGACAGACATGGTGAGCTAGAAAAGAGTCATTAACAATAGCTAAGGGATTGGATCATCAGACATACTTAAAGTGGGGATAAGATTTTATTAATAATCCTAAATGTAAAGTTTAGAGCATATTTTAAATTTCATTAATAAAACTTACTTAAGATACAATTTTTGTTCAGTAGAAGCACCTGAACTACAAGTCAAATAGGAAAATGAAGAGCAGTCAAAATGCCTTCCACTTTAAAGTAAGCAGAAAGTACCAGAAACACGAACTGGAAAAATGCAATCCTGTACACGTGTACATGAATAGAAAATAGCAGGTTGTCTAGGACAACTACAGAACCTAGATAATGCTAGTAACCTTTCCCCACAAACAAACTTTCAAGGTCACATATCTATTTCCACTCTTGGAGAGCAGACATGAAACATGCTAATTGCTGACATAAATAGGAATGTTTATATTTATTTTAAAAAGAGTTACAATATTTCTGCTGAAACTTTTACAAAAACAAGTTTTAAACTGTTACTGTGTATCAAAAGCAAAGTTCTCATGGCATGGCAAAGTTTCTACTCAATTCTCTTTGTAAATCTGCAACAATTTGCCAGAATCACTTCAGCAAGTCTTTAATGCTACAATAATTGCTTGATATAATTTCTTTGTCACTGGAACAGCTTATGAAATAGTGTATAAAATGTAACTTCCAAATGGATAGTAGAAATATCTAGACCCTCTCTTATTCATAGACTGCATATTCCAACCTAGAAACTAATTTGAAAAGGAGAGTGCCAGAGCAAAACATCTTCACTGATTAGAAATTAATTAAATTGGTTCTGTGAAATGGAGTACAAGTAGGATTAATTTGGAGGCAACTATTCCAGAAGCAACCACTGTAAGTGATAAAGCACTTTATACTTTGCTTGCAGAAGAAAAAGCTTTTGGATGCAAGAAAAATTGCAGTTATTGAGTCTGCAAAATGTATGTAGCTACATCCATATCATGATATACACTTGTTTCCTCTTTTTTTAATATATAAAATATAAGTATATATTAATACTGCATAAATAGTGTTCTAAATGTTTTTAATCATGAAATTGCCATATGTTTGGAGATGGGCACAGGTAATAGTAAAATTTGGGGAGCAATTATGGCAGCTCTGAAGTGATTTTTGTTGTCACTCATAACTAAGCACACAAGCATTTTCCCCTGTTGCAAAGGGCCTAAAAGTAATTCCCTCCGTACAAAACCAGTCATGGATAGCACATTTAGTATCTTTTAAAGTAGTGTATATACATAATATTTGTATCATGATTTCTGAAATGCAGAAAAGATTATATCCAGACCTACCTATAACATGTCTCAGAAGTGACCAGACTTGTACCTAGAGACCAGCATTCAATGATGCTTCATGTGTGACCAGGGTTAAGGAACACATCTTTTCTATGGAACTATGATCAAAGAAAGGGTTTTCCAAATATTTCGCTTCTGGTCCTTTGACAAAAAATGGTATTTTCAGATTTTGGACTGCCATGTTTGGACATACGTTCTCCCTAATGTGTCATCAGAGTTCAGAGTGTCCCCTACTAAAATCAAAAACAGAGTATGGACTTTGGAAATCCAAATCTTCCCCAGAATCCAATCCTGACAAACAAAGTAAAGGTGTCCCTTTCAAAAAGGCATGGTACGTATATAATGACAGACCTGAACCAGTCACTTCCACTCACCCAAAACTAATCCCCCAGTAAAATGGAGCATACAGACTAATCTACATCAGTAAGTCTTACACAGTTAGGGTTTGGGGTACACGTTTCATATGTAGTGAGCCAATGTCCATTTTCTTGCAGGCCACAGCCAAGAGTATCAAAGACAGGCTGACAAACCAGAGAGGATGATCACAATGGTAATCCAATGACTTTGTCCAACGCTGTGAAGAACCTGTTACAACAGCGACCATCTTAAACAATAAGGAACTAAGCTTTTTACACTGTGCTTGGTTCTGACACCTGCGCTAGTCAAATATGGCTGTGAAAGATGCACAAACCTGCCACGATTAGAAGCCAAGCTCACTCTTCTTTCATGCAACTAGCCAACAGAAAACTATTTCCAAAGCATAGCTGTTCTGTGCATGAAAACACTTTGCAACATGTTTGCACTCTCATAAGGCACTCTGCAGCCAGTAGACTGTTGTTACAATATTATTTGCAAGAACAGACTTGGAAAAAAACGTTTTATTATTGCATCTCTGTGCCAGTGCAGGCAGTGTCCTAACTTACCAGATGTTTCTTATTTCTTTTTTTCTCCACTGCACTTGGCTTTTGGTATTTCTAGAATCCAAAAGTTTCAAACAAAGAGGCTTCTGTTACCTTAAGAAATCCAATTTAACACTGCCTCGGAAATCTGTGATTATATGAGTAAGGCTTGATTGTAAGAAATGTACCAAGCCTCCATCCAAAGTGAATACTTTGGGTAAGTTTTGTAACTCCACCTCCTTAAGAAACATGGAAATGGTAATAAGCTCTGCAGGTTCCATGACTGGAAAAGCATTCATTATGTGAAGTTTTGAGGTTTTGGAAGGGAGAGTTGTGCTTACAGGATGGCTTGCGGGTTTTTTGCCTTTTTTTTTTAATTGAAACAGCAAAAAATACTGGAATCCTGGAGCTACAGAGGACCCTATCTTCTGTGTCAAAAATTAAAGAAAATATTTGGTATTTTGAATGCATATGCAGGAAACAGGATGCAACACCATAAATGAATAATAAAATTAAGTATGCTTTGTCTGCTCAGTGCAAAGTAAGATCATGAAGCACCACGGTTACTTCAGCAGATGTGCAGATGAAGTTTTAGATTTTCCTGCTCACAAGAGATGCCAGTACATTTCAGTTCTCTAACCCTTCACAAGCAGCAGCTTCTGCTCTAGGAAAACATGAGGAAGCAGAAGGCACACAGTTTAAAGGACATTATTTTACTGACTGCTTTTGGAATTCAGTGCGTGGCCATTACAAGCATCACCCGAGTTATGGAAGGTCACAAAGCCCTACACTAGAAATCTGCATTGCTTTTGAAAAGTAACTAACTCTGGAATGTGGAAAACAAAGTGAAACTTTCATTCTTGGGATCACAAAAAAGCCAGAATGAGTTCACCTAGGGAAATTAAAGCAATCCAAGCACTGTAAAACAGTTGGGCAAGAAACAATGGGCAAGTGAGAAAGTTGCCGTAGCTACTGCAGAAGTTCAGGACTGAGCTTACAATTTGAAAGAATGGCACATTGCAGTGAAGGCTCCATGGGCCCAGTCTGTTTTCTGTCCCGCTTCCAGATTTTCAGCCTCAGACAAACAGTTTATTAAACTAGGATGGTTCATTTGTTTTCTTATTTAATAGCCTGCACTACAAACAGACAGATACAGCTGGCTGCTTTACCACTTGTCCAGCTACAAAATGTTGCAGTTGCTCATCTTTTTGAATTATTACTTTACTTATTAACTGCTTATTGAATTTTAGATCTTTAAATATAAACAATAGAAAATCAACATGGGTAACCAGGTTCCCTGTGATACAATCTTCTGGCATATTGAAACTAAGTCTCCCTAGGATTTCAAAACATTGCATGACAATGAAAAATGAAACATTGAACTACAGACTCAATTTTGGTTTCATATTCTTGCAATCTCACATACTTTTTTTCTTCTGCCAGTATGCATGGAAATTCAGGACCCATGATTACACAATTTTAAATTTGGACAGTAAAATAGCATCATGTATGACTCAGAATTCCATTCAGTAATTCCAGACTTTTTAAGGTCTCGTCCTTTTTCTCCTTTTCCTACCCTTCCCACAGTTAGGACAACAGGGATTCCTGGTGGTCCTTATAAACCTAAGTCTCTGGAAAAGAAACCTGAAAGTAGTAAGAAGAGACCTGCTTGGGTTATCCCACAGGCGTTTCCAAAACATGCTCAGTTCTGGGGCCTGTCAGGATCTAATATTCAACTGTCCTTAGATTCCAAATAAACTAACTAGAAAAAAAAAAAAAGTACAATCTCTACTACAATCGCTAAAAATTGAATTAATCCTGTGTGAAATATCTGTATCTTTGAAGAATTCCCACTCACAGAAGCTGTCCAAGCTTGCTTCTTCTGCAAGCCCTCCTCATTGCAGTAACTATTACAGTAGTTAAAAGTGTGTTACAAATATTCACTCATCTTCTATCACCTTATGTCTGCTACAAAACAAAAGGCTGCTTTCTTACCAGTGCTACTTGCACAGAATTTTCACCTCTCTGCAGCCTTTCCTAACTATCACAGGTGAGACCACCAAGGGTCCTCTGCAGGGTGGCCCAGCAGCCTCTGATCCCCACAATACTGGCCACTCTCTCAGGTGGCACCTGCACCAAAGCCACAGCAAAGGTGACAGGCATGGGCATGGCCAGCAGTTTTAGCAGATATGGTTCTGTTCCCAGGGCAGATGCACAATGCCACAGTAAAACTTTTGCCCCCATTAGTCAATAGCATGAAATGTTCACCAAGGCACAGTTCAAATTTCCACTACTATCTACCAGAACTCCTTAACAGACTCGATGGAACTCAGACAAGCATTGCTGCTCACTCTCAAGTCTCTCCAGTGGGACAGCTGGTTACTGAATAAATTATTAAACAAGATACACAAGTGGTGTCTAAAAAAATTTATAGGAACCATAATAAGTATCCTGAGACCAACTTCAGTCTACTGTGCTTATTTTTTTTAGCAGTTTCAGCAATTTAATTTAAACTTGACCTCAAATAAAACATTACAATTGTTGGTTTTCCATGGAATTCACTGGAATATGATTTTAGCTTGAGATGTAACAATTTAGTATCAACTGTTCCACACATTAAAAGGCATGTGAAACTTTTACACACATTTATGCGTGTGAAAATCCACACAATTTCACTGCATTTTAGATGGGTTTTAGACCAGGACAGCTCCAGCTGTCTACACAGCAGGTTAGCCAGCTCTCAAAGTCCAAGAAGTGCTTGGAGTGCTTTTAAACCGACCTTACAGACCTTGCATTCATTTGTGGAAGCCTGTAGCTGGCTTACAACTCTGCCAGAAGTTTGTGCTTTGGGCACGCAGGAGCCTTAGACCAGGCCTCCACACTTGGAGGCCTGAAATACCATATGATACCATGAGGATCATAAAAGAATAGCCAAGGTCAAACACAGTCATGCTGCCTTTGGAAGTTGACTGTATGCAGAGAAATTGTGCTTGTGTCTCTACGACCTGTATCCCTCCCTTGCTCAGCCATATGTTTAAGTTAGGTTCTCAAAATTTATTTCTAGAGCTCTGCTGGCGCCTTATGCTGCAGTCACACAGCAGCAGCTATTTTCACCTCGGTTACTTATGCAAAGCAAATTCTAAAACCAGAGATACACCTGCTGCCAAAACCACTTCTGAACATACCCATACATTCCCTGATGCACACCAGCTCAAGGGTAATTTGTTGCAAGCCCATGTATATCTACAGGAGATTATACAAGGAAACAAAGTGTCTGCTGCCCTTGCAAGCATCACACCCTTAAGTTAGAGGCACAGCACATTCAACAAGGTCAAATACTGTTTTTAAAAAGCACTTTTCTATTTGTAAGCAAAACCAGGGGAGAAACAGACTTCCCCCTCCAGCCCCACTTATGTTAAATTTTAAAAAAACATCCTTATAGCTGCTTCAAGTAGTTTGGGAAGTGTAATAGCTGCAGAGACTTTTCTTGGTAACTTTCCATGAAAATAGGTGGGCTGACAGTGGCAATGTATATGTGTCCTCATTGCTGATAGCAATGGAGAAATCATGGGCTCTGTGAGATGTGTTTTAAGGAGCAAGCTGCACAGTGGGGATGATTCTGGAGCATATTCATGCCTGGAATGCTTTATTATATTCACTGTGACACACAGAGAATAGCTAAGGTTGTCCTAGGTTTGACTTCCTTGATGGTCAGATTTCTCTCCTTGCCTCTTCACAGCTGCCCTTCTCAAAACAACAGATTTCTTGCATACTTCAAGAAATAAGACATACAACACTAGAATTTCTGCCACTGCTATTCAGGCATTCTTCCTGCTTTACTTCCTGACATTTGACACAGAAGCCTGAAAAAAGGGTCTGAGTTTCATGTGGTATCTGTTGCAGAAAATAAAAATGCAGTAAACAATAGAATATTTTTTTTCCTTATTTGAACCATGTGTGTTCTACTCTGTAATCTACCACAGATGGTACTTTTCTTGTTACATAGATGGAGCATCCAATACTTTTAAGGAGTTATATATGTGTGTTTTATGATGGAACAATATAGAAGCATGAATTCAAGCAAACATCTTTAAAACCAACTTGAAGGGTTAGTTTATAAGGTACAGGGAAGCACAAAACTTCCTGGCATTGTTAAATACACAGAATGGCCGTTAAGGACAAGAGAACTGACTACAGCAAGACAAGGCCAGACAAATTCAGTTGGTGATTCTTTTTGTGAATACTCAACATTTGTAAGAGTTCAGAGAAACAGTTCCACTTCTATTTTCCACATTAATTGCAAGGCTGTTGATTTATTCAATTTCAATTTAGAGCTTGAAAAAAAAAGTCAGACATTTAACACCTGTAAAAATACTGCACTTAATGGATGCCTAGAAGAGTGGGTCAGAAGAGAATATTTGAACACAGATAAAAGACATTGCCTTAGGCCACAATAGGTGGGTTTTTTATTAGACACATATTTTAGGTCTTTTATTCAAATCCTGAAAAGACACTATAGACTAAAAATTGGTCAACTGGGTATTAGGAGATCTATGTGGTTCCTCTGATGTAGGATTAAATTCATTATGAGTGCAAATATATTTGAGAGGTATTACTGGGATGCATATCATTGTTTAAAAAATGGTTTTAATTTACAAATATGAAAGCAAGTATTTGAGACCTAGATTAAATTTCTGTGGCCATTAGATATTAGAAAGCAACAAGAACAACAGAAAGCCCTACTTACTACAACAGCCATCACTACTACTGTGCATTTGGAAGGAATTTAAGGTATTCTGCCTTTCTGTAAGAGATTTTAATCCCAACATGCAACACATGCACATACACATTTTTATGGCTTAAAAGAGAAAATAAAGTTAGCAGCACACTTCATGCACTCAAATGACTATTCGATTTACTTTGGTTTTTACATTTAAAAACATATGTGCAAACTTAACATTTTTACTTACCAGTTTTCACCAGAAGAATATTCATTTTAGTGCCTGAAGAAAGGTGGTAATTTTGAGACTGTTCTTGATGGTCCTTAATCTATGCAGTTAAGACAAACGGTGATCATAGTCCAGTTAATGAATGACATCGATAATTCTTCTCTCTGAATACACAACTGCATTGGTCTCCTACAAACAATAGAGAGAGTTTCAAATATGTGGATGAACCATGCCATCACAGGACATTAAGAGTTGTTAAACTTGCTTTGACTTTGCAATCCAGGCTGGGAAAAATAGGTAAATTCTACTACTTCATCTGAGAGATGGGAAAACTATTTGTGTTTCATTTATGTTATATATGCATGTGCTTTCTCAAACACATACCAGAAAACTGTCAGTGAATAGTTCAGATTAAAACAAAGCTTCAATACCACATCATTTTAGGCTGCCTTGAGAAGCACCCACAGAAAAAGCTGAAATACATAAATGATTTACATGTTTTGACAGTCAGGTGAACAGATCTGTCAAACTTTTGATATAAACAAACCAGTTAAAACTTATTTTACCACTATTAGACCCTAATAAAACCTTGGCTTTACTGGGAATCAAAAAAAAACCTTCAATACAGATTAACAAATACTACAATACTACTTTAACTAGCAAATACTGCTGCTCTATTATGTTTCTATAAAAATTCTCTTGTAGATTACTGGGCTGGTTGTAAAAACAAAACTTCAAAGAGATTCAACATGTGGGTTGCAGATCAGACAGTTCACAGCTTGGTACTTAGGGGTTTTGTTTTGATTTTAAGACACAATTTGTACTGCATATACTATGTTTATTAACGCATATAGATCCAATCATATGGTAAGCAGAGTCTAATTTTTTTAACTTTATCCAGCCCAGCTGATATGTTACCACTTTTCTGTCATCAGTTACGAAGCTTTCCTTAAAATGTTAATCATTCACATAGCTAACAAAGCCTGAAACAGGAGAATTCTCCAAACCAATTTTCAAAGAAAAACTGTAGTTATTATAGTCACAGTAGTCAATGTCAATGGCCTGGAATAAATTCATGTTTGTTTTTCTTTGGGTTTTTGGTTGTTTCCTTTTTAAAATTATTATTATTATTAAAGCAAATTAGAGAAGAAATTCAAGTCCACAAATGTCAGTCAGTTATTTCCATTCTTTTCACACACATGCAAACCTGAAGTAACAGCTGAGAGAATGCAACGAACAGCTCTGGTGCTTAAAAACAAAGAATTCTAGAGAACAACTTCTGCCTACTCATCTGAGTATAGTCACATAGTAGAAATTACCGGTGCCCCATTTATTCCAGTAGGACTAAGAGTTTACACAGGTAAACATTTGTCCATATAACTTCGCTTGTGTTACTGAAAATCAGCATGGGCAGATCCTTGGTGGCAAATTTCACAAATGGCTGTAAAATTCAAGCTATAGAATTTAAATTCCATCATTTCAATGAATTAGTCGGGAGTAGAGAAGTCCACAGTATATAACTAGTTTCACATAATACTGTTTCTGGGTATTGCCATGAAGTTTTACTGTACAGAAGAGCTGAGAATTCATCTGCACTTGCAGGTAAAACCTAACATTAACATCTCCACAAACGAACCCCCAAAAGATTCACAGGGGTCTGTTACACAAAGGCACAGCTATTACAGCATGAATCTCATGTCAAAAATAATGATTTCACACACTACAAAACTCAGCTGCAGAAAATACATCTTTATGTGATTCATGCTTCTTCATATTTCTTCTTGGCCCTGCCACAGAGCAAAGTCCTGTTAATCACTGTCTTTCTTGGATTAGTTTGCAGCAAGACTTCTCAAAACTCCTACTACATTGCAAAGCTTCCTATCTTCACCAGAGATGACTTATTAATGCAATTAATATTTCAAAAATGTGAACATTTTATCTGATGTCGCCTACTTATTAAAATAGGTAATAACTTCCAATAGCAGAAACTTAGGCTTTGCTGGTAGGTTTTGTCATGGAAAATTCTATCATGAGAATGCTATGTGCTGTTTCATTTTCAAAAAGGACCATAAGCATAACCAGATGGAGAGATCTACTAGAAACCCCTTATTATTTTTCTTTCTCAAAAAGCATTTATTGTGGTGGTAGTTTAGCATTCAGTTACTCAGCTTTTCTGGTGGCAAATCATTTTTGTGAGGGAATGGTTCTGCAGTACTCTCTTGTAAACTGCCAGCACTAGGCATCACTGCAAATGGCTTTGAGCTTAGTAGCAGATTCACGATAAGCAAGAGTAAAATATCTGAGTTAACAGCAAGCATCTAATAAAACTCAGTAAGTCCTCAAACTCAGAATGACAGTCATAACGTGGCAAAAGGAGATACTGCAGAAGGTGATATGCAAGAAATATAAGCACTTGTGCTACACATAGGTTATCACTAGCATACTAAAGGTTTACAGGAGAACAGATATATATCTATGAAACTGCTTTCCATTCATCCAGATAAGGACTTTTATAAATGCTTGAAATCAAAACTGGGTAAATAAAGCTTGTACTGATTTACAAAGCAACAACAGCTATGTTATACACCTTGTCTCTGCTGTTCCAAGGAATACCGCTGAGACTCAGAGTTGAATTTAAGGGTATTTTTCTTTGACTGGCAAGGGCTTTAGATGGTTTTGGATTTATTTTTACAGCATCAAAACCAGTTGTACATAATATCTGGAATATCTACTAGTGTTTATCCAGTTTTATTCTTCTCCTGCAGTTTTATAACCCCTATTAAGGAAAAAAAACAAACCCACCCAACCCAACTTTCCATTCCCTCACAACAAAGCTTGTCCAAAGTTTGTCTAGCTGCGCTTCAAATCTATCCAAATGATTTGTGAAGGAACTTTGAAACAGGGAGAAAGTGTCCCTCAGCCCTAAATTATTGGTACTTGCAGTGAGGTAAATCAACTTTTGTTTGAAAATAAATCCTGAACAAAGCCAAGAGGCTGGGCAAGAGTATAGAAAGGCAAAATACTCTATAACAGCCCATAAAAGAGGTTCAAAAGCTTGCTTCATTTTAATGTCTTGGAAAGCTGCTGGGATGCATCCAACCAAGCCTTGCTTGTATGTTTAAGAAGTTGGTGGAGGTTAAACCTACAGTATATGAACATTTAAGGTGTTGGTTGTTTGGAAGCTTCACGTATAGGTCTATAAGGCTCTAAAAATCTGTTATTTTATGTGCAGACAATTGGGGGAAAAATATTTTCAGCTGAATAGGAAGAACAAAATGAAAGCCAGAAACTACAGTACATAATAGAAGCCCAAATTTAAGACACTTACTCAAAAAGATATCACTAGTTCTATGGTAAAACACATTTAAAGAATATCTAAGAAATGAAGGCATCTTCGGTGACATATAGGATGCCCTGTTGATTCTCCTGCAGGTTTGCAACAAATGAATAGTTATGTGGAGATTGTGGTGGGCTCCCTATATGGCATCTATTAAAAAAGAACACTTCATGGAAATCCCAATATTATGAGACTGTCCCAATTCTTCTCCAAAAATCTTGCAAGAGGAAACAAAGTAAAGTCATTGTACCAGTTTTCTGTCAGTCCCAATGTTTCTTCTGAGAAAGCATCACACAACCAGTTCAGCTCTGGCACAGCAGAAAATAAACTTCAAAAACCCAAACCAAACAAAGAAACAATAAACAAACAAAGAAAACCTATCATCAAAACCAAACACATAGAGGAAAAAAAATCAAGACTAAATTAACTAAGCAAAGGTTTACAGAGGAGAAATTAAAGTATCTCTGTGGTTCCTTTTATGAGAAACTGAGGAAACAAGCAGAATATGACAATCTAAATATATGAAAGATTAGGCATTGAAAGGGAAACAGTAATCAGAAAAATACTAATTGGGAACACTGATATGAAGTTCAGCAGTACACATGGTTCCTAATAAAGAAACTGAGGGAATTCACTGTCAATTGATAAAGCTCCTTCAGCTATAAATCTGCTTAAAGCCCTGTTCTTTAAGAAAAAGCAAAATCATATTAACATGGGCAAAACACAATATATGACATGGACCCTATAAACTTACACTTCTAAAGAAAGCACACTGTGACTTATAACACATAGCTCTCAAGGTGGCCTTGAAAAAAAAAAATCTTTGGAGGCTGGTTCTGAAGGAAAGAATAATTCAGTTAAGTTAACCTTGTTTTTACATGCCTGATCTTTTACAAACCCATGGCAAGGTTTGAATTCACATTTGCATTGAGAGTTTTGCTGGAACCAGAAGTGGGATTACAAAACCAGAAGTATATTTTTAGGTGTAAAAGCACATCTTTTGCCACTGAATACACTGTGGATGGAAAGAGCTGTAATAAACAGCACAGAATGTTCCAAAGGCTGGTAGAGATTAAAAATGTCGCCTTTTTTCATCCTGTTTGGACTAAGCTTTGTAAAATCTGAGCAAGTCACAGCTGATTCAGATTTCCACTCCAAACTGAAATGCAGTGGAGTTTTGTTAAATGATTTGTCCTTATTTATTCACAATTTATTGTTGCGAAGCAGAGGCATCTTCCCTTCTGTAAATGAAGGAACGTGAACAGATCACAGTAGGAGACAGTATGTAGATATAAGATGGAGTTTGATAATTTTCATGTAATTTAAATTTTAAAGATTAAAGAAAAATTTTAAAATCCTCTGGAAAAGTTTTGTGAGCTGTCTGGGTAACTCCATGGTGAGAGACAGCAGGAAACTTCACTAGTTGTCCCAAATCAGCACTTCCAGACATGTGCAGGAGGCCAAACCATCAATACCTGTAAGTTATCTCTAGCTCTAGGGCTCTGCACTCCCATTTCCACTGCCCAAGAGAGTTATCTGGAATGCCACAGATTTCCCAAGTCTCTTCAGAGGCTTAAAAATTAAATTCACCAGTATTTGTCAGGCAGTCTTTGATGATAAATAGTGCCCTGTGCTGCAATACTGGTGATTTTTAATTTTTTTAAATATATCAATTATATAGATACATAAATCAAAGCTCCATTAACAAGATAAAACTTGGATTATATGTTGCTGCCTCTGCTCTGCAGTAGTGTTTCTAAAGCAGAAACTGTAACTAGAAGATTAGAGGAGTTATGGAAAAACTGACCTTTCAGAAGAAAAAAAAAATCTACTGGCTTATTTTAGAAACTATTCAACTGGCAGTTGCTACACTTGGCCTTCTATCTGTTCCACTGCATAAACTCTGACAGTCTAAAATACTTTCTTTCACTGCTGGCCAGTTCACAGTGTGCATTTTCCAGTGACTACGTAATTCTGTTTTGGACTGATGTCACGGCTGCCACTCCAGCAGACCCATTAAAAATATTAAACTTACACATCTAGAACTTAAGCTGTTATCCAAACCAGAAACATGTGAATAAAGAAGCAAACTGCACCATCTTATACATGGGTCTTGTTGTATGGCATCTGTTTTACTGATAAATGCTGTAGATCCTTAACAATTAAAACTATACACAGTTTAAGAGCATTTAAACTCCAGAAAAGCATTACAAGAAAACCAGATAACTCCCCAGACCTTCTCTGATTGCAACTGTAGCCATAAAAATGTAATGAATTGATGCAACTGCAATACTTAGCAAAAGCACTATTCTACTGACATTGGCTCATACAGTTCTATTTCAATTCACTGTAACACAAAATTCAAGAGGACAAGGCTGCTACTTGAAAAAAGCTCAATAAAGCCTCAAACTAGGACTAAAATACTGAAGAAAAGTCAGTGTTCCTTCAAAATGGAATCTCTTATGGAATGCTACACAAAAGGGGAAAGAAGATTAAAAGCTTTTCAAAAGTGTACTTGATGCTGGTCAGAAGACAAGTTGCCAAAATTCCATTTCCATGCACAAAACACTAACTTCACAGCACATGCATATTTGAGCAGACATGAATAAAAATAACTCAAAAGTATGCTTTGGCAAATACTTAATGAATGGATTTTATTTCCTCTTAACTTAAAACAAAGTTCTGCATTTTGTCATAGGAAGGCCAGGTAACAGAAACAGAAGAGCTTTAGTTTAGATTTATAAATCAGAAGATTAGTAGAATTTAGTACCATATGTGGTACTAAAACTGTCAGCAAGAAGTAATTGCTAAGAATTCTAGAAATAACATTTATTAAGGCTATTTCTGTCAGTGGTCTTTCCCAAACATACACAAGCCTACACAAGTGTGCTTTGAACTCAGATGATGCTAGCTAATTAATGTAACTACAATATTGAAAAAGTCAACAGGGTTAATTAACTATCTAGTTTACTCAGAACGTAGAGTACACCACCTCAAGTGAAAGCAGTGACAGGTTAAAGAAAAACAGATGGTACACTGCAGATCCACAGAGGCATTAAGAGATGCTGATGAATAACTACAAATTCTCAAGCCTGACCAACAAGGAAAAGCTCCTTTAGTTGGAGACAGAAAATATATCAGCAGCTCATAATTTCTGAACTGATCATGGTTAGGTAGTGGCTGGTAACAATGCAATCATGACAAGAAAAACAAACATCAAAAATTTACAGTATCATACAGAAATATTTCATGGTCTCATTAACCCACATGATATCTGAGACACCTCGACATGGACAGCTAGCAGGTCAGAAAAGACAGGTGGCGTAGCTGTAAGACAAATAGTTTGTTCAATATATTGATCAAGGAATTCTAATGTGCCAAAGAAACAGACAGCTTGAAAAACTATGTATCAATTCATCTCTGGTTTTGTTAACATACATTTAAATATTTATGGCTGACTTGTATATACAAACTGACCTACTGTAAGACAACTACTGTAATGATGTACACAACAGCAGTAGAGCAGTGAAAAGATATCCTAGACAGCACAACTGACAGTACTAGCAAGTATAGATGATCTCCTGCTCCTCTGGTCGTATCTTTGGGGAGAGATGAACTAGTATAATACTTCTAGATATGCCTTCTTCAGAGCACACCCACTTGCGAGTCACACTACATACATCACACAACGGAATGGCATTTAAGAAAAGACTACAGTAACACAGGTAGTAAGTTTGTTGACTCCAGGTGTCAAAGTCACACTTGAAGATAACCATCATTCTCTTCCATAAATGATGATATGCATACCTTCTATACAGCAAGGGGGAAAGCCATGACTGACAAGTCCTCAGTGTTACGTGGCATTGATATCCATAAGTGAAGGGGGAAAGCTTCAGAGAGATCCAGAGAACTGTTGAAGTTATACAGCTAACTTTTCTGAATGATTGCCAGTAAGTGCATTAAACTGAGAACATTCCAACACCATAATGCAAAACAGCATGCCACTTCAGTTTCTGTCAGCCTCCCATCTCCTCCTCCTCCTCCATGAAGAAAAGACACAGTCACTCAAGTGTGCTGTCAGATACTTAGGGGTGAATTATTTCCTTTTCCTTGCCTTCATCACTTCCTGAAGAAAAAATACACCAAAGTACAAAGCCTGCAACCTGACACAGAGTGATCCAATTAGACTTTTGCACCAATGCATTTCAAAGCAAGGATACGCTAAAATTGTGATGACTACATTTCCACTGTAGTTTATTTCATTATACTAAAACTGTAATCACTTTTTTCAAAAAGAAACCTTCACACAGCAATTCTGAACTTAATGTCAAAATATGGCTGTGATTTTTCTTCTGCTTTTAGGGTGGGTTTTCTTTGTTTGCTTTGGCATGAATCATTTAACCTCTACAGTTCAGATGCCATGGTGTCTTGGAGTTTAAAAGGTTTATTGAATAGCTTTCAATAATTAATCTTAATTCCGCTATTCTGAAAAAAAAAAAATCTGTAAAGAAACAAAAAACAAAACAAGAGGAAACTCTGTTTTCCTGATGAAGAGCTTTACTACCTGGCCCATGCAGCACCTAACAGAGCATAACACTGACTGATAACATCACCTGAATCTTCCAGTTGTCTCTATACAGGTTCTGCAGGAAGACTTTGTTGCTTCTCTCATTTACAAACTGACCAGCTTCACTGATTTTAGTAAATTTGGTAAAAGAGATATTCTGAGTTACCCTTAAAGTTATCTCACAGTTTGAGCTGAGATCACCATGTGCTTCACATGACATACTTAATGCTATTAACCAGAGAACATCCAGTATTTTGTGCAATAAAAGGGAAAGCAAGTCACTAGAGTCACTTCTAGAGGAGTGCCAAATGACAAAAATGAGGGATGATGTGGCCATCAGACATGCTTATTCTACATTTCTGCTCCTGACAAATTCGGTTGTCACTTCTCCAGTGGAGTAGTAGACCTTCCAGCCAATGAAGAATAAAGTGAAATTACTGCTGGGCTGTTATTTCTGTTCAGGGGGTAAGTGCTGACCAGGTACACGTGAGACCATCAGAGTATGATAATCACGCTACGGAGTGCAGAGTTGCCCATTATACATCACATCTAACAAGATGGCTAGAGACTGGAGAAAACCCAGGCTCAAACTGGATAATGCAGCACATGGATCATTGTTACCTTTGTTAATTTACCAGCTGTTTGTTATTAAAAAACAGACTCTAGAACACAAAGCTAAACCCTTTGGTCCCATTAGCCAAAGGCACAAACACAGACAAGAGCCAAAACAGTACAGATTTTTTTGAGATTAAGCTTTTATGATCAGATAGATGACTGGTTTTCAGTATATTTTTAAAATTTTCTTTTTTAGAGCAGCACTAGCTAAGCTTGCAAGAAACGACGACCAAATAATCCTTAACTGTAGAGTTAATAGAGATACAATCTATCAGCACATTCAGCATCTCACAAGTACTTCACAGGAGCTTCAAAAGACAGAAAAATAGCCTGCAATTAGAAGGAATGTTTTCAATATCAAAATATTACTCCTCTTGTGAACACTGAAAATGTTGTTCCACAAGAAAAAAAAAGTGTGCTTAGTTTACTAAAAAAAAGTATGATAAAAAAATGTTTATGTAATTTTTAAAAACACATTAATGGCCCAATTATCCTGTCACCAATGGCCGACAGCAGGTGTGAGGAAACGATCACATGTGTTGGTCAAACCTATACTGATCTTTTTCCACTGTCTAAGCACCTGAGAGAGAACTGGTCTCTGTAAGTGACTCATTCACCTAACCTATGTATGTATAGCAAGACTGAAAGTTGTGACATACACACTTTGCATTCTGTATTTTAATTTTGAGAGCTTCTAACCAAGAATTTAAATACCAGCTAAGATGATCATTCTTAAAGGCCAAATATGATACATCTATTCTTCACTTAATTTCAATCTCAGGAATGCACAAAACAAAGCTATTTTTTAGATATCTAATACTCCAGTGTTCTTTTTAAATGCCACATATTCAGAAAGCAGCATAGCAGGTTAAAAGAAAAGAATCCCACTACTGACGAAAGCCAGATGGAGACAAGAACACAAAATATCTGTGTTAAGGGCATTTTTCTGGAAAATACCAAACCTTTCACAAAAGTTAAGACATTTGGTGCTCGTACATGGAGTGAACGGCAAAGGTTATATAGATAATTTAGTGAGGAGCAGTGCAACATGAAATAAGCAACACTATTAGGATGGCTGTGCAAGCATAGTGTTGCACCTCCTGAAATGCCTCTTCTTTGTGTTTGCTTGCAAGCATATCCCATAAATGCCTTCACAACTGAACTAGTCTGAAGTTTGCAACACACAAGTTACTTTCATTTCCAATTTGCCTCCTGTACTACGCTTATTTTAGAATTACTGCTGTTATTCTGCAGGTGCAAATCCAGTTTAGAGGATTCCAATTACCCCCATCCCCTCCTTTTGTGGCTTCATGTCCAGTATCAACCCCAGTCATACATCACAATTTATACTGCTAACTGCTGTTGAGCAAATTCAAGAGAGCTATGTGGGGGATGAATAGTATTTTTAAGTATTAAGACTCTAAACCAAAGCTGAGCAAAAGAGGGCCAAAAATGAGCATATATATCTCTACTTGTAATCTTAAATTTTTAAACCCGCTTCTCAGATGGGTAGAACACATATTTCCCAGTCAAGACAGACAACTGTAAACACACTCAGAATTGGGAAGAAAAGTGTCACTTGATACAGCATTATGTGAAGTGCTTGGAATATGATGGCTTTGCCCCGTTCAATACAGGAAGGTGTTCAGTATGTGTCTGGGTTATGCAAAATAGGCAGAAATCTGTTTTCTGAAATATTCTAATCTTCATGTTGATTTTCAAGTAAGACCTCAGAACAAAACAGACAACAACCAAATTCCTCCCCTACTGATACAGTCACTAATACAAATACCTATTTTTGTGGCATAGGTAAAACATCAGGCCACCTCCCTGAGTAGGAATAAGTGTCTCCTAATTTTCCTACTACAAGCCCAGATATTATTTGGATTAATAACATGTAACATTTGTTTGGCTGGTCTAACAACATGATGGAATGCTTTTTCCGCTGTAGCTAGAAAAAGTTGTTCCTATTCAGCAGATGAATTACGACTTTGCTTTCCTCTAAAGGATTGGCTTGGAAATTAATTTAGGCAACACCTTAAAAATAATGAGGGCTGGATACTTTTTTTACTTTCTGGGAGGGTCAGTTCTACTAGACATCACTGAGTAAACACTGGAAACAGAATAAGGCATTAAGACACTCAAAATAACTAAAGCTAAAATATTAAAGAATAGTTTATATGCCAGAGCATTATGGTTTAATCTGGCCAGCAGCTCAAACAACCACACAGGCATTTGCTTACTCCTCTGCCCCCAGTGGGATGGGGGAAATAATCAAAAAGGCAAAGCTCGTGGCTTGAGATAAAGACTGCTTAATAGGACAGAAAAGAAAGTTGATAACAACAACAAGAAGAGAATATAGAAAACAAGTGATGCACAGCACAGTTTCTCACCACCTGAAGCCAACGCTAAGCTAGTTGCTGAGGTGCATCCCCTCCTGGCCAACTCCCCAGTTATATACAGAGCATGATGTTGTATAGTATGAAATATCCCTTCAGCCAGCTGGGGCCAGCTGTCCTGGCTGTGTCCCCTCACAGAATTCCAGGCACCCCCTACCTTCTCGTGGGCAGGGCAGTACAAGAAGCTGGAAAGTCCTTGACTACTTGTCAGTAACTAAAAAATTAGCATTATCTATGTGATTCTCATCCTAAATCCCAACCACAGCTCTAACCAGCTACCAGGAAGAAAATTAACTATCCCAGCCAAAACCAGGACACCAAGTAATCAGTATGTAGAATACTGATAACCTGCAAGTTTTACTGCTCAGAGAAGGAGGGGGGTGTCATGACTGACGTAGGTAAGAAACCTTTACAGAATACCTGTTGCTAAGGCATATACATCAGCCAGTGAAGCTCTAGGCTCCCAGTGTATGTTCATGTCAAAATTTTACCTGCAAGTTAAACAGAAGTCTGGTGTCTCTTTCTTCAATCCTCAAACAGTCCATTACCAGTCACAAAAGAGCAAAAGGAACAAAACAGATTCTTTGCTAGAGAAATACTATTGAATGCCATTCTTGTGAACAGCTACTGTATCTTTCACCTCAGGACTTATTGTAGGAAATGCAAAGTAACATGCAACTAGAAAGAGCTGGTTTATTTAGGATGAGATACAGGGTTTGCCCTTCTCCTACCTAAACACCATATACTTTCAAGTTTGAAGATTTTAGCAATTACATCTCAGTAGAGAACAAGAAGTGATATACTTCTCCAAGCAAAATATTTTGCCTTAGAGAAATAATCTGAGTCTCAGTGGCACTCATAAAGGCTGAGTGGAAATGTGTACAATTCTGGCTTCTCCACAGGTTTTGGCTGGCACTTCGTATTTGAGGGCATTTTTACTTTTCTTGAAATTAAATTCATAGTCTCAGGCACTTGACTACACTGTGTCTGTAGACTCCCCTCAAATTTGGTGAAGTCGAGCACACTATTGTGCAGCAAGGAGTAAAAAGGAATTCATTCTGGTTTTATGAAGACTGCTATGAAGACTAGCTTGAGCAGTCAGTATTTTCTTCCCTTTAAATACAGGATGTCACATTCTGGAAAGCCGATCTTGTGTTTGCTAGGGGACAGGCTTAAAAGAACAGTTAAGTCTTTAGGCAAAGGGCAAGTTATTCCTAACATTCTCCTTACTTTTGGAAAGGTTTCCTGGAGCAAAAGAGCATGGTTGGAAATTAGTTAAGGACACCATTATTAAGTCCTTCATTGAAAACAAAAATGCCACTATTTCATTTTCAAAATAACTCATCAATATAAATCTTACTTAACAGCTAGCTATGACTCATTAGGCTTCATCCACTCCCCTTTTCTATGCCAAAGCACCTTCCAGAGTGGGGGAAGATGACTTAGGACTTGAATTCATGTAAACTCATTCAATCAGGGCTGTCTCCTGAAGCCAAAAACAGGAACTGACACAAAGAAAAAGAAGAATGGATTTTGAAACCATGTAAATAGACAAAGGTGAACAAACCCATCAGCAAACAGTATGACCTGATGTATGATCCCTAATACAGATCACAGGTGTACTCTTCCTAAAGATTAAACACCCTAGCACCTGCTATGGCGACTATTCATTGAACAAGTATGAGTATCTACACAGTGTCTAAATGTATAATTTATGTACAGCAATAGGATATAACTTCCTCACAGTCACGTTCTGAGAGCCAATTTATTAAACACCAGTGTGTAACATAAGGTGCTCAACAGTTAGCTCAGTGGAAAAACATGATACAATTGTACCTCTGCCTGCTTCTCCCTCAGCTCACTGCCAGAACAGCAGACAGCTGCCAAGCAGGAGTATACAGCAGGCACAGAAGTTGATCATATTCTACAGCACCTGCAACAATCGCAGCAGACTGTCTCAGAGAAAGCTGTACGTGAGCAGAAACAAGGTCACACGCTCTGGACACTTGCAGAGCAGTTGAACAGCACCCATCCCTCTGAGGTTCCCTGCTTCAGCAACTCTGTACCATTAACAGTTTGAACAAAACCTAGGATTTCTAAGGCAAATCAAGACAAAAATAACCAAAGTAAACAGCTGCCCAGAAGTTATTCTACTTTCTGTCTTCACTCATTTTCAGCCATTTAATTAGTCCTTCCAGATAAAGAGCATTCATCACCTTCCTTCCCTCCTCCTGTCTCCCTCATTTAGGCTTTTAACAAATTTAGACCACACAAAGCTTTGTCTTTTAACTTCTCTTTTTCTTTCAATATTTTTTTTTCTTTGGCAAACAAAAAAAGACTCTTGCCAAGGTTCATGCAAACAGGACTTCTCTGTCAATATTAACCTAATTACCTGAGAGCATATACCCTACCAACATCACACCTGCTCCTAGTTTTAGTTTCTGTAACACATTTTTAAAATAAATGCATGCATTCAAACTAACTGGAGAGGGAAATGTTACTTAAGAAAATGTAGGTATTGCAATATCCTCCTCAGACACACCCCAGGACCAGTTAGATCTTAGCTACAGCCATGCACAACTGTCCATCAGAGTCGCCAGGTGGATGATCCATCACTTCAGTGCCTACAGTCACTTCCCCAGACTTCTCTCATATGTCTGTACCAATGACTGTTGCCATCAACATGATAGATGGACACATTACTGGACTTTACTTTTTAGATGCAGAGATACAGAATATTCTTTTTCCACAAAAATATGTGCTCTGTTCAGAATCCTCTAAAGATTCCTGGTGTGCTTGAGTCAGAAATGTGTAACATCACATTGAGATTTGTTCCCTCGCTTATATGGTCTTGTTCACCTATTGCTTTTTCAATATTGTCAAAAGGAAAGGCTGATGATATTCTGATCATCACACTATCTTGCTTTGCTGTCTTGACTCCCCCTTTTTTATATATTGCTTCTTTTGCTCCTGGAAAACTCTGTACCCAACATTAACATGCCTCTTAGGAATCTAGCCTAAAATATTAAATTTTGAAGGAAATGTTTGATAGATACCAAAAGCTATTTTTCACCTTGAAGTTTTTAAGCAAAACTATTTTTACATATGCACCCACAGATATGAAAGAGAATTAAAGCTTTAGTGATTTCCCTCCCCCTCCAAGATTATTCCACTTCAGTTTCAGGTGACTATTTTTGACATCTGGACATTGGCATCAAAGCGGGGTCTGTACCAGAAGCCTGCTTAATCCAGAGTGTGACAAAGTAAGTATAAACCTTATTTATTTCTGTTGGGCTTCCAAAGCAGCAAATAGCCTAGCTTGCAATTGAAACATAGATAGTAAGTTTCAGAGACAAATATTTTTCTTGATTTCAGTTCCTATCAGAGGGGGTTGTTGCAGAATTTTCAAACACTACTTCTCCTGCACACACCCATAACAGACTTAGTACCACAACACAGAGGACAAGAGGGTGGAAAATCTTTGGCATCAATGTATGTACCCAAAAAAAGAGAACAAGAAGGAAAATTATACAACTAAACAGCTTACCAGTCAGATACCTGCCTACCAGACATAACTAGAAAGGTCTGCTAGTGTGATGGAAGCAAAAATGCTTCTTGTTACAGCACTACAGAAGAGGGACACTCATAAGTTACTTTTAATCAGTTAACATACTATCAACTTCAAATAATAGAAAATAGGAATAACTGGCAGCATTGCCCATGGAAATAGTTTAGAAACACAGTAGTACTACATTTCTCTTGTTTGTGGCCCCCTAGTAAGTAGCAGCATCCAAGTAAAAGTAAACTGTATGAAATTTCACTCAAACCACATACTACAGCAGTCTCTTACACCTTTTCCCTTATTTTGTTTCTTAATCTAAACTGAAAGGTCATAACCCACAAACATAACAGTTGGTTACTTCCATGGGCCTGAAAGTACACCCATTCAAACAAAATGCAGGTGTAAGAAAATTTCAGCATGTGCCATAAGGCTGACTGAAGTCTGGCTTCCTAGTTTTTTCTAGTTTTTCCTACAGAAACCTTTGTTATATTTGGCAGCCACTCTTGTGGAGTTCTCAGGATTTTTTTTTTTTTTTGGTCTACAGAAATAATTGCTCAATAGAGGAAGAAAATTTAAACAAAAAGTTACCTTTGTTATTTTACTTTGTCAACCTAGATTAATGTAGATATTTCAAAAGCTAAGCATCCTCTAGGACAAGATTATTTAACATCGCTTTGTTCCCCCTCCTCAAACCTGATAGTTACTTAAAAGCACAGAGTTCACAGAAGTCATTGTGCAGCTAACAAGCAGTACGATTTAAACACAAACTAAGCACTTATCAAACCCTCTACCTTGCCAGACAAGTATTTTAGTTCCTCCTATACTAACCTGTAAGAGACTAAACATTTCCGATTCCTTTTCTCCTCACAGAAGTGACTGGAAGCCCTGCAATAACAATATACCTCGTCTCCAAGGGAAGGGAGGGCCTCAAATTGCTCAACAGCTAGTCTGCTGGCTGACCAAAGAGAAGATTTTAACAGCTCTGGCAGGAGCTCTATCTGGCCTTTCACAGCCAGTAACTATGAGCTCTCCTAAATGATGACAGCTACAAGTCTTAGGGAAGAGTGGAGGCAAAATGTTTATCCACAGATGTCAAATACAATTTATTGAATCACCTTTGAAGTAGGTTATACCTGCATAATATGCTAATATAACTGATAAAAGCGGGCCCATAGCAGAATCTGACTGTAATTTAGCTACCCAGGCAGCAGAACAGCAGGACAATCCACAACTTTATGGAATGTGCTAGGGACATTTTTCTTCAGAGAGAGAGGAAATTGCTAGCAAGTATCAGTTTCTTCACCTCTGATACTGACCAAGAAATTAAGAAAAATTAATAAATGTTTCAAATAACTTGGAAGTGAAAAAGTTTAGTATTCTAAGCAAGACAGGTATAGCAGTAGCACAGGAAAGACAATGAGCTTAAGAAAAAAACCTCCAAACAAATATTTAACAGAGTTTTACTGCAGTTTACAAACAGAATAGCGCTGAAGACAATACAAAGCGTACCTTGGCTCCTGAAATGAAACCACACAAAACACATCATAGCAATTTATATGAATTATCTTCAAAGAGGTTGGAATAAAAGTTCAGTAGAAAGGTGAGTCTGCCATGGAGCCCACAATAGCTTTAGGTTGTATTAATTTACCCAGACCAAATATATAGTCAAAATAGAAGAATGTATGGAAACAGAGAAAAAAATAAAATAGTAATTAAACCAGCACAAATAGTCAAATAATTCTAATTTTAAAAAACTGAGAAAAAATATTTAGAGGAACAGGTATCTCAGGAAGATTCCCTCTCACAGTAATAACATGTATGCAAAAAACCAGGTAAATCAGCAAGCACACTGTGTAGGTCAGAAGCACACTGTGCCAACATAACATAACATGCAGACTCCAGAAAAAATGTGCCAATGAAGGTTACAAAATATTAGCAACATGAATGATAACAACT
Organism: Hypotaenidia okinawae; assembly: GCA_027925045.1. Taxonomy (NCBI): domain Eukaryota; kingdom Metazoa; phylum Chordata; class Aves; order Gruiformes; family Rallidae; genus Hypotaenidia; species Hypotaenidia okinawae. The sequence continues at coordinate 9,002,549 of BSDF01000007.1, forward strand.
GCTAAATTCAACAGGAACCTAAACCCAAAGACAATCTTTGCTCCACCAGCTACCAAGTTCCAGTAAACTTTGGGAAAGGGTATGTAAAGTATGCAATGGGTTAATATGTGAATACCATTTTATTAGGGCCTTTAGATAGAGTTATGGCCTATGAATTAAGACTGTGAAAAAAAGCAACTACATCTGGGTTAGGTAGGAGAGAACTTGGAGGGTGTCACCCCACACATTCACATAACCTGTTACTTGCAGGTAAGCTAGGAGGTATTCTGTTCCCTTACGCTGGTCAGTCCAATAAACTTTAAAATACAAAGCTACCCCACCATGAATGACTGTTGTTTCTAATAGCTAAAGTGCTCTGGTTCAGAATACACCATGGTTTGAGGTGTTCCTGCTGTTTTTCTCCTGCTACTTAATGCAGCAGTGTTTACTCAGAATAATAAACAACATTGTGCATTAAAAGACACCACATAACTCTGAAATAAACAGTAAATTTGGACTCTTCCCTCCAACATCTTTCTCTCAGTAGAGATCATGGTAACAACCAGTTGGCAATGAAACAGTTTTCCCTGCTATGAAACTCAATACAACCACTGAAAAAAAATTCACTCTGCAGCTGCTGCAAGAAAAAACACAAACCTTACGAACAGGCATCTGTTCTTGGCCATTGGAAGTAATTCAGCAAATCAGTTTTACCTCCACTTTATAAACTAGAATTCTGTTGGCATTCTTTGTCTCAGAGGAGACCTGTAAATAGGACAGGGTACATACCCTTCAGCAAGCATCAGCCCATGTGTGTCAGACAAATGCCAAGGCATGAGAGAAACATCTGTGCAAAGCACAGGAAGAAAGCAGAGAATACATTTCTCATGGGAAATACGTTTGGGAGAGAAAAAAACATGTAACTCTACTAGTTGCAGTATCAGAAAATGGGAAGGTGGATATGACCTGACCTATTATACTACCTTACCTAGGACAGAGTTCTTTCCCATTAAAGATAACTACATCTCTCAATGAATATTTTTAAAAGGAAATAATGAAAATATTACCAAAAAATCAAGTCTCTGTGTGCTTTCTGAATTGCTTCTTGCAAACTAGCACAGTTAACTAATGCAACTAATGAGTTGCTGGGTTTTTTTACAATGAGACTTTTCACAAAGACACTAAAAGCTGCACCAATACCCCAGTCTCTTTGACCTGCATCCTCACAGTCACTAGGTACATAATCCACTGCTGGGCCCTGTTCTTGCTGGTTTCAACAAGAACAGGATGGGATTTTAAGAAACGAGTGATTATCAGTAGTAGAGAAGTTACACAAGTCAGTTGAAAAGAACAGCAAAGCTAGCAATCTGTTGCTTTGTGGTTGGAATCACTAGGAGCAGAACACTGTTTACACACAGTAATGCACAGTTACAGCTGGTTTGTATCAGAGGAAAGGACGTGAACATTTGTTAGACTACATACACAGAATTTCTAAAAGACTAAGACTCCCTTTTTAATCTAGAATCTTTTTGTAAATACTGCAGTACTCACCTTCCCTAGCTGGACAAAACTTGGCCTCCTTTGCCATCAGGAAACACTAGAGATTCAGCAGCTGCTTGAGGTAAATAATCTCACAAGGCTCACTCAATCTCCACTTCTCTGAAACCATATACTTGCTTACTAACAGCCACTATTTAAAGAGAACAAAACCTCAAAGCAAGACCTTCACACAAAATATGATGTTCTCAATGTCTGTCTTTTTATAGATTCCCTGCACAGAGCAGTTTCAGTTCAGTAAAAAAGTTTGAAATGCAGGCTCAGTTTTGCTTACTAGGGTATCTTTGCGATACTCAACATCTGTTTAGGAAGTTATAACTTGCTCTGTTTTCATTTTTGTGGAAAGGAAAAAAAGTTCAGCAGCAGCCGATGCCTTATCGATCAAGCACTCATTTAGTGCCACACCTGACTGTGAAGGACTTGTTCTCATTTATTTCAGAGCTTCTTTTTGTTTCCAGAATAGCAGAGACATGCCGGACCATAAAACCAGCATTGCACCTCTACATCTGGCTGATAGCAATAAGCAGCAAATAACAATGGGATTTGACCAGCATTGCCCTCGCAGCATACAATATCTATTTTTCATTGAGCAAAAATGAGCTGTAAAATGCACATGGTTTAACACTCTGGCTCCACTCTCTACTGGGTCAATCTAGAAGATACTCCTGTATTCTTCTCTACCAGGCGCTTGCTTGCTTAGCTGAAGCCCTGACTCTATGACTGCACTGTTATACTAGTACATGCAGATGTATAAAATAGAGATGATGCACTGCTTTTAAAAGCTGCCAGGTGAGACAACACATACATAGGAACATATATAGGTCCCATACAAAGGCTAGAAGACTATTCACAACCTATATTCAAAAGCACAGCTGTATTTGTATGGAGTTCAGTTGGCAGAACATTTCCACAGTATGTCTCTTCCAAAGGAAAAGGCACAATCCACTGAGTGAAGGAAAAGCTTAGCGTATCCACAGCACCAAAAGATGAGTGAGGCTCTTCTGGCCTATTTCCATAAAAGGAACAGATTAATAGCTACTAGAAACAGCCAGAAAACAAAGCCTATTCCCCTTTTTTCCCACCTTTGGCTGTAGCAGATGCAGTGGCTGCACACAAGAGTGCAGTTCAAGGCAAGACAGGGTTGGAACAGAGGTCTCCAAAGGACATCACAGCTCAAGCACGTTCCCCATTTCAGTTAGGCTAGGTTTTAAATACCGAGTTCTTAGCGTTGCAGTCATTCTTCTAGCACCCTCTAGCGCTCACTGTAGCTAAGAATCACGATCGTAACAAGAACGTGATCTCTAAAATACGACCTTCCCCTCAAGAAGAGCTTCTTTACCAACTTGAAAACTACTGACGTGCTCCACTGTAGGAGCTTTCCATCACAGCACGTGTCCCTGTCACACACACTCAGTTGTCATCTTTGTCAGCTTACATTTTCTTTCAGCAAATAAATGAGATAGATGCTAGTTTTCATGTACCACAGAGCAAAGAAAAAATACATTTTCCCTTGAAATAAATACATTCCCCGAACATGAAATTAACATATGATTTCACTGCCTTTTCTTTAAGCATGTTTACACACACAAAGGATTAATCAATTACTTTAGTCAGTAACATCACCTTTACAACTTAGAAATTGACAATCCAGACACAGTACATAGACTTAACTAGTAACATTTACCTAGAAAGAACTTGCCTCAGCCTGGAAGACTTCCCTTCTAAGTTTAGAATTTATTTAAATGTAATTCTATTTTAATCTACAAAATTTAAAATAAATGTTTCAGAACTACAAATGCATTCTCTTCAATTAGTTTGCCTGGAACTACCTGCACAATCACACAGTGAGTTCTAAACGTAAACAAATCCTTGGCCAATACACCATTTGCTTAATTCATTGCAATATATAAATTTTTTTAAAATTACAGCTTGTAGTACTTCTAGTCACTTTTGAAAGAGTGAAAATGAATTCCTCCTAAATAACCACCAGGCTGAACACACTAGAATTCTTACTGAATCAAAACACTACTTTGCAAGACACAATGGCAAATTTCTTCACACTTACACAGACAAACACATGAATTTTATATACTGGAAATGTAAATTTAAACAAACGAACCAGAAAAGCACACAAAGCTCCCACTTCAACCAAATGAAAACAAACAACAGGTTAGCTTAGTTTTGCTCCTTGGTCATTTGAATACCACAAGCCAGATACTTTCAGCATCTCCTACTACCTCGACCCCCAAAATTGCTACAGCTAAGTTTTGGATTTTTATACCTGTGCACCAAGCTACATTTTCCACACTTAAAAATACACATTATGACACTGCACTAAAAGGCAATGTGCATTTCAAAAACAGGAACAAAACTTTTTTTTGCCTTTTGTTTTAAACACACACAGGACTGCAGGACTCCATTCTAACTCTGAATACAAAAAACTTTTAAATGAAACTCTGGCAAAATACTATCAGTTTTTTCCATTAAGTGAGATCTGACCATAAGCTGTATACACCACCTTACATTCATTCAACATGAGACAAGGTTTTCAGAATCAAATTTATTTATTTATAACATCATACTAGAAAGACTCTCAGATGAAAAATACAGCAATACAAAGTTTAAATTAAAAATAAATTTAAAAAAAAAGAGAAAGGAGAGCAAAGATCTGTGAAGTAAACTATATGCAGCCACCACCCATCACCACAGTTGCTGCTTTCAGCACAGGTTCCTCTGCTTCCAGCAGCACAATTGTTTCCTTGCCACACTTAAGCATTTGAACCTGTTTACAATTAGTGTTATTTCAGTAGCAAAATACTATTTGGTAGTTATGATATATAGGTTTCTTTTCATCTGAAGGTGCATGGATTGTTCTAAGTAATGCTGTCCAAAGATATTAGCAGCACTATCCTAAATACGGAATATTACAGTGACTTGGATTGTGTCACTATAGCAGACCTGCTATTTACCCTCCTAGTCTGGTGGCAGCCTTGAGTTCTCTGTGGTTTACTGTCTTCAAAGTTTATGACTGACTTCTTCAAGTTTTAGAATCAAATGTGCATTACAACAGTATAACAATAAAAAATGCATTAAGATATGCAAGGTATTTGCCTTTCTCCTTCATCACACAGAAAGCTAAATGAGCTAAACAGGCCAAGTTTCTGGCTATTAAATGGGTTTGACTAGATTTAGGGTAGACTTGGACTAAAGAGATAATAAGACTTTTCCTATTTGCATAATTACTGTGGATTAAATTACAGGGACTACCTTTCTGGCTTTACTCAGTATCTGTTCCTCGGAAATCCATCATGGCATAATTCTACACAGGAAGAGCATGAATGCATCTGCTTTCATTCTAAAATACCAGAACGAGGAATGGAACAGCTCTTAAACCCAAAAACTGTGACTAGGCAGAACTTGTAAATTCTCCCCCAAGCTCCAGAAAGCACATACTGTTTAAAATGGTAAAACATTTGAGATTAGGAGCCATGTTTCTGGATTCACTATGCTCTCTTATAAATACACCCTGTTCCCTATAACCACAATGCTCCTATGCATTCGCTACTCTACCCATATGATCCTCACTTAACCGCCAAACTAGAACCAAAGAAACAATTAAGAAAAGGACGTAATTGCTCTACAGCAGGATAACCACAACTAACCACCAGAATGCACCTGTTGCTGTTATTTTAAGTGGGGGCTGTTTAAAAATCAATTACAAGGATACCAAGGATTGTTTCAGCAGTGTAAACAGCAGCCAAAAATACACAGCTGTGCAAAAACTCTAACTGCTATTCTAAAGCAGCAGCGGACGGCTCAGACGACCTAAGTCATACCTTATCCCACACCTTTTGATTGCTCCTGAGTCTTCCTTCAGACAAGACCACTCCATGTCCTCAGTAACTCAGCACACTCCCAAGTCATACAAGTCAGCGAACAACGGGGCTTTAACGAAGTACGCCTCATTTCCCCAACTCAGTCTTTCTGTCTACTTTAAGAAGGGCGTTACACGCCTCAGTTTTCTGGGGGTTTCTCAGTTTTCTGAGGCAGTTTCTGACTGCCCGCACAGTCCCAGGTCCAGCGAGAGGGTTTTCCCTTGCAGTCACCCTACAGCTCATGCGACCCTCCGTGGTACCGGCTCGTGAGCCACCCGCCGGGGACCAAAGGAGACCCGGCTGCTCAGGTGACAGGGAGGAAACGAGAAGCGCCGCGCCAGCCGCCATCGGCGGAGCTGAGCAGCACCGCTCCTCCCGGGCTCCCTCCGGTGGGGACGGAGGAGCGGGGCCCGAGCCGGGGCCAGGGAAAGGTGAGGGGACGTTTCTGTGGGACGGCCGGGCTCGGCAGACAGCGGGGGGTTTTCCCCGAGGAGCACCAGCCAAGGTCTCGCGGCTCCCCGCACTCACCGCCTCTGTGAGGGACGCCTAACGCAGCCGTTAACGGATGGCGAAGCGCCCTAAGGAGCCGCGAGGGCTCACGAGCAGCCCGCCCACGACGCGAGACCACCGCGAGGGCTCACGAGCAGCCCGCCCACGACGCGAGACCAGGCAGCACGAGACCGCCCCAGCCGCACGCCCGGGAACCATAGAGTCGCGGCGGAGGGCGGGGTCAGAGCGGCCGCTCTCGCCAGAACAGGGGTGAAAGGTCGGCGGTTCCGCCTGGGAAAGATGGTGGCGCCGGCGACGCTCCGCGTGGTGCGATGCGGCGGCGGGACCCTCCACGGGACCAGGGCCGTTTTCTCCGCCGACTCCAAGTAAGCAGCACCTTTGGAGGGGAGTTGAATTCCCGATCTCTGTGTTGGGGGCGGCAAACTCCCAATCTGTGTGGCGGGTGCGGCTGCCGGCCGGCGCCACCGCGGCCCGGTGCTCCTGGGGGTACCTGGGGTGACGGTATCTCCTCCCGCAGGTACCTGCTCTGCGCCTCCGGAGACTTCGTGAAGATGTACAGCCTGGCCACCGAGGAGACGCTGCAGCTGATGGGCGGCCACGCCGACTTGGTGACAGGCGTCCAGCTGAACCCCCACAACCACATGCAGGTCCGGGGAGGGGGGGCCGTGTGTGGGGCCGGCTGGAACCTCGGGGCGACCAGAAGCGCTTCTAACGCTGCTGATCTAACGGCTGCCTGGCATCTGCGGGGAGGGTGAACTGCCCTGCCAGTGCCCTGCCCCGCAGCGTTGTGAGGCAGCACCCAGCCGGCCTGTGGCCTCTGCTCGTCATGGCTCTGCCGCTCGGAATCGTGGTTACACTGATCAGGCCTCCAGCTTTAAAGTTATGCTTTCATGCAAAAAACATCTTTGAAGTGTTACTTTAGCTTACGTGTTTTATTTTATTTCCCTCAGCTGTACTCCTCCTCTCTTGATGGCAGCATTAAGCTGTGGGACTTCATGGATGGGATTCCCATTAAAGTATGTTGAGCTGTTCCCGTTGAGCGCGTGTCAAAATTATACTTGGCCCACTGATAGCAGAATAAGGATTTCCACAGCTGTTACTGGAAGGGGGCATAAACCAGTCTGAAAACAGTTCTGCCACTGACACAGCCTGCAGACCAGCTGCTAAAGGTGGCATCAGAGTGTGGGGATTGATGTGAAGTTTGTGGTGATGGAGACTTGTTTTGGGGAAAAAGATGGGTCGTGTACTGACATATGAACTTCTGTCACTTGTTGTGTGTGCTGCTCAGCATCTGGGGTGGTGACTGGTGTGCACTACAGTGTGTGATATGCCAGCAGGAATCGGTGTGATAGCTTGAAAACGGGCTGGTAACTGTCCTGTTGATCCCATTTTCTGCTACATTGAGGCACTTGTGTGTAGGGAGGGGGCTTCTGTTTTGTGTTAGGGGCAAGGTTCCTCCAGGTTTTCCAGTAAACGTCTCCCATTTTATTAGAACTGTTTTAACGTTTGTATTAGTCCTTGATAGAATAAGGGTCTTTCTGTCTGTCCTGGAAGTGAGAATTGTAATTGGTAAATCAAGGGTTTTTTAAAGCAAGTGTGTTTTACTTCTTGTACAAACTCGGTGTTGTTTGCTGCTGAAAACCATGCACAGGATAATCATTGACCTCCTGCTCTTTAATTTTTCCTTCAGACTTTCACCGTAGGATCCAAGCTTCTGGCACTGTACGCACTTGCCAGCTCCGAGGACTCGGTATTTGTTGTAATTCCAAAGAGTGGTGAAAGAGGTACTGTATGATGTCATTCTTTGTCTAAGCTACTGTCATGCCAGTGAATAGTATGCTGCAAGCATATGCTTCAATATTTGAATTTTGAAAACATTTCTTCATTCCTGTGAGAGCTGTCTGCAGTCGTGCATTTATACCTTTCTACTGCTTTCATTCTGGGTTGTCACTTTTTAAAAATACTTCTCTAGAAGCGTGCCTGTCTTCACTTTTGAAGCATATACTGCATGTATCTGATGTTGTAGATGCAACAAGTAGAACTTACCATGATACAGGGTGTGCTGCAGTACTTGAGACTACTCTTCTACTTTAAGCTGTGTTAACATAAGCAGACAGAAATCCTATTTAACAGCCTAGGTATTTTTTCCTAGAAATAAATACAGCTTGACTTTACTCTTACTCTTTAGGTACCAATGTTACTTCAGAGCAAGAATAAATACTGTGCAGCTTTGCCTGGTTTCTGCTTATACCTGTGCTGGTATCTGCTGTCTAGTCCTCAAGCTTCAATACTATTGTTTGAATCGAAGTATCTGAAACAATTGGTTTTCAAACATAGTACAAATCCTTCCAAACTTATACAAAACACTGGAAGGTAGTAACATTTTAGTTTTATGGTTAAAGGGTTGTAAATCATCTTTGTAAGGGGTGTACATAAACTTGTTCACAAAAGCCTTTTGCTGACAGATTTTCTTTCTCCAGATACATTCCAGCTGGTCTCAGTTAAGCTGACAAAAGCAGCAGGTCAAGATTTGGAAGCCAGGGAATTGTCAGTGGTTTTGGATGGTGTGGATGCATCACCGAAGTGTATTGCATTTGGAAGAGAAGTATATTAATCTTTTGTCTGGGTTTTTGTTTTTTTTTAGTTCTGTTGCATGTTGGTTGGGTTGGAGTTTTTTTTCCCCTGTCACATGAACTCTGTGCTGCTCATGCTTTCATACAGGCACAGCAGCACTCACACAAAATTGAAATTTCAAGAATCCGTGTAAGACCTATGCTTTCTTTTATTAAAACAAAAGAAACAAGAACACTTGTAATAGGAAAACATTTACTTAACTTACTCTCACTTTAACTCCAGTTTTAAGTACTTTATAGTGAACATGATGTTTTTTTTCTTTCATGTGTAAGAACATGACCTGTGTGTACTAAGTTGTGTGTTACTATAACAGGGTGAATACGTGGCTTCGGTGAAGGAGTTTAATCTCCAAGTTTACTTTTTTAAACGGAAACTGTTGAACAGGTAAGAATGAAAATGTCAGTCTGATACACTATGAACGTTGGTTACCTTGTGATGTACGCACCCGTTGGTTTATATTTGTCTACAACCAGTTGGGTTTATGCCGGAGGGCCTGTCTGTAGTCAGCATGTAAGAAGCTTCCCGTAGAGGCAGACAGCAAGGTGCTGCAGTGGCACTGGTAGCTCATCTTGTCAGCTCGGGCATGGGGTTTGTTCAGGTATATGCTTAGGCTCGACTGAAACGAGTAACATAGTTTGGTCAGGGCCAAAGCAGGGGTGGGGAAGGAAGAGGGCTTGAAAGGAGTCAGATAGAAGGGAAAATCTTTCAGCTTGATTGAAGACAAAGAACTGTTGAAATAAACAGGCCTGTGCTACTTATTTTTTTTTTTGAAGGTGTGTGTCTCTATAAAAACTTGGAGGTGTTGAATTCTGCTAGTCAGAATTACTATGTGCATTAGCTGATCCTTTTTGAAGCTTTGTTTAAAAAGCAAAACCCAATTTGTGTAATTAAAGTTACTTTCCTTTAACTCTTGAAGGTTTTCTGTGAAAACAGTGAAGATGAAAGGCAGAAACAATCGCTTGACTTGCATAGCATGCCATCCCAGAGAGGACTGTATTGCGACTGGCCATGCTGACGGAAAGATTCGCCTCTGGTATGCACATTTTGACGCTTCGGGGTACCCCCTGGGACCACAGGAATTAGGGGAAACCTGAGCAAAGCAGTGCAAGTCATCCTCAGCGTTGCCATTTTCAGGAGTCACAGTAGGCAGAGGAGGGCCAGCCCTGTGCACCTGCAGTGCTGAGGTGGACTTCAGGGGCCAGCTTCAGTTTAATGCCAAGTGGGAAAATGTCCCTGTCAAACTGCTCTGCAGTCTAAACCGTGCTTGAAAAAAACGTGCAGGGGCAGATGAACAACCTCTGTGTGGGTAGGCAGAGTCCTGGGGAGAGCAGAGCAGTGGAATTGCATGGCACACAACAGCATGCTTGCCAAGTTGCTCTGCAGTGCTGAGCTGCTCAGAATGTGTCTAACAAGTGTGGTGTGCACAGGAAAGGCTTCAAAGCCCTGCTGGCATGGTTCCTTCCCTCCATTTGCATCATTTCAGCAAACAAAAAACTGTAGTCTAGAACTTCGAGGAGGGGATGCTTGATTTTAATTCAGTATTTCATTTTATGTGCTGTGTTTTTGATGATGTGCTTAAAGAACTGTTCTGTTCCACCCCACATAGGAGAAATTTCCACCACAAGAAAGAGTACACGTTTTCCACACTGCATTGGCATCATGATACTGTCAAGGACCTTGCTTTTTCTGTCGAGGGTGAGTTCAAACAAACACAAAAACCTACCCAAAAAATCCCAACAAAAATTTCAAACCCTGAAAACCTTTTGAAGCAGAACAGTTGCAGTAGGGAGGGAAAAATCAATAGGAGTTAGAGTTTGTGCACTCACTAATAATTCATAGAAATTTCAATGTCTCCAGGAAGGATCTGAAATAAAAATAGAAACAGTTGTTATTTTTCTTTGTATTCTGATTGACGTTCATAATGTCAGATACCTACATTCCGTGGTAGAATGTGAAATCTGAAAACTCCTTTTTACCTCTTTCCCTCCACCTCCACTGTCTCCTGGTTCCCCAGTCCCCTTCATCAGTAATACTGATTAGATTAGTTCTTGCCAACGTCTTACTTGCATCCAAATAAAACAACCCTGTCTCTTCTGAGCTCAAATCTAGTGGTAGGAATACAGTTATCTAAATTGTGTGGTCTAAACTGTTCTCCCTAGGATATTTCTTACTGCAAAGTACTTGTGATAGAAGAGCGGTTCAGCTATGTTCTGACACAAATACCCAGCTGATTTGGAACATGATTGAATCTTCTACTCCCAAAGCATTGTTTTAATTTTACTGTAAGCACAATTTCCTGTTACTTAATCCAAGTTTCCTTAGGAATTTAACATGATACTAAGGATTATATCTATGTGTATTGCCCAGGCTAGATACAAGCAATAATTGCTCTGTGTGTGACAGTTCAAGAAAGGTTTTTGAGAAACCTATGCTTGTCATTGTAAATATGTTTGCTGATGATAATTTTTTAACCAAAATTTTTATAACTGCATTTTTATTATCAAAAAAGGATCCAGCCTGCTGAGTGGTGGGGTTGAATCTGTTCTTGTGCTGTGGCACAACGAATCACACTGCCAGAAGGACTTCCTTCCTCGTTTGGGATCTGCTATTGAGTACATCTCCATGTCACCTGATGGCGCATTCTGTTGCACCCTGCATCCAGACAACAGTAAGCCAAATCATATTCTTAGTATCACTTCATGCAAATCTGTGTGAACTTTATTTTGTTAATTTCAAATTAATTAACTAGATACTACAATGAAGTTCAATATTGATCTGAAAGAACAGATGCTTGAAGTGGCCTTCTACTCTTTCATCAACTCTGTGAATTCACCTGACAGCTGCTGTAACTTGGCTTTCCACCTTGATGCAGGGGTGTCACAGATTGAGAAAAGCCATGTATGTAGGATTAAAGACACTTGGTTAAGGTCTCTTCCCCACCACAAGATGCAGCTACATTGCAGAAGCCTTTTGCAACACTTTATCTGCTTTTTGTTTCAGGAATTACGATAATCAACAACAACCTAAGATTTTCCAAAAGTATTCAAGGACTTATCAAAAGTAAGTGTGGTAAAATTTGTCTTCTGTTTAGAGGGTAGAATGTTACTTCCCATCTTGTTTCATTTCTCACCTTACTTGGTTTCCAGGTACGGATGTCAAGACCGGACTAGTTGTTGATCCCAGAACCAAAGCTTTGGTCCTCAATGGAGAGCCTGGCCACTTGCAGTTCTATTCTCTCCAAAGTGACCAACAGCTGTTCAGTGTAAGTTGGACAGGCTTTTGCTAAACTAACTTAATCAAGTAAGTTACGTATCAGAATTTATTTGAAGACTTAATATGGCAAACAAGAAAAAAGCCAGCAGCTACACCCTGAGACTGAAGTCCGAGCTGAGATGCATTCAGCTTTATTGGAAACTTCTACTTGTTAAGCATAGCTAAATGTTGACAGGTGCATGAATACTTCAAAACAGTGTACTGTTCCTGTAAAATGCCAGACATTTCTAGGTAAAATCCCTCTGAATGAACAACTTTTTTTTTCTTCCTTCCTTCCTACACTTAGCATTATTGCGGAATGCATGTTCCTTAATTACTGAATTACATTTTCCCCCCAGTTTATTATGTTGTAGCCCAGTCAGTTCTAATCCGTGCTCTCAGGACATCTTTCCTGTATGGTTTTATGAGCAGTATCTCTACACTTGTGATTTGAAATCTAGCTTTGGTCTTGTTTTACAGCTGGACATTGTGCAACGGCAGTATGTTCATCAGGCAGGTTTGAAGCAAGCTGACTTGGTGAAAGTTGCGTTTAGTGCACAAGGCAAGTGGTTGGCAACGGTAGAAGAGAGGGAAGAAGTAACTGACCCTGAGTTGCAGTTGAAGCTGTGGCTCTATGATGAGGAAACACAAAGGTAATGATTGTGGACCTGGCCTTCAAGGTGTCAAAATCCATCTCAAGTATCACACAAACAGCTACACATGCTTTGTCTTGAAGAGATTATGCACATCAACTAATAAAATTCTAGGGAAGACTAGGGAGAGTTTACCATGCATCCTACATGCATCTGAAACTGTGCTGAGTTGAAGTAAATACAGACTGGAAATAATTGCCCTGAGTTTAATTTACTTACATGAACCAGACAGGCTGTTTTAACCATGGGACATAAATTCACGTATTTGCTTAGTATTAAAAATCACAGTCTTGACAGAATGGTTCTGTAGCTTGTTTGGTTTCCCCACCTCTGTCTAATCCATCAGTAATAGTCCTTTTAGGGTACAGAAGATTATGACTTTGTTGTGATTTCCCCCACCCCAATTTTTCTTATTAAAAACCCTGCCTATAAACTGTTATTTTTCTTAAAGAAGCAGCAAAGCCAAATAAAGCTGGTCTGTGTAGTAGCTGTGCAACTGGTTGTCTGAATACTAGAAGGACTGCCCAGAGTTCAGGCTGAGCATTTGAGAGTGACGCCTGCTTAGTGATAATCCTTTCTCAGTGCTGGGCTACAGCCTCTCTTGGGGTGTGGAGGTGATTAGGGCAATCCGATCTGTAAATGTGATACCATTTAGCTATGTAATTAGACAGAATTTGCTCTGATTCCTCTTTTCTCTGCCCCTTCCAGAGTCATCTTAAACCTAAATCTCCCTCAAGTTCAAAATGAAATAAAACATAGAGCTTCTGGTTTCTTTTCCTCTAGCTTTAAGCTGAATACTAGAATAAACATGCCCCATGAGGACCACATAACAGACATGTGCTTTCGTGACACGGATGAATTGGAAGATGATTCTCTGATATTGGTAACGACCGGCAAAGATTGTGTGTTTAAAGTCTGGGTCATGGTAGAGGACACTGATCCAGAGGGTAAGTATGGTCCAAATGGAACTTCCTCTCACTTGCTACTGCATAATGTGCTATTAGAATTCTGACCCTAACTTTGTCCTTTGAGAACTGGGCCCTCAGGTCCCACGCTTGTATCTGTGCTGTTGCACAGAGTGTTGTGTTCTCCTGAGCATCCTCTGTGATGGAGTGTTCTCATAGTTTTGTAGTTTTGAGAGGGAGGTTCCTGAAATAGCGAAAGCCTTGCTGAGCCTGCTGCAGAGGGAATGGCAGCCTGTAAGTTAATTCGGCTGTAGAATACACTGGCACGGTGTTATTTGGGGCACATCTCTCGCTGTGCCTCTAGATGGTGCCATGCAGTTTAGAGTCGTGAGTTGTTTCTGCCTTTCTTTTACAGACAGTTCTTTTAATCATCAACTTGTAGCCATTATATAAAGGATATCTGAGCATAGGGTGAGCTTGCTTTCCTTTCCTTTCTTTCCTCATCCTACTCTCATGTTTCCCAAAACATGCTGTGTGAATTTGTTATGTGGTAAGTACATCACTTAGCTGTTTCTTATTTTATGCTGATTATCACCTCTGGGAAAGGTATCCCAGCTAAACACAGTGGCAGCTTACCCAGGACAAGGAAGCCTGCTGATGAGGATCACAGAGTGACACAAACTTTATGTAAATGAGCCATGAGCTTTGTTGGACTCAAATACAGCTTGTGTTCCAATTTTCAGTAACACTCATGTTCTTGCTACAGTTCTAAAAGAACATTGAGTTTTTCAGAACACTGCATGTTGAGTCTACTTCAGTATCTTTTCTTCTTTTACCTGATATCTGTCTGTTTGAGAGCACAGCTAATGTAATTGGCAGAGTAAACACAACTGTTGTACCATGTCACTCTTGGGATTTACTGTTCAGATGCCAAACTGAGGACAAATGGAAAACCTTCTAGATGTTTCCTGTACTAGAACAGGACAGATTCTCTGTACCTCTTAGAAATGTAAGCCTTCTCAAAACAAAGCTGCTTTGCTCATCAGCCTGTTTTGCAGCCCTAATACTCAAATGCTTTCTTCCTGTATAGATTTTAACTAGTTTATTTATTCAATGCAGCACAGCAAAGTGTGAGCTGGAGCTGTGACTTCGTAGGGAGCTACCACAACTACCAAGCTACTAACTGCTGTTTCTCAGAAGATGGCTCGTTGCTTGCTGTTAGCTTCAAGGAGACTGTCACTGTATGGGATTCGGTTACTTGGGATCTTAAGTGTACATTTTGCCATCCACCTGGAAAAATAAGGTATGCTTTTCATCTGGCTTTCTCTGTCTGTCTGCAACTCTTGGAACAGAAATAATCAATTCATAGTAGTCCAAGACCTCATGTATGTTTATATGAACACTGAATTTAAGTCTTAAGTTCACACATAGAAAAGACCATAAAACGACTCTTTGGTGGCTTTGAACTTAGCAGTAAAAATAATAGGATCAAGCTTTGCAATTTCATCATCTTCTTTCTTACAACTCCTGTACCTCCCATAGCCAAATATGTATCTCTGGGCACACAGTAGCATGTTAACAGCCTTTCTTTTTCCCCATTACTCTGGGGATGAATTAGTGTACTGAAAAAACATGAATACAAGAAGCTTGTCCTTTATTCATGTACCCATGCATGCAAGTAGAAATTACATCAATAAACAACAAAGCCATATTCGCCTTACCTGCATTGTGTAATACATACTTTGCTCCTTGCTAACCTCTGTTGAACAATCCATACTCGCCTGGCAGACTACCCCAGCATGCTTTGTTTTGTACTGTCATGCTGAGAGACATCCTGAAGCTCTCGATACCGTTCTGTCGTGTAAGGATAAGGGATGGCACAGGTCAATAGTACAGGTCAAAGATAGAGGCACGAAGAATAGAATGGCCTTAACACAAGACTGTGCAAGAATAGAATGGCCTTAACACAAGACTGTGCAAGTATACAGCAGTTTCTGATCCAACTACAGTATCATTTTTCTCATTATATTCTTGGAAAAATAGGGCAGTAGGTGATCTTACTGTTTCCTGTGCTTAATCTCTGTGCCACATCTCTGTATCTAAACAATTTCTAAAACAGGAGGAAGATGCTACAAACCTACTGTAGAATTCCCCTGCAGTGCTAAGGTTTTTCAAAGCGCTTTGCAGATTTGTCTCTTAAAGTCATTACTGCAGTAAATTGAGGTACTTCATACGCCCACTTCCAGGAAACATGATTTTAAAACTGGTCTGGAGGAGAGTCATGGGATGTCAGCAACATTTTTACTGTATCTATGGAGACTTCTCTTGACAGCTTGGCACAGTGGCAAGCTTTTCCCACGCAGCTGCTCCTTCTGTGGCCCTTACTATATGCTGGATTAAAAGGAAATAACTTACTTTAGGACTCTGATAAATGACTGTACTAACCACAGCACTTCAGAGGGATATGTTTTAATAGAGAAATCCCATCACTTATTAGCTGTTTTTGAAAATATTCTATAGCATTAGAAATCAGAAGGCCATTCTGTTATTTTCAAACAAGAATGAGAAATAAAAGTGAAAACAAATCACACACTTCCTTCAGCTTGGGAAGCCTGTATCTTTCTTTTTTACTACTCCTCCCTTTCTAGTGCTTAGAGCAGCAGTAGGAATTCTTTACATGGGCAATGTGTTTTCCAGTCCAATGTGAACTCTTACTAGTACTGATGGGTTTGTAACATGCAAGAGTTTAAAATCGCTCCTTGAACTGAGAATGTTGTAGGAATACGTACTCCATATAGGTTTATGCATGCTTCTACATCTCCCAGACGGATCTGGTGGTTGGGTGTGAAGTTACACACCACAACAGGTGAAAGCGAAACTAAATCTTAACTGAATGGTTCTGTGACTTGTGAATCATTTACATAGAGAAGCAAAGATAAAATCTGAAGGTCATTAACTTGTTCTCACTTTTTACTTCTGTAGGAACATCTGCTTTGGGAGACTAACATGTTCCAAGTACCTTATTGGCACCACAGACCATGGCTTCCTGTGTTGCTGGAACCTGCTCAGTTGTGCATGTAAGATAAGTTTAAACGTATGCTAGAGTGGTAACGTGTTAACACCTGGGTTTACTATGAAACCTTAAAACCATTGTAGTTTGATTCCAGATTGATCCACTACAAAATGCCCTGTGGAAAGGTAATGGTTTTCATGTGTAAGTCAAGACAGTATTCTGTCCAGAATGAACATCCACTTACAATGTGCCTGGTAAATTCTAAGTCAGATATTTCCTGCATTGATAATATCTGTGTTATTTATCTGGGAATAAGTGAAATTGTATGCCTCTTGTGTGTTGTTCCTGTTTGACCCTTTGTTTGGCAAAGCAGTGGGATGGAACTGAATGCCGCCTTGTCACGTCTGGCTGTTGCTGTGTTTGCTTTTCAGTGGAGTGGAGTGCCCACCTCAACGTCTTAGTTCTGCAACCTGATCCCCTTTCAGAACATATTGCTGCTGTTTCATGGCTCTCAAAAGAGTCCAGCTGTAAGTACAAAGGCTTCTTTGACAAGTAATAGTCAGTGGAATTTAAAACTGTGAAGGCATAATTTCTAGAAGAGGTTTTCTTAGAATTCAGGCTCATGAAAGCTGTGAGACAGATGTGAGTCTGTTTGCACCTGTGGAAAGCTGAGCTGTGTCTGACAGCAGCAGTCAGTAATGCAGGTTGGTTCCCCATCGCTTCTTCCGACAGTTAGTTTGCAGTGCAGGATGCAGCACAGGCTTAACCCTTCTCTGGGGAAGGATCTCAAATGTTCTTGACCCTCCCCTGTAAATTCAAAACTAGTGGCACTGCTGAGCTAGTTATGTTCTACAGCTTTGCCTAGAAATCCTGGTTACTCTTCCTAGAGCTACAGTGAACAGTTAATGTTCAGATGTGTACTCTGGAATACTGCAAAAGGTACCTCCTAGCATGCAGTGAGGTTATGCGCTTACAATTCCTGCAGACTAGTGCTTCAGGGAAATCCTGCCCAGCCCTTGCTGGCTGTGATACATGGGGCTTTGACAGCTATCCAGGAAGGTAAGGATTTCATGATTTAAAGGGAAGACTTTCTTGGTTTTCCAGTGTTTGTGTTTAAACCAAATGAGCCACGGCCAATCTATATCCAGAGAAACCTTTGTAAGGAAAAGATCCAGCTTGCTGCCTTCGTTCCAAGAGACGAACCTGAAACAACTCGCTCAGAAAAATACCTTTGGCTAAGAAGATCCCAGTTATTTTTTCTTACGGATACACAAGTAAGAAAATAGTGATTGGCAGGTCCTTCCTGGGGGAAAAAGTATTTTTCTGAATGTGGATTGATGTAAAAGCAGAGTTCTGCTATTGAGTGGAAGAGGTTTGGAGTTGGTTTCAGGTGGTTTTGTTATTTCAGCATAAGCCATTCTTTGTTCTTTACTAAAAGCTTTCAACTGCCAAAATGGCTTAAGTAAAAGGTAATTTTTATGTTTTTAATATATTTTTTACTGTTTTTCTACTGCTGATAGCTTTTGCTGTCTCATTCATACAAGAATCTAGATAATGTGGGAGCATTGCCTCTGCTGCTCAACCAACCACCAAGGATCTGTGTCATTGTTGATTATACAAACGTTTCATATGATAATCTCATTTTCCCTGTAATATGTGGGAGGGGTTTTGCTTGTTTTCCCAAAAAGTCTGTATAGATACAGACTCTAGGTCCACTCATGCTTTCTTTCAGTTTCATTATAAAATAAAAAGGAGGGGATGTGTTTGTCCCTTCAGTTGACTGACAAAGGTTTTGGGCCAGTCTGAAGCTTCTGTAGGGCAATGTGTGGAACTCTGGAAAGCAAGTTCCGCGTACTGTCGCTCTGTTAACGTCGTTCTGTCTCTTAGGAGCTGATGACACTTAGCGCAAAGTCTCTAGAAGAAAGGCTTACACCGTCAAGCAAACAGGTACCTCTTCCACAAGCCCTGGCATGTACATAGCAGCTGCTCAGATTTCTCTTGCTGTTAGGTTTGTCAGGTTCGAATTCCCTTCCAGCATGAAAACGCGCGCCAGATCCTTAGGTGGAGTCAGAGGAACTTAGCTGTAGGGGCAGTAATCTGTGTTTGCTTATTTTTTGACAGAATTGCTGTTTATGCAAACCTTCACAAAAACAAGTATTAGTAAGCTTGTCCTTTTCTCACTTCCCCTGAACAAAACCAAAAATGATACTTTTCTAAAAGGATTAGGTCACACAAATGAAGCCAAACCACTTGTCATGTCAATAAGCTCTTTCCCTATCTTGGTTTCTTCAACATTCGGAACCTTGAGTGCAGCCTGAACTGCACTTTCTGCTGCAGGTGAACAGTTGTCAGTTGTGACTTACCAGTGAGAAGGAATTTCAGAATTACATTCCAGTATGTACTCCTGTGGAGAAATAGTCTGGGAAATTCAATCTTTTAAACATGTTGAAGTGTTTAATCCCCACTGAACAGAATAAACCAGTGGCCCTTGATTGATTTGGTTGGTTGGATAAAACAGATCACAGTAGAAGTTAGGATCTTTCTAATATGAAATCCAGTGGGAGCATGGTCATAAGCAATCAGTTTCTTTGGAGGGTGGGGGAATAGCTTGGTTCTCAAAGTAAGGTATATGGATCTAGGGAAATGTTGGAAGAGAACTTGTTTTATTTCAAATTATATCATTAAATCACTCAGCAGATGACCTTTTAGGCATTAAGTGGAATCTGAAAGCCACACTTCATTTTTCTGGCACAGGCACCAACTTGAGTATTGGGAAGTTAATTGGTACGTAAGCAAACTAAAATGTAGTGTCCCCAAATGCAGATCTGGAGTGTTAATACCTCTGTGTAGGACTCTGGGGATGCCTGATGGAGAGCAAGAACAAAGAGCCATCTGGCTCAGTTGAGTTAAACTTGAGTGTAGAGTTTTGTCTCGTAGGTTGATTCTGAATTTTGTTAACTCAAAATGAGATAGAACTTGGTTATGTGACAGTAAAATATGACTTTAAACTTTCACCTTTTTCAAGCTGGCAGTAGAAGAAAGTCTTCCTGTGACCCCATTTAGCTTGCTGTTGGGAAAGCACGGGCGTCAGCAAGCACAAGAGGATACAGGCCTTGGAAAACTAGTTGTTCATAGTAAGCATGAGCAAGAGTCACCTGCTGTCAAAGAGGTAGGTGTAATTACAGTAAGTGCATGAACAAATACTGACAAACAAAAGCTTTCATGAAGTTTGTTTTATCTTTTCAGCTTTTGCACACTCCAGCACATGTTTTGCCATCTGCTTCCTTCCTCTGTCCTATATTTATTAATTCGCTGCTCATCTCCAAAGAGAACAAAAGGTAAGAAAAGTTGAAGAACTCTCCTTGGTTATTGAGATTATTTTAAATTACATATGTGTTTGTTTACAGCATAAAAAGAGTTTTCCAAGGCTTTTCATTCTTCAGTTGACCTAAGTTAGCAGAACGCTTTATTGTGGCAACTACTATTTTTGGGTAACCCGGGGACTGGCTGTTCAATCTGTTGACTCTTGTGTTGCTGTTACCTGTACTGCCATTTGCCATAATGCACTTGTAAACAAAGTGTCGCCTTTGATACTCAAATGTTCTTTATGAATTTAGCTTTATTCCAGGGCTTTAACATTTTTAGTGGTATTTTTGGATGAATGTCAGATTCTCACATTCACTTAATGTTAGGATGACTTTCTGCATAATTCTTGGTTCAGGTTTCTGGGTACACGGAGTTGTTAGTCCTTCAGCTTAATCTTAACAGCTCATTTAGAACTCAAATTTCATTCCCAGTTAAGCCACAAACTACGAGTTTGTGCTGTAAACAGCCAAGCTTGTCTTGCAGTGCATTAATCCCAGCGTCGTTTGATGGGTACTTAACATATTGTAGCCTCCTCCTCTGAGATCCGTGTGCGCTGCTAGAAAATGAATGCAGACACAGGGGTTATGACTGCAGGCTTGTATTAGGGACAATTATCTTGTCACACTGAAGCCAATTAAATGCTTGCATTTTTTGTGCAATCTCTTCTTGAGAGCGTTCTTTAAAACCTCTGCCAAGGCTTTAATGTGATGAAAATGTGTCGTTGGTATCAGCTGCCATTCTGAACGTGCAGAGACAGTGAGAGGATGGTTTGCGCTGCCAGGGTTTACCCAGAGAAGACAAGATCACTTTGAGCAGCTTTTTGCATTGTGTTCTACCAGAGCAGCAGCGTAGTCAGTTCTGCTACACCATGCTGGCCAGCCTTGCTTGCTTCCTGGGTGACGCAAGTAGAAGTCATTTTGCTACTTCAGCTTAACACTGGCAAAAAGTCTCATACAAGGAACACAGAGAAACTTGCTTGTCATTTCAGTACTGAAGAATTTGGGAGTTAAGTGGCCTGTGTCAATATTTGCACGTGTAGAGCTTGTACTTTGACATCAGTAATTCCAAGTGCCATACAAGGGCTGTAGGACTGGGCTCCTCGAATGACAAGAATATATCCACGTATAGATGAATTATCTTACTCCTGTTCAGTCATTCTGACATAATACAGCCAAGGAAAATGATGTATTATACGTGTTTCACCACTTAAATTTTGAGTGATAAAAATCATCTGTCCGAATAGACTGTTGAGGAGAACTGTGCTGTTCTGCCATGCATGTCGTTCCTAATGAGGTCCAAAATTATTTACACAACAGGCAGTTGAATTAATGCTGATAGTAGCCACATTGTAAATGGTAACTGCTCTATATAATCTGTTAGAAGGGGACTTTCTAGCTCAGGGCAAGTTCAGCTCCAGAATACAGAAGGGAGCAGCCATTTTTTAAAGAAAAAAGGAGGGTTTTGGTTGGTTGATTTTTTTCCTCTAGTAACACTCCAGGCACTGCAGCAACTCTTAAGATGAAGTAACCTTTTTCACATTTGAAAGAGAAAATGGCCTTCATGACTATCAGCTCATCTCCTGTAGGCATGTGAGACTCTTAGGGATTTACATTATGCTGAACTGCCCATTCTGACACTTTTTGACATTATTATTGTATTTGGAGAAAGAAAAATATTCTAAGCTCACTTAAACCAGAGGACAGCTATTTGAAAAACAGCTTGTAATGGAGCTGGGCAAGAGGAATAGTTTGCAAGTAGCCCAAAACTACAAAAAAACCCCAATAAACCTAATGTTTGTGTAGTTATTTGCATGATAACTTGTGTCTTGCCTATACCATGTGGTACTATAGTATGTGAAAGTACCCATTAATGTCATTAATTGGGTTGTTTCCAATTATTATCATCTTGTTACAGTGCTGAAGAAGTTGCTGATGAAGTAGAAATGGAAAGTGAAAAAACAGAGGATGACTCAGATGAGGAAGGAGATGTTACTGAAATGGAACAAGAAGATACAAGTCCTGTGGAATTATTAGGAGAGATGACTTGCAAACTGTCTAAAGCCCAGGAAAAAGAGCTACAGAAATTAAGGAAAATGGACTACAGTTGGATATCAGCTTTCTAAACAGACATCTTGGGGGGTTTTTATACTGTATGGTGGATAAAATATTTTAAAAAAATCTTCTACATCCTTTGGCCATAAATTTTAGCAGCCTTTATTTCTGTAAGAAAGGAGAACTGGAGCCAGGGATTAAAGTTTTAATAAGCTGATCTTGTTTGTTTCTCATTCTCTGTAACCTTAGAAAAGGTTTAACCTGTGGGTAAACAAAAAGGCAAAATTTGTCACTTCCATCTGCATCTAGGAAGCAGTGAAATTCACCCTTAAGCATCAAGGAAAGCAACGCTCTGCGATGGTACGGGAAGGTTCACCTCTCAGGCTTTCAACAGGAGTGCAGACGGCTTGTAGGAAGCAGCGCCGACCCTTGACACGGTCAAGCTGGCCCTCATTCACCTCTCTGTTCAGCAGCTCACAGGCTGAAAGCCAGACATGAGTGTTGTGACATAGCAATGATTTCACCTGTAAATTTAGCAGTGAGGTGCACTGTCTGTCAGGGCTGCTCCAAGCAGGGCTTTAATGCACCTCTTACCTGTGCAGGTAAGAGGGAAGGGTGGAGCTAAACATGCAGCCCTCCTCCCAACCAGAGGCAGACTGACCCCAAGTGAGCTCAGTCCAGCCTCCCCATCCAGGGGGGTCTTGGATCCCCAAGAAAAGGAGAACCTGCCTTTAGGCAGGCCAGCCCCTGCCCCTGAAAGGGGCCTGTCTCCACAGGGATCAGAAGAAAATAAGTGCCTTGTGCTTCACCCAGCTCCTGCCTGGCCAGGTTGGGAGCCGCAGACGATGCTACATGGATGCAGCTTTGCCTAAAGAGCCTTACTTAGAATTTGTTTTGTGTAACTCAGCATGAACTAACTGTCATGGCACATTACACGCCCTTTGTATGTCCTTCTAATCAGACATAATTGTGAAAAATACATCATTGGTATAGTTTCAGATTAAACCAGTTAACCCTAACTTAGTTATGTGGCAGCCAAGGGCATCTGGCTCCTCATACAATAAAGGTACCTACCATGCCTTCTTCAGACTACTGCTTGCAACATTTTCTTCTCTCATAATTACCTGCACACTAATATTACCATGACTTTTAATGAAGGTTTTTTATATTGTAGGCATTTTGGTTTGTTGCTTATATAGGCCTTGGTATGACAGAAAAATGTTTTTAAATCTGTAAAGGTTTTTCAAAAGCTGTTTGCCTGAAAGTTCACGTATCATTATTTCCTTCCAGCTTTCAGGGAGAGGAGGAGGAAAACAAAACAGTGCTGCCATAACTACAGCCAGGTTTCTGCTTTTGTGTTTTTCTCCCTTTTTATAACAGCTGTATAGATAACCTTCTGGTATACATAACTGAGGAGAAAAATCACAGCTCCCCAAATATTATGCAATTTTTATTTCTATCCCTCTTATCTACAGATCCAGAACTGATACAGCCTTTTCAGAACCTTGGACCCAATGGATTTTTCACTACATGAAAAGTTTCAACAGAACAAATAGGGAAAACATGTTAAGATTGTACCTGTCAGGTTTTGGAAATGCAGACCTTTTAAAAAATAGAAAGTACAGGAAAAAAAAAAAAAAAGATGAGTAAACAGACCTGGTTCTCCCCCTCAAAGCAAACACTGTTCTAGGAAAGACACAGGGAAGGTTTTGTCGTTTTTTAAAGAATAACATCTGACTTAGCTCTGTGGAAAAACAAGTGCAATTGGAGTATCAACGTGATCTATATGCACGTTGCTTCAAAAGTGCTGGCAGCACCAGAGCCTAGTACTGCATTGCTGTGCCAGCAACACTGAAACATGTCTTTGAAGGTAAGGAGGAAACATCAAGATTTGGTACCATGGGTTCTTTTTAACTTCATATTTCTTCTGAAAGTGAAGTGATTTACTGGAAACCAAGCAGGTACAAGCAAGAGGCCATTTAGATTCAGTAGAATTTTGTGCCTAGGCAGTAGAGCAGTGTGTGAGGAACCTTCATGAAGAAGACAGAGTTGTGAGAGTTCTGTTTTCTGACCTTCACTACATTTGGTTTGGTTCACATGATACCAAAGTCCTTCACTTCGTAGCTTTGAGTTCTTTCTGCTCAAGCAGGAAACATTTCTGGTTAGTTTTACTACATTTAGCTGGCACATTCTGACCAACCATTTTGAAAACCTCTTCTGGAAGATACTGCAGTAACAGCCATGAGGAATTCAGGAGGGAGGGCTGCAACTCCTCTGCGCCTGCTTTGGAATGCTTTAAGAACAGCTGTCTTCTGCTCTTCCTCGGTATTTCAATTTGTTTTAAAGCCTTTTGTATCTCAGTGGCCATGAAAGTTCTCCACCTTTACTGCAATGCCCCAAGTCAAATCTTAATTTGATCTTTTTTGTTTCTGCTTCTTCCTTCCAAAGGCTACTTTATAAGGGTTTTATCAGTCTTTATCAGAAAGATTTGACAAAGATCGTGGAGAAAAAGATTGAACTTAATATTGTGATCCCGGTTTCACGATAAATACAGCAGGTAATAAAATACCCCTGTAACATGCAGAGGCCAGTGGTCAGTAACTACAGATGCCGGGTGCATCACCACAGGACAGCAATTTTAACAGCAGCAGTCCTAGCTTTATTTCAGCTGAGGAACCAGTGACACAAGATGGGCAGCAGCCCAGAAGGGGAACTGTTCACTTTCCAAATCTTCCACTCAGACAAGTGGACAGATAAACATGAGGACATCAAGCTTCAGCAGCTACAGCAGGAACTATCAAAAATAACCAGGTAAGCAAGGCCTTACAAAGTATGTCAGAGCAGTGGGATTTGACCAAGATGCTGCTCCCTGTGATGCTGCAATAAATGCAAAGGAGGAGTGACCAGCAATTTTGCCCCATTGGTTCCAGTCAAGCTCAGCTTCACAGACACTGAAAATCACTGCTGGGCACTAGTATTTCGTGGCCCCAGACTGGTTACTAGCAAACAGCAGCTCCAAACCATGCCCTGGTCCTTGGCGGGCAGCCTAGGCAGGAAAGCTGGCACTGCCAAACAGTGCTGGCCATGTTTTTCAGTTGTTCAAGAACAGGGAAAAAAATAAAACCTGCCAATTGCACAGTGTGATTCAGCATCACCTGGATCTCTGAATTTCACAGGTCGTTCTGCCGAGGTGTCATTTGGCTGGCTGCTCTCAGGGGAGCCTCTTGCAGATCTCTCAATCTGACAAATCCCAGCATGTGGTGAGCCTTGTAAAGCACATGGTAACAGCCAGAATTAGAATCAGCACAGAAGGGGACAGAGGAAAACAGCAGCAGCCTGAAATACAACTCCAGGGACTTCAACAGACCCTTGAGTCCCCCCTTCCTGCCCCAAAGCAAAATAGTGGAGGCATACCTATTCCTGACAGATACATGCCTGCCTCTGTGAACCTCTGATAAAAGCCATGCTACCATCCAAGTCCTCTGTTCAATGCCTACCAGTTCTGACAGTTACCGTTTGCCCAAATAAAAGCAATCTATCTTTCCTGTAAAACTCCTATTATTCCACGTTTGTTGTAAGCTGGTGTGATAATAACCTTCAGGAAAACAAAAAGCGAGAGCATGTTACTCCATTTCCTCTAAACAGATGATCTCCTTTAACCTCTCATTTCTGCTTTTCTCTAGGCCCTCAGAAGCATCAGAATTATAATCCCCCAGACCTTCTTTGGCCTAACCGCTTAACACACCAAATATTATTCTGACTTATTTATCATCATTTCAAGAGCAAGTTTTGTCAGGGTCAGTTAATACTGATGGTTTTGGATAGTCCCAAAGCCCGTTCTTTCTCTGTTGCACCTTGTGTTCTTTGTCCATTACCCTTAGTATCTACACCACAGTCCTTTTTTTTGGGTGCACAGCAAACCCCACTTCAGATGCAGGATCCTTCCAGGGCAGCATTCTCTGTTCAGATGGAACAGCACAGGCATTAGTTTTGGCCTCTGCACAGCATTTCTTCAGGGAGTTTAGTAGATTATAATTACGTAACCTGGAATTTAGCCAGGGCAGCGGGGTCACTCACCTCTAGGGTTGCAAAAGGCATTTCCATAATACCTCGAACAGCTCTGGATTTTTACCACTTTACTAACTTAGCACGTCAAGGGGAGAACTTGTCTCAGAGTATCTTCACAAGAAGAAATCATGAATGAAATCAATCTGTGTTAACCAGAAAGCACCTCAGCGTGAGACCTCGACTCCCCAAAATCCCTGGAAAAGCACTTTTGAATTGGTGGCCCAGTCACAAACACACATACCCGACAAGATAAAGTGCTAAATCCTAAAATGCTGCTATAAACAGTGCTCTGAGTGTCAAGCCAGGTTTGAAAGCAAATATAGTTCAAGGTGGTTACGAACAGCACTAAGAAACTCTTTACAGCACAGGGAATGAAGCCTGGAAGGAAGCGTTACCACAGGGCTCAGGGAATGTGCCTATCTGCGCTTTCTGAGGTTGCAGGTTTCTCACAAGCTTTGAAGGCATAAGTGGCCACCTTGGAAAGCAGCATTCCCACCTTCCAGCTAACATCTGCTGCTGCTTCTGCATTGCTTGTGCCAACACAAGCCTTTGTGGGGAAACTGGGCTGCGGGAAATGTCTGGCTTACAACGGAACCAGATCATACGCAAATGAATAGTTTAAGATGTTAACCACAGCCAAGTTCCACTGAGAACAGGGAAAGACTTTTCTTCAAGAGGTTTTTGTATGCTCAGGAGATGAGGTTTTCATGTTAAACACCCAAAATTCCACTCTTCTCTCACAGAGCCTGTCCTTTGTGCTAAGATAGCTGCAACCACAGTGAGAGCATTCCTGAGAGCACGTTTGGTGTGATACATGGGACACCTCCACTCTGACATGGCAGCTCCCAGGTTCCCTTTATGCTCTCTTCCTCCTCTCCCAAACTAATGGGCCAAACAAACACCCAAGAAAGCAGTGGCCTGCAGCTCAGCGACAATACTGTTAGCTTGATACAGCGTAGCATCAAGCTGTTGAGGCAGAATCTCTTCTTAGCTTCCTAAATGAAATCAGTTATGGAATTACAAGGGTTTTAACATGCAATGGAGTACCATTATTAGAGCCATGACCTTCATATTCTGTTCACCTTCATCCTCTGTTGACCTTCACAGAAGCAGCTGCATTGCTAAGAATTAGGCTTATCTTTGGAGAACAGACACTGTTGCCATGAACTCATCTAGTATCTCCATGACAGCATGAAAAAAAGAATAGGCTTTGAGATGGAAAAGCAAGGTTATTTTTTTATTTTTCAGGTTTTTCAAAATGTCTTTCTTACCCTGCAAACTCCCTTATTTTAAAATAGCATTATCGCAGCCATAAAGCTGGTTATCGGTTTCTGTTATTGATGCCTCAACTTCTGTTTGTTTGGAGTGCTACTTAGTTTATTATATTTTCATATTTGAGGCTGCGATCAAAGCTTCAGCTATCTTGGCTCTTTTATTTCCTTTAGTGACCAAAGGAGTTTTCATTTCTCTCTCAAACCGGTACAACAAACCAACAAACTCAGTCCCCAGCATTATCTGAGATGACATCTCTTTCATTTTTAGCCACCTACTTTACAAATAATACAGAAAAAGTAACTTGGCACTCTTGTAAAGTTTGTTACTCAAGGGCAATACGCAATTTTCGCCAACAAAGGAGAGTGCTTCTGCAAGGAAAGGTTTTGTTCAGGTTAAGCCACCTCTCTGGGCCCTTCAGTCCTAGCTCCTCTAAGGGAGGACTTACAGGAAAAGCAGAGAGATCTGTCACAGTCCTCTTACTTTTCCACTTTGAAAATGAAGCTTAATGGAGCAAGAAGTTCAGGGGATTCATTAAAATTAAAAAGTCTTTTTGATATGAAAGACAACTGAAAAAAAAAAAAGACATCAAGGACCTGCCTTGGAAGAAGAACGGGAGTGGGTTTGTCACCTGCTGCATGCACTGCAACTCATCAGGAGCACACGCTCTGCTGCAATCAAGACTGCCGAGACAGTGATGCACAATTCCAAATCACATCGCTTTAGACTCCTTATTTCTTCCCCGTGAGCTGACGGGGGCTGCAGATCGCTACTGCCCATGTCACTTCCAAATCATGGAAAAGAAAGCTAAAAACAAATGAAGTAAAGAGGAAGGTGCACACCCTTCGTACAAAGAGACCATTTAAACCCTGAAATACCCCGTACTGAAAAGAGCCCTTTTGCAATTGGCACAGCGCAAAGAAAAGCTGGATTTCTGAGAACTATCACATACCCTAGGAAAGGGAAAACTTCCATAGTGCTTACTCCATCAGTCAGCACAGCATGTTATTTCTGGACTGCACATTCTCTGAGTAGACTCGGGATACAGTGACCGTTTATCTTTCCTTTTCCATGTGAAATCCAGTAGCTGATCTCAAGGATTAAACAGAAAGAAAAACTCACATCACTTGCAAAATAAAAACCCACTATTAAATCAACTGGATGAGACGAAGCCAGCAAACCACCCTGAATGCACATCACTGCACATCACCTGGAAGCAATAAATAAAAGCTTCCTGGTTAACCAGAAAAGAACATTCCAAAAACATTTCAACCTTGAATCATGCATTGTAAGTAGAACTGCTTTCAAAGCAATCAAAGATAGGCTGGGGTATACAACTGGTAGAGGTTTCCTGCTGCCCTTCTCAGTTCAGTAATAAATCAAGCAACTTCCATAGCAAAGGCAAAACAACCCAGTAGACCCCATTTAAATGCTGCAGAGACACATACTGTAAGTACATGGTGTACACACATAGTATATACACGACCATGCTTGAGACCTCAACTTAAAAGATGGGTATCAGTTGAGATGCGGACATTTCATAGAGGGCTGCCTATTTACAATTTAAATGATATTCAGAAGTTCTCAAGCAGTTTTTCAGACTAACTACATCATGTCACTGGATAATAGAGATATCCAACATCTAGAGAAATATATTTTAAGCAAGCTTAGCTCTTTGTCACTCAAGAAAGACTGAATATATAGAAACTCACAGGTACCTGATCAAACTGCAAGAGCAGTGCCAGCAAAAAAAGGAATAGCAAAGAGGAAACAACAAAAGAAGAGGAGTATGCCTTAAAGCTTTAGGAAAAAGAAAAGCAAAAAGGTTCTAGCACAACGCAGTGTTGCTAGTTTCCCCATAATCTCATGGCTTTGGGTTTCACTTGATCTCCAATGACTACTTTTCATCTACCTGGAGCATTCAGGTGTCTCTTCCACACAAATTCTCTGGTGCCAAGCCACAGGCTCCTCTTCAGCAGAACACACATGGCAACTCTCTTCTCTGACCAGCCACTCATCTCAAGTTTCTGAGTGTAACCTCTTGATCCAACAGGATTAAAACTGACCAAAGGGTTCAAAAGTTATTTGGAAGGGGAGGGGAGGTGAGGGAGACACACACAGACAAACTGCAGGAAGTTTAATTTTTCTAATGGAACCAACCTAGAAATCAATTCTCTCCTTTTGTGTAACTCTCTACCAGACAATCATGCCAAGTCTGAGAGGCAGCTGTTCTGCCTTTCCCTTGTCCTCACCCACTTGGCCACCTCCGGTTCCAGGCGATGGAAGTGACCCAGATGAACACACGCTGATGCACAGGGACTGGAATCTCTCATCTAGGTTCCCCTGACCTATGGACTTTAAAAACATACTCAAGAAAAAGAAGCCTAACAAATTCAGTCAAGATTGTGGTTTCTAAGTAAGAATGATTAGAAGAAGCAGAAAGGAGGCTTCCTGCAGCCACATCAAATGGTCCTGAAGAGGTAGGAAAATTTGGTACGTGTTTTTATTAGAGTAACTCAGATATAAAGAATAAAGATGTTCAACCAGAGACGACTTGAAACTTCCCAAGTGCAACACAGCAGATCATGCAATACAAGACACCACTGTATAACAGGTAAGGTTTGCCTGTGGGTAATGGGCAACGATTACTTTTTTTTTTAAGAAACATTTCTGTTGGCACAAAGCTCTCAGTTCTGTGAATGTGGGGCAAGCTATTCAGGTAATTCGAACAGCAACAACAACTGAGATCATAACACATGAAATTAACGGGACAGCAGATGCAAAAGAGCACTCAAAGAAGAAATTTATGAGACTTCAGTAACTCGGCAGGAAACAGCTATCAGGTCTATAATCCTCCAATTGATAATCACAGGAATAAAGATTAAAACAAACAGGGATCTTAAAAAAAAAAAGGAAGAGCTTTACAGAGAAATAAAGGGTCCCCAAAGGAAGATATAGATAGCATCTGGGAACTGTTGTTTTTTGTTTCTGTTTTAATTTCCACATATAATCAAGCTGTAGTCCTCCCAACTGAAGCACGATTTGATTTTTCACAAGCAAAGCCCTGGCAGGAAGGGAGAACTGGGGCTGTTTGCAAAGCACCCACACTTTTCCCACTCACAAATACAATGCTACAGCCATGAAGCAGTCACAGCTGCTTGGTACCGGCTCTCCCACATGAAATGTGGAACAGGCCACTGTGCTCCTTCAACGTGCTAAGCATTCACCACAAGAAAACAGAATTGAGCTGTAGAAGGAGGGCACTTTCACTACAGAATCTAAATCATATCATTGTTTCAGGCATTTTAAAAGATTCAAGAGTTACTAAGAAACCACATCTAGGCCCATGTAAGTGAAGTCTTAAATATGAACTGATTGATAGAAAATTAAATTTTTTTACAAGTCATTTGTTAAAATTCTTTTCTCCATAGGCAAAAAAAAAAAAAATCTGTTCACTTAAAAATAGGGATTAGGTTAATTTTCTTAACATTTTACTGAAGTAATCACTTTAATTGTAATTTTCTTTTAAGTTTCAAAGTGACTGTAAGGTCAGATCTATAGAATTTACCAAGAATGATATCAGCAGGGCTCCAGAGAACTTATCTCAGAATCTATAGGTGTTGTTATTTCTCAAGAAATTAAAAGAGTAAGGAATTTCATAGTAAGCAATCAATTTAAAGTGATAAATCGAAATGCCTACCTTTTCATTAGATCCAGTCACTGGTAATTATTTCTTAAGTAGAATCTGAGAGGTACAAAGCAGCTTTGTTTTATCCCGCGTCCATTTCCCAAATTCAATCTGACCATTCATTAATGGGCTCACACTGCAAAGAAAGAAATATGAAGCAACCTATTGTGTGAGTTTGCTAATCCCATGTTTACTACTTGCTCAGACTATCAAAACCGTTAGGCGTTTCACGTTCATAAAGAAAAACCAGCAGAAAATGAAGGAAATATATGTAAAGAAGGAAAAAACTAGATTATTATAAATCTTTGGAAAAACTTGAATAGTTGGAAAACATTGAAGGAAGGCACTCTTGAGGGAAATTTGAAAGAACTGGGTATTTCTGGTGCTATTTTCTGTAAAGTAATGGCAAAACCGGGCTACATTGTGCATATTTTAGGTGAGAGGAGTTGTATTGCCTGTATACAGGCCAAGTATTATGTTGGTCCAAATTTTTCCAGGGAAAAAGGTCACCATTGCTTCTCCTGACTAGGTGAAGCCTGCCTTGGGCTCCAGGGGAGTGACTGCTGCTTAAATACAGCCCAAACAGGCCCCAGGGCAAAGGAGGGGTTTTTGCAGGGTTACTGACACAAGCGGAGATGAGTGTCAAAAGCACCGAGATCTGTTAGGTTTTTATACTCGCTTGGGGCTCATAAGGCCAAATATATGCTCCAGATCCAGCTCAGAGGGAATCCCTGGGGACACACTGACCTGTGTGTTTTTCTGTCACACCGGCAAAGACAAGATATGTCTTAAAAGCAAGTACTGGAAGCTCAGTTTTGTTAACTTTATGGCTCCAGGGGCACGTTACAAACCAGAAGGCAGCAACATCAGAAAAAACCAACCAAAACCCAAGCCCATTTATCATCCACCTCCCTGCCCCACCCCCTCCCCCCATTTGGAGAGCAAGAATATTTGTCATTTGAGCTTATGGGCTTTGAAGAAATAAGGTTTGCCAACCCAATGTGTTTCATTTGCTCGCTTTGTGAGTCCCTCATGAGAGGGGTAAAAAACAAGCAAACATATGAAACAGCTGTGTTTGCATTTAAACAAACATTAATTGATTGAAGTAATGAGTAACCTCCAAAATAGTTTAGAAAGTTCATAGCTTCCTTCAAATATTTGTATACTATTAGAATTTAACTAATTTAATTATGTATGTAATCTTTTATTACAACATTATCTGGAAACAAGGAGGGGAAGGTGCACCACCTTTGAACATCAAAGCATAAATAAATAACGGTCAGAAATACAAGAGGTAATGTTTTATACTTTGAAAACTTTCTTGACAGTAATTCTACCTTCAGCCTCAAGTTCCCAGAGGACCCAGTTCAGTTATACTTCTGCTCTTTCAAGAGAAAAGAGAGGGAAATACTGCAGAAGTTAACCCGACAGCTGTGTCTCTGGCTTACTCCAATACTCCACCTCCTGTGGATCTAGCAATACGTCCAACAGATACACGAGCAGTTGTTAGTATGTACCCCATACTCCCTGTAGAGAAAGATGACAAGTCCTGACCAGTAGCTCAGAGAAGGCCTGCAGAAACACTCTGGAGCCCCAAGCCTGGCTGGGAAGGAAACACAGCACCCATTACTAATACAACACTATCTCATGTCTGTGCTCAACTAAGAGAAAACGGAGAGATGAAGTGAGAGCAAGAACAGATTTCAGGCATACACAGTGCATCTTTAAAGGAATTTGACAGACCAGTGGTAAATTCCATAGAAGACAACAAGAATTTCTTACCATAGCCTTTAGCAAGCATCATTTCTGGCATGTCAGATATCGCTGCTTACACAGATTCTAGTAACCACTTGTGCCATTAAACTCTTTCAGTAGCATAAGCTACTGCACTCAGAAAAGAACCAGTCATTTTGAAAAACAAATGCAACTTTTAGGACTTTTTTGGTTTTGATTCATCTACTTTTCTGAACATCTTAGCCAAGAGAAGCTACTAGGAAACAGTCTTCTATTTACCTTACATTTCATGCCTATAATTCATTTATATTCCTACAATACTTGAGCCACTTATTTCTGACTTTCTCGAACAGAAATCATAATTAATGTAGAAAGGTCTTTTAAACCCTCCATAAATGCAATGTGGGGCCCTGTTCCATAGGCAAAGACCCTATTTCCTTTTAGTATTTTGCCTTCTCTGTAGTTTAACAAATATCAAGTCCCAACTGTGTGTTGACAAGGGAGATCAGGGACCTCTGCAATGCACCAGTATGCTCAGAAACCACTGAGCTATATGGCAGGCAAGTCAAAAACATGTCTCTCATTAACCAGTACCATGTTTCTGGACTGTTCATTTGTTTGCTGAATAAGTTCCACCACTATTTAGAAAATAAAGTAGGTAATCAGAACCAGATGAAATACCCAGAGCACTTATGATTGGTTTTTCTAAAACTCTGGAGCAGATACTATTATTTACAAGGATAGAAAGGATGCTTTTTAATCAAATTTAGCTTGCAAAGATGGTGCTTTAGCACACTAAATAGATCATTCCCCCCAAAATCAAGCCTGAACTGCAGACACAAAGCTGTATGTGCAGGGAATGCACACTAGACAACTGAGGGACACTGCTAACTAACTAAATCTACTCAGAGAAACTATTCATTTTGCCAGGCACTTAAAGTTATTCCTGCAATACTAAATGCAGTTCTAGCGTGTTGATTTTACCAATCAAAGTAAGATAAGTCTTTCTCTGTTCAGAATTTTAAAAGCATGAAAGTTACAACCTAAAAGACCCAGGGCTCCCACATGAGCTAGAGCATGCAAAGTTAGACTGACTTAATTTATTGAGACTATTCAGATGCATAAGAAATTACACACAAGTTCACAAAAATCAGACTTCTAGAACCCTGCAGAGCGTGGGAAATGGATGCAGGAGAAGAGGCAGAAATTCCATGTCAAGGAGGTAGGCACAACGTGTTCTCCATGAGCTTCTGGTTTCCAACACCACATCAGTTGAAGAGTTTCCAAAAGATTAATCATGTGCTACCGGTCTATTAAGTTTAATGACATTCTAATGACATGTTTAATGACCCAAGTTCCTGGATCTATCAAAAAAGCACTTCAGCTGCTTGTGCATACATCCATGTTTAAGATTACAAATAAACCCTATTGAAGCCCACAAGGTGAATCAGGTGGAAGAGTCGGGCAAATTTTTTTTTGCTAAGCAGAAGTCCCAAGTGAACAAGCAGAGATAGGATCTTCCTGGGTTGCACTGTATAATAACAACTGAAGGTAATCAGGCATGTCATTATATTTGTACTTTGTATCTTTGTATTTCCTAAGGTTGCGTGGCTTAAAAGAATTTACAGCTTTCAAACAACTGCATATCTATAGATGCTTTCTCACATTTTCCATTGTAACATACTCTCTATCTCTATGCATACATCTAGAGCTACTTCTTGGAGTCATGAGAGATACAGACTGCCTCATGTCCCCAGGCTGCACTGCCTCACTGTGATGTGAAGTTAGGCAGTTTTAGGTCATACCTAGATAGCTAAAAGCATGAGCCATGATTTAAGCTACCAAGAATGCTGATCTCACACAGGAACGCTGTTACTTCTGCAGACAGTATACCAAAGCAGTTCAGTGTCTAGTTTGATATTTGTAATTTTTAATTTCTCACTTTACCTTAATCCCAAGAATATATTCTCCAGATCAAAATCATATGATTTGAAGGTCATTTTTATTCCTTAACCATTAGCTCAGAAACATCTGGTCATTGAACCAGTCACAAGTTATAGCACTTCTCCTACCTAAACTGATGAGAAAGCTGACACAGCAAATATGCTGTGGCTTGGATTGTTGACAAAAGGGGATCTTTCATGCTTAGCCATCTTCACAGATGGGCAGAGAAAGGACAGTTTGACTGGCCACAAAAAAGAAAACAACTATTGCGTAATGCACTGGCTTCATTTTAGTGCTCTCATGGCCCATTTTTAACATGCTTTTTCAGCTTTTCCTTTAAGTTTTCATACACTATTTATGTGAATTATTCTGCCAAAGAATGAACCACCCAGTAGATAAAGCAAGGGACCCAGTTTTGTGGTTTCGCTGAAATATATTCCCACAAAGACCTCCAAGGCCACAGAAAGGACCAAAACAAGAAACAGAAATAGTCCTTAATCATTTACTTCCCAGGAAGCATACCTTGTGCTGTGTGACCTCATTCTGGTGAAGCATCTTTTAGGCTGTCTCAAAGTGCAACTTTTGTCCTAGATAAAAATCTATTTTTAGAAAAAAAATCTGTAAAATACCTGTGGTGGAGGAAGCATGAAGCATGCCTCTCACCAAGTGCTTTTGCCTTCAGTTTGTGATCTACAGCCAATGATGAGACCAGAGGAAAACTAGACCAGTTTTCTCATTAAAAAATCAAGCCCATTCCAAAGAGAAAAGGCATTCAGAATTCACATCTCTTCATACTGGCCAACTGCAACTTGGTTAGATTAATCACAAAAGTAACTTTAGAGTCTTTGGGGCTAATATGAAACAGGAAAAGTATTTCCTTCCTCTAGTTCCTGAGAGCTGACTTCCCTTATGAGATGAAATGTATTTCGTATGGCTGCTGCACGGAAGCAGCTCTCCTGCCCTTGGCCGCACCATGTAGCCATCCTGTCAGAAAGTGCCTTGTAGAGTAGAAAAGGAAAAAAAAAAAGAAAGCAGAACATACAAATAGACTCTGTCTACTATTGAGGGAGAACAAGGGAGAGAAGACTCCCCTCAGGCTCTAGTTGCCTGAAATTATTTCCATCTTCAAGTTGTTTCTGACCTTTACTGTGCCAATTAGCTCTCAGACAGATAGAGCCATTAAGGGATCTGACACATGGGAGAATCAGACTGTGCATTGGGGTTAACAGAGTTCATGTTATTCCCCTTGGATTTGACCACAGCAAGTCTGGCAATCTGAACAAGCCAGTCTGAAGGCAGGCAGAGATGTCTAAGGGTAGCTGAGGAGATAAGAAGAAAGCACAGTGTCTAAATTAGACTCCTTAAATATGTGATTTTTATTTCTCTTCCCAAGACTTGCACTCTCCTGGGAAAAAAAAAAGCCCCCTGCAGAAGGGGCTCTATAAGCAGGAATCGAAAACATGGAGGTTTCAATTAAAAAAATAAAATAAAAATGTCAACAGCACTGTGTAACAAGTAGTTAGACACTAGGAATAGACATGTAGTTGTTAGTCCTGACTGGGATCCTGCCCAGACAGAAGAATGGGGCTGAGGGGGAGGTTTCCCTGTTCCCAGAGGAGCCTTTGCCCATCTAAATCACGCAGTCAGAAAGACGGAGTTATTTATCTACAACAGCATACATCTCTGCTGTTGCTGTTACACTGGTAACAGCAGCCTGGAAACCAAATTCTTTTCCTACCTCAGCTCCTGACCACAAGGAACCAGAGTACGAACAAGAACAATTTCTGCCTTTGTTTCATTCTTGAACCTAACCAGGATCTGACCTCATTTAAAAAACTTCAAGTCTAAGGCGCATTTTAATAAAGCCTGATCAGAGCAGTAAATAGAATACTGAAAAACATCCACACTCGTCTCTTTCCCCTACGAGGCACACAGGTTCCTGAGAGAGCTACAAACCCAAAGGTCCTAACGGACAGCACAGTGTGAGTGCATTACAAAACTGAAGCAATTTTAACCTCTTCAAGGAACGGAACCACACGAGATTTGGACCTAGCATGAATTTCCAAAGCAAAACGCTCATGACCAGCTTTCTGCAAGCAATCTGCAGAACCAGCAGTTTTCACAGGCAGAGTGAAGAGTCCCACAGTACAGGGCGGTCACGTCACCACGGTGGCAAATGCTGCACACAGAGTTACACCAAGTGATCAGACATGAGAGGCTTTGAGCTATCCAACGGCTTGCTCTGCACAGAGGCAGTAATATTACTGTCCAGGTTTTTCACTAGCTAACACTGAGCTCTTATTCTGAAGACAAAATAAACTGGATTCAAAAAGCAGGATTATCATGGAACACTGTCCATGTTCAACAGGTGTCTATATCGACAGAGTGTTATAGTACAATATGCAGAAGGCAGATTTTTATGAGTAATCCCATTTCTGGTTTTAATTCATTTTTTCCAAGTATTTTGGCTGCATCACAAGGGCGATGTTAAACAACCTCTCCAGGCAGCAGCTTAATCCATGAAGCATAAGACAACAGGCCTGTTTATGTCTGGGGTTTGGGTTTTTCAGGTTGTTTTTTTTTTTAAAAACCTCTTACCCATAGGAACACCACAAGCAGCAACAAGGGTATGATCCTGAGAGCCAAAATTGTACTACATAGGACTAGGCCACCCAAATGCTTCAAGCTGAAATACTTGGAGATACACCAGACTAAAACCACACAAGTCACACAGAGAGTTAGGCATGGACATGACTGCTTCTATAATTCTTTGCCAAAATAGAAGGAATTTGCACTAACTAGCAGCGGTCCTTATCCTGAAGCAGCAAACCACATTTTCTTTCTGGCAAGCAGCTGAACCTATTCACATTTGTAAAGTATACCGGGGTCTATCAATAGAAAGTGTACCAGGAGCGGAAGGCCCATCGCCACCCAAGTGTCACACAGACGCGCATTAATTCCACTCCTTTGAAACCTAGCTTGAATTAAGGACTACATAAAACTTTGATGTAAAGCAACTAATTGTTCTGCTCAAAACACAGGCTGTTTTTGTGCTTTGAAGATGCGTGGCAGTAAAGAGAGGGAAGTCACAAATGATTTCCATGGGAAACAAATGACTCCACAGTACTCCTATCATTGCTCAGGCATCTACTCCTGGGTCTTCTGATTACGTTGTGAAAGGATGTGAAACCTCAGAAGTATTATTTCTTGTATATTTTTACATGTCACGAGCACAATGAATCTGCATGCTCCCAGGGGCAAACCAGAGAGCATGCTTATTGCTAGAACCAGAATGCACCTAACTCAGGGTTTGATCTATTAAAATAGACTATTTACAGCTAGGGTTTCCTTTATGAAGAAACTTCCCCTTCTGAAATCCCAATTATATTTTTTTCTTTGCACATGTAGAGTTGGATATTACATATATGCTTACGTGAGGATGCACATATTACAGTTTTGGTACCAAATATCCAAACCTGATATGGCATAATCCATTTTCTCTTGAAAAATTAGTACTCCAGCAGAGAGAATGATCAAAAATTTAGCTGAAAAACCAACTTACCCTGTTTGTACAGGTTATTTTCAGGCCTTATTTAAAAAAAAAAAAGCATTTCTGATACTGCCATGAATAAATTAAATGAAAAATAGCTTTCATTTACCGAAAAACTGAAACAACACCTAACTTTAGTAGATGACACCTAAGAAAATTCATTCTTGAAGCTTTCTAGGCAGACTATACACTTTTTACATACTTTAATGGGTTTTGTCCTGTTTTCTTAATTTTTTATCAAGCACCTCTCAAAGTACCTGAATAACTTTGCAGTCCCCCCGCACAGTGCCTGCTCAGCAGTACGCAGCCATTTTGCATCCCTGCATTTCTGGCGAGTTCCTCTATGATGTGACAAACAACGCTTGGCCCATCATACCAATTCTACAGAACTGCTTTCTAATTCAAAGGTCTTTTGAAAATCCCTTCTTATCTTAGCACCTGGAATGACTTGAAACTAATATTAGACGTATGTAACTCATAAAATACTTGTATTCAATTTTAAGCCTCTCCTTTTTAAAAAAAAAAAAATATATAAACTTCTAGCCTGTGTTAGGTAAAAAACCGACAACTCTTCTGAAAGAGAGCTAGAGATTCATTCCAGACCACATGTAAGGCAAAAGAGCACATTAGCTCTTTTCAAGGTTAAAATAAAGATCATGTGAGGAATGTACCAACTTTCCATAGATAACCAATAGACAGCAGTTTGACTTCCTAATTGCATTTCTGTTTTTCCAAGGACAGAGGAAAGAGAAGAGCTTCAAGGAAATGAAACTACCCAATGTCAAGTATCAGCATGATTACATTTGCTATATCTGTCCTGGGAAGCATGACTTTTCTTTCTAAGTACAGAAGTAATATCAAATACTCTAACAAGTGATCCTGGGGCAAGGGGCACCACGTTAATTTTTGGTTCACGTAGACATAATGTTACAGAGTCACCAGATCCTTGTAAAGTCATAGCAAGCCCTCCTGATGTTGAATAGGCACTGGAGCAGGCTCTTCAATGGCTGAATACATCCTTACTATTCACAGTCCCTAGGCAAGATCGATCTGCTCTCCAGCACAACGTTCCTTGGTATCAGTGACTGCGTGGAAAACTTATTTCATGGCTGAGGTGAAGTTCATCATATTAAATTGAGCACAGACTTGGTACACTGCAGATGGTGTTTTATATGTGGCTGCCCTCGTAGCCACATCTTTTTAGTGTGCATAGAAATGTCTTACTATATCCTATATCTCTTTTTAAGGAGTTCTTTCCACCATGGTGTCAATTACTTAGTATTTGAAGCCTTACAAAATATATCGATTTTGGTTTTTCATCAAAAACTTCCAGTAAGAGATGCACTATGGCAGGACTGGGGCATAAAAACTGAGCCTGTGTCACACTGTTTGGAGATGTGGTGCTCCAGGGAGTGTGGAGAGGAACGGTGAAGCTATGGGCTAATTCTTAATGAATCCCATTAAAGTGCTACCACTGAGATGGAAGCTCAGGGGAGGAACAAGCTCAAGCTAGGATATCAAGCTAAAGATGATCAACAGATCCGAGTGTTAGAGTAACCTTTAAAGTTGGTCAACAGGCCGTCAACAGAAAACCTTCTAGGCATATTTTTTCAGTTTAGAGTGCATAGTTTTCCTGGCTTCTGTTTAACTCAGCAAAACAAACCAATAATGAGCACTATTATAGGCAAAGGGAAAAATAACTATTTGAGTTGGAGTGCCACTAAGTTTGTAAAGCTTAAATCATTCTCATGATTGCTTCCTGTCGTTCCTTGTATCCAAAGCCTAACTTAAAAGAAAAACTTGAACTTGCAAAAAATTTTAAAATCCTAGCAACTGGATTATTAACTATTTTACCTCACAGCAAGGAATTGTTTCCTATATAAGGAAATACATTACTGTGTTCTGCAACAGCTGTTTTGGGACTTGATAATAAGAATTCGGGTTTGTGATTTGATGCAATTCATTATAGTAGACAATACACCATTTCCTGACCCTGTGAGTAGAACTTCTGCTCATGTCAGTAAAGAATCAAAGTCTGCAGTTGGAAAAAGCAGGCTCTTACTCGGTGATCAGCTGTAACTGTAATTCTGGTAACACTTTACTACCAAGACAAGCAATGCTTTTATTTCCTTCTCATTCCTAAAGGCAATAGTCCACCTAGGGAAACAATTTGTGTAAAGCACTTGCTGCAATAGTTTAAAGTGAAAATTTACTTGAAATGTAAAGGTTTAGACCTGGAATCAACAGCCTTACTAGGTTTGTGGCATCCAAACTTTATGCTTACATCATTCTAGTAATAAAGCTTTTTAAGAATCTGAAATGAAAGAGAAGTGGTAAAGGTAATACTGTTTTATCTTTCAAATGATGGAAGGTCATGTGCAGATTTCTGTTTCCATTAAATGGTGTTATCCAGGTGAAGTGATTTCAGAGCCTACTTTAAAAGGGTGCTTGGTTTCCCAGGCATACAGAATTACCTACATGTGCAGTTCAAGTAGCACGATGAAGAACGAATCTAAAGCAGGTAGAAGCAAGTCATATCTCTATCCAGAAGCACAACGTGTGTTGGTAAAGAACTTTCTTACACAAAGAACAAAAACCAGAAATAAAAGGCTGTCAGCAGCTAGGAATTTCATGAGAACATTGCCTAAAATAATCGAAAATAAACACAAGACATCATAAAATTGTTACCTTTATTAATGCTCTAGATTGCCATGGATTTCCCATTAATAGAAGCATATGTTTGAAAGGTTTGGAACTTCCAATCAAAGTTCAGTATCTACAAATTTCTCAAGAAACAAACACAGCAGTTCCAAGAGTTGAGTAAATTCCCACCCTCCAAAAAACAAATAAAAAATAAACACAGGTATAGCATCAAATGTCTCTGTCAGCTTCTCAGGGACTAAAATAGGGAGACATTCAAAACAGCCGCAGCAGGGCTCCAGCAGCGGTATGAGGGAAGCTCTCTCACTCCTGCCAAGAATCTTAGCGATGGGGAGCAGAGCTGAACTTTGCCTTAAATAGTGGCTGACAAGCCCAGAGGTCTGAAAGGCTTTCATATTCTCATTTGGCTCTATGTACTTACAAAAATTAAACTCTGTGGGAATCCAGGGAAAAAAAAAACAGTTTTCATTTTAAGTTCCTAATTCATACTGCGTTAATGCAGCCGTTACAGGCCAGCTTTCGCTGTGGCATCCAGCTACTACAGATTTCTTTGAGCATACCTTCTCACAAACACTTCCCCCCACCAATATTTAATAATAGGGTGGCTTTCTTCGTCTCTTGCCTAAATGGCTCTGCTTTGCCAGAAACAGCCAAGAGAAACTCACGTGACATGGGACACGTTTGCATCTCGCTGCCAAAGTGTTTAACTTTGCCCATGAACAGCTGAGTGAACACAGGAGACCTCCCCCACCCTTCATCTTAAATTCCCTTTGCTGAAGGACATCTGATTTATTCTTGAA
This sequence comes from Hypotaenidia okinawae, assembly GCA_027925045.1. Taxonomy (NCBI): domain Eukaryota; kingdom Metazoa; phylum Chordata; class Aves; order Gruiformes; family Rallidae; genus Hypotaenidia; species Hypotaenidia okinawae. The sequence continues at coordinate 9,044,061 of BSDF01000007.1, forward strand.
GGGGTTTTATTTTGTTAATTCTTTGGTTTGTTGCCACTCCGGTGCATCAATGTGACGTAACATTCATTCTTACCATTTTATTTCCACACGTCTTGTACCCCATAAAATACAAGCCAGCAGGCTGGGTTTATAGAGTTAAGGAAGTTTCATTGTGGATTTGGTTTAAATCACAGAACAGCTTCAGCTAAAACAAACAGATTTTCCTCTTCACTTGCATAAAAAACCCAAGTTGTTTGGGGTTTGACATTTAAAAACATTTTAATGTTCTATTTTGCAGAGTTAATTTTGTTTAGAGAATGTTGCTTTTTAAGTCATGCTTAGGATAAGGCTAAATATTTTGGCTTTCCCAAAATATATTTTGGAGTGTTTGTTCTTTTGTTCCTAATTTTTTATTGTTTTTGCCAAGAACATTCATACTCAGTGTTTGGGGTTTTTTTTCCTTCTCAATAAATCTTTTTTCCCCAGTTCAGTCACTGAAGCAATATCCAGTTTTATCACCTAGATAGAAAGTTTACTTTAGTTCTAGATCACACACTGACTCTGTGAAGGCATTTAGGGGCCTAACTCCCATATCAACAGCTAAACTCCACTGAGAACTGAGCTGATTGTTGGTAGCAAGCCCGGTGCTCTCAGGTTGGATTCTTTCTGCCTCTCATTCCTGACCCCTCCCTGCAAAGGAAATACCATGAAATTTTTCTCTGAAAGAATATGTTTGATTTCACAGATACTAGAAATTGCCCTTTACAATCCCACTAATCTTCATTCCCCACAGAAGACAAACGGGCTGGCCAGTCTCTGGCAGGGACACTTCAGTGTGGGGCTGGAAGACCACTTGTTGGGCCCAGGCCACCTCGCAACTACACAGATTGTAGCTGCTTCCAGGAGCAGCATCTTACACACAGGCTTTTTCTCTCTGTGCAAGGAATAGGGTGGACATGTCAAGGGGCATCAGATATGTTGCCTCCTATTTTCTCCTGCAAAACTGAAGGGGAGCCACAAAAGCCAAGTTTATGGGACAGTGGGCTACTGTAGCAAAGAAGTCAAAGTCCTCTCCCACATTAAAGCACCAGACAAAGATTCCTCACGGGGAAGCTGAAGGAAATGCTCCTGCACATGCTACAAGCCAGCTACCCAGCAAGGTGGCAGGGCAATGGCAGGAGGGCAACAGCAGGAAGGCAGACAAGCAAAGCGTTCCTGTGTGAATAAAGAAAGGGGATTTATAACTTGCTAAAGTGTCCATCACTTGAGTTTTGCTTCCTTTTCACTTCTAATAAAGATTTTTATGGCAAAGGCTGCACAGACATTGCTTTCTGTTCATGAAGCTTTCTGCTGCCATACAGAATAAACCTCCCCATGTGCTGGTTGCAGTAACACACACCTGACAGCAAGTTAAACAAGAGCATCTCACACACACATCCCATACTTCAAGACAGTTGAATCCTACCCTCTTCATAATGTTTTTGTCCACACGTACACTGCTAGCTTGTATTCCAGCCTTGCAGTTGACCTCTGATCATTGCATGTTTTTACTGTCAATGACAAATGACTACAACCAGAACCCCAATCCAGGAAACACATACAAGTCGCTTCCTCTATATTAGTAGCCTCAAGAAGATTACTAATCCTCTTACTTGTGTGCAAAGTGACATAAAAGTAGTATGGTAGAATACAAATGAGTTGACCTTGCCATGGTTAAATTTCATGGGTTTCAGGTCTTTCTAATTTAAATTTAATTTTCTCATAAGAACTGAAGTACCTCAAGGAGTGCCACAGACAGTTACACGCTGTGGGAACACCTTTAGTGTTCGCTGTACCCATTTGACTGAGCCCTCTCACTATATTGTTTAACCTAACACGCTCCCATACTTACTAATGGGTCATACATTAATAGATTTACCATAGAGTCACAGATAAAGTAAGAGATGAAAAGTGCTATTGAGGAACACATGACAGCAAGTCTCAAAATACCCAGAGATAGGTTTGAACTACTAGCTGGCTAGCAAACTGCTGAATCATGCCCTTAGGCTGATACCAAAAATAGCACTTCATTTGGCAAAGCATGTACAAGCTATTTATTAATGGTCCCTATTGTTGAAAGCCTGCTGAATAGCTGCTGATCACAAAGGATGAAGCAGCAGTCTCCTAACTTTTCCGCCTCTTTGAGAGAGAGAATGAAACTGTTTCCTCCAACAGTAGGTCTCCCTTTCACAACATTAGTTTTTAAACAGAACAAAAAAGCCTTCAAAACACTTCCAAAGCACTCTATGAGATTTCTGAGTTTAAGACACCCTACAAGAAATTTTACTTGCCTTTTTACACACATAGCATCATTAAGCAGCAGGTAACTCTCAGTTGTAGTCCTCTCTGGTAAGAGCATGATGTTCTTAGTACTTGGCCTGGAAGTTACTTCTTAGACGTAAGGGGAAGAAAAGAGCCTTTCTTGATCATTTACAGAAGACTGAATTAATACAAGTAGCTCTCCCTGAGGTCAGAGAAAAGACGACTACTTAATGCCCTTAACAAGAAGGGAGGGGTTTTAAAATGTTGAGTTAAAAAGCTGCAGCTGGAGTTACTTATGTTCTCTAACAGACTTTGCAATGACTGTTTCCTGGTCTTCAGCATGAGTGCAAGGAGAGATGGAGCTGCCCTCTGAGGTTTTCTGGGTGCCTCCTTACCTTCTCCCTTATTCCTTCTGCCCTGGTGTGATGGAGCCCTAGACTGAAGTTCTGGGTTTATCAGAAGAAAGGGTGCAGTGCAGGCTGCTGGTATGAACTTGGCAAAGTCCGTCTAAGGTGGCTGGGCACCCCTCTTTCAGCAGCATGAGCTTCATCCTCTCTCTGGTGCCTGTGCTGGTGTGCAGGGCCTCTTGCCTTGGCCTTAACACGTGATGGCTGCTGATAGCCTCACCCTGGGAGCATTAGCTGTGCTGGAGGGATAGATCATGCAGAGCTACCCTGACGTCAGAGCTGCCAGGAGACAGGCACTGGGAAATTGTAGGGAGAAGCCTAAAAAGGGAAGAAATACCTTTGTAGTTATCTCTGCTCAGTCTGGGAGTGTTACTTCACGCTTGATCTTCGGTTGACTTGACCTCTCTGCAGTGGCTGACTGCTATCCATGTAATAATATCTGACCATTTAAAATAACACTGGTGTTTTTTAAAATAGAAAGTATATTGCCATGTAAGCACCTGCCACATAACCTTTATACAGAGTTTGGGTATCATCACATAATGAAACATTCTCCTGTGTTTTTATTACAGGAGGGGTAAGAGAACTGTCTGCGGTGACACAGGCACTTGAAGTTGCAGCTCTTGCATTTTGTCTGTAACTGATGTACAATTGTGTAATTATCCTTGCAAATAAAATCCATCTTTGAAAAGCAAAATCGTCTCCAGGCAGGAAGCGTGGGCAGCCTGGCTCTCCAGTCTCTGTGGAGGGCGGTATTTCCAGAGCTTTCTTTATGGAACTTTACACTGTGGTCGGCTGGACACATGGGATCTGTTGCAGAGATGTTCTGAGTTCATCTGCTGCCTGACACGGGGCATCTGCTGTACTCACACCACGCAGGGACTGTAGGTACTTTGTGCTATATATTTCTGCTATATGGAACGAACGCTCAGCACACAGTAACTGCAAATGCCTTTGTGCTATGGATTTTTTGCAAGTTTGTGAGTAATTCACTGAACTCTTGCGCACAGCTGTAATGAGGTAATTCCTCTTGGTCTCTGCCCAATAGGTTACTCTTTTTCCTGAAATCCACAAACTCATTTGGCTTCTTGGTCCTATTTTTTTGAGATTCCAACAGCAAATGACTACCAGAGTCCAGAATTGGCAGTCTCCTGCGTTCATCAAGCCCAAGATACAACCAACCTGTATGAGTTTACATTCAGTCAGTATCATTAGGCTCGATGGCACAGAACTTTTATCACTCCTGATGACTTTGGGGGCAGGAGTAAGATCCAGAGGCGGTTTACTGCAGTGTGACAAACAATGCTTTTGGTAAGGCAGCAGGGAAAGATGGGAATGTCCACTGAATAAATGAAAGCTCTGAAGGTGCAGGGACTTAAATGACTAGAATCATAGAATCACAAGGTTGGAAAAGCCCTTCAAGATCATCAAGTCCAACTGTTAGCCCTACACCCCCGAACCACTAAATCATCTCCCAAAATGCTTCATCTACCTGTTTTTTAAACACCCCCAAGGAGAAGCAAGGTAATCATGTGAAACCAAAGCAGCTCATTCTACATATGTGCATACCTGCCATACTTCCCATTTCCTTACTCTTCTACACACTTTTATCACCCCAGTCTGAGCTCTCCAACGTGCTCTTCCATGGGTGCTGGACAAACACACCTTTACAAGAAACTGCTTTCTCCCATGCTCCTCTTGCTATCAGCCAGCTGCTCTGTGTATCCCAGTCAGAACTGTCTTTTCCATTTCTAACCAAGGTTTGTACTTCAGGCTTCCAGAATTGGTTTGTTTTTCACAACCTATTGTTCTGTGATCATAGCCAAACTTCTAGTGTAATTTATTTCGCATGATGTAAGATAAGAATTGCTGACTCATGCTCAAACACATCTAATAATGCCTTGTATCACTTCCTCAGGATGGTCTTGTGAAACTGGTTTTTCCCTTTTTTTTTTTTTTTGAACATTGTTATTCACAGCTGTAAGCAAAGTTAGCTGAAGAAAAATGGGCTGTAAGAAGTGCAGTCAGTACTACTGAGATGAGTTGCTCCTACCTGGTTTATTACTTAAGCTTTTACTCAGTTTTCACAGGCAATGATAAATAATGATTAAATTGGTGTTAATTAATTTAATAAGCAGCAGAATACCATACTGACAGCCTTTTAATTTGAAGCATAAGCAAGGAGAATGAGAACTGCAATTTTTTGTTCATGACCATGTCTTTTACTGAGGAGGATTAGATGACCAAAATGGTCGTCAAGAAATCATTCTCTGAATATGTATCGAATCACAGAGTGCTTTGGGTAGGGAGGGACTTCAAAGATCATCTAGTTCCAACCCACTGCCATGGGCATGGACAATATATGTTTACTAATTCAGTACAGTATTTACTTGTTCTTACCAAAGGTAAAGGTTCTTGGAACATATCATAGCAAGGCATGGAGGTCTGCACAGAATGCCCTCAAGTCATGCCTGAGTATGATGCCACAAAATGCTGCACACATTTAGTAAACAACAGAAATGAAAGTTGTGTCTGCCTTGGTCATCTTGGTTGGCAGCAGGCTACAGGTAAGGCCTGCACCCTGAGGATTAGTCCAAAAGCACTGATAACCCAGGTGAAGTTCCACTGACTGGGTAGCTCCTCTGAATCCCTCTCTTCTGGATTTGTCAATCAATACAAAATTATCTACAGCAAATAGGTAATGCATGGGAAATGTACAGACCCAGAAATCAGCACCCATCTTGAACACACAGGTGCAATTTCCATGGTTCAGAGCTCTGTGGATGTGGAGGTACGTGGCTAGGGTTGGGGACGATGCTGATCTGTATTTCAATTCCTTTATCAGATTTAAGAGGACTTAAAATTGCCAGAAAATGCTGAGCTTACCCATCTGATCTTCTAGCACTTCTGTTCCCATGCTCTGATACTCAACTAACCTATGTCCCCTATGGCCGAGCAGGGAATGCCAACTAGAGATCAGATGCAGTGTGGGAAAGTGGTCCAAACCCAGCTTGAAGGGACAGCTTTCTGCTGAACATCCAGCTCTCTGCCTTAGTCCCTTCTGTTTGCTCTAATCCATTTAGATAAGACCACATTTAGATTTTACCACAGCTATGCAGATAAAATGAAACCATATGTTCCTCTATAGCCCTGAACTTGAACTGGTAACCTATGTGAATAACCCAAGTAAGGAAATCATGTTACTGTATTGTTACTGAAAACCTAGCCTCAGCTAGCAAAGCAGAACTGGAGACCAATTCATCATTTGTGGAGGGAGGACATACCTAAACATTCTTCTTCAGAAAAAAGTATTTCTGTTATTGTCTAATCAGGCTGCTGTTGCTATGAATCCAAACATCTGATCCCTCTAGTCAGTGAATTCCTCTTTTCAGAAAATCTATTTCTCCTTGTCACACAAATTTAAAGAAAGAGAAGAAACAAACATGGGAGAACAGTTTCTTTTCCCTCTTTTGGCTGAGAATAAGCCCAATGACACAGATTCAGGGGGAGGGATTAAAGGTGATGAGATGTATTTTGTTCCTTTGTAGACTGGGTGGATTTTGCACCGAGGCTGGTGGTATCTGCCACCTTCAGGCACTAATTAGAGCAAGCAAGATAGTAGAAAACAGAAAAGCCAAAGCATGACTCTACTGAAAATCCCTGAAAAGGCTATCCTGGGACAGTAAAGGCAGTAAAGAGGCTGTAAAGATAAAGGTCCTGGACATGTGCATGACAAAAATGGCTGTTGCTTCATAATAAGACATCTAATAAGAGAAACATTCTGTTTTAAAAAGTAAATAAAGGCTTCTTGACACACATAATGTTTCTGGTATTTCAGATGGGGAGGAAACTTTTTCAAAGTACATTGAGGAGACTTTCACGTACAGAACTTCACACTCTTGAGAAACTTTTTTTTTTTTTAAACATTCCTTCCATGGGTATATGCTACTTGTAGTGCTATTTTGTGTGTTTCTCTCCAGGAACCGTTGTATTCCAAATGCTCCTCAGTGTGCAGGGGTTGCAGGGGAGTTTGTTCTTGATCCCATCCACTCAGCCCACTAAGACCTTGAGATTACGCTACTGAAATTTGCTGTGGATTTCTGCCAAGTTCTGCCTGCTCACACCAAACTACTTGAAAGAAAATATTTCATGGATGAAGTTACTTGTGTTTAGACATCTACCAAGGAAGCTCTGCAGCTCTGATGGGCTGTTTAGTGTTTCTTTGGTTCCCAGCTGTTATCACAGTTTGCTCTTTTTGGGCATGGCTGAGCAATGCCAAGGTCAGTACAGGATGACATGGAATAGCACACTGCAGCCAAGCAAATAATAAAAAAAAAAAAGCTCCCAAAGTTTCAAGTAAATAATTTTGATTCCTCTGAAACTTTTGTCAAAACTGTCCCAAAGAATGAATTCTTTATCTTGTTTTGTTATCTTTAGAAGATAAATCCACTGCAGCACACTTTATACTGTAAACAGTGACTCTGACTGGCCTTACTCCAGTAGCAGCTGAGCAAATATTTCTAACACAGACAACTCCTCCTCCCTCTTTCTCAGCTGGACAGACCACGTATTTTTATAACTACCTGTCAGTTCTTATGTCTGATGTGGTCAGCCAGGGGATGGAAGATCCCAGAAATAATAGAATTTAAACACTGCATTTACCTTTACAGTAGACTTAGAACCAAAAGGTGCCTTTCTAAGGGCAGCCCCTGAAAACACATGGTCCAAATTCCCCAGGTTAAGGTCTGCAGCACTTTGTTAAATCAGCAGCCTGCAAACAGCTAAGAGAGCTCAAAGCAGCAGACAGTAGAGGATATCTGCATAGGAATATTCTATGTAAGCATGTTGGGAAAGTTTTGTCAAGTCTGCTCAATGAAAACACAAATATTTGCACTTGTACAACAATAACTTGAGGGAAAATCTATTCCTAACTGTCATGCTAAGTAATTCAGAAAATCTTGTTTGTTAAAGAAGATTCTCTGCAGAAATTACATGAACATTAATCAAGAGGCATCAGTTTGAGTCCTTTAGTTCAAGAAAAAAATAATCTGAAGTGGTTTGAGCTGTATTGAAAATGTTAATGTGAGGAATGTGTGCTTTCTTCACTTTAGGTGTCACACTTAAGAAGGACCCTTAGATGAGAAGGTGCTGAAGCTGGTTTACTTGTACCTTATAAGAATAAAGAGGATTTTCAGATAACTATTTGTTCTTTCCACCATGTATTTCAGCTTTCTGTCTTCAGCAGCACACCTCTGAAGATGTGCTGTTATCACTGCTGTATAAAATCTGAGGGAACTGTGGAGTTTTGCCAGTACAGAGAAAAAAGCTTTCATTCTTACAAAAGATGCCTGGATACTTTACTAATCCTGCAGAACAGCTTGTAATAGCGAGACTGCTTAGAAACTTAAAAAGCAAACATTAAGACATTAAATGAAAAGATAGATGCATTGATGGACAGGCTATCCATTAGACACATCTCTGGAGGGCAATTAACTGGTGGTTAGCTGATGTGAAAAGTCACAGTGATCTAGCCTACTGTGTCAGCAGAGGTTCTAGAGGCAGTACAGTACTGGAAGAACCACAGAAATAGATTACATGCAGTTGGAGGAAAACAGAGCTGGGAAAGTGGTATCTGCCTTTGAAGACATTCAGGATTAGAAACTCCACCACTTCCAGGGTTTCAACCATGGTGTAATCTGACTTTGTAATGCTTGTCTTCTCAAGCAAGATTACAGGTCTTTCCCATCCCCTTTTACATGTCAGGTATTGTTAGTACAACACCTCTCAGTCTCTAAGAGACCCTAATTCTATCACTCTTGTGACTCTCATTTGCTAGAACCCTAATTACAACTGCTGCATTCCTCTCATTTCTCTCCACTTAGCACAGACACAAAGGAAAAGTGGGATGCTGGGATGCAGTACTCCATTTTTCCCAATTCCAAAGACAACAGCAGCCTATAGGATTCAATTCATGACTTGTACATTCTGTGGATCTGTTTCCATTTTTTTTTCACGTTATGTAGTTGACTTTAGTTGTGCCTTTACTGTGCTATAACCTCGTGGTTCTTCTCTGCAAAACCAGACAAGTGTTCCCTGTCCAGAATTCAAGCAGTCAGCTGGTCCTGCCTAAATGTAGGGAGTGCCTGGAAATTGTCTACTTTGGATTTAATGTTTTTTCTGGACCACTATCCATATGTTAAGATGTGCTACTGGAAACAGACATACAGCTATATCATACATCACATTACAGGCATATCCCATTGCACATGTGTTTTCTAAGGACACGGGACTAAGCAGTCACACTGTCCTCTGCCACCTCCATCTCTTCCCGACAAAGAGCTTTTGAACCACTTGGTTAAATCCATCCAAATGTCATGAAGGAGAAAGGTCTCACAGTTTCACTTCAACAGTCCTGTGAGAATCAGCAGCTGGGTAGAGAAGTCTGAAATGGTTTCCCTTCTCTGATGGAAAAGCCTCTGTCATGAGCACAAGTCTCATGTGCTGTTTGTCCTGTCAGCTGGCTATCAGTCCCTGAGTACTCATGGGCCCCATGCACTCACATCACTCTCAAGGAGCGGGCAGAGCTGATAAAAGAGGGGAGAGGTGAGCACTGAGAGGAGACCTCATGGAAGAGCCGGGATTACACAAGACAGGGCTAGGAGCTATGGTTATTGCAGCTGTGGGTATACAAGGACTGAGAAACAGGTAGATGGAGAAAACCATGCTTTCCTAGTTCTGCTGCTCAAGGCAGAACTTATTTCCAGACTCTGGTGTGGTGTCACTGGGACGCGGATATCCTGTATATTGTCTTTCCCCGACTGAAGTGGACAGTGGCTTACCCATGAACAAAGTGGCTGCATTTTCTGAGCGCATCTGCACAGCTTTAACAACTGTTTTGCTTTTTTGTGGGTTTTTTTGGTCATAATGGGCTATGCTTAGATATCTACTGAAGTTTTAATATCAGCATCTACTGTATGTTCTCCTCTTATCTGCTAAAGGAGGGGAATCAGATTTTCTAAATATAAGCAACTTCCCATACATTTACAAAGGATTAAGAACTCTTACCACTGTATGTGTGAAAATAAATTGCTCCATCACCCTGAACCTAGAGTAATAGTGGAAAGCACATGATTACGTGCTTCTCTTTTGACCAAATACAATAAAGTTTAACTAGAAAAAAATATTGACCCACACAAGGACAAGCTAAGTATTTGAAAAAGCATTATTGAACAGCATGCACTTTGTTCATGCACTTTGCAAGTCTTTAAGCAAACATCCTTGTTCAGGTTTTTCTGCCCTTCAGAGTTGCAAAACATAATCTTACTCAAAGCAGAAGCTAAAGGCATAGTCTTACCCCAGGAATAAAATACTTTTAATCCTGCAGTGATTATTACACCATGCAGTTAACAGCACCCACAAACAGGAAAAAGAATGTGTGAGTACAGAGGGCAAGGTAATAATTACTCTAATACTTACTACTAGCTTCTCTAGTACTAACTACTTGAGAAAAATACAAATTCAGAGTATGGCACAAATTATTCCTGGAGGACCTGAAAATAGGTCAATCGTGAAGCAGAAGAAAAAGCATTATCACCTCCACAGTACTAGATTTAGAAAAGCTACATCTATTAGTTACACTCTTCTCTAGCACAAACATCTTTACTCTGAATTAACTTCAGCTTTGCTTATAATGTATTGTTTCAAAGTAATAAAAGCCTTTGACTTGGCATTGATTCAGTATTTGTAGGTTTTAATACTAAAAAGCAGTACAAATTCTTATTTTAAATGAGTTTGCAATTCCCTGTTCATTTATGTTCCAGACTGTGTGGTTTCTTTCTGAAGCTTTACCTGCAAACCGCGATCCTTTCCAGATTAAGAGTTTAACTCCAGGCTTTGCAAAACTCCTTGTGTAGGAAGCTGTGAAAGAAGCCTGTGTCTATGAGGAAAGGAGCATAACACTACCATGTGAAAAGATGTGATCTAGACAGGGACCACTGAGTGAACCAACTCTTGAAGGCAATGAACAATCTCTGCTGAATTGGGACATAGACACCACCTACTTTGTAGAGGCAAAACCAGCAGCAACTGTATTATTTTAAAGCTACTAGATATGAACCTGCTTACTCTTTTGGAATTTTTTAAGAGACTGTTTTCTTATTAAAGAAGTAGATTATTTTTTTTCAGATCAAAGGGACTGTGTTGACTCTATGCTTTGTCCTTTAACATGATTCAATTTTCAATGCCTGCATCATCAATGATGATCAGTTTAAGCAATTAAGTATTCCAGAGCAAATTAGTAAAATGTAATGTGTATTGCCTTCCACAGGCAGGGTTGCTAACTCAACTACCTAGTAAGTAAAGTACTGCAACATGCAAATGAACAGAGTGGTAGTGTCTTCAATCATTCTGCCTTTGGCTGCTGAGCACTGAGTTCCACTGGGTCTTAGAAAACACAGCACTTGGCAAAATATGAATGCCCAAGTAAAGGAAAACCACCAAGTGGCAAACTGTGCAGGGCCTTTTCAGTCAAAGAGTGTTCTTCATCCAGGAAATATACTACCCAGTACCATTCATAATTCTTTTTTCTTTGGACCTACAAGGGTGGATCAGCTTAACTACATTTTCAAGCCAGTATTCTAACACTCTCCTTAGTTTGAAAGGAGCAGTGTCAGAGGTAAGCATTCCTAAAAATTAAACCTGGGAATCTCACATTGACATTCTGGTAGGTCCTATAAAAGAAGTATATGACTTAACCTAATGATACCAAGTCTAATACATGCAACAAAGCCTGTAGGTTTTACTCACCACATTCTAATTATCAGATGGCAGTAACTAATTATTACTAATAATTCTAATTCCCATGGGGGAATAACACATAATAAATCAGGGACCACCAGTAAAAGTATTTTCATGGGAAAATCTCTAGTTCAAAGAGGAATCAGTTCAGGGAAATCCTATTGAATGAACACATTATTCTTCCAAGGACTGATTCACCACACAAGTGTATCTTAAGTACATGTAACAAGGAGCAGTCCTGGATAAAATCAAAAAGTCTTAATCAAAACATTAGAAGTATCCTATTTCTTCGTGACCATTCCGATACCGAGTCTTCTCACCTACAGGTAGCTGCTACAGAAGGCCATCATCTCATCTTCAATTCAGTAAAAAGATGAGTGGGAAGGTAAAATCATTTGCTTTCTGCTGCCCAGCAAACCAGCACACAAAGCTGCGTATGACCAACACTGGTCCTCCTGAGCTGAGGTTGGAAGACTACAACTCACATCTTCAGCTGTTTTACCATAAGTTACCACTGTGGATGCTGAACAAAAGTCAGTTCACTAAAGACAGAACTACAGGGTTACTGAAAGGCTTTTACTACCCTTCGTGTTTCCTGACTCCTCAATGCTATTTGCTGCAATTCATGGCTGCTTCCACACCACTGTTACAGAAAACCATCATCTACATGATTCATGCTGAATATGGCATACCAAGATGTCCCCAAACTCAGTAATACAGGACAAATTAAATTTTATGCAAATTTATTCATTAGCTTTAACAATAGTAATACATAAAATCAATACTATGTCCAGCATAAGGTTGTATAATAAAATAGGCTATTCTGGCAAGATTGATTTCTAGTGCGTACATTTTAAGGGCAGTTTTCATCCAAATTGGACACATTTTTAAAAAAATAAATAAATACAAGGCCAAAAATGCTTACTTAATGAAAGTCCTGCTAAGTAAGACTTCAGGCTCCACATTGCTTCAAAGCACTACTCAGTACAGGTGTCTGCATACATCTTAGACTTACACACAAACGGGCTGTGCTCAAGCAGCGTACATTTTTGGACATCTGACTCAGACCTATACATACAAGACTTCCAATTCAGATTTCTTTATTCCTCTTTAAGGTAACATTCACCTTTCTTCCTTCTTAGGATTGTCTTGCATTCCAGCTGTTTATCTGCACATAAAGAACCTAGAAATATTAGATGTACAAAGGTCCAGCCCCTTCCCAATACTACTTTTTTGGCTTGAGATCCAGACTGCACTATCTAGTGAAACTGTTTATTAAAGGAATTGCAACTCAAATACACTGCTCTTGGAGAAAAACAACAACAAAAAAACCCAACTTTCCGAATAGATGGGAACGTAGCATGCTCCCAGCTCTACTTGTTAGGTTACTGGAGTTCTCTAAACTTGAGGATTACATCCTCTCTGGGATGCCTGGTGATGAGTGCTTCAGCATTAAGCTTTAGGCACATTAGGTTCTGCAGGCTACAGCTGAAAACACAGCTTTTTGTGTGCTGGCTCTGTTTCCCTGATGGCCAGCAAGTCCAATATCTACCAGTGGCATTCAGATGTTCAAAGTGCAGTGTAGAGGTATTCATTGATATCTGGGCTACCTTTCATTATATTCAGCAACATTAAATCTGGTCCCAGTTTAGATTAGATACACATGAGAAAACGTATTTGGCAAATCAATTGTTTTATTTACTAGTATACTTATCACATACTCTATAGGCTATCCTTTGGGCGTATTTATTCTACAAATCTAGATAAGCTTGTTTTATTTATCTTCTGACAAATTCTGTTGATGGCAAAATTCCCTTTTTCTTAAGAAGTTACTCAGAATTGACTCATGATTTTAAACACTACTAATTTAACATATTTTGCTTCATTATATCAAAAAACCCAAAAGCTTGGTCAAAGTATAAACACTTATAAACCTAGTGAAAACATCCCTGAGAAGCTTTCAGTAATATAGCAGTAACCATTAGTTTTGGTCCATTAGAGGAGAAAAATTGTTACATCCAGTTACTGAATACTGAGGGCTACAAGTATGTTGGATTTCCATTCATTCACCTTCACTCTGCTTACAAAATTCTGTATCCAAGATAAAAACCACAGGAGGTTTTTTACATTCTGTTTAGCTTGACATGCAGTGTAATCATAAGGAATTTTAAGATGAATGGCCTATATTCAGCTCTGGGGTAACACCTTTAATTTGAACGGAGTTCACACGCTTACACTCCAGGGTTGAAGTCTGGCGACATAGATGACTGTGTGAAGGACAGTACCTAAAATAAATAAAGCCTTAGAAGTTACAGAGGATATTTCTCACAAGTTCCTGACGTATGCTTTTTCATACTACTTGTTTTGCAAACATTTTACTAAGACTTAAGTTTAGAGTCATACTGTCACGCCACAGAAAAAACCAGACCACTACCAGGTTCAACTCTCAGAAAGCCAAGTGTGCAAAGTAGTTTCCACAGAAGTAAAGACAGGGTTAATGACTATGGAAGTGTGGTGTTAGTACACATGCAGGGTCAAAAAAATCATGCCAGAACCTCTTGAAAGTCAGCAGTATATATAATTCTTCATTGCTCCAAAGTTGCTACAGAGGGCCACACAGTCCAACATCTTACTGGCTTAGCTGTATTTTAAAACCGAGTCAAAATCTGCATACATGTAAACCAGAGAAACCCAAGCAATCCACTTTTATACTTCTTCTGCCTGGAATACTAATAACTTCCCAACACATCAATGTTTCTGAAAACTAGCATTCAAAAATAAAGCTGCTTGTATTCTGAGGCAAAAACTAAGTTAGCCCTAGACTACCTTTCTGTATGCGTACTCCTGACCTTATCACTTTCTGCCACAAACCTGAGCAGACCTGTCATTTGCAATTTAAAAAGCCATGCTTTATAATGTTACATCAATAGCTTCTGCAAAAATGAGGCTATGGTTTACTTTATGAAGTGCAACAAAAGTGTAATACAATATGTACCTAGCACTTGCCTAATGCGTAAAAAAACATGCAAAACCCCAACAAAGGTGTTTCTGTAAAGTTAAACCAAAAGAGAGAGAAAACTAGTATTTTTGGAAAAATATCAGACCTTAAGAGTTTGCTTCAGGAATCCAATATGGATGTTTCCACCAACTTGAGAAAACAGGAGAGTAGAACCGTTCATAGAAAGGAAAAACGAAAAAAAACCACAAAACCAAATACTGTATAGGAAGTTATTCTGAAGCAACTCAAAAATCCTCTTGTTTCGGTCTGCAGGCACAAGAATTATTCATGAACAAACTGAGTATGTAACATCACTGCACAGTATGACTGGGGTGTGGGTGTGACGAATTGAGCATTATTTTTGTGATCAAATAGTGATGTATTGCTTGTGGGGATCCTTTGAAACACTGTCAAGATCCAATTAGACTGATCTGCCAAACATGAAACATTTCTTACAGGTTCTCTGTAAGATCAGTTTTAGCTCTCTTGAAACAGTTTCCTCAAGAAACTAAGGTATGCATTCAACTCTAGAGAAACACCTTAAACAGGGTCACAAAAGGCAGTAACCATGATACTTGTGTAGCAAGTTAAGAGAAGCATATCCTTCCTTTCAGACAGTAGATGTATTACCAGGTGGTGAACTATCAGGGACTGCTTTGGGATCAGGAGTGCAACAAACAAAAAGTTGTTTTCCCAAGGTTTTTTGGGCATATCTGAAGTACATTATGTGGCCCATTGCAACAAAAGACACAGAAATAAGCACCAATAAACCAAAAGCTTCAGGGTTTGGGGCCAAGATGACCATGATGAAGTGCAGCAAATCAAGAAGATAATTCATGGAGTTTTGGACACCATTTATGATGCCTCTTTCAGATTCTACCACGTTTTCTTGGAGCAACTGTGTGACAGTCAAATCAAAGGACCAAAGGCCTATGGAGAGAAAGAACAGTTAATCCATACAACAGGGCTTCTCATGGTAAGCTTTGTTACTAACACAATTCAATTCATACTTCCAGACATTCACTTCTGCCAAAGACACATGGGAAAGACTAGCCTGTTGTCAGTCTAGAAAGGTGTTCATACTGACAGTCAAAAACAATTTACATTCTCTTTCCTATCCTATGCAGCTCGACACAGTAACTTGCCTGTCACATCTTGCTTGAACATGTCTATCAAATTACCAATGTTTTGCTCAATTGTTCCTTAAATAGCTGTGAAACAGATATTTAGTGTATCCATGCTAGCTAAAATCAGATTTGTGTTTGAAGAAAAAATTAAACTATGCAGAATACATAATTTCCAGTCACATTTGTAAATTATGATGCTAACTTCTATACTGTTTCATATTATTCATGATTCAGTTTTAAAAGTTTCATTCAAAAAAACATGTGACAAGTATTTTGTTCCTCAAAATTTAGCCAAAGCCACAGACATTGAGTACAAAATTTCTAGATGTGAGAATTTATCTTCATTACCATTTAAATAATTGACTGCCTCTTCTATTGACATATATTAATGCTACATTAATCAGAAATTCCTCAAAAGATTCAGCTGCCAACCAAAGCAAAATTTCTGCTGGTCCCAGGTTTAAAAGTTAGGTAATTTATTTAATGAATGGATTAACTTAGTAAACTGCTAAGTTTGAAGGTTTTAACAGCAGATGAGTTTAGTTCTGTCTCTTATTAACAAATGGTTTTATTTGGTGGTGAATGAAGATCACTGGCGTTCAAAAAAGCCAAGTTACACTAATCTCCAAGTGTGATAACTTTTCTCCTGTTACTGCTATGGAAGAAATTAGTATTGCAGTCTCTGCACTGGCAATGATATTGCAAGATCATTTAACTTTTTATGTGAACTGTAATAAATTTGCCTTAAAAAACAGCACTTCAACTTTAGCCTAAAATTCTAAACTCAAATTTGTGTTTAGTTGACAGGCACTGTAATTTTTACAATTAAAAGCAGTATTTTAAGAGACACATAACACTTACCAACTCTAGCAGCAATGACTCCTGCAAACAGGAGACTAACAGAGATTAAAGGCACAGGCTCAGGACTCATCTCTGGGTCGCTGTTAGCAGGAGTAGTAGACCCGTTTAACAAGTTGGGCATTCCAGTTGCAAAAACCATTTCAGGTTTATCTTCTGGAGATGCTATAGTAGGTAATGGTTCATTTTCAAACAGCCTGGCACTGATGTCAGCAAATGGGGAAACAGTCAAATCCAGAGGACTTCCAGGCATGAACACAGAGATGGCACATAAGACCAGACAAGCAAACTGAGCAACTCCAGAAATAAGGCCTGTGCGAACCAGGCCACATCTGCGGCGAAGCCAGGTGAAAGCTACTGTTCCCATGATTCCAGTGACTGCCGAGGCACCCATCAGGAGGCTTAGCACAGAGCCACTCAAACCCTGAGTGTATGCATAGCCCGTAGTAATACAATCAAAGCCCAGAACAGTCATATACAGAAATGCAAGACCCATGCCTGCAAGAAACACTGGCTGGTTGTAGTATGCAACCCATCCATCACGAAATGTGATGAAAGGTTCAGCAATCCGGGCAGCACAGCTGACTTCCTTCTCCTGTTGGGGCTCAAAGCCAGTTACATCTTTCTCAACAATTAACTGCACTCCTTCAGCGGGTTTCATGTCACTCTCTGTAAACAGAAATGCAACTGTTAGATATGCTCCTGCCTGGAAAGTGCCGACTGTAAACTGCCAGACAATTGTTTGCAGTTAGCAAGTTTGCTGCTGCACAGCATATCAGTTGAATTCTCCAATCACCTTCCTCTGATTACTTAAATGTTTTGTAGTGTGCTTAAATCCCACCAGTACAGTAAGATCAAGTAAAGTTTATGCCTATTAATTTAAATTCCTGCTTATTTAATGAAACTGTGGTACAAGAAAGCATAGCCTGCTTCTTTTCATCAGACTTAGGACTGAAGAAAGCATAGCCTGCTTCTTTTCATCAGACTCAGGACTGAATGCTCTGTTTCCGTAAAAAAACTTAATACCAACATTAGTTGGCATTTTAACGTAACTCTGTATGTTTAAATGCACTAATCATGTCATGGTAGAACAACTAAAGCAGAGATATTTGCTGAAGCCTACCAACGCTAAAGGCTTTCAGAACTTCTGTGCTTTCAATACCTTTCTTTGCATTCAGCTGTTTCAGTTCCGATTCTTCAACTTTTGCAGATTTGAGCGCCAGAGTAGGAGTTTTCTGATAAACCTTCCAGAGCAGCAGATATTCCACACACATCGACATCAGGTTCCAGCCAGAAATGAATCCACAGCCAATCATTGGGGAGCCGAAGGTCATTATCTGACCAACTGCCATTGGTGCCAAGATATTGGTCAACTGATCAATTCTTCTTATTGTGGCATTCATATCTGTCAGAAATCATTTGATAATATGAAGTAACTGCTGAACATTTGTAGTGATAATAGTCACTTAACATAACGGAAGACTGCACACACATATACATCAAACTAAGAAGTCTTGCTCAACTGTAAATGGTTCCAGCAGGATTTATGAGTAGTAACCAGAGGCACCTTTAGAGTGTTCCACTGTTTAAGTTTTACGGGCCCATGCATGGTGGTTTGGAAGCCAAATCCCTACCCCTGCCAGTTTTGCCTGCACAAGGCCTTTCATGTTTAGCACGCTTGGTTTACAGCAGTACTATATCCTACAGTTAGTCATGAGATCAGATTACCCTTACAACCTAAAGACATTATGGACTCTTAAGCCTACCTCTGTAACATTCAAAGCCAGCATGCACAACTCCAGACATTAAGAGGAGTCTCATATGGTGGAATTCAATTTTAGCAACCTTTATCTCCCAATACAGGACCACATATTCCTTAATCTCCTCCATTTACTTCCAATAACTGGTGACCACAGTACCCACCATGATAGCAGCAGACCTTTGAAATGGCTTTAAATTTCCTTATCGAGTCACACTGCCTACAACTGCCATCAACCATTCTCTGATCTTACTGAGCAAAGTCCTCACTCCTTTCTGTTCCACACTTTGATGTCTACAGTCAAAACACGCAGTCCATTCTTAGCATGAAAGCATCTTCCATTTGCTGGAAGGGGAGGTCTCACGCTCCCCTATCTTGTCAGCTTTACTGACATTACACCCTCTAAGCTCTTGTAACCTTCAATTAACAGTGCCACTGTTGTAACCCTAGAAGTTGGTACCTCAACAGTTTTGCACACAAGGGCTTCAGGGTGCTTTTAAGTACATCTCAAACCCATTTTAGAGTCCAAATATGAAATCAGAGCTATTGAAGGGCAAGTGAAACTGTATTCCAGTATGAAGCTGATTTTCTGAATCTGGAGATAACTGTTCCTTGCCATTACAAGAAATATTTAGGTTATTCTATTTAGAATTCAAAGTTAATTCAATGTTAACTATCTGACTGATGGTTAACTAAGATGAGTAAGTTAGATACTTGCATAATATTTGCTTTCAGAAATTCCAAGAACTAAGCTTTGTTTCTTGAGTTGGAGGAAGGCTAATGCTTCCACTCAAAAGGTACAGTTAAGACTGAATGGAAAAATAAATAATCAAGAACAATGAAGAAGTTGAGACCATTTTTTATTTTCCTATTTGACTAACTTAAGTAAGGCTCCTCTCTGAGGAAAGGTAACAGTGCAGAGATGGCCAACAATTAAATGCCAGTGTTGACTTGGCAGCAAATATTTTTTAAGTTAAGAATTTCAACAGTCTCCAAGTTCCATTATAATTAAACATCTAACAACCCTATTAAGCCTGAAGGAGATCCTTTAAACAGATTTGTGCTTAGTTGAGTGGAGTTTTGGGAGGGGCGGGGGGAGCGGTTTAGATTACATTGTACGAGAATTTAGAGTAACCTCTTGCCTTATTTCTCACTACAGAATGTAAGTGGTCATACAACTGTCTGAGATCATGAAGCAGTTCAGAGGAAGGATTGCCTCCCATGCAGCAGCACTCTGCAGGTGTGGTCTGCACCTTATCTCATTGTGTAGTAAGTAGTACAAGGACTGGGGAGATGGTTTACTGAATAAGATCCGACACAAGAAGAAAGGTTAATGAGAACCACTAGGACTTTAAAGCTTTACACGCAGATGGTATTTTTGCCTACTTGTGATTCACACACCCCAAGAGAGTTCACCTGTACTGCTGCTCTACCAAAGGCATGACCTAGAAATGCACTGCCAGGTCAAAATAAAAGACTATGGTGGAAAAATTATATACTGGGAAATGAAAGCAAGACACTTCTAATGCATTTAATTAAGAACAGGTCTCTCCTGGATGAGATGGGTAAATGATTCCTTCACTGGAGATAAACATCAAGAATGAATCTGCAATATAGGATTTCAATCCCTAAAAGGACTCTGGCCAGTGAACTGAACTTTAAGGACAATTTAGACAGCTTCATACAAAATTAAGAGCCCAGAAGCTGAAATGCTGTCCAGCCCTAAACTCCACAAGAACCTGACTTAAAACTTTAGTCCCAGAGTTACTTTAGTGATCTATAAATGGCTTGGAAATGTTAAGCTGCTCTGTGCCTTGTTTGCACTTCAGTATCAGTTCCTCTATCCAGGAAAGCTTTATTCCCTTTACAATTTTGATTCAGAGCCCATATAGCCTGCCCAAGTTCATCGCAATAAAACCTTGCTTCTCACATAGTTACAATCAGAGCAGCAACACAGCCAAAGATCAGTAATACCACCCTTGGTGTGAACCCCTCAGCAAAGGAGAGTTAGGTTCAAAGCATCCTCGGGGTGGATCCCAAGCAATCGCTCACATCCAAGTAGTGTCACAACCATGAAGCTGCAGTAGAATCTGAATGGAAACTCATTCTCTCTCCTAGTAATGCCATGCTACTGTGCAAGAATGGGGAAAAGGGAACAATATTTACTAGGCAAAAAAGATTAAGTCTGCAGTCTAATACCAAAGGTATCAGATGTCAAAGGAACACATGGCTTTCGTTTCCAACTGAATAAAAGTGTTCACAGCTCCATGTCAGACATCAAATGCGAGATAAGTGCAAGATTTCAAGTATATCTGCATGCACAGCATTTCCTACTGGCAATTTCCTGATCCACCTACTTTACTGTTCTGGACTTCATTCTCTTCTACCTCTCTTTTTGATCCCTATGCGAGGAGCCCAGTTACGCAACAGTTTTCTGTTTCATTCCAGGGACCTAAAAATAAACTATTGCAACACTTGGCTTTAAGTGCCTGCAAGTTAATAGCTTTCCTATTAAATTCTGGTTATTTGTTTTAAGAGTGTGATATATATTTATTTGCTCAACAAGAATAAAGTCTTCCTGAAAAGGCTGCAGTAGGACTAAAAGGAGGACCAAAGAAGTTCAGGGACACCTAACTGAATTGGATCACAACAGTAATTTCTAATTTCAGTAAGTGCGGTCCAGAGCAGGGAAGAGGAAAATAAAGGTTTCCCTTTTTAGCTGTTGTTGTCTCATAATATCTGGAGCTGAAAGATGTGCTGACCTCTGTAAAACTCCAGTCTAAAACCAAGCTTGGAAAGTAAGACATTTAAGGTATAAAAAGGCAATGTATTTCACCTGCCAGTTTGCTTCTGTCTTCCCCTGCAACCACAACAATCCAGTCCCTCTGAATTGTGATCGCTGTGGCAGTGCTGGCCAAATTGGCAATATTTGCTATTGTGATAACCAGGATATAGCACACCGTCTAGAGAAATGAGGGGAAAAGTTACAAAGTGAGAAAATGGATGAAGGGAAATCTCCACTCCTACCCTGCACATCCAGAAAAGACACTTTTACATTTGAAATAGTATATTTTACTGTTATTCTTTAGACAAAACAAAACCAAGTCTACTTTACAATTTCTGACAGAAAACAATCACCTCTGTTGACCCAATTAGCTGACAGTTTCATTTGCCAGTTCTAGCTCACAGGAATGTCTAAACAGACTAGAGAGAGTAACAAAATCATCTGTCTCCCATATCCCGTCCCCCAGTTCCCCCCTCCAGGTTTCTCTGTAAGCTAATTCCTTATTAACAAGTTCAAGCACTCACAAGAAGCCATCCATGGTATAAGGTCAAAAGCTGTGTCTTAAACAAGAAGACAATCATCAAGATAATACCACACAGGATGACAGATGCGTTCTGTACAACCAAGGATGTCTGGGCAACTGTTTTAAATCAAAACAGAGAGCAACAGTTATTAATGTAAGAATGAGCTACCTATAAGCTTAAGGAAGTTGTAATTAAGGAAAATGCATAGATTCTTCAAGTATTTTTATTTTCCTATTCTCTCCTCAAAATATAAGTGGTAAAACTATACTTGATACTACATTTTGAATCTTCCATTGTCTTAGAGGAACAAATTAACATCTGATGTAATTTCATAGCTCTTAACAACTGATACCCCAAGTAGGTCTTTTCTCAATCAAAACCCAAATTGTACCCATTTAAACTCTCACACTATTTTTAAATGGATAAAAAAAAGACTTAGCTTAAATGTCTAAAATTTATCTTTAGTATATCGTGGAAGTGATGCTACTTTATATGCTCTTGGAAAAATGTGTATGAAGAACTCTATGCCATGTTATTTATAAAACAGACTACAGCACTTATTTTAATATGCACAATGCAAATGCAGTGCATGTTTATACTGAGCTGGATGTTTGTAACCAGAGAGAAGACCACGAACAACATGAACATATGTTAGTATTAAACTAAAGAACCTGGATCTGCAGTCCTTAACATTACCTTTTGCATTTCTACACACCTCTATACATCCTACTGGCTTAGCCTGCATAGTGGACATACCATCACATAAAACTGTTTTCCCAGTCTTTGACATTACCTCTGTGTAAACATTACCACCCTGAAACATTACTCTTCTTAAAAAAAACCAAAACACCTAAGACCCATTCTTGTATTTGTCTTGAGAAGTTAAATCAAACAGCTTTATCTTTTACGTTAATTAGATCCATGCTTAAGTAAATAGCCTGCTCTAGGCATCTAACCTTTGAGCCTGGAGTTCTTGTCCACCCAGTCTCCAATAATGGCTCCCAGGAGAAGAACCGATCCCGCCACAACTAGTCCATAGACTGCAGTCAGGAGTAAGCTGTTTCCATACAGTTCAACCAGGAATACAGACACAGCAAAATGCCACATACGATCTCCCTTCAAGAGCAACAGAAAGTACATACACAACTTTACTATTTGGACTTTGCAAGCACACATGCTGACTATTTTATTAATGCCCTCAAAAAAAGTCTGTGTAAAATTTTAATACATGTCTTTTTTGTTTTGGGTTTTTTTTTGGGGGGGAGGGTGTTTTGGTTAGGGTTGTGTGTTTTTTAATTTTAGTTTTTGGGAGCTCAACTTTTTTTTGATGACCATAACCTGTCACCATTTATTTTATCCCAGTATCACTAAATTATCTCTCTTAATCAAGTGCAACATGACTTGTAATACCACATAAAAAAATCCTAGATGTTTTCTGTTATAATATTACAGGACAAAGTCCACTACCAGCCACATCCAACAAGCCTCACAAAGCTTACACAGATTGTCCAGCACAGATCAAGTATTAGCAAGAGATTTATTATCAACACCATTTAAATAGCTTTGCAAGACGGCAGTTTGCTCTTAGATGATCAAAGTTTAAATGCTGCCTCAAAATGCAAGAGGCAGTCAAGCCAAAGCAAGTCATAATACAATTCAGGACAGATATGGGTAAATCAAAGAAGGTGTTGCCCTAAATGTTAACAGAAGTTCAGTATTCTTGAGTAATAGACATTAGCCTATTACTCAGAATATCAGAGCTTGTTTAACCTACTATGAACTCATTCCTAGTTCGATTGATTTAGCCTATTACTAGACTAACCTAGTGCTTACAATGCAAAACTTTCATGTTCATGCTAAACAATGGCCAAGTAATTTCCAACTTTTCAAAACACTTTTAGGTTTGCTACTGAACAGACCTGTAGCTTGTTAAGGAATACATCTCATTAATGAAACGCACTACAGAAAATGCTTTATATAATCAGTAACAAAGCAGATGAACACAAGTCATACATACATTCTAGGGCACACAGTCCCTAATGCCAGTTGCTTTATAAGCCAAACATGGAACTGTTTTCTTGTCTGCCTTATCTTAAATAAGCAACTGCTGTGCGATACCAGGAACAGCACAAATTTCTAAGGACCTCAAAATATTCTAAAGGGCTGAGGGCAGTATAACATTAAAGCACTTTAGATTTCATGGACTTTGCTTTCCTAACATATAACACAGCAATCAAGGTACACGTAAAAAGCGTGCTATTTAGAGGGTCAAAACAACTGCAAATTTTTAGTGTAGCATAGACACAGAAAAAGAATTTGCCTTTCAGTGTTACTACAGTTCTCCAAAGTAGCTTTCTTCAAACACTCATGTTTGTTTCCTTAACCACAGGCAGAAAAATAACTACATTCCGATCACATAGGAAGAAAAATTTCACCCATTCAAGGAAAAAGTCTGGGTATTTTGTACTTTAAACCAAAGCCAATGCCAAAATGAAAATACAAGCAAAATTAGCTTCAATGTGGCCTCACATACATCATTAACCAATTTTCACTCTCCAGAGATATCTAAATTCTTCTGTAAAGAACATTCCACTTTTATTCCACAGTTAATCAGGTATATAGAAGTATTCTAGCAAGGAAAATACAGGGATGTAATTTCCCATGTCTAGCATTCGCTTAAACTTAGTATGAACTGTGGCACCTCTTTACTGAATTGCACTTAAATACATGCAGGTAGATTAGCTAAATTGTGATTAGTCTGGGTAACTTCTTAAGCTAGAAAAACAAGCCAAAAAAGTACTTTCACATAAAATTTTCATATCAGAAGTTTGTTGGGTTTTATTTATGCAGAGATGTTTCAGTTACTGAGTTCTGACAAGATGAAAAAGGCATTTTAAAAAAACCGTAAGTATGTGAAAGCCAGTGGCAGCCACTGCTGATCTCACATGAAACTCACAGAAAGATCCCTTGAACTCCAGGGAGAGCATGATTTTATTATACAATTAATTTAAGGAGCCTGTAAACTCTGTTCAACCTTACCCAACAGATGTACTCAGAATATTTTCATCTGGCCTATCTACACAGATAATTTTGGAGGTAACTAAAGCTCTTCTAACCTAGAAGCACAAGTTTCTTTTAAGAATTAAAAAACAAGGAGCAAAACACAGACAAATTTGCATTACAGACAAACAGTATTAGCAAATTAACAAGGTTTGAAGCAAGTACAGAATTTAAAGCTAAAAGCTGCTGAAATTTCAACTGCAAATACTGCCTTCAGAAATGAGCAAAGCCTTGGTCATACATACATACCCCACCCTTTAAAATTTCTCAACATTCATATATAGGTATACTTTGGCCCTTTGAAATAACTACAGCTGTCTAGCCCCACCATCCTTTTAAAGTGGCTTTTGCTCTTCAGTCATTCTATCATTATTTCAGACTAAATGTATCTAGTCAGAGCTCAGAGCTGAGGCCACCAAGGTAAGCAGCAGTTGGGCTACTTCCTACTGACAGGCATCCCGAGGTCTGAGTGGCACAGATAAGGCTGACGAGTTGTAACCGACCTCCTGGCAAGTATTAGGTCTGGCACCAACAAGGTGAAATCGGTTTCCTTCTGTTCTTTACTGCCAAGTGATAGGCAGCAATGAATGAAAAACATAAAGGTGACAACGTAAGGCCTGAGACTCCAGTTCAGCAGTGCAGTCCAGCCTATTAAGATCACCGAGGCCAAGCACACATCCAAATCTTTACTGAACAAGAGCCTAAGACACAGGCTAGACTTTGTTCAAATCTGAGCATTTGTGGAGATGTAACACATCATTTACAGCTTCTCTGTATTTGAGAATGGCTTAGTAACACAGAAACCAAACTAGCTTTCTCAATTACAGCAAACCCACATTTCTAGCAGGTTTTGTATTGTGGACATAGCCATTTTAGAACAAAGATGATCTATTACTTTGAGTTCTGAAGATTAAGGTGCTTATTTGTTGCTCCTGTTAGCAAAAGCATTCAGATTACAGGAACATCAAAGCTTAGGAAATAAAAAAGCTGCAGTCCTGTGCCCAATTCGGTCAAAATAAGCTGCATTTCTGTTGTTTCAGCAGGTTTGGTTTTTTGAGTCAAGATTTTCAGCACAAAAGCAAACACACTGAAACAAGGAGTATATTAATATTGCTAAACAGCTGAATTGACACCACACTGTCTAATATTTGTTACAGCATGCAAAACTGTTTTCAAACTCTGCCTTGTCATCTTTACTCATGCAATGTGAGAGCAGTTCAGCTGAGCTTTGAAGCACTCACTCAAGTTGGCCAAACAGCCAGTTAGGCACTTTGTGGGCATTACTGACAACTGTTGGAGGTAACAACCCTGGCCTCTGAAAAGCACTGAGCCAAGCAGGAACATGACCACTCTGCCTCTAGAATAGTATTAATAATTGTTAAAATATTGCACTTGTTTAAACAAGCATTTGATATCACCCCAAGCCTTCTTCCATTAACAGAAACACCAATATGACCTTTCAGGTTAGCAAAAGAAAGGAGCTGCCAGAGTTAGGCATGCAGTGCTGTAACTGTCTATCAGCCATTTGCTCAACACTATAGAAAGCGCACATTAAACCAGTCCAAACCCAAGATTAAAGACAAAACAGGGACTACCAGGGAGGAAACTTTCCATTTCTTTTTGAATCAAGCCGTTGGACGGAGCCTTAAAAGTGTATTATAACTTGCACACATTCCTAATTTTCTTATATGGAAGAGTCCCAAATGGTGTGAGTGGGGTTTTTTAGTATCTGTCAAGCGAGTAGAAAGTAGCATAGTAAGATTTGTTAGCAAAGGAAGCATTTCAGAAGGCAAGTATTTTGACAGAAAAATAGACCCCTCCTGACACGCTAAACAGTTCTGCTAACGAGTGGCAGAAATGGGTCCATTACAGTATTTCCCATTAGTAAGTGTAGTAAGTACACAAGTCCACCAAGTAGATGTCACAATGGACATTTTTTCATGTTTTGTTTTTTTTTCAGTCAGAACTTACTCTTAAGGAATCTCATGGGTTCTATAATTACTTCAAAGGAGAAAAAAGGTATAGAACCAGGCCCTTTGGGAAACCAAGTACTGTTCTGTACTAGTGAAAACTGAGTCCACTGCCACATATGATGCAAAGGTTATGAACGCTTTTAAGACCAAGGTGTTTTAACAAGACCTTCATCTTTGTAGTGGGGTGTGTTATTTTGTGAAGATTTTTTAGAAAGTATCAATAACATTCAGGTACATCGCAGGTAAATTAATAAAGACCTACTTCCACCAGACCAATGTTTTACTTACCCACGTGGACAGTGCATGTCCGAGATAAAGAAGAAACTTTGCAGATGTAAAATAGGCAACCACAGATCCTAAACGAGAAATAAAATACAAATGCTAAAGGAGATTCGGGCACGCCCACCGAATTTCGGTACACACCGGGTGCTATTCACTGCCGTGGAGGAACCCAACACCGTTCCTCGTCCGGGACAAGCCGGAGCCCAGCACCCGCGGACAGCAGGGCGCAACAGCCTCGGCGGGGCCTCTCGCCCCCCGCCCCGCTCACCCGCACCCACTCCGCGCCCGGCAACCGAGTGAAAGGCGGCCGGGCCGCCTCCGCCGCCGTGCACTGACCGCAGGGCCGCCGCTCGCCCGCCGGCTCCGCTCCCCGCGCCATGCCGGCCCGCTCAGCTGCCACCAGAGCCCGATGCCGAGAGGAGGCGGGGGGACGCGCGGCTTCACTCCGTGTTGCCTTCCCCGACTTAGCTAGCACTGTAGCTGAAGTCGGAAAGCCTAAGCCTTATGCGCTGCGGGAGGCTGGGAGGCTCCGCCGCGGAAAGGCCGAGCGCCGTGCGACGCCCGGCTGGACTTGTTTGCCCTCAGCTGCCGGAGGCTTCGGGCTAGGCGCTACGCCGCGCACCGCCCCTTTGTAATCGGTTGCGGGTACCGCCCCCGCCCGGCCCGCCCCGGGGGCGGCCCCCGGCCCGGCATCGCCCGCCCCCGGGCCGGCCCAGGGCAGCGCCCTGTGGTGCCCCGCTGCCGCGAGGAGGGCCGAACCGGGCTGCCTGCCCCGTGGCTTCCTCAGCAGCCTCGGCTCCCTGCAGTCAGTTGGTCGTGGGGGCCGTGTGTCCTTCGTTTGGTCTGGCTCTTTTTTTGCTGACATTTTATTTTACGACCTTTTAAAAAACGTGAAATTCTTGGCCCGGGTTGGAAGACCAGTGCCAACTCCCACACGACTCTGGCTGAAACAGCTGCAGAGGGCAGTGCTCCCAAGTCACAGCTTTAAAAGAACCCAAACAAAACAAAAATCTAACCTCTTGATTTAATTAACTGAAATAACCTTCTGTTCTAATGAAGAGGGTGTAGAATTCACTCATTTGATGCTGGCTGCTTCACATCAACTACCCCAGTTCCTGCCTGCACCCTATGTGACCTATTTTTGGCACTGACCACAAGAAAAAACCCTGCATTTTTATAGCACTTAAAAATAGTCAAACATACAATAGGGCAGAATCTTTCTCAGGATACTGTGAAAATAATTAAGAAATATCTGTCCTTGTGCTTCGGAAAATATACTGATTGCTCTTGGCTGCCAAGGCTGAAATAATTTCTTCATTGTATGATACTGCCAAGATCCCTCCTGTATCTATAAAAACATATGTTTAGGTTTTTTTACCCCCCAAGTATATAGGCCATTCCAGAAGCAAATGCCTGACGTAACAGACCAATAATCCGTTCTCGTTTTGCCACTCCTGTGATCTTGTTCAAAGTATTTCTTGTATTAATTAGATGACTTTCTATGCATGAATCATGGTTTATCCTTTGCATAAAGGGAACTATAACCTTGGGGAAAAAGTAATACAGAAATAAAAATCCATCTAATCATAGAAAACCTAAAATTACTATTTTATCCTAGGTGAACTGAATGTTTCTTCTTACAGTATGTTCTTTAGAAAATGCTCAAAATCTTTTCTCAGATTGGCACTTTCTAGATGTCTCATTTCATAACACCATACTGCTAAAACTGCTAAACACATACACCAAACTTCATTAACAGATAAAAAGTTAACTTTTTTACTAAACCTTAGAGTTCTTATTATTAGCCTGTATTAAATATCCTACAGTGGATTAAAATCAATGGATACTAAGCTGGGTTTATGTGTATTAACTGTCAGTTTCACAACAATTTCAGTGTATTCCACAAGTAAATGCACTGAATTAACTCAAGTTTCTTTGGAAGATATTCCTACTGCAGGCAACAAGGTGACACACCATTTCTAGCAGTGTTACAAGACACTGGTAGTAGTCCATACAGGCCAACACATCTGACTTGCATCTTGCACCCCAACCCTGGTGGCACTTCTGGCCACTGTTACAGTTTGGTAAATGGACTACAGAGATCTGGGGTCTGACCTCATCATTCAGGTACCATACCTAACAGCACTGAGTGGCAGAGCTGGATCCCAAAGAGCTTTTCTCTCCATACAGTAACACTAGGAACACACATCCTAAAAGCAATGCTGGTTATATCTTTTCTTATTATTAGATAACTTGGATAAATTATAGTTTAAATTAAAATTTTTGATGGAAAGCTTGCAGTACTCAAAGTGGGTGCACTGGATTATATAGCTGAAATCATTCTCATTATTTTATTCCTACTGCACAATGAGGGTTTTTTTAAGGCACAAGTGGAGGGCAAGAAAACATACCTACCATTTTTTGATGAGAGCAAAAACTCCCATATCTCTGATTTCTCAGACAGAAGTATGTATTGTCTGTCCAGCACCTACACAGAGAATCGTGTGTCCATGAAGTACTGAATTTCTTGGATGCCAGTGAAAAAAAAGAGTTAACCTGCACACAATAAAGCCAGCCTGTCCAGAGTGCACAATGTACAATGCAAACAAACCATGTAGTTCATAGGTAGGTTATGTATGTCCCAGAATCACTGCACATGTGATACAGTCAGCCTGCATTAATAGGTACAGCAGGTACCATCCAGAATTTGTTATAACTGAAGGCAGTGACAGCACCTTTTCTAACAATTTTCCTGCTGAATGTCCAAAGGTCCTAAAAATACAGCTAAAAGGTCAGTGCTGATTGAGGAAGCATTTGTCTATTTCCAAAAGCAGTGGAGTTGGCAGGTAGGGGAAATACAAGTATTTTCATCAGAATTTGCCACCAGTTTATTCTACAGTAATTCTCCAGATGTTTATTAAAGTAAATCTGTGCTCATATTTCTTTCCCCATCAAACAGGGAAAAATTCCTCACAAGCAGAACATTCCTCATAAGACTGATGTTAAACCTAATAAAGTAACTTCAGTGCTTTGATTTTTACATCTAGGATGCTGCTAAAACAGTTCCAAGTATTCTTATTAATATTCCACTACATCCAAATTTTATTACATTGCTTTGTGAAGCCCTTGTGAATATTTTTAGAGAGGTAGCTCTTGTTTCAGGTTGGCTGGCTCACCAGAGTCTTTTCACCACAATATTTACAGATTCCAGCTGCATTTAGGGTGGTGTTTCATAGCTGGAAGCTGTACGAGAGGAGTTACCAGTTTTACTTGGTACAGACCCGACTCAGCAGTCTTACAGCAGTAATTTACATAATGGCACAGCACACCAGCTGTGGATTTGGGCCCAGGTCTGACTAATTGTCACTGGCAGAGTGGAAGTGGAACCAAAAAAAGTGGGATTTTTGAGACAAGTGTTGACACAAACAGTAAGACAACCTTGCTATGCAGATAACCCTGGGTTTACACCACTCTCTAGAATACATATATTTGTGAGCAGCCATATAGCCTCTTCTAGCACAAAGCCAGCCCTAGCCTCCTACTTAAAAACTTGATGTTTCCTGTTCTTACCAACATGTCTCCTTTTCCTATGGCAAGGCTTAATCATTTATTTATACTTTCCCATACTATTAGCAGAATATATACTTAGTGCTATCAAAGCTGTCATAAAGGCATTTTATTCTGAATAGAAATTACTTAATTCTTTACAACCCATCACTGGAGGTGCACAGAAATTAACAAGACACATTTATGTTATAGTCTTCCTAGCCAAAGTTTTTCAGTGGATGTCTTATGCTCTATATATGGCGTCACCCCTCTATTATTTGAGTGAAGACACATATTTACTGGATTCGGTTTTAGACTTTTTAAGTTTCAGATTAAAATATTAATGTAATTCAAGAGACAAACATTCTTCAAATTATTTCTAATGAAACATATGTCTATAACTGAAAAAAGTTATAGTCTATGTAACTTGTCTGACAACAAGGGCAACAGTTCAACAAGGCGTAAACAACTGAAAAACTTTTAATGATTGGTAAGCACATAACTATGATGCTAAGAATATTCAAAGATACACTTCCAGGAAAGACATGTCCTGAAAAATAAAAGAGGATATATTTTGGCTTTAAACAACTGCCCACATCAGTGGCAGCTTCTTTATGCACAATGCTTCTAATGGAGCTGCTGAATCTAGAGCAACAGCAATTTCAGAAAATAATACCCACAAACGTCATCATGGTTTGACCAGAGAGGTATGAATAATAGTGAGAGACCTCAGGTAAGCTCAGATCTTACATTCAGATGTACACTCAGAAACTGAGATGTTTCATGAAGTTTAATGATCATGGTACCATACTTCATTAGGACACCCCTCTTGGTGCGCAGAGTGGATTTTTTACTCAGTTACCTTACACAAGGCTCAACAAAACTAAACAGTATATATAATCTGCCATTTTTTGAGATATGAAGTACAGAACCCTTTGCTGAACTGACCCCTACTATTAATTAGGCATGCAAAACTGTGGCTCTGTTACCCATAAGCGCACACATTCAACTATCAGACCTACTGTCTCTGTATCAGCTAACACTCCAAGTTCAGTGTTTGCAACGCGCTTGCCAGGGACACAGGAAGAGCCAGGATGGAGAAGTCTCCCAAGGTTTCTTAGGACTCCTGATTCCTTTCAAAAGAAAGGCTTTTTACCCTCAAGCTATTTCACTTGCATGTAAGTAATCTGAGTACCTATACATACTGATCCTCATTAAGAAAATGCCTAGTTCCTCTCACTTTCTCCAAGATTCATAGTGTTATGCTTCTATTGGATTTGTTTTTCTCAGTCTTCAAAGTGACAGCTCCTGTCTCTCAGGGCTAGATGACAAAACTGCAGTCATTTTAACCTGAAACAATCATCATTTCCATTTCCAGAGCTAGACTCCTGCAACAAACTCTTGCAGGAAAACCATCCAGCACCTTTAGCAATTGGGAATTCACAGGTTTATTTGGAGAAGATAGAATTATCTAGCTTACAAAAAAACTCCATCTCAGGGGGCTGAACCAGCTCTGTGCTCACATACCCAAACTGAATTAGTTATAATTGTAAAGTGATGGCTTAAATAGCAAGCAAAACAACTTGCTTAAAATCCTACATTATGTGTGATGACATTTCAGGAAGACTCCTTTTTTCTGATCTTCCTCAGTCATAAGAAAACATGGTACCCAAGGCAACTGTGGAAAGCATCTTGTACCAAATGAGAAAAAATTAAAGGAGAAGACCACATCTACTAGGAACAAATGGATGTTTCACAGACACATGTCAACAGCAGCATTTCTGCAAACTGCCTGTAGCATGCCTCACATTTGTTCTCAAGAATGGGAATTACTGAATTGAACTGGAACACTGTCTGGTAAGGAACAGACTGAAATGAGTCTGGAAGGTAAGATAACAGTCTATTTGCAATTTAAGCTCATTTTATTTGGTTTGCTTCATTAGAATTTATCACAGTTTGCCTCCTACAGGATATCATTGTTCTGTACTAAGTAGTGCAACAACGCTCAATAAACAGTATTTTGCTCCCTGTCTGTGTTTAAGTGGGCAATATGACAGAATGGGTATTTGTCATTTTCCTACAGCCTTCTAATGTCTCTGAATTTTGCCTTCATTTCTTAATTCCACATTCAGGAATTCTAATAGATAGAATAAAATCAAATGTGAAAGCAAGTCAGACAGCATTTGTATCCATTAAGAAATACACCCTGTTGTACCGTTGGACTTGATGATCTCAAAGGTCTTTTCCAACCTAGTGATTCTGTAAGTGGAAGGCATTTTACTCTTGAACAACTCCTGCTGAAGATTATGGTTGACCTCTTTAATTGGATTTTGACATCCCTATTCACATTTTTGCACTACTCTATTTAGATTCTATGCCAATACTTAAAAGCATATTTTTAACTTTCAGGACACATTCCATTTCCACTGATTTCAATGAAATAAATAAATACTAGACTTAAGAATCTTGAAAGACTTTGGAATAACAGTGAACTAGGGAATAAAAACTTCTGACCTGCCATTAATGTGAACTGAATCTGTAGTATCAGTGATCCTGCAGCAGGAAAAGGGAAATCCCTTAGAAAAACTTTAGTTGTACTATCTATTTCTGTTTCTGGGTGTTTCCCAAAACAGTCTTTATAAAAACATATTTGTCTTTGGAGAGCAACATTCACTTATGGTCCAGTTAGCCACAACTGGGTTTTTTGGAAGGTAAAGCAATAGCATTATGAAATAAGTATACATCATAAAATAATTTTATTTGCTCTACACATACAAATAATACCCACCTAAACAGCCATCAGTTTTGTAGGCATTGATGAACATAGGTGAATGAATATAGGTGTAGCCCTTTGCCCATGAACACACTATCTGAACAGGGCTCTGCACTGGGGCATGAGACTTAGCCAAGTAAATCTTTAGCAAAACCTGCATAGATGAGGTAGGAGACAAACCTCATACTAACCTCTGGCTGTACTTGATGTCAGACATTGATGAATTAAGTTGCCATATCTTACAACAAATACACCAGTCTTTCCTCCCTTTGTATATCATTAATATAATCCTTCAGTGTTAGCACTGTATTGATTATGAATAACAACCCATCTAGTAATTAGCCATCATTCTACAATTACTTGTTTTTCAATTCTCAAATTCTAACAGTAGCTTTCAAAGAGTAGTTCACATCAGACTTGGCCTGCTACCTTCTTTTCACTGATGCTCTGACTTCAATAATGCCAGTAAATATCAAGAATTATTTCAGTCAGATAAATCTGTTCCTAGAGAAAGCTTTGTCAATCTTAAGGCTTTTTTCTTAAAACATGCTTAGCATTAATATGTAATTGAAAACCTAAAAAGAAAGCCTGAAAAATGGAAATTTGCTCTTAAATTTCTTTCCTAGTGGCTCTAACAAGAATATTCATATGAATATTATGTTAATTTTCTAATTACTTCAACTTTCACTTCAGATAAATACCAAGGGAAGCACTCCTCTGTTCCACTAATGACACTTGTGGCTTGAACCACATTACAAAGGTACTGCTGGGGTAAGCCCCCTCAGTATGCAAAGTGACACATGGAATCTGTACCAGCGTATTTATATAGCTGTGCTCAGTGCAGAGATACAAACCCCTCTACCTCAGGATGCTTTTCCAAAGAGTGTCTTTGACCACAATGATGGTCCCAGCCCTCAGGTTCTACTTTCTGAAAGCACTACTCCATCAAGGCTGAAAAAGTGACTTGCAGTATCTGCAGAGCTTTTTTTTTTCCCCAGTATCCTAAACACTTCTACTTATTAACTTGAATTAAGCTAACAAGAAACAAATACGACTGGTACCTTTCTGTTATCTTGCCATATAACTTGTCCACCCTGTTATTATGACTAGCACTCCCAAATGGATGGAATGACCTGTTATCCTAATCCAAATAGCTGGCTAAAGTGTAATTTTTCATGGAACACTTATGCTCAATGGCCCAAATTGTGATACACTCAATTAAGGAAATCAAGTCAATGTAAGCGTCCACTGAAAATCTAAAAGACAAGTGTGGTCAACATTTCAACAAAAAGTTAATCAGAAACAAAGGCAAAATCTTTTCTCTGGGATGGAATAACTCAGAGTACAGACTCAGGGAACAATGGTATTAGAAGCAATTTTGAAGAAACGAATCAGGGAGGCCTGGTGGATAGTTGAACACAAAGCACCACGTCATTGCAGCAAACAAGGCCAACTGCATCCTCAGCCATTTTAACAAGAGTGTGGTCAGCAGGCCCAAGGAATTGATCCTTCCCCGTTTGTCACTTGTAAAACTGCATCTCAACTACTGGGACCAGTTCTAATTCCTCTGGACAAAGACATTGACATATTGCAGTGAGTTCAGCAAAGGGCCACCAAGATGGTACCTGGAGTACCCCAAGTAAGAGGAATGGCTGAGGGAAAAGGGCTTACACTGCAGAATGCAAGGCTCAGGGCCCTTTTGGGTTTTTTACCACAAGGTTAGTCAAATACTGGAAAGGCTGGGTTATTCCCAATACACAACTGGACAAGTCACTGAGTAACATGCTCTGAGACCCACTTTGAACAGGGCATTGGACTAGATGACCTCCAGAGTTCCCTTCCAACCTAATTTAAGATGGAAACTATCACCTTCAGTAATCAATACCTGAAGCTACTGGCTGTGGAACTCTGTTGGGGGAGCTGTCAATAAATCCCATTACAAACCCACCAATTAGAGTAAGTGTATGTGAAGAAATGGTCAAAACCTGATCCTGTTCATTTGAAAAGGCAACATTGATTTGAATTTGGGGAAGCGTTGTAAGCTACCAGATATTACAGAAGAATTGCTCATGAAAATTCAGTCTGTATTCAGTGTCCATGAGTGTGTTCAATTTAAATCAAGGTTAAATGTGTATCATAAATACAATCAGGTCTAAGATTTTGCACATCAGGATATCAAACATTCATAAATTGAAGGGCTGATATGTTAAGTTAGCAGCATCATGGAGCTCCTGGTCATATGAAGCCTGGCATGCAACTCAAACATGGGTTAGCAAGAATCCTTTCCTGACATATTAGTGTCAGGAAAAGGAGCAAATATTTTCAAACAACTACCTCCAGAAAAAATAATCTGTCAAAGCCCACATATTACTGGTACTGCTAAGAGAAGCCATATAATTAGCTATACTCTTAAACTACACTGCATACGTTTACAAATGGAAAAAGCAAACCAATGGCAAAATCAATGGATTTCAAGTTGTCTCAGAGTACATTGATTTTTCTTTTGTGTTCAGTTGGGGCTGAGGCAGGGCTCTTGCTTCACTGCAAAACAGATTGACATCGGTTGTTTTTCAAAGTAAATTTCATGTAAGTAGACTTTTAAATCTATAGGCTGCTCACTAATTACATCTTTAGTTCTATAAAAACACATAATTGCCCATTACTGTATTCAGCAGAAATTATTATGTATTTACTGTGCACGTGCTTCCAAGTGTTTTCAGGATGAGAATCCATGCCAAAGTCAATTAAGTACAGGGCTCCAAAGTGGTTGGGAAATTATATAGGATAAACAGGCAGAGGATGTTTCTTAAGTGAAGGCGCAATTCTGGATGCCGACCATGGTCAGAGGCATTGTTGTGATGCATTTAACCTTGCAAAGAGACAGAAGAGTTGCTGTAACATATAATTATTTTAAAAAAACATTGACACAGTTAAACCTCTAACTAATGCCTATTTACACAATAGTCACATCCATCCTGCAGAGCACAGGTTTTTCATTTGTGAATTCCTTTCTTCTGTAGTCTTTCTGTTTTGACCACATTCTTATTGTTAGCAATCGATTTCGTACCTCCGGTTGCAAAATAAGTATTCTGTTTATCCTGCTGTGCAGAACAAGTTTCAAAATGGTGATTAATTTAGCTAAAAAACTGCATAGTGACTACATGCTACGTAGGGTCAGAAGCTGCCTAAACATAGGCATCTAGCATGAGACACCACCATGTCTCAAACAACCCAACAGCAAATACAGCATTGGTCCTGTACGAGCCCTGTGCTCCTCTAATATATTAACTTGGTGGCAGACAGGATACCCTCTGTCATCTCAGCTGGTAACAGATGTCTACATTTAGACAAACAGAACAAACCCATACTAGGCTGTTGGAGGCACATTAAATCTTTACAACAGCATGTGTTTGTTAATATGGTAAGTTTCCAGTTTGTTATCCAGAGTGTTTTGCCTGTATTTCTGCATTAAGACTCAGAAGCACTTCTGCTGTACGTATTGCAGCTATCCTGTGGAAGAAATGATGTTCAGGAGATTGAATGTGGCTCTACCCAAATTCATTTTGCACTGGAAAAGCCTACAGACAGCCAACTGAAACACTACCACTTAGTTGCACTTTTCGAGCATGGGTTTGGGCTTACTCAGCTTCCTCCAGGATGATCACTTGGAGACATCAGAAGCCTTGGAGGGAGTCTTAATGGGGAATTTGTCCTCATGGACAGGAGGCAGTCTGAAAGGAGAATGAGGGCCATACAATACACAAGCTTATGCTGTTGCAGTGAATATGAGGTTGTAGTAGTAACTGAAAGAGCTACTCACTAACAAGGTGAGAATCATTCCAAGTTGTCCAGCAGAACATGCTTGTCTTTACAATTATTATTCCTTAATTAAATACATGGAAATTTGCTGTGGGAATCACTCTTTGGAATAAAATGGTTCAGTTCCTTAACATTTTGTATAGATGCCTAGACTTAGGGATATAAAGGAAGCCATCAAAAGATGGAATTTCATTAACTAAAGACATGAGATTCACTCTGTGGTGCAGCTTTGTTAGGTACAGCCATATAATTAGTAAAGTTAA
The DNA here is from genome assembly GCA_027925045.1 of Hypotaenidia okinawae. Lineage (NCBI taxonomy): Eukaryota > Metazoa > Chordata > Aves > Gruiformes > Rallidae > Hypotaenidia > Hypotaenidia okinawae. The sequence goes on from BSDF01000007.1 coordinate 9,081,311, forward strand.
ATAATGATGCTCTGATATATCAAAGTAACAAATGCAAGATGCTTTCATCTCAAGTTTTATTACTTTCTCTAAAATGCACAGGCCCAAGACAGGACCCAAGAGAACCAGGAAGCTGGACATTTACTTAATTATGAAAGGATGGGGGAAGGAAGAAAATTCAAGACTAGCCCACCAACACAGACATGATTTTATCTCTAGTGGGGCCTTGGGGATTTAGAATGTAAAGGGTCTTGGCACACTGGGAGAAAGGACTGAGAAAGACTAAATCCAGCAACTGACCACAGGGCACTTCTGGATTCTGATCTTAGATTCATGGCTGACTCACCGTGTGGCTGCAAACAAATGACTCCACCTTTGTTTCAGTTTCTCATAAGCAGGGTGATATTTATCTAGTAGTCTCACGGAATGTTGTAAAGATAATTTATAAAGCACTTTGAAGATGAAAGGCCAAATCCACAGTAATGGCTAGGAGGACAAACTGACTTGCTCATTCCTTTTGAGCACAACCAGTTTATACTTACAGAAAGCATGTGAAAAATGCCAACTAGATTTAGTACTATATCTACTCTCTCCTCTACTTATTTTCACCTATGACTGCACTCTGTATTTAGCTAATGTTTGGTTAGAGTAAATCATATGTGTACAACTGTTTATATGCTTTATCATGTGCCCAGCTGATTGTCAGATTAGATTCCAAAACTAAATAGAGGGCTCTCATATCTACAGAAACATCTGATAAACACTTTTTCAAATACAAGTAATAATAACTGGTGAGTTACAAAAAAGTGATAAATACATTTAGCATTGGTCATCAACTCTGAAGTTGGGAGCACTTTAAGGCCTATTTTTGTGTCTAAGCATCAAAGTACACAGTTGATGGTGGGTGTTTATTAGAATTTTATATTACTAGAATATACTAAAACCCCAAAAACTGTGTTTATTATGGGATACATTTGTCCCTGCCAATGTCTTGGACTAGACAACCTTTAAGGTCCCTTCCGACCCAACCATTCTATGATTATTTCATGTCATGTCAAAATCCTACTGCATCTTAGGCAGCTTTGAGTTTATTTGATCAGAGTCAGACCAGAAGCAAGACAAGTATTTTGAGCTGGCAAAATTCTGGTTACTTACTTTCCCTAATAAGTCTCCTACTCAAGGTCTTTCAGGAAGGCCAACCAGCCCTAGCTGTTGAGCTATTAGTGTCTTACAGGTGCCATAAGTCAACTGTAATTTCTATCCAACTTGACATGCCTATCCTCTCCGAGTCCATCTCAAGTTGAACATGTCAGGCTTTTTATAATCAACTATCTATAAAGTCACAACATGACCTCACTTGGCAATACTGAATAACAGCAGAAAGCTCAGTTGGGAAAGTTCACTAACCATCCCTAAATAAAGCTTGTCAACAACTGAAATTATTTAATAAATATTTCTGAAATAGATTGTTGCCAATTAAGATTTGCTGTGTTAAGTCAGCAGCAGTACCTGACCCTAAGTCAACTGTCATGATCTCAAAGCACTTGTCTGCTGCATCAGTGTGAATTAGTACATGAAATATCAGACATGCCATACTAATTGATTAATCCACTTCCATGCCTAATCTGCAAGTAAACCATTTTTTCAATCTAAAGAGAACACAAAAAACAAAATATTAAATGCTGTGACAAAATCTGCTTTTATAACTTAATACATTTTTAGTTTTGGGAAACCCAGTTAAAAATAATTTATCATCTCTGCAAGGTAAGAAGTAGATGTGTGTGCTTTATAGCCAAGAAAAAAGAAAGCTGGGTTGTCCATCCCATTTTCATATGAGAACACAACCCATCACAGACATATTTTGAAAAATAAGTCAGCAAGTTTTAACACTTTAGTAAAAAGACAGCTAGTTTATAAACAAAAATGGATTGCATTTCCAAACCATAGTAAACAATTGTTAGTTTCAAGAACACCATGTATAACATCACTTTAGAAGTTGCAAAAAGTGACACTACAACTAAATACTCATATCTGAATGTGAAAAAACACAGTATTTTGCAGCTTGAGCAGCTTAACTGAAAATTGGATGGAAACACTGATAAGTCACTACTTGTTTTCTCCATCTGAATTCATCCTGTCTCTGGCTTGTCACTGATACAGGGTGCACGTATGCTGTAGTCCCTAATCCTAATCTTGTTACAGCAGCACAGAGCTGAGCAGAATCTATGCTGTCTGTCCAGGAAATGGGGTTATGTGCTAGTTGGTCCATTTTAAGCTTTAAACTGCATACATTCACAGATACTGAACTACTGCACATGCTACTTACTAATTCCAGGAAAAACACATCCATAAGTGTCACACTTTATGCTTTAGCAGCAGTTTGACAGCTGTAGAGTGACAGAGTCTACTTCTGGTTGTCACAGGTCTTCTGTATATTCCAGAAGTGGTGCATATTTTGTTATGCTTTCCTGTGCTGTAAAGAGAAAGATCTTTTCTGAAGTGGATGAACAGTGTCCTGCACAGTTCAATCAGAGAGCTGTCACATACAGTCTTGTCTAGTTATGAATCTTCCAGTTTCCTTCTCTATAGAATGTTATAATTAAAGGGTCACCAAGAGGTTAAATTTATGAATGTTGGTCAAGTACTCTGAAAACCTTAAAATAGAGGAAGCATTCAAAAAATATTATCATTAGTTTCACCACATGAATTTACATAAAGCTTAACTCTGCAGGCCAGGATGCAGGAGACAGGGAACAGTGATGCTATTGTGCCCAAGCATTATCAGAACAATGACTATTATAAAGCTGATGATACTCTATCAACTGAGCTGAACAATGGCCAAAGCTTAGCACCCAGTATTCTATTAGTTGTGACATTATAAATCAGAGATCATAAAAAAATTAGGTCAGTTCTCTGGGCTAACTGTGTTTGACTATTTGTTGAGAACTGTTTGTGTAGGTAAAACATGTAGTTCAGTTAACAGATCTACTGTACTAAAAAATGAGGCATTCAAAAGGGCTAAAACTCAGCTGAGCTCCTCAGTGGTACCAGTCAGGTTCCTTGGTAGCAGCATGCTAAGCACTTACAAGTTCTAGTAGAAAATCTGCAAATTGCAGGATTCACACATCATGATTTGTTTGGGGGTGGGGGGGCAGGGAGGGGAAATCACGCCCAAAACATATGTTTACATACAGTCTACAGTATTCTTGCTCCTCTGGGAACAAAGTTGGACAATGCAAGTATTGGGGCTACTGCTATATTTTTCCCTCACCTGCTTGGTCACTAGATACACAAGTTTTGTATTAGATGTCTGGGTAACTCAACCACCATTAAGTTTGACTACAACAGCATTGGACTTGACACACTGAGAACTATGAACCACCTAATATCCAGTGTCTAACCTTACAGTATTTCTTCCAATAAAAAATGATCCTGACAGACATCACTGTCCTTGAAGAGCCCTCTCACCACTGAGCATCACAGAAGCAAAGAATGCTTACCTGTTGCATGGAGTGGAAAAGAAGGGAAGTGAAATTAGCAAAAGTAAAATCTGAAAGGCAAGATGTGATTCTTTTTAGTTGTTAGAAGAAACATGGAAATTAAAGAACAGCTGGAGTAAAAGGATGAAAGTGGCTTGACTGGCCAGGTCAAAAAGCTTATTCTGTCACAAAGCATGACAAGCAGTAAAAAGCAGGTTAATTGATCACATACTATAAAGCATGAAAGAGGTAAAGAAATTAACTTCAGTATTTGAACACACAAAAGAAAGTAGCAAACAACTTCCTGAAAATACAAAGAACATAGTAATCACTGTCCTTGTCCACTCCACTCTCCAATATAGCTTCATGGAAGATAAGCAGAAATTCTGTTGCAGCCTTGGGGACAGCTGATGAGTAGCATTTTTTGTACTAGAGTACAGAGCAGGTAAGTCTACACAGGAAATGGAGTTTAGGTAGCATTCCACACAGATCAGGTCATCTAACAGAAGCTGGAGATATAAGCAGCTTCACTGGAGAGGACAGTCCATTAAAGGAAGATGTTGCAGGCACACATCAGGCTAGGTTCTGTCAGGTTTTATGGACCTTCTCAGATACTAAATACCTCCAAGTGTTTCTTGATCTCAAAGATTTCAATAATGGAACAACTCAGGTTGAAAAGAACCTCAGAAGGTCTCTCATCCAATCTCCTGCTCTAAGCAAGGTCAGCTATGAGACAAAGTTGCTCAAAGCTTTATCCAGTCAAGTCTTAAACCTCCAAGATTGGAGACTGCAAAACCTCCCTGGACAACCTGTACTACTGCTTCACTGTCCTTATCTGCATCATCTTTTATCTCATCTGAGGAATTAATTAACACTTCCAGTTGCCAAATATCTCCTGTATGTCTGGTTCCTGCTTCATCCTCATTGATAGTGATGCTCTGGAATTGCTTTTATTCTGCTAAGGTGGTAAAACTAGCAGAATATCTTTTCCCCCAGAGTTCAGTGTTAGCTGTGGCAGTGAGACAAGAGTAAAATACAAGGGAGCTGCTGCTGCTATAAGCTTAAAAGCCCAACACCTTCATTCAGTGTATTATAAAGCATTACCAAACAGCACTGCCATGTTATGAACAATCACACAGTTGGCATATTTTAACATACCTACGTATCACTACACTAGAGTATCATGATTTTAGAGGCTTCCACCTGACTTCAGTACAAGCTGAAAACATTCTCACTGCCATCAGAACAAGGATTTCAGTCCCCATGGATGTTTTATGAAAGAAGAGCAGCAGCTGTGCAAGCACTCCTGCCAAAATAATCAACAAAACAGTAACCAACAGTAACTGGAGTAAGTGGCTGTATATTTTGCACCCTGAGAACCACAGGCAGTCAAAGTGAGAGCAACAGCTGTGGAAGAAGCAGAGAAATAGAAAAGGACAGCAAGGTGATAGATTTTTTTCTTTGAGGTATGCATGTGTGCCCTCTGAGAAAGGGGCCAGGATCCTCCTTACCTCAGAGAATTAAAAAAAATCAGCTATGTTATCTGTGTCCCAGACAAAGCAGTGATAAATATTCTTCCCACACCTGTGCACAGAGGTGTGGCACTGTGGTCTTTCATCAAATCTCTATTTGCAGGAAAATAAATTGCTAAAGCTACTACATAGGAGTCTTTCATAACTCACACTCTAAACCCAGCTGGATTACCTAAGAAGTTTACTCCAATTAATAATCCTTCCTGTTTGAAGATAGTGTTTTTTAAAATAAATCTATGAAGACCACAACTATGCTCAAGGGCAGAGTATTGGCTCACTTACTCTCCATCCTCAGACAAGATGCAAAATTTACAGTCAGGATGTTGCAGCTGTTCCACCCTGATGCACAGGAAACAGATTACTACATACTAATGCAGAGCTGGGAATCATTGTTAAAAATTCTCAGAGGTATTGTTTTATTGTGAAATAAAGTTTTAAGTAAATAAAAACATGAAGCAATGGCATCGAAGTCAAGCAGGAAGCTTGCTTCACTTTCAAAAATGAAGGACTAAAAGCACAGCAACATAAGGTGACAGTAACACATGGAACAAATACAAATATCCTCAACCCATTCACTGCCACTGCTGATTAACAGAAATATCTAGCCTGTTACTGGATCATACAGAAGCTGCTCCATAGGCAGTAAGAGCTACTTGATCCACGCACATACTACATTGTTTCTCTTGAAACAAGCTATTAAGAATTAAATAATGAAATGCTGCTAAATCATTTTTCTATGCATGAGGTCAGTACTTAAAAACAACTGCCATCTACTCTGCTAACCAGAAACTGACAGACATGTAATAACCCCTTGCCAAAAGGCCTATTTACTCTCTACAGCAGGTGTTACTTTTAAAGATGAACTACTTAGAAAATCATTAAAAATCAATATGATTAATGCTTAAGCCAAATTCCCTTCTGTTCTCTCAGTAAAAACTGAAACATTCTAATGCTAAAGAATAAATGCAAAGAACTTCAGTAAATTGTTATTTTTAATTAATCATGCCAATTAGCACAGTAAAAAACCCTCAAAATTGAAGATAAGCAAGGGCTAGCCATGTCAACTGCCCATATAAGACAACAACTCAGACTGCACTGGAATTCATGAAATTCTTGTATTATTTAACAGCTAGCAGTAGTTAGGTATGGCAGGAGATACTGTCATTTTGTTGGTGTTGACTTCTTAAGAGCAAGATTTGATACCAGACTGTCATCTCACATTCATCTAGTATCTGACATTCTAGCCTCACTCTGACCAATACTACAGAGCAGATTTTAGTAGATACACAGTTCACCACTGCAGGAGAATTCAGGGCTTAAACTAATTCTTCTTTAACATCTGCTTATAGAATCACAGAATGCTTTGGGTTTGAAGGGACCTCCAAGATGAACTAGTTCCAACCTCCCTGCCACGGGCAGAGGCACTGAGGCACAAGACTGTTCTCCTTGTTCTACTGTACTGTGACAAAAACTATCAGTGCTCCTAAGTATTAAAAAAATCAGCATTTTAAATTGACATTACATGCCATGCACCAACTATGTACATCCTGAGTATCCTCTGTTCTATATATTTTACAACCCTACCACTCATGAGTAAGTTTTACAACAGAAGCAGCAGCAACAAGGGCCCTTATTATATGAATGTCTCGTTCAATAATTTTTCCAGCTCTAGTAAAATTGTAAATAAACTCACCCACATGTCAATCATGTAGTACCAGTAAAGTGTAAGATCAGAAAGATAACTAACATCACTGTTAGCAATCATCTTGCCAATCATCTAAAAGTATTTCCTCATTGTTGTTCTGTGTAGGGCCAGATAGGTAGGCAGAATAGATGGCACAACCTGTCATTAGAAGCACTGATGGGAAGAGGCTAAATGCCTCAAACCTTCCACTGCCCCACTTCCCCAATCACTTTCCTATCTACATATTAAGACAGAAACTCTTTACCATCAGTATCTTCAGCTTTGTCCTGGGCCTCAGAATGAGACACTCAACTTCACAATTGTTCAACTGAGCTGTCCAGTAACTAGAGTTAAACATGCAGCATTCTTTAACAGCCATGTGCATGATGCAGCAATGGGTTCTACCTTCATAAAAATACCTTCAGGTTTGAAAAAATCTAGAAGCAGTTTGAACTACACTGAATACTTAATTTAACATATCGAGGGATCTATCAAGTACTGAGTATGTTTATCAAGATAAACAAACATTATGTATTGCTTTGGAGTAGTACCTGAAAGAAAACAGTAAGTGGCAGTGATCTTAGATGTGTATTCAGGTCTGATTGTGTGATGTGGAAACTGCCCCCTTTACTGGTCTACTAGTGTTTTCATTCATCTGAATAGGTTTTAATGACTTCTGTAAAGTTGGAAAAATAATAGTTATCCATGATGAGTTAAAAATCCTTTACAAAACAGAATCTGGCATCCTCAGAGGTCATCAAACCCAAGATAATTTTTTTAATTGGTAAACAAGGCAGATGAAAAGTGGATCAAGAACAGCTTCCATTAAGATATAAAACCATTTCAAATTCTTCCTGTGCTGCTTAAGTGTTTTTTGGTTTGGTGATTTTTGTTGGTTTACTGGAAAACCTTACCTTCTCATAAGCAACTTCAAGATTCTTCATATTAGGAACAGCTATCCAATGTAACACTTGTCACTCAGGGCTTCATCCTGAAATGAGCTTATGCTCTAGGATAAGTCTGGCCTTGTAACCTATGCAGAGCACCAATTGTTCCCAAATATTCCACTACTCATACAATATTTCCCAAATAGTTTCCAGTACTTTTGCTTTTTATAACTAACTTATCAACAGAACCTGATCAAATCCAAACTTAATTCTGAAATTAGAGGTTTCAACACAAGAGATTGCTGAATCTTGTGGGCACTTTTCTGTGGATTCCTAGTAATTTATGCCTGGACCTATCCAAAAAGTCCAAAAATCTAGGACTAAAGTAGGGAAGCTGTTTCATAAACCAAATCAACATCTGTATTGCATCATCTCTGTTTTTCTTTCCAAAGAGTCTCCTAATCTTAGTGTGCAAATTTAATACAGCTCAACCTCCAAACTGTTTTCTCTACGATGATTCAGCCCTTGCCAATTGTTCCATATGATTCTTGTTTGATTTTCACTACTAATTTCTTAAGGTTTTCTGTCTACAATTCCACTATTTTATTTCTGCTTCACTTTCCTAGGAATGACACTAACTTGGAATTAGTTGGGTTTGGGGGTTTTGAGTTTAACTACAGACTCCTCATTTGACACCATACATACAAACCAGAATTTTACAACAAAGAAATGCAAGCAATAGTTCAAATATCTAGGTATGCTTATAGGCATATATTTATGTTTCTACTTCTGTACTGACACATAAATTTACACATGTGCAAGTTTGTACAAAGGAGACAAAGTTCCATTAAATCCAGTGGAAATACTCCAGCAGCAAAGCTTTCAAGACTGCATTGTTTATATTCCCTAGAGATGCAGTCACCTAAGTAGGTCTTTACCAGATAAATCTTGTTAATCTTATTTTATAATCAACAGTCATTCAATTAAAGTTATCTACAAGACAAATACTGCAGTATTTGGCTTTGCATACTGTTATTCACTCAAGATGCAGATCACATATCCAAGTTATGTAACATAATTACTTTTATTACAGTTAAAGAATCAAAGATGATTAAAAACTAAAATAAACCCACATTCTGATTATTACTTACAAGAAGAAATGCTTTTTATTTCCCAATATCACATATGACCAAAGTCTTCCAGTTTTTCAGTCACACAAACGTTTGCTGTTAGCTCTTTTATTAAAAAAAGTACAGTACTAAAGGTGGATGCATACAGTCTGGAGGAGTCTATTCTAGTGCATTTTTCAATATAAGCATGGCAAAGTCTCCTGGCAACACTTTGTTTAAAGACTTAGTAAACAAGTGTAAGTTACATGCACTGTAACTGAATGCTAGAGCCTTCATTTCTTATTGAAAAATATTTTGAATGATTCTGTGTACTGTAAGACACCAGTGCACTTATTTCAATAGGAGAGAATCCATGTAAAACTGCATTTAGCAGACTTCAATCAAGGAGTCAATTAAATTCTGTGTATTAATAATAATCTTCCTCTGACTTTTAAAAAGATCATGACCTCCTAGCTAATATAATTTTAAAACAAATACCTTGATGTTATTTTCTGTAGCTGTTGCAAGGGCTATCTACAAGGCTTTTCAAGTAGGTATTTGCCACACCTGTCTGCTATACTGTATTTGGCACAAATAAAGCTGAAGTTCTTTAACAGCTGTGACAAACTTATCACTTAAGCTCTGCTCAACAGTAAGCTAAACACAGCCTGTGACACTACTGTTCAGGAGCTTGGGGGTGGAAGCTTTCCTCACTAGGACACACACTTCAAGAATCCTGCAGTCCAACTGTCAACATGTTATCCATGCTGTTTATGCCTTAATTACTTTAAATTTTGGATTGCCTTCTTACTTTTGAATGCTATTCATAAGAGGGTGTTGATCACACTTCCAGAAAACAAAGTGCAAATCTGTACACTTCATCAAAAGTCAGTGGCACAGTCTTAGGCATTCTACATAGCAATAAAACAAGGACTAGGAAGAATTTACTCCTTAAAAATGCCTCCCATATGCTTAGCAGTCCACCCATAACAACTGACAAACAAGCGCCCCAGAGATTATGTACTGTGCTTCTTATCTCTACTCTGAAACAGAATACACCCAACTCCTCCTTGGTCAAACAGTAGGAGACAAATCCATCCTATTAAAGGTAGCAGTATGATTTCAGAAAACTAAAGAACTTGTTTCACAGATCACCCATTGTAATATAATCAGCATTTGAAACAAGTTGGGGTTTTTATAGTTTACATGTCCTTTCTTGTCCATTTATCAAATACAGAGAGAGACAACCTATAGAGCTAGATGGACCTTTGATCCAACTCAGCTACTTGTGTGTTATCTTATATTCTAACCTACCTTTTCCCCCACACACTGACATGTATCAAAAGTAGCAGAGTTTTCATTGTACCAATTTGGTCCTATAATTCAGATAGGAGTATACTGACAGCTTTATGACTTGAAATAACATTGACTATTTTTGGTGCATTCCAAGGAAGAGCCCTATCTGTAAAACATACACATAGTCCACACTAGAAAAATCTACCACGTTCAAGTACAAACTCTCAGCTTCCATATCAAGGAATGAAATTCATTATCAGATTCATAGCAGTTGGAAGGGACCTCTGGAGATCATCTAGTCCATCCCCCCTGCTAGAGCAGGATCACCTAGAGCACATTGCACAGGATTGCATCCAGGCAGGTCTTTAATACCTCCAGAGAAAGATACTCCAGAACCAGTCTGTGTAGCCCCTCCCAGTGCTCCACCACCCTCACAGTAAAGAAGTTTCTCAAAAAGATGGAACTTCCTGTGTTCTAGCTTGTTCCTGTTGCACCTCATCCTGTCACTGGGCATCAGAGAAGACTCTGCCCCCTTCCTGTAAACACCCACCCTTCAGGTATCTATAAGCATTGATGAGATGCCCTCTCAGTCTTCTCTAGGCTAACACACACCCCAATAATACTTTTTTCAACATTTCACTGAGGATGGAAGCCTGGTTAAAAGGTTGAAGAGATAGGAAGTAAAAAAGCCATCAGCAGTTTTCCCTTCTTTTGAGAGAACTTTTGGAAATAACTCTAGAAGTTTATGTTCCTCCATTACAGTTCACTGCCATGCCTCTTTCTGGTCTGAAGAGAATCAAATGTAGCCACATCTTGCTCACATTGCCTGCAACTCCACCAAGAAAGAGTAGCTCCATAGTTTAGATCCATGTGCTACTACTACTAGGTCACTAAGTTTTCCTCCTTTATGCCCTTGTAAAGTGGACACTGACATTACTGTCACCTTCAACCCATTGAGACTGTAAGCACAGTTTGGCAGAGGTAGCTAATTCTCAAGTCAGCATTATTTCTGACTTCCAGTGCTAACCAAGGTCACAACTTCCAAGTACATCTATCAAGCTACACTAAAACTCATTTTTAAGTTGTTTGAGACACTTGCTGTAACAGCATTAGCCAAATTTACTATGTGTCAGTTGAAATTGTTATTTTCCAGGTATCTAATGTTAGCTTTAAGTTGTTTTTTCCATACAGCTAGCTTACTGTCTGATTTCAGAAGTGCTAAATACTGGTACCTTTCATTAAAGAAATGCTGGAATATTATTAAAATTATATATGTTACTCAAATGTTTAATGTTGCAAAACTGTATGATTTACACAGTCTGCCCCCATCACATATGCTAATGTATATCACTGGCAGAAAGACCTTTAAGCTTTCTATTGCCTAGGCTACTGTTAAGATTCTGAGTCATGGTCAATGTTTTGCTAAAAATCCACCAGGTAGAATACCTGCCAGGAATTATGTAACAATGCCTCTCCCTCCCTTTTGGTTTTTCCTGCTCCAAGGGATGAACTATCATATTCAATATCAGCACTGTGAATACTAAGAATTCAGTCAACATTATTGCATTTCAAGTAACTATCAGTTACAGATAATACTATTAACATTCAAAGCCTACCACATTTGCATTGCTGGTTTCCTAGCATCTAGTGGTTCTGCCTTGGAAAGGAGAGAAACCTGTTGAGAGCTATTACACTATCTCACAGTAGTCACAGCCCTTTTACAATTAAGGAAGAAGGGCTTATCGTAGTCTAACAACTGTAATTATAGCTGGCATAGTTGTGGTAAAAGTGGAAAAGAGTATAGGATCAGTGATGGCATTTCATAGAATAGTTAGGGAGAACATTTAGAACTCAGTGACGTTTAAATATGATGACAACCATAGTAACGCATAGGACACAGCAACTTGCAGCTAGGGAATTTTTATGGTAACAGAAAAAAACTGAAGATGCTTTCATTCTGTGATTCCTCCATAAACATTTCCATGAGGTCACCTAGCTGTGGAATCCTTAGTTTGCTGCCCCATAAGAACTTGATATTCCCCCTTCAGACCTGCAAAAGCTGTTTTCTGTCCTTGATGTTAATATTCACTCACTAGTAAGTTCAAATATCTCTAGCAATGACAGTAAAGGGACAACAGGCACTTGATAGCAACACATTCAATAAATCAATATATCTAGACAAGATCCTAATCCAACAGGGCATCTTTGAACAAACAGCCTTACCTTCACTTTGGCCTCTGAGTCTTACAAAGGTGTTAGGCATTTCCCACTCTCCACAGCCTACTCAGACATGTTCTGGTCTGCCCGAGCTCACATAAAGGCAGGCCCATTTTGTGTCTGTAGGAACATATTATACGGGACTGTAATGATCTCAGCCCAAGTGACCAAGTCTGATTCTAGGAGACTCATATCAGGTTAACAGAAGCAGGCTGCGACTTCTGTACCTTTATCCAATCCTACTCAGGCCTGCCTACTTCTTCAAAGCAATCTAATCTGTGTTTTATCATCAAGAAAGTATCAGTTGTACATAGTATTAAAACACAGTACTTACTGTCAGGGAGACACTGTCAAAAGGAAATAGAAGCAAGCACACAGTTATTCCTCTAGTCTTCTCAGCTCAGCTTCTGGAAAGCTGATTCCTGTGCAGGCTGACTCTTCACTCAGTGTATTTGGTGCAGTTCTCTCTTCCCTTTCTCATTAGGCAGAAATATTAGCACTGATACCATTCCACACCAGGATGCCCCAATCCAAGGTAATGCAAACCAGGTCTAGATCCATATGGTGTTCACAAGCAGTTCTGAGTCACTCATATCCCTGCTCTTTAACAGCATCAACAGAAGGGCTTCCAGCTTCCAGACACCATTCTTCCAACTTCACACTGCAAACAAAATGTGTGTTCCTGTAAGACAGTACATGATTTTCAAGATCCCTGAACTGCTCAAAATGTGTATCTCTTAATCTGGTCCCATGGTCAAACTAGACAGTCACTGTAGTAAACCTGTGTGTTTATTTTTCAAAGCAAGTTGAGGGACTGCCATGCCAGGTTATGAATTCTAAACAGAGTTCATAAACAAGATACAAAACCAAATCTTCTATTCTTAACTTTCTAAGACAAACTACCACTAACACAGACTTCTCAATTCTTTTAAACTCTAGCAAATTGCACAAGGTGCTCTGCACTAAGGAAGAAAAGATAAGGGAATTAAAGGTCAAACTATTCTCAACTACAGTAATGCAAGACCTGGAAAAAGGCCCTTCCATTCATTAGGGTTGCTTCAGAATGGCATTGAAGCACAGAGAGGACTTGTAAAATCCTCCTAAAGACTGAAAAAATGACTGTACCTGAAGGTCATAGCAGTGCTCAGACTTAGTTGTGCTTGCAGTAACAGGACTTAAATCAGAACAATTAGAAGGTTTGTAAGGTTTCTTGTGCAACTGATACCCTAGATACTTAACCAAAGGAAACAACCCACAACTTTACATAAAATCCAGTCCATAGATCCAGATCCCTGGTTGTGTAAACTCACCTAACTGCCTTCAAATCCTAATATCTCAATCAAATTAGCAGAAGGATTACTATAAAGCAAACCCAATTAGTTTCAGCAATTTGAACCTCCTTAGTCTGGTATAAGTTATTAAAATTTAGGTTCAACTGAGAAGTTAATGTAGAGATCAATGTTACATCTCAGAATTTACTTTTACAAATTCTGGAGTTATTGTCTGAATACAAAATAACCCAGGATCAGATTTAAAAGTGTTCCAAAAAAGACCAAAAAAACCATAAATGCAAATACCCTCTTGACCAAACTCTCTCCCTTCTGGAGACCTCACCTTACATCTCAGGCTCCTTTATTTCTTTAACTATCTCTGGATTCACTGAACAGCCATCACAGTTGCAGCTTGCTCTCTTGTGGCCAACATTAGAGCTACAATTGTCCTGGTATTGTTAAGTTCCAAGGACCTTCAAGAAGGGCACTTCTAAAGTATGACAAATTCTCTCAGATTAGCTGCTTACAGGTGAGTCTAGTACATGGCTCAAGTCTGAATCGACAATGAAGTTACTGTGGCTTAACATGTTACCCAGCATCAGCTCAGATACAGAACTTAATACATGCAGCTTTCTACTGACAGCAAAGCATAGACATATGACACCACTGAGCCCCAAAGACATTACCAGTGCTGCCCCAGACATCCCACATCCATAAAGTCATCCAACACAAATGTACTGACAGCATCTTGAAAAGAGGCCTTCAAGGCTGATAGTTTTCAGGATGGCCTAACGTTTTCAGCATGCTTTTAGCAACAGTCTGTCAGAGCTTGAACTGGTTTATTTGAGAGTACTGTTTTGGTCATGCATTTGCTAACACATAACAGCAGCTGCAAATATTCTCTGGCAACACTTAACAACTGTCTGCTTTGTAGCTGCTCACATTGCTTGTCAGGTAATTTGTGTTCCTTAGCATATCCTTAAAGAACCCCAAAGAGTTATGGCTTTAGAACTAGCCTCTTAAACATGCCATGACACTTTGTTAGCATTATGTCAGGCATCATTAACACCACAAAGTTAATTTTATGCCAGAAACAATTCAAAGCACCTGAGCTGGTCCAGAAGTGCCCAGAAACAAGCAGATTGACTGTAGATGTACCACTGAATTACACTGCTCTTGTAGCTGTCAGCCAGATCAACATCTGAGTCACCTCACTACCACCTAAAGAACAGGACAAGCACAGAGGAAACCAACAAAACTACAGCAGCCCTGAAATGAAGTTGGATTGCCATGTCATAGCTCTATAATGGGGAGATAAAGGGCCAGTACTGACCTTTTCCTTTGTTGAGTTTTAAACACAGCTACTCTTACTAGGCGTAAATTCAGTAGCAATCGTGTCACAGGAATCCATCCTTTTTATGGAGGACTTAATAAAAGCACATTCTATGTCAGTAAAAGAATCAGTATTTTGTGGCAAACTCAGAAGTTGAGATAATTCCACATTTGCTCTTATGCCTCAAGACCATTACCATCACTCTCATGAATCAACCAACAAAATAGTTGGCTTTCTGGGGTGCCAGCACATATAGGCATAGTGTTTGAAAGTAACTGGGTTACTATTTTTACAATCAATTTGCTTTTCTTCATGCTTCTGTAAGAGCTTATTCTACCTATACCACTGCCAAAATTCCCATCAGTATCACAAGACATTCCAACCAAGCTCATAGATATCACCAAAACAAGGTGCAATCTTGCTCTCAAGCTCGAAGTACTATCAAAATACATACCACATATGATTATGCGCACAACAAAGCGGCAAAAGTAAACATTCCCACTCATTTAAGTGGCAAATAGTTCAAATAATTTGTGGAGATTCGCACAATATTTGCAGTGCAGTCAGTAGCATAAGGACCTGTAGAATTTTATGAGGTTGTGATTCTATCCCAACTGAGCTACTGGTAGTAGCCTGTAAGTTTAGAATGGTTCATGAATCATTAGTGTAATCTAGAACAATATTTCAAAAAGAGGGAAAGGGATAACATGAGACCAAAAAAACCCTGCAGTCTTCCTACATCAGCCACCTTGACTAAGTTTTGCCCAAACTCCCCACTGATATCCATTAATAAATATATGGTCTATTTTCCATGAAAAGCAGGAGACGTCCAACTCTCTGAGTCATGCAGATCATTTACCAATTAATTCCATGGCTAAGGGACATCATTCCCTTCATAAGCAAATCAAGTTCAACTTTTTTGCTCTTACAATGTGCTCCTGGAAAACATTATCAAAGCCTTCTCATCACAGTAACTTGCTCACTATATCCCTTTGCATGCTGAAGTTATTTATGCTGGTAAATCATAATACTACTCATCCTTGTGGTATTGTCTTAAATAACATCTTCCCTAACATATTTATAGGGGTGGGGAGACAGGTGTCTTTAGTGCAACATCTCTGCAGTAGAAGAGCCAAATAGCAAGCCCATCCTACCAAACATAAACACAAATAATAGCTGTAAACACCAGGTAATTCCTGTGCCCTCTGGAACTCCTTTTGTATTTCCTCTGGAGCACCTTCTCTGAAACAGCTTGCACAAAGGTACTTCAGAGCAGGCTACCTGACCAGCCCAGGGCCACCACCCGCTCCAGAGCGCCACCACCAGCTGCCAGCCCTCATTCCAAGCAGCTCTCTCACCTCAGCCTTGCCAGCGCTCTTGCAAACAACATGCAGCTCACTCGGGAGCACACAACTCCCAGGAAGCCTCGCAGCCCGCTCGGACAGCAGGCCAGTACCGGCAGGAGCGGACCCCTTTATCCGTTACCGCCAACGGCATCTCGGGCAGGTGCGACGGCGACGGCCGCGCCCCGCCCCACTCCCCACGCTCGCGCCTAACGGCCCGCGCATGCTCAATTACGCCTACTGGTTAGCGCCACGCGTGGCCCTACCGCACGCATGCGCTAGATGCCCCTGCTGCGCCGCCTGCGCATGCGCCGCGGTGGTTTCCGGCGGTCGCTGGAGGTGGGGTGCGTTGGGCTGTTGCCGCTGTCACCGTTGGTGGTTCGCGTGTGTCGTTCCGGGGGGATGTCGGGCCGCCCGCCGCGGCAAGAGGAGGGGGAGAGTGCGAAGCTGCGGCACAAGGAGGAGCTGAGCCGGAGGGTAAGCTGAGGTGGGCTGCTGGAGGGAGGGAGGGAGGGAGAGAGAGAGAGGGCCGCAGTGCGGCTAGCGGTGGCGCCGGAGTCCGCGTCCCCTGGCGTGTCGTCGTTCCCCCGCGTATCGTGAGGCGAGCTTGAGGCGCGTTCCGGGGCCGTGCTGCTGGGGCAGGCGATAGCCTTGCAAAGCCTGTAACCTCGGGTGTGATGAGCATGAAGAGGGCGAGTCCTGCCAGGAGGCTGGAGCGCCTCTGGTGCGGGGTTTTCGTTGTAGGGCTCTTAGGGGAGCCGCTGCGGCGCCTTCCTGCCGGCGTCACTGTTAGCCCTCTCGTCAGAATGTTTTTCTGGCTCTTACTGCTCCAAGTAAAGCTTGAAACGTCAGGTTAGGCGCGCTGAGATTTTTCTCTGTGGTATCTACTTCAGCTGTACCTGTTCAGAAAGTGCCAAGGGACTTCAGTCACAGTGGCAGGCACTCCTCGTAAATCTGCTCTGTTTTCTGTGGTGCCAATAGCTTTACTTAATACAGAATCTGTCAGGTCTTTTGGAACTGCTTTTCCTTAAAAAATCGCTTCCTTTCCGTGTGGTTGTATTGTATAAAGTCAATTATATTTTTGATTGCTTAGGAAGTCCTAAAGCTAGGACATAACACTATCACTGTTTTAATTTACAACAATGGTTCCATGGCTCTTAATAGGCTGCCCAGGGGGGTTGTGGAGTCTCCTTCTCTAGAGATACTCAGGACCCGTCAGGAGTTCTATCTGTGCAACCTGTCCTAGGGAACCTGCTTTGGCAGGGGGTTGGACCCGATGATCTCTCGAGGTCCCTTCCAACCGCTAAAATTCTGTGGTTCTATGAATTTCTGTTATGCCTAAGTGACTGGTTTAGCCCGTAGCAAAAGGTGACACTGCTGTTTTATTTCTGGGAGTTGTAAATATTGATGTAACTGCTGGAAAAGCTGTATTTTCTGTATTCCATGTTCACCATGGCTAAGTGAGCTTTCTGTCAGCTTTGAATGTTACACCAGTCCTAGGAAGACAAGGGAAGCATAAAGAAAACCATATTATTTGTTTCTAACAGAGAGCAGTAAGTGCTCACTGACCAGCTTTAGTTGTCTTTGTTGTTTTTTATCACGGTCCTATTTATTGCTCTTTATTATTGACAGCTGTCATTGTGTAAGAAAAGAGGACTACTTGCCAGCTCTGCCTTTGCAGTCAAACAGAGAGATGAATTTCACTAAGGAACTTCATGAAAAATTTGAGCAGAAGAAAGGCTTTAATACAGTTTTGAGGATTTTATTGGTTTTGGATTTATTTGAATCTGGAGAATACCAGCAGTTATAAAGTGTATTGTAGGTATTGAGCTAAATTTTGGTTTCTGAAGTTACTTGATATTTTATGAGTTGCTTGAATGTTTTCTTCTGGGGGAAAAATGGGATCTCTGATTATAAACAGCGAGAGTTACTCTGGCTTCCCAGTAGTGATTGCTTTCGAGGTTAGGAGAAATACTAATCCAGGCATCACCTGTTTCTAGAGTGGATATTTAGTATTTAATTTTATGTCTATTTCCACTGTGTCTTCAGTGGTGCCATTCACAGAACAGCAACTACTTATGTGTGTAGCTGTCTTAAAATATCAGTAAACGCATTCACCACCAGGATTATAAAACAGTGGTTTATATTTAGTTATTAAATAAAAAGTCCATCTTTTGCCTTCCAGATTAAAGAGCAGAAAGTTGTAGTTGATGAGCTTTCTAATTTGAAGAAGAACCGGGTAAGTATTTATCAATTTTCTTTTGACTGTTTCATTTTAGCATCAGAGAAATAAGCATAGAGACAAGGGGGGTGTGTGGAAATATAGAGCATGCTGTCTTTAGTTAATACAGATTTTTAGTACAGATGTGGTCTGGCATTCTTAGAATACGTTGTCTTTCAAATTATTCGATTATATACACTTGTCCAGTGTAACAGAATATATTGCTGGGAGATTTTGCCTCCTTATGTTTCATCCAAGTTATTTCATTAAGATGTTTGAGTTGATCAGAAGACTGCACAAGGTATTCTCACTTTTCATGTCTATGTGTTTCAAGACAGAATGTGATCCCTCGTGTGTGAGGAAACAAGAAATGCAGAATAGTCATGGGTTGGTCATGAACATGTTTTTCCTGGTATGGCATCAAAATACTGGTGGTGTCAGGTGAAGGGTCGTTTCCTTCTGGCATAAAAGTGAAGGGATATCTCAGTGAACCTGCATCAGCATCTGCTGCAGCATGGTTGCCAGAGTTTGCTGCTTTGGCTTAATGGAGCATTGTGTTTTGTTTTACAGAAAGTTTATAGGCAACAACCCAATAGCAACATATTCTTCCTTGTAGACCGAACAGAAACGCTATCTCAATGCAAAAGTAAGTCTGCAATCTTAAAGTTGATCAAACAGTTAAATATTTAAAAGCTGCATATGTAGTTGTTAATCATTTCAAAGGTACATTAAAATTAAATACTGCCACTTGTCTATCAGATGTGATTTTCTGGGATGAACAATTGCTACTCTCATTTTCTTTCCTTTGATTTAATTGTGTTGACATTTAATTGACTGTTTGCTTTTCTTGTTACAAATGTGTAAATCACATTGATTATATAGGCAACAGTTGTTCATCTCCTTTATGGTACTTAGAGTTTGGTTTTGTTGGGAGAGAAAAAAATGATAATCTTAGTATAATTAAGAGAAATAAGTTATAGTGAGCTATATTTATATTAAATCAACACTATATCATTTTTGTTATTAAGCTTTGCATGTTTCTCTCTTGAACAAGCATCTGTTACTCATTTCTTAGATATCCTCTTAAACTTGTCTAGTCACAAACTTAGTTTATGAAAATGATTATTCCTGTATTTTTCTCTTACACAGATACATTAGATGAATTAAAGAAGGCACATCAGGAGATGGAAAATTCAGAAAAGACTAAAGTCAAGAAATAGTCCATCAGAATTCAAAGCCACGATGTGTGGTATTTGTTGCATTGTTACCCTGTGTAGCCAGCATGCTATTCGTGATTTCTTGAACGAAGACATACTCTGCCATCTTGGGAAAAGAGGACCAGACAGCAGTCAGCAGTTGATAAAAACTGCATCTGACCTCTCTTATGAATGTCTGTTTTCTGGCCATGTACTTCACTTGAGGGGACTGATGACTCCACAGCCTCTGGAAGATGCCAATAACAGTGTTTTTCTTTGGAATGGAGAAATATTTGGTGGAGTGCATGTAGGAGATCTACAGAATGACACAGAAGTAATGTTTCATCATCTTGGATTATGCAGTAGTGAAGCAGACATTCTGTCACTCTTCTCATCACTTCGGGGTCCATGGTCTTTTATTTATTATCAAGCATCTAGAGACAGTTTATGGTTTGGTAGAGATTATTTTGGTCGTCGTAGCTTGCTTTGGCAATTCAGTGATGAGGTTGACAGCGCTTTCAGTCTCACATCTGTAAGTGTTTGTTCCGAGTCAGGTAACCGATGGCAAGAAGTCCCAGCATCTGGAATTTTCAAAATTGATCTCAAAGGTTGTGCAGCAACTAAGTCTTTGTCTTTAACGTTGTTTCCATGGAAATACAGCTGCACAGAGAAAGCAGTAGAAGAAATACTCATTAATGTTCTGGACCACGTTTCAAAACACTTACCAGACCACATACCTCTTGTGATGAACGAATCAAAACTGTGTCTCAGAGCACCAGTTATCCCCTTAAATAAAACGATTTCTGAAGCTTCTGGACAATGTGCAG
Organism: Hypotaenidia okinawae; assembly: GCA_027925045.1. NCBI lineage: Eukaryota > Metazoa > Chordata > Aves > Gruiformes > Rallidae > Hypotaenidia > Hypotaenidia okinawae. The sequence goes on from BSDF01000007.1 coordinate 9,101,685, forward strand.
GCACTAATATTAGCAACATAACCCATACGGTTTCTGTAAAAACTCTTGAAGGATTTCTTGCAGAAGAACACAAGAAAAAAATAGTCCATCAGTTTATTGATGTTTTAAGTGAAGCGGTGAAGAGACGGGTTTTATCTCTCTTTAGAGATGAAGATCAGAAAACAAGAGAAATTCCAAGCATGTCTAATCGGAAAGCATATGTCGCGGTGCTCTTTTCTGGTGGCATTGATTCTATGGTTATTGCAGCCCTTGCTGATAAACACGTACCCTTGGAGGAACCAATTGATCTTCTCAATGTAGCTTTCATCAGAAAAGAACAAGCTAAGCAAAAGGGTGCCACTAAAAAACATACCAGCCGTGAAGTACGCTTTGATTTGCTTTGTCCTCAAGAAAGTTACAAAGATCTTGATACTCAAAGTGATGCTCATTTATCTTGCTTTGATGTTCCAGACAGGATCACTGGTAGGGCAGGGCTGAAAGAATTAGAAGCCGTCAACCCTTCGAGAACCTGGAACTTTGTAGAAATTAATGTTGTACCAGAGGAATTGAAAAAAATGAGACAACAACGTATTAATCACTTAATTTACCCACTGGATACAGTCTTGGATGACAGCATTGGCTGTGCAATTTGGTTTGCTTCCAGAGGACAGGGTTTTATTAGTCAACACGGAGAACTGAAGCCATATAACAGTCCTGCAAAGGTACTGATTCTTTTCTGCCTTATGCTTGACCTGTGAATGTAAAAACAGTTCTGTTGCTTCAGAAATCGCAGGCATTGTTAAGATTCATAAGCCTTTTGAAATTCAGTGGCAGAATATACAATAGTTCTGTACTGGTAGTTTTTGTGTAATTCTGGAGTTTAAAAGCTGCATTGAGCTCTCTTGTCATGTAATGCGTGTGGCTTCCCAGTAAGCTTGGGTTAGCAGCAGTGCAATATGGGGAAAAAACATAAGAACATTAACTTTCAGTGCTTTAACTTCAGTAGTGAGTAACTGCTATTCAATCCAAACTGAACAGGTTAATAGACTAAGAGAAACATTAATGAAGTATTAAGTAATAGTGTTTTATGCCAGCATCCCAGCTCCTGTAAAAATACTAGTTTCTTATTTAGGTGACAAAATAGCAAATAAAGATGGTAGAAAAGATGACTACTGGGAATGTTCTGTAATAAGAGTCTGATTGAATAGCAGAACTACAAAAAATAATGCTTTCCTTTTTGTAACTTTATTTTCACTTAATATAGTGTTAAGTAAAATATTAGTAACTAGATGATTTTCTTGGGAATTTGATTCTTATTTCTCACTTCCCAATTTCCTGATGGTTAACATAGGGAAGAATAAACTGTTTAATTTCAGGAGTTTGCAGCCTGCTGCTGCCTTTGCTTTTTGAGGCTTTTATTATTCTTTTGCTAATTGATAGATCTTAAAAACAAGCAAACAAAACAACAAAAACTCCAACAAATTTAATAGTTTGTGTAAAAACTGCTGTAGAGCACACCTGATTAAGAAGACTGATCTACTTAAGGACACGTATCTGTTTTGCAATACATACTGATTCATCTTATGTCCAGAATATGTTGAAATGGCTCATGAATTAATAAAACATAAATCAAAAGTGGCATTTAACCTACTGTGCATAGGTTAAAAAATCAGTTAACCACTGTCTGGTGTCAGGTTAATAAAATACCCTCAACAGTTGATGTTGAAAGACACAACAGTAGTGAATTGCTGGTGAAGGCACAGTAACAGACCAGATGTAGTAGTGTTTTTCTCTTGATAACACTTTACGTGCTTATCATTGAGTAGGTAGAACAATAGGACAGGTTTATTTTGTGTAATGCCGTTGTTGCTAACCCAGTAGCTGGTATATTAGTAGTAATTTGGGTGTGCATGTGACTATTTAGAACCTATGACATCCCACATAACGTGTGGCAACAATTTTTTTGATAAGGGCTGGTGCTTAAATTACGTTTATTGTATTAGAAACTAACAAAGATGTTCTTCAAAGGTAATGATATATTTGTGATGCACACATTATTTTGGTGGTTTTTCCTTGCATTGGTAGAAATATCTGTATGTACTTTTAGGTTATATTGTGACCCTACTTCAGGTTTCCCATGGCTTTATTTGAAACTGTTTCAGGCTTTGCAAATGTGTACAGCACATCCCATCATGACTAGTGATTTAGAGGATGTGTATTACAGTTGCTCTTCTTACAGTGTAGTTAAACATTTAAGACCCAGTACGTATTGATAGTGTGCATAGATTTTAAGAAATATTTCTTCTGTTTTCTTAGGTTGTGCTTACAGGAATTGGAGCAGATGAACAGCTTGCTGGGTATTCTCGACATCGTGTTTGCTTCAGAAAAGATGGCTTACAGGGTCTGAATAAAGAACTTGAAATGGAGTTAGATCGCATTTCTTCTAGAAATCTTGGTAGAGATGACAGGATTATTGGTGATCATGGAAAAGAAGCCAGGTATTGTTTTAACATGAAGCAAAACTGGTTCTGCCAGTTAGAGTCTGTTTTTTAATACTCGAGAAGAAAGCCTGATTGAAGCTTCTATGCATGTTATTGTCTCTTCATTTCTGTTGCAATTTCACTAACACGGACTGTGTTGTAACGCATTTTCCTTTTTTAAAAGTGATCTGTAGTACTGTGAAAGAATTACTTAAAATCTAGCAACCTGAACATAACATTTCCATCTGGATGTTTTAAGAAGTAGCTTCAATGGGTGTTGAAATAGGTGACATCAAGTTGGGTTTATATTAGATAGATACTAGGTTTTGTCCAGGAGCAAGGGCCACTCAGGTACACGAAAGGTCTTTTTATGTGATCTTTGTTCCAGTGTTTTTCCAAATCTGTTTCCTAGTTGCACATTTTGAGATCAGCATAAAACAGTGGCAGTGGTGGATGGGCAATGCTGTACATCATGCTTGTGATCTAGATGTGAATGCCAGGAATTCACAGTGTTGTCAGAATTTGTTGTGTAAATAGTTTTGTTTCAGAGTTACAGTGTAACTATAATACTTGGAAGTTATCTTGGGAAGTGTTATTTTAAAGTATGTCTTTCTCTTCCATTGTTTTTTCTGATTTTCTTTCTGATGTTTGTACAAACCAAATATTTCTGATGCTTGTTCTTTCTAAAATTTTTTTAAATTTTTGCATTTTTAAAATTTCCAGGCTCCTGAGTTTAAGCACGTTCTATTACGTTTTCTTTATCCAAGACAATGTAACTGCTTTGGAGTCTTGCCTCCACATTGCGACACTAATATGTAAGGTACAGCTAGAGTTAGGAACTGACACAGGCTCTAAAGTCTTTGCATGTGGCAAAGGTAAAACATGAAGTTTTTAAATAGTATTTCTGCTTTTCCATCTTTCCTTTAGGTTTCCTTTTCTTGATGAAGATGTTGTTTCATTCCTCAATTCTCTGCCCATCTCCGAAAAAGCTGACTTGACTTTACCTCGAGGGATTGGTGAGAAGCTGATTCTGCGCCTTGCAGCCAAGGAGTTGGGCCTTACAGCCTCGACCATCTTGCCAAAAAGGGCTGTACAGTTTGGATCTCGGATTGCAAAACTAGAAAGCAACAGTGAAAAAGCATCTGACACCTGTAGCAGACTGAAGTTATTTTTGGCAGATTAATTTTAAAGCTACATCTTGAGATGTTGCATTTTTCCTGTATGAAAATTCAGTAAATCTTCGGAGTTTTCTTAGAATGTTTGGTCTGTTTTTTTTTTTTTACACAGTTGGACATTACTAGGGCTCTTGAAAGTAATACATACAGCTGTGTACTTGTACTAGAGACTCAGTGTGAAGTTATCCCCAGCAAAGGAGGGAATAGTGGACTCTGAGGAAGAGAGGATAGCGAGAGGTAAGCTTCCTCACCCTTCCAAACCAATGTCAGTGCCACAGAAAGTGTATTGAACCTGTCTTATCTGTCATGTATATTGAGTTCAGTACAGGAGATTTTCCTCTGTTGTAGAAGAGGGCTGGTCTTACAGCTGTGCTATGAGATTATGGTTTTATAGGGGGTGGGCACAGTGAGGAGGTGGCCTGGGTTGCCAGAGCCACAAAGAGCTGAGGATCACAGGCCTCGTTGCTTCCTGGAGATCTGCCTTCCTTGTCCTTCCATTCCTAATTTGCAGGTCTAGTTGATAGTTTCACTAACATGATTTTGAAGGAACCTGTTATGAAAATACAAATGAAGATCCAACTAATAATCCAAACAGTGCAGAAGTAAACCAGTGTGGTTTCTGCAATATGCTGAGAACAGCATGATTTAATTTGAGACTTGGCACTACTGCAAGTTGAGCTCCATAAAAACATGTTTAGGTTTGATGTGTAAATAGGTTCACTGATATGATAAGATCAGCAGAGTCCTGTTAGGATACAATAGCACATCAGACTGCAGCAGAGGTTAGCTCTTCAGCAAAAGCCGCTGAAGAAACAGTTGGAAAAAATAGCTATGTGCAGGAATCTGGAGTGCCTCCAGTTAATGCACTCTGGTTCCATTTTTCAAATCTCTTCATCCATATTCCAGTTAAAGAACTGTAAGTTTACTAATATTTTTTTTAATTCAAATTTGACATTGATAGTTTTATATCTTCTAGATATCATATATTGCAGGTTTTTATATGTTTAAATGATAAAAGAGACCTATTTTGTATATTAAATACTAAAATACAGTGTTTTGAGCTGTTGTCATATTATTTCTAAAAAGAAAAAAACCCCACCTTTTTTATATCTTGTGGAGTTAAAACTGAAAGAGAACTGCCATTGTTTTGTCCTGGGGTTTTTTGGGGGGTTCTTGGGGTGGCTTTTTACCAAATTTCAAATGTCAACATTTTCAGTATGCACAGAATGAGCTTTTTGGCTTGGTTTTTTTTCCCATGGGGGAGCTGAGTTTGATGTTGGTACTCCATCAGAAAAGGGTATTTTGTTACAGATCACTATTCTGTGAGTATGCTGTAAGAGTATTTGCTGCTAATACTGAACTGAAGAAGCTGGCATAAGATACTTCAATCATAAGGACAGCATTGGCTAAAAACAACCATGGGGTTTAGGTGGCATTTCTGAGTGGCACAATAGCAGCCTGAGAAATGTCAAGACCTAATGTCTCACCTAAGAAGGTAGAAACAATTCCCCAAGGGATGCTTCCCATTAGGTGTGGGATTAATTTGCTGTGGCATGTGCAAACAATCTGTATAAAGAGGGAAAGTGCTTTTCAGCATGGAACGAAATCAGAATTGTACTTCAGCTTCCATGTTTGCTGAACATTGGTAAGGCTTGTGAGGCTGCAATGCTGGTGGTTATTTTATCAATGTAAGCAGTTGGGTATTGAGGTCAATAGTCCTTAGAGCTGATCTGTAACTGTTTTCTCATAGGCTACCTCTCATGCATCAGGTTGCAAGGCTCACTTGTTTAACATGGATGTGCCAGGTAGAGAACATTACCCTGCTCCAGTCCTGGAATTTCACAGGAAGAGATGGGCATATGGAGTAATACAGGTACCTTAGCACAGCCTTTAAAAGAACAGATGTCCTTTCTGATTTCAGATTAGCTTTTACTGAACTGAAACTGCTGAGTATACTATTAATTATTCCAGTTTGTGGGGTTTTTTAACAGATGAAATAACACTCGCTATCAAATACTAGAAAAGTTCTGTACCTGTAGTACAGCTTCTGGCAATATAGAGGGCTGCTGGCTAAATATTTGTGCAATCACTCATTTTGTATACGGCAGTTACTTTTTCTGTAAATAGTGAAAAGTTCTCCAAAAACAACTGAAAACCAGCATTGTTTGTCAAAATAACAACTTGGAGGGGTTTTAATGCTTTAAATACAAGTGTGTGTAAATACTGGTAAAAGCCATATCAAACTAAGGTTTAAATTATAAACAAGCAGAGACTGTGGGGTTGGGAGGAAAAAACCCTTATTTTAATGCTGTAAAACTTTAAAATGCCCTATAGGTTGTGTCATTTTATGTAAGAAAACTGCTACAGATATATTAAATTCTAAGTAAATGTTTTCAATTGTACTAACTGCAATTTATTCAAACATATTTAATGAAGACAGAACTTCAAGGTGGGGTTATTTTTAGGTTAAAATCTTACCAATTGTTTAACTGTTACAATTACTGAATATACTTTAAAAACAAGATTACTCTGAAGGTGACATATGATGATTACATTGTAGGGGTTTTAATAGTACCCAGAAGGTTAACAAGCAGTGAGGGCAAGATGTCTATGTATACTGTGTACATTATAGCAGTGTAGGGCTTCAAGGGCTCTCTGGAGGTCATCTAGTTTGCAGCCTTGTTCTGAGTGAAGAATGAAGTATTTGCAGAGCATTCCAACAGCTATTTTAATATATAACATGCGATGATTGAGGAATCTGTTCCAACAGCTAACATGCTTCCATACTTGCTTAAAATAGAAAGCTTTTCCTAATAGTTTTAAGCCTGTTCTGTGAGTAAACAAAATACTTTATTCCTTCCTGCAACAAAGAACACTTAAATGCTGGTTTATAATACATTTTAATAGATTTGATTCAGTGTTGATTCAGTGTTACCACCTTTGCTCTTTTAGTCAGTGTCCTATTGCAGTAAGAAAACCCAGTTGTTATTCTTCTCTTTATTCCTGCAATAAAGACCAAATATATGCCTCCCCTAGCACTATATTGTTGATTCATATTAGACCTGATTCCATTAGTCCTACAAACCTACCTCATTATTCCTGTCCAGCCTTTTGTATTTGGTAGTCTACTGACTTTTGCAGTTTTTTACAAAAACAAACCCAAGATCCTTCTACTTATAAGTAGGCTTTCAGAAGCATTAGCAGCTACTTTCAAAACAGTATAAGCTGCAGTTTTACCACTTCTTTTTGTGCTTTCAATTTTCAGCCACAAAGATAAAAACATGTACAGAATAGGACAGTGAAGCAAATGTTCCGAGGCATTGTGTGCTCTGTAATCACAGTTCATCAAAAGGCCATCAGGAACTACTTACTGAGCACAGATTTTCAACCATGTAATCTGATTTCCTGAGATAGAGCAGGAAATTGTCGGGATAGCATTTCTAATTCCCCATTATAAGGCATCTCCACTTAAATATTTCAAAGTCTTTACTATAGTTACTTGGACCATTGTTCTCCTGTACTTGTTCTGGAAGAGCTTTAAGTTTGGGGTTTTTTTAAATAAAAAAATAAACATTTTGCTGTGCATGCTCTCAAACACTTAACTGAGAGGAGATAAACATAATCGTGACCCATTAACTGTATCTGTAATATGAGGCAATAAAGTTTCTGTGGTGTTAGAATCAAGCTCTCCGGTCCAAACAACAGTAGGTCGGGGAGACAGGAGACATACTGGAACCACTCCACCTCCAGTTCACAGGGAGAAAAAAAGGTTTTGCACATTGTTAAGTTTCACAAATTCCAGTCATTTACAGATGTTGAAATCAGTGAGCCAGAGGGATAAATGCAATGCTGGATATGCGATAGTTACATCTATTAAATGTATTACTTTACCAAGAAGACAGACTACTTAATGATACTGATAAATTACTTTACCAAAAGATACTTATAGTTGAAATTCCATGAAAATGAGACTCTAAAAATGCTATGTAACAAAATGCTTATACTGTGTTGTCTTCTATTGCTTTCTGTTCAAGGAGCAATCTTAACCTTCTTCCAGAAATTAAGTACTAGGAAAAAGAATGCACATAGAGTATTGTCTTGTCCTCAAGTTAAAAAAAAAAAAATTAAAAAATATTTTAAAAAGCAAATCCCAGTCACTTGCCTGTATTTAAATGGTGGCAATTTTAAACATGTGCATTATGAATTAGAATTTCTTTTGTCATCTAAAATACTTTAAGTATTCCAGCAAATACCATTGCAATTGAAAATAATGCAAAAATAATTATACTGATTATCAAAAGGCAGAGTCAGATAACCCATCAGACACATCAAAACTCAAAACTTGCATCTGAACAGCTTGCATGCTGTGATTAGCTTCACTGAGATGTTTATAAAAAAAGAGAAAAGGCATTTCCCTATACCCCAAAATTTTAATTTTCTGTAAGAATAGGCTTCTTGCAGCAACAGCAGAAAGCTAGGGGAGTGTGGAAATTCAGTTGGACTGGCACAGCTGACATGTTGAGATCTTCCTGAACATCTGTCTTCTCTCACGTTCTCCTCCTGTAACTTTTCAATCATGGGAAGTACGAATTTAACAGGTAGTGAAAATTACACACCTTTCAGTAGTGTATATATAAGTTTTATATAAGTTATAAAGTGTAAACAGAAAGAAAATTAGAAAGTGCACTTTTAAATTGTTTTCATACCTAGAACTCTTAGATGTTTGTAGAACAGTACCTAGAATCAGTCACACAGTATTTATTTCTCTGACAGGTGATTTTCACCACTTGTAAACTATGTAGTGTCAGTAAAGAGAACAGCATTGAAACCGTTTTTATTAAACAATTTGTAATTGCATTTATTTTACTAAGTCATTTTTTAAGATGCCAACCACTGTAGCTTCTTTAATTTTGGCACCTTAATGGAATCTTCTTCAACTCTTTTTGAAATATCAATTCCAAGGGGAGCTCTAGAAAATTTAAAAAAAAAAGCATTTTAAAAAGTAACATTTTTGCTGTATTACAAAGATATGCAGATTCACATACTTGGTTTGTTATTGAGGTTTTTTATAATGAGCATGGGAGTCTCAGTCTTTTTGCAGATTCCTTGTGCTGTAAGATCATGTGACCGTGCTCCACTGAAGCCACTTGTTGAGAAAATGTTTGCATTTACTGCCATGCTGAGCGTGGGAAACAGCTATAATTTCAAAGCCATCTTGTGTGGACGTTGCTTTATTTAGATCCTGATTTTAGCTGATAATTAATTTTACGCCTCACTCCTGAATGCAGGACACACTAGAGATTCACAGGTATCTCTTTCTGTGTGGTAATCCTGAAAGGATGTATAGTGTACAGCAAATAAAGCTTAGTATTTTATTCACTGACATACATAAAGCAAGTTATTTTTGAAGATTATTTTATCATTCTTCTATGTGAAAATTATAAAACTGTTTTTTTGGTCCTAAGACCTTCCGAGTCTGTTCTCCTATAAATGGAATTATGAATGCAGTTTAACTTGGAGCATTTTGATTTATGTCTCCAATAACTTAGAAGTGTGTGTGGGGGGTGTCTTCCAGCTTAACTTTTTCCAGCTTTCCCATACCACAGTGTTAATATGAAAATCTATAGAACTGTTATGATGTATGGTAATTTAAGTTTCTGAGCCAAAACAAACAGAAATGCCAGACATGATCGTTTGTATTTCACAACAGCATTGAAAAGGAAGTGCAGGTTTAACTTTTAAAGCCAATATTCCCTGTCAAGACACTCTTCATCAGCTCCTGTTTGTCTTTTTAGTCTACATGGACTGTAGCAAGTAAGTGAAGACAAAAGACTGAACGGAGTCACGTACTTGGGTTCATAGCGGATGCCATCAGTACGGTGTAAAATGCCAAGTCCTGCACGTAACCTTTCAATGCCGTTCCTAAGCAAGAAAAGAGTTACGCAAAAATGAATGTCGTAACTATCTGAAGGTGTGTATGTGGTTCAGTCACCATAAATGTAAGTTCTTGACTCTCATGTCAACTTGTAACATTATAGAAACACGTGCAAAGAGGAACAACTCTTACCATGCAATCATAACACCATTATCAGTGCACAGTCTTGGAGGAGGACACAGAAAAGCAAAATCATTCACATCTGCCAAAGTCTGTAGACCTTTTCGGATGTACTGATTACTTGCAACTCCTCCTGATACAACCTGACAGCAGTTTCAAAAAAGAAAAAAGGCAGTAACTCAAAAGTACTGATGGGTCACTTTCAACTGCTGTCCGATGCATTCTGAAGACAGCAATGCATAATACATTTGAAGATTAAAATGTATCTTTGAACACAAAAACGTATTGGAAAAGCGAGCATATAACAAGCTCGCTTATTATGCTGAAAGAGATTCCTGAATAAATGCATGTTGTAACTGGCACAGACATCCAGTAGTGGGGAGCACTGTGTTAAAGTATATAGTCTAAACTTTTAGGGAAGGTCAGATTACATGCAAGTAAATATCTTTCTAGTTTAAAACCAAACTATAAACGACTTAATTGTAAATATTTATTTGACTGTTACTGTGACTGACAGGGAGAAAGTAAAAACAAGGCATCCGTGTCTTCAAATGATACTACACAGTCATATATAAAAATGAAAAAAAAGACTGTATACCCACCAAAGTTGCATTTTTTGATGATAATATGCCATTCTTTATGCAGAAAAGCATGGCTCGGTATGTCCGCTGGATAATATGAACAGCCACGGCATGCTGTACAGCAGCAGCAATATCCTTAACACAGGATAGGATATCACCTTCCTGAATACCTATAAAAATATATGATCAAATTCCTGAGATATGTCATCAAATACGTAGTTTATATCTGACTTTGCTTAAAAATACCTTCTTCTTTTTCTTTTTCTGCAATGGCTTTGTTGACAAGGCTCTGAAGTCCAGAAAAGGAAAAGTCACAGTTACGATACTGTTGCATGGGAACTCTGAATGGGTGCTCTTGCCAGCTTCCAGTTTGTGCCAAGTGCTCTATCGCCTTACCCCCAGCCATGCTGCAGCACTCTGGGTGCTTTCTTAAAGACAGTCGTCTTGCTACCTAAGGGGATAATAAACATCAGACTTGGGATAAAGCGCTAAATTAATTCCTCCTGGAACTGCATCACTGTATAGCAGTTCAGAGAGCAAAATTAAATACCGCAAAATCCCATCAAAAATGAAATTATCAACAGGATGCAGTAAGGACAAGACATAACCTGGCTAGTTTCTTTTTTTTCCCCTGGAGTAATTAAAAATGCAATGCTAGAACAATTTCAGCAGACCTGAGGATCAATGAATATTGCAGGAAATGTTAATTGCCCAATTTTCATGCTACAGGAAACACATGCAGACTGACATACTGTATTACTACATAAACAGGAACAAAGTTGGTTACTTTCTGGCTCCACATACTCCCCTAGTTAACTAAGACACACAGTTTAAGAACTCTGCTTGTCTTTGAGAACAAAGCTGTAGCTGACCAATATTACAATCTGTATTCAGTGAGCCACAAAACTTAGATTCTGAAAGCCAAACCAGGCCTTTCAAACTGCAAAAACCTGGTGAGAAGTGTTACAATGTGCATTGTTGTAAAGGGACGGTATCCTCTGAAGTATCACTATCAATCTTCTTACGTTCATACAACTCTCTTGTATAATGGGTGTTTATGAAACTTCCAAAACCAGTTTTGGTTCTGTTGACTGTTTGCTAAAATACAGTCAATTTACATACATTACAACTGATGCTACACATAGATTTTTAACAGCCCTTGTTCTTAAATCTGTAGTAATTCAAAATAGATAAAAGGAAATGTTAAGTAGAGCTCATATTGCGCTGTATTACTGTCCTCGGGCTGATGATAATACCACCAGGATGCAGTGTAACAGCAGTAAGAAGAAAAAAACCACCTGGAGTCATTTGTGTAAGGAAGTAGTACCTTATCCAGCATGTCACCCGGTGCTATGTCTATCGACTGGCCAAGCAGAAGGAAATCTGTGACTCCTTGTGCTACTGCCAAGATACAGTGGCCTCCAGAGAGCAGAAGTACTAAGAACGGAAATTCCACGTGATGTGTCAGTCTGATGGTCAAAGCATGTGCCTCCATGTGATGAACAGGTATGAATGGCTTCTGGTACCTGTCCACCAGGTTCAGGCTGTACTGCAGTCCCACTTCAAGGCTCGGTGCAAGTCCTGGTTTTACCGTAGTTGCAACAGCTGAAAGTTCATGTACAGAAACTCCACTGAGACTAAGCGCCTCTTTTACTACTGGCTCGATGTTTTCTCTGTGCAGTTGCTGTGCCACCACTGGAATTATTCCACCTGATCTAGTAAAACCAAAGAATTACAATGCACTTGTATTTCACAACAGATAAGAGTGGCATAAAATATACATCTCAAATGCCTCACGGTTCAAACAATAACCTTGCCATATCCTGGACTGTTTCCTTCCTCGAATACCTTGTTTGGTCTATAGCACATCTGCATGCTGAAGAGAGCATAATTATCACTGGGAGGTCAGAAGTCAATGTAACTTGCTCTCTTTGGTACACACACCTCTGTTCAAAAACAATGCCTGTAACTTAATATTCACAACCCCTCACTTGTCAGTTCATGCACTTAGCCACCAGTGTCTGTATGCGTTTCATTTTCCCTTGAAAAAATTGAGACATTTGGTGTTTTTAACACTAACGATGATTTCATCATTAATTCAAGCTAGATAAGTTATCTCTTTTGAAAGAAATTTGTGGAAGGAATTTGTTAAATGCGTTTCAGATATTACCTCAGTAATATCTCAAGCAGGGTTTTCTGTAGCACAAGAGATAGGTCTTTACACTTACCCACTTCCGAGTTTTCTGGAGGGTTTTACTCTTAAAAGTAAGAATAACAGTAAAATCGTTGCTAAATCAAAAGGCCCAAGTATATTCTTACTGTAAATGGATATCCTTCTGACAGTGCAGTGCTTCCCCCAGAACATTGCCAGCATCGTCCACCACAGCAGCTCCGGTGTCATCGCAGCTTGTCTCTATTCCCAGGACTAGCTTCTGAAGACGCTGTTTTCTGGAGCAAGCAGAGCTGCTTCTCTGCCACGCAGCTCGGCCACACTTAACGGACTTCAAAAGGCCTTTGGCAATGCTGTTCATTGCTTAAAATCTTACCTGGTAGTTATGTCTAGGAAGGAACTGTACAGCTTATTATTATATTCAAGCATGCGCTCTGGCTTGCTTTTCTGCAGGGGCGGGATTACTTTCAGAGCCGCAAGTGAGCAGGTATGACTTTTAAGACCCCAAGAGAAAAAGGAAGAGAGGCTCCTTCCCAGTCCCTGGCCCCGCCGGAGGGCCGCGGCCCAGGCAGGCCGCCCGCGGCAAAGCGCCGCCCGGTTCCCAGTCGTCGGTAGCGCTGGCGCCGCGTCCTCTTCGGAGGAACCGCCTCACGCCGGCAGCGAGCAGACAAGGGCCGCAGGTGCCCGGCGGGCCGCTTCTCGGCCTATACCCTTGGACGGTGATTTACCGCGCCTCATGGCACCCACCCGTTCTCCCCTGCTCCCGCCGGCTCGTTTCCGCCAGGCCCCGCTCGCCTGCCGCAGAGGACCGATCTGCCTGCCTACCGCCGGGCTGGGCCCAGCGCCCACCGTGCCGGCCCAGCTCAGGCGGTGGCTCTCCCCGCCCCGCGGCGGGTCACGGGGCGTGGCTCCTGCGGGGTTGGCTTACCCGAGGCCGCTGTTCCGCCAGGTCGGCAAAGCCGAGAAGGGGCGGGCGGATTGCGCGGGAGCCTCCGGCGCTCAGCACGACCGCCCAGCGCGGCGTTGGCACCGGCACCGTTCCCGGGGTCCCAGCGCTGCCCAACACGCGACTCCGCCACACCGTGTCTGTAAACTCCGTCCGCGTCCCACAGCCGTGTCCCCGGGAGCCACCCCACCCGGCTGCAGAGACAGCCACCGCTCGCTGCACAAATAGCGCAGTGACAGCTGCTTCCCAAAGAAATAAATGACTTGAGAACTCATTACCTTTTTATCAGCACCTTTATGCTCTTAGCAAGACAAGAAATGTGCCACTGTGGGAGTCTTTATTATTTTTTTCCAGCTCACTGGCTGCCACTGCAACCAGAACATGAATCAAGCCTTACACGTAGTCTTCTGTTAAATCCAAGCCGGTTTTGGCTGGCAGGCATATGGTAGGCTTCAGAATTCATCTTTTTTCCAAGACAGAGACGTAAGCGCTCCAGAGCTCTACGTGTACCTCCTTCGCTCTCATCAGAGTTGATTATATATACAAGATTACTCTGTACTACACAGTACCCACAAACCACGGCATTCCCCCACATTTCCAAGACATGCAAATCTCCTCTACCTTTTTCTACAAAAGCATACAGTTAGTCCATGTGATTTGCCTATTCAAACCTACTTCTGGTTCAGGTTCAATAACTTAGGATCCCACACAGAGTTTCTGTGCTCTGACACTGTTGCTCTACAACAGCAGCAACCCTTTCTCCTACCATTACAGGTTTCCCTACTGAAACGAAACCCATCACTCAAATATCAGAGAAAATAATCAAAAATCCACACCTTAAAAGAAATTTCAAATTTTGGGATATCCCATTTACACACAGAAAAGTCAGTATCCTCGTAAGCAAAAGGAAATAGAGACAACAGGAGCCACTTGTAAAAGCATAGATAAACTGAGCTATCAAGTTGACGTAGAAATCTCCTGAGCTGCCAGTTAAGGACTTTCTTCAGTCTTTGTGACAAAAAAATCACATGAACAGATAAGGCATGAATCACACCATCAGTTTATGCTAGCTGTCACAGTATTCACCATGAGACAGACTTTTAAAATGCAACAACAAGCACAACCACCCACACTCCACATAGCAGAAACTAGCTACTTTCACTTAATCTAACAATGTGGCCTCACCAGTCCTTGGTGTCGAGGAGCCTGGATCTGTATGTAAAGTTACCATTTGCATTATGGTTGACCGGCTGTTTGTGAAACCCAGTCCCTCCATTTCAACTGTTCCTCACACCTTCCTCACAAGTCATTAGCCTGCATTAGCCAGGCGTACACACAATCTCAGTGGTGATCACGCTCTGGAGCCGGGCCTGCCCAGTTCTTCATGGAAATCTTTCTTCTAGAGGTTTCCAATTCACATTTAAGTATCTGAAGGTATCTTCTTACAAACTCAACTTTAATCCCTGACAACACTGCAGGAACTGTACCTCAGATGTAAAAGCATCTCTCATTGAATAGGATTAGATAAACGGCACAGCAGATTTCGCGTTCCCTTCACCTGGGGAGCACCAGTAGCCACATCAGGGGCGGTCACTGTCAAACCTTTTCCTTAGTATTTATTGATGCCAAAGATTCGAACACCATGCAACTGTGGCAGCTTGGGGATAAGCACAGTCAGGAGAGAGGTTGTGTTGAGGATAAAGTGTGTTGGATCATACTTTGTGTAGAAACTTGCCAGGAAGTACCTGTGAAAGAAGAGGGAGACAGCTTAGCTCGTAACACCCTTGCTATAACAAAGCACAGTTGAAAAAAGTGATTTAGTAACCAGTCCAACTTTGCTGATGAACAACTGATCTATTCGTGCATTAAATATCCCCTCTGAGGTTCTAGAATATCTACAGCAAAATTATGGCCGAAGTCTCTTCTTCCCATACTTGTCAAGGTGCTAAAAAGCAGCTCTTGGCCAGTGTCTTCCTCCAGCATTTCTCCCTGCCCCTCAAGTTGGGGTCTGACTTCTGCAGCCACAAGCCTGCTTTATGATCCAGGTTTCAAATGGTGTAAGATCTGTTACCAAAGTACTCACAGTTCTGCTACCCTAGCAAGCTCAGTGACAAGGCATTTGGCATATTTCATGCAAAATTCATTTATGCTGAGCACATCTGTGATTTTAAAATGCTTCCCATCTGGCAGATGTTCCCAGCACATTTTTCTTTTAAGCTAGTCCACAACCTGTTCAACTGGATGAATAAGGAAACGTGCCTCAGAAAATCCAATCCACTACCAACTTCTTAATGCTTCAAGCCAACAATTTCATCTTGTTCTCTGAAAAGCTACTCACAGAAATGAGGCTATCATATTGTCGAGGGTTTGGTTTTCCAGCCAGAGATGTTTAGTCAGCTTTTTATGCGTTATTAGTGCATAAACAGAACCAAACTCAAGTGTTAAGAATACAAAATTCCCATAGGAAAATGAGAAGCTATCTTTGAAGAAAGAGAGGGGTTATTTTTTTGAGCAGTTACATATATTTTTTCAGCTTCTATCCTATGTGAACTAGCTTTCCAAATATGATGCAGGATCTTCCTTCTCCCTCTGCCCACCATGCAAGTGGACAACCTCTCTAAGGGAAAAGAAAGATTTTTAGAGTTGGATATTAAATATGTATCTCCATTTCCTTTAGTTACACAACCCTACATTTGTCAACGGACAGGCAGTGTACAATTTCTCATCTATTTACATAACTAGTGAGTAAACAAAAGGCAGTCTGTGCAAAGCAGAACTGACACGCAAAATCCTGGACTCCAGTGAGGACTGCCACACTCCTCATAACTCTAAGTTGGAAAATGGTTAATAAAATGCTGTCACATACACATGCTCAAGGCAATTAGTTTAGATTTTCAATATTTATGACAATATCTTAAAGAACTTCAAGAGTTAACAGTTAGTTTTCCTTGTAACATTTTTAATCTTTAAAACCTGCTCCATTAATAACTGTTTACAAACTTTGACGTGGGTACGTGAATTAGTGTGTTGAAAGCCACAGGAAGATTGTTGGTTATCTGGCCTATAAATATGTACTCCCCACCTCTGTGATGTAGAAACAAACAAGCAACAAAAGAGAGAAAATGCTTTTAGCATGTTCATTGCAACTCATCTGGTTGCAGCTTTTGAAATTACAGGCTTACAATTCAATTAATCCATAATACAGTTTTGAACTCACAGAATTATAGGAGAGATTGTGAAGAATTTTCTTGAAGATGTAAACTGTACTCCATAATCCAGTTGTTCCCAGTGTGTTAGTAGCCTAGCTTTCCCCTGGTCAGGTGTTTCAAAGGGAGTTCCCTTTACTGCATGCAAAAACACGTACATTCCCTGGGGAAAACAAAAGGGGCACTTTTAGCTGCATTTTCTTTTTAACTGTTACATTATTCAATGCGTTGCAAAAATAATTTAAAAAAACCAACAAAAGAGTAAATGAGAGAATTCTCACCCAGAATAGCTGCTAGCCTGTGAAGAAGTATAGAAGTGGAAGGAAGAGACTAGCAGTGGTTTGCCAGAGGTTATGCAGTCAGTGGCACAGTAAGAACTAAAGCCAAAGCCTACATGATATCTGATCCACTGCCTCATCTTCTACATTAGATGGCAAAAATTCTATGAAATCAACAGATTTTTAACAAGCACTGTAACGAGTTTAGGGCTGCCAATTTAAATTACCACTTTCCTAAGACAAAGTTAAATGCGTTATGAGGTAAAGTCTGCGCCAACCAAAAAAAAAAATCTAGCTGGCAATTTTACAGGAACTTCTGACAGCTTTCTCAGCCCCCCAGCATCTTCAAACACGTAGAAGCTGACTACCAGCAATCTGCTGAATACCATCTGTCCATCTCTTCGCTGCTTCTCCTTACCCACCCCACACTGTTCTTCGCTGCCGTTTCTATTTGATGGGAGCATGCATACCACACCTGCTCTGAAAGGTTAATTTGGCCCCAAAGATCAATCAGACAGGGGAGCCCACCCTCTCCCAATTTTAACAAGCTCTTGCTTTCTCTCAGAGCACACCAACTGCAAGCTAGAATCTCTATCAGAAAATATCAGAGACTTCCATTTTCTCTCCTTCAGGCGCATTCATTTCTTATGCACATACAGAAATTGAAATAGGAAGATTTACATTAAAAAAAAATCACATTTCTTCTGAATTCTTATGAAGGAGGTAAAAATTGAGCAAGGTGCTTCACATCATCTTCTACTTTTTCTAATAGGCCCTTGAGCTGAGGCCTATTAAGCTAAGACTTAATTTTCTTGATTCTTCAATTCATGACGTTTGCAGCATCTCAGTTTTAATATCTTAACCTAAAAGGCACTTTTAGGACAGATCCATAATGCTTACTACACATTTTATTTCACAATGGTACTTTCAGAAGGAAACACCAAAGGTCACAGAATCACAGAATGACTGGGTTGGAAAAGACCTTTAAGATCATCAAGTCCAACCATTCCTGTCCTCTGCTAAACCATATCTCTAAGTACCTCATCTACCCATCTTTTAAACACATCCAGGGAAAGTGACTCAACCCTCACCTTGGGCAGCCTGTTCCATATCCTAACAGCTCTTTCAGTGAAGAATTTTTTCCTAACATCTGACCCTGCCCTGGCACAGCTTAGTGCCATTTCCTGTTGTCCTGTCTCCAGGTGTCTCCTGTCACCTGGGTGAAGAGACCATCTCCCACCTCTCTACAACCTCCTTTCAGATAATAATAGGAGGTGATAAGGTCTCTCCTCAGCCTCCTCCAGACCAAACAACCCCAGCTCCCTGAGCCACTCCCTCCTAAGATTTGCTCTCCAGCCCCTTCCCCAGCCTGGTTGCCCTTCTCTGGATTTGCTCAAGGACCTCAATGTCCTTCTTGTAGTGAGAGGCCCAGAACTGGACACCGCACTCGAGGTGTGGCCAAGTACAGGAGCACAACCACCTCCCTAACGTACTGGCCACACTGTTTCTGTACAAGCCACAATGCCATTGGCCTTCTCAGCCACCTGGGCACACTGCTGACTCATATTCAGGTCAGCTAAGGGTTTTCCATTAGTGGAAATCCAAGATTTGTGTCAACAATGCAAGGATTTGCTCCAAAAACAGTGCCACTTAAATGCTGAAATAGCCCCAAGTGCAGTTTACACACTTCTTCTAGTGTTCCACTAGGAACTACTTGCCAGTGCATGCTCTCATCCCTGCTGTCATCACAGCTACTTGCAATGAATTCAGTAAGGCATTGGGGAAATATTTAGTAATGCTTGTGTCTGCCAACATCTTCTGAAGTCAGGCATGTCTGATGCTGCTAAAGATAATGTAGAAAATGCTCTAATGATGCTTACAATCCCACTTAGTTGTAAACCTATCTACAAAAGCTTCAATACAAACAATATTTTTTCCCAGGGTTCCAGAGGGTATTATCCTCAGTGTTTAAACCAAAGTATCATTTTGCTAAATAAGGAAGAAACTATCCTTCTGTCAAGACTGCTTTGCTGTTAATCTTAAAAAGCTGAGCTAGGAAACCCCAAGTGTGATGTACATGACTAGATTATGGCCCTCTTTTCTCTCAGCTTGGCAGGACCAACACACATACTCGCTTTACTTCAAATGATTACAGTAAAGTGATAGCATCCTGTGGTAAGGACGCAGAAAGATTCTTAATGTCTTCAGCTTCCAAATCCTTCTGCACATAAAGAGTTATGATGCAAATCACAATCCACTTCATTACAAAGGGTTTCAGGGTTTGGGTTCAATAGTCCAGTTTTCCCCACGGCTTTCAAGTAAGATTTTTATGTCATGTATAGTGACAAAGTTGTATGCTGAAGTTGTTCTGAGCTAAAATTTATCTGGCTTGACCAGAAACCAAAGCATGAAGAAAAAGAACACAAATGTTTCTGTCCAAAGAAACAGCTCAACTGCTGAAATGAAACACAGTGGGATGCTAACAGATTGATGTAGAAACATTAGCAGACACTATCCAAGCATTAAAAATGTAATATGCTTTATGGATTCTGCACAGCTCTCTAATAATATACCAAACACTGTAAAAGGCGGTTGGCATGGTGATTTTATGTTTGCAAGATTCTGGCTTAATTAAATGCCTTTTAAAAGAATACATAAAATGCGTAAGGAATATTTCATGTCCTTTGTGCTTAAACTCAAAGTGATCGTGTATGCCTCCTCCTCCCAAACCCAGACAACTCATTTAATGGTGTGTAAGCCGAGTGGAGGTGGTCGTGTGGCTCGCTGGCCTCCATTATCCAGACAGCCTGGCTATTTTTCTCTTCTCCTGCTACTGAAAATATCCACGTGTGGACAACTTTTCAGATTTTGTTACAAGAGAGGGCACTTACCAGGTTGTGAATCACGTTCGTTAAAGTCCAGGCGACTGGGACACTAAAGAAAGGAATGCTGAGCAAGACAATGTGCAGCATGCCGACTCCGAGCGCGTATGTCAGCCACATTCCACGACTGTTCATCACCCGTGTGTTTGGATTTACCTCGCTATGGGCAACTCCAACGTTCATTTTTACCCTATAAAACAGAACTGTTTGAAGACTGAGACTACCGCTATAGAGAAGCGCTTAACATAGGCAATTTTTTAATTAGGGAAATGGCTGTTTTAAATAAGCAGGTCTGGAAGGAACACAGTGCACAGGCAAAAATGTATCTCAAGATTGTTCAGAGTAATGTTTATAGAGAAGTCAGTTTTAAGAGAAGCCCAAACAAATAAACCCACAAGCTTGCTACAGAAGGGTCATTAAAAAAAAAATAACCCAACAAAACACAACCAGTAAGCTGTGCTGTTAGGTGCTGCAGTTGCAAACCTGATAGAAACCAAGTATTGTAACTTCTGTCCTCTAAATTCCTTTATCTGTCCACGTTAATAGCCAAATTTCTTTTCCACTTCCCATATCAGACAACCTTCCTCCTGCTTCTTGTTCACATAACGCCTAATGAAGAATTCTGCATGCACCAACTGCCCAGCCACCTACTGCCAGAACAGATGAATAAGGACTAATTTACACCGGCTTTTCTTGCAGAGAGCGCAGATTTCAGACTTTCCTCCTCTCCCCATCTGTTAGATCTCAGACATTTTCATCTTTTAAATCTGGCTGAAATGAGCCAACAGGTTAAGAAGTTCTGAAAGCAACAGACATACAGAGAGGTACACAGAGCAATTTCATAACGCTGATTTCTTCAGGAGGCTGACATAACTTACTGGAGGTGACACTCTTGTCCTGTTGTACTAAAATTTGTAGTGGTAATTGAAAAAAAATAACCACATGCTTCATATTCATAGTCTGTAAGACTGCTTATATTAATTTATGGGTCTGGGACAGAGACCTTTTAACTTTCTTTTAAATCGGTCTACAAAAGCATTGTTTAACCGGCCAAAAAAGAGAAGTTTGCTTTCGGGGAGAAGTTTGCTGCTCGTACTTTGCTGCTGTAACGCGCTGTTAATACCCACGTACTTTGCACTATTAACAGCAGGCTGTAGAATAAAAATAAGATACACGCTGAACCCGAAACCGAACCGGGGCAATGCTGGCTTGAATCAGTACTCATGGCGAGTGTGCGCAGGGCGGGCGCTGCCCGGGATGTCCCGCTCCGGGGGACGCGGCACCGGAGGCGAGCGGTCCCCTGACACACCTCCCGGCACGACCCACCGCCCCTGCCCAGCTCTGCCTCGCGTCTCCTGTCTCACCGGGCGGCCGCATCTCTCAGCTCGCCGCGCCCCGCAGTTCTCTACCTCATCGCCAGCCCAGCCGCGCGAAAGAAGCGGGGCGCCGAGCCCGCAGAGCCGGCAGGGATTGCACCGCAGCAGCCGGGGCCTCTCCGGAGAGCAGATTCCCTTCCCGGTCGCCGCACCGTGAAGGCTCGCCGGCAGACCCCCTCCCGCCGTCCCGGCCCACCGAGCTCCGCCACTCGCCTCACAGCCGGGCCTGCTACTAGCTGCCCGCTGGGCGTCCCGGGGCCTGCCGACAAGCGCCGGCGCGCAACCGGCAGCGACGGCCCGGCCTGTGTTGCCGCCCTCCGCCTCCCGAGCGCACCCCCACCTTGCAGGAGACCTGCCAGCCCGAGCTGCTGCCGCTCTCACCAAAGAACAGGAGCGGACCGCGATCCGCGGGCCGCAGGTAGAGCCCGCCGGCCGCCCCGTGGGCAGGGCCGCCGGCGAAGGGAGGGGCCGGGCCGCCCGCACCGCCCACAGGAGCAGCCTCAGCGGTGGGAGCGTCGGCGCAGCGGGCGCGCAGGTAGCGCAGCTCCGGGGCACTGCGGGGCGGGTGCCTGGGAAAGGCGGAGAGAGGCGGTGCGGAGCAGGGCAGCGCGGTACATCTGCCCGCCCGCCGCGGGAAGCGCAGCCGCTACCTTCTGCCGGGGCGGGGACGCTGCTTCCCGCGGGCAGCTGGCGGAATCGCGGCGGGAACCGCTGCCGCCTCGGGCCGCGCAAGACGCGGCCTAGGCCCGAGCCTGGGCCTGGTGCGGCGTGGTGGCTCCCGAAGCGGGGCCGGGCCTGGACCCGGGCCCGGCCGGGGAGGAAGGCCCATTGGTGGCTGCCCGCCCCTCGCTTCCCCTCGGGGAGAGGCGACGCTGCTGCCCGCGTCGTCTCGGCGTGGCGCTCCGCGTGCTTTTGTTGACGAAAAGCAGAACCAGGCACTGGGGGCCGTTAATGCGGTTTTAGGTAAATTCACGTCTGTCAGTCCTTATCTGCGGGCTTTCCTCCTTGTTTTTTCCTCCCTCATAAACTGAGGAATTACCGAGCCAGTGTTCTGGTGGACTCCTATGAAAGGGGCTAGTGGGGTGGGGTTTCCCTGCAACTCTGGAAATCCCAGGCTGCAGCTGTGAAGTTTAAGGAGTTCGTGGTTTACAGATGTTTTGGGGTATCACTGCTCTTTAGAGAGCCCCCTCCGGCTTGGTGTAGAGGGATAAAAGGGCTGGTTGCATCAGTGATAATGCTCAAGCATGGAAAATGCTGCTTCTTCCCCCTGAGCATCTATTATAGCACACATGGTCAGTAAAGAGTTGTAGTAATAACGTGGCTTAAGCTGAAATATGTAAATTTTAGCTGAAAATAAATAAGGTTTTGATGTATTTCCTTAGGTAGCAAGTACCAGAGATCCTCCATCCTAGCAGGTGCTCCCAAGATGCGCCCAGCCCTGAATGCAGGAGTCCTGTATAACGTGTGAATGTGTGAGGAAACCTGGGTCTGTACGCATGTACGTGACTAGTATTGGTCTGTATTCCACAACACATATCCTGTGCTACTCTTGTTTCACAGTTAGTTTGGTGGAAGAGTGGTTTATCAGATCATCTTAACATATGTGAAAGGCATGCAGTGCCTTCCCTTTGTAATGTAAAAAACAGATATAAAGAGGAAACCTTTCTGTAGCTGCTCTTAAAAAAGCTTTAGTTCTACTTTCTCTTCAAAGCTCTGTACCATTACCACATTTTTTCTTACTTCTTTATGTTTAAAAATCAGCACTCTTTAGAAAGGATATTGAGGCAGAGGAGCCTCTTGTAATTGTTGTATGAGCTGCATTTACCCTGCAGAATCATGGTCTCTGTGGCGTTGGCCACAATCCCTCACTGGAGGAAATGGGGTTTACTCCATTCCTCCACATGTGCTCATATCCTTGGGACTGGAGCTGTGTTCTCCAGCAGACAGCTTGGACTTAATTGATGAGGAAGCCAGGGCTGCTGGGATTGTTTGCCCGTCAATGTAAATAACATTACATAACATAACCCAGTGAGGAGTGCTGTTGTGGAGAGGAGATGTACCTTGTAGAACAGAGAGCAAGCCAAGTCTGAACCGTTCTTGAGGTGCAAAGTGTTGTTTAGCAGTGCTCTTTCTCCCCTCTTTTCTCATGTGCATGAAAAACTGGTTGAGTTCTTTGTGTCAGGCTACAGGGATCAACAAAGATTTTTTTTTTCTTGGAGTTTGTTTAATTGTGTCTGCTTGGGTACTTAAACAGAAACACGTGCAAAAATGTGCACATCCACTTACAATGTCTTCATGGTAGAGTGCTTCTGTAGTGCAGCAGGAAGTCTCTTCAGTGATTAAAAAAATAAATTTCCATTGACTTATAAAAAGAGGCACGTCCGTTTTCAAGTGGGAGATACAGAGACATAGAAACAAACACCTGCCTAAGGGGACACAGATCAGTGAAAAGGGAACTATAACTTCGCCTTCAGAAGTTTTTTGCTTATGGTTTGTTCTTCATTATTGCCAGGTAGATCACATTGCCATTGAGTATGACTTTTGCCTTGGCACCACCGTGCTTCCTCCCCACTCTGTCCCAACTCCAAAGTTATCTTCAGGTTATATTTATTCCATAAATTTTTGAGTATTGGGAATCACACACAGAGGAATTTTAAATTGGGGGTGGGTGGGAGGGAATGATGCAAGGAATTTTATTTTTAAAAAGAAAGGATCTAAAACTTTTGGGGGGGTTGTTTTGCTTCTAATCAGTGCTGGAATTAGATCTGATGCTGGGTAAATATCTTACCTGAAAACCTCTCTCACTAGCACTCCAGGTTACCATGTGGGCAGTCTAGTCTGTTATAGTTGCAAGATCACAGCTACATGTTACAGTAATTTTGAGGATGTGACTATACACAAGTGCAATAATACACTATTTTGCTCAGGATGGCATGGAATTCTTAAAGTTTTTCACTACAAGTCTAGTCTAATCAAGGTTTTTGAGTCCTGACTTGTGTTCTGTTTCTTTCACAACTCAAACTCCCACTGACTACAGAGGAAGCTGGGTCCTACTATACCTTGAGAATGTTACTCTGTAGCCATAAAGTTATGTTTCACCTACATGCAAAAGCTGCTGTAAAACAATTACTTAAACGTGTGTTTTTGTAATGTGCCTTTTAACATTTTTTTCCTGTTATATTTCTGTGCAGCTCCTCTGAATCTGAACTCCACGATGAAGCAGCTGTCGGCAGAAACTATTCGTCTCCTCTCAGGTTCTCAGGTGATTACATCAGTTGCCAGCGTGGTGAAGGAACTGATAGAAAATTCCTTGGATGCTGATGCCACAAATATTGATGTTAAACTGGTAAGTCCTCTTTCTTTCCTTTATTCATACTAAGAATTGGATTAGAATAACATTCAAGAAAAGTGGTTTCACTGCAAATGAATTTTTCTAGGCTGTTGTGGTTTTGGAAATGGAAAGATATTGATAGTTTTTATATATCTATTTTAACCTCAATTTAAAATGGATCAAAATCAGTTTACTTTAGCATTTTGGAAGTGCCACTGAAACCGTAAGTCATAATTTGTGCTCCTGAGTATATCTTGAAGAAAAACTGTCAACCTCTTTAATATTAACTTCTTTAATATTCTTCCTATTGAGACATTTACTTTTGCTGGCTAACAAGTTGTTTTCAAAGATGCCAGACTTCCATTTCACTGTTAGACCAGCATGTTTAATTCTCATTACAAAATGGTGTCAGGAAGGTGAAAATGCAAACAATGGGAGAGGTTGTTGATGGCCATGTCAGATGTTTTGGTAATACAAATTACCACATGGTCCCTAATCCATGTGATGAGCTCTGGCTACTTCTAATGTTTTATTTTTAGAAGATGTTTAAAAAAGTTGGCATATGGTTCAAGGATAGTTCCTAAAAAAATAAAACATTGTTTGTATTAAGAAACCAGTGCTTTCCCACCCTAATTGGGTAAAATGGCTGTAACTCATCAGCTTCTCTTGCTTCCGTGAGTATTCCTGGTTTAGCAGTATTTTTTCAACAGCTGCATGGTAGCAGTATCTCCTACATAATAAGGTGTGTTGTTACAGTCTATATAAATGGACGTGCCCAGAATTGAATCCAATTTCCTTTCCTGCAGTGAATATATAAGGTATTATTGAATTAAATGTTAGGTAAATGTTCTAATTAGTAGTTCTGCTTGTTTCTTTGTCTATGTCTTTTCTGAAAGAGTCCAAGTGTTACCCATATGATTGTGATTTCCTGCAGATCCCAAGGAACAGGCTTATTTGTTATTTGCCTAAAGTGAGCTAAAGGTACTCTGTCTTCTCTATGGTCTGTGATGACCTCTGTCTTAATATTTAGAAAACCTTCATGAATAACCCCAAAGTGAGTAGTGAGTTTGCCGTTTTGTGGGTGTGAGTATTAGAATCAGATCCCGTGAGTCAATTGATAACTGCAAGAAGGCAACTGAAGGTTTTGGAGCTTTCTAAAGGTGTCAGATCAAACCTTATTTCTTACTGGTGTGGTGTTACAGAGCTATGCAGGGAGGCAGAGGAGAAAGTCCTCTAATCAGCATGCGTTTCACAGTGCAATTACCAGCTGTTTCCATAGGGAGAAGTCCCAAATCAATTAAAAAGATCATTTTCAACCACTTCCAGTCCATGAGTCATCCACACAACTGTTGGATTCTTTGTCAGTTCAGCCTAATCCAAACCGTGGCATTTCTAAAACAAATGGACCTGGCCTTACAGTGAGTAAATAAGATTTGCTGATTGATCTTCAGTGGATACTAGGGGAGAAGAGAAGGGAAACCTGCACTTTGCCCAACTGTACACGGTAATACTGTAAAACAGTGGATTTTTTTGTGCTAAGAATATTTTTATATGGAAATACTATTTTTATTGCATGAAATTTAAGTAAAGGTAAGACCATACAAAAGAGCTTGATGACCACATTAACTCCTGATTAGTTCAAAAGCATAACAGAGAAAGGAAACTTTGAAATTTCATTTTAGAGCTTGATGCTTTTTTGCCCAAAACTTGCAGCATTTTAATTGTTTTAACCTTTGTCAAGTGGATTAGGAAGGCCAGAGGATTCATTCAGGTTCATTACCTTGTTTGCCTGAAAAAGACAGGAATTTGTTTGGGTTGTTTGGTTTTATTGGAGACAGACAGCAGTTAACCTGCAGGCAGAATGGTTCTTGGGTAGAAACATTTATTCTCATTTATTGGCTTCAGGTTAAAGCAGGCAAAAAGACATTGATATGGCAAGACTGTTGGGGTGTGTGTGGATAAAGATGCTCTGCCTGCACCAGTCTGCCAGTTTCACTGACTGACCTCTAACAACAGGAATTTATGAAAATTATCTGCACGGTTTGACTGTGACCTGCATATCTTAATAGAGAAGATGAGCAACAGGCTGTGTTAGTAGTTGAAGCAAAGTTGGGATTTGAGAAGGAGGAATCTTAGCTACAGGTTTCCTACCATTACACAAAATGGCTGTTGTAAAAGGCAGGCACTCTTTTCTGCCCCTTTTTTTTCCAGTGCATGAAGTGGGAGCTTTAATCCTTAGAACCTTCTCAGAGGAAGTTTAGCTCAGGGTGAGGTTCCACTGTACGCCTGATCCATCTCATGGCCTGAGAAGCAAAGTCTTAGATCTGTCTGCACGGTATTGACAGACATTTCTACCTCTTATGATCCATTCATCTTGCTAATGCAAAAGAAAAGTAACCTGTCAAGAGAAGTGCTGATTTAATAACCTGAATTGACCTTAGAGTTCTCATGAATTACAGAGCTGTAGCTGAAACAAAGATGGGACTATGCAGTCATGAGTAAAAGAAGAGGGAGTTAAACTATCTGCTTTGGCATCAGTGATCAGGTAGAGGGATGGTAAGCATCTCATGGGAGCATGGCCTCAGTAGTATTTAGGCGGTATGACATGGTGGAAGGTATTAAAAAACCAAAATTTAAGCTCTGTGATATTTTAAGTAAAATGGGTGCAAGTAAAAATGAATAATGCTAGAAAAGAAACAGAGAATCATTCGTGTAACATTTTGATTCAAGTTGAAGATAACTGCTTAGGAAAAGTGAGATTTAAGTGGTCTGGAGGTAAAAATGGGTTTGTAAAATGCTCAGACCTTCCACTAGTGCGTACAGCAGCAGAGCAGAAGGTTTTAGATTTGTATCTCATTATATGTTTTTTATATTCATTTGAGGCGTATCCCTCAGGTTCTGTTTCGCTTCCCAGTGGGAGGTGAACTCAAACACTAGCAAAAGCATGGTTTTTCCCCTGAAGATAGCTTTAGCACCAGTCTTTAATGCAGGAAGTGAGATGGACCTGCATTTCTGTTGTGTGTCAGTTAATTAAAATACATAGTTCTGTGCCTACCTCAGAGGCTTTTCATGTTTCCCAGGGCAGATTATGTGTCAAAACAGAAAATATCTTCAGATGTCTTCCTTTTGGTTTTAATTGCATTATTTTTTTTTTTAACTTCAAGAAGCAGGCCTGGGAGTGCACTGTATTTTTTTTTTTATAACTGTCTTCAGTATATGCCCAAGTGAGACAACAAAGTTACTTCTGTTTAATCCATCAACTTTCTGTGTAGCAGCCATCACGTGCTCTGTACAGCATCAGTGGTGGTAGCCATGCATTCAAGATACTCTTTCTAAGCAAAACCACTTTTAAGGTCTCCTAGAAAGGTCTACAGCACTTTTTTTGTATGTTACATCATAATCATTTCAGAGACCTAGGCGTGCTTCACTTCAGTGATTCTGCAGCTCTAATTACGTTGTCCTCTTGGCTTGTGATTCTTTCTGGGTACAGTTTACTTGTGCAGATTGTAATGTAGCTGGAGGAAGCATTTATTTGCTGTGCCTGTTAGAGAACCTGAATTCCATGTGCCATGTAGCTGTCCTTACTAGCTGGGTTTTCAGTTTTAGCCTATTTATGCTGTTGTTTATTGAAATTACATACTTCAGTATGTTAGCAAAATATGTATTACATGTAAGTGAAGGTCAGTCACAAAGATTGAACTTGGCTTCCTTAAAAGCTGTTTTTGAACAAGCGTCTTAAGAACCTTTAGTTTCTGTAAAGTGTTGTACCTCTCTACAGGCTTTCTTCTTTCTGCCTTCTCCTTGTTCATGCACTGCCCCCATCAGAACTGCAGCTTCTATATTTCGAGAGACAGTACAGACTGGAAAACCAGCAGTGAAATCACATAAATAGGGAAATGGAAAACCATTCTCAGTGAGGGCCCAGTGACTTTGATGGATACAGAGCTGCATTTGTGTTGATTTGAAAAAATTGCTACCGCCCAAATGGGTGCAAAGAAGTGAAAAGTCTTTAGCTTTGAGCTATAGATCTTTTTCTGAGCTTAGTTTTTTTCAAATTTCATCATAGTATTAAAAAAAAAATTAGTAAATTTCTTTTTCATTTGATTGTATCTATGTACTACTTCCAAACCACAGGGTGTGAATTCCATTATTAGAGAAACCATCACTGCTATCTTAACATGATGGGTTTTGGGGCTTTGTTTGTTCTCTGTTTTGTTGTTTGTTTGTTTCTAAACAGACACTTAATGGCTGCTCAGTTTCTTCAGATAAACTATTCTACTTCTGTCTGGACAGCTAGAAACTGTAACCTTAGCTGCATCAAACTTGGGTCTTAACTCTAGTGCTGCTTTGTTTTGTTCTTTTTTAGGAGGATTATGGATTTAACAAAATAGAAGTAAGAGACAATGGCAATGGGATCAAGGCTACTGATGTTCCAGTTATGGCAGTTAAACACTACACCTCAAAAATAAGCTGTTCTGAGGACCTTGAAAGCTTGACAACATACGGTTTCCGTGGGGAGGCTTTGGGATCAATCTGCTGCATATCAGAGGTGAGCGGTTCCTATAAATGTGTCTAGTTCTTTGTGTTAGGATTTCTCTGTGTGTTTGTGAAAGCTTTATTAAAATCTCAGTGCAAAGACTTTTAACTGTTCCCCTGCAGCCTTCCAGGACTGTGTTTTCTGAAGAGCTTGGCTTGTGTCTGCTGCCTTTCCCCTCCTCCCCAGAAGCTATGCAGTATGGTTAGGAAGCACCATGAGTTTCTTGTTAGTGCCAGTCCTGCCTTTCTGTTGTACTGATCTGCAGCAGCGCTCGATTTATTGTTCTCAGCCAGAGTAGGTCAGAGACAGATTGCTTAGTGTTCTTTTGTACCAGGGCATAGATACATGATTCCTTACACATATATTTATAGATACATGAATCCTTAGAACACTGGTTCTTTAGTGTTACCAGCAAACGTAATGTCAGGGAATAGGGCTGTGTTTGCTACTTGAAATAGGGTGAACCAAAATGAGGAACAGTAGATGATGGCCAGGAGAAATCATTTCAGGGAACTGATGGCCCACATAGCTACCATTCCAATAACAACTTCTGCCTTGATGTTATCTAGGTGTTCAGCAGTCATGGGATCTTGCTGGGCTTGATACTGCTCCTTGACATGTATATGACTGCAATTGCATAAATTGTTGTCAGTATGAGTAAACAGGAACTTGCTCCCTGGGCTGTCTGAGTCTGATCTGTATGTTTGTGTTCAGAGGACACTGTACTGCTATTTGGGATTTAACTTGTTGACTGAAAGTAAGTTCATCAAAGCCATCTGAAACCTGTTCAGGCTGTTAAGGGCGCAACATCTACCTCTACCATTATGCTCTGCCAGTTTGTATTTGTACTGTGCCAAGGTCAAGTTTTGTATTTTTCTTTCTAAGTTTGCCAAGGATTAGAACCTGCAAGAACATATTGATATCTGTGCCTGATTGGAGCCATCAACTGTCAAGGTCAGGATAGGTGTTAGTTTGGCTTCTTGCTACCTTGGGCTACGTTCACCGTGCACTGGGCAGGAGTGAGTTGTGTGTTTGGATGGAGATTTCCAAAGATGCTTTCCAAAGTGTTGTTCTGACAGTTGATGAAAGACCTCAATCATTGGTTCCTTCTAATGACTTGTCAGAGCAGGGTATCATCTGCTCTGAGCTTTTAATCAGCTCTCTGGTACATTTCAAAAGAGATGAGAGGTGGCCTGAGTGTATTAAGTGGTTTAATAGGTATTACTTTAATTATTGGATCTGTAATTACGTTAATTAAACAGTCCTAGCACCATTTGTGTTCTGCCTACCCAAACTTCCCCCTGAAGTTTCAGTTAAGAGGTATGTTACTATTGGCCCTTAAGTAGGTCTGTAATACAGCCATATCCAATTAATCAATTACTAGTTTTTATCTCCAGAGACATGGCTGAACTTTGAATGATTCATGAGACACTAAAATAAACCAAAATATCCTGAAGCTCTGTATGTGTCATAACCTTTACGTCTTTCAGGCGGTTAAAGTGCAGTGGTTCTATTGTTCAGAATGTTGATACATGAACTCAGGGAACTTTAGTTGTATTGAACCTCTGGTTTATGACTGGTCTTGCTAAAGCCAATCTGGGTATTACTTTAATAGCTTAGAAAACATGCTACTGCTGATTGCTAGATATGTTTGGGTGTGGAAAGATAATACACTGTTTGTTTGATGGCAGTTATTATGCTTGTGGAATCTCACATGAATTTAAGAAGTTGTTCAACTATGCCTCTTCTCACAGAGGACGAAAATGCAAAACTATCAATTTAGTTGTATTTGGCCTGTGTTAGAATAGAAGGTACAGGAGTGTGTGGTGTAGGTAGTAGGGATTGCTATGCTTTACGTATTAGTGTGGTAGAAATGTGTAGCTGATAGTTAAATGGGTGGGAAAACGAGTAATAATGTACAATACTTCTGTGACTGTAAGAAACACCTGTAGAAGAAAGATTTTATAAACTAATTAAGTATAATTGTGGTGACTAAGTGCACTGGTAAGAGTGGCAGCAGAGCTTATGTAAGCTCATTCTGAACTTTGTAAATCCTTGATTAATGTAATTTATCTTAAAATGGCTCTTTCCAGGTTTTGATCACAACAAAGACAGTTGATGATGATTTCAGCATTCAGTATGCTTTGGATACCAGTGGGCACATAACTTCTAAAAGCCTTCCCATCTTGGGCAAGGTAGGATGTCGTTGTTCAGGTGTTGCTCTGTGGCAGATGTATTTTATGATTCTCTGAGGCTCCGTTTGATGCCATAATATCTGTTCTGTACTTGAAGGCTGATCGTGAAGTTTTTGCAGCTGAAAATGTTTCTTGCCTTATGTCTCTCAAATCAAGAATGTGTGTTGTCATAAGAAACAACATGTCTTGGAAGTTATGCTAGATGGTAATCATAAACTAGGTTCTCTGACTCACTTCAAGTGACAGCAGAAATAAAAGCTATAAAAATGCAGTGCCCCAGGTCCAGGCAGACTTGCTGTATAAATATATGGAAGATTTTGTTCAGGACCAAAGTACTATTTCTGTACACAGCAAGCCCCTTGCTTAAAGGAGGAAGAGTTGCCCTGCTTCTACACGAAGGAGTTGCTGGAAGCAGCAGGCTATAGGACCAGACAAAGTCACAGTTCTTTCTGTCTGGCAGCACGGGTGTGTCACTAGAAATCCTGCGTGTCTGTGCAAAAGAGTAAAGGTTGCCCTCACTGCAGAGGCAGGCTGTGCTGGTTCAGGTGCAGCGTAACTTTGGGGTAGCATCTGCTCTACTTGCTGCTCAGCTCTGCTAAGAGTTGCTCTGCAAGGACTGTTAAGACCACGCTGTGTCCTCATGTTTGCACTCCAGCCAGTGTGTATTCCCAGAAGAGGTGTGCTCCTTTCTTTGTGAGGAGGATGTGGTTCTGAGGAAGCAATTGCAGCTTTCTGTAAAGCTCAGCTTTTCCCAGCTGATTGTCTGTATTGTGCTCCCAAGTTGTGCCCCAGCTCCCACAGTGCCCATACACCAGCCGGAGCTGATGCCAACTCTGCTCCCTTCCTCCTCAGCACTGCCCGACCATGGGGAGCCATTAACCTGGAAACTGCTGAGACCTGTACAACAGAAGCAAATACTGAAGAAGAGCTGAAACTGAGAACTCCAATTTTAGCAAATTTTAACCAGGGACTCTCTTTTAAGATTGACCCACAGCTGGAAAGCCTGTGGGTTGCATTGCCTTGTTTTTTGTCACAGTTGTTCAATGATTGACTGAGCTCTGTGACATTTAATAATTTGCAATATCCTTACAGCTAGGAATTCGTGATTGTGTTGGTGGGTGAATATTCTGCCACTTGCAATGTACTGCTGTGCATTGAACAGAGGTATCAGTTACTACCCTAAAACAAATGCTTGTGAAGGGCCGTAATGGAGCTCAGTGTACCTTTGCCTCCAGATATGTCTGGCTAGACTCTAATCTGTTAATCATTTTACTAATGAAAGTTAACTTTAATATGCACAGAAAGAGTCTTCAGCTTTATTTAGTGCTGATTCTCATTTATTATCTGTGTGTATGGAAGAAAGCTTAGTGCTGCAACCATAACTAAATAAAGGAGTGGAATCACAGGTCTTGGGGTCTAAAAATACTTTTTTGGGGAGGATGACTGCTAATTTGGTATATTTCTTTTCATGCTAATATCTAATTTAGTGTTAATAGAGATTATTTTGTATACAGCAGCATACCTGCAGGTGTCTGAAAGTAAAGTGAAATTTCTTCGCTATCCAGTCAGTGCTATGCTTTTGGTGTAAATTCTACTTGTTTTTTGTCACCTGGTTGCAGGTACTACAGTAACTGTCCTAAAGTTGTTTCAGAATCTTCCTGTAAGAAAGCAGTTTTACTCAACAAACAAAAAATGTAAGGAAGAACTCAAAAAAGTCCAAGATCTGCTGATAGCATACGGTATCATAAAACCAGACCTGAGGATAACCTTAACACATAATAAGGTAATAATGAGCTTTTCTTTATCACCTATCTTAAGGATCAGTTTCTGATGAGTTTATGTAGTTCGTGTAATACTTAAATCTTTCATTCATATAAATTTTCTTTCAGAGTATGTTTTGGACTTTTTTCTCCCATTCATAGATGTGCATTTATAATGGTTACAGATTTTGATCCTAAACTTCTAATACTCAGGCTCTGCCTTTTGGCCTGTTCCAGCAGATGCCTGGTTGGATACATGAAGTATAAAAGTACTGCCCAAAGCCAACTGAAAAAACTCAAAACTCATTTCCTTAAACCATCTGTCTGGATAGCTGCTGTAACACAAGTGGTAACAGTTCAATACATAATGACAGTTTTATTTTAAAAGGCTAAAAAATTCAAACCAGTTTGCTATGTAGTGTGAGAGTAAAGTAATAACAGGCTTCAGTTGTGCTAGCTGTTGTTTGTTTAGACTCAGGGAGGGAACAGATTCATAGGCTGCTTGGAGGCTACTTTGACTTCACAACATGCTGAACAATAATTTTACAACACAGCTATGGAAATGATTCATTGAGCAGTTCTTTATCTGACCCAATTTAACAAAGCTATTTTTACTGGCTGTATTCCTGGTTTTGGCACCTGTGAGAGAGAAGCTACGTTAAAGGATTTCCAAGTTGCCACCAAGTAGAGAGTGACACCTCGTGGCCAGAGCCCTCCGCGGTTGCTCTTCTGTTAGCACCTTTGTTGGGTGGTTGTTTGGCCTGCTCATTGAGGAACTTTGGTCAGTTACTCTTATCAACCAAACATTCACACTTCGGTTCCCTCGCAGGGAGGGTGGTGAATGATGTTGTACTTCCTTGAAAAGACAAGAGATTGCCCACACTGTTCTGGAGTGGTATAACTTGCTCTGATTGATATTTACATATGTATTTCTAAATATCAGAGTGTAGATCTCGTGGAAAACACAAAGCCTGCTTTGTGACTACAGAGCAAGTATGCCAAAGCTGAGCAAGCATAGCTACTTTTAGAAGGTCTTATTTCATTGGGGCTACAGGAGGTTTGAGACCAGAGATCTCAGGGTTGTGTGCTTCTTAGTTTGTGTCAAGTTCCCTGGCACATCCCTGACACAGTGGTTTCACAGTATTGGGCTTAAATATTGCTTAAAATTAATTTTGTCTTTTATTGGTGGTTTGGTTTTGGACTGTCTGGGTTGTGGTATGCTTTTTCTGTGGGACTTATTTATCATCCTTGGTTGCTGCAAGGACTTAGTACAGTTCATTGCCAGTATCTTCAGTGGACCTTTTTTCCCCTCTGTGGCAACTGTAGCTTATCTTCCATTAGAGATCATGGGTTTGATATGCTGTGTTGGGAAACGTTGATTGTGGAAGACGGTTGCTCAGTTGACCTTTCTGAACTAGACAGTTACTGCAAGGCTGCTTACGGAGGTGGTGCGAGCCCTGCTAGTCTGCTGGCAGATACCTGTTGATGGCTCTGGCTACTGCCAGAGATACATGGGAACATGACTCCTGAGTAAGACAGTGGTGACTGGGGGCAGCAGCAGTGATGCTGCTGGTGCTAAGCTGCAAATATTTTTTTAATGGATTTTGATTTAGTTTCCATTTTTTAGACTGTTACAAATCTTAGGATCTTGTTGCTTTCCTTTTTTTCCTTTTGCTGTATGCTTATTTTAATGGCAATAGTGTGCAAGAAATTGAACACGTGTCTTTCCCAATACTTACTGCAAAAATGGAGTGGAGAGCAGCGTGGTGGTAGCCATTGCACATTGGGTTTGACTACCAATACTATTGGTATTGACTGATACTGTTGTATTACCTGCAGAGGTAAATTTCCTCAATACACGGTTTGAGGAGGCAAAATAAATCAAGTACAAATGTTACCTGCAGGCAGCGTTATCTTCACTGTAATGCCAGAGATGGTGTCTTTCTTGTGTGCAGCCGGCCTTATGTTCATTTAATTTATTCTGAGAAAAAGAAAAAAGGAAGGACCTGCTCAGACGCGTGTTAACACCAGAGGTCGCTCAGTAGCTGTCGCTGAGCTGGGAAAGTCAGAGGCTGAAGAAATTGTATAGCAAGTGCAGTTTGTCTCTGTGCATGCGTAAATGCTTGAAAAGAATCAGAAAGCTTAAAAAAAAAAACCTTGAATGCAGGTTCCTGTCTTTCTACTGCTGTTGTCATGGCTGGCAAATTAGAAATTACGTGTTGCATCATATCTTCTAAGAAATGTGAAATTCTGAAACTCCAC
The DNA here is from genome assembly GCA_027925045.1 of Hypotaenidia okinawae. NCBI lineage: Eukaryota > Metazoa > Chordata > Aves > Gruiformes > Rallidae > Hypotaenidia > Hypotaenidia okinawae. The sequence goes on from BSDF01000007.1 coordinate 9,136,898, forward strand.
AACAACTCACAGCAGGTCTACCTGCATCCCTTTTACCACAGTGTCACAAAACACGAGTATTCATTCGTTCTTTTTCCTTCAGATGCTAAATATTGTTGTCATTAAGTTGGCTAATTCAGATCAGAAGGTATTTTTCCTGTGGGGCTACTACAGTCTATCTGTGCTAGTAATAATACTCCATAGGGTTGCCTCTGTATTGTTTGGGGTGGGTTTAACTTTTTTTTTTGTGGTGACTGTTGTATCTGTTTGAAATGTACAAGGGTAAAGAACTTCTAGGAATGGCTTTATTTTTCATGGAGCTCATAGATTATGTATGAGTTTAAAAAAATTCTATGTGCAATTATGTAGAGGAGTTCCTAGAATCCTAAATTCTTGAGGCTGAGCCAATACTTTCTGTTGCAATGGAAGAAGATATATGTCAGGAGTAAGATCAGGTTCCGAGGCTTGAAAGAGCAAGAAGGTAGCAGAGGATGAGGTATTACAGAAGGAGACCGAAAAAGATGGGTCAAAAGAGTAGAAGGGGTAGTGTAATACAGTGTATTTCAAAGAAGTCTTGGAAGTAAGTGACAAAACCAGTACCTTTAAAAAAAATTCATTCTTCAAAGTCTTGTATTTTATAAGATACTCAGGAAGAATACAATGATGCTGAAACTTCCGGAAGCATCTGAGCTTAGGCATCTGAAAATGGTTGCATAATTGGCTCTAGCAGAAACTTAACTTTGGCAAGTCGGGCTTCTTACTGAGCTGTTTCAATACATTGTGCATCCTAAAAACATGTATGTATTCATGTTTTATTCCCACCACATGCTTTGAGATTTTTTTTCTAATTGTCTTGTGCTTCTGAATGAAAATTCTCCCAGAAATGTTTCTGCACCACATTTCATATCTGTGTTAGTTCAAATGAAAAATGTGTCTGATTTCTGTGAAGAACCACGGTACTCTTCCTGCCTCTGGGTTGTTTTCTAGTGATTAATAAAATAGATATCCCTTTATCAGTCATCGTAGGGGTCATTTATTGTGTATTCTCTGTCAGTGGATTTCCTAGATAGGAAATACTCAATTGCTCTTTCTGCTCAGAATGTTTTGTTTGCATTAGCAATAAATAATGAATCACTTTGCAGATCAACCCTTGAAGTACTATTGCTATTTTGACAACTTGGATTAGCTAGTGCTCCTTCTTTTTATGAAGGTTTATCCTGCCAAGACATTCTTTGAATACTGATAATGTTGATCCTCTTGCCAGTATGGTTATGTTAGAAAGAGGTATTTTTCTTCTTTCATCACCATGTTCCTTGAAAGCATATTGAATAATGAGACAGCCAAATGGAAATAATTTACATGAGTATTCAGCAAGTTTATTTAAAGTTAACATTATCTGAAGGCGTGCTAAGAACATTCTGAAGTCAGCTACTGCTTAAACCGCGTCAAACCCTTCAGCCCGAAATGCCATGTTCTAGCCACCTGTGAGCTCAGGCTGTACTTCACTGAGGTGGTGTAGGGCTCTTCCCTGGAACAACAGTTTGTACACTCTGCACTGTTAAACAACAGTAGCCCTCGAATCAGTCTTACAAGCCACTGATGTTCCAGAAGTGCCTCTTGTGTGTTGAATACTTCCATTTTGTTGTAGTTGCCTTTATTCCACAAGTGCCCAAAACCTCTACCTGTTATAACCATTCCAGATATAATAGGGCCGAACAAATTACATCAACAGGTGGTTTAGATGGTGCCTGTGAGCAGCTCATGCTATACACAACTGGTCCACGTTTGGTGCAAAGCACAGGTGGGCCATAAGGAGACTCAATAAATTTTTCGGTTCCTGTTGAAGAAAAATCTGCATAAGGTAGTTTTTTTTTTTTTTCCCCCAGTGTTTTTCATTCATAATACTTTGAAGTCTTGGTCACACATAGTTCTACCTAGAACTGCATCTTGTTTGTTTCTTGAGAGAGGCTTGGGTCAGAACTTCTGGATGCAGGAGGTCCATTTTAAAGCTACTATTGTAACTGTGGATAGTATCCCTAAATTGCTGTTGTGGTTGGCTTTGACCTAAAGAATACCATCTCTTTTGGGTTTGGTTTGTTGTTTTTTTACAGTGTTTCCTCTTATTTCTAAAGTTAGATAATCTCCATCTATAGTCTGTATCCAATAGTCTAAACCCAGTTTGTTTTCTCTGAGTCATCTGTAATAAGTGTGGGGTTTTAAAGACAAAGGAAGTGCCTTAGGGTAAATTTAACCATTTTGAATAATGGGATTATACTTTGCCTTCATTCATTGTGCTTCCAAACTCTACTGTAGCTGCATTTATAAAAGAAATCTGCATTAAGCAGAAACAGCAGCACGTAAACTCTTCCTTGAGTTGAAAAGGCTACTCCAGTTAATGTAATAATGATAAATTAAGTCCGTCCCTAATCTGCGTGTCTTTAAATATGAAGAGGAATTATGCTTAAGAATCTGCAGTGCTCTGCAGCCAGCATGCTTTCATGCTGACCTGGAATATAGCTCAGTCTTTACTTCCACGCGTTGTTGAGTGGCTTTGCTAGGAAAGCCAAACAGAGAGTTAATTATGGTGTTTTTTGTGCTGAGGACACCTGTCCACTAGGAAATGCGCTGAGACCCTCAACTCAATTTACATTAGCCAGAGAACAGCTGCCAGATGGTAACTACTTTTGGTCACTACCAACCTGGCTGAATTTGAACTGGTGACCTAGAGGTGAAATGCTTTATATCCTATTACTAATTCCTTGAGGTTTCCAGTTTCTCATCCATCACTTTTTTCAAATGACAGCACAGCGTATGTCTGAAATCTCAAAACAATTACTGTTTCACATAGGCAGTGTGTGTTGCAGAATCTGAGATGTGCCTTTAGCTCTTGCGAGGCTTTCACAGTCACTGTGTACTTTAACAGTTAGCAGAAAAAGGGTGTTTCCAAAGCCACCCAGTTTTCGCTCTTCATTACCAACATACTTTGTCACAGTTAGGTGTGTTACATTTTTTAACCACAATTTTACCTTAAAAGGTAAAAATAGGCCTTTTAAACCTGCTTTTATTTAACTGGAATTCACTGTGGTGATATACATCCTTTGAATGACAGCTTAGGATTTGAAACTCTGGGTTTTGACAGTAGTTCAACTGCTTGGGAGGTTTTATTTTATTCTTCTGCTGTGGAAGCAGAATTTCTCTAAACACCCACAGCTGAATGTCTTGGGTTAAAGCAGGCAAAAAACATACAACTCTCTTGTCTGTAATTCTTGAAAGGCTCTGAAGACTTCTTATTACCACAAGTCCCTGGCTCCATATAGTAACTGTTAGCTCCTCTCCTACCTTACCTCCCAGCTCCTAAATCCAAGCATTTCTCCAATGCATGATGTGACGAAAGGCATTTCGTTGAGAGAGTGCTCTCATCACAAAACAGTAGTCTGAGCAGGAAAGATGTCAAAATTTGTAGGTTGAACAGTGCTGTGGAACACTGCTGTCTTTCAGCACATCCCCCTGGTAGCTGTGATGTCTGATGCCCACAGGATAGACAGGTCTGTTGGCTACATCGATGCAGGGAGAAGTGGTGCCTTGAGTTTCTCTACTGCATACCTTCACTGGAAGTTGTGCCACTGTCACTTATGAAATGGATGGGACAACTGATTCCTTGGGGGCAGGCATAAAATACATAGGGAAAATAATCACAAATATGTAGAGTTTTGCATTGTTTTTATTTAAGCTAAAATGAAAAACTGCTGTGATTTCTGCTTTCAAGCAAAGATTACACAAGAGTTTTCTCTTAGCACTAAGACAACTTACTGTTGGTTTCAAAACAAGACACCAGTTATGGCACAGAAACATGAAACTAAATAACATGAACGCTTTTCAAAGCTGGGATGCTGAAGGAAGTGGTTAAGACTTCGTCTTGATCTCTCCTTGAACTCAGCTGATAGGTTTGCTTTCAGTGCAGAGAGCGTGGCATCCCTTGCAACTGTTTTCTCTGTGCATCATAAGCAAAAGAAATGGCACATATTATACCAGGCAATGCCTTTCTGTTTCCCTTGGGCTTAATTCAAACTTAGGATATGGCTGCCTGGCTTTGTTCCTGTTTTCATAGGTTTTGAACAGGTAGGCAGCAACATTTTCAGTTACTGGAGCCTAATAAACTATTACGTTTTAAGTCAGGAAAGCTAAGGAACATACTGGCCTAAAGAGTTAACTATCTGTGGTGAGGTCTCAGATGCCAGGGTGACAGGATTTTTGAAGCATGTAAAACAAAATTAGACACTGAAATACAGTTCTCTTTTACAGAGCTAACTCGGGTTATGTTACCAACCTACAGTTCATGTACAGTGCTTGCTCTACTAGACTCTTAACCCCCTCAAACTTTATTACAGGATAAATAGCACAACAATTATAGCAAAGCAAATGGATAATTTCTGAGTAGTGGAAATCCAGATTTTTAAGTTACTGTCATTACGTAGTAATAAGGTAAATGGGATGAATCTGCTTAGCATATAGCATGATAGTTTTACTGAGGTAGCCACAGTCAGCAATAGCATCCAAGTCCCCAACTCTTAAGATTTTTCTTCTGTCTGTAACTGCAAATCATTGTAGCTACTGCTACAAGTTCTAAAATATGGAGGATAGTCAGGGACAAGCAGTGGCTGTGTTTTTTTTCTCTGTCCTTCCTTGGTGTCTTGAGGAGGTAAATCAGCTCTTACTCCCCTTCATGCCATATACTAGCGACCTCCATGGGAGGAAGAGGATGTGTACGATTTCTCCACTCTCTACACATTTTTCAAGGAGCCCTTCTAGGCTATGTGTATGCATCCTGAAATGAGAGAGGTGCCTGCTCCATCTGTGCTAGTGTGTTGTCATCATCTGCAGAAGTATGCATATGTCCTCGGGCTGGATGGGAGTGGAGAAATACGTACATACAGACACACACGTAGTTATCTTCTGTATCTGTGCAATAGATTTTATATACATTATGGCATTTTGTAAGATCTAGATCGTGTAATCCCCTTCAATGAAACAAGGAGGGAGGTAGGATATATTTGGCTAGCTCTAGCAAAACCTAAGATGGGCCATATGTAACAATATATCTTTGAGTAAGCTGTTTCTGCAGTGTCATCATACTGACTAGAGTCAGATTCTTCCTTGGCTCATCCTGGACACCAGCTTTATATGACCCAGAAAAAAAATATGGGGGTGTGTGTGGGGGGTGTGTATTTTTAGCTAAACTAAAGGGTATAAGCAAGGTTGAAAAAAAAATAGGGTATTGCAAGAACCTCATGGAAACAGGCACTTGATAAAATAAAATTCAACAGGCATTGTTTCTTTGGATAATTTTTTGCAATGCTTATTGATACATCGTGGAGAGTCTAGAAAAATAATTTTACCTACTAGTTATTCCTGTTTTGCTGCTTCATAATGTGCAGTCAGGGCTAAAAATGAACACACAATCTACCCTGTGTTTATATAGTGTAGAAGTTTGAGTTGCCTGGCCCCTTTAATGTATAGGCTTTAATTTAGCCTACAGTAGTAACTAGTTCTTGAAGCCGTACTTCCTACTATTAATACCTGGTAAATAGATGACTAGTTAAAAAATACCCCCAAACTTATTAACAGTGTCTGCTTCTGCTAAGTTTGTATTTAGTAAGTTCCTATTTTCCAAAGCTTTCTTAAAACCACCTTACCAAGGTGATCTTTTCAGTCTTCTGAGTGTCAGCCGTTCAGCAGGTCAAGCAGTGTAATAACCTTGTGTTAATCAGCAGCTAAGATTTATAGCTGTACCTGTGGCATCACACTAGTATAAGCTAAAATAAACAGCATGTTGTTTATATTAGTCATGTAACAAGTGTCTTTCTCAGTTTGGTCACATGCATTTAATTTAAAACATAGCCACTAAAGAAAAAATTGCTTGGCACTCTGTGTTTCCATTTTAAGTAATCAACTTTAAAATAGAAGCAGTACAGGATATGTTTTATAAGAGGAGCTCTAAAGAAGAGGACAAATTCTTTCATCACTCCCAAATGTCTTTGAGGAGATTTACAGCAGGTGTAGAGGAGAGAGCCCGGGAGGCGGCATGCTTTGGGCAGCCCTGGGCTGTCCTTTGCTGCTGCCTGCTGCTGAAGCATGATGGGGACTCTTCCTGCCAGGGCTGTGGACACCCGGCCCCTGGTTCTACTTGCTTCTTTCTCCTTGTCCCCTCTTTGTATTTGCTGCCCTCCCTGATGTAAATTGCCCTTTATGTTGGAGGGGCTTGCATTCACTGTAGCATGACCAACCTGTGATCCAGCGTGTGGAAAGGGTTGTCAGGCTGGTGTCAAGGAGGAGAGTTAATTGGGCAGGACTAAAAAGCCCCACTTCACAAATGTTGCAGAGTGCACGTGGAAGTAGAAAATGAAAGACTTGGTGAGTAGTTTTAGGCTCAACAGTCTCAAAGCTTTACAATTCCACCTGTCCTGTAGGAAGGGAATATCATTTTACAGGAGCACCGTGTTCTTCTGTGGAATTCACCCCTCAAGGGCAACAAATATCCCACTGGACAGGTGGAATTTTAAGTCTATGTATTGCATTTCTTGAGATCTGTATTCTTTTTCTTGTTCACCCTGCTCTCACCTAACATCTTGCACCAAAATACTGTGAACTCATTTTGAATTTATTGGACACCTAGCACTTACTTAAAACACCAATTTTAAATAGCACTGTAAGGTCAGTTCTAAAATGCAACTTGCTGTGTATTTTTTGTTTTCTTTTGTATTTGAATGTAGCACGTTGAAATATGCCCAGTCAGCCAATGGTCACAGAAATAGATACAACGTGGATCTGGATCTAGGAGTCTCAGTTGCCTAGAAGCAGAAAGCTAGCGAAGCAGAATTTGTTTGTTGTTGGTACATAGCAATAGAAGTCAGCAGATGCAGAATTAAATTTGTGGCTGTTTAGAATAGGACTTCTTGTTAGCCAGAGACAAAATTTCACTTCCCACAGTAGTTAATACTTTCTGTATATTTAAGTGGACTTGACAGGGAACTTCTGATGCAAGTTACAGTTCATACTACTTTAATATGTCTATTAAGTCTTTGCAGTAGCATTGCAAGATACGTAGCTAACAGAACCAGATACCTTTTTATCCTATTTTTGACAGAACTTTCACTAGTCAACCAACCACTTTCTATACAAATACTTCCTTATGAAACTGGTTTCCTTTCTAAGGCTTGTCATTAACCCAGAGTATCCAGATGAGAGCTGTGAATGGATATCTGAAGCCTGATTTCTATAGCAACAACCTATCTTTTGGTTATAAGTACCATAAGCATTGCACTACCCATCTTCAAATGTTGACCACCGTGCCAGAAACACATCATAAGCCCTCAATTTATATATTTGATTAAAACATAAAGCCTACAGCTATGTATCTAAGAGGGAAAGTAGTATTGATTAGTTCCTGACAGTTGCTTCAGGTGCAGAAGTCCAGGTTAGCCATCTAACATCCATAACTACAAGCTTTGCTCAATTTTCCAACTGCTACAAGTCTAAATACGTAATACAATGTGAGAAGACATGCCAAAAGGTACTATATCGTGTGTGTTAACCCTGAAAGTTGTGAAGGCAAGAGGTTCAAAGTACAGAATGTTACATATACAGTATGTGTGCAGTTGCATATGCATGTTCATAGACATGACTTGAGCTCAACAAATATAATGTCAAAAATTTGACTCTCTGCCATTTGTTTCAGGCAGTTATTTGGCAGAAGACCAGGGTGTCAGATCACAAAATGGCCTGTATGTCAGTTCTGGGAACAGCCGTTATGGGCAGTATGGTACCTTTTCAACACTGCTCTGAAGATCCTGAGGTGAGTTTAAACTTCCTTCTCCCAAATCCACTTAAAGCCTGTCAGTGAAGAGAGCTAAATCAAGATTCAAAAAGAAGTAAACTGGAAAAGAAAACATTATCTCCAGATTGACATCTGATTAATGCAGTTCATTCTATTACTGTCCTCTCTGTAAAATTAATGGGTTTGGTGATTGAAAATCCACTCCAAGAATCATCTTGTCAGGACTCATGTGGCACTGATCAAATGGCAGTAAAAACAGTTGTGATGACAAATGCAGAATTGCTGATTGCTCAGAGCTGTCTAAGTTGGGATTCCTGGCCCACAGGCAGGTTGTGCTCTGATTCATATCTAAGCATTTATAGTGATCTCATCCTTGAGGCCTCTTAGCTTTTATACTCTGAAGAATATACCCTTAATTTCAGTGAGGGGCACCTGAGCAGCAAAGAAACCATACTTGGAAGGCAAGTTATGCAAAACTTCCACTAAACATATATTTCATATTTTTTAAAAAGTAGTGCACTTAGCTTTCTTTGCCACTGTGGAAATTGAGGGAATTCCCTGTGAAATTTTCTTTTGTGTCATATAGTTAAAAAAAAATTATTCTGCTTCCATGCATGTGGGAGACATAAAGGGGAGTCCTACTGAATCTTCAAAGTTGTTTTTTTGTGTATCTTATAGTAATAAATCTTGAGCAGTCACATAGATGACGTGAATCGTCATCTGTAAAGTCAGAGTGGCTATTAAACACAGCTTTCTGTGCTGAATAGTAATAAAATCTAAATATATGTATGTATTAAAGTTTATTAACAGATTCAGACTTAAATCTGGAGTTTGTCAGAGTGCTTGTAGTATAGATATGCAGAGAAATGGGTGGGAAGCAAAAATGCTTCTTGCTGTTTACAAAACTTTAGTTGTTTATGTCTGAACAGATCATCCAGATTAATTTTTACCTGAATACAGACTGGATGTACCCCACAGGGCAAAGGCAGGGGGCTCAGAAGGGGACACGTGGGGGTATTTAGAAGGGACTAACTTGAAGGAGGCACTCAGGTTCTCACATTACCTCTCTGCTATATCATGAGGCATCCATAATCCTTGAATAGAAGTTGGGGAACATTCCATTTCTCTCTGTCTCTAAATAGTGTGTAAAATACCACGTGCATCATTTATAGGTGTATAAGTGATCCATGCACAAATCTACGTTCAGAAACCATGGGCACTTCCAAACTAAGCAGCCAAACACTATGAAATGGCAGAATGAAGGTTGTATGTGTAACCTTTTCTTCTGCCCTTGTGTGCAGGTATCAGGATAGGTATTTAATGGCAAGGCACATGCTGCTGCTTTTCCTTCCTGATAAGTCCGATCCTCATTCAGTGCATGGACCACAGGGCAGCTCTTTCATTCTTTTCCCTTCCTACTTGCTCATTGTGTGCCTTCATACTCCTCTGTGACTCTGAAGGCAAAACTAACATTCCTATAATCAACTTGGTAAGCTGCACCTTACTAACTACAGTTAGTTGAGTAACAGGTGATCCAGGGATTTTAAAGACTGGCCTTGTTCAAAGCATCTTCATTATAAGCACTGAGTGAAACAAGCTGACTCCAGAGTGTGCAAACTCAGAAGCTGCTAGTAAAATAGAAAGCTGAGAAAATGAAGAGCTGATGCAACTTCTTACATGTACAAAACAGGAACTGTGATGTTTGCATCCCCAGTCTTGTTAGTGGATCTGTTTTGGCTGAAGATTTTCACCCAGGAAATTTTCCTAGTCTCTTATCTTCTGGGAAAGAGCTAAGTACTTAAGAAAAACATTCTTCTGTTCACTCAACCAGGTATATTTTAATATGCATATATATTTGTTTTCATTAAAGTATTAACTTTGACAACTGTCGATCTAATTTAAAATACAAAATTCTGTAGTATTTTATATAACTTTTGTATAATTTTGTCCTTATACATCATATAGTTTTGTAACTAAAAATTCTAATAATTAAGACTAGTTTTAAAAACTGCTGCTAATTTTAATGAGCATACTGATATTCTACATGGCTTTAAATAGTATTAGCAGTCAGCCATTTCTAAATTTAGCAACTTCTTAAATGAGCTATTTAGAGAGTTTCAGTTTTGCTTTAATGTTGTTGGTATATAAAAAATATTGTTTGAAGTGAAAGACGTGCACAGATACTTGAACTAGAAAAGGAGCTCGAAGCATAGAGGAGGAACGTTCAGGAAGGATGTGCTAAAGTGGCCGAATAAAATCTAGAAGTGCTGCATGGTTCTTTCTGATAATCATCCAAGAGATACTTGACACCTCTTTAACTGACCAGTGGTGTTTGGTTATGTGCGACGTTGCTGCCCAGAACGCTCCAGCTTTAGCTCAGGATGCGTATTACAAGGTCAAGAGGGAATAAGGGAGCACATGAGCGGATAGCTGGCATGACGTAGATAAATGGGGAGGATAGGCCAAATCCCAGGGACTCTAAATTCCATTTCAAATGCATGATAATTTGGATTTTAGTAAATACAAGTGATTCTGCCAAAAGCAAAGCTAATGAGGTCTGACTTCTGCGTTCTGCAATCCACCCTGCTACCAGAACATTCTGCAGACTTTCCCATACCTCCAAAATCTCCATCTTCACGGTACCCCAGTATTCCCTCACCTGCTGATTTGGGCAAGGGGCAGTGGGGCAATGTGTGGCCTGGTCAGCACCCAGTGCTCACATGCTGATAGGTTCTGTTTTTTAAAAAGCTATAATGGCCTTTTTCTCAGTAAGGTCATTATCTTGAGGCTCTTCTCTCCAAACAGCTGTCAGTTATCACAGAAATTGTGGAAACAGAGTATCTTTGGGATTTCTGCTGCTTCATCAGATCGAGTTGAAATTGATCCAACTGCTTGATGGGGAGGTGGGGGGAATTAAGACAGGCAGCACGAGTCATTGGCCTCATTTTGACCTAAAAAAAAACTAAGCTAAAGAATCTCAACAGAAAAATCTTAAAGCTTGGAGATAATGTTAGGTACTGGAATCGAGTGGTTTCTCGAGGCCCTTGGCAGTGCTGTGTGCTCACAGGTTCGGCTGTGGTCTGTGAATTGTGGGTGCTCAGCACTCTTGAGAGTCAGATGATTTGGATACAGGTGGTGTAGGTAAATTTAGGTGCCCTGAATGAATGCCCTATGACAGGCTGTTTAAGGTGCCTTGCATGTAGAAAGGGAGGGACTGTATGTTTTGCGCTGTCCCCTCAGGGGTGGTTGAGTACTGCCTTCACCAGGTTGGGCAGCAGCACGTGCCTTCAGCCTGCACAGGGGTTAAGGGGGCAAGCCTACAGTCCTAAAGCTGACTGCCATTGTTCTTCACAGCAGACAGCAGCCTGGTGGGACTGGGAGTTCAAGTGGGAAATGTCTCAGTGAATTGATGAAGGAAAATAGATGCAAACCCATCTTTCTCAAACTCTTCTCTCCCCACACCGCCTTTTTTTTTAAGTGCTTCTGTTTTTTATATCAAGAAGCAACACATACATTTGAATGACTTGGATTCCCGTGCAATTTCATTTTTAGCATCTCATATCTAAAAGAAACCTTTCTGGGGTTCTTTTTGGAAGACCTTTGTACAGTTTTTGGCGGGTTTTTTTATCGTTTCAGATAAAACTTTCAGGATTTCTCCCAAAAGCTGAGTCAAACAGTTCTTTGACAAGCCTTTCAAGTTCAGAAAGGAGCTTCATTTTCATAAATAATCGTCCAGTTCAACAGAAGGAAATACTGAAGGTAACATCATCTAGCTTTTTATTCAAGGAATAGAAGCATTACATTGAGGACAGACACCTATGGAACTTACAGCCTTTTTCCCATATAACATGAGTATTACAGGTGAAGATGCTAGCATTTATAACAAACTTCTTCCTGGTGCCTCAATTCTGTTCTATTTGCTGTCACAACCACAGAGCTGGAGGTTATGTTTATGGCTTTTTAAAAAATAAAAGTGTTTTCAGATACTATATGCAAAAGAGCAGCATCCTTGATCCTTTCTTTGTTTTAGCCTGCAGAAATGCATCTGTGCAGTTTTCCACGAGGGAACTTTATGTGGGTCCTTGTAAGAGAATTCTTTTGATAATAAAGTTTTGCTTTTTGTCCACTTCTTGCTGTGGGCTTATTAGGCAAATGCACATACTTTCCCTTTAAATTTGTGTATGCATTGGATAAAAATGAAAGTGATAGTGCTGCAGCATTGACTACAGCTAGGTATTGTGTAGGCAGAATTTGATACTCTCGGGTTACTCACACTGCTGAACCTTGTAGCACCTCACTTGGAGCAGCCTGGCTGTCCTAGTCCTTGCCCAGAAAAGAAACGTGTATGTGTAGGTTTTAAAGTGGGGGCAATGAAGTAGTTTTCAGTTGGCAAGTGAAGGGTTGTAGATGTAAACCCTGAACACTCAGTGACAAATACAGTTAAGACATCTCCATGCAGTATTTGGTGTGCCTGGTTCTTCTGGGAGTTCAAATCTCAGCTTAAATCCTATGACAGACACGGCTTTTTAACTGGAGCAGAGAGGCCTAGATTCCAGGTGGGATTCAGAGTACTTTCATACATAGTAAAAACATGTTGTCCAGCATTTAGGGTTGTTCTTGTAGTAGTACAAGCGACAAGACAGTATTTTACTGCCTTCTGGTTTTGGTTTGTTTGGTGCTTTTTTCTCCTCCTCCCCAGTGTTTTAATGGGGTTTTTTTGGCCAAGTGTGAGTAGCAATACACCTGCAAGAATACATTTTGATGGCTTTGGAAAACAAGCTGTAGATGACTGACTTTTACCTCCAGACTATGTATGGGGAAGAGGTGCCTTGGACCTCTTACTGCTACAGTTCAGAGCCAGCTGAGGACAGGCTGTGTGAACATTAAGGTTAAAATAACTTGAAAATATTTTAATAAAATTAATGCTTTTTAAACTAGATTTGAGAACTAAAGATGAAGTAGAAAAATAAAGTCTAATCTGCAGCAGCTTTTAATTTTTTTTTTACACTTTACATATTTTTGTCTCATTAATGTGTTTTCTCCAGTATGTGTGTCTGTTGATACTACAGGGAAGTACAGGGTTCTTTATATGATCATTCTAGTTAATGAAACCAAAATTCTGAAACAAGTTTGTAGCCTTTTGAAAGAGTTCTTGGGAGGTTTATAGAGAGAACAGTAAGGGCAAGCAGAGTTTGAGGAAAAATTGTAAATTTATAATTGAATTAATAAATAGAATAAATCAATCCTGTTGTGGGAAAAGGGCAAAACTGTGGTGCAAGGGCTACTTACTCAAACAGATTTTATTTTCTCTGAAAGAGACAGCAGTGTAGTTGCACACTGTAAGGTTTTCTTTAAAAAACAAATAAATAATAATGATTGTGTTGACTGAGGAAGTATGTATTAGAGTTACAGTGTGATCAGTACAATTGCTCAGAAGGCCACAGCAGCTACTATTAGTGTTTTGGAATTGGTTTCTTTTTACTTAATTTAGCTGTGAAGACATGGAAACGACTAATAATTGCTATTTTGGTGATTATTCCAGTGTACTTGTGGACCCACAAGGACCTGTTTAGCATTCCTTTAACTTAAAAAATGCTCCAGCAAAAGCAACAAACCAGTTAGTTTTTTATAATGTTAAACTTTGTTTCTGTGCATTTGTGTCTAATTTTCCTGCCTTTACTGACATCTCTGTTCCATCAACCCTGTAGTTGATTCGACAGTACTACAGTGTGGTGACACAGAAGGACAGCACTCGTTTATATCCTGTTTTCTTTTTGAATATCACTGTACCTGCTTCTGCTGTGGATGTGAATTTAACACCTGATAAATCTCAAGTTTTACTGCACTATAAGGTAACTAAGGGTTTGATGTGGTATTGAGTTGTCAGACTTCATTATGCAAGTATAATAAGGGCTTCTGGGAGTACTGAAATGTTTGAAAGTAAACGGTGCCACAGATTATTTATTTATTTTTAAATTATGTGATACAAGACTGTTTTGTTTGAAACGTAGTGAGTAGGCTAAGTGAAGGGCTATTCTAAATTATTTTCCCAGTTGATTTCAAAGATCGCTTATACACTGTCAAATATCACACACATAGAATCACACAGAACGTTAGGCGTCTGTGTGTGTCGCTTTTGTATTTGGATGGCATTATAGTGAGAGAGGCTAAGTGAGGTTATGGTGTGTCCCTATGTAAATCTCATCCTTAATTTCATAATTATGCTAAGTAATCACTTTTTTAATGCCACATATATTAATTTGGGGTCAAGGAGAGGGAGTTGATTTCTGGTCAAAATGTTTTGCCATTATGTGTGTAGATTATTGATGACATCACTATTATAAGTTTCAGGATAACCTGTTAATACTATCAAAATCTGAAATTTAGACCATATATGCCTGTATTTTAGAGGCTGGTTAGTGATAAATTTCCATAAACTTAGTTTGGCATATTAGCACCTTGTGTGATAAGTATAGCCACAGCAATTAAGGCTACATAGGTAAGGTGATTAGTCAGAGTGAATGTAGATAGTCCCACAAGTATGTTAATCCTCTTTTTCACTGGAAGTATTTCTATTTGTGTTAACCTTGTAAATTTTCTGTCTGGTAAGTGTCACATCTTCTTTGAAAATTAAGACAGCATTCTCACATTTGATCTAGTTAAAATTTTTCCTTTGCTGTTAGAAAAAGGGTTGGGATTTGGGGGGCTTGTTTGTCTTTGTTTTAATTTTGGGGGTTTCTTTTCTATTTCCATCATTAGGTGCTACAAGATAGTGCTCTAAAAGCACCTACACAAACACACTTCCATTAGATCGGATGTTTTTGGTGCATCTGTCTTAACTATGAGCTTCTAACTACATATTGTTTGGTAATAGCTTTACCCAATACTGGTTTAAGCAGTCAGTACCCTGGTATAAAGCAAGCTGTTAATCAGTTTTGCTGTGTCAGAGTAAAAAAGTTAAGCAAAATGTCTATCACAAAATAGCTGAGGCTAAAGGTGTGTGGTTTGGTGTGTTTTTGAGTGTGTGTGATCAACTGAAATGCAGTAACCTGTCCAGATTTGACTGAAAAATATTCTGAATAGGACCACTTTGTTGCTTACTCCATATTCTCAGTATGTCACTTACATTTTCAGGTGTGCTTGTGTGTGTAGCTTCTCTGTTTTGGTTTTGTTGGTGGGTTTTTTATGGGTTTTGTTGTGGTTTGGATTTTTTTTTTTCCTAGGAATCTGTTTTACTTGCTGTTGAAAATGTGTTGAAATCACTGTATGGGCCACTACCTGCTGCAGTCCCTGGTGAAAGTAATAAAACAGATGTTACCTCAGAAGACATGTTTGTTTATAGAACAGAACAAACAGATGTGGTTGTTAATGAAATAGGACCATCTGGAAACGATGATCTACATGCTCATACTTCATTCCTTTCATTCAGCACTGATGTGCAAAACTGTCAAGCAGGAAAAAACACAGAGATCTGCTTAAATCATCAGACGTTTTGTGGTGATAATGTACATAGTTCCCTGGACAAAGAAGAGGTTTCTAAGAGTGATGCCTTTCCAACCAGTTCCTTAAATTTATTGTGTGAGGAGGAATGGAATGGGCAGAATAAAACTGGTATTCAAAGTAAGTGTGTTCCTGTGAACCTCGAGTCTAAAAAAGCTGATGAGCATCTTTTGAGTTGTGCTAATACTGACACAATAGAAAAAACTAAGGAAGCTGTAGTCCCTAAAGACTTACCTGAAATCTCTGCTGATGAGTGGAGTATGGGAAGCGGATTTAAAAACCCTCTCGGAGACAATGTGGAACCCGTTAAGATTTTGATTCCTGAAGCTGGAGGAACAGTTAATAGGCAAAGCGAACGTACTGGTGAACAAAGCGGTGATCCACAGACCTCAAATCAAAGTATAAAGAAAAGAAATGTGATAAATGATAAATTTGGACGTGTGACGGCTTATGACTTAATTAGTAGTAGAATAATAAAGAAAGCCAAGTCTGCGTTTGGATTTTTCACTGAAGAATGTCGTCCAAAACTGATAGCTGATAATCCAAAGTCCAGCATGGAAGCCATCCTGCTGAAAATTGAAGAGCAGTGGAAGAATTTGAACGAAGAGGAAAAAAAGAAGTAAGTTTTTTGACTGCCTTGCTTCTAAAGCTAGTGGTTATCAATGAGTCACCTGCAGGGAGTTAACGAAAATTTTCCTCCCCAGTTGTTTATGAAGAAGCAGAACAGAAAATGATTTTTGGCTTTTCACAATCAGCATCAATATTGAGAGCTGCCATCTTCTGCTGCTTACAGGGGCACGCTGGTGATTTGAGTTACGCATTTTGCCACTGCCCTGGCAGCCGTTAGGTAGGGACAGATTTGCTGAATTGTTATTTAGAGACAGCAGGTAAGAAAATGTACTGTTTGAATCCTGCAAACCTCTATTTTCTAAGGGCTGCCTGTATATTGGCACTCCTGTCTGTGAAAAGCAGCATGACAATGGATGAGGCACCATATAGTTCCTCCAGAGCTTTTTTCAACCAGCAGTTCTTTTATTACTACAAAGTGAAAATTCTTTCTCAGAATGTTTAGCACTTAAACATTTGGTAAAACCCTTTCCTCTAAATTTAGTACATATCCTAACCCAGACTACCTTAGAGTAGTATTTATAAAACCCAAACAAATGGCACTAGGAATTTCTTTTTCCCCTCTAAATAGCTATTCCAGTACTGGTTCAGAGAGTATAGTACAGTTTGAGTTTTAATCTGTTTCACTTGAAACGAAATATCTTTTGAGATTACAGTCTGAAGAGATAAATCAAGTCTTTCTAAAATGAATTCTCACTAAATTTTTGAGATCCATCTGCAAGTAAAGGAAATAGTTTAGCCTAATCTGGGGCAAGGCTTGGGTTAGTTAGAATATTAGGGACACGTTGTCCTTTATGTGAAACTTAGAGTATGGTGGAAAAGGAGTTAGAATAACAGATTTTGAGCCCTTGTAAGAAAGTTTAAAAGAAAAGGAGGTAGCACCAAACCTTCCATGACTTGGTAACTTTATAAAAGAAACAATGTAGAGCATCATAAAAATGAGGAAAATAGAAGTAGTTCTTCAGTGGTTTTGCAGGTAATCATTTGAATGTATATTGTGATTTGTAGCAGGAAGTTTGGGAAATGAAATTTCCGTTCTGGAGGTCAAACCCGTTGAAAGTTTTGTGAAAAATGTGTTTTCTTGTGTTATGGAGGCAAGGAGAAGGAATTGAAAAGGACTACTGAGAAGGAAATTATACTGGCCAAACCAGTGTAACTTTAATGATTTGCTCAGGAGAATGGTAAGAAAGAGAAGCTGTACATGTTGAATTGCTGTTAATACATCTGGTTTTTCCTTGAATTTCTTGGAAAACATCTGCAGCATTCTGAATACTGGCTATATCAGAGTTAAGTAAAACCTTTTCATAGTAAAACCTTTTTATCTCGCTTCTGATTTACGTAATTTGAAGCTCACTACGCAAGCAACGTGATCACACAACCACACATGAGAGAGTCCTTTGTCTCTGTGTTAGCAGAAATATTAATGTAGTAGTAGAAATATACTCCAATTATATTCATGCTTGTAATGAAATGAAACAAAAGGTTCTGCCAGCTGTTTCAGAAAATGTTAATTTGCTCTGCTTTAGCTTTTGAGATTTCATGGCTGCTTTCCTGGTACAACTGTTATGTTTAAGAGTGTGCCTACAGATTAGCTTTGTATTAGTTCAGGAAGGAGACCTCTCTGTTAATGAAGTTTTCCTTGTATATAGGACTGAGTGCACTGTGGTCCAGTGGATGTTAAAGTGGTAGAAAAAATTGTCAGTACTTCTATGCATGCATTTCAGCTTTAGTGTAACCTTTTTCCACTTTTAATCTTCTAAAATTGCCTCAGAAAATAACAAATAGGAAGAGATGAGTGCATATCTCCAAGGCAGTAATCCATAAGAACTGTTGTATGTCTGGCAGAGAACATTAAGTCCTGCCTACCAGATAATCTGGATAAATTGGGCCACCTAGAGGTAACAACAAATGTATATACAGCAGGAGAGCCAACGTGCCTCAGGTCTACTGAGCATGCTATACCTCCAACTTCATGCAACCCTTCTGGCAAGACACTGCTCTTCCTGGATGCTAGTCCTCCATCCTTCTGTAGTGAAGTCTAACATTTATGTTAACAATGGTGTGCTTGGCTTCAGCATCTCTGTTTCTCTCTGTGGCTTCTCCAGCAGGTCTAAATGAGTTTAAATCCCTTTTGGGAGCAGTACGACCAACAGATGTCTCATAGTGACATAGGATAGCCTTTTCAAAACAAGCCAGCATTTATTACTCAACCGGAATGTGAAATGTTATGGTCTTTAGGTTATAATAGAAGAGGAAAGCTTCCATGCATGTCCATGTTGGCAGCATCATATGTCCCCCTGCTTTGCAAAGCCAGGATCTAATTTCTTGCTCTCACTCTGCTCTTACTTAATACAGCTTGTTTGTGTTTCTAGCCTTAATATTTCTTGTGTGTCAGGCTCAGGTAGGAGTGGGAGAAATCCCTCCAGGTGCCATGACAGTGGCAGCAGAAGTTATCCTGAAGATACAGGAAAGGTTCAGAGCCACAGCCATGTCATTGTGAGGCCAGCAAATTGCCTTGCTAGTGTTCTACAGCAATTCTTCATGAGTACATTTGTACCTTGAAAGAAACATCATTTCAGGTAGTGTGGCCTTTCCTGTCTGTTAGCAGGTGAGAGTGTGTACATAAGGCAGTCACTGGAGGCTGGTAGTACCTAGCTCACGTGTGGTAGCTTTTTATTGCCTGATAAACTTTCCATGCGCCCCGTGGCTTGTGCATGTGCATATGCATTATTTGCAACTCTCATACATTAAGAAAAACTGCTTGCTTAGCAATTCCATACAAATTCCTCTTTACTAACTTTTTAGTTAAGGGGGGTTCTCTTTCCTTTGGATGGCGGTCATTTGGTGGTACTGTCTGGTCACTGGCTATCCATTGTGTCTCTAGCCAGCTCCAGTCACTTCCTGCCAGATATTAGTAACGAATTAATATTAGTATAGTATTAATAAGTGGTATTTGTTGCTTGTCCCCAGCATTGATTCAATTATACAGTAGTTCCATTTTGTCCACTGCTTGGAAACAGTGCTAGTAACTGAAACCTATGCATTTCAGATGGTGGCTGTGAAAAGCTGATACGGCCAATTAATATCTTTTTTATTTTCTTTTTCACAGAGGAATGGATAGCTTGAGTTGATTGGCTTTCATTGTGTGACAAGGTGGATGCTAAGATGTACTGCGTTCAAAATGGGATGCCTCTCTGTTCTGACCACATGAATCTGTACAAGTGGTTGTCTCCAGTCAGAGTTCGCTCCAGATAGTTAAATGCAGATAGTCTTACTTGTCTTGTGAGGTCTGAGAGACCTAATATTGGAAGGGTTTTGCTGTAAGCTAAATGTTTTGTTTGGGTTTAAGGAAGTGAAGGGGAAAATGATAGTCACAGGTTCCGTTTTTCTAGTGAAACCAAAACTGCTTTTGAAATTAGACTTGACTCCAGTCTTCCACTTCCTTCCTTACACCCAGTTCTGCAGATTCCCTTGGCTTTAACTTTTGTAGCTTGAGGAAAGAATCCTGAATTCACAAAGCAGAGAAGAAACTGGTCACGTAGTGCTTGTTGATGATGCCTCTTCTGGGAGGATTTTTGGAAAGGCAGAGGTGTTTGTAGTTTGTAAACCTGCTGTTTCCTTTGATTCTGAACAAATCACCCACAGTGAGGCATACGAATTCGCAAAACCCTTATAATCAAAGATTGCTAGAATTTTTCTGGTAGCCTGTAGCAACAGGCAAGTTGGACTTTCTTTGAAAGTGTTTTTGGTTTGGATTATCAGCATATCACTGAAAACTCAGTTCTCTTATAGTTTAATATTCTCCTGCATTACAGTTGGGTCTATTCAAAAGCAAAGTATTGATCAGGTCAAAACTATAAGTGTATTTGGGGTAAAAAAAATTTCTGTTCTGTTCATCCATTCATTTTAAAAGTAGCAGATGTTTTTTATCTTAACATTTACTCCATATTTTCTAGGACATGATTTATTGCAAGAATCTACTTAAGCTGACTTTTTTAGTTAACTAAATATTGGTACCATATGTGAATGCTAACACATCATAATTAATTGCAAATGGTGACCCTTTTGTTGACCTTAATTTTCCAGCATGCATACACATAATTGAATCAAACTGTTCCAGCAAGTAGCAATAAATAAATATGACCAGCTAGAATACTTACTTCCAATGCTTACATATGATAGCACTACTTCTTTTATTGAAGGTAGGACTGGTTGGAATTACCTGATAGAATTCAGAATATCAAATAGGGGCAAAAAGAGGGAATTCAGCAAATCACTCCTTTGGTCTTCAAAAAGTAAGATTGGTATGTAGTGTGCAAGTATAAAAGTTTAGCTACCTTCCTGACATCTGCTGACTAAGAATCCATTCAGGTTGTAGAGCTTTAGTATGTAGTCATGTTGTAACTATTGAGCATCTAGGAGTAGCTCACCGAGTACTTTGTTAAGAATCTGTGAGTGAGTTAGTTGCAGAACTCTGTGGTAATTGTGTCTATGCTGTATTCTCATGCTTTATATTTGTGGTTCATTTTAGGCCATTTGGAGTCAAGTGTACTAATTCATTAGCCTAGGATTTGCTTGATACAAAGTTACTTAGGCTCCAGACTTACAGCAAACTGCATGGACTCCCCTTGGGTTCTAGTAGAGCTCTAGTTGCTTAAAGGGCTTTGCAAATTGGGCTTTGAATATGCTTGGGGCAGAACTTCAAAACTATGTATCTGATCTGATTGTGAATTAGGGTTAAACAGGCCCCTCTTTGGGACTGAGGTCAAAAGCAACCTGCTGTAGCTCTTGGTATGATGCAGTCTACTCTTCCCCCTTGAGTAACTCAGGTCTTGCTGGCTGTCATGATGAAGAAAAATTTCCAACTTGCTATCTTCATGGGCTAATACAATAGGAGCACTTCCCACCACTGTTGTAGTACAAAGCTTACTGATGTGCTGCTACAGTGAACCATGGGGTCTGATGGAATGGATACCTTGCCTTTTGTTTTAGTATGTTAGGAGTTAAAGCTTGGGTTTTTTGGTCTGATTATTCTAGTGATTTTTTTTTTCTCATTTAAGTTATGAAATAAAAGCTGCTAAAGACCAAGAACGGTATGACAGAGAGGCCAAGAAGGCTGTGGAACAGGCAGCACGCCAACCAACGAAGGAGGCAGAGAAAAAGAAACCCAAGCTGAAGAGTCCCCCGTCTGGCCAGCAGAAGCTTAACAAGATGCTTAATGTTCAGATTGAAAAGTGGAAACCTCAGCCGCCTGCGAAAACTGTGACAGTGCCTTTTTCTCTGAGTTCCTGTAGACATTACCTGCAGAGACAGCAGAAAAATGATTCAAATGAACATGAGCTTTTCCTGATCCATCGTCAGAGTTTTCCTGATGTCTGGATATTTGCTACTGAAAAAAAGTTAATGTTGCTGAATCCATATAGATTGGAAGAAGCTTTGCTATGCAAAAGACTACTGATGAACCATAAGCTTCCAGTAGAGAAACTGGACAAACCAATTGTGTTAACAGACAGGTATAGTACAATGGAGCAAAACTTTGTATCTTATTTCAAGTATCATTTGATAATGATTTACAGAAAAAGCTGGTATCCCTGTTTGCTAATTATGTGATTATTTTCTGTGTGGGCATTTTATTTTCTGTAAGTACTGATCTTTGTTTTGTGTACAAAGAAATTATAGTAGCTATAGTAATGAGCAGGCCTGGTCATGCTCCAGTTGTAATAAGTGTGAATTTTGACCAGTTTCATCAATAGTGCTGTGAAGACAAATTTCTTCCTCCAGAGGAAAATTTAAATGCTCCACACTCTCACAATTTCACTCTTTCTATCCTTCCCTGATGGATTATGTAATTATTATTATTACATGCCTAGACCTGGTCACTCTTTAAGAAAATACTGGCTGTTGTAGTTTTTCAGGCCAAGTATTTTTTCAGAATACCTCTAAAATTTTTGGTCCCTTTTCATTACTTCACTTTTTTCCTTGATTTTTCTCACAGTTCTAATTTTCAAATTAAGGATTTTGGCTCTTTAACCTTTTGGGTATTTTTTTTTTCTAGTCTTCTTGGTGGATCTCAGTATATGGCTGCTCTTTATAAAATGCAGAAGGATTCCCAGAGTTTCAGTGGATCGGGTTATTTGTCAGATCCAAGGCTCATAGCAAATGGATTCCAGATAAAAGTGATAGAAGGTACGATGGCTCTAAAATCCTTTAGTGATACTGGATCTTGTTTCTTCCAATGTAATGATTTAAATGACACTTAATGTAGAACGTGTTACTCTACATCACTTTACCATTTAAAGCATTAACATCCTCTATAATCTTCTACATACAACACCAAGTAACGGAAACTGGTATTTGAACAGAAAACTTCATAGTATTTCAAAGAATTTTCTGAAATTCACATTGCCTGGCTTGTATGTTCTCTTCTCAAAATTATGGATGTCAGTATTCTTAATTGCTGTTGTGAGTGAATTTGGATTAAACTGATGAGACTTCCTTACTCTAGACAGCTTCTTCCAAGGTGATACTACTTGCAGAAACCTCTGTATGTGCTTTAGCTGATGACTCCTCAGCTGTTGAGGAGGTCCAGTAAGGAGCTGGATCTGGTTATTGAATGACTTTCCTATCGGGGTTGTAACACAGAGCCCAAAGCAGCCAGTAAAGAGGGGGATTTCTCCAGCAGAATTCCAAGAAAAGCAAACGTCTTTGGGGGTAGTACCTAGCTGACAGCTCAGAGAAAAGATTCGCTATAAGAGCTGTTAGAAATGCTATAGCTTCATGTGTTACGGATCCCCACATATGTATGGTGATGACAGATCTACTGTAACATATGGGATCTTGTAAGGGTAGGTACAAAAATGGGATGTTGAGCAACTCCTTCGGTCAGAGGCTGGCTCTCAGGAGGAACAGAGCCTAAGCTGGTTTATTTACTTGAACCATGCACAGCAAAACCAAGGAAACTTCTTTCTCACTGGTTCAATCCATAGATAAAGAGCAACGCATTTGTAGAAGAGGTGTTCATGGTGATAATCTTAGATTGAATCATCAGGGGAATATAGGGTATATTTTAAGCAGCAGCTCTTAAAAGGTTTATTCAGACTAGCTGATCAAAAGCTAGAGGAAGTCTATGGTATGTCTGGTAGAAATCTGGTAGAAAGGGGTTGTTGCTTTGCCTTTTTGCTCACATACTTTTTTTCACCTCCCAAAATCTAACTGATGTAAACTGTATGTGAATAAACTGAATCTGAGATTTTGAAGACTCCGTCTAGGCAGCAATGGAAGAGAGCAGTTGACTGGCAGTGTGGAGCTGGGGAGTTTTAAGATAGCTTGGTTAGTTTAAGAGCAGAATTGCCCAACATAACAGCAAGGGAAACAGTGCGTTAACTGGGAAGTAGTAACCATCTTCTAGTCCTGTGTTCCAAAGCATGTAAAATGAAGGAAAATGAGTCTTGTGAGGAAACTCTTCTCATTTAATTTACAGTTACTGAAAGTAAGTCTTTTTTTATATACCCTGTACAGGTCGATGCACTGTGGTTGTGGACTCAACCAGTACTGCACAGCTAGCCCATATGAAGGATGGAAATTTAATTCAGTCTTGTATTTTAACTAGTAGAATGAAACGTTAATAACATCTGAGGCTTGTCAGTCATGTTTATAAGCTTCTGCTGATGATATTACAGCAGCTACAGCCTCTGTTACTAAAAGCGCATACCACTGCAGATGAAGGTAGAAGTACCAGCAAACAAATGGAATTTTTCCCAGCCTTTTTTCCAACTGGCCCAAGGATTTTTACTTAATACTTCATCAGTCTCTCCTTTTTTCTTTTTTTTCTTAAATTCATCCCTCAAATATGCTGTCTTCTGCAAGTAGGCAACTATCTGTTACAGCTACTTAGTAAAGCTGATCATTAGAAACATGGGTATTAATATTAACACTCCTTACATGCCCTTCTTTGGGAATTTCACTATGCAGTTTGAGGCTCTTCAATTTATAGATTATTTTATAACCTTTACAGAAAGGGAGTGATTTGTCTCACACCTGGGTATTCTGTAGGATTTCTCTGCTTCGAGACAAGAAGTTTGTCTCATAATACATTCTTCACTATATAGAAATGTGTTGGGGTTTTTTTGTTGGCTGTCTGAATTCAGTTTTTTGAAACTCAGACACAGCCTGAAAGGGGTGCATTCAGATGTTGTTGAACCGGAAGTTGCCTCAGAAAAGTTTTCTTTCTTTTTGGGACGGGGGTTGCTGTTTTGCATGGTGGGTGACAAAGGCCCATCTTGCAGTAGGAAAGTGTCCAGAATGCAAATGTGCGCTTAACCCACCATAGCTGGAGTGTTTCACCGTAGCAGCATCCATAGGAGCATACATGAACCCCACTGTCTGTCCTTTTGTAACTAATTCTTCCTAAGTTTCTGTGTGAATCAGAGCAGTCCTAGTATTTCCTGTTTCTCAACTAACACCTCTCTCTTGCTGTCAAGGTCCACTCCGAGTATATGTGAAGGTCTACACTTTCTTTTGGGATTTCAACCCTGACATGGTCATATTAGATATCCTGTTCTGAATGCTGGTTGATTTCTTGTTAATAGCCACTAGTGTGTGGCTTCCTCTTTCATCCTGGGTTAAGAGTTTTATTTTTTATGGTAGAAAATTTCCTTTTTCTGACAGAGGCATCCTATTTTCTGTCCCAAGCAAAAGTTCCATTTCTTTAGCTTTGCCTTTGCCTGTGAATGTGGTATTTCTGGTAATTTCTTCTTGGGAAGTAACAAGTCTTTCCTGTTGATCCATGCGGACAAGTCTGTGTGCCATTGATAGTTTTAAGATCCCTTGCAACACAAGAATAAAGGAAAGTTTGATGTTTGGCAGTTTGGGCTGCAGAAGAAGAGGCTTTCCTTGACCCATGGTGATCTCTGAAGAGGACTGCCAGTCTAGTAGGTTGCATTGATTATTTTGTTTTTAAATCTCCACACACATTCTGCCAAAGGAGAATGACCCTAAGTCTTGCTGCCCGTTATATGTTAAGTCTACTCATAATAGTCAGATATTAACTTGGAATGCAAGACCTCTTGCTTTGGTATTGAGTACTTCACTAGTAGTGTTTCCTAGGTGAGTATAATCGCTTTAATAGAGGACCATAGATTCATTCCTTATTTCCTCTTGGTGTGGGGAGTGTTTTATAGGATTGACTATTTAATAACAAAAAAATCTGAACAGTTCCCTTCATTTGGAAGGTGATGTTGGTAATTCCCTTGTTGCATTAGGGGTTGCATCTCAACTGGTCGTTGTAAAGATGCAGCTTTGCAGTTTAAATTTTTGTCTTTTGGCAACTTACGGTCCTGAGGAACTTGTTATCAAGGTATTGGTTCTAATAGTTTCTTACTTTGAAAAAACATCCAAACCAATCCAAATTCCTTTTTCCAGTGACTTTGCTGTAAGAGACAACTTCACGTATTGGATGCAAAAAAAAAAAACCAAAAAATTCATTAGTCTTTCACTAACCTTGGTGGGTCTTTGGATTAATACTCAGAAATTCAATCTCATTCCTTCACAGTGCTTAGAACTCACAGAAATACAACTACACACTTTAATGGCCAAGGCCTCTTTACCTACTGGGTGGTTCTGAATTTTTGTTACTCTAACAAGCTATCATGAGCCTGTCAGAGATGTAGCATGAACATGCCTCTCTGAACTCCGTGGCACCGTGTGACACCCAGTGCACAGGCAGGCAGAAATCCACCTGTTTCTGCAAGGCTGGGGTGTCTTCCCAGTGTTCAGTTGGGAATTCTGATATCTGTCCTAACTCATGCCTTCTGTTTTCTTTGCTTTGGCAGGTGCTAAACAACATCTGTATAGTGATACCATTTTCTTCTCATTCTCCTCCCTCTTCTGGTCTACTTGCTTTGTTGCAGACACTTTTCTTTCTTACTGAGGAGCTTGTCCTGCTGATTCTGATATGTTTCTGATCCCACAGTGTGGTGGGTTGACCCTAGCTGACGACCAGGTGCCCCCAAAGCCACTCTATCACTCTCTCAGCTGGCCTTCTTTTTCTCTCCTTAATTGTTATTGCAGAGGCACTACTACTGTTGCTGATTGGCTCAGCCTTGGCCAGCATCAGGTCTGTCTTGGAGCTAGTAGGCATTGCTTCTGTCAGCTTCTAGCAGCTTCTCACAGAAGCCACCCCTGCAGTCCTCCTGCTACCAAAGCCTTGCCATGCAAACCCAAAATGCATGGACACCAAGACTGATACACTTGACCTCAGCTTGAGCATTGCGAGTATTTTTAGTAGATCAGTAGTAGTAAAAGGCAGTTTAGAGTTGAGATGTTGAACCAGTTCTAACTCTCAGAGTTAGAATTGGGCTGGCTTCTGGTTCTTTGGTGGTTTGGTTTTTTTAATCAGAGATTGTCTTTTATTTTTTTTTTAATAACAGAAACCTGTCAACTACTTACTTGACTTATTCCCTTAAAGGGTTAAATGTTGCATTATGTTAGCCTTGTATTTTAAAGGTGTTTTTCTTGGACGACTCCTAGTAGGTTTTGGAAAGATTAATTAGGCCTTTTCTTTGTAACAAGGACTTAGTTCTACATGGGGTTTCATCCTTGTTCTGTCATTTTGGTAGGGAAAGTGAACTTCTCCTGATGTTTTCCTTTTTCACAATGCAGCCTTTGTTATTTTTACAAGAGTGCAAGAGTTTCATTTGAGGGGAAGTCTGTCCTTGGAGAGATCTCTTTGTAAGACAGGAATATAGTCTACTTCTGTTCCATATTGTACAGACTGTAGTACTGCGGCCAAAGCTGATCCAAGTGTCCTATGTTTTGGATGCACCTTCTCTTCTGTTTTGGTAGACTAAGATCTGTAATGTCTCCTTGCTTCTCTTTATATTGACTGCTCAGCAGCCTAAGGACTTGTCAACCAGATTTTTCTCTGGATAGCTGACAATGAAAAACATGTTGTGAAATAGCTCAGAAAAAGCTTCTTGCTGTAAGTATGTCAGGCAAAATCAATGGTTTCTTTGTGGAATGTGCCAGTTGTTGTGATTTGCAAAGCTGTGACGCTGAGCTCCAGTCCATCTTCCACTGCCCTCCCGCCCCCTCATGTTCTGGCCTTACTGAGGCTTCGAGCGATGCTACCTTTGGGAGAGCTATCTGTTTGCTTTTACTTAGCTGAGTGTTCTGGGATCTGCCAGGCAGTGGTTTGCTGGGTATAACTTGCAGTGACCCCTACATACAGAGAAGCATTTCAAGAAGTAAGATGGATTACTTTCTGTCCAGGCCTCCTTAAGATGTGTTTATGTGTACCTTCACAGCATATCTGTCTGTTTCCTTCTGTGGAAGTCCAAGAGGTGCGAACTCTTGGCTGGAAAGGAACTGACAGCACAACACATGGTACCTGTTTTCGTGGCAGTGGTGGGCCATGGGCCGTGCTCAAAGGGTGGAATTGTCTGCCTGGTAAAATGTGTACCCAACAAATGATATTTATATTTATAAGAGGATTAAAGAATCCTCTTATAAGGCCTCAAAGAGCAATAATAGGTAAATAACTTACCTTCCTTGTTAGTAAAAGCTGCCTTGGCTCTTGTGACCAACCAATGGAAAATCATGCTGCTACTTCAGTTTGGTTTTGACCATTGACTGAAAGATAGACAGTCTTATAGTGTCACCTAATCTAGGTGGCAGCTGGAAGAGAACAGTTTTTCCTGGCCATCAAGAAGGAATTATCCAATGATGATTGTGAATGCTTTGTTTGGAAGGAGAAAGGGGAAATTTGGAGCAATGAGAAATCCACATTTTTAGTCAACTGAAATCTAGTTTATTTGTCCATGGAAATATTTTCCTTGGAAGTTCCAAAGCATTTCATAGAAAATACCATGGAAACTGCTTGGAGACTGCTGTTTGACTGCTCAAAAATCTCAATGTACATTTGTCAAAAAATTTACAAGGACACTGAGGCCCGGATGCCTGCTTATATCGTTGTATGTTGCCAATATCAGAATTCCTGCAGTCTTGCAGGTAAGTATCTGCTAATCGGTATGCAGTGGGCTACATTTCAGTCTAAAGAATGTAAAGCAGAGGAGGATGAGACACAAACAGAAATAGCAAAGAAGAAAACTTCTTTTAGCCAGGATTTGTATTGTTTGTCCCTATGTTTAACTCTTAAAAGCCCCCTTTAACTTTGAAGTTAATGAGCAGAATGGTGAAGTCAAATGTCAGAATTTACAGGCAGTAAAATGGAACTGAAGAGTATCAAGCATTAGCAGTCTCCTTAGCAAGCACATATGATGGGTTTACTGGATTTGCAAAAAAACCCCAAAAAAACAGACAAACAAAAAAAGTTCTGCACATCCAGAACCTTGCTGTCATGAAACTTCAGAAGGAAGCACTGGAAATACAAAATTTTAAAATTTAATATCTTGACACTCGAAGCTTGATAAAATTGCTGTCCTGTCTTTGGTAGCATATAGAGGGAATTACTGAAAGGTTGTCAAGCTCTCATTTTAGAGTGAAAGCAGTGTAACAAAATGCTCTGGAGCAATTAACTCAAATCTAGTCTTTCATTAAAGCAAAACTGGGATAAAAATAAGAAGAACCAAAGGACATTAAAACCAGATGTTGTCTTTTTGCTTTTGTCTCTTACTGGCAGCATTTTCCATGGGGAACTAGTGTCATAGTGTGTCATCTTATCTCTCTTGTAATTGGAGAACTTTCAGGTAGTTTAATGTTTTGCTTTAAGCTGAATCTGAGCCCAGGCTTAGAGCAGTACATAAAAAAGATGTCTGTTTTTGCTGGCCATGGTCAGGGAAAAACATTGAAAGAGAGAGGGAAGATGATGCTGTGTGAAAAAGGAAATAAAGTTTCCAATGTAAAGCAGTGTTAAATACACAGCTGGGAAGAAGGTTTGGAGATTTTTTTTTAACTTTTGGGTGTTTTTTAATTGAGGGGAGAGGGTGGTTGGGAGGATTGTTCCCTGTATCAAACTGCCACTCTGGTCAAAGTATCTTTTGCTGTGAAGCTGAAGGCTGCCCAACAGCATTATATACCTGATGACATACCTATATTTAGGAAAAAAAATCAACCTGCACACTTGTCCTGTTCATCTTTGCCTCTTGTTTAAGTAGTAAAGAGCTGTGAAGCTCTTTACTACTTAGACTTGTAGTGGAGGAAAAGAGAAGGGAGTTGTGCAGGTTGGGGGGAGATTTCTGTGCACCCAGTGTGCGTGAGAGGAGGAGCTCTGAAAAACTCCACGAGGGTATGAGAGCCTGACCTCCAGAGACCTTGCTTCCCACTGAGAGTGGAAGAAAAGATAGCTGTACAGCAGTGATTTCACTATTTTTCTTTTTTTTAAGTAGTGTGAGTTAGAAGTAAGATCCCTTGCATCTCAGAGATTGAGTGGATATTTTGTTGGGAGGGCTGCTGAAATGTTTTAGTCGTCCTTCCAATTCAGAGTGGTACCTGCTGCAGCAATGATACTACTATAAGAATGATAACGAAGGCTGTCACAGAGCCTTTAGTTACATGAGCTGGAGTTCTTGCTCTGCTGTGGTAGGGGAAAAAGCAATTACATAGGAAATAGTGCCAACAGTCTGATTTAATTTTTTCAAATTGAATTGTGTATATATAGCTTCTCCTTTAATTTCACATGTGTGTAATTAAGGCCATAGAAGCTTTAATTAAAGCTATGCTTAAGACTGGAAATGCCACAGAATGGTTTAGGCATTTAAACAGTGACAGCTAGGATTTGAATTAAAATAAGCTGAGACATTTGTGATGTGAATAGAAACACGTCAATGTAAGGAAACTTTGGATAAATGCATGCTTTTCGCTCCAAGGGAACTAGTTTCCTAATTGCATTGAATTTGAGAGACTCATTCAATAAGTGACTTTACATCAGTTTAATTTTCTCTGAATTGCTCCAGAATGGAAATCAGTGTGGTGTATAAATTACTGTTTTGGTTTTGTATTTTCAGGCGCTTCAGCTACAGAAAGTCATCTGGAAATAGAAGGGATGGCAAAGTGTCTGCCATATTACGGTACTTCTGATTTGAAAGAAATTCTGAATGCAGTCATTAATGGAAATGCAAAGGAAGTGTATGAATGCAGGCCCCTCAAAGTGATAAATTACTTGGAGGTAAGACAGAGAAGTGTGCTTTTAAGTATCGGCCAGCTAAGCTTATAATAAATCCTTAAAGAGCTTGAAAATCTTTCTTCAGCTTTCTGTTTTAATTAATGTACTTCTAAACTGGAGTTACTTTTGAAAAGGAGAATGCCATATTGTCTTTGAGGTTGTATGGGTTCTGCAGTTCTTGCCAAAATTTTTCTATCAGACAGACGTATCCAAACTCAGTTGTCCAATGCGATACATGCTGAAAGCTGTTTGTAGTGTTTCTACGTAGGCAGATTTCAGATTAGAAAGGCATTTCTCCATGTTAAAATACAGAACGGCCCTAAAATTGCTTTACAAAGTCAAAAGGCAGTTGAATCCAGAAGAGTCATCAAGATGTAATGCCTTTGTAAATAAATCCATGAAGAAGTTAAATAGTGATTTAAGGTGATAGTTTATGAAAAGTAGGCATTAATTGAAGCTTCATTCTCATGGAAACCTCCAAGCAACTACATCATGAAATCTAAGTGCAGCATTTCTACTTAAAGAAGAAAAATTCCTATGATTCATTCAAAGAAAGGGTAGAGATAGACAAATGGAAATTCTGGGGGAGTTTTTTCTGCCAGAAAATCAAGCTGTCACTGCAATTAAGATATTGAAGTAAAAAATGAAGTCTCACATACGGTGTACCCCATATGCCTCTGCAAATGCTTGCATTTAGTTAACACCAATAACTTCTGCAGCTAGAGGAAGCACATACTGACAACCAACAGTCTTGTCAGTCTGTTCCACTCAGCGCAATAGTAAGTTCTGCTGTGCACTGGCGGGGAGGAACGCATGTGTTCTTTGCACGCAGCCAGCATTATTAGTTGCCAGAAATAGGGTACTTGAGCAAAAGAATCTTTGAATCTGTTTTCTTACAAAAGTAGTTATGTAACAGTTGGAACTGGGATGACTCTTGTTAATATTTGATATGCAAATAAAGTCATCCATCCAGAGACGACAATGGGTATGAAGTTTCAGACACAACTGATAAAAGTTAAAGCTGGAGTAACTAACAGGAGTAATTTTCTACCAGTTCTTGTCTAAGTGTTTGACTGATGCTATCCTTAATCCCAGTTCTTCTATCCCTTTTCAAAAAAGGTTACCAAAATACATGTGAAGTTGCTTCTTACTGAAGCATTTTCTAATATGCTTTCCTGGATTGGACTACTTTAGAATGGACCTAGGCATTTACACAGAATGTGTTTTATCTTTAAGCACCTATTATACAAATCTTTCCCTGTCTTTTGGGGGCAGTAAATTTACAGCTGCCTTGGGAGCGAGTGATTCTGTTGTGCACTACTGAACCATTCTGCAGTGATGAAGGAAGCTTAGAGAAGTGATGAGTTCAATGTGGAATGGTTTGTCACTTGGTTTGGCAGCAGAAGCTTTATTTCCTCTACTTTAAGATATTTTCCAGTCTGATTGAGTGGGATGAAGTTGGTTTATAGAGAGCACTACACTCCTGCATATACAGATATATATATGTATGGGTGCGTGTATATCTATAAATAGGTTATCAAGGGAAGGCTTCTTAAGACCAGTGTTCATTCTGTGAGGAACTGTTAGAAGATGCATGTGCAGGAGTAACAGAAGCAGATGGAAAATAGATACCAGCTAGGAAGTGTATGGCTTGCCATTGTAAGAAATGATACTGTAAAAATAAACACGAGTTCATTTCACAGCTCTGGGAAGTAAAGGCTGGAAACACCATTTACTGTCATGTTCAAGTTCACACAGGCTTTGTGATTGAACATGCAGTGTGTCTGCTGCTTTTGCCGCATTTTGGTAGAGGCGGAAGAAAGCACAGGATAGTTGCTAAAGTAGCAGCCTTCCTAGGAAGAGAGTAGTCCACAGTGATCTTTTTTCCACTTGGAAGAGTGGAAATGCTTCTTCAGGTTAGCACACCAGGAGAGGTGCCTGTATACCACATACATTTCTGTCTAGGCAACACTACTAAAATACAGAAGAGAAGGCAATGGCAGGGAGGCCCAACTCAGAGGAGGAAGGAGAAAACCTGACAGCTTCTCTTTCAGGTTGTGTGAATCTTTGAGGTGCTTCAGTAAGTGTTCAGCAGTCACGAGAGAACTGGATGCAATAGGCAATACAGCATGATTCTAAAATGTCATTGTTGCCTTTTGTTAAAAACTTTGTTTAGCTGACTGAGTTCATTTATGTTTGTTGTTAAGTTTGTGGTATAGAATGTCTTGCAGACTGGTAAGCGTATTCAGATGATACCGGTGCCAACAGGAAATACAATATTCAGAAACACAAAAGTATCCTTCAGAAGTGGACCCTTAAGAAAAATTGAGTGTAGACATGACCAGGAGGCTGACTGTGTGTGATTCCATTTTTGAAGTATCATGATACTACCAAAAATACACGTTCAGTGTTACATTTATGTTTCTGGGGTTCGGAGTATTTATCAGCAGAAAAGAGTGACTTAGTCCTGCTTTGTGGTAGCCCCAGGTTAATGCATTAAAAAGTGGTACTTAAACTACTGAGGTTTTGTTTTTGTTTTTCCTTTCCACAGGGAGAAGCAGTACGTTTAGCTCGGCAGCTGCCCTTACATTTGTCAAAAGAGGATGTACAAAACACAATTTACAGGATGAAGCAACAGCTTGGAAAGGAAAATAAAGGCTGTGTTCATGGTCGTCCTTTTTTTCATCACTTAACAGATATTCCAGAAGATGACAAGCACAACTCCACGGAAATTGTTCAGTAAATGGAACATTTTGTTTGGGATCATATTTCTCTTGCTTAATTTTGATCATTACTCTGTAATTTCAGTATGTTTTCTGCAAAGCTTTTGTATAATGACTTT
The DNA here is from genome assembly GCA_027925045.1 of Hypotaenidia okinawae. Classification (NCBI taxonomy): domain Eukaryota; kingdom Metazoa; phylum Chordata; class Aves; order Gruiformes; family Rallidae; genus Hypotaenidia; species Hypotaenidia okinawae. Next base: position 9,169,799 of record BSDF01000007.1, read on the forward strand.
TCATTATCATATGTTTACCTCCTAGAGACTTTTAAAATTTAAATTCAAATGCTACTTGAAAACTGAAAATAAATACTGTAGAGAGACAACTCATTACTATTTTTTTAAAGAGTTTATTAAAGAAATGTTCTCAAGTGGTTTGATGTTTTTCTTATTGCTGTGGGTTTAGAAAACACAGATATGTCAATTTTTTTCAGATTGAAATGGTTTCAAGTTGCTATTGACAGCCTGCAGAGTTCATTGTAGTAAGCAAATGAGATGTTAATTTTCAAAGGAATGCCAGATAGCTCTGTGTATTTAAATGTGGCTTTGCCATGCACTTTTATGGTGGTGTATTTCTATTTGGAAATTGTTAGCTTGTGTAAATGAGTATTGAAGCCCTGGTCTCCAGTCTTCAGAGAAGCTTTTCTCAAACTGCTAATACTTGACAGTACTTTTAACTTTTGCTTACAAAAATGTGATTCATAAACATGTAATACACTCTTAAAACTTCAGATCAACACAAAGTGGCCCACAACTTCAAAGATTAAAGGATGAGAGTCACGGGAGCACAGGGTAGCACTGAAACAGGTGCTAATACATGTGTGTTGGTGCCATGCTGCACACAAACTTGTGGGAGAGGCAACACGAATAGTCCTTGCTCATAGATAATGGGGCATGACTGGGACAACATCTGCTGTATCAAAGCTACTGGCCCGGTGAACTTGTTCATTCTCTTTCTGCCAGAATGTAATATTTACTCCTCAATTTCAAGTAGTAGCCTGCGTCTGTAAAGCTGCCTGGTGATGCTTCCTGGCCTGGAGGTGTGGACCAGGCAAGCAAATATAGAACCTGAAAACATAGATTACTGTTCTCTTGTTCTGTATCAAACAGTGCCTAACTGGTGAACTAAGAAATGACATCACAGCAATACATGGCAATGTAGAAATTCTAAACTGGAAGGGAAGCTGTTATGGTTTTGTGCCATTAAAGTAAGTTTATCCTTTTCATACAGAAGAGAAGTTTGTAACTTAAAACTTGAGAAAGGAAAAACAAGTACAGGAAACATTAACTGCTCTGTAGCTGTCTTTTAAATCACAGTGCTTGTTTAAGTAGCCATCCCCCATTAATTATAGCATGTTTGCCTCGAAGTAGCTCTGTTAGTCATGTAGAGTTTATCTATGTGCATTTAGGATGCACTGCTGTGGATGGTGCTCTTGACAGCAAGTTGGGACTACCTCGTGCCTTCACATAGGTGGAAGGTATGCTGAATTGTCTGCTCTGTACAGCTGCAGGTGCCTGGATTATCTGCACATGTTGACTTGTGCTCTGTGTGCAGGACATATGACTTTTGCCCAGGAGGTGCACAGAGGAGGGTTTAAGGGGCAAAGAATGTAAATACACAGGCATGTTTTGTTTATTCCCTTTCCTGATAGATGGTAGAATGGTGCAAAGGCCTGACCGACTTACAGATGGAGTAAGGTGCTCTCCTGTAGTTACAGCTTCATCGTGTGCACCCTTCACAGCTGCAAAGGAGGAGGAGCATAAGAAGGTGCTGCTTCTGTGCCTCCCCACCTCTGTCACACACGTGCAAAGCCAGGCCAGGAACAGCTGAAGGCCATCAAGGCAGTGAAGTGTTAATTGGGAGGAGAGAGCTTTTTCTGGAGGAAGAGAAAGCCTGGTATCTCCTGCCATACTGAGGGGTGGGAGACAAAGACACAGACAATAATAAAGTACCTTTGTGGGAGTAGGCACTAAAGGAGGGTGGGCAGCGTGGGTACTAGTTGGGGAAAAGAGCAGGAGTGACTAGAGGGCACGAGCAGAAGGTCTTTCCAAACTTAACCAGTGAGAGAGGCACAAGATGAGAATGTCACAGGAAAACTGGACGCTGGGTGTCTGTAAATGTCACTTGGTGCAGAAGATGTGAATTTTTAGAATGGAAGCGAGAAGGTGGATGGAGACACAGGAAGGAGACGTGACTCTTGGCTGCAAGGGGGAAACAGGATCCCAGCCTTGCTGTGGATGCAGAAGGTTATAGTTTGTTTATTTTTATTCTTGTTTGGATACAAACTGTGAGGGTTTAGAGAGTGACCATTACAGTGAGAAAACCCAAGGGCAAGCTGGAGAAGGGAAACTTGCCTCATAACTAAGTTTGTTGGAACTTAAATGAACACATACAACAGTTTTAGTTGGGAATATGACATGTAGTATTTAATGAGATTACTTTATTTCTAAAAGGTAAAACAGCTGTCTCCTAGTTACACTGCAGCAATGCTAGTATCTTTGCTATGAGTAGACACACCAGTAAGTGCTTTTACATAATAATCCCTGGCAGTGGAGGATTTGTTTCTGAGGCAGCCAGGCGCGGGGCTGAGGGGAGATCGGCTCTGGTGAAGGGGCACACCCAGGCTGGGCCTGCTCGCTGTGGGAGCAAATCAGCGTGGGCATTGGGGGCACAGCTGCAGCAGGTTAGGCAGCTAGGTCTGCCAGCCCTCCTGCTCACTTCCCTCTTCCCAGGGGCTGTTGGCCATTACCTCAGAAGGCTGCTGTGGAGTCCTTAGGTATGTGCTTGTGGGGTTTCTTCTTGCTCTCTGTGGGGTGTGGGGGGGGGGGTGTTCGATGTGGCAGGGTGCTGTCAGTGAGTGTGGTAGCATGGGTGTGGAGCTGTAAGTTTGCATGTCTCTGCTACTTGTGCTTTGGGGTAGTTGAAATGGCGACTTGCTCTGATATTGTGTGGTGGGAGATGTCTTTAGACAGGAAGGATCTCTTTGCTTTATCCTGTATGGAAATGTTACTGTTTCTAGGAATGCTTTTATTGATGCCTCCCTCTAGTGATGCATCCATTTATGTTCATTACTTGAATGCTAAAAGTACTCCAGTTCTAGATTTACTAGTTTAAAAGGTGCCACACAGTGGGCTTGATTTCATGGTTCCTAAAGGAAGGCGCATCACCTTGCTGCCTTTGCTCCAGCCCCCGATGCCACCAAACGTTTCAGTGAGTGCTGAACCTCTAAGACCATGCAAAGGCTGCCCATGGTCACAGTCTGTCAGTCTGTCCCCAGCTGTGAGGCCAGGCAAAAGTCGGGGGGAAACCTAAAGTGTGCATTCATGAGGGGACTCGGCTATCACTGTTGCGTTGACCCCTCTGAGGAAGAAGCAGCGGGCCTGGCTTGCTGGCATGGGCCCAGCAGTGAGGGGGCTGCTTGCCCACGGGGTCCCACAGCACAGTCCCCAGGCCCACCTCAAGTGTCCAGGTTGGGGCGTTTCAGGGACTTGGAGTATTTGCGCTGCCCTCTGCTGGCATTTTATTTTTGTACAGTTTGGACCAGGTAGGCAGGTCTGAGGTTGACCAGGAACAAGCATCGTTCCTTCCTTCCTTCATCACTAGTGGGTCACTGCTTGTGCTGGTTCTCATGGTGTGTGCCTTCCCAAAAGGTGCCTGGTGCAGGTGGCACTATTCCCTGTGAGGATAATCTGGAGCTTTCCAGGCTAAGGCGTGATCTTTTAAAAAAATAAAACCCCTTTTGTTTGTCCCTAGCTTTTAATTTTTGAGAGGATCATTTGTGCACTTGGCCTGGGCAGGTTCAGTCCAGATGGTGTATTTGCAGCTCGAATGCCCCTCTCGCTTGGGTTCTGAGAAGTTGCTTATTCTTTAACTAGGAAACCATTGAGTTATCTGCTTGCTTTTTAAATACAGGAAAATCCCATTGGAGAAAAAAAAATCCCGTCACATAACTGTGGGGATTAGTATGAAATGGAGGTAGCACCTTATGCATGTTTCTTTTCTGAATTAGGGGTCTTAATAACAAAGTTTCCATTTCATTAAGCATATGTGTGAAGAGATTTGGAGTATTTATGTGGATTTTTTTCTTCTTTTAGTGTGAGTAGTAGCAATTCAGAGAATAAGAGCAAAAAAAAAAAAAAAAGTAGAGGAATGCTTGACTTCAGGAGCATTTAGCAAATCATTGGCAACAATAAAATCTGTATGATGCATTTTGTGATTTGTTAAAACATGCTCTTCTGTGTTTGCATATTCTAATATGGAATAATTAAAATAATCAGCAATAGAATCAGTACTCCTAAGCAAAATACTACTTGGTTACACAAGCACCCATTCCTTGGTCTCAATTTATGTAAGCAGTTTCCTCCCAGGTTTTTTTCCTGTATACATACTGGTATTTCATGAAAGTAAGAGTCAAAGACTGGGTTTTTTTTTTTAGGGTTTTGAAAGGGTTGTAATATTTGGTCTTCAGAACTTGTTTTATCTAGCATAAAGCAAGCCTGATTTTGGTTTGAAAGGCTTTTTTGGGGTTGGTTTATTAAACCTATAATATTGAATTAATTTTTTGGTTGCAAAAGCAATACTGAAGGTTTTTCATTGATTTGATTCTTTTGTACCCAGTGTTTAACAGCCTGGGTTAACAGTTGTAAGGAACTTATAGCCACTTACTGTGCTTACAAGTACAGCCATTTAATTTTGTGAATGGAAAGCTACCAAAAGTAGCTCTTATTTTTTTTTTCCCCTCTGTCTCTCTCCAAGTATGAAGTATCATATCTGAAATTATGGAGAGTATAAATGTGGAAATGTTAAATCTTTTGTTAATGGCTTCGAATTAAGCACACATTGTTGCAGATGATTTGGGGGACTTACTTAAAGTAAATATACAATTTCAAGCTCAATTATCATTCATAGTTTAACTAAACACAGTGAGATACTAGATCTGTGAATTTGATACAGTGTTACTTCATAATTACGATGCTTTTTTACAGTAAATTTGATATAGAACAGTTGCTAAAGGAAAGCTGCTGACTGGTGTGACCAACCATTTTATGGGACACATCTGGTGCATTAGTTCAGTTTGTGGACTGCAGAAGAACAGAGCCTTTTGCACAAATGAGAAGGAAGCTAACTCCACATGTATATGTTTGGCGGACATGGGGAGAGGTTAAACAATTACGAGTTAATTGTGTAAGCTAATAGGAGGGGTGTTTGTAATGTCATTTCAAAATAGCTAAGGAGGAAATGGAGGAGAATTATTGTTTTAAAATCTCAAATGAACAGTTTACACCTGTTAATGTTACATCTAGAACAGCTGTTTCTTTTATTATCAGTAAACAGATGCAGAAAGTAATGGAATGTTTTAAAGCAATATGTTAATCCTCTCTTCCACTACTGAACATTCTCACAAGATCATGATTAAATATTAACTGTTATTCTGCTGTCATCTGCAGATACAGAGTTCTTACTACTTTTTAAAATCGTTTTTGTATTTGAAGTTATAAGTGTTTCTCCAAAGTTATTGCAGTCTTTCGTCAGCCCATCAGAAGGTTTTTTGCACATCAGAGTTTTATCGCTGATTTCCTTGGGCTGAATTACTCAGATGAAGCAGCCCTGACTTTGGTTTTACTCAAAGGTTACTTCTGCATTCGTAATTTCACTCTGAACTGAAACAAGCGATTTTCCAAAGGGGAGAAAACAACTGATATTGAGAGCGTAGGCCACTACACGTTTTGTACAAGCTCCATATGAAATTGGTTGGCACTATAGGTGAAGCTTTGCCGGACCATGCTTGGTTAGGTCCAGCACTGTAAATCCTGGTAGTACCAGTCAGGCAGTGTGAGAAAGGCATGGAATGTTTTTTGTTTATGTGAAAACAATTTTAATCTTGGTTCACTTACTCTCTGTATGTCCTCTGACAAATGTATTGTGCTGCTAAGGTCCTGAAACACAGAACAGCTATGGTTCTGACAACCTCTTGGAAAAAATACATCAGAACTGCAGATGCAATATCACGTGTGCCTAGGGAAAAAAAACCCCACCAACAAGTAATTAAAAATATTTTTAAAATAGTGCCTAAACTGACCTGAAGCTTCCTAGAAACCAGTACCTGCTGCTCAGATGCTCAAAGGTGATGACAGTACTTCTTCAGCTGAAAAGAAATATCTGTCTCAACTTTAGAATTATAGGATCTGTAAATGTTCTTAAAAAAAAAAAATTAAAAGTGGCTTTTCAGTGAAATAGCATGTGATTGTGGAGCATTACTAACTCAGCACTCCAAGAACGGAAGCGCAGAAGATTAATACTGTATGACTTGTTTGGCAGATTAGTTTTCAGGAAATGTAGAGACCAATGAATATGGCAGCTGCGTTATTAAAATACTGTATTCAAGCCCAGGTCAAATTGTTCATTCATGCGTGGAGTAACTCAGCATTAATTGAATCATTACATTTTTTAGATACTTTAGATCACCGATATGTTTTGCTCCAGCACTCAGAATGCCTGCTTCAATTAAAACTTTCACAAGAAGCAGGCGTTTTGACAGAGGAACACTGTGTGAAGCGTTTATATATGTGAGCGGTCACTTGGCAGGTCATCGCAGGAATAATTTTGCTTTGGTAGAACTGAGGTTCTACCTTACTTCTAGTGTCAGGATAGCCTATTTCTGGAGGATTCTAAAGATGCTTAGTCAGATAAAATGACCTCAGTTAATATAACGTAACAAAGAGGTAATGCCTTCCCTTGATCTTGTTAGCCGGGTAGCATTTATGTTAGATCAATGAGGGATAGCGTTCCTGGGGCTCCATTTGAAAAAGGGGAAGGCAGGAGCCCTTTTGTGTTTAAGTAGCTTTAAGAGAGTCCTGTAATCCTGTAAAAGGAAAACTCTTTTGGATAGCATCTGAGTTTTTCATGTGAAGTAGTTTTTGAAAGACAAATGGGTTTAGCTGTGAGGAGCAGATATAGGCATGATTCTTGTCAAACTTGGACAAAACTGACTTGAAATGAGTTGCTCTTTCAAAGGAACATGCTGTTGGATTTCAGTTCTTCTTGACTAACAGCAGGCAGAATTTGACTATTATTCAGTCAGTTAACATTCCTGATGTTCCCTGACAGCTTAGATGTGTATGATTTAGAACAAGAGCCCGTTAATAGTTACTAAGACGTGTGAAACTATATGCATGTAGTTCTAGAAAAACGTTCCCTCATCAGAGGAATTCGTCCAGTTGCATCTCCCACAAGGTAGCCTCCTCCAATACAGAATGTTTCCTTAATTGTTACACTTAAAGCTTCACATTTGGCTTCAACATCCTCCCTTTCAGAAGGGCTTGCCTGAGATGCTGTTGCCAGTTAGGAGACCCATAACTTTTATGCTCTTATTTATGAACAGTGGAAAATGCTGCCAACTCCTTTCAGAAGTGTGGATTTGAAACTACAGGTTTGGTTGATGCTGGCAAATACTGCATCAGCTGTAACAGCTGTGCAATGGCTGCTAGCCTTCTAGACCTGTAGTATTTTACGCTATTAGCAAGCTTTACTGTAGAACCTGAAAACACTTTATAGTGCACCAACCACTTATAGATGGCAGAAACTGAAGAAACAGCTCAATCAGCCTTGAGTTGGAGGCAGAGATTACCTCTCAGGGGAAAGGAGGGGGAATGACACCCAAGCTCAGACCCCACTGTTGCATTTTAACTACAACAAGCATGCACCTAATGGTTAACGGGTGGGTGTAGTTAATTCTTGCTTAATTATGGACTCTTTGTGGAGTCTCAGCACTGTAATTTCTGACTCTACACTACTGTGAGTCACTGAAAGTTATCCAGATTTTTACTATTATTGTGTCCTGTCTCTTCTGAATTCATTGGGATGCTATATAGCAATAAAGCGTTGGGTTGAATTCTTGAATCATGTAAAGTAATGAAGGTTTCGAGCACTACTAGGTTTTTAATTTTTAAATAAAACCCAAACCTGTGTGGATGCAGGTTTAATAAGAAGGAAATCAAGTCCAGGTAATGAAAGACTTAAACGATAATATATGTTGCTATCATAACTGCCTTACCACTTTTCTTCTGGTTGTCAAATTTTTTTAACTGTAGCTCAGAAATCTGGAGCAAGTATTTTGGCATAGCACAGTTTGTAAGGAAGATTTAATAGCTTGTTGTGTCCTATTTCTATAAACAGAAGTCATTTGGAGTTCAGCAGATATATTTAGAATCAGCATTTGTGCTGGTAGTTACAAGCTGAATAAAATAATCTTTGAAAAGCTGAATATACAGGAGGGAATATGCAAGTTCAAATTTACCTCGCAACTAGTTCTCTTTCAAGAGGCTTTGGCATATTCATGAATAATAACCTACAGAAGTGGGAATCACGTTATTTTATTTACAAATCTTTTAAATAATGAGTTGAAGTATTGTCTGCAAACTCTCCTAGTTTTAAGAGAGTTTTATGATTATTGCTGGACAATAGGTCTGACCTTGCGCACTTTACAGCAGCAGAATTCCCTGATCTTCATAGAGGAAGGTTTCCCTGTCTCAAGAATGCAGTGTAAGGCCAAATAAAAAGGGAAGCTGGAAGCTCTGGAGAGGTCCTCTCTATGTCAAGCTGTCTTGGGTTTAACAGGAGTTTATACTGAGTGATTTTTAATCTAACTTGTGATTTGATGACTTCAAGGTATATGCAACATCTGAAAAACATACGCAAAGTCTGCTTAAAGATACAAGTTTTGTGGCAAATAGTAAGTTAAAACCATAGTGACCTTTTGGTCTTGCTGATCGTGTACATAAAGATGTTCATCTGTTGGCCTGTACTGATCACAGTAACAGGGCTCCTTCTCAGGGGAGAGCAGGTATGAGCAATACTCTCGTGTATTTATTCTTCTACTGTGCTTTTTATTGAGAAAATTCTTAAGTAAAAATGTTTGTAATCACATCTTGATGCAATTCTTGTATATTTAGTTTTGGAAAAGATCGATGATCTTTCCTGTCATTCTTTTTCTATTAAAATAAGGATTAGTTAGTGGTGCAAATAGTTTATCAGTGCCCTAATTTAAATTTCAGTTTATATTTCTGCCCATACTGCTGGCTCTGGGAATGCTGATGTGAAGTCTGATAATGTTTACTGTTTTGTTTCTGGTATAGATTTCTGGCAAACAGGAGTCTGAAAATAATTAATTGAAAGTACATTTTATGTTCTTAAATATCTTATTCCTCCTGTATTTTAACATATTAAAAACTACTCTACTTTCTCCTATGTTGTGTCTCTACTTTTCAGCATCACAAAAAAGGTCACCTAATAGTGTGATTGCTGCATCACCTTACTGAAGTAGCATATTGTAAGGATTCTTCTGCAAATAAGAAAAAAACTTGATTTATATTACTATATCTAAACAGGTATTTTTCGGTTTTTTATGCTTTGAATTTTGACAGTTTTGGTACAAAACATCAAAGAAGCTTTCATGTAGGTGTGTGGGGTTTTTCCGAAAATGTCATTACTGAAGAGAGAAAACGAGTATGTTTTCTCATGTTCCTTGCAGAGATTATAAGACTGTACTTTACAGTGCTGGCTGCAGGAACGTGAAGTTGTATACACAAGAGTTACGTTATGTGTGTTTGTCCCATCATTAAACTGGTATATTGAAAAGAGGACTGGCCACGTAAATGGCTGTTGGCAAATCTGGGAACAGGACCTAGCACGCTGATAGTGCTTCCCCACTTTAACTGCATTGGAAGTCTGCTTGTTGGGGGAAGCGATACACTGGTACCAGATGATATATACGATGTGCAACAGAAAAATTTCCTGTTTCCAGTTTATGTGACATGACCTGTGAGCTAACTGAAGAAAATGTCACTGAGAAAGTGCTATATCTACATATACAAGTGTTCCTATTGATACGTTATTTTTCTAAGATTTTGCTGAGTAAAGCTATTTCCATACATAAACGTTTTGGCCATCTGCAACTGCTTGTCAGTGAGCCTGGTTTGAGAACACTAGTAGTAATTGTAACCTCAGGAATGTGTGACCAGCTCACGGCCAGCTGTGCCTGCCCTGACTTTTCCCAGGTGTTAAGATACATGGCCACTTTTGTTCACTTGAACCAATGGGGCAAAATATGGTCCGTGTTTTTCCCACCTTGTATTAAACCTAAAAACTGATTGTTTTGGGGGGATTGGTTTAGGGTTTTTTTAAATATGTTGTAGCAAGCAACTAGATGAAGTTGTCCATGTTGTTTAATTATTGTGCACATGTGGCACAGTGCAGTGCATCTGCATGATAGTACATATTTAGAGAAATACAAAGAGGGTCCTGGGTGTGCCGTGCTCTTGCTATAAATTAACAGTGCTGCCCCTGAAAACCACACGAATGCCTTTATTGTGGTTTCTTTTAAAAAAACTTTACTTACATTTCAATAGCATAAATATTTCTGCAGTTTAAGCCTCTTCAGTCAGAGTGAGTTTGGCTACATTTATTTAATTGTTTTTATTCAGTGATGCATTTCATGATCATAGGAATGCTTACTGGTTCTCTTTTGTGTGGGAACGTTATTGGAACTCCTAAATCCAACCTGGAGCTGTCTGCTAGGAATTTCTGGATTTTGACTGCAGCTGCGTAGCCTTTCCTTTACTTGTGTAGCATGTTCCATATTCGAGGTGAGGCATGAATAGCTTGAAAGCAGTAGGTATGGCCACAGGTCTTCTTACAAGTGTTGGAGGGGGAGCACACCTCTAGTAATCATGAGGACAAAACTTGCTCTATGGCCTCTGACACTGTTTAGTCAAGTTAGAAGTGAAACCATGAGATTATTTTATCGACATGATCATTTGCACAGTGTGATTGTCATAAAAGAACAAGTCCACTTCTCAGGTCACAGCTGTTGGCTCCTATTTGCCAACGAGCTGCCACGATCTTCACATAGTAGATAAGGACAAGAAGCGAGTTTGTAACAGATGGATTGTTCATATGGTCAGAAAGAGAGATATTACCCACAAAAAGTAACCTACCTATTCAGATCAGTTTCCATGGAATGAACTCAGACCTTCAAGCAGAGCCGGTCTGGGCCTCCTGTAACAAGCTCTAACTTCATGAAGTACAGATTTCTGCTTTTTATGGCCTTTTAGAGACCTTTCATTGTTTTCTTTTATCATCTTTAAGTGTAGTAAGGACACAAATTCCGAACTAGCGCTGGGGTTCTCCTAAATGTTCCTTAGTCAAGCAGGGATGAGGACACATGAAAACTTTCTGTGTGCCTAAATACTGTTCAAAATTGAGTGCTTGGGGACTCAGAAAAGCCCATTTAAACTTGAAAGTCAGTGAAAATTTAGGCTCCTCAACACTCAGCCCTTGAAAAATTTACCAGAACTGTCTGGGGATGAGGAGAGGATTACACCAACCCAGTGCTGAGACCTGCTGAAGCATGAAGTAAACTTGTAGCAAGACAAGTTCTCCTGTAGATCTGCAATGATATGGAGCACTCCCATGTTGGGGTCTGACGTGAAAGACTGAATGATGTGCTTTTTCAAGGCTCACTTTGCAGTTAAAGTACAGGTTGTTTAATCCTCTTTAAAAAGCAGGGAGCATCCTCTCTTCACCAGAGCGCACGGGAGAGCTGGTAAGACCTGGGATAAAACTGCGTAGCGCAAATCACTTGCAAGTGATTTGTGCCTCTGACTGACATCTCTCCCATGAAGACTCCCAGATATGTGCCAGCATTGTGAGATTCCTGTAACCACCGGTCTTCGGTATTTCCTGTGAAACTTAAACCTAATGTTAGAAATCTGCATCGGCAGCGAACTGTTCTGGCCTTTGTTTTCTGTTCGTCAAGGTGGCTTTTCTCATTAGCATAAATCACAAAGCTCCCGCAGCAGTAGCGTTGTCCGTGTGATATACGGACATCTCGGCTGTGGCCGAGGAATATTTACAACCCAAAATGCTCCGCTTTGCTTGGTTTGGAGAAGCCTTTCATTGTTTATTCTTTCACAGATTCCTGCGCCCTAACAAGTAATTGTGGTTGTAAGATGGAACAAAATAGAGGTCTTTAAGAGAAAATCTAATAGAATCCCGTGGTACTTTTATTATTATGCATGTCTGATACGAACAAAATTAATTAGCCAAAGGCAAGTAAGATGCACCCCTACAGACATTCAGATGTTTAAAAGCAATGAAATAAAAATAGCTGTGGTGCGTTATATTAGACTCTATGGCAAAGTAATTAAATGGCTCTGAATTATGTGTAACTTAGTTGAAGAAATGAGATACTTCTGTGGGGTATGGATACATAACATAATCTCAAAGAGCGCTTGGCAGTCTCTTGGAATTTGCTTCAGATGCTTTTGGTTCAATGATAGTGAAAAACTATGCTCCATTTTAACCTCACTTAGTATTTTATTTTGGAGGAAACGAACTTGGAATGTCTAGTTTGTTGGATTTATTTATTTTTTAATTACTTGAAGGTGACAGTGGAAAAAGTAAGATGAGCTGCATGCCTAAATTTCTTCCTACCTGCTCATCTTTCTTATTCTCATTGCCATTAACCTTCAGTCTTAAGCAAAAATAATTAAAATGCACAAGCATGTATCTACCACCAGAAGGTATATTAGTAAGTGTCATTGGTGACAACTGCTTACTGAAAGAAACTGAACAGGCTTTACTTTCCTGCTTTTTCTCAGGGGTTGCTTATAGTGTCAGAAGTAGCTATTCCCACTCTATCTTCCTATTTGTGCACCTTTATAGCATTTACTTATTATACCTGCTGAGATGGGTTTGAATGCTTTCTTTATGAGGACTTAGGAGTCACTGGAGTAGGAAACGTATTTTTTTTCCTGTACAGCTTTTGAAGGATCAATGAGAAGTGCTCTGACAGTGCAGCTTTCAATCATGCTGCCTTCTGCTGCGTTTTCATCAGATATTGTGGACTAAGGAGTATTAATCTGCTTAGTAGTTGGGTGGAGACCGCAGGGAACAACTAGAAGTGGATTTTTCTCCATGTACAAAGCCAGTTGAGCAGAGCTGTTAGCCTTGCTCCTGAGAGCTAATAGAAATGAAAGGTCCTGAGCACTCGGGATTGTTAAAATTCTCATAGGGCTCTTTATAAGATGTTAACCCCCGTGGTCTGGCCAGGCTCCAAACAGGGTAATTACATTCTTCCTACCTAAATTCCCCCTGCAATTGCAATTCGATGTGCTGGTATTCCTCACTTCCTCTCCTCTGCTGTGCCCCGTGGAACAGTTGTTGCATTTCATCCCAGAGGTGCTTGCTTTTGGTGACTGGTAGGGCAAGCTGTGTGTAGAGCCTGCAAAGCATTTTAAGAGCCTTTTGAATGAAATGTAATTTATGATGCTTAGGGGTATTTTTAATTAACTGCAGTTTAAAATGGACTAGGTTAATCTGAGCCCTGAATGTGTGTGAGCTGTGTGTGACAGACTTGGAATGAGGTGGTGTCAACAACTGGTCTCATTCTGCATCTTCCCAGGGGCTTTTGGGTAGAAGAAATAAAAGAACAAACTAAAAATATACGAAGGCTTTTCTAAAGGGTTCATTACAAAATAGGAAGAAGAAAACTATATATAAGGCTAATGTGATGTTTTTGTTTATTCGGGTTTTGCCTCAGTTGAAATACATATTGAAGTGTGTAAATGTGTATCTGTGCATGTCTCTATAGTGTTCCCTCTGCTTAGGGATTCTGTTGTAACCTTAATAGTATCTAAACACTCATGTTCTGAAAGTTACTCATGTTTTCTACCACTTATTGTACTAGAAATGTCTTTTAACAAAAATTACAGTGTTTTTATAAGAATGTTGCATGCTGATAGGAAGCAAACATATCTAATTTAAACCTTGCCTATAAGCAGGTAGATATGGAGTTAGTACTCAACATTTAAAAAGATAGTAAGGGAATATTTGCAATCTCCGTGCCAAACAACAGATTTCAAACACAATGCTCTCCAAATATGGGATTTGCTTATCATGTATCTGCAATATGAGTCAGATAAAGTGATGCTGGGGAACATCTTTGTGTTCAGTTTAACCTTAGTTTCTCTCTTTGCTCATGGGGTGACTGTACTACATGAGAAATCTTTGTAGGGACACCAACCTGAATGAGATTTCCCTTACTCTGGTCCGTTGTGTGTGACAGGCCATTGCATTTCACTTGGTATTAGTGTAAAGCCTCAATACTTGTTTAGGTCAGGTATTTCTTCTCCATAGGCTACAGGTAGAAACAAATGTTCGCTGTTCATCAGTGCCATAAGGTCCCTGTTAATTGTGAGATCTTTCAAGGTGTTACAGGGAAAGTCAGAGATTTTGCAGGTGACTTTTTCTGGTAGTACAAAAAATGTAACTCCAGTCCCAGATGGAAAAAATAACAACCCATCAATAAATGACCCTGTGCAAATGAATATGATGCCACTGCCTGGGCTCCTGAGGAGATTCCTAGGGTTTTCTGAGTCAGTGCCTGCTTTGGCAGGTTGGACTCGATCTCAAGGTCCCTTGCAACCCCTAAGCGTCTTGACCCCAGCAACAGCCCATTGTTCTCTTGTGCTTCTGAGGAAGATTAAAAAAACAAAACCAACCAATCAATAAATGGAAAGAACTCTTTTTAGGTAAAAAAATAAATCTGTCTACTATGCTACAGTAACGGAAAGCTTGAAGGTTAACATGTCTTTGCAAGGTCTTTCATTGTTCAGTGAAAAACCACACTATTGTGAACATGAGATCTTTCTCCTTGACCTGTGATGAAAGCTGAAATAAATTTCCTCAAATATTTGACACCAAATTTAACTAAATATGCTCTACTGCTTGTTGGTTAGAAAGGAGCCCGTACTAACTATACGGCCAGGTGTTAATATGAGTTCTACCTGTATAATCCCACCAGCGTAGCTTTAATAGATTTTAGCTTGGAACAGAAAAGGTAGCTCTTTGCCTATGTTCAACGGTTTGCTGTTTCAGGCTGAAATAAGTATAGGTTTAGTACTGTAACCTTTAAAAATGGGCTTTTTAATTGCAACATCAGAAAATACAGCTGTGCTATGAAACATTTCTCTTATGATCAGTTATAGTTAGTGTTACCAGTGCAGTTTAAAAATACAACTAGTTTGTAATTCTAGTACAGAAGGAAATGTGTTATTTTTAATTAGTTTGTATGTAGGTAAATGTAAAAAGCTTTATTCATACTGGTCTCCTAACAAGCACAAGAGCAATGTGCTATCTCCTGCTTTCAACTGTGACATGTGCTCATGTCTTTAAGCATCCTAAAGGGGCTGTATTGTGTTATTTGTTTGAGCTCTGGTGAATTAGCATCCTTTTAGCTTCTGTTTCCAAGATTAGACAAAACTTCCTGTAAACTTTCATGCAAAAAACCCCCACCCATGTAATTGAATGCTGTAGGATCCCTTCTTTTATTGAATGATATTTTTAGGTAAAGGTAATCTGATAGAATAAGGCAGCAAAGGATAAATTTAAATGGCAGATGATTCACAGCTAGATACTGTGGAGGTGCATGCCCCATAATTCTAAGTATCTGTAATCTTTCTACCTTGGTTTGTATCTTTTTAGCTGATGTTATGGTGTAACTTTTTTAATGTCTCTTTTCCATTAATATAAGTATCAAAATGTTTCAGAAATTTAGTATTAAAGTTCAATGTATTAAATTTGTCTAAGTTTTTAAATCCAATTTTCTGTTCTATCAGCAAATAGTCTTGGCTGATTTTGTTCCCCTCCCCAACTATCAGACTTCATTCTTCTCCAGTAATTTTTCTCCTTCGTTGGTGCTGCTGCTTCTTGCACCCTCTCCCTCTGGAAAGGGGGAATGTGCTCTTTTCTTACTCATGCATGGCTTTCTCACTCTCTCTTGCTTCCCTTTTCCTTGTTGCCCATGTTTATGTGTTTGGTGGTTGGTTGTTTTTTTTAACTTTCCTACCTACAGATTCCCCGCTAGCAGTCACTGCTCTCATGAACAAGGTTAAAAAAGGGGTTTATGTTCCACACAGTGCGTATTTTTTTTTCCCCCAATTGATACCATTTTGCATTGTTCTCAACCTGTGTCTCTAACATTCCACACTCAAAACCACCCTTTTATGGTTGCATGTAGTTAGAGACACAGTCTGATAACTAAATAGCTGAAAATCTGTACAAAATTCAGTTCAGTGGATTTGCATTAAAGTTTTGGAAGAAAATGTTCAGTACTAGTGTCCTAGTAAATGTGGGAAACTTACTTTAGAAATTTCAAAAAACAATTAATGCAATTTTTCGCAGAGTCCCAGCCACCTCACACTTAGAAGACTCTGTAGCCTACCCAGAAGAGTAGGGTTTTATTGCCATTCATGGGAGTGAAACTGTAGCAGTGTCTGTGCATACTCAAAAAATTCATCATCATGGGATGTTGTCTTTAATGACTGCTCTAAATTCCAAGTTTTTACAACTATTTTGTTAACTTAGTTGTGGAGACAGGTGGATATTTACACAAAAATTTCGTTGTGCTCTTGGGGAAGGCAGTCATACCAGGAATACTCACTTTAACTGAAATTGAGATAAATAATTTGGGGGTAACTTACTAAAGTTTTGAAACAGTTAATGCTCTCTTAGGAGGAGATGAGGGGTAGATAAATGGTGAACAACTGGGAAGCTGGCTCTGGAGTGCCTGCTCATGAATTTGGACACCGGCTAATCTGTTTTGACTGTTGCTGGCACTGCAAATAACAGCATAATGCAAAACCTTCCTGTTTCTCCCCACTCTGACGTTTTAACTTTCCACTGAGGGCAAGCAGCGGCCACAGGCTGAGCCCTCAACAGCAGAAATGGGAGCAGCAGCTTGGCCAGGGCTTCTCGCATGGCCAGGTCCGCAGCCTCACTCTCCCCGCTGTGGTTCTTCTGGCTCCTACGCTGATTGATGCACAGTGGAGCACAAATTTTGGAGGGTTTTGTTCCCAGATGAACCATGTGACTGGTGAAGGTGTGTCAGCTGCAGCTGCATGGCTTGTTTCTGCCCATGAGCAAAACTGGACACCTGTAACTCTTCCACGTTGCACTGTCTTTCCCATTTGCCTTGGCAGAGTTACCAGACTGAGGAAATCACCTACAGAGAATTGCTAATACAAAGATGTTACCATTCAGCGTTATCTCACACTGTTTTCCTATTAATTTCTCACACTATGAAGTCCTGTCGTGTTTGGGTTATGTATTTTCTTCCTTTTAATTGTTTATAAAGATGATAAGCTGAATATGTGGCTTCCTCAAAATGTTCTCGTATTTAAACTGCTTTTGTTGGTTGCCTTAAACTCAATTTTCTGCCTTATCTTGGAGAGATTCACGCTATTTGGAACTCATGGAAAACTTAGTGATATCAAGTGGAGTTTGACTACTGTTTAACCTTGTCCAAAAGTTACTCTAGCACTTTACCTCCTTTAGACTATCTTTTTTTCCTTAACTGATCGCCCAGTGATCTCAATTTCACCTTGATATTTAAAATAGGTTGTTTTTTTTTTTAAAGAAAAAGCATCAATAAAATGGAAGTTATCCTCTAGGGATGCCTCAGTTGTCAGTTTTGCTTTAGCTTAGGTTGTAGATGTGTGGTAAATCACTTGGTTGCTGAAGTGCTCTCTGTTTTGTTCCTGAAACACAACAGTGGTTGGTCATTGAGGTGTATATCTGAAGGATAATGCCATGCCTTTCCTTGCATCTGCTTGGGTTGCCAGCTTTCATGTGGCTTCAAGATGATGTGGGAAATCTGTGTGACTTACGAAGAGTGTGTTGTCATGCTCTTGGACAGCAAGAGCTGAAGATGTACTTTGAAGTAAGTAAAAAATATGCAGAGAACCTATATATAAGCATGTAGAAATGTGCACCTCATTCCGGAAATACGAAATTTCTTTTGTTAGTTTATGTGCTTATATAATCTTCTATGTTTTGCATGCAAAGAGCTAAAGATAAGTAGCTTCAACCACATCATCTTATCCTCCAACCCAGCTTCGCAGTATTTCATATTCCCTGGTGGAAAGAATATTCTGAGCTGCCTTGCCCTCAGGTCTAACCATCTCCTTAATGGTCCTGTTCTTGCCATCATGGGCTGTTCTGGCACTAGATCCTTTTTTAGCATTGGTGTTGCCTCTCTTGGCTCTGTCTCATAGAACATGTAAAGGAAATGTTCCCTGAACAGCTTCTCATCTTCTGTTCAGCCTGGTTTTGGTTTGGTGGTTTTTGGGTTGTTTGGTTTGGTTTTTTTGCAGGGAGGGTGGGGGAGGGTGGAATTTGAGGACAGGTGTAGGGATTGTTTAATTTGGTTTTTTCCATCCGATTAGCATAAATGTAGGACAGAATCTCTGCTATCCATGGCATCTTCTGTCCTGTGTTCTTGATGGCTGCCCTCTGGGGAGCCCCAGCTCCATCAGAGGCTGGGAAATTGTAAGGAGCCTCATGTGTCTGTCGTGTCATTGGACCCACACTGAGGAATAACCTACCCCAACTCTGGGTTTTTTAATTAATATAGCCTTCTGTATGGCTGTTGCCTCCACTGGAAGAGATGACGTGGAAAGGATCTCGTGGAAAAATCTCTTGTATCCATATCAGCTTGTGTACAGGGTAGTTTTAGACTTTCAATGTAACCAAATAATTTATCTTTTGCTTTTCTGTGTTTTATTCTGCACTGTGCTAAACTTCATGCTCTCCATGAAAAAAATGTGTTTGTGGCTCAATGTAAAGAAAAATTGTTCTCATTGTTTCCTAGACCTTTTTCATGCCCTCCATGTCTTTGTGCCTGTTCCATAAAAGTGGTAGGTTTTTGTCAATCGTGTCTTGATAAAACCAGCCTTCATCTGTTTCAGACTCTTCTAACTATATTAAGACTAGCTATCAAATAACAAGGAGCATATTAAAGCCCCTGTTCCTCTGAGGCTCAGACAGTCCCTGCTGCTTCCCTAGGAACTACAGCAGTTCCTTGGTTTTTTTCAGGTATCACTCTTCTGAGTTAGACTTGTGCATAAATTTCCTTTAGTTGCTGATGCAGAGTTGTAGAAAGGATTGGTAATCTGCTCTCCTTGCTCTTCAAATGAAAGCAGTGTTCAGTCTTGCAGCTCAATGTAGGATACCTTTGAATCACATAGATGAGAGTCTGTGTGAGCAGTTGTTTAGGGAATAAATTTTCATTTATGCTGAAATATGTATATAATGTATAACTTCGTGTATAGTTGCAATGATCCTCATTCTGGCACCTTGCACCTGCCCATCCTAATTAACTGAAGAAATATAGGTTCAAAATTCTGATGTCAGGGGGAACAAAAAAGCAACCCAATGCAACCAACCCTGCTGAGGTAGAGTCTCTGATAGCCTTATAAAGCAATAAGGAGAGCGAATAAGCTAAAGTCACACCTAAATGAACACTTGTTCCAAGAAAATCTGATTACAGGTATGTAGTGAATATGCAGTTTACACAGATCTGTGCAGGCAGAACACTCCCAAGATCTATTCCTTCAGCAAGTAGATGTTTTGTTATCACATTCCTCAAGAGCAGGAGACAGTCTGACAAATTAAGGGAAAATACATTGACCATAGCTGGTAAGTGATGACTGGAATTAATCAGTCTTGCTATGGTAAAATTTATACATTTTCCTTATGGTCCTATTTGCTCCCCAAATAGCTTCCTGTATTTTTTGGTTTTAGGAGTGATGTCAGTATCTTGGACAAAGTTCAGCAAAGGAACTACATTAGTGTTAAATTTTCCCAGTAGTTCCTTACATCATATTATGGCTCCAAAATAACTAAATATTGTCAGCATGTTTGGTTTGTGTTTTTGATTTCAATTCCCATGTTGTGTAACCCTTTCAAAATCATTCAAGCCTGATTCAAACTCATACAACAGCTGTAATAATGAAAATGGCAAGAGAGACTGTCCAGTGTCTGTGTAAATAAAAATGTTGTTTGCCTCCAAGCTTGTACTTGAAAGGATGCTTCTGTAAGTTACAGAGCCTGAGGAGGAAGATCTGTAGCAAATGATGCTCTTCAGTGACTCGGTTTCTCTTGGAAAGGGGTGTTTAAGAGAAGGTTGTTCAAGAACAGGTAAATTAGGCTGGCAGGTGAGTAGCTTCAAAGATCTTTGAGGAAATGTGGAATGAGTGTATGTAAGGATTTCTTTCAATCACAGAAGATTGGACTAATGCAGGAAAATGAAATGGCAAGTGCCTTTGGGGCTCCCAGTCAATTAGAAAGACTTGGGTTTGACTGTAAGAGGGCATTGAGGCAGTAGTAAAGGAAAGCAAGTGTGGCATGAATGTATTTAATCAGATGTAGAGTCAAGGTAATGATGAATAATGACTAAATACATTTGTAAACAGGTGCAAAACATTCTTTTCTGTGCCTGGAGAGCTGCCACTGTTATGTGATAGCTTAATATTTCAGCTACAACTACAGCTGGAAAGGCAATGATAGTGAATGATTTTCATTACCCATTCTGTACTGCTGAAATTAGCATAGCCAAGTAAAATGATACTAAAACAAACTCATCAAATAGATTTTGCAAAAAAGCTTTACAAAAAAGGATTTGCCTTTCTTTAAGTGAGTGTATATTTGTGGAAACTCTTTGAAAGAGCTCTGGGCTGCTGATTGAGGTTTCATTTAATTTGTTTAAACCTGTATCACTTGAAGTTCTGAGCTACATCTATAAAAGGCCTTGCCCCTGAACTGCTGTCACTGCTGTTGCTCTCGCGTGTGGGAAGAAGCCTTTGGAAACGAACCACTGACCCAGACAGCCCGGTATCGGCTTGACATTGATTTCCAGTATTACTGTTACGGCACTGAGACTCTGTTGTAGATGCTGCATAAACTTGCAGCAGAACTGCAATCCCTAATCTAAAGACAATTAGTGATAGTTGCTAGACTAACACTAATTAGAAAATTAGCAATTTGTTCCCAGACTGTGTTCCTTGGATTCTCTAGGTGTATGCTACAGGTGCATGGAAAAGTGTTCAAATTTTACGTGATCATAACACTGGCTTGGCTGCTAACCGTCCCTGCCTTATATTCAGAGCATCTGTTTATCTGCATAAGACACAGAGAAGGTAGATAAAATCTGCACTGCAAAGATTGTAGTAATCCAGAGTCTTGAAGGAGAGCAAGAAAGCAAAAGCATCAGTTGCTAACTGAGGATGGTTATTTTTAATTCAGTATAGCATGTGTAAACAAACTGCAGCAGATCTAGTGGGTTTAAAACTTGAGGTAGGGAGAGTCCTTAATAAATATTTTTTCTAGCCTTGGACTTTTGGCCTTGGGAAAAATATTAATGTACCAGTAATAAATATATAATGTGCTTTAGCTTTCTACCAATGGTTTTAGTTTCCCCGCTGTTTCTAAATGCTTGGTTCAACATATCAAACATCAACATAATCTTTTTAATGCAATATATTATTGCCTTGAGTCGCATTTCCTCTTGAATAGAACAATATCAATATTGAGAAAGCAGAATGTCAAAATAGACAGTACTGACAAATTATCCAGGTATTTAGAAACCTCTAGTTAATTTTGTAAAGACAATTTTGTCCAAAAATCTTATGTTGATAACGGATATAATTTATTACCTTGGAAAATCCATTCTGTATTTTTAAAATGGGTTACGGGTGCATTCAGAAGGATGAAAACCACTGCTGAAGTGTATCAGATTATTCATGGCCCATGGGGGAACTGTGTGCTGTGGAAAAGCAGGTGTCTCCTTTCACTAGGAAGGCTTTCCATTACAGGAACAGGATTTAGAGTAACACATGGATGCTTGCAGGATCCTAAAAATCCTGTTTCCTGCTACTCTGGATCTTTTTTTTTTTTTTTCCCAACAGCCTTTTGGCAAGATGAGGCAAAATCATATTTACTTGAGTTTTGTATTTGGATAGCAAATCTGCAAACTCTTTCAAGTAATCTTATTTTGGGGCACTGCAGATTTGTGGTGACAATTTGAAAATTTTTGTGTGGCTTTGTTTTTTTGTTGGGTTGGGCTGGGTTTTTACTATAATTTCTTCATTAATGCACAGGGTGTAGTGATACAACCATGCAAATTTCTTCTAAGTTAACCATATTTAAGTAATTCCTGTACCACAAAGCCTGGGAGGTATCGTGGTGGTGACAGCCTCATGGAGGAAGCTGTACTGCCCATGTTGCACTACCCAGCACGGAGGTGTTCCCTGGGTTGTGGATCTCTCAGAGCAGCCAGATAGTAAAGGAAGAAAAGCTAAAGGCAGCAGATCACCACTGAGAGTTCATTGGAACCCAGCATAAAAAAGATTATGTGTGTCTTTATGGAAAAGCAAGAATTGCCAACCACTGACTTAAGGTCTTGGGGGATGGTGAAGAAGCTGGCAACAGTACAAAATATGCCTTGCATTGCATGGCTCCTCTTTGTGTACGTCATGAGAATGATGATGATGGTGTGTTATCCAGCTTTGTCCCATCAAGGAGTGATTCATATTTTCTAGATTTTTTTTTTCCTGTCTTCTGTATGTTACATTTGAGAGGAATACATCTTCCTGAATCAAAGTGTGTTTTGTCCTAAAAACAAGTGTCTGCCTGCAGAGGTCATTCTGGAATAGCACTTCAGAAATGCTGTACTCTGAAAGCTTCTGCAATTTGTTGTCTTGACAAGTAGCACAGAATTTCTATTAGTGAGGTACTTGTGACAATGTTCTTCAAGCAGTGTTGGGGAGAGGCAGTATCACTCGATAGGCTTTAGCTCTCCGGATGGAAATTGAATTTCCAATTGAATATAGGGTAGTGATCACTTGGTGACAAACAGCTTCAGAAAAAACAACAGGCTGTAAAATGTTTGGCACTATGCTATGAAATTAAGTGTCAACAGCATTCCTTTGAAGTGATGTGAAGTGTCAGAGAAAACACCCTGGCAGGTTTTTATCTAAATTGCGAAGGAGCACTAGGAGACAGTGAAGATCCTGAGGGAATCTTTGCACCGGTATGCACAGAGGAGATGCATTGCTTTGAGGGGAAGCATTGGGCTTAGTTCAGGTTACTTGATTTGAAATTGGACTTCCACAGGTGGAGTCCGGGTTGTGCCCTGCACACTGTCCCTACAGGATTGTAAACTAGATTGATGTGCAGGGAGGAGAAAAAAATGGTTTAGGTTATTGCAGTTTCCTACTGCTCTTGGAGCCCATTCACCTTCTGGAATAGTACTTTCAGAAGCAAGCGTTGTATTCCCATTATTGGTATATCCTCCCTGAAATCCATAAGATTGTGTCTAAGTTTCACATTCGGTTTTACAACAGGGAGTATTTTTTTTCTCAAAGGCATCCAGTGGTGTGGCATCCTTCTGCTACAGCCATGTGTACATTCAGTAGGGAACCCAAGTTAGTTAAAGAGCATAGAGCTACTCAGAGCTGGAGAATCTAAAACTGAAGATGTTACTAAGTTACATTGCGTCTCGAGTGGTATTGCGAGTGTGTTCGTAAGATGTTTCAATCACTGTGCTGTATTTTACAGCTCCTTTGCTCTGAAATTTTCACATAAAGCCTGTATGGCAGTAGATCTGGGCATGTAAGAGCTGCATGCGCTTCTTGATGGGGCTTTTTTAAGTACCAGTATTTTAGTGCATTCTGGAAGGATGTATGTTTGTTCCCTGACCTGCACTGTCTTGAAAATAAGAAAGCTCACTAGTATTTGCATTCTTATGATGCAAATACTTAATGGTTCTCAAATCTGTTCACAGTGACTTTTCACAATCTTTCTTTATATTGGTCCTTCATTTTACTATGTACCAACACAAATGGGACTGTTTTGGGAGGGAGTTAATTAAGGTAAAGACTTCTGTGGGCATAAATACTTTAGCCACTCTTTGGAGTGGTTTCTGACTTTCCTGTGGAAGAGCAAGAAGAGACAAGAATTATCCTGGGAAACCTGTTGTGTTCCTAGAAACGCCAGGAAGAGGCTGTTTGTGTCCCACTTCAAAGTGTCAAGAGTCACACAAAAAAGCTCAAGTTCCCCCCAGAACTAAAGTCTGGAGCTTTTATTAGCTTTTAACCTACCCTTTGCCACCCTAAGGTCATGATAATTTCAAATGTTTGTATGACAGGCTTTTCCATAGTTTTCTGTTAAAAAGTAGTGGGAATCAAAGTGTGAGTTAGAGTAATGCAAATGATGCTGTTTCTAATTTCTTAATGATACTGAGGGAGTTCAGAACAGCTACTGTAGCCAGAGGTACATTTCCAGACCTCAGCATTTCATGCAGGGCATCCTCATAAGAGGAATGGAAAACTCTCAATAAGACTATTTCAGTGACTCTGCCATTGCTATAGGATTGTCCCAGTCTCATTGTGAAATTCTCAGTTGGAAAGAGAAGCACATTGCTTTTTCATTAAGTTTATTTTCATTAGTCCTACCTTGTGATGACAATATGTATTTGAATATACATGATGCATTTAGAAAAAATGGACTTTCTAAATAAATAATTTACAAATATTCTATATATTAATCAAAATCTAGGCATCTAGTGTTCAACAAGGGAATCATTAGATTAATTGCTGGTAAAGAGAATAATACTATGCATGAGTGGCCCAGGCTGTGGTAATGGGAGCTCGTGCTCACCATAGGAAAAATGTATCCTTGAAATATGCAACTAATTGCGCTTATAAACAAGTAGTCATTTTACTATATGATATACCATTTTAGTGCAGATCTGAGTTGTGAGTGACAAATACATATTATCATAATTTTCTTACAATATTTATTTCAGTTGAGAGATGAGTCTTTCTAATTTTTTTATTTATGTAACACTATTCAGGGTAATGGGAACATAAGTTCACTAATGATTTTTCCATTTTTAGAGGAAGCCCTGCACAGATGAGGGGGACTGTGCACTAGCTGAGAAAAATCTTCTCAAGGGCTGCTTGGTCAACAACCTCAGAATAGGGTCACTTAGTGCACTGAGCAACAGAAGAGTAAAATCAACAGAATGTTTTGCTCTAAGAATAATTTTAATATAAATCACAGCCTATTTTGTGTTTAACCCTTAACCAGGATCGAGACTATGGAACAAAAGTAGAAGTTTCAATGCTAAAGCCACCTCCCCACTCAGAGGCTTGTGTGGTCAGACTTCCCTTTAACTCCAAATATGTAAAATATAAAAAAACCCTCCAAAACATTAAAAATATCCCTCTAGAATTTTTAACTTTGAACAGTCCAATTCCACTATCTCACTGATAAATGGAGTGAGTGAAACTTCTTTTTTTTTTTGTTAACAGGTGTATGCTGAGTGACAGGCGTACAAAGACCTCAAACCAGAAATCTGGGCTCCTGGTTTCTGAACAGCAGGTCAAATAAGTGTCTGTGTTTCCATGCAATTTTCTGTGTAACTTTCTTGCTATTCCAAACTAAACTCCTGGGGTTAAATACATTTATTGATAGTAGTCTCTGTAGTGTGCTAAAGCAAGCTGCCATGATGGCAACGTTCTCTTACATTCTTTCCACGTGTATAGAATACAGATTCCTTGAGTGTTTTAGCACAACTGAAATCTGGAGTTGAAGCCTTTCATCTCACTTTCTGAAACAATGGTCATGAAATTTACATTCCAATCAGTGATTTTTGTCAGTGAGTCCAAGGGGGTTTTATTCCTTGTTTTACTGTTTGCTTAAATACGACTGTCTGGACAGACAAATCTTTCTGTGACAATTTCAATAATAATGCAGACAACCCTTGCAGTTATTCAGGCTGGCTGAGCATTATTGGAAAAGGTCAAATGTCTTTTAAAAATTTTTAAACATTATTAAAGAACAGAACTAGGCTTTAAAGATGTTGCTGGAGGTGTTTAAACCCCTTTTTTTTTTAACAAAAAAATTCTATGCTGACTGAAGGCCATGTGGTGCTCAGAGCTGGGGCTTATGGGAAGTCTCATGACCTGGACCACTGATAGATAGTGACAGAAGACTTCACTAGAACAAAGGACTAAAATACTATTCTTACCTCTACCTGGTGAATGAGTCTGTACCGTTCTCTCCTTTCCTTGCATAATGTATACTTCTTCCACGTTAAGTAGTCATGCATTCATAGAATTACCCCATAGCTTGAGAGTGCATTCATCCAGGAGAAAAGGAACACAGAATTTAGAAGGCTTCCTATGGGTTTAAAAAAGAAACACACGCACACCCCCAAACAATAACAAAAAACCCCACTGCAAACAAACCACACCAATACAACATCACAATGGGGTTAGTTACAAAGGATCAAAACAGTCCCATGGGATGTAGCTGTACCTCTGTAGGACAGATTTAGTGTTAGGGATAACAAGACAGTTGTGGATCCTGACACGGAAAAATAGATGCTTGTGAGTGGCACCTGTGTGTTAGACTTCACTTTACAAAATGTTTATTTTGAATTTATTCTTTAAATGTTGCCAAGGTTTTGGTTGAAAAGGGGATTTTTAGGGATGTCTTTTGGAAAACATGAATCCACTGTATCCTTCTCTTGTAATTTACAGCACAGAGAGAATATTAGTGCTCCTCGTAACCTGTTTTCCAGCCTGCTGGCAAAGATGCTTTTGCATTTTTTTCTCTCCCTAGTAGCATTTGTCCTCAGAGACCATCCTGCCATCACAGAAACCAAAGCTCTGCTTGCAGCCAGTAATGCAATGGGGGCTTTTACTTTTTTTACTTTTAAAGGCTTTTAGTCCTTTTACAAGGATGCTTGCTACTTCTCCCTGTCAGAAGAGCCCCTTGTTCTGGCTGTGTAAGCCTCATACAAATACAATTGTCTTTAACTATTTAAATGAAACTTTTTTTAATCACGTAAAAGCGGATGTCACTTATAGCACTGTGCAGAAACTATGCAGGTCAAGTATGTTTGGGGAAGTCAGGTCCTTGTCAGCCTGTGGTGCCACATTTGGATGTGCAGCTGGCTTTTGAGACCTGCCTTCCCTGCTGAAAAGTACTAAACGTTGCCTCACCTTTGATACCGTGCCTTATGCCACAGGGATAGTTTTGTATTTCTGTGGATGACTAGAAAGAACAATCTGTGATGCTTGTGGAGAAGTGTTGGGTCAGCCCAAGCTGATTCAGCCTCACTAGCTCTAGCAAGAGAAGCTCAGATGCTCAGTCCTAGACAGCTGACTTGCAGGCAAACATCCAACCCTTTGCTGCTACGTCTTGACTGTTGCCCTTGCATCAAGTAAGCTATGCCTAACTCATATCTCTGTTTTGTAACTGCATATTCTGTTTACAAGAAACTTTAACTTTTTATTGTGAAAATATAGTATTGGGTACAGTTAGAAAAGCTCAATCTCAACTGACACAGAATCCCACCCCTCCTGTCATTATACTGGGTAGAATCTAATATGGATAACTTACAAACTGTGGTGTAAGCAAGTTGTGGGTGTACTGGAGACATTGGCGTTTGCTATAAACTGGTGGAGAAGGTGTTGCTAAGTCTCTGAGTGAGATCTGTGGCAACACTGCCAAGGAACAATTGGCTTCTGAACCAGAATTAGGGTCCGTGGGAGCGGATCTAGAAACGCCTTGCGAAGGCTGCATGGCCAAAACCGAGTAATCGCGTTTTGTTCTAACTAAGCTCCTTCTTAATCACAGTCAAGAGAAATTTGTGGAACCAATTTTTGGTTCTCTTTCAGCTAAAGATACGAAGTTGAGCCAGGTCTTACCCAAACAAAAGATACCAAAGATTGCATTGTACCTCCTATAGGCAGAATTTCTTTTGAGATCCACTCAAAAACCAGAAATTAATAAAAAGGACTGTCACATATGATTATGTGGGCAGTCGTGGACAGCTACAGACTTCTGAATCATTTTGGAAAGGCCCCTGGTATTAACACAAGTACATAGATGAAAGCAAGGTAACAAGGGTGTCACTGTCACCAGAGGAAAATGGTGGTAAAAGGTTCAGGTCTGTGTAGGACTTTTTATTGGATCGGTATTTTGCTGCCTAAAACTTGTGGTCTGAAATAAGAATTCTCTGCTGCTCATTGCATATGATGACAGAATACACACCGAAAAAAATCACTAATAAATATTTGGTTCACCAATGGTTAAGATTGAAAACGTCTTCTCTGAAAAATACTGTTTTTCCCCACCAGTGTGCAAAAGACTGCTATGTTTAAACACAAATGAGTAAACAAATCCCTTCAGAAGTTTTTAATATGGATAAAGCACTAAAAAGCTAGGGGTCTTTTTTTTTTTTTTTACTTTTCACTCTGGAATCTGGACTTTTTAGTTTTACTATGAATGAACATGGAGCTATAAAAAAGGAAAAACATTGTAATAGTAGATAAAATTTCTGACAAGTAAATACCTACTATGATAGTAAGCCCAGAGGTGACTATAATTTTGTGGCAACTATAGCTTGAGTCTGATCAAGCTTGGTAAAGAAAGTTGAGACAATTGTTTGGGAACCAGAAGGGTAAAATGTTCTTTGAAATCAGAAGAGAAATCTGTGAGGATGTTATAATAACATCCAGTTTTGATAAAAAACCTGAAATAGAGACATTGGCACAAGAGTGTAGATTAATAGGTAGGTAAGCCACAAGTTCTACATAAAAGCTAACAAATAAAAGGTGAGGCAAGTAGCCTGAAATAGTTTCAGAGACAACATAGTGGCCTCAAAAGAGAATACTTTGAACAGCTGCATTTTCTGTCTCCCTAGGAAAATAGCTTCGTTGTGAAGATGGTGTTCAATTTGAATAGGTGCTGAGGAAGAACTTTTTTCTAGAGAGAAAAAAAAAACAACCCACCAACACATAAAACAGCATTAAACTTTATTAGTTTGATTTATTGAGGGTTTTAGCAACTGTTGATACATAGTGTTGTGAGGACTTGGATCCATAAGATCTTACTGCAGGTCAATATATACAATTCTGGTGCTGGGGCTGCATGTTGTGATGTGACTTGAGGAATGCTTGTGCATTGGGGGAAAGCCTAGTTTTACCATGTTCTTAGTATAATTCTTCTCTGTAAAGAGAGCTGTGGTAAAGTTATTCTGCTGCTAGCTGGTATAACCCAAGCTCTTTTGTACACCTGGACATACGATTGTTACTGTAATCGTATGGGTTTTGTTGTTCAGTGCTGCGATGCGTGAGCAACCAGACTCCACAGAAACCTCTGGCCAGCTGGTGAGGTGAAGCTTCAGCACACGGTGGTAGGTGTCACCTACAGCAGAGAACCCACAGACTTTTTTTTCCTCCCCTGGGCTAGCACCTAAGCTGTGCAGTCCCACATGACAGTAGCATACAGTAGGCAGCTGAGCTCAGCCTGAAGGCATGTGTTTGACGTGCCTCCCGCTCTTCTACTGCTGCAACCACCTGGCACCGCGTGCGAGGCGAAGCTGCAACCTGACGCTATAATGTGTGACAGCCAGGTGTTCTGCTTTGCTGTTTCATATGTCAGCATTGCCAAACTTGATGAACAACACAGTGAAAAAAGATTATGAAAATGCTAACAGGAGAGCAGGCTGCTGTTTGACTGAAATCTGAATGAGCCTCTCGTTCAAAGATGCGGATGCTCTAGCAGAAAGTCTCTGCTCTGCATGCTGTTGTAGATGATGCTTCAGAAAGAGCTTTACTTCAGAGTGCTTTATGGCATTGGATTTGCAGTGTTCTCTCCTTAATGCCATTGCTTGGTTGGGAAGGTATATGCTACTCTCCTAGGTGGGGAGAAAAAAAATTGACACTCTCTCTGCAGGAAGGATGCATGATTTGAATAATCTTAACTGTAAGCTATTAGTCAAATCATCACTAATTATATTTTGGATTGCTATGTATTCAGAGTATGATGCCACAGATTATGATTAAGCTACTTTAAAACACCTTTTAAGATTGGCAAAGAACAAACATTTTTCTTTTCTTAAAGTAGAGGAAGTCTAAGTTTAAACAAATGAATCTGGTACCATCCTGGATCTGGGAATATAAATTTTTCCTTACTATCTTGGTTACATCCAATTGTATCATTTGACTCCTTTAAATTTCAGGTTCTATATAATGCTCAGTTCCTTGAAATATATAGCAGATCATCCTTTGCATGTTTACAATAAACACGTTTCACTTGACTAACTGCCTTTTCAAAGTTTTGTGGAAGCTGTCTGACAAATAATGCCTTCATAATGCTTTCCAGAATATTCCTTTTTATACCATCATAATCTTTAGGACTCTTGTTAATGTTACTGGTGAAACATGGAACATCAAGTGCATTTCCTGCCCAAAATGAGAATTATTACATTTTCCCACCAAACCAGATCTCACCCAAAGATCACACAGCGTTGATCAGGGGCTAACAGAAATGACAGTGCTGAGCCAAGGCTTGTCCCTCTACCTTTCCGTATGCAGAATTCATTTGAGCAGAATCCTTTCAGCTCTTGAAGGGAAACTGGCTTCACCCTTACAGACTACAGTAGTACGGTAAACAAAATGCACAAGCAACAAGTTTGAAATGAAACTTTGTTATTGACTTGTAACTGAAAGACATTTCTTTTGGAACAGCACAGGGAGGAAAGGTAATAGCTTTTAGGGTGACCGGTTACATTGGATGCATAATTAGATTTAAAGTGCAAATAGCCTCTAGGTTAACTGAACTGATGCATCACAGGTTGACTTGAGGATACTAAGCTATTTTATTTTCTCTGGAAATTACTGTTTTGAAGGCATGCTTACTGTGAATTATATCCACTTCTGAAGAAAAAGAACAGGCTTTCCTGTGGCCTCAGAAAGCCTTAGTGGTCATGGCTGGTGAAAGTCAGCCAGACTCAGCAAAATTCAGCAAAGGTCATTGCTGATCTTGGCACCTCATCTATGGAGGGGTTCAAGGTTTGTTGCCATCTGTACTTCTGGAGTACAAAAAACCAGACAGCAGAATACCCACTCCAATAGTTCTTCATACCTTAAGTTCATCCTGTCCAAACACTGAAGAGAATGATTCTGCTTATTTTATCAGTGCGCCTAGTAGTTAATTGCAGCAGTTCACAGTTGAATGAACTGTTTGTTTGCGCTTCTCCACTGCTGCTTTTTGCACAAGATTGCTTCAGCAGATGCTGGCACTATCACTTATTTTGTGATTATTTAGAAATAGCCAAGAGCGAACAGAGCTGTACTTCTTGCCTATTAGAGTGCAGAAGTTGGCCTATAACCCTAACTTCTTCCTTTGGCCCTCATCAGGGCTTTTATAAACTAAACAGAAGAGACCATTGGTGCTTTAGTGTTTCCAGAGCTTGTTAACATCGTACTTTTTATGGATTCAGATATGCTACGCGTGCATTTTAAGGGAGAATTACAGTCTTTTTGCAGAGCAAGACTGCATAGAGAAGGAGATGCAGTTGCATTAATAATTTACTGAGTGGTTCTTTGCAGTGTGTCTTGGTATTAGATCAATGTTACCTACAGCAAGCAGGTACCTATACATTGTTGTGATGAAGCTAAAGCACAAGCACATTAATAACTTCGGTAAGTTGAAACAGATAATTAAGGTTCTCCATGGCATTTTTGCTGAATTACATAGGTACAGTGCTGTTTTGAAAAAAAACTTGTCATGTAAAGCTTCTAGTTAGTGCCTTCCATAACCTGCTATTTCCAAATTTTTTTAATTGTTATTTACTAAAATTTATAAATTGCAGGTAGGTTCATTTGGTTATTGAGTTTGTCAGTACTTCACATTATAATGCCCTGCCTTGTCTTGCTGTAACTTTAATAAGACATAACTGCGTGGACTGAACTGCCCAAGCCTAGTCTCAGGCTGATTTCTTTTTTAAGACATTTAGCCAAAAGAGCTCATTCGCATCCAAGAATGAGTCAATTCAATAATCTCTGTGATTAAAAAAGAAACCACCCCAAAAAAACTACAAAATAAACTTAAAATGCTAATGAACAACCACAAAAAACAAATCTAGATTATATAATAGAGGAAAAGCTATCCTTTGAATGGGTTTGGCCTTTAGTTATTACTTTGAAATCTGTTCATATTTAGCAAAACAGTACATCTATTTCAGTTCACATATGCTTAGTGGTGATGACTTGTGTCAGCTGTTCAGCTCCCCAAAGGCTCCTTTGGAGCATATTGGAAGGTTTCCCCCTGCAAAACTGCAGTGTTCAGCACAAGCAGGATGCCTTGGATCTGGTTAATGGGCAGGAGGGCAGTACTGCAGAGAGGCTGTTCCCCTGGTGAAAGGGGCTGTGGGGCAGAGTGTGGAGCATGCTCTGAGCTGGGCATGGGCAGGGATGGGAGAAGCTGTGAAAAATGAGAGGGAAGCACTACCTCAGCTGCTGTGTGTGGGCACCAGGTAGGAGGCAGGGGTAGAATAGCACTGGGAAAGATGCTAGCTCATGTTGCGAGGGAGACAGCTGGCTGGTAGAGCCAAGAGGAAGAGCTGAAGAAAAATCCAGATGAGGGGCTGCCCTATTGCACATGTGCGCGTGTGTCTTGGAGCACTTGAACACTGCTTTGGAATGCTGGAGTCTAGCTGTGTTTTTCTTATGGGGCTCTTAAGATGCCAGGCAAGGAAATGAGGCTGCCTATTTCTCAGAAGTTATCTGCTTTTGCATATTTCTGGCTTTCTGGGTACCCAACTTAACAGTGAGATTTAAGTTCTTGGCACACAATGCACTCATGGATGCTGCTGAAGTCTCTGGAAATATAAGGATGTAACCATAAAATAAACACATCAATTATGAATAATTTGGCAGAAAAGATCAACAAGATCAAAGCACAGCGCATGTCTCTTGAGTAGCCACTTGTATGTGAGGCTAATATTAAAAACATGGGAGCCAGGACTGCCCTATGACAGCTTGAAGTTTGGCAAAATATGAAGGACACACAGTACATAGAAATTTTCTTTGGATGTCAAGATGGAATGCCAGTTGGAGTAGATGCTTTTGGGAATTCATATTTCTCCTCCATCACTTGTGCACTGCATTTGTGCAGGGCACAGGCATTACAAGGCAGCCAGTGATGTCACTTGTGTGGGTGTAACTAAATTTGCATTAGCTTTAGTTTAGTATCAGGGCCCTGGTGCAGACTGGAAGTATATTCTGCTTGCTCTCAGCTCCAAAATCCGCACTGCCGCATCTCCGTGCCCGTCGCTATACGCAACGGCAGTTCCTTTGAAGTCTCCAAACAGTTTATGAGGCTTTTGGTATGCCTTGTGCAGGGGGATACTATTGATAGTTCAAATGAGCAGGGACTATCTGGTGCCTGAATGTCATGAGTTAAAAGTCAAAGGGCAACCTACTGGTCTCCCTTAAAGTCAACAGAAGTGTTGCTGTTAACTTCAATAAAGCTGGGACTTCTCTCTTAATTCTGTAACCTTGGCTTTTGGAGAAGGAGGAATAGCATTGTGCTCTGAATTCTTCTGACTTCATCAGCACACTGCATTCTAAGTGTTTTTAGATTATCTTGTATTTACTGTGGCTGGGTTTTGTGAGAAATGAAATAGAAAGTGTATTTAAGGGCCCCAGAGACCTGCTCTGATGAACTACATCAGGAGAAGCTGAACATCTGCTTGATGCTCAGACACAGCTTTAGCAGATATCCTCATAGTTCAAAAGAAATCATAAAAAATGTTTGATTTTAAGTTTCAAGCCTCATTGCTCAAACTTTAAATTTTAATGTCCTTACATACAAAGAAAAAGTAGAGAACTTAATAAAAAAATATATACCATCTAGGCATAAAATGTATGAAAGGGGAAGGGAAAGAAAATCAAGCACTTCTGCAATTTTAAGAAGGTTTTACACAAAAGAAACTGAATTCTGGAGTATACACAAAAATGTGTATGATTGCATTGGCGTAAAAAATACTGCTTTAATAGTTGTATTTTAAGTGTGAAATGAAATGGACTTTGTAGTAAATTGATTTGATTTTTCTTTTTAATATCAATTAACAAATTTTTATCATAAGGAAAAATGTACAGTATTGTGTGGAAATCCATGTACTGTGTTTACTCAAATAAGATAATACTTTGCTGCAAAGTTTTAAATATAATAAAATGCATTTAATATCAATCTTTTGTCATATCATCATTATTTATGGACATAGCATCCAAGTATGGAAATTCAGTTGTAGATCAAACTGACCATAAAAACAGTAACTCAAAAAAACCTTATAAACATGTCAACACCCATCATTTACCACAGATGGCTCATACCAATGTAAAAAAACCCCCAACATATAAAATGTAGTATAATTCTCAACATATGGTTTACTTTGTTGCATTGTTCCTATGTACTGTTTGTGTTTAATCCAGGAAATTATATTATGAAGAGAATAGTGTTTGGGTTTTTTTTAATTAAAGTACAGGTTAAAGTTGTTCTTTTCTTGCGATAAACATATACCAACAGTGAATAAAAAATAAACATTTATTTACAAAATATTGATGCATACATATTACACAAGTTAGTTATATCAAAGTGGTTTTTTAACAATATCTGTAGCAACCAACTATTTGCATTGGTTTATCATAGTGCAAACGGTAATGTTGCAAAGGCAGGTTATGATGTGGGATTGCAATTTGAACGTTAGACTTCTCTGCTGCCTTTTGTTTTACTACATCTAGAAAACTATTCCCTTTCATTTAAAAAAATATCTAGTTCTTGCGAATGTTGAATAGTGTACCTGAGGATAGGGCAAATTTGTTATTACTCTAAATTCTTTCATTAGATAACTATCTCTCTATTTACTCTGCTTACGTAGCACCATTGCCATTGATTACTACCATACTAATGAGAAAAAGGAATGGAAACAAGCTAAATACACTATGCCATCCCTAATTTAAGGATTTGTCCATTTATGTGGAATTTCATCTGATACATTTCACAATTCTGCACTATATATTCAAGTGTTTAAGGATGATTCTGGTGGTATTGTGTAGTGGTGTATATGTTACCAGTAAATATTTTCCTGTAAATACAATATTAAGTGAAGCTGTGAAGAAATATACTTAAAAGCTGGCTCCCTCTGTCCTTGGATAAGAAGGGGCTTGCTTTTGATTACCAATATGCATTGCAACCTGCATAGAAATTTGCATCTGAATATTGATTCCCTTGCAACGTAAGAACTTCATGCGTTAAAGCCCGTGATTTTGATTGTAGCTTTCCTTTTTCACTGGCTCAAAGCCAGCCGTTAAGTAACTATATTGTCCTTAAGTTCATGTTCTGTAGCTGGTGCTGCACTAAATCCATATGATAGCCTATCATACAGAATATAGGATGTTGGCAATGTCTAGCGTACGTAAATTCACAGTTTTAAAGACTGGTGAGGGGGTATGACTTTTTTTTTTTTTGGTAGCTTCCACAATTTATGAAGTGGTGGATCTTGTGACTGTCTCATGAACACCCACAGCGATCTACAACCATGGCCGGTATCTTGCCGTATATTATTTGTTCTTTCCCATTGAAGTACAGCATGTTTATGGGGGACATTTTGGTGGGAGTGCAGCAAGGGCCTGCTGAACCTCTGGGGTTTGCTTGATGTACAAGGTGAGTGTGTGGGTATTTTTGTAGAAATACAAATTCGCATTCTCCAGAGCAGTAATTGGCTTTGTATCTTTTAGGTGCGATAATCCAATCCCATCCAAAAGCTTCAAAATCCACTGTCAGAGGGTAGCGACAACATCGAGATTCCGTCGAGTGCTCATCACAGTCAAGGCCAAAATCCCTGCGGGACCGTTTTGGTGTGTCTGTAACTCTGACCTCTAAAAATGGGTTCTGTGAGAAGAGGAGAAGGAATCTGAAGCATTACTGAGGTAAATATAAGTTCAGTAAAAACATGCAAACAGGTAATATCTCAGATGTATTAAATTTATATTGTCAAATATTTTTTGTGAACACCACTTTGCCCTCCTGCAAACCTCTGCTACAGTTGACTGTTCAAGGATTATTCCTCTTTTTCATGATGAAGAAAAACAGCATTCCCTGCTGTTTCTCTATGAAAATCTTTAATTTCTGAGTATCTCTTTCTGAAATCACTGTCACCTCAGTGCTAGTATCATTTCTCTTCACTGCTGAAAGGTTTCAGAAATTTGGGGGATGATGGATCTTTTACTTTTGGTGTGGGTTTCATTTGTTTCTTTGTTTTAAACCCCATAAGATCTGCTTTTTTTCCCTATGGGAGTGCTCCCAAAAGGAAACAAAGAACTCCAAAAACTTTTCAAGGGTGATATCACTGATGGGGGATGGTCTCCCTTTTGTGGGAGTCCTTCTGAAATTCCTCCTATTAAAGTTGTATTCAGTTCAGGCTTTCTGGATATCAAGGAAGGCTTCGTGGCTAGGCCAAGGAGAAGAAACATCACTCTGTAATTGCTATCGTTCTTGAATGACTGCCATGACAGTAGATATGAGCGTTTCACCTGATGATATAGGTTACTTGTACTTCACACTTTCCCTCTCTGCCAGAAGGCTGAATCTGCCTTACTGACCCTGGAGGAGCAGCTGAAATTTTGACTCCTGGAAGAGTCCCGTGGCCAGGAATGTACTTTTGGCAGATCTCTGAGCCACGTGCTTCCTACCAAAGGTGTTTCCACAGTCACCAACTGAGAATAGAAAGAAATTGCAACCTTCACAATCACGAGTTTGAAAAAGTTCCTGAAGTTTCCTCACTTCCATGCAGTGATTTCAGCCCCACATGAATTTGGCACTGACTGGGCTGCCCCATGAAGGAAGACTATTCCTTTGGAGTAAGTAACAGCCCAGCTAACTTTGTTATGCAGATTTGTCCCTTCCAAGATAGCTGCCTGTATGGCTGCAAGTTGTCCAGTTGCTGGAGATGATCCTCCAAAAGGTACATGATATGGGGAGGGGCTTGGTAAGAGGATCAGTCTGTGCATCTAACTGCCCTGCTGCTGAATCAGATTGTTTTTACAGATGATGATAACCATAGGTTATCCACATGTGTGAAAACCACAGCATTGAGTATTCGAATGGATGGAGGTGTAAGGATGTTCCTTATCATGATATCCAGCTGGCCTGTTTCAAGTATGGGAGATCCACATCTATACCGGATCTGCAGTTAACATATCACAGCATTTTTACTTTGAGTTCTTTTAACTGCCATGAAGTTAAACATTGCCTGGCTATATGAATACGGTTGGGCTCAATGATTGTAAAGGTCTTTTCTGACCCAAATGATTCTATGATCAGCAGGTTGGTTTACTGCATAGAAGTAAAAGTAGAATAATGTTCTTTTACTTTATTCAAAAAGAGGGATTTCTTCGTTGGATTTCTTTCAGCTGTGGTATGTTCAGGAATTTAATGGGTTGTAGAGGATTAGTGATTTGCAGAAGCAAATGGTGAGGAAAATTCTGTAGTTTAACTGGTATACTTTAGGTTTAATTTGCTCATCCATACTTATAAAATAAGAAACCAGAGAGTTATTTTATGCTCTTTCTCATCATTATGACCCATTTACTGTATCAAGCAGAATTTCTCTATTGAAACATTTCTAATAGATGGAAAGGTCCACAACATTATGAAGAGTATCTGCTTTCACATTCATAAACATAGATAATGGTTGCTCTTAACAGAAAATATATGCATGCAGAATAGGGAGAAACTCCCAGGAGTTGGAAGGCAAAAACCTTTCTCGGCACTGAGGCAGCTTTCCTGTCAATGAAATAATCCAGCAACTACTCTTTACACTCTATTGCTTATTAAAAAGTATTTGCTCCCAAGTTTGTAAACAATGTTACTTTTGATAGTACCATCTATCAGTAATTACAAAAATATTTTCCAGTTATTGCCTCTCAACATCTTACTTAAGTACTACAATTTGCCTCAATTTTTCAAACAGGGAAATGGAGGCACAGAGATACTATTGATTTTTTTTTTTTACATGATCAGAGAGCAAAGAATGCAAGAACTGACTATGTAGAACTTGTATCTTCCATTCCCTAAACAATGCTTCCATTTTACCCTTAAAACACAAATTAAATGCTTTCCAATAAAATGCAAGATATTTAAATGGGATTTTTCTAAATAAACTTACCAATCCATCTTCACCTGGTCCTGGGAAAGTTACAGCAAGATCTTGTCCATTCTCATCAAAAGCTTTTATTTCGATGCCTAAATTGGATTCAGGCTGTTTGAGCCAATTTTGCAACACTGTCTTCACATCAATACTCTGCCAAATACCAGTGCCTGGGTTCATGTCAAGTTTCAAAGATCGAATTCCAGTATATCTTGTACCGTCTTTCATGGGTTTAATAAGTCTCAGGATCTGCACAAACACCGTTGTAGGTTTTTGGACTTGCCTCAAGTATATCCACAATTGTGCCTTTACTACTTTGTTATATTGTATTTTAGAGCTAAACTTAAAGAAGCAACATTTTGGTTTTCCCTCCATTTGTACAAGAAAATCAGCTATAAATGAATGGAAAGAACAGATTACTGAACAGGGAATAAAAAGAAATACGCATATATAAACCCGATTACTTTATTTTTCCTTCCAGACTGTGTAGGATGTCTGACAATGTGTAATAAGCAGTATCAGTAACAAAGTGGATTTAACTTAATTCATTTTCTGTAGTTTATGCTCTACAGCAAATGTAATAGATGTCAACAAAATCACCATGCTGTCACCTAAAAGTAACATCGTGTGACAAGGAACCAGTGATTGTTTTGTGAACAGGCTAAAATCAGTTTTGGCTAGTCATTTTCTAAATAATTCTAGTTAGTGCCTTGTGCTCCATAGGCTAAGCAGAGCAGTGGCATTCTCAGGCTGAAACACGGAAATGATGAGCAATCACAAGAAGATGCATGCTGTGGAGGACCTTTATGGTCCTCAACATGCTTGGGGCTCTGACCAGTGGTATCAGTGCTGTGGACTGACTGCACAACTGCAGAATAGCCTCTTTCCTAAATAAAAACTACCTGGGGGGAGGGCACAGCCTATTCCATTTCACAGTGACTACTACCAACTCACTTCTGCTTATCCATCTCCTCAGGACCTTCACAAAGCATGCAATTTCACATAAGCTGACTCAACATGTATGTGATGATCCAGCTATTTCTGATGTACTAAGTAGCCTTAGAGTGCTACTCATCATACAGACTGACACAGCCATGGACAAACTACACGAACATGTTGGTTTAGTACTCTTAAGGATTTGTTTTTCCATTGAGAAAATAATCTAAGGATCATTTTGTTTTCTTTTCATTTGAATGATATTATAGGAAAGTCACGTGCATGGCAGCGTTCCCCCTTCCTGTAGCCTATGATGCAGCTGTCATACCTAGTCACAGCAGTATCTTTCTGTGCCAGGATAAAATGGGTAATACTAATCTTAAATAGTGCAGGGCTTTGACATTAATAAATCTCACCACTTAAGATACCTGTCTCTTTAGTGCATTCAAAATAGTTCAAGGGCTTATTATAAAAAGTAGGAAATGAACTCAGATCAGTGAAGTACAATTACTTTTCTTCAGTCATTGTAATTATATAATAGCTTAATTAAAAATAGTTACAAAGCCTTGGACACAATAGGCTGCAATAAAGCTGCTGGCAGAGCTCAACTTGGTGATAAGGCTGCAGTAATATATCGCTATTAAGTACACATCTTATTAGATGAAAAATTTTACAGATCAAGTTACTTTTTTGTCAATGCATACATTTTTAGCTGGTTAGAGCAGCCAATTTTATTCTAGTATGTGTATTGTAACAATATCTGTTACTGCTAACATGCCTTATATGTCCTGTCAATTTTTTTTTCCTTTTTGACATCATATTCATAAGTGTTATTTAAAAAAGCAGCTGCCATAGCCAAATACTTTAGCTGATGAAGAACATAGGATACTATAGTATTAGCCGTGCAAAAGATACTTGATAGGAGCCATAGCAGATGTTTAGCACTCAGAAGATAACTCAGAATCTGCTCATTCAGTAAATGCCTTCATTCTTCCTTGGCACAGCTACTGGAGCTGATTGCTATAGCATGGACATTTTAACATTTAAATCTGCTGCACACATATTTGCTTAAAATATATAGTTTTAACTCAGAGGTGGGTGGTGCTAGTTTATGAGATCAGCAAAGAAGCAAGAATTTAACTCTATACTTGCACTTGCTATAGCATATTGCAGTTCGGTCTAGTGCTCTAAGCTGTATTTGTGCTGGTTTCTATTGCTCCTAAAAATACTGGCCAGCAAAACCTCCCTCAGAAAAAGGTATTTATCTAATTATTTGCACTTGCACTTTATATTTGTGATAAGAAATGCCCCAAGTACTGCAGAGTCAACTAAACTGCCGATCTCCCTTTGCTTTCTAAGGCAGTGGGCAAATCCGAAGTGCTACAGGGCATACGTGTTATAAGGAGCCGCAAACCGAACAGTAAAACAAAGGATCACAACACGGTCATCTAAACCTGGCTCAAATTCTTTAGAAATAATGCTCTCCTCCCTCCCTCTAGCAGACTTCAGCCAGCAGCCTGTTGGGAGAGCCCGAGGAGGAGTTGTGTGGCTCTACAGCAGGGAGACAACTCTCTCGGAGGAGCAGTGGGAGGCGAAAGCAGCAGGGTTACTTACACTCTGTAGGCATTGTGATAATCGTTTCGGTGGTGGCATGATAGTCATCATCTTCCAAAGAGCCATCGCTACTGTCATCTCTCTGGACGTCATACTGATCAATCAATTCCTGTAGCGGAGGAGCTTTGGGTAAAAGTTGTTTAATAACATCCCTGCTAATGTTAGGAGCTTGTTCCAGGCGCAGTTTGCTGAGGATTTGAATTTTTATGGCTTCTATTCTGGAAGATTTTGTATTCTGTCTCCACGTACAAGCGTTGCAAAGTCCATCTTTTTCGGCGTTCTCTGTGGGCTGACTACTGTCATCAAGAACCACCGGATCAACTGAAATCAGCATGAACAGGTAAATATAAACATAGATCGCTAGCTTTTGCATGATCTCACATTCAGTGCAGCTTTTTCCCCTTCCCCCCTCTTTTTCTCCCTTCCCCTTTCCCTTTTCTTTTTAGAACTAAACAGATCTGTGAAAGCAAATGCAATCTGAGAGACAGCTTGCCACACTGGCGTACCTTATATATTCCAAGGGGGCTTTTTATACTCCAACTTTGATTAGGCTCATGTCGTCAAACCCGATGATTGGTTGCTGTCCCAACAATGAATCTGGCTGTCAGAGGGT
Organism: Hypotaenidia okinawae; assembly: GCA_027925045.1. Taxonomy (NCBI): domain Eukaryota; kingdom Metazoa; phylum Chordata; class Aves; order Gruiformes; family Rallidae; genus Hypotaenidia; species Hypotaenidia okinawae. The sequence continues at coordinate 9,210,635 of BSDF01000007.1, forward strand.
AAAGCCCTGTCGATCACAAGTCACTAGACAGCATTTAGTTACAGCCAAGGGTGAACTGATTTATCTGGGCGCTTCGTTGAGGATATGTCTTCTCATATTGAAAGGATATATTTCCAAGCATTGTAGACAGCAGTACTGAAAGACAGCACTGTCATTTTTAAATATATACCAAGCCTGTACTTGTACTATGAATCAAGACAGAACTCTCTCTCAACTTGCTTTAGGCTTCTACCAGGTTTATTGACTTGAGTTTGTGATTTTTAAAGAGAGAAAGAAAAAAAAAAAAAAAGCCCAGGGGATTACTGTTAGCAGGAAGGGAAGAAAAAAAACCCCACTTTAGAAACGTGTTCTAAATACTGCTAACTTGTGTTGTTCAACAGCTAAAATATATTGAGCAGTACATATTTCAGAAATCCTTAATGGGCTTTCTTGCTAGGTTCTAGCTAGAGCAGGAATAAAGATTTTGTGCATAAATCAGACTCTGTAAATGCATTTCTTATGTGTCTGTCACTTTGGTATATATCAAAATCAACAGAATAAATCCTTTACTGAATTAACAGTTGATTATGAAAATGAGTGTGTCCCCTCTTCATGTCATTTTGTCACTAGGTCAGCAGAATCCTGGGTAATAAATTAAATTTTGAGATATGTAGTATCAAAGGTATCTTTAGCTACTCAATCTAATATTATACAGAAATAATAAAACTTATTATTTCTATTAGTAGTGAAAGTGTTAAAATACTCAAGATATTTAAATCTCTAATGTGAATATATTTTCCTTTTCCATGTCATCTTTTATTCCTGTTTAAAATGTCTCTGTATTCTGCCACTTGAAGTGATACCTTTCTGTGCTTTCTTTTGCTTTCTACTCAAATATTTCTAAGTGTGTACATATATATATATTACAGTTTTAATACGCTTTCTGCATGACAGATACATCTAGACTTGTGATTTTATACTCACAAGTTATGGCTTATAAAAGTCATACAACAGAGTATTTTATGTTTGATTTGTTCTTAGCAAGAATTAGGGAATTGATGCTTAGCTGGAGGGGCTGCAGGGGTTACTGTTCAGCAAGCAGAAATCCTGGAATTTCATGCAGTATGCCAAAGTTTGCCTATCTAAGTTAGGGCTGAATTGACAGTTTTTCACTGAGTTTCTCCTTTTTCTTCTTCTTTTTCCATTCTGAGTACACCTAAAAATGTGACAAGCAGGGGTTTTGCATATGTTCATGTAGGAAAAATGTTGATAGATTGAAAGTTGTGGAACAATTCTCAAAGAGTTTTTTTCTGTCTGGTCATTCATATTATTTTGTATCACCTCTCCAGGGCATGTAAATTAACTGCATAGCACAGAATTGAGCCTAATATACAGCTCATGACCCGTGATGTAAATCACGAGTGTTCAATTGAAATTGATTGTCCTACCCTGGCATAAAGTTGATGCAAGTGATAGATGCATCATGCTCGTATGTTCCAGGCCGATGGCTTTAGCATCAGACTCTGATGTTCTGATTTCAGCCAAAACTCTTATTTAAAGCAATCAGTTTGACTTCTGAACTCCTGAGCGTTTGTTTTTTACACAAGATAACAGTGCAGCTACTCTCAGCATGTGCTGACATAAATGGGCTCATGGTTCACTGGAACTAGAAGTCAGGACAGATCTGAGTTTGCAGTGGGGACTACCTGCCATGCCTGTAATGTATTTTAAACACAGTCTTAGTGCTTTTCAAGTGCTGGAAATGTATTTGTATGGAGGATATATAGGAAGATTCACAGTAAGAATCTTTTTGAAAAGTACTGACCCTGTTGGTGAAATCCCTGGAGGTTTAAGTTAGGTTTTATTTCTTTGGTTACTAGTATGACAGTGAATGTCATAATAAAACTGTTTAATATTATTTCTTGAGTTAAATCAGAACAATTTAGCCAGCTGCGTATAAAAGGGAATCTACCCCCAAGTGGAAACCTTGACAAGTACCAGATTTCACACCAGAGAACAATGATCCACCAGTAAACAAGTGGAAATAATGATGCAGTCGTTAATATCAGTAATTAAATTCTCTGCCTGGCTGTAAGCCACTCATGTTGGAGAGAGGACAAGAGAAATGCTCAGCAAAGCAATGCCTCCAGCAGCATGACTCCTCTCTGAACATGCTCTGCAGCATCTTGTCCCATGCTCAGAGGCCATGCAGGTATCTGGCCTGCTCCTTCTTCAAGATCTTCCCACTCTGACTGTGGCTCACCATGAGGATTCAGAACTTCAGGGGTTTATTTCCCAGTCATCTGCAATTGTTTAAGACTGCAGGACCAAAGTCAACTCCTGTATTCCTGAAACCCCAGTGAGCTCCGAGCAAGAGCTGAGCTTGCTCTCAGCCACCAAGGTGAGATGTGGTAGCACACAGATCCTACTGAGCACCATGCCTCTGCTCACTATTTAGAAGCTGGAGGCAGCAATGGCAGCTGGAGTGGTGGCATAGGGACTACTGACCAAGGATGACGAAATTGCCCCAGAATTTATCAGCAGCTGCGTAATCAAGAGCAGTATTTTTCTGATATTTCTCTCATAAAATGCACTTCCTAACCATGTACTCTGAGTAACTCTAGGCTGTCAGTAGAAGACCTTTCTCTTAAGAAGTTTTGGCTGCCAGCTTTTTTCCTTTCTATGAGACTGTAAGAATTTGGAAGAGAGCTTAAACAATTTCATTTGACCAGGAGCTAATTGCTTTAATAATAATATCTACTTTTTTCATTTTGACTTTCATTGTAATGTTTTTAGAAAATGATGCCTACAAAATTAGGTGACAGAGGTGATAAAAATAAATGATAGCGGTGCAAGTAAAAGTTGTTGCATAAATTTATTTGGAAAAAAAAAATCATTAAAAAACCCAAACCAACACATTACCACCAGCAAAACTAAAGAAGAGTTAAAAATGAAATGCACATCTCACTGAACTTTATGGCATTTTAATATTATCTTTGGGATTTGTGTCATTCTACCCGCCGTGCCTGCCAATAGTGAATATTATTCCCATTCCTAACTATTCAAAGATCATGGCTCAGGCCCCCAAATTCAAGCAATGTCAAATGTTCTAAAGGAAAAAGACACACATCTGATTACCTGTAAACTTCTCTCCTTTCCCCCTTTCCACCAGGAGCTTTTGGACTTATCAGAAAACCTTAACAAAAAAAGCGAGAGAGTGTGTGTGTGTGTGTGGGGGGGGGGTTGTTGGCATAAAAGATGGGACACAACCCAACCAAAACCCACTCCCAACAAATTTGACTGATATAGAGGTTTCAAAGACCCTGTGTTACTGCAAGCTTTATGGAAAAACAGTGACTGTGTAAAGGAAAAGGACATTACTAATGTCCTCCCTGAGGAGAAGACGAACAGAGCCCAAGTATTACCCATCCTTTTTGGCAGCCTCTAATTAGCCAATCAGCTTGTGTTTCTTCGTCATTAGTCAGCATGCCTGTAGCTCTGGACCATCTACAGCGTGTCATCCCTTGCTGGGCCAGCAACCCAGAAAAAAATAGATAGGCAGCAGAATGGGATTTGAGCTTGTTTTGGAGGTGGACCAAGTGGTCATGGAAGGGAACCAGGACATTTCTGAGAAAAGGGAGAGTTACAGGGGTATGAAGAAGCTGCTCTCCTGGCAAGGAGGGAGAGGGACATGGGTTATAACTCTGCCAAAAATCAGACAGCTTCATCCTGTTGTAGGCTAGATTTCCAAGCACTTACTTACAGCCTTGCAGGGCCAGAAATTCACTCTTCTTTTTTTTCCTGTTGAAGTTAAATTAAATGGCCCCCCCAATTGATTCACCTCAGAAGGCAGAACTTGAAAGAAAAAAATCAGGTGTTGTGAAATGCCCTGTAAATCTGTGATTGCTGTTTATGTTGATGACAAGTCCTACCTCTGAACCAGCTGGCTGCTCTCCCTGGTTTGTCCTGTAAGGGAGATAGAACATTCCTCCTGAGCCAAGGAGGAAGATACTCTTGGAGTCACCTTTTCTCAGACTTTTGCCAGCACAAAGCTCATTTTCTAGAATAGCATATTTTAAATGGATAGAAGATTCCATTTTTAATATTTCTGGACCAGATTCAACTCTCGCTTTGCTGCCTTAGGCTGGGAATAATGTTTATAAAGTAATTTTGTTTGGAAAGGTTAATTTCTAATGGAAAAATTCAGATATATAATTAAATGCAATGGACTTAGGGAGTCTTAAGTGCTTAACTCTGAGCCCAGCTGTCTTAACTCAACAGGTGCTTGCTCTTAGCCACCTGAGTTGCAAGATAAATGCATTACTTTGAACCTCAAAGCAGATATAAGGTCATGCCTATAAAACACCAAGAAAAAAACCTTGCAATAACAAAAAGTCTATAAAAACATCATCACAATCACATTATGTAAACTAAAGCTGCAGGTACGATAGGGCAAAAGTAACTACTTTAAAAATTAAACTTATTACCATGAACTAAAATATGAAAGCTGTGTCTGGCTGTGTAAACAATGCCTTGAAACAGTTTATGCACTGCTACATGTTGGGGGGGGGTTCCCCTCTACAAAAGTATCAGCTACTGAAAGTCAACTTTATTTGGATGGTATGGATATTTAATTCTTTTGAATTAACAATTAATATTCACATAGGAGAAGAACATGCATGGTGCAAGGTACAGATGCCCTGATATGCTGGGATCTGTATGTTGGGAATGTTCCAACTCTTTCTCAGCCCCTGTTCTCGGGTTGTTTTCCCAGGAAAAACACGTTGTTCAGGTATTTAGCATTTTGAGTGGTCTCCCCCAAGGTTTACTTGGGTCTGTGTCAGCAGTTTGAGTACCGGGACAAAATACCATTCTGTCTGGTGGATGATTCCTCAGCTTGGGAGGTATGGGAGACAGCAGTGAATCCCACCTTAAGGGGCTATTCACGAGCCATGGTGCGTAAGCATGCAATGGATAAAATAGAAGAGAAACAGGAAAAGCTTGTGGCAAAGTGGTGCTGTGGCAATGTCAGTCCTTGCCGAACATTTTAGCTTGCCCAAGAGATGCTGCTGAATGTAAGCTTTGGGGAAGTCATGTAGGGTCCCTTCAGCTTCTGGGCTTACTCTTACACTTCTGACTATCTCCTTCCTGCCTACAGTGTTTGTGTTGCCCCACATGACCACTTGTGTCAAGTGGGCCAGCATTGCACTGTTCCTTTTTTCTCTTCCACACATGCCACTACTTGTTAATTCATATTGGTCCAGAACCAAGCAGATATACTAATGGAAATGAACTTTAGAAGCAGACAGGGAAATACATTAGGCCCATTAGGCTCATTAAAAACATTTAAGGAAGGGTGTAATTACAGTAAAAGCTACCAGTATTTTCTGACTTCTTTTGTGTTCAGAATTTTATTCTGCAGCTTTCACTGTGGGGCCTAATAACGTATCTCATAATAAATCTTATAAAAGAGCCCTGTTAGATACCTGTTTAATGGCTCTACCCTTGCTACAGGATGTTGTCTTTTCTTTCAAAGTTGTAGCTTTTCTGCTTTTACCCTGAATTTCTAACATTCATCTTCACTGGCTTTCAAAATCGCTGTATGAGCCGCTGCATCCCTGACGGGAAACCTTTAATTGCTCTAAGGAGCTGTTATTCGGAGAGGTTTCACTTCTGCATTTGCCCAAAGGGCTTGTAATGCCAAGACGAAGTATTTTGGTATTCCTAGCTACAGAATGCTTGTCTTTTCTGTAAGGCACAACTCTTTGAAGGGGATTTTTTCAGACCGGAGATCAGGGATTTGGTATGAGTGGCCTGTCCTCTGCTGGGTTGTTCGGGAACGGCATCCACTGGGAAACGAGTGCCACAGTGGTGTAAAGACTTCTTTTTACCTTCTTTCCCCCCTTTAAACATGATGAGCTAAAAGCCAACACAGGTATCCCTGACAAAACCAGAAACGTGTGGGTTTTCATAATGCAGTGAATTTTACTCTGTTTAATCTTGGCCAGTGCCATAATGCACTGAAATAATCAACTTTTTTGATCAGAAGATAGCTTTATGCAGGGTAGATTTTGGCTCCTCATCTCAAACTATCCCTTTGCTGTACTCCCTATGGCTTGTGTACATCCTTTGTTTTGGTCCCACTCTGTGGTTTTGCTTCTACTGAATATAGATATGGGTACCAACCTTGGTACCACATGGTACCCACTTGTCTGTAAGCGATAAGTAAAATCACAGCAATATAATGATATGCAGGGGTAAAAATAGCTTTTCTTTATTTCCTCTTCTGATTGTTCTAAGCAGAGGACCTGGCTTTGAAGTAGTCTCTTCTAAAACTCTTAGTATTTGAAACAGTGAATTCATCAGTATGTTGAATTCTCATGGTTAAAATTAAAACCAGTTTTCTGGGATTGCAAGCCTGGCACGTCATTCCAGCAGCGTGTATCCGCAGTGGTGACACATTTGCTGAATTCCTTTTATGAGAGGACATAATCAGTGACACTGTAGTACTTCTCGTGATAATACAGTGCAGTTATTTCCCCTATGAAATAGATGTTCAGCACGTGCAGCAGGGTTCTCTCCTGGTTGCTGCCGTACCTACTGAGATCAGTCAACAGTACTGCCACTCTGCAGTGATTTCTGCACCTGCTGCTAAGGTGTTAGTCGTAGAGTTTTATGTATGGTGTTTAGAGCTGTGTTTAAGTATGTTAAACACAAATATTTCAACAGTCAAAACAGCTCCAGAAGTTGTAAGGCATTTCTTATAAATATTCAAAATACTGTCTATTCCATAGAAGCAGAAGAATTTTTAGTTGTGCTAAATTATTTAGGAATTTTGGGGAATCTACTGAAACCTGAAACAAACAGGAAGATTATCTTTCGGAGTGAGGGTGGCAGGCTGTTGAAAACACACACCAAGAGAAAGGGAGGCAATGAGAAACATAACAATGTGACTTTACCCACTGAGAAACATTCAGTAATGAAAACACAGTCAACAGCAATATTAATTTTTTTTTTCCTTTACAAGGTGTTTGTTTATACCTCATAATGACACAGGACTGATGTGGTGATGATGTTTACAAAGCATTTTCCTGCTTACAAAACTCATTTAGGAATATGTGAATTGCAATTCTTGATCAAAGTTGTGCACTTTAGTTGACATCCTGTCACTTAGAGCAGGGAGAAAGAAAAAGATGAAACTATGGTACAGCTTCTTTCCTCTCTGCCACTGATCTGCGGTCAGTTTTAAACAAGTTGATTTGAGACAAGAACCTCTATGATGGAATGAAAAGCAGTGGTAATGTTCTCAGAGGAATCAGAGAATTCAGGTCTGGAGTCATCCAAGGAGGCCTTTGAATCTAGTTTTATTCTTCATCAATAAAGGAGTTGTTCAGTCAACAGCTTAGAACGAGGCTACCTGATTTAACCCGGGGTTAAAAATGCTGTCAATGTCAATTCTCAAAAATCTTGTGGGGAAAAAAGTCAAAACAGGTAATTTTTGATGATAAAATATAAGATATTAAAGCTTTTAAAGCCATTTAATAATAAAAGTGTGTAATGGCAGAAAGCAGGCACAAAATGACACAGCTTCTGATAAAGCTACTCTATTAAAGTAAGAATCAAGTAGTATCTGTGGAAAACCCTATACAAAATAATGCAGAGACAGGAAATCATATAAGCTGCTTTAGGGTTTTAGAGGCTAAAAAGCAGATCAAAGACTGAGCAAAACTTTTTGATGATTTCATTCTCATTTAGAGGAGGCCGACATAAATGATATCTTTTGTAATAAATGAGGTCTCTTTGGAGGTTTTCCACATAACCAGTGCCACTGAAAGGGGTTGAGGCATCCAAGGAAAGAAGAATTACAGCTTTTACTCCTTCTCCTTTTTTATCTCTTTCCTTATTTGTTGTTTGCTCCCTGTCCATGTAGTAAAGATGTTTTGTGTTTGAGCTCTGTTATGAAGCATGACAGAACAGCATCAATTGAAGGCAAGCAGCCTATGCTGGCTAAAACATTAGCTTTACTGCTCTTTCCTCTTGGGGACTTCTCTGGATCCTTTAGCAGATACTTCAAATTCCTCACAATGTAAAGGCTGATGCTTTAAAAATTTACAGGATTGAGGGGTTTTGTGTGCTTTTGTTTTGTTGGCTTTTTATTATTTTGCTTGGTTGGATGGGGTTTTTTTTGGGGGGAGGGGGCAGGATGGGGGACACACTCTCAAGCTTTTTTACTGGCAGCCTGCTAATTGGCAGCACCAACTAACTAGTTGATGAGAAAAAGGGTGAACAGCAAAGGAACTGGCTGGTTTGGGTTTTGCTAGTTTGTTTAGTTTTTTTACTGTCAGCAACAGGCTGTCAAACCCCTTCTCTCATTCTGCAGGTATATAAAACCATTTAAGTAAGAGTCAACTCTTCAGTCTTCCAGCAAAGAGCCTGACTATCATGGTATGAATGGATACATGCCCTATGCTCATGAAAATCATGTAACAGCTTCATGTGCTTTATTGACTGTGCAAATAATTGAAAAGATGCTTGTAAAGCAGAATTTGTGTAACAGATCTGAAATTGCAGTGGACATGGCTTCAGAGTTAGTTTTAAGTTGTACTGATACCAGTTAGCTGAAATAGGCATGCTCCTATTAAAAAAAGACTGGAGAATGGCTTTTAGTGAACAGATTTTGAAGAATTAATAGAAAAAGTATTCCTAAAATACACAGATTAATAGGAAGATAATTATTTGTATGCTACTGTCTTTTTGATAACTGCACAAAGCTTTTTATGTCAACTGAACTTAGTACCAGACTATTCTAAGTACACAAATCTGAGGGAATTCAAGCAAGTAGCTCACACCCACTTCTAAGTTTTAATAGGGAAAAAAGTCTCTTGCTGCACACATAAGACAAAGTTATGATCAGTTAAAAATATAGTATTTTGGCCAAACATTTAAGGCTTTCTAGACATATTGATCAAAATGGATGGATGATAAAATTAGCAATGCAATGCAACTTGGAAATAAAATTTACAATCTTAAATTACTTTGTTATACTTTATACAAATTATCAAAGTAGCTCAACATTAAGAAATTAAAGCATTTTGTCATTTTGATCAAAGCCTCTAGGACAGAGGAAAATTAATATTAACTATTGAATTTGAAGTTGTCTGCTTTGCTATTTCTAAAGTTTGTTTGATGCAGTCTAATGATTTATATCAATAGCTCTGAGAAACTAGTGCAGTAAATTTTAATAGCCCAGTAAAAACTTGGTAGAGAGAAATTGATTCACTAGATCCTAAACTGTGCTTAAAATATTATGTTTGTATTTATGTAGTTGTAGGGTTTGTATGGACGCACATGCTCATGTGCGTGTGTGTGTGTTTTAATTAAATATTCAACAAAAAGAGCAGGTTATCTGCTCAAAGGTTTGCTCATTGTTTCTTACTACACTGGTTGGCTTAATAAAAGAGATAGCCTTTCTGTATATCTCTTCCCTCATGTCAATCAAACAGGAATTAACTCACAGGACCGTAACGTCATTAAATACTTTCCAGAATTTTGCTACACAATGACTGGTTTCATTTCTTCTAAGATATAAGATCTATCAAAATAATGAGGAGGAATTACTTATTTCAGGATATATTTGGGAGTATATAAAATCTATATCTGTTAGTCATTTACGAAGAATATTGTACTTAGAAATGCTAATTATTTAGTGACAGGCACATCGTCTTGTACTTCAGGCTAAGGTTCTATGCCATCTGATATTGATATAAATAATAATCTATTAATCATAAATCAAATTTAAGACTCGTTTTCTGAGAGTTACTGTATAGGGTTACATTTAATTTTCTGTTTTATCTGCTGAGGACTACTACAGTGTAATAGGAAGAGAAGAACTGATAGCAAATTTTGTAGCCTCTATTGTGAGTGATACTGAACACACAAACAAGCGTATTGCATGGGGAAGGATGATATTTGCATTATGATGCCCAGCATTTCAAGAAGCTCTTTGAATGGCCTCAAGCTTTGTGAGCCCAGAGTGAAACAGGACAATGCAGCAAGTACAAAGGCACAGGAACTCTTTATAACACCAGCAACTACCACTGCATAGCACAGAATGGAATTTTTTATTCTCTAGAGAGAAGCTAACCAAAAAGTGCTTTCAGTATATAATTGTGTCATCTGTGGTTTGCAGATAGTGAGGAAGTCACCATCGTCAATTATTTCTCCATACAGATAGGCATGATGTGTGGTGTCTCAGATTATATAGGGTAAGCATCCTAAATACTCATTTGCAGCATTTACAGAGAGATAATGCTTCCTGAAAAATAGCCATCTTTCTAAGCTGATGCATTAGAGCCGGTTGTTGGGGTAGAGCTGTCCTGTGAGAATCAGTATTACTACGCAGTTCCTGCCACAAGTCCATCATGCCTTATGAACCCCTTTCTTCTTGGAGGAGTGTGTTTGCCAGGCAGAGCGTACAAATCATGGTAACTCCTTCTCATGCACCTTCTCTGTTAGGAAGGCAACTTCAAGGCGTTGGTGACTGGGACCAAAGCGTGACTGAGCAGATGTCTGGGTGGTCAAGAAGGGGGCGGATGCATGCTTGTCAGAAATATGCTGAAGGATCTCTTGACAGAAGGAGGAATACCTGCTTTAGGGTTGTAGTGGCCTGGGCAAACCTTTCTTATTTCCACATAGAAAAAGACAAATGAGCTGATGGTATGGAGGTGCTTTTCCAGGTGTTTTCTCACAGCATGGTCCCTGTGGAGTTTTTAATTCGGTATAAAAGTAGACAACACAATCATCCTTAATAGCAGGGATTTGAGGAGGGTGAAGAGACACTGACAGGCAGTTGGTGGCTCTCTGGTTTCCAAAGTAATAGCTACTGAGCACAGAAAGAGCAGCTCCTCCTCTCCCAGCCGCAGATTGTGGTTATGGTAAACAAATATTTCTCAATTTTCTACCAATGGATAGAGCCACGGTGTCACTTAAGCTTTTACTTGAGGGAGGTCAGACTTCCTCTCAGGACAAGGTAAGTGTCCAAGCTTTGTCTTGGGAGCAATTTTCTGCCTCTTTTTTTCTTCCCTGCAATTACAAACCTGGTACTGAAGGCCATTCTGTTCACCAGCACCAGCAGCCATTATAAAATAGGGTGGGTTTGGGGGTTTGTTTTGGGATTGGTTTTTAGTTCCTTTCTTTATTGCTTCATGATAAAGCACAAATCTGGTTAATGAGTAGTAATCAATGAGAAAGCTGCTGGAGCTCTGTACGATTCTCATGAGTGTCAGAGGAGTCACGTGCCTCCAGAATGGGATTTCCATCCATATGACAAAAGCAGTCAGGACCCAGAAATTATTTGCATTCTGATTCAGACACGACTGGTAAGCTCTCTCTCCTTTTGTGAACATAGAATGTCAGTATCTTTTAAATACCTCATTTTTAATTCTCAGGGTTACATTCTTGGATCTAATTCAGCCATTCAGAGTTCTAAACATTAATATTCAGTTAATTTATATTTCTGTGCTTACTAATAGCTAGTTTCTTAGTATGTATGGACATCTCTGATAACGTTCATGTAGCTATACCCAGAGGTGTAAAGGGAAACGTGGCTATAAGGAATGCAAACTGTGCTTCTTGATTCCCAGTTCTCCCTCCTGTCTTTCTCTTCTCTCCCTTGGTTTTCATTGATTTCTTTCTGTTTTCCACTAACCTATCATCACATGTGTTCTGTGACATGTGTCATTTTCTGATGTCTAATTAATAACCCACCAATTCTGGTTGTGGCTGTGAAATCAGAGATAATCTGCCATGTATTTAACATAAGCAGGTCCTTCAAGTTTGCTGTAAAATTCCTTATCTGCACCAAAAACACAGGCACTAAGAAACTGTATAATCCTCAAGAAATCTCAGTAAGCCTGCAAAATAATCTGCCACCTCACAGCTCTGCACCTTGAGATCTGCTAAGGAGTGGCTTCAGTGTCAAAACATGAGATCAAAAATCCTTCCCAAACTTTACCACGTGTGTTACAGTAAATCTAGGTGTTCTGTGAATGCATTATAATGGTGGCATCTCTTACAGGCTGATTATGTATTATGTAAAGAGACTTCTCTTTTTTTTATCGCTATAGAATTTCCTTTCCTTTAAATGGTCTATTGTACTTTTTCTATGTGAAACAGAAAACAGCAATTTCTTACGTGTCCTCTGTTCCATGCATAACTGAATTCATTGTGTTCTCTATTTTCCCTACAGTAAGTAGCTCTGCTTTTTCAATATTACTGTTTCAGCCCTGTAAAATTTTCATTTCCCTTCTCTAGGGTTACTCTGTGAGGAGTTTATTTTAAAATGGAGCAATCAACAATATTCTGCAAATGTCTTCAGTATTTCAGGTAAGGTAGCATGTCAGTTATATAGCTGCAGATAAACTGTAGTTGTCTCATATTTACCCACTCTGCACACGAGTATTTCTAAGTTACAAAACCCAGCTGCATGTTGAAGGGTTTTTAATTGAGCTATGCACAGTGACACTCTCTTTAAATAATAGTTTTTAAAAACTAAAATAAACATAAAACCCTGTAAGCTTTGCAAGTAATTCAGTTCTTCCTTCTTGTCTGACTGTGTATTCAGTAATCCCAGCTGAATGGTTTGCTTTATACATCTGTTTGACTGGAAGGCAGGATGAAAGTGTTTTTCCCGAAGCGCTTCCAATTTCGCTATGGTCAAACCTCATGAGAGCTGCGGCTCTTAAGAGCAAGGCTGAATTGCTCCACTTTGGGTAGTTCTGGCTACTTCCACAACACTGAAGTTTCTTGCATCTGAAAAGAAATTTACCCAGGTTAAACTTGCCTAAACAATGTCTTACTAAGTTTTTTTAAATCATGTAGTAGCTGTAAATACTACACTTAGTTTAATGGGGTGATACTTACAATATCAGTGACAAATGTAATTTAACAGTGAATAAGAACACCACTTCTAAAAGGTGAGACTGTATCACACAGACTTTTGTTTCTCCATATGAGATCTTAAATCTACATTTCCTTACAAGGTAAAAATCAGAATAAACTAAAATTTTTACTACTACCCAATGGAGTTTATACTTAAATCTGCTGTAAGCATGAGTGTAGGAACAACAGAATTATATAGAAAGAAAAGGAGAAAAAAGTTTCAGACCTTTAACAGACTTGGTTCACTTGACTAACAGCGACAACTCTGAGAAGTGGTCAAGAACCTTCAAAAATGTCTTCTCATGACTGCTGTAGTACTGAGTCTTTGGAGTCTTGATCTGAGGGATGAGAGTGGGGTATGGATACTCTTGTGGTGACTTGTGATGTATATCATCATGCCTATGTAAACATTCTGAACACCATGAAATCCACAGGCGGAATTAAATTGGTCAAAACCAAAGAACCTGTATCAGTATCCAAAAGGATGACAACATTTTTTGTCAAAGTTCTTTATTCATGCATATGATACCAAGAGTCAAATGCATGAAGTACCTTTCTCCTTTTGAAGGATGAAATAACAATACTGAACTTGAAGCATAACAAAGATTCGCAAAAGCCACAGTGCTGGTTGAAGAGACCAAATCTTATGTGCTATTCCATTCTCTAACAAGCAAATAGCCAGAGCAACAAGTAAATACTAATAAGACCTGGCAAAATATCATTAAAGTCAAAATATTCCAAAGGTAGCGTTATCCAAATCCTTTGAAAGGGATTTGAAACATCATAGGGACTTCCAAAGACTGTGGATCAAGCCCTTAGAGAAGTCAGTTCTCAGCTTCAATTTCCAGTGGTCTTTTTGCTTTTCTATCAAGTAGAACCTTCTTCCAAAAATAATTTCCTGAATGCAAGTGGCCTGTTATAGCACTTATTAATTGGGGTATAATGTTCAAAGCAGAAGTGAACCTTATATTTATTTAAGAACACACATGAAACTTGCAACTCCTAATAATAGTGAAGCAAGTCTTCCATATGTTGTTATAAATTTCAGTCCAAGATGATTAACATGGCTCACAGGCTACTCTTGTAAGATGACAGAAGAGATATTTTTGCTGCCTCTCCTGAGAGGGCTAGTGTTTCAAAACTATTCCCAAACAAGCATCTTCCAACTGGGAGATGTTTCTTTCTTCTTTTCCTCACCTTAATAAAAAGGTGATGAACACACTGTTAACTGTGGTGTTATATGAACGCTGAACAAGTATCGCAATATGATGTGATAACAGTGTGTGTGTAATATCCGTGGAATACAAGGTTATATTAATTAATACAATTAATTAATTTATTGTTGCTGTCAGTATATTTGAAATAGAGTGTTTGAATTGTAAGTGTGCAGGGAATGTTGGAATTCAACAGATCTGTCTTCAAAGTTATTTGTACTTCCTGCAGTTGTCTAACATGTATTTTAAATCAATTCTGTCGAAAGACTTTAGAAAAAATAATTTTAACCCCCCTTTATTAATAAAGCAATGCCAATACTAAACTGAATAGCAAGTTGTTTACAAACATAAACAAGTTGTAGTGGCCTGGGAACTTTCAGCATAGAAAAACGTGATGGGCAAAGCTCAAAGACTTGGTTTGGGCAATGCGGCAGTGTTATTTGGTTTCAAAGTCATGAAAGTTGGGTGTTGGTTCTAGTGAAGTCCATGATAATTCTGTCACTCATTTATGCAAATGCAAATTAATCCCTTCATTATACAAAATCTTTCTCTAAGGAGTGACTATGACAAACAGGCCCAGCTTTTTGGGTGTGTTGTCCAGGTTGTTTGGGTGCCCTTGGACGAATGAATTTAGGACTTCTCATCCAGTAACAACAGCAGTAAGAGGACTAATTGCTAAAAAGAGACCTTATACTTTTTCTATCGATAAAAACAGCTCTCTCTCCCTGGTTGCCAGGCATGCCTGCACACCATAGAGCAATGCTGTGTTAAGACACCAGGGCCAACTCCAGACAGGCAGACACATCTCTACTGTCACTGCGAACAGCCAGACAGCACAACGTAATTACGTGTGCCCAGTGCTATGCTCCAGCTTGTTCAGAGCCAGTTCAGCACGCTCTGCACAGCCCTTTCCTGCATACTTATCTACATTTTCCAAACCTCCCTACCCGTTCACCCTCCTTGTCCCTCATTCCCCCACTGTTAAGGAAATATCATTTTCGCCTTAGATGGTAGTTGTGAGGGGGGAAAAAAAAAAGTGATGTTCCAAGATACTGCCCTGATAAGAGCTCTGTAAGCGTATGGGCAGCTAGGTAAGGAGATGGCAAGTGGTACAGCCTGCAGACAAGCAGTTATTTAATTACTGACAGTATGTCGTGCTGTTCATAGATGAGATAGATAAAAATACTAAATATTCTTGTTTGGCTGAAGCTATTCATCCTGATTCATCCTCTCTGAGAAGAACTGAGGGTTGAAATGAGTGTCTGCCTGTGTCTACTACTGACGCTCGCTGAAAAGAATTTGTCAGACCCTGGGTGTTTGTGAGCTCTTGGCCGAGCCACTGAACGACTCCTTTAGTTCACTAAGCGCAGGCTTAGTTTGGAGCTAAGTAACACAAGTTTTGCTGTGGAAATTGCACCCAGTTTTTGGCATCTTGTCACAGATTCTGTATTTGACTAATTTTTTCCAGCTAGTAAAATGTCATGTCGCGTACAAGTAGGAACTTGAACTTTGAACTATGCGAGATGAACAATATTTAATTCAGAGATCAAAAAGCAGGCTTGGGGGCGAGGAGAGGGAAGGAGAGCCAGGAGGATGAAACATTACTCAAATTTGGAGGAGAGAATTTCCAATACTGAGCTGTAGGGTTGTTGGCAGAGCACTAGGGATAGAATGGCCTCGCTAGATTTTTAGTAATCCAATTGTCAGAGAGATTATATTGCCTTTCCTATATTAACTACTCGATCAAATCAGAAAACAACCATACAAAGTTGTGCTGAAACGAAGTGCAAGGCAGCTCTTAGGTTTATGAGCTACTGGATTGTCCTAGATTATTTTGTACATATATATATATGTACAAAACTATGTATCCTTGTATGTTACCTTGTTGCAAGTTGGGACTGCATCTCAAACTAATATGGGGTGTCTGATGCTTCTTGAAAAATATGTTCTACAAGAACCTGAGGCTGAGCCAGGTAGGCTTAAGTCTCATATACTACTTGATGATGTTTTCTCATGTATGTTTCTGCTTGGAGATCGAAGACAGCATCACTTAGTACCAACCTAGATGCGTGGTTTTGTAAGCCAAAGTTTACTGGAAAATGGAGGTGGATTCGTAATACTTCCAGTGGTAAAATCTGTTGTGTTGGGGTGTAGGGGTTTTTTTTGCAGGCCCCTATAAACTTGACTTCTGCCTGCTTTTTTTACAGCCTGAACCCTATTTGTAGGCCACTGCTGAGGCATCAGCTCTCAGCGCATTTTGGCAGTGTACTCCTGGATGTTAAATTTTGCTCTGGCATCTGACTTTCCCCTAGCTTAAGCCCTAGCTTAGCACAGCAGCCCCTGCCAGTCCCAGACCTACCCGGGTACCCACCACCTCTCCAAGGTGAGCACAATCTCAATTAACACTGACCATTAAAACCTAGATCTTAATCCTGGCTTTATCCTGTCCCAAAGCTTATTCCATGAACTCTTTACTAGTTCTAATCCTATGCTACTGGCATACTAGCTCAATTTTTAGTTGTTTAAGCAGCAGCTGATTGTAAGCTTCAGTGAGTTGTTTGGAATCACGTGTATTATCAGATCAAGTATTTTGAGTCTTTTCAGTCACAGAAACTTTTCTACGTGCAATTAGCTTTAAAATTAGCTTTTATTCAAAGCTCTGCTTTAATGATATAAATACCTAGCAAGCTTATGCTAACTCAGTCTTTCAACTAAAATATTATTTTCACTGCTTAGAAACAGATACCATAAAACTGATTAGAAATTGGAAAAGCTGAGAATTGAATGCAGAACACTGGGCCATATCTTAAAAAAGCGTTCCTGAAACGTGCCCTTATGCTCTGCTGACTCTCAGTATGGAGCAACTGTGACACAGACCATCCATAGCTAACATCTATTTCAACTGAATTGTTCTGCAATGCTCATGGTGTCCTCAAGGCAGTATTCTTCCCCCCAAGGGACATACCTTGTATCATGGTTAATTTTTTCCTCCTGAAATCAAATTGCAGTTAGGAGCATCAGGGGCTGTGGATACCATGAATTAAATCTCTTATTTTCTTCTTTGCCATTGTGTGGTTATAGGTATTTCTATTTAGGATCTCCAGAAAAATGTTATTGCATTTTGCTGTTTGATCTCTGTTGTTATAAATTTCACTGATCTTTAGGATTATGCATCTGAAAGCCTTTTGATACAGTGGAAAGGATATCTAATATTGGATAGTGGCTCAGATAAGGTGAGATAATTGGAATTGCTTGGGTACTGGATAATATCTATAGGTATCTATAGGTATCAGAATATTTATTATGTGAGGTAATCATGAGGACAGTTACTTGCCATTAAATTAGACTCTTCTGAAAATGAATTTCAATTTTTGCTTCTCATTTTATGACTTTATAAAGAAATTTATTTGACATTTGAGCTGCAAAAGGTGATGTTGGTATATGAGAGAGAGTGCATAGCCAGCAAGGCAATTTTGGGAAATGAAAGAGTCTTCAGCAGCAATAGCTCTGATTCAGTCACCCATAAATCTCCCTGAGGGATGTGTATCTTCAGCACCCGTATCCTTCAGTCCCCTGACCTAATGTTGCCTCTGAGGGAGCCTCTACCCCAGCTTCTTTTTAAGGCATCTTCTGGCTCATTTCCTATTTGAAAATCCATTTGCTGGGTGCTCAAAGGGAGCCAGGTTTTCTACCCACTTCACGAGTGTGCTGACCAGTTCAGCCTACACTGCAAGGTGAGTCTTTGGTAGTCTCCTGATGGGCTCAGTGTGCTGGCAGCAGAACAACAAATGGAATAAAAGATACCCCTGAAAGTGAGGGGCAATGCTTGCCTGGCCTCAAGGAAAACTGACAGACTCGGGACAGGCTCTTAGAATATCAAGAGACATTACAGTTGCTCTCATGGCAGCATGAGGTCCTCCCTCTCAGCAGTTTGTCTGTACGGTGAGAAACTCATCTTCTAGGCAAAGGTGGTTTGGGAAGTTACAACAAGTACTGGGAAAAATGCTCTGTTTCGTACATACTGAGCATCTTTAGCCTTGTCCACAAAAACCTATGAAGAGTGTGTTTCAGGGAACGTATTGGGGCTGACTGCTTTGCTCTGAACAAGGCTGGGATGAAATAATGTGGTGGGTCGATGCCAGCCAACAGCCAAACACACACCCCGCTGTTCACACTCCACCCACTCCTGCTGGGCCTGGAGAAAATGGAAGGTTGGTGGGGACACTGGTGGGCTGAGATAAAGGCACTTTACCAGGTGAGGCCAAAGCTAGGTGCACAAGCAAAGCAGAGTTTATTCACCACTGCCCCCCAGCAGGCAGATCTTTAGCAGCCTCCCAGGAAGCAGGGCTTCGGCATGGTTACCTGGGAAGACAAACACAATAACCGCAGATGGTCCCCTTCCTCTTCCTGAGCATTTATTGCTGAGCACAACATCACAGGGCATGGGATATCCCTCTGGCCAACTCAGGTTGGCTGTCCTGGTTGTGGCCCCTCCAAACCTACTCACTGGAGGGACAGATGGGGAAAGAGAAAATGCCTTGATGCTGGGCAAGCACAAAATATTGGTGAGTCTTCAACAATGTCCTAGCCACAAGTCCAACCTGCAGCATGCCACTAGCCGCTGTGGAGACAGTTAACTCCATCCCTGCCAGACCCAGGGCAAATACAAAGCCTGTTAAATGATTTCATAGTTGTTAACCTTCTTTAGTTGTTGCTCGTAATGATTTGATCCCGGTGTGAAAACTTCAAGGTGCAGAGGTTGGTACAACACTCCTCTAAAACACATTCCTTCACCACATTAAGTACTTAGAAGACTGGGAGGAGCAGGGTCTTAGTGTGTCGCTGCTCTGCCGCTCCATGGCTTTGTCTGCAGTGATGCATGTCTCTGTCTGCTGAGAAGCAATTTCCTATTTAATATTTTATTTTAGAATCCTTTGGGATTAGGAACTCCAAGAGTGATTTTTTTATTTTGGAGAAGGGAATGTCAAAGGAAGATCAGGTCCTTCAATTCCACATTGGGTTTTTTCTCCTGTATTACTCCCCTTTGTGTGGCAATTTTTGTACAGCTACTGGTTTGTTGCTATCCTCAGGGGTCTCAGTTTCTGGCATGTCAGTGACCATATTTGATGTGATTTTTGCTTTTTTTCCAGATACTTTATCACTGTTGCAAAGCTATAATTTTCAACATAGAAAGAAGATGGCGTTGTTTGCAGCCTCATGTGGCAGGGATGCTGAACGTGACATATTGCAGTGCAACATCCCAAAGGCTGAGTTTATTCTGGGAGAGATCTAAATGTAAAAGATTTACCCGCTTTCTGTCTGTCCAGCTTCTCAGCTGACTGTAATTCTGGTGGGTGGCTTTTCAGTCATAAAGCTCTTTTGATCCTCTTTGCAATATTCTAATGCCTCATGTTTGGTTAATCCCCTTGCAGTGCTGCTGCCTGATGTTTTCAGGGCTGTGGTTTGTGTGCCCTCCCTTGCTTTGTGCTTTACTGCAGCTAGTTATTGATAAAAAAAATAATAAAGAGGACTTGCATATAAATTAGGGGTATTTCTCTGGCTGCTGTATTGCTTCATCAGCAAAAATGGAAATGAGATTTGGTGCTTACTGTTCTCCTGGTTTGTGTTTCCTCATTCAGGGTACAGTTGGTCTCTGTTCACAAGGAGGTGTGTGACTGCACAGGCTGTACACAGGCTGCACCTGAACCGCTGTCGGGCAGCGAGATGGCTGAAGCCACGTGTCCACGTTGCACCTTACATTGAGTCTCATTGCTAACCTTCTGCCCAATGCTTTCTCCAGATCAAAAGGTACAGCTGCCTCTTTCCCCAAAGCTCCTGGGAAGTTTTTATAGCTGCTGTTTCAGTTTTCCTTCATGATGACCATGCAGTGCTGCTTTGATGACTTAGTGCTTGGCTTCTGTATATGCCACAGGAGGAGACATCACTTAGAAAAGTTTCTTTAAAAAAAAAAAAACCCAAACAAACCCCAAACCCTAGTCATTGCCATGGCACCAACGGGAGCCGTAGCCTGGAGGGGATGGTGTTTGTAATGATCTATTGTTAAAGATTTCTTGGCTGCTTCTGAATTTCTCAGGTGTCTCTGCTCTGCCTTGACTCAAGGACACTGCCTTTGGGGAGCTGGGTAATTTAGAGAGTCTCAGTGAGTTGGCACCTCTTCCACTTGTAGGGGACACAACCTGAAAGCCCTGAGAGCGTTAGAAAGCGTCAGGCTTTTATAATATAACAAACTTCAAGATTTTGGGCAACCAGAGAGAAGCCAGCAAGGTCAAACTACATCGTATCAGTCACCAGATACTTATAAAAGTCTTGAAATATTTAGTGATTTGGGTTTTTTGGCTTAAAACAAATTTTTACAGTTTTAAAACACATGGTGCATGTAAAATGAAGCTTTATGTTAGAAAGATATCTCTGTTTTGGGAAGGAAGAAAGGAAGAAAAGATATATCTATATCTGTTGTGACTAATAATCCAAATGCATATTAATCCCATTGTTTCTCTTACAAAATTAGGTGGCATCCTCCTTTTTTTGAAGTCTTTTTCCTCTATAACCTCAGGCTAGACTCTGGTCCTGCTTTACCTCACGACATGTAGGCTACAATGAAAGTGACTTTTCCCTGTGTAACAGTGCTGCAAAAGATGGCACCTATGTTAGATAGGTACATTTTCCAGTGGCTAGTATTTATGCTGTCTTGCCCATGTTTCTCAATAAATCTGCAAAGCAAAGGTGAAAGATGTACAAAACTGGGAAGGAGATTTATTGCAAACATGCATCGGGTTTCTGAGTAAAAAGTAGAAACAAGGAAAGCCTTTTCAGGCCTTACCTTACAGCAAACAATACCAAGGCTTCCAAGGGCTCTCTCTGACAATGTTTTCTGGAAAACTTACGTATTTTCCTAATGGGGTCCTTTTTAAGTGAGCATTGCAGTGAGATGCAGTGTGATACAAGTTCTCAATGATATTGTAGGTTTTATCAACCAACCAAGATGCATCTTGTGAATTAACGAACTTGTGTTTTAAAGACTCATGAAATTGCCTAGATAGACTTGTGCTGCAAACTGTCTAATAATTACTGGGTCACTGGCTACCACCCATTAAAATAAAAGAAATCCAACAAGCATTGCACTCAATTAGCAGAAAAATGGTGTTGTACAGAAATGTGCAATTTCTTTTACAACCCTTCTTCTGGTTTCTTCTTCTTTGTTACTGATAAGTGTAGTTTTTATATGGGAGAAAAGATTAAATGCCCACACATTCCATCTTACTTCATTTGGGCAGAGTGCCTTTATAGTGCAACATATTGTCGTCATTAACTGCTTAGCACGTTTGTAAGTATCTAGGCAAGTTCTAAGTAAATATTGTTCCTTCACAGAAATGTTGGCAAATATGGTGGCTTAAACAGTTCCAAATGTTTTCACAGAGGTGTCAGTGACGGGATGAAATGAATTACTGCAACTCCGTCCCTATCCACTGAAACACTGCAACACACACAGAAGCGTAAGTAGATAACTAAAACTGAGCACACGTGCTTCCATTTCTGCTGCTAAGGGGGGTGTTTCACATGTTTTTTGGAAGAAAACCCCCACAGGTCTTTCTCCAAATACCTCATTGTGATCACAATGAAGACTGACAGTTAGTCGGCTATTCTCACGGAGCACTAGGGATTCATTAATGCGTTCGAGGCTCAGTGAATATACTGATGGTTCATGTTGGTTTTCTCCTTTGAGCTATAGCAGTGCATGCACATTCAAGTAACAACAAAATAATCAAATTAATAGCAATGGGTTAAACATATTTTAAATATGCAGGGTATCTTCACACAGGAAAGTGGAATTAGGGTTTACATATCTGTTCTGAACTTAAAACTATCAAACCCTTTCTGGAGAGCAGGAGAATGGGATGTTCCAAAAATAACCTTGTTCTAGAAATCAATGATGTGCCCTAAGGTTTGGAGTGAATGTGCAATCACCACTCTCATGTACTTTTGTAACAACAGAGTTGAAAACTAGGGTGGCCCTGAGAGATTTCATGGTCTGTGCTTGGGCATACGCTAATCACACTTGTCCTTGCTGTTAATCAACCTGATGGCAGACATCAAGGAAATATTTTAAGAGGGTGTGAGCTCTGAGAAAAGGCTTTGGTAAATCTGTTGTGCATGGAATACAAGAACTATGCATAATAAAACAAGAATTAGGTAAAAAAAGAGGAAAAATCCATAGCTGAGAAAAGGAACATCTTTCCCCTCAACAGAGGTTTTTGAAAACAGAGTGTTTATTCAAAGGGTAGTTATTGAGCCTGTGAAGTTGGTTGTTGGAGTGAAGACAATCTGCTTTGCATCACAGTTCTGATTTCTAAACTCTACCAAAGTACCTTATTGCAAGGAGGTGAGAGCATGCCAGGTAAAACTTCCAAGGCTTTTGGATTATTAGGAGGTTTTAGTTGATGAGAAAACTTTGGAGTGTTCTAGCTCTTCAGACCTATATTGATTCTTTTCAGACTGCATAACATTTTCCAGCCTATTCAGTTAGTGGATTGCTGCACATAGAAATAGACTTTGTAAAGTCACCACGTGACCATGGGCATGCGGGGAGGGGAGCTACCAGGACAGAGAATGCTTGTCACATCTTCCCTTCTTTGACTCTTCAGCTGAATTAGAGCTATGTGCCTCGGTAATCCCCTCTTTCCTACAGGTATATGTATGTATGTTAAAAAAAATAGAGAAACAGAGCAAGTATGAAGTTTTTCAGCCAGCAACTGATGGCCAGGTGCTGAGCTGGCAGCTGGATTTGGACAGATCCAGTTCTCCATGGAGTTTTGTAGCCCCTTGTTAGTCGATGAGATCTTAAATTAACTTAAGCACTGCTCCTGAAAGGGATTTATCTGCTGCTTTGTGCCCACTTGGCCAACCACAGGCACAGGTCAGAGGTGCAGAAGCAAACTGAGGTTATTGTAAACCTGGCAGGGGCTGTAGGGTATGCTGGGGACCCTATGGCCCTGCTCTCTGGGCAACTGGGCCACTGCTGAGGCCTTTATGCTGGGTTTGGGGTACCTCAGATTTGGGCAATGCAACATCACAGTGCTCATGCCTGGCTCCAGCCTTTCATTTTGAAATGCTTTATGATCTAAATATTTCATCAAGTGCCTGGTCCGTGCCTGGTAGTAGTCATTTCAAAAGGATGCTCCTCATTTAAAAAGACTGAATGCTTTGGTTGAGCCAAAAATATTAAGCTGTCTTGCATACTCCATGTCTAATACAATATTAAATACATTTTGGCACCCAGAAATAAAAAACAGGTCAAAATTCTCATTGCACGTATCTCCTTCTCTGTAACTCCCTGCTGTCCCACCATCCTGTCCTGTCCCGCTGTATGCTGAAGCGCTGCTGCTCAGACTAAACAGTTTGTTATTGGGTTGTGACACAGGGATGTGAACAGTGCACAAGCACCATACAATTGTTATTTGTTGGGATGCAATGAAGTGATCAAACCGGATGCTGCTGATGTACTTGCAGGCTGTGAAATGTTGCCCCGTCTCAAAGTTGCTCAATGGGAATGGCACTTGCTTAAAAATTGAAGTTAAAAGTGGAGCCTTGCGTTAGAAACCAGACTGGAAGGAAAAAAAGAGCAGAGCCCTTGTAAACTGCTGCAAAGGTATGCATAGGCTATGAAATTCTTATTTAAAAACTGTTTGTGTATAGTTTAAAAACCACTCTTGTAATAATACTACTGTGTTAAGTGCAAGGCAACCATCCCTTTCCAGTACTCCATTTTATTTTAATTATCAGGGCTATGATTTTATTTGATTTGTTCCATCACCCACCCAGAGGCAAAGTAAAACAGCAATAGAAACATCTGACCAAAATCTGAGCAGATCAGCAGGTCCCAAGTCAGAGCACCTTGAAGCCACTGGATACAGTGATGCCAGCTTTAACAGGCCTTGGGTCAAGCCCCTAAAACCTGATCCCGCAAACACTTGCACCCATGTTCTTAGTTCCCAAGGAGATAACTGCTGCCCGGGGACCGCATCACTTAGGAATGGCCCATCTGAGGAACTGGTGCCATTACTGGTACCCAAGTTGTCTGCCCTGGGAGCTGCTGGTGGGAAGGGTTGAGCTTTGCCCACACCCCCATATTTGCACCCCAGCCCCAGGAACTTTCTCTTCCATCTCTAAGGGCAGTGTGGTTCCCATTAGTGTTCAGGTGAAATGATGCAGCAGCCTCAGCACGTACAGACCCTGTGCTAAATGCTTTCCCTGTGCCCCAAAGGCAGTAATTAGTAAAATAAGTATTTTTAAAATTCCCACTCATGGTGGACTGTTTGCAAGTAGTGAGTGTAATATTGTTGTGTGCTGTTGTCAAATGGTCACAACAGCTGTAGGCAGCGACCCTTTAAAAAACGTTGGATTGAGTGTGGGGGTGTTATGGGGTGGCTGCCTGCTCCTTCCCTGCTGCTTTCTGTACCAAGGAGGAGGGTGGCTTTGCTTTTGCCAGTCACAGAGGCATGTGGGATGTATTTTCCTGTGCCTCTCCAGTCCCTGACTCTCCTGGCTCTGACTCTCCTGGCCTTGCACAGCCCCTCTGGTACTTGGGAACAGCGGGGCTGTGGGCTGTGACCTCACAGCTACATCAGTAACAAGAGCAATGCTGTTATAAATGCGGTGTTTGCTTTGGCTCCTTCAATGCTCCAGTGATTCCCTTGGCTGGCTGATGCCCATCTGAAAATGTTAGAAACCTACTTGAAAATAGCTGTTGCCTACACACGTGGGAAGACTTCGCACATGAGTGTGAGCACTGCCTCTGCCACGGGCCACGAGCCCTGCAGCACCCCTGCCTTGTAGCCTGGGATGGTAGGAGAAGCTCTGGTCCAGTGTGAGCCCGGTGTTCTGGATGCACAGATCCTGTCCCCAGGACTCCACTGCAAATGTTGGGGTGCTGTTTTCCAGCCCTGGCCAAGCACAAGCCCCACAGCTACCCATGGTGGGTGCTTGCGTGTCTTGCAGCAGTTTTGGTGTCAAGACTCCCCAGAGGCAGGACCACTTTACAGTGGTTTCTCTCTGAGAAACGCTTTTCATTTTTAGCATCACTTTTATAATTTTTTTTTAAATTAAAACCGCTATTTTAGTTTGCTCAGCTCCTTTAGGTGGGAACCTGTCCTTGAGGGTGGGGGCACCCCCTGAAGAGCCCGGCGCCGCTTAGCGTACTGCTGTGGCTGTATGTGATTTGATGCTGCCTGGCAGGACGGAACAGGAGAGAGAAGCATCCCACGGGCCTCGCCCCTGGTCTTTCCCACGGTTCCCTTCGCTTGAGCGTTCAGCAGCCCTTACCCCTCCCCCGGCCGGGGCATGTCGACGCTTTACCCGCTGGCCGAGCCCAGCGGGGCTGCCGAAGCCGCAAGCCTTCGCATG
This sequence comes from Hypotaenidia okinawae, assembly GCA_027925045.1. Lineage (NCBI taxonomy): Eukaryota > Metazoa > Chordata > Aves > Gruiformes > Rallidae > Hypotaenidia > Hypotaenidia okinawae. Next base: position 9,236,188 of record BSDF01000007.1, read on the forward strand.
CCCCCCCACCCCCCAAGGCTCTCAGAGCGCGTCCCCGCACGTAGCAGGAGCAGTACCGGCGAGCGGCGAGTTTTCCAGCCCTGATTTCAACCCCCCTTTTTTTTAATTGCTTGTTTCTCTCCTGCATCGCCCGCCGTGGGCGGAGCGGCGGGTGCCGCCGGGCCGTGGGGCGGGGCGGCAGGTTGTGGCCGCGGCGCTGCTGACGGGCCCGGCGGGGAAGCGGGGGGGGCACCGCCCCTCCCCTCCCGCCCCGCCCCGCCGGGAGCGCCAGCGCCGCTGACAGCCCGCGGCCGCCCCGGCGGTGCCGCGGGGAGGGCGCCCGGCCGAGCGGTGTGAGTGGCGGCGGCGGGTGGGGTCCCCTCGCCGGGCGGTACCTGTGCGAGTGCCGCTGGGCCGGGCGGGGGGAACGGGAGGTCCCCGCGGGAAGGTGGGAGGGGGAAGGCGGGTGCTCGGTCGCGGAGCCCCGGCGGCGAAGGGGGGTGCCGATGCCGTCGGTGCGCTGGTGCGGGGCGGAGGCAGGGCGTTGCCCGCCGGGACCCCCCTCCCCGTGCCGGCGGCGCGGCGGACGCTTGCAGGTAGTTCTCCGAAAGTGCTGTCAGCGCGGACTTTGATGATGCTTTCGCGTCCTTATCGTTTCAGAACAGGAATCTGGAGGGCGCGGCGGTGGCGGGATGAGGGCCTGAGCCGGCAAGCACGTCTGGAGGAAGGAGCAGCCCTCTCCACCCCGACCTGACCTGCCGCAGGAGTTCCCGCTCCATGGATGGAGGCATGCGGGTGGGATCGCATCTGCAACATGCTCTTTGCACTTAAACCACCCCCACCGTACTGGTATGTCAGATAGGTTTCTTGCTTCCATCCATCTCATCTTGCTTAGATCCTACAAAGAGGACCGTGGTAGCCTAGTGCTGTGTTGCGGGAGGGGTGGGCTGCATCCCTTCGCAGGGCCCACGGGGTGAGCCGTGGCTGCGGGCAGGATTGGCCTTTAGCAGCATCAGCTTATGCTGTGGAGGAAAGGAAGAATACCTGGGCGTTGAGGTGGGGTACTTGAGGGCAGGTGATAGCAAGGCCTTCCTCCTTCCAACATCTCGTGGCGAGCTTGCTAGCTACAATATCTGCAGAACTGAGCAAACCAGAGGTGCTGCTCCAGCGGGGCACACGTGGGGTGGCTTGAGGGGAGGTAGAGCTACGTAAAGAGATGCAGAGGAGGAAGGTAAACGTTGTGGCTGCCTCTCAGCAAGCTGCATTCCTGCTGTGGGGAAGGCGCAAGACAACTGTATCTGCAGGCTAAGGTGGTGTGAGGGTTTCTTGGCGTCTCTTGCTCTGCTACAAGCACCTTTTCCAAGCTCCAGCAAAAACCTGTGCAGGGAAGGGTTACCTTGATCTAGTCTGTTGTAAAATATAGATTTAGCATGGTAAGATCAGCTGTGGCAAAAAACTGTAAGCCATTTAGAAACATCTCATGCTTCCTCATAATTCAGTAAGGAGGAATCCAAATTAGGTTTCTAAATATAGTCATTTAAAAAAAAAAGGAAAAACAGAGAGATTTATCCTATACTCTTAACAAAGTGGTATTTTTAACCTTCAAGTGCATACAAATGAGTTTTCTTCTGAACGTTATGTTCTGCTGAGAAAATTCTTTCTTTGCAATCACTTTGGCTTGTACGAGTCGCCCAAGGGTTTGGGTCGAGCCTGGCGACACTCCTGCCCCCAGGGACAGGGTGTTTCTGCGGGCAGGGCCCGGTGGCGGTGCTGCCAGGCTGCACGGGGCACGGCTGCCTCGCCTGGCTGCCGCCCGCCCCGCTTCTCTGGCGCGAAGGCGGCATCTCTGACAGAAGTAGGAGCTGGCACGTTTGGGAGCGATGAAATTGAAGGAAACAATACCGGGGGAGCCGTGAGACGGTGGTGATGCAGTTCTTCATTGCAATTCTGGGCTGCTTTTGCAGAGCCGGAGCATCTGGTCCTTAGCTCCTCGCCTTGTTTTCTTAGTCCTCGGCTGATGTCTGCTAATCACTGCTAGCCTAGTTGTGGTGTTACTGTGTGGGGCTGTGCATTCCTACGTAAGTCGTGGCAAAATGGGTCTTCTGTTACATTCCTAATTCTGATTCCCAGTTTTACAATTGACTTCTGTACAGGGAGATTAAAGAACAGAATGGGGATGTGTGCTGCTTCTCTTGTACTCTTCTGGTTGATCTTGGACAGAGCCTGGCCTTCTCTTTCCTTCTGGCTTTTGTTTGCCTTAATCTAGCGGGGCCTTTGCCTTTCTAAGGGCATCACAAAGCAAACCAAGGTACCTCATCCGTTCCTTATGATCTGCAGCTCCGTATGTTCGCAGCTGAATCTTGTGACAGATACTACAATGGAACGTGACCCTGTCAGACTGAGGTACTGAGCCACTGTTGTACCTGCTGGCAGGATCCCCAGGCTGGGCAGCAGCCAGTGATGGCGGAAGGAGGACTTCTCTTGCTTGTAAAGATTTGTGCATCCCCACTTGTCGCCTGCACTGCTCTCTCTTTGGCTGGCACCTGTGGAGAACAGGAATACACTTCATAAACAAGGCTATGCCCTAAGTTTTAGCCCACACATAAGTGGCCAGGTGTTTTAATGTGTTCCTGAAAGTGGGCTGTTAGTAGCTGTGACTCCACGACTGACTGACGGACTCGGAAGTTCTGTGCTGTATGAATACTGGTTTCTGCTCTAGTTTACATTCCAAACAGCGTCATGTGCTGTAATGAACCACCAGCCCGCCCCATTTCAACCCAGTGCCGTGCTGTAAAGCAGCCTGACCTCAGTGTGGGGTCTCTCTGACACCCTTGGGTGGTATGCCTGATGTTTTTCCAGCGGTGGGGAAAATGTTTGTAGGAGACTTCTCCAGGCTTGCAGCTAATACATATGGAGGGTGGGCAGATGGTTGTTAACAACTGTGGGATTTGCTGCAAGATGTGTTGAACCAGTATCTTTCTGTGTTAATGCAGGGCAAGGAAACAGCTGTACATCTATGGTACGAACTTCATATCTGTTTGTCATGTTTTGTCTCTGCTCACCAGTTCTGGGCATTGTTTTGTGTTTGGGTCAGGGCTGTTAGACAGTGGCTAACACTCCTCCATGAGTGTTAGCTTTTCCTTCCTCCAAACCAAGGCATTTCTCTAATTTCTGAAGTTGAGCTCCTTTGCTTTTGGCTAAACTCCATGCAGACAAAGCTGCTGAGGAGCCCTGCATCTTCTTCATGCCCTTTCTTCTACAGTCTTGCTCTAATACCTCACTTGCTATGGATACTCCATTTGTCCACTCCTAACTCATCCAGAAAATAGGTGTTCATAAATGTTAGGCATCCTATTCCTGTTTGTGCAAGGGCATTTTAAGTTAATCGTTCCTTTGTCTGTGGTCTTGCAGGAAGTCTACTGCTAAATGTCTGCTCTCTTGTATTCTGGGACCTTGTTGGGGGGAAACCCACTGGGCATTGAAAAATTAAGCAGAATCAATGTGTTGTACATGTTTTCTCCAACATCGAAGTATGTGCGTTTGCTTGGACAAGCAGCTAAGTTAAATGAGAGCAGAACCTGTAAGAAGTTCTCACCATTCTCTTCCCCTCTTGCCTCCAGGCTGCTCTCCAAGCTGCATGCCGTTCTGGTAAATAAATTGCTGGACTGGAGGGAAAAGGGAGGATTTCAGGACAGCTGACTGGGTGCAGCTTTACTTTCATGGAATCGGCTACCGAGCATGCGATGTTCTTTACTTTTAACAAGACATTTTTTGTGGATGAACACTAACCTTATGGCCACCAGGGACTGTACCTACCAGCTCTGCTGCTTTCTGACTTACTCGTGTTTGGACCTAACAGTTGCTGCCCTAACTGTCCTCTGCTTGAAAGGCCTTTTAAAGTAAGCTAGAGGTCACACCTGATTCTGAGAAGCGAGCATGGTGTTGTCCCATTCGGTTCACACTGTCTTGGAAGCCTGCAAAAGTTGCAGCCATGGGGCGGGGGGAACACAAGCCCTTGAAATTCCAGCAGTTACCCTGAGATAGATAACCGGGGGCGCTATTTAGGGGCTAACCCTGCACAGCAATTGTTTGGTTCCTGCATCCAGCCCTTCCCAATCTGTAGCTCTTATCTCTTGTTGTGGGGAGAGGACGGCCCTGTGAGGATGAGGATTTATTTTTTGCTCTTTGTTGCCTGGGTTGTTTTGGGGTAGTTAGGTCCTTCGGTGATTGCCTGAGGTAGCCATGTCTGGGGGATCGTGCTTGTCTTAAAAGAAGTCTAGCTTTTCGGCTCCATTTTCCTGTGGCCAGCAGGAGATTTCAAAATAAACGTTCCTCTAGTGTATTTCCAGTGTAGGGTTTGCAGAGAGCAGGATGTTAAGGAGAGGCAGAAATGTCAAACTGGTGGACTGGAAGGCTTGAGAACCCCTGCCTGGGGTTGCTCTGCACGGGGAGCCTCCTGCAGCGATGGAGGCGATGCTGTGTGCTAAGTGAGTGATTCATCCCTCTGCCTTTTATGTGCCATTGCTCGGCTGGAAACTCCAGAACATACACAAGTGTAATACCACATATCTGTGTGAGTAACACCCCACCTCGTTAGGGAGAGGAATGGTAGATGTGGGATGTTGGGGCTTTCTGTTTCTCTCCATTATTACATAGAGGATGTAAATATTTACCACGACTAGGTGCAGTTCAGAGGTCTGACTGCTGTTTGGTTTTCTTCTGCTGGGACATCACTTGGGTCACTTCCCTGAGTCTGAGTGTCTCTGTTACAAAAAGCCACATTTATTGCTTCCCAGGCAATGACAGCATTGTGATTATCTGACTGGTCTCCCAGGGCACGTGGATGATAAAGGTCCAGGTCTCAGCAGGAGTTCTTAGAGGGGCAAGGGAAAATGGGAAAACTTCTACTCTTAGACAAAAGATGGGATGCTCCAGATGCTGGTATGTTACCCTTCCTAAGTCCTTGCTGAAACAGTCCTCAGGCAGGCATGCTGTGGAAGGAAGTGATCATGCTGTGTGTAGTGCTGGAGCCGCTTGCCCATGCAGCGGCCCCGCTGCACGCCCGGGCTGAGTGCTGTACAGGAATTGTTGCAGCTGCCGCTCAACCTACTTCCGTAAGTGCTGCATCATCCTTCCACCTTTGTCATAGAGTCCAACGCCCAGGGCATGCAGGCAAGCAGATGTCTGCAAGGTCATCTAACTCTGTGATAATTTGTAACTCTGACATCCTCACGGGCGCTAACGGTTATTTATTGGCTCCCTTTGCAGCTGTGAAGCTGTCTGTGCTGTAGGGGGACAAGTGGGACAACTTGCTAAAAGCAGATACGTTCTTGGTAAGCAGCATGTGGAGCTTCTCTTGTGGATGCAGAGGAAAAGCCTCCCTGGCCAGAGGAGGGTTTCAAGGAGTCACGTTTGAACCCAGAGGTTTGGGAAGTGAGGCGCCAGGCTCTGTCACAGCAGAAATTACTCGCTGTGTTCAACTGGGCAAAGCTGCGCTAAGCTGATTTGCAAAGCACGACTCATATTTTAATCCGGTGACTGCTATCACAGGAGGAGATTTTCTCCAAAGCTCTTATGGATGGAAACCATTTAAATGGTGGTGGGAACTTACTTGCCTGTGATGGCTAGAGATGTCATGTAACAGCAAAGCCCTTTGTCTTGTGCTTGTCTTCCTCACACGAAGGTTGCAGAGAGCCAGGTGGAACCCTTAGTTTTGGATAGTTCGCATTTATCCTTTCGTAGTTATTTCCTGTTGATGATTTTAATACCTTAAAAAGTCTTACTTGTCTAAACAGAACAGCAGTTACACCAGTAATGCTTTTCCCCAGTACTTTACATTGTGTGATAGTGAATTGCAGGCATCCTTTCACCACTGCTTTCCTTACTTCCGTGGTTAGAAATGAACTTACCTTGGCAGGAAACACTTAGCAAGGCTGGCAATGAGCCTGCTCAGCCCTCTCATGCAAGGTGAGTTCAGCTTGGTGGCGCCACTCCCTGATATTCTCTCTCCTTGTATGACCACAGCATGCCCCTGTAGTAAGTAACAGGTGAAACAACACCTGAACTTGTCCTCAGGAACTTCCCATTCCAGGGATGAAGGGAATTGATGGTTTTCAGGACTCTTCTTACGCAATGCACAGCATCTCTATAGCACTGAAGTTCAGTGAGGTATTTAAAGCACATCACTCTGTATCTGCTGAAATTGAGCGCAAGTAGGGACCTGCACTTTTCAGATGAGTTAAACCAACATTTCACTAACTGTAAAATCCGTCTTTAAAAAGCAAAGATATGTCAAGGCTTGTGAGGGTGCTGCTTTAGCTCCTGGTTGCCAGCATGGGAGAGCAGATTGCAGCTTCTTACCTCTGCCTCCAGCAAAGCACAGCAGCTCGGCGTGTGGGGAACCTGTGCTGCAGAGCTTTGGGCCTGAGCCTCGAACCCTCCGTGCTGCGGTTTGAGCCATGGCCGCCGGCAGGTGAGAGCTCGGGCACTGACACCAACAGGCGCCTGTGAGGGAATTCTGCCGGGTGCAGTTACTGCAGGGAACAGCGTGCTGGGAGTAAACTGAGTTGGGTTCTCTTTCTCCCTTCTGAGGGCGGGAGCACTGTGAGGAAAGCTAGAGATGTTAAATTCCCCATCGGAACTTAACGCTCTGGAGATGAGTTCAGTGGAGGGGATGTAAACAGCACTTCACCAGGCATGTGCAAGCCATGGTTGTCAGAAAAACAAGCAAGCAGTCAGAAGATTGAGGGCAGCTTCATTTGCAATCGTTTATGCAGCAATTATTAACTCCAGTAGAGCAGGGAAGCTGTAAAACTTGCTGCAGTGACCGCGCTCTATAAATAATGCAACAAGCAACAGTCAAGAATTTAAACTAGGGTCGATAACTTTGCTTTTAAGCTCAACTAGTAATCAATTTGCAACAATTTAGTTGTCTTGCATGCCTTGCTATCTGGAAGCTTTACAGCCTGCCCCTTCCTCCAGTTAGGAGAGTCACACAAATGTTTGATTTAGCCCAGATGGAAGGGCAGAGGGAAGAAGCTGGGAACAGAGGCAAATCCTGCAGAGGAAGATGCTGACCAAGGGAATTTTTCCATGCCTACTTTAGGAGATGTTTGTCCTCTCTCTGCTCCCATTCCCTCCTCCTTTCTGCTAGATACCAGCTTACCTGCTGGAGTTCTCCAACAGAAGAGGAAAGGAAATCTCTGATTGTAGGACAGAAACATCTTAATGTTTAACACTGGCTAAAGCTGGCTAGCGTCTGACAGGCATCCTTTAAAAAGCACAGGAAAAGGACAACATATAAAAGGACGTGGCTGCAAGCTTAGGTAAAAATTCCAAGTCTGACTAGTCATGAAATGAAGTGTCAGGGATGAAACTGGTAACTTAGTTGTGATAACGTGCTGTGGTGTGGAGCATTTGTATGGGTGGGGAACCTGCACTTTAAATCTAGAGTTCGGCTAAGCCTAAGGAGGACATGGTATCTCTCACGTGAAGGTTCCAGCTGTCACCCATAGTGGGAGAGATTAGGCAGCCTATCCGGGCACCTCCCCGTGCAGCCGGCGTATGGCCCTAGCCAGACCAGGACTGCAGCTTTCAGGGTCCAGCAGTGCTGGCATACAGATGCTGTTGGCAATTCTTGTCTGTATTAGATACTTTGAGCTACATATTTGTCCAGAAGAGCAAGTGAAACTACTCTTATTAATGTTTTATTAATGGTAAATATTGAAATTAGTCATGCACAAAATATCACTATTAGAAAGTTCTGAATTATTCAGATGTCTGAATTGCTTTCAGACATCTCCTTGGCCTCTGCCCTGCAAGCATGTTCTGTAAGAGTTTGAAGGTTCATCAGTGTGTGCTTGGCTCTCCTCCGTGCTGGGTAAGGCCACAAATCCTAACAGGGGGGTTACATTACAGGCTTGTTAGCTACACTCCCCACTCTAAAATACACAGGGCACGTGCTGCAGCGTGTTGCTACACATGAGAAATCTGTGGAAGAGATTAAAAAGCATTTCTCTAAACTGCCGAGATGTTCTGACACAAAGCTGAAGGTATGAAGATGTTTGTGCGTACGTCGTGGTTCCAGAGAGCCTTTAGGTCTGCCTTCCTGCCAAGGAAGACTGGCCACTGCTTCTGAGTGCTGGCACTTCAGTCCTATCAGCTGTGTTCTGAACAGGTAGTGGCATGTTTATCAACTAGCAGGAAGAGGAGAGAAGCTTGTCACCTGACCCCGGTTCTCCTGAGTCAGCTGTTGGGACTGAGGAAGTCCTGTCCTACCTGCAAAGCACCATCCTCCTGCTGATGGGACTGGTTTCCTCCCCAACTGTTTACCTACCATCAGGTTCCTGGCTCGCAGCCTCCATTTCCCCCAGAATAGAAAGCAAATAAATAAGGCTTAACATCTTTGCCGTGATTATGTTTTCAAAGGCTATTTACAAAAAAATCTTTAACTTTGGCTGACCTTAGCATGACGTCACCGGGTGAAGCTGTGGGGAGCAGCTGGTTTCTGTGCAGCACAGTATTTCTTTTTTTCCTTTGGGTGGGCAGAGACCTCAAAGCCCATCTAGTTCCAGCCCTCTTCCTTGGGCAGAGACACCCTCTGCTAGTCCAGGCTGCCCAAAGCCCCATCCAACCTGGCCTCGAACCCTGCCAGGGATCATGGGGCAGCCACAGCTCCTCGGGCACCCTGTGCCAAAGCCTTAGCACCCTTGCAGGGAAGGATTTCTTCCTCATACCTAATGTAACCCTGCCCTCTTTCAGCTTGAAGCCATTGCCCCATGTCCTATCACTGCACTTCCTGCGGGACAGTCCCTCTCCCGCTTCCCTGCAGGACCCCTTTAAGTACTGGTATGCTGCAATTAGGTCCCCCTGGAGCCTTCTCTTCTCCAGGCTGAGAAGAGAAGCTTTATTTCTGCTGGAAGTCTGTTAACTCTGGTAAGTGGGTAAGCTCATGCCAAGCAAAGTCAGGTGTATCATAAGGTTCTACTTTGCCTGTACAGAGAAACAGCTTTGTAGGGTGATAGATGACATGCATCTGCATTTGGGGCTGGCCCGTTCTGATTCTTGAGGAGTCTGACAGAAGGACCATGTCGGGTGTTTCATTGCTCACTCTCCTTTCCCTAGATGGACGATTGTCCTGCTTTGGTAAGAACAGCGCTCCAGGTGCCAGACCTGCCTCTGACATAGCAGCCACTGCTGCTTTCTCTCAGCTCTGAGGGGACAACCAAAGAACAGCTCTTGCTTCTCACAAATACCTTCTCGTGGCTGCACACTTGTGCCTCCTTGAGCAACAGCAGAACGACACCAAGACCTAGTGTCCCTCCTGCCTGAAGGGTGTATGGTTGCCATGGCACAAGGCTGTCCTTGGGTGGTGGTTGGGTGGTGCTTCTCTGGAATGGTTTGGGGTTTTATTTTCTTTAGCCGCAGCAGCCACTGGAGTTAAACAGTACTTGTTTACGGATCCAGGAAAAGAGCGCTGCGCTGTCGGTTTGGGAGGAACAGATTACTTTTTTCCTAAGACCTATACATTCCTAGAAGGTTTACATCACCTACTGGGAGCTGCATTCGCAGGCAGCTTGAATTCAGGTCAAGCTTTGCCTGCTTGTAGTAGATGGATGTTACTGATAAAAACATTGTACGCACTCCATGCAGAGATTCACTGAAGTCGCATCTCTGAGTGTCTGTAGTGAATTCAGCTTTCCTCTGAGCTCACTGCGAATGGTAAGCTATTTACTGGGTTTACATGAAACTGTTTTGACAGATTTCCTCAGAAGGAAAGCGGCAGAAAAGGAGACGTTCCATTCTGTGAAAACAACTAGATCCGCTGGCAAGAAGCAGCCACACCACACCTCAAACACAGAAACCACATCCCGGATATCCAAACATGCTGTCGACCTGAATCTTGCAGCTGCATTTTCCAGCGTACCATGGGATGCATCAAATCCAAGGATGCCTTTCCAGGTTCAAACACTATCCAGGATGAAAGGATCGGGGAAGGTAATGAAGGACACACTGGGGAGAAATCATCACTGATAGCAGTGAAGGTGGATGAGAAAGGTCCGTCAAGCACTATAGTGCTGGACTATGCACACCGTCTCTCCCGTGAGATTCTGGATCAGGCAGTCAAACAATGGGCAGTGACTGAAAGCAAATACAGTGACATCCCCTTCATTGAAAGCGATGTGCCCTGAGCCCAGGCTGGTGAGGACTCTCCTGCCTGTAGCCAGTTTGTACTTGGTACTTGTGCAAATAAAGTACAAGCAGCTGGGAGCGGAGCACCGTGCTGTTCACTGTATGAACATGCTGGCGAGGAGGGGCTGGAAAAGGTTGTCTTTGTATCGCTAAGAACCTCATGGGATTCCAGTAGTGTCTCTTAATCGAGTGTCAATTGTTATCAGCCATGTGTTGAGTGTGTTCTGTCCGTGTTATGTCTTGAATGTGATCGGAAGTTAAGTGTTAAAAAAGAATGTGGCTGCCTTGCAACTGTACAAGCACTGCCACAGGGGCCCCAGAGATGCGGAAGGACAAAGCGTGGGTTATTTTTATGTACAGCATAAAGAATCGGTGGCCTGTTCGTAGGTGAAATGAGAAGAGCTCTTCTCTGTGCTTGGCAAACTTGTCTGTGTTCTGCTGAAGTGCAGCCCAGGTCTGCGTGTAGCAAAGGTAACTGTGGCCATAAATTTTACCTTGCTGCTTTGACCTGACTAATCCTGTAACCACAAGATGGTGAAGGCGACGAGAAGCATTTTCTAAACCAAGCAGCATTCAGGGAACCATATGGATGACGGGACTGTTCAACTTCCGCTCTTAAGCGAACCGGTGAGGAACACGACAATATTGATAAACAGCGCGTTGTAACCAACAGATGCTCTGGCTTCTGTAAAGGCACGAAGGCTATCCTCTAAATCCTGCAGGAAGGTTCTTTAGTTACATCTCATCACTGTGTTCAGACCAAAGCTCTTCAGTTGTTTGTTGGGTTTTGTTGGGGTTTTTTGGCTTTTTTTCCTGTTTGGGTGCTGGGCTTTGGGGGTTTGTGTTGGGTTTTTTTACTGTAACCACGGTAGGTGTGCAAAAACTACTGATGCTAACCAGCGAAACGAACCTTTGAAGGCGCAATGGTGGTTTAGGACTGTTTGTCTCCCGGGATCTATGGCTGTATTGCCCTAAAATGTGACTCTGAAGCGACCCCCTGGGACAGCATGCCCTCCTTCAGGTTCTGCAGGCTCATTGCCTAACCATGGGTGAAGCTGGGTGTGGTGATGCAGATGGGCGCTACAGGAGCCCGAGCCATGCACTGAATCAGCAAACAAGCCTTAGGCCCGGTGCTGAAGTGCGATGTTCTTTACCCCTCTGACCTCGCTGGCATCCACACGCTGCCCTCGGGAACCCACAGCCAAACCTCCCTCACTCCTGCCTGCTGTCCAGGTGTGAAGAATGGGATGGATTATTCATGGCCAGCTCAGAGCTACAGTCCTGCTGACATCTGAGATGAGGTGAATGCCTTGTAGAAGCCTGGGATTTTAGCACCTCTTTGTTCCTCAGGCCGTGATGGCCAGCTTCAATGACATAGGGTTTTCTTCCTGAAATCAAAGTGCTTTCCATTTTGTGTTCTCACTTTCTAGAAAAATACTTCCCATGCTGGTGAAAACTGTTACTGTTTGTAAAAGGAATATGCAGTTCAGTAACCAACAGAAAGTGTGATTTCTGAAACCATGGTAAGAAGCAGGACCAGGACCGTGTCAAGTGCTACTTTTAGCTTATTGTCAGACACAAGACAGTCTAGGTACTGAGCTGGTTTGCCAGCTCTGTGACACAAACAGTGATTTGAAATCCCCCTCTGTGGGGACATGGTGGTGTTGAGGGTCACTGTGAGAAATGGGTTTTCATAGCACAGTGCAGGACTGCCATTAGTTCACATTGGCCCTGGCATACCTAAGTCTGTCCTCGGGCTTCTGCTGGAAAAGGGAACATCTGCTTATGAGGGAATGCCATCATCTTCGAAGTAATGCAGTCGTCTTTGAAGCCCTGTGTGAAGTGGAACTAAGGTATTATGGCCCATTTGAATTCTGCTGCTAACAGTGATGTTCCTCGGCACTCTAAGGCACGTAAAACACGAGGTCATACCTTGCATTTGCTCCATCTAAAAAAACCTCCATGCCACCTGCTAGGGTGAATTAAAAAGTAAACTGAAACACTGATCAGATCAGTACATATGGATTGGATATTGCTTAACCACTGGATTAAAAAACACTTCTAATCTCATATAGCTAAAATAAAGATTTAAAACAAAATTTAAAAAAAGCCAGCCTTCCTGTACTGCAGGTATTGGCTGTAGAGCAGCAACAGTGCCAAAGTCAGCAATTCAGAACTAAGGCCTAGGCACCTTGGGCAGAGAGGGGGGACAGGTGAGGTGCAGATCAGGTACCCTGCCTGCTCTAAGAGAGCCGCTAGGTCTGTCTGCCTCAACCCTTGTCCTGGCACCCTGGCGACTGCCCGGGGGTGAGTTGCTGCAGCGGCTGCTCCAGCAGTGGCTCATAGCCCTTCTCTGCACGCCGCCTTGGCGCCTGGCACACTCCAGGGCCAGGGTATCAGATGCGCCTTTGAAGGCGGCTTCTTCCTTGGCAGGCTCCCCCTGCCCAGCCCAATGGCAGGCAGAATCAGAAGGTAAACCTGCCACAAGAGAAGTCATGGCCTGGGAAATGCTCAGAGTGTCCCCACGGGAGAAGGTTACCAGGTAGAACTAAACAGACATCACAGCAAGCTTGTTTGGAGCACTTGCTGCATGGGACAGCTGCATGACCTGCAACGCGCTGGGGATGGGATCACCAGCTGCTTGTTACATCCAACCAGTCCCTCACCTGGAAACACCAAGCCTGTCTGTCACTGCTGTTTGAAGAGTGCAGCAGCTTTGGTACTGTCTGAAGTGTGATTCCGGCTGGCTTAGGATCTTCCTCTGACACTGGCCCTTCAGGGAAAGCAAGCAGCAACAGAAAGCAAGCACGCTTGCAGCCAACAGGGAGGCAGCTTCTTGCTGGGAAAGCAATCGCTTACAAGACACTGCCCTTAACAAATAATGTGCTTACCCTTCAGAAAAACCCAAAGTCTGCTCAATGCTACAATCTGCTGAGAGATGGGAGGAGATCTCTCTCTCCATAATTCTGCTCTGTTTTTAACAGGCACAATACTAATACATCATCGTCATAAAAAGCAAAGGCTTCTTTACCAAAATAAAATTACCTCTCTTTACTTCTTGTTAGATTCTGCTATAGACATACAGTGGCTTTCCAGATGAGTTGCCACTGACTCTGTGACTCGACCGTGTGTAATAAAGGCACTCTGGTGAGGGGCTGGTGTCTGCTGCTCTGTAGGAGTTAAAAATATGTTTGCTTTGTTTTTTTCCAGAAGTATAGTCTGAGCGGGTGCTGTGTGACTTGATACTCTAATGATGGCTCAAAACATGTTAACTGCAGCACAACTTTGTAAACCAGGCGTCTCTGTAGTAAGTCAGATCAGTGTTCCCAAATAAAACACACTACGATCTATTTTTACAATATTTTTTGTGGAAAATATTTTCTTGTGGACCAAATAAAATTAAACTTACTATCTGCTTGTAAGCCTTCTGTTTGGTAAAGCTGCATGGCTTGGATGGGGTCTTACTGCCCTGAGCTTGGGATGATTCCTGGTCACATAAATTCTGCAAGGAACTGAACACGTGAGGCAAAGCTTACTGGTTCAGGGTTATACTCCTGCTGAAAAGCTTCAAGACCTTTTAAATGAGAGGAGGTGCGACCCCAATCCCTGGGGATTACCACGCTTTTCATTAAAGATAGTTGCTGAGGACTGCTCCTTTTGTACAAAAATAACAGACCAGTTTTAAAAAATAAATTGAAAATAGCAATTGCTGAGGGCTGACTACGTTATCTGACGACGTTTTCTTCCTCTAGTCCCAGTGGTTCATCTTCAGCAAAGCCAAAACTCTGTCTTTGTGACCTGCCTGTAACTGCAGAATCAAGTGGGAAGAGATGCTGACACATGACTTGATCAACATAGAAGCCGAGCAAAGCTTAGCTGCTTTGCATTGCATGCACAATAGAAAAAAAGTTACCCCCCAAAATGTATTTTGATCAAGGGGCTCTGGTTATGTCGTATCATTTCAAGAATTACCAGTATCAGAACCCAGCAGCCTTTAATGCACATACAATGAGGAGGTTGTTTACATACATTGAAATACTGACCCCACCAAACACATTTTTTAGGATATGTTGCGTTAAGACCCGATACGATCCATGTAGCAGCCGGTATTCCATGTTTGCCCTGCTCATTCCCTTCAGCACGTGCTGCTGACGTATTCAGGACGTACCCCCTACCTCCTACAAAGCTTCCACCCAGCACCCCAGACGTTTGTGGGCACAAGCACCAGGAACCCAGGGCAGCTGGCACAGGGGAACTCCGGCCACCTGTGTGCTGGGGCCACCGGAACTATGAGCAACCACTACTGGCCGCGGGGAATCCACTGCTGAGTGTCCAGAGGAGCCCCAGGAGTTCCTTCTTCCCTGCTGTACCACCAGTTTTTGCAGGAATGGAGAACTACCGACGGGTTCCACCAGATCTAACGGCGCTGTGAAACACCCGGCCTGACAATCGAACAGAAGCGTGCTCTCGGCTCTGACAATATTATGACACGGGAAACAATGTCTACATCACACAGCAAGACTCAATACTGACCAAGCGTTAAACCAATACATCGAGTTCTTCCTCTCAGATTCATAACGTGTTGGTCTGACCTTTTATTTCTAAGAGTACTTAACACCATGGATTTAGTGTGTCTTGCACTTTCCTCTGTAGCTCTGACTTTTAAAGCTCTAAGTATATTTATTTTCACTGCATAGAGAAGAACCTGAGGCACAATCCCAATTTAACACATCCCTGACAGAGCCAAAAACACTAAGGTCTTACTTACAAGGTCACCCCTTATCTGTGCTGTCTCCCCTAAAGGTTCCTCCTAAACTAAGAGCAGATGCAATAAAATTAAACATTAATCATTGTGTAAAGCAGCAAAAATTAAAATTTCCCTTGAAGCAGTTTTTCCCTTATTAACCAGATACACGATGATTTTACCATTATTGCAGCACAATGAAAGAGAATGTTGCTAAAAAAATTAGAAATTGCAGGCTAGCTAAAGATTATTGCCAAACTTTATCACACTACCATTATTTGTTACATCAAGTAGGAATCACTATAATTAATCAGATATATAAGATGTCAGTAGGCTTGATCTTTACAACTTGAGATCGTTCTTTCCCAGTGGCTTAAAGCAGTCGTCCACAAATTCATCGCTGATGTCTTCTAGGGCAGCTGGCTTCCATCGGGGGGACTGGTCTTTGTCAATCAGCACTGCCGGGGGTACAAAGCCACAAAGGTTACTTGCAAACCTTCTCTAATTAAGACAACTTCAAACTGCATCAAGACAGACAACTACAGTGAGTATGTGGGGGGGAATCAGTAGGCTCTGGGGGAAACAGAGGGTTTGTAACACAGGTATTTCTACCAGAATAAACATTCCAGAGTTGTGACCTGCCCAGAGCGGCACCCAGGAGCTGCCTGATGGTACAAGGGACAGCACTGAAGGAACAGGCCTGCAGCAGGAGCTTTCTGTCAGGCCTGACTTGTGCTTTCTCAGGTGACACTGGGCACAGCACACAGGACACTCCTCTGGGATGAGGGCTTTCACCTCTCTCTGCAAAATCTGTAGAGTGCAGGCGATAACTCAAAGTAGGTGTTAGACACCTAGAGCTAATTTAAACACATCATGTCAACTAATACTGAAACAGCTCCTCAGGAAGGAGAAAAGCAGAGTAACTTTTGTGGGAAACTCAAGAGTATCTATTTGTAAGTGCTGACAGATACTGCAGACCTATGTAGATTTAACTGTGAAGGTCTGTATAGTGTTAGTACATGTACCTTGCGCTGGGAAATACACATCGCTGTGATAAAAATCATCAGTGAATGAATCCTGTGTAAAAGCATAACAAGCAAATGCCAACTCTCAGAAAGCTCCCCTTGGACTAGAGGAATGTCACAGGCACGTCAGCACAAACAGCTGCACTAAACAAGCAGTAACAGGACAACAGTGAGTTCATGTGTGTATCAAAATGCCCAGTATGAGCGGAGTACCAGGGCATCCCTCTGAGCGCCCTTCCGGCCCCAAGAGAACCTGCCAAGGTGCTAGTCAAAGCATGAGGTTTTTATAATTCGGAGAGGAACAGCTCCACAGGATGCACTGGCCACCCAACAGCCCTCCTCCTCAACACAGCTTCCCTTCAGATGTGTGGCATCAGTGGGTGATTTGGTGATGCACCTGTGCCCCGGGAGGTCTCCAGCCCAGCACAGCCCCCAGCAGCCCACTGGACAGGCAGGGAGCTTGTTTGCTTGTTCCTTCTGATAAGGGCTTCAGAGTGGGAGGCTCCTAAAGCCTGTAGGCAGAAGATGCTTGTGGGGACTGGATTTTTAGAAGAATAACAGCTTGTTTGTTGGTGAGTTGTTGTGTTTTTCACAACAGACTTGGAGCTTGGTGACTAAACTAAAGTCATATCAAGGGGTTGGAATTTTAAGGTCAGTGAAAAGCATGCCCTCCTAAAGGTTGTGTCTTATCAAAAGATGGGTGTTATGGCAGTTTGTGGTAAAAAATGTGACTTGACAATTGCTTTTTAACTTTTCTTTCTATAACCATGGCTTAGAAAACACCCAGAAAATAAACACCTTCCAATGGACAGCTGCACTGATTAACATTTCTGTAGTTGAGGGCATAAGGGTGTCACAGGTCTTTAGCCTACACCTCTACAGAGAAAGGGGACTCAGAGCCCTGCATCTGTTTACCTGCAAGTTATGATCCAGCCAGTTAATTTTAAATACCGTGTTGTGAAGCTGCTGACTGGTTTGGGTCAAAATACATAATTGTCTTAAATAGCTTGTGTTTGTTCCACTGGAGTAGCACTTTCTCCAGCTGTAGTGGAAGTTCACAGTCTGGCCCAAACAGTCCTGTTAGTCATAACAGACCACACTGACTAGAGATGCTGTAAATTGGGGTGATGGGGTGAGAATCTGTGTCCCTGCTACCACAGTATTTTGATCCTGATGTACAGCAGTAGTTGCTGGTAACTCTGCACTCAGTGGCACTACTGTGTAATCCAGTTGATCTTTCTGTGTGGATCTGTGGCCACCTTCATTCACCCTTGAATAAACTGAATGCTCATAATGGTCTCACCAATGACATCTTTAATCTTGTATGAATGAAAATATTTGTTTTCTAATGGTATTGTGACAATATTCCCTTCCTGCATTAACTTCAGTGTATTTTGTGCTTCTCCAGCTTGAGATACCCATTGCTACAAGACTCAGAGTTCTGAAGACACCTACGGTAGACTAAGGGAAGTTCATTAAGATAACAGTAACTAAAAGTAGGCACTGTGATAAGGGATTGCTTTGCTGTGTGTGTCTTAGTTCACATATCATTCCCTAAGTCGAGGTGGAATATGGATACCTAAAGTGTTCAAAGACTGCCGTTACCATTCTATGGAAAAATGCTGATGAAATATGGTCTGTGTATTTCAGGCTTTAAGAGGTTTTTGTGGGTTTTTTGGTTGGTGAGGGTTTTTTTGAGCTCCTATAGCAAGCATCATAGATGGGGAAGACTATTTGCCAGCAGATTTTCAGTCTGTTTGAAAAAAAACTTGCTAAAAGAAAAATGAAGTTCTGACCTAAGGTCAAAGCAGGTTTAAAAAGCTTTTAAGCAAACTTACTTCCCTAGCATGCCTACTAAAATCATGGTTTGAAGCAGATAAAAACTGTTATTAATACCTGACCTATGGCCACTGCTGCAGTAAAACAATCTTCAAAGACTCAAATCTGATCGTTATATCTTAACTGTACTTTGTGGTGGATCCTTTGGTGGTAGACAGGGTCAACAGCTGCCTCTTAAATGCTTGGTATGTTAAAGCTAATTCTTAAATTAATACTGTTAGCGCTTCATTTTTTATTCACTATGGTTGATCCTGTGAAATGCTTAATAACCTTGCTTCCTATTAAAATGGATGCTCAGCACATTGTTGGGTAACAATTTTTATGAGATTAGACCCAACTACAAAGGTGATCTCCATTTTGGGTGAGAATCTGCACCTCCTTACACAAGAGAAACAACTTCAAGGCAACAAACTTGAAAACAGGGCTGATGCTGTAAGCAGAGAGTAAAAGTATTTCCAGAAGAAAATGCTCTTCTTGGCAATCTCCTCAGTGCAGCTGGGTCTCTGGTGTTCTGTGGTTTGGTTTTTTCCCCTTCTCCCAGTGTAATTAAGCCTTTGCTACCTCATTCTACGCAGAAGGGAGACTTCCCAGCTGCAGTACAAGCAGTTTGTGTAATTCACTGGTCGTGCTGACAAGTGATTTGCTCCTGTCCTCTGTCGCACGCACAGATGGTTTCATGACCTGGTGCATTACGAGTGAGACTTCGTGTCCACCTGCCTCTCATGGAGTTGGTCACTTCCTGAGTAACTACATTTCAGGAGCTTCTGCAGTGGTTTAGCATATATCCCAGGAATAACCTAGAAAATAAGATAGCTTTCTGCCTGCTGCCATCACAACGAAAATGATGTACAGCATGTAAGAGAAACTCTTCAAAGGAGACCCTGCTAATTAAGTGCTAAAGACTAATTAATTCAAATTGGAAACTTTTTCTGTGCTGTACACACAAACTTTTCATCTCTCATGCCAGGCTGTCTTCAAAACAGCATTATTAACAGTGAATGCCCACACTAACATCTGCTACTCAGGTGGATTTTTAAGCTACTTGATAAAGACAGATGCAAAACCTGAGGAGGAGGTGGTAATACATACTCAAGTATCTTACTGTGTGAATTAAAAGCCAGGTTCTCCCAATCCCAAAGCATTATTCATTCAGATGCCTTGTCCTGCAAGCTCCATGGAAAAGGAAACGTCTCTGCTTTGTTTCATCTTGCACTGAGTAGTACATAAATAATTACTACAGCTTCGAACAGATGTGACGCTGGGGCTGACAAGCTGCATCATGAATCAGCAGTACAATCAAGGGCAGAACCTCCATCTGTACCCTAGGTGAACTTGCTGAGCTGCTGCTCTACTTTTACCACTATTTGTCTTGGCCAATGCCTTAAAATGCTGCACTACATAGATG
Organism: Hypotaenidia okinawae; assembly: GCA_027925045.1. Classification (NCBI taxonomy): domain Eukaryota; kingdom Metazoa; phylum Chordata; class Aves; order Gruiformes; family Rallidae; genus Hypotaenidia; species Hypotaenidia okinawae. Next base: position 9,255,371 of record BSDF01000007.1, read on the forward strand.
GTATTTCAATAGTAAGACACTTCTATGCAGAGATATTTTGGGTGTGGGCAAAAGCAGTCTCTCTTGCAATTTTCTATGCATAGAAACAACTCTTTAGTCTTAACCCCCTCAGAGTGGACTGAACCAGCTATGTGCTAATGCTACATCTGGACAGGTGAGTGATCACAGAGCTACTCGCTGCTGTCAGTGTTGAACAGATTTTGAAGTTTCCCCATGAACTAGTGAAGCCTCTTCATGGTGCTGCATTACTGGGGGGATAAATGATGTTGGGAAGCTGAGCTCATGCAAAAGAAACAACGTGGCTGTTGCAGTCCAGAACAAATAATAAATTTGGGGCGTGAGGTAAGCAAAACCTGCATCAGGCTGGGAAGCCTCCTCTGGGCTGCTGCTGCGTGCACCTTCCTCAGTCCCCAGAGAAGCGACACAGCAGTGAGTGTGCATATTCTGAAGTGTGAGAAACGTGCTTACCTGCTCGAACCCCTTCGTAGAAGTCATGGCCTCTCTGAAAGATACAAAAAGAAAAGCTGTCACATGACAGATTCTATTTACCCCATCTTTCCCCATCCTGCATCTGACTGAAATGCAAACTCTTAAGATGCAGTTAAATCCTACTTGTACTGTTCTCACCTAGCCCTACTTTCTATTTACTTGCTCCATATCCTCTGTGCTTTTAGAGCCACAACTCTAAAATCAGTCTGCTGAACTCACACGGTGCAAACCCTCTCTGCATTACATCTCATACACTTTGGTCTGAAGAGTTTGGCACGATGGGGGCTAAGATGTGTAGGATCAGAAATTCTGAAGACTGGCCTTTCTCTGAAGGCACTGTGATACATTCTGCATGCTGTAACACTCTGCAGTTAAATGGGATCCTGGACACATCCAGTTATCATTTTGTAAAGGTAAATGTAACACTTAAATCCCTTGGAATGCTTCACTAGCAAAGGAGTGATGATACTAGGTTTTGAAAGATATGGTAAAGACATAGCTGGGCACTGTGACCTACCAGAATTAGGTACATTTTCAATCTTTCCTTAATAAATTAACTATCACAAATATTTTAATAGATACTTAAACATCTTATTTTAAAATGTGACAAAGCTATGTCATGGAGAAGCTTTATAAAGAATTTGTTCAGCTTATTCATTTAGGAACACTGTTCTACTGAAAGGAAGACTCATTTCCCTGTATATTATCAGAGTACTCAGCCCTTACTAAAGGGCTAGTACTGATAATATAATAATACTACTAAAAATATTTTTTTTTAATTTATCACAGCCCTCCTGAAAGGCAGTGATCTACAACTATTCCTGCTGCCAGGAACTGAGGAGTAAGTAATTTAAATAGAAAAGCTGTTCAAGAACACCAGAGTTTTAAAATTATGGTCCAGTACAAAACTTTCTATAATGTAATGTTATCATAGTCCTTTGGGGTTTTTTAACAAAAGCCCTCCACCCTTCCCATCTGACCATCATTAATGTAGTCTCCTTTGAGTTGCATATAAGGACATGCAACTAGAAAAAAGAGGGTGATGGCCTGACAAACACACAGTACTGAAAACTAAAACCTATAAAATGTGACCCCTTGATGTAATCTCTTTTAGAGCTGAGTCTCTGAAAAGCATGCTACCCCTGTGTGGCTGGAAAGAGACAAAGGGCTCAGCTGCTGGCTTACCATGCATGCTTGGCTCAGCCTGTATTCCATCGTGAGTACATCCTGCAAGCTCATTGAAGCTCCTTCTCTGAGCTGCCTGAAAGTTAGCTTTAAGGACGTAGGTGACATCTTATTAATAGTCTGGGGAAGACATTAACAGTTATTTTTATTCTCTTCAATTTAGATACATTTACAAGTCTGTCTCTTTGCATTTTACACTTTGTGAGGTAAATGATGGCACTCTTCTCCCTGAGCTTGCTTATGTGATACCTATTCCTCCCGCTTCCTCCCACCACACTGTCAAACTAAATGAACTTACTTGCATACACTGTTATTGGGAAGATCTCTGGGATGCATGCCATCACTCATGGGAAGTCTAGAACTCCCAAGGTCCCATCATTTCCGATCAAATTACTACTAGCCAGGGAATCTAATGCAGCTTGAGAGCTATTTCCAAGCAGACTCTTGAGAAGAGAAGGCAAGTACTACAAGCAATTATACTCCATTTTTGAATATCCTGTATACAGTCTGAATTGCTCTGAGACGTTAATGATATTGTAGCTGGTATGCCTATGCTACACCATTTACGTGTTACAATAGTCAGAGTAGTAAGGCATTAATAGTAAGGTTAGCAACAAACTTTAAGTAGTTGCTTTATAATCACCTGTAAAGACTAGGCAATATTGAAGGAAGCAAATAGCAAAAGAGGGTATTAAAAGAAGCCAAACACAAATGCCTGTTTGTCCAGGCTTCTTGCCTGGGATCCACAGACACTGCAGTAGTTTGGCCCTATGTAGCTCTGCTGATGGGAAGCCTGGAGGTCTTGCCTTCCTTCTTTTGACAGAGCTACAGGCTATAAATATTATGCAACAGACAGGAGCTGTTAAGGCACACAAACAAATGCTGTAAATCTGGCTCCAGTGACTATCCTTCAGTTACCAGCATGCCAGTAAACAGTAGGGGGAGGTGGGGAGAAAGACAAAAACCTAGTTAAGAAAACAGAACTGAGCTTTCAGGGCTGGGGGAAAGGACCTAAATCTTAGTGTTGATGATTGTTGTTTTCTTACTCTAAGCAAGACTCTTCTTTCCCTGTGAGCCCAACGAAAAGCTCTGTGTTATTCACAGCACAATAGATGCTTCCTGTTAATTAGGACATTTTTGCCACTACCAAAAAGCAGCAGATGGTAAGATTTGCCTCTTTACATTATTTTCATTGCAGCCATTAGACTCCTTACCCACAGACTGAAATGGCAGGTTTCCAGTCATCATGAACATTTTTTCTGGCTCCCAGTTACTCTTCATCCCTCTCCAGACACCAGCTGATACAGCAGTGACCCATTTTGCCTAGTTAAGCTGGAACACGTGGTGGCTATACAAGCAGGAGGCTGTGCAGTTGTACCTCTAAAGCACTGGTTTTGCCATCCCACTACATGCATGCTGACCTCTTCGCTCGAGAGAGAAGCTGGTTTGGAAAGAACTAATGCTGGTTCACACTGTCAGCGTTTCCTGTGTTCTGGTAAAGCTCTCTAACAATGAGCTGCCTTTCAGCAGACAAAGAAGCCAGCTCTACATCTAACTGCGTTGCTGTGTAGGTTTGGGATGGATAGCCCATGACTGGGCCCCTCAGTTCCCAGTACATGCTCTTGTGGGCTTTACCTTTTGAACTGGATTTTTTTTTCTCCTTTCCAGTTTCACTTCCTGCCATCTAGGTTAGAAAGTCTTTGCTCAGAGCAGTGCAACTAGATGGTCCAGAGGTGAAACAGTAATGGCAAGCGCTCTCTGGCCAAGGAAAGCATTGCAATGGGGAAGATCTGAAAACAGCACTGAACTAGTCTAGTGCATCCAGCAGCTGCCTTATCGTGGCATATCAGCGAGGTTGGAGGTGGAGGAGGCACTGCCATAAATCAGGCTGAAGGAAGAGGAACAAGGAAAGAAAATGGGTAGGTGTAATCGCAGAAAAATGAGTCACCAGTGTATCTATAAATAAATTCTCTGTACAAAGAGGAGGAGGGGATTGGTGGTAGGGAACAAGCCTGAAAAGGAGATAGGATAGGCTGAAGTGGGGAGTACTAAAATGCAAAGACGTCTTCGTAGAAGTATTTGACATCTATTGCAGTATCTTTGAGACCATCTTGATTTCAAGATAATGATCCTGAAAGCTGTGTGATAAAATTTGCAATAGCCCTGTAAGATACCATCAGAGGGTGATAAATTGTGTGGCACTGACTCTGTGGAATCTCTTATAAAAGTAACAGCTGGAATAGTGGCTTCATCTTTCGTCTCCAAACCCTATGGAGAAGTTTCTGACCTGAGCTGCTGAGGGTCCTTGAAAGAGGCTTACTTTAAACAAACAAACAAAAAATCCTCTCAGAAGACCAGTGCATGGCTTCTATTGCAATAAATGCAGGCGCTGTCACTCACTTTCTGGGATACCAAAGCATTTGTCTGCACCAAACAATGGCTCTAGATGAGCTCTGACATAATAAGAGTATCTAACCAAAGCACCACGGGAAAGCTGCTTAGGGACAGATAAATTACACTTACTGGTCTGTTGAGAGGGTTTCAGAATGCTTCTTACTTGAATTTATCTCTGCCATGATACCATTAGGCTTTGTTCTTGTAACCTCTCACTCCTGCTTGCTGCATACCCATTTAAAGTTTCAGGAGCTAGAGTCTGCACCCCAGTCTGACTAGTAGATCTGGACAAGGTGTCTTGTAAATCTTAGTCTCTGCACTGTCCTGAAATTCATTCAGTAACAACAAATGCTATTAAATCATGAAGTAGCAGTCCTCAGAAGGTGGACTGTCCTGCCAAAAACAAAGCTCTAAGAAAGCATCATGTGAAAACCAAGGCCTTTCAGTACTTAAAGGTCAGGGTCAGGTTGGACAGGGCTCCGAGCAACCTGATGCAGTTGAAGATGAACCTGCTCAATTGCAGGGGTTGGACTAGATCGCCTTTAAAGGTCCCTTCTGACTCAAACTATGATCTGATGCTTTTTGTATTTTGACCTCACATTCCTACTTCATCCAAAGAGAAGTGGCACTTTAGTCACTCAGATTAAAGCTTTTTGGCTTGTGCAAATCCTGAAGACAAAGTAATGCTATAAAGTGAAAGCTCAGGTTTGTTTTGTCGGGGTTTTTTTTTGTATCTTGCTCTGAGCTCAAAAAGTGTGTTAGTACTCCAGGTTTTTACCTATATGTAACCAGGTTCAAAATATGATTTAAATTGTGAAGCCAACTGACTGGATACCTGCAATAGCATGGGTTATAGCAGAACTTGTTCCAGTTTATTAACGCTAAACATATCTGTACATCCAAGGCGCTGCCTCCAATTAAGGTATTTGTAGCAGACTTTCCATCAGCTTACTAGCTTAGTAAGCTTACTAATATATATCACAATAAACATGCAGGGAAACAAAGAAAATAAGCATACACATGGCTGTTACTGAATGCTTTACAGTCTCTATCATTGGCATGTTCTGTTGCTCCTGTACCTGAACAGTAAAGTGAGCCCTCAGTGTCACAAAGTGACAGGAAACTATAATCTACAGACATACTCTTGGTACTGTGATACTACTGATGAGGAAAATGACCTGCTTCACACAAGCCAGTGGCCTGTTAGTCTGATAATCTCAGACTGCCACAGTTTTGATGTGTTCCTTACTCTAACCACTTCTTTGTACTCTGCTCCTCCAAGCAACATGATGGCAAACCAGTGCTCTGTCTACAGCTGTGGTAAAATACTCAACTGCCAGGGTGCAAGCTACCACTCCTCCTCCAGCTACCATTAAGTTTAATTACAATTCTGCTTCCCTAGTAAAACCAAACCTCCAGTCCAGCTGGCAAGTAGTTCCTGTGGAAAGGCAGATTTATACCTGAACCCCTTTTACACTTTTCTTCTCCACAAACACATTTTCCTTTTTCAGATTTCTGGGTCTTTCAAAGAGGAAATTAAATACCTGATCTGACAACAGAACATGTGCTGTTAGGAACTTGTCTGAAACTTACATACTAGTTTCCATTAATAAGCCTTGCACCTACCAGAAAAAGTGGGGTGTGTTGGTCTTTTTGGGGGGAGATGTCACATTTTTCTATAGACAGAAGCAAATCTTACTAATGCTGTCTCATCTGTCACACCAAACAGAGAATTGTTCTGGAATTCTGTCAACTCCAAGAGAGTAATTTACAAATCATATGAAAGAAAAAAATCTGCTATAAAGTCCTATTAAAGTTATGAAAAATGAGAAGCAAAGAAGTAACAAAGGAGAGGTGTTTTGGTGTCAGGATCTAAAAAAAAAATCAGTTAAAATCATAAGTTGCTTCTTGCTTTTGAGGCTGAAGCGTATATTACTTGTGTAGTATCACTATCCCTTTGAGTAGTGACTACATCCAACACTCAGAAATGTACTAAAAAGATAAAAAAATACTTTCTGATGATAAATTGCTTGCTATTTACCCAAAAGAGGTATCTGGAATGGAAGAAAACTAACTACACCGTTCTGGCACTGTTTTATTCCAACCCTTGGCAGTAAAATGAAGAGAGATAAAAGGAACCCATGTCACCAGCCAGCCCCTGATTGTGGGTAGGAGGAAAGTGAGTTTGTTGGGTTTGGGGTTTGGTTTTTTACTAGATTACAATTTTATGCAACGTATGATGGTGTTCACATTGTATGGATTTACAGAGGACTACTGTTGTCTGCATAAAGGTACTGATAATTTCTAGAGGACTGTATGTGAGAACCTGAGGATCTCAGTCTAGTGCCCTACTGGCGTTATGTAGCATTAGCTGTGCTAATGAGGTGACTAAAATCTGTCCCATGATCAAGTATAGAACCAGACTTCAGATTTCTAACAAAGAAGACATTACCTCTAGCTGCTTAGTGGCAAAAGGAGAACCATCTTGCTTTAATTTTTTAACAATTTCTTCCATACTATCTGCTGAAAAAAGACTAAAAGAAAAAAGATTAATAAATTAACTGCTTCAACCTTCTCCACTAAGAAGTGTTAGTAACAGGTATTAGGAACAGAGTGTAACCAGGTGATTTTGCTTTTCTTAGCAATGTATTAGTAACTTAGTTGACAGGCATCTCCTTTTCCTTTACATTCAGCATTTCAAACTTCACTTACAAACCCTGATGTTTATCCAGAAACTTTAATTACAACCATCAGTCTTAGCTGTATGTTTACACCACATTGAATCTTCAGCTACAAGCTCCTTTCTAGAGGTTTAGTGTCAACATCTCTCACCTCTAAATTTCCAGTTACTGCCATCCTTCTCCCAAGATTTTTAGCTGCTGCTTATCACTCTCAGTTCTTTTTCCTTCCCTTTCTGATACACAAAAGTTCCAAACAATCATAGAAATGACCTTATAAAGAAGAGTATAAATGCACTACATAAGGCTCCTCCCACAACCCCCCAACCAATTTCTGTAGAAAATGTTTATTTTAACATACCATAGTGTAGTTGCTTAATAGGATGGTATATGAGTCAGGAAAATACCTCACATATTTAATATACTGACAAGTGAAACATTTAATGAGCTTCAGATAAAGCTCCCTAAAGCGAAAAACATTTAAATCACTAACTTGCATGTAATTTCTATCACCTTATCTGTGGAACACTGATACTGTTTCTGGATTTAACTTTATGTTCTCTATCCAAAAGAATAAGAAAGAAGAAAGATTGCTGAATACCTGTTAATCTTCTCCATATGTTCATCAAGTACAAACTTTTCTTGATCAACCTTGCTCTATTTAAAAAGCAAATACATATTTCACTTGGTTATTTTTGACCGAAAAGCTTACTGGTACTGAAAAATTTCAGTGACTTATGTTACAGAAATACAGCCTCATAAATGAGTATTTAATATTCATAATACACTGATAAATTAATCACAGTGTTTCAGTATGTGTAAGTGAATGTGTCGCTGTATCTTGCAAATGCTAAAGGCATCACCTCATAAAGCAGTGCTTGCTCTGAGCTCCTATGCATTATTTGAGCATAATTTGACTGGGTTGGGTATCTTGCACACAAGTAATCATTACATATCAATACAATTCTATCAAACGTGCTGAGAAAACCAATGTAGATAAATCTATTCAAAAACCTGAGAATGTTTTAGGAAAAAGTTTGAGTTTTCTTTCAAAATACATAGGCATGTATATACTTAGTAAAAAAGAAAAAAAATCCTTTCCCTTCCTCATCTTTTCTCTCATTTTACACTATTTTATTTAGACAACTAAAGAGTGTGAAAGATCTGTTGGCCTTGTGCAGAAAGGCTGTCAAATGGCTCAGATCTCCTGGGGTTTAGGACACAAGCAAATGTTTCGGTAACAGCAGCTGAAGCTGAGAAAGGTTCTCTGCCATTTCAGCTCTGATAACTAAAAATACACAGCTTCTTTGTCAGTGTCATCTTGTAAAGCAGTACACTGCAACATACAATCACTCCTATTGGATGGCTTTCTATTCTGTCAAAATAATCAGTACTACCATGCAAATTAGCTTATCTTATTTTTCTAATTAATCTTACTATACAAACTTAGTAATTCCAAAGCAGAAATTCAATACAGAAACAACTGGGGAGTAATACTCAGATTGACTGAATGCAGGGAATCCTGATTTGACTCCAGAAGTTTCCTTCCTTTCGAAATTAAATTACAATGTGCATCAAATTAGCTAAAATAGCCACTAAATAAAGTGATTGTGAAGCCAAAACCATTTCTTTTTGAGCCCACCTTTACAGGGGGCTAATAAATACTAGGTATATATTATCAGTACAGTTACATTCACCTCCAAAATCAAAACAGAAAACTGTGGGTTTGTCCACTGGGAAAACAGCACCTCTCTCCCACTGAAAATACTGCCTTAAGACCTCAGGTGCCTTCCCTACAACATGCCTGCTCTCTGCTGATACTTATCCTATCGATAACTGCTGTGCTCGTTCACAGCCTTAGAAACATATAAAACATTTGAGATAGTAAAGGAACAATGTGAGGCTTTATATTCAGGCTTCAAATCTAAACTACAGGCAACAATCAAAATAATGCTAAAATTTATATTAAAAGCAGTGAGCTAGCCAAATAATTTTTCAGGTTGATCAAGAGAGTTTCTGGGATGGAAATATAACATCTGCTTCCAAGTGGGCAGCACAGTATTTAATAACTGGCACTGTAACCTCTGCACCCTCAGGACTAGGCCAGTAATTCTAACCATGTCATTTGTTTTTGTCAGAGTCCCTGGATTTCAGGCTAACTCCCCAGACTGCGCTTGCCATCACACACAGCTCCCAGTCTGCCAGCAGCTATCTGCTTTGCCTTCTGTACCGTGCGCTACAAATCCAAGGGTAATGGGAACCAGTAAGCAGCCATGTATCTTCTGCACTATCACACTACTGGCTAGAAACTTACAAGCACACAGAGAAAGCAAGTGAGCTGGTCACAATTGGAATTTGAGGGGTATCCAAAATGAGTAAAAAGTGAAGACAGACTTAAATTTTCATTTTGATCATTTTGTAAGCATTAGTGCTACCAATCAGTATTTTACAGAGTGCAGAGAGGTCGGAAGCCCATTATTTTTTAAACATAAATCAAATGCTCAGTAGCATGGATAAAAAAGAACTTCTATTTAAATATACTGAATAATTCTGCTTGATTTTAGTAACTGATCAGTTTACCTTCACATGGTAAGTGTTCAGCAAATCGGCAATATTTTCTGTTGAAGGAGATTTCAGTGCTATCAGGTCCTTCTCTAAGGCAGGTAGCTATTAAAAATAAGATTTAATTAAAAGTAAACCAAAATGCTTTTCTTGGATTACTGCTGCTTAGGTAACAGTTCTATATAGCGTGTATATGTATATAAACACTACCACCACCAACTTTGGACAGATCTTCAAGGTACCAAGTAAACAGCACAAGGAGCCAGAGTTCATTTTTCAGGGTTGAACCATCTGGATTTAATTATGTCTGCAGTGATCAGCAAAGAACTCTGCTTCCCCAAGCAGCCCTTTGGTGCAGCGCTACAGCAGGTAAAGCCAGCCTACAGCCATCGGGGAGGAAAGAGAAGGCTCCTTGGCAACAGTGCTATGCTCAAAATAGTGTCCGTCCAGCCAGCCAGTGCTGCAGACACAATGACAGTCAAGGGTCTTTACACAGAGAAGGAAAGCAAATTGCTGTTTCTCCTTCACTTATGTTCACGCAAGTTACTGGAACATTATGACCCTAACTTTATCAAGTGTCCTTTCTTACAGCCATGGTAAAAAGCCAAATAGGGTATCTGTTAAGGACACCGATAAAGAACACATATACGGATAGGTTGTGACCTAGATTAAAAACTCTGCTGTTGTTGAAATAATCTCTTCTTTCAGATACTGTTGTCTAGCTTGTATAATTTTTCAAGCAACTTCAATTATGCTCAGTAAATCATGGCCTTCAACAGTAGAACTGTGAAGACAGCAACATTTGGTCCCCCCTTGAAAAAAGCCATCACTAGCTGGCAAGCATGACACTGACAGCTTGGCAGTATCTTACAGTCCCCGTTCACAGTGCAGGGCCTGCTAACAGCATTGCGCCTCGGCGTGCACTCCAGCTGGTACATGTGTGTGCTACACAGCTCAAACCTGTCGTTATGGCTCTAGGCTGTGCCCTCGTTAGTGCTGGTTAGCTCCTTACCTGTTCAGAGTCTACAAAATGTGTAGCGATGCCAGCTTTTAGCACATCTCTTCCTTTCAGCCTAAATCCTGTCAGGGCTAGGTAATAGCCAACCTTTCCTGAGAGTCTGGGCAAGAAATACCCTCCTCCCACATCAGGAAAAAGGCCTGCAATAAACAAAGTGAAAAAAAAAAGTGGAGGGAGAAGAACTCATCTAATTACACATGTAATGCAGCAGCTATTTCTTCTTGTCTCACTTTCATCTCCCTGACTTAGCCACTGCTCTCTTGCCCAAGTCTCTCCTTGACTTTGAGTATTTCTCACTCATCAAAACCTTTCCTAAAAGGAAACACTGAACACCTTCCAAACTGTATCCTTTCCACTGACACATAATTTACAAACTCAGGGTGGCATTCATTGTTTGCCAACAACTGGAGACATTTTTAGATGCTTGAAGAAGCAAGTGTACTCTCAACAACATCCAGAAGTGATGCAAAGAACTGTGAAATAACTTATGCAAGGTCAAGCTGGATGCTGCTTTTTTTTTTAATTGTTATTAAAATAAAAATACCAAACAATGATGAAATGCCTCTTGTACAGCTAGATTTGAACAAATTTTCTGGGCTGAGACTTCATTAATGGATCTAAGGTGTGTTCAGGTTCTTCCTAAAGGTGAAGGTGCAAGTTCTTGACCTAATAATACCTGGCTCTGTAACAGGTCTAACCTCCAAGTAAAAATAAATTATAAAACTTTCTAGTTTAGTGACTATCTTTTTTTTTAATCTACTCTGTAGAGCAGCATAAATTTAAAAAGTTGTAATTGAACCACATACAGCTCCTTTTATCAGTTTAAATGTCGTCACTTTGACAATATCTATCGTACTCTGTTACGTACAATAATCAACTGAAAAAGAAATTCAAACACTTTTTGTAATTTTTAACATACTTTAGAAAATTGAAGCTTAGCTGTCTTGATCTCAGAAATCAAAATGGAAAGAAGCAGAGTGTGCAGTTACTACTTTGAAATAATCACCAATGGCGTGTTCATGAAACTGTGTCTTTTGAAGAATTTAAAGGTGTGTTGTTAGTTGATTGTTTTTTTTTTTTTACTTTGAAGGGATAAATGAAATATGGGGATAAATGAAAAAGAATTCAAGCGAGCAATAAGAAACTCAGAATACACTCGCTAAAGGAGAGAGATTGACTGGGAAGCTTAAGGTGTACATATGGAGTTTAAATGGTGTTTTGATAAAAGGTGGTAATTTTTCACTCATGAGTGATCGCTTTCAGTCACAAACGAGTCAATGTATGTATTATAGAAGATTCTATTTCAAGTTTTTTAGGATGTGGGAAATTGGTGGCCCCTGAACATTTCTTCCTCTTAGGCAAAACCAAGGGGAAGTTTCTTTCAGACATTTCTTGTCAGTGTTTGGTTTTTTTCTTCTCAGTAATGATGATAGAATAGTTTGGGTTGGAAAGGACCTTGGAAAAGATCTTCTAGTTCCAAACCGCTGTGATGGGGTTAGGCTACTGAGACATACAGCTCTTTCCTTTAATGCCAAATGACTTGGCACCCTCTAAAAGTCCTAAGGTGTACTAACCCCAATTCATCTCTTCCCTTCTTTTTCACCTGCACTCATTTTCTGAATACTCTACTCTGCGTTTCACCTTCTCAGTTTGAGCCATCATAATGCTGATGCCAAAGCTGTCGTTTAGTTTTATATTTCTAGTCATCTGCGTCCCCTTCAATTTCCCACTACTGTAAAACATTCCCTCGTTTCAAAATGAAGCCTCTCTTGCATGTGCCCTCCAGAGCAAAAAGGGTAATTTCATTATTTTCCCTATCCACCAGGACTGCAACTTTCAACAACCTTTTCCTCTTTGCTGTAATTAAAATACTGATATTGAAGCACTATCCTCTCTGTAGTCCAGTGACTTTCTCAAGCAAAAGCTATCTTTGAGTTGGGATCTGTACGGTCCTCCCACGTGGCTGTACACAGAGCAATTAATTTGAACTACACTGTGAAGTTGCTTGACATAAGTTGCTTTAGAGGTGAATAAAACTAAATTGAATGCAAGGGGTTTTTTTGTTTTTGAGGCATTTACAAACAGGGTAACTAATCCATTTTAAACTTACTTGGTTGCATGAATGTAGTCTGCTATAGCTTCTACTGTATCCTTTTCAAGGGCCCTGTCTTCTTTTCTTCTTTTCTTTGGCCATGTTCTACATATCCCCATTAATTCTCCCAGTAACACTTGCTGTATCTTTTGTCTTGCTACTGGGATTCTCTTAACATATTCCAAATGCTTGGGTTTAATTTTTTTTCCCTTTTCAAAGTGTTTACCAATTATTTCTCCAATAAACAACAGAAGAACTGAATGCCTGCTGGGCTGACCACGCTGAAAGCCTGTGCCTCCAATGCTGACTTGCAGTTTGCACTCTGAGACAGACACAACACACTGCACTGTAAAACTCTGCAGTTGCCGAGGTAAGATAAAGGTACAGGTACAGCATTCCTGCCTTTCCTTGCAGAGGTGGTTAAAGCTTTATTAGTAAATTACTAATAGAAAGCTAAAAGCTTAAAGGGATATAGAAGAAAGTGTCCACTATTATTAAACCATCACCTTAAAGCCCACTTCTTACAATATAATTCCATCTTTTGTTCTTCCCACCAGTGGTTTTCCACACCCTCCCACCCCTAACCTGGTTTCCAGTGCTTTATTTTATCTGTCCGTTTGAAACTCCTGTGCTCCAGAGCTGTCTTTTGTTTTATGTGCAAAATGGTCTATCTATATATTCTTATTTATGGTGATGTGTAAGTGCAGAATAATTGTGTGAAAATGTAGCAGCTGAAGGAATGCTTTGTTTTTGTTTCCCAGGAGAGGTGCAATACATACTGAAATAAGCAAACATACAAAGCAATCCATTAATACAAGACCTAGACAGTTAGACATTTAAAACATACACCACAGAGATCAAAACACCTAAGCCCTTAAATCCAAACAGAATTCAGTGGTTTTACTAATTGATCCTGAAAGGGTTTTCATTTCTTTCCTAAGCAAGTTCTAAGCTTTTTATTTACGTGTCTTCATGGTCTCTATTTGTTTAAGTATACATGGATGTAAAGTATGTCATCTTTGTGACGTCAGACTACTCGTATCTTTACCTTTGATGAAGAAAGCAATGAAGTTGCTTGTTGGAGTAATTTTATGTGCCAAAGAACTTCCCTGCTAAAGTTTTTTTTATTAAAAAATGTTTGCTTCCTGTGTTTTTCTTCTTCAACAACTGATAATAAACTTCAGGAGTTTAGCAAATTCACATTGTATTAACACTTGAGCTGCTTAACTGACCTAGTTTTGGAGGGCTGCAACTGTTTTTCTCTTTCTCATCCCAAACTTACTTTTCTGAAATGTCACATGACATTCATCAGCTAGCAACACGCTGCTTTTAAAATTTATCCAGGACATAAAGTGATAATGGCCTTGCTTATATTTGGGGCTTTATTATGGTTTTCTTGGTTTGATGCTCACAGCTCATTTAATATTTTAAGAATTGAATAAGTCTTGTGAAATGCATCCTACAGGCTAGATAACATGTAAGACACCCCTTAAAAATAAGGAAAATGATCAACCTATTAAACATTCCTAAAGGGGGCACAGCATAAATCCAATCACAAAGCATGCTTTTTTACTTTCCTTGTAATTACAATACTATATATAAAATATTCTCAACCAAAGCAGAATCTTAGAACTCTTTTTCTCTTTTCAGAACTGGGTCCTGATTTTTTTTAGCATTACATAACAGTTTAGAAATTCTTTTAAGAAAATAATGCTCACTACTCCTTACTACAAGTTCTTTGTGGTGAAACACATAAATATTGCTTAGGGATATGGTTTAGTAGAGGACAGGTTATGGTTGGAGTCAATGATCTCAGAGGTCTTTTCCAACCTAGTGATTCTGTGAAATAAGATTGAAGCAAACAGCACCAGGTCTCATGCCATTTCAGCCATTTAACCACCAGATAAGTGTCACTCTTCCAAATACATGTGTTCAATGGGGCCACGTATTACAGACCAGCCTCCTTCTCCTGTTTGAGGACATGAAGATAACAACAACTGCAATCATCCCTTAGCTGCTTTGTCTTGGGAAGATGCACAGACTAGAAACTATGCAGTTGAGAAATGCAGGATAGGTTATAGGTTTTGAGCATTCTTCATAAACATTGGTGATAAGCAAGGAGAAGGGACTTGGACAGTGACCAAAGCATTAATGGAGTGTATGTGCCAGACAGTAACAGGTTCAATGTGGATGTCTGTGCCAGGATTATTATCTCTGAGGGAAATGTGAGTGATTTCACAGACACTGTGATCTTGCCTGCACACAATCTGTACAGAGCTGTAATGGGTCTACAATAATAACCTACAAGAAAAGCTGGAATTTCAACATCTCTCTCATTAATGTTGCAGATCAGCTTGCAGTACAGGTAGTTCAACTACACATATAAAGTTGGTTGACAGACTTGCACTGGGATCTGTAGCAAAACTTAGTTGCTCAGATCTACTTCCATTTTTTAAAAAATGTAGCCTGGTAAGTCTTTGTGTCAGTCTAGGCAGTGAACCCCAGGTTAAGACCCTCAGTGACCAGCCTCCCAGAATACAGTTACGTTTCTATTAATTTAATAGAAAATACTTTCCATATATGGTAATCTCCAATTTCTCTTTTAAAACTTTTCATTACCACCATTGCTTTCAGACATTTCATCCTCACTATGCAAAAAGCAAAACTTTATACAGGTTAACATGTGATGAACTGTTAAAATACTTACCTATTGCTGTTTCTGGCATTGCAAAAAGCGTCTTTTCTGTAGCAACTCGGAAATGTCCATGGACCGAGAGGCCAACTCCCTGTGCACAGAGCAGAAGCAAAGGACACAGTTAGAGCACATTACCAGTAAAAATATTTGTAGCCTTAATCCTATGTGGCACACCTCTTGCTTTGCTCTACAATCAAATAATTTTAGATTTAACATGCACATCTCAACAATATCTTTCTGATTTGGCTGAAATAAAATTCTGTACTTTAAAAGACTGATGAGTCATACAGAATTAACTTCAAAAACCCATGAGTGACAGCAACAACAGAAACGAGTGACCCCATTTTCTCCATTAGACAGCTGAGTTGACATCTTTTTGCTGGTTACCCCATCTATAATTGCTTGCACGTACTTCAGACCACCAACAAAAGCAACACTAGTACTTTTGGAATATGCAAGAATTGCACAAAGTTGTATTTATCATACCTTTTAAAAAACAATGAACTATCCTTATTGTGTGAAGATTATAATATTTTAAGCAGGAAAAGCATTGAGCAGAATTGATTAAAATTCAAATTAGGTGGTTAGAAAGTCACCTGTTTAACCCAGGCACTTTTGTTCTCCAAATCAGAAATACAATTTGCATTTCCAAGTACCTAGGTCTCTTCTCTAGCAGTCCTTCCTGATGAGACACTTCCCTGAAGAGTTGAGTTCTGCTGTCTATCGCATTTTCTGATTCAGGCAAAATTATACTAATATAGAGAAATGTTCAAGGGCAAATTTGAAGAAAAAGGTTATCTGAGAAAATTACTATTATTTAATAATAATCCAAGAATATTTGTATTCCTGGGCGCAACCACAATATGTGGGTAAAGAAGTCTCACTTCTCAAAGCTTATCTATGTGATACACGCCAGTAGAAATGTGTGATCCTACCTGGAGACAAATCCCTCTACTGAATATTTTACAAGAAGTTTTCTCTTCCTTTCCACTGTTTCAGCTTACTTCCTCACTGTTACATTTCCCTTTGCTTAGTCCTACTATCCATCCATATTTTTCTATTAAAACAAAGATGTCTTAAATATAATTTGCCAAAAGAAGTCAGTGTCTTAACAAAGATGTAATAGATTTTTAAGTAACATTACTAATTGTTCAAACACTAGAAAAATGGCACTTCACCCAACTAGGGCTGCTAGTCTTTGTAAGGTTTTCACAGTATTTTATGCTTTCCAATGAAAGCAGTGGGATTAACTGTGTGATACTTGCTTGGACCACACTATATGTTTGATAGGCTTTTGAGAAAACAGTTGAACACAGAACAGGTTTTCATTTCACGTTTCACATTTCACTTTTCATTTCACTCACAAGATCTACAGAGATCTCTGAGTGGGCTTTACATTAAGATTTTTAAGACTTACTTTAACAAAAATTACACCCATTTCCTCATCCCATTCTCATGCATTTTTCCTGGGCCTCTTACAGTTCTGCGCAGCAAGAAATTAATTCTTGCTGTTTTTTCCACCAGGGTGATACATGACTAAGTTTGAAAACTTCTTTCAGTTTTTCCATACATTGAGTATCTTAGGTTTTCCTATAGATGTATGAAGGTTTTATGGTGATGGTCTCATTTCCTGACAAATGGACACTCAAGGTAACTGGTTACTATACTTGATTTTACATCCAGAGACTAAGCCAAACCTGCAATCTTATGTCTCATCCCTTATCTGTCCTTCAGACCTTTCACTCGAGGACTGTTCAGAGTATGGTGTTGTCAGAGGTTGCAGATCTCATCTGAGCACAGGCAAGGGAAGTGTATTTAGTTTTCTTGAAAATGCAAAGCTACATGTAAAGCCACATTCACTCCTAAACCAGCTCTAGAACTCAGAAATGGAAATGTGACTTCACCTCTTCCGACGTTTTTTGTTTAAATTTTCACTGCATTTAATTGGGTAAAGACTTTGCTACCACAAGAGAAAGCACAATATTTCTGCTATTATTTTTATGCATGGTCAGCAATAAAGATGACCTTTTATAAAAAGATAGGTTTTTTAAATCATGCCCACTTTGCTCTTTCTAATGCTCAAATTAATTTTTTCTAATCCCATATCTAAGAATACAAATACTTCCTATCATGAAGCACTTTTTCTGGCTTATTTTCTAGACAATTAGAAGTTTGTATAAGGGCTCAAATTTTGGGCTTGGGTACTAAGTAACAAAGACTGGAGTGTGTAGTCCATGAAGAGAGCTTCTCTTTCAGGCCATTCTTTTTTATAGTGATAAAAATTATTGCAGTTTTAATAATAAAAATTTGAAAGAGGTAATTTTTCTTTTGAAAGAAGTAATTAAATCAGATTTCACTTTCTCAAGTGCTTAAGCCATAATTGGATTTGTCTTCTAGATTGGCTTCAAGTTTTGTAGTATAGATAAGAGCTTAATTTCAAATGTATATTTAAAAGGCAAAAACTGGGGTTTTTTTCTTATCCATTATAAAGAAAATGGTGCAAATATGCCCTTATGTTTTTGAAGATCCTTTCTAAATAATCCATCATTAGAGCCTCGAGTCCCACATAGGAGGTCCTTGGCACTATTAAAGTATCTACAGTTGGGCTGCGTTCGCTTCACCAAACAGTCCCAGCATTTACATATACAAGTCTTGATGTATGTATTAAAATACACTCTATCCTGCACTGTCAGAGCCCTACCTTTCATGATCTTCAAATATATACTATGACTAATGTCTTCCCGCAGACTTTTCCAATATAACAGGTTCCTATGGTGAATCAGGCTTAGATTTTAATCCAGATAGTTTATCTTAATACTGGCATGAAACTTTTCCCCACTGACAGCTGAATGTTTGAATTTTGTTAAGTATACTTAAAGAATGAGACTAGAAGTTAAGAAATCAACAAGCAAGCAATGTAAACAATCTTCCTGTGGGGTTTATATGTGAACTAAACAAAAACACAGGTAAAGCAGAAAACGATGATCTGACAATATATTACTGGAGATAGATTGGCTATGAAAGTGTTTGGTTACAAATTACAGATTTATTCCTGCATGGATATTAAGATATTAATCCTAAAAAGAGTGTGTTGCAACATGACTATTAGGATCAGCACACCTCAAGGGGGCACATAATATTATAGGCAGTTTGGGCTGAATTCATCAACAAGCTTCTGAAAAAGCCAGAAGAGTATCTGAATTTTACTTCCCATACACATGATTTCTGACTCAATGCCATCAAAAGTCATTATATGACTGTGTATAGAAAATTTAGCACTGATTTCCATTTTTTTCTCTATTACAAGTATTTTCCTAATGAAAAACAGGGTGCAAATTACTGACAGATGCAGAAATGTAATACAGCTGCTATAAATCTTAAAATGTAAGTTGTAGCTGGGAGTCTGTATTATCTTAAATTTAAAATGACCTATATTTGTAGGTCAAAGAACTCATCACATCTGAGGGTGTTATTAAGAAATTGAGGGCCACCACAATGGAGAACCATAGAGATTAATAAACATACCTCAACATCTGTTCACACACAGAAAAGCAGATCTGTGTCACAGCAAAACCATAAATCACAAGTGTCTATTTACTAAATAACCTTAGGCTGTAAAGGAAAGCATAAACCTAGGGAAGCATAAGCAACAGGATAAAAGAAAACAAATAGAAAAGGCCTTCAGGAATGTTGCTTGTACTCAGGAAGCAGCAGGAGCTGCTATGTTAGAACAAAAATCACTGATGCAAGAGCATTACCCCCTGCATGCAGAGAAAATCTTAAACTGTATCAAAATTAATCACGGTTCATCATTAGTTTTATGGACCACTCCAAAGAAAATAATCCATTTTTATCTCTAGATACTAACAGACAAGATGACTTTGTGAACCAGAGCAGTGCAGCATCACAGATCAATCTGGATTAGGAATATCACTCTGGTTGATAACAGAGAAATCAACTTTATACAAGTATTAGAAAAAAAATCATAAAAGCCCAGTGTTTTTTGTGAACTTTTCCATCATTTTGTGTGGTAAGCACCCATCCTAGCCTTGAATCCCACCTGGTGACCCATGCAGAGGCCACAGTGGTAGTTAAATGCATGCCTCTGCAGCAGGGATTGAGCGCCTACAGTTTTGTGTACGCCAGCTTCTCCAAGGCAAAGAGCAGCGTGCAGTTGCGTGGTGCAACCTCACCTACAGACACTGCTCAACAGCCATGAGCTAATATAAAAACTCCTACCAAGAACTGGTTCTGATTACTCAGAATTTCTGAAATAACTTACTGCCAGAATTAAGAATGTGCTCCTTGTTTAATTTCCACTACCATGTATTGCTTTCCAAGACTCACATTTAGTAAGCCCACAAAACTTCCTGGCTACAAGAGTCAGCAATATCCATTAAAAAATACTCTTTCATGTCAGAGGAAGCAGAACTTTTCATGGACATAAAAGACCTCTGCTGCAACAGAAAGAAAACAGAAGATGTAAGAGGACTTAGATCTGAAAACAGCAAAAGTAATTAATCACTACCCAGTGATTTAACACCTAGTGTTAAATATGAAAGCATTCTTTCTTCCTCAGTGTTGTTCTTGAGTGTTTCCCTATATGAAACTGGCCATCAGAAAAAAAGATACTAAGTGTAGGGTTTTTATTATTTCTAAAATTGTGGAGACAAACTCTGTTCCTTTGTTCCTCTCTATCACCTAAAAATATAGCTACTGCAAGAAATCCGTGTGTCCAACTCACCACATCTTAGTGTCTGGAGGGAAGGCAGGCACGTTGGGGGGAACCCTGTATTTCCACAGCTTGCAGTAATCCCTAACTAAAATTTTAGGGTTTTTTTTTTCTTAAAACTGAAGAAATACTTCCTGATCTTTAAAGACCAGCACGTACAACAAGATTTGACTGAAACAGCAGCACAGTTATTTGCGAGGCCAGGAGTGAACTGAGAGGATTTTGTAATGATGTTCTATTTATCAGGAAAAAAATACTTTAAAAGCATAAAACAGATTAAAACTAACTCAGTGAGAAAATGAGCATTCAAATTCTTCTGGAAATGAGAAAAAATAGCAGAAATATGAAAAGACAGATAAGCTAATTCTCTTCACAACTTCTTCCCTTGATCTATGATAAAGGGAAGGAGAGGAAAATAATGAGGTAACTCTCAATATGAGATTAGACATCTACATGAAGACATAGAATTAAAGAAAAATAGTGGAACTTTTAGCAAGTGTTAAATGAAAAGAACAAATCTGTGCAGAAGCCTGCAAAAACCTCTTTAATGGCTGTCAACAGTGTAGAGGTAGGAAAGCTTTCCATGAAGCCACAAATAAAACCACCTTTAAACATACAGAGGTTTTTAAACATACAGGGGAAAAATAATCTAGCTAATACAGCTTAAAGCTTCAACTTTAGTCTCATAAAGCTTTGACTTTAGTCTCAGAGTAGACGAGTGGTGTTCGCACTGTGGTGTGATCTGTATGTCATTACATTGTGCAGGAATGTTTATTCTGTAATTCTAAACTACTACATGCAGTATGACTGTGTAATAACCAACATCCATATCATGCACGTTCAGGAAGTCTGCCTTGCTTTTCTGGGTGTAAAACAGTGGCATCCGCTCCTCTTCACAGTGTACATTAAACAACTCGGTCGCTGGAGATTTGGAAGAGGGAGGGGAGAGGAGTTTCACTTACTGTACCAGTACCAACCCATAATTTAAAATACTTGTTTTCAAGACAATGCTTTATGACAAGCCCTTTGGCTCCACATGCAAATTGTTGAACAGTGAGTGGTTATTTTTTTGTTGATGTCAAGAGCTGCTGCTATTATAGTGCGATTAGCTACAAAATCAGTGCACCATTTGTCCCTGGGATCACAGGCAGGAGCTTAGCCTGCAAACCAGCACGCCAGATGGTAAATACACTGTAGTATCAGCAAAGAGAGAATCCTTGCTTAGTATTGCCTCAGCATTGCTTTCAATGTCCTATATTACACAAGCGAAGTGGTACAGTCAACCTCACAAAGATTTATTTCAAAGTACAACAAATAACCTCTTGCAAAATCTGTATTCTATTTTACAGTAGAAAAGCCTTCAGCTTTCAAGCACTGGCAACAGAACTGGCCACAAGCTTCTAGGTGGCACACATGTGTGTTTCCAGAGAAGGGGAGAGAGGAGAAGAGAGAATTGGAAAGCAGCTTATCTAGGTTTAGTATGACAATTACTTTTACTTCCGCGCAGATTTTAGAGCACAAATTAAAACAAAACCAAAGATGTTTAAGTTTCAGAGCATGATGACCCACAAGAGGCATGACATATTTATAAGGAAGAAAAAGAAGAATCAGGAGAGGTCCCAAGAAGCACTTACATTACCAAATCCCAGTTTCCTCTCTGAAAAAAGGGTATCATGTCCATTATAGCACAGAAGTGCTGCGCTATGCAGTTTGTAATTTTTATTAGATTTTATTTGCTGCAGTTAATCACCCAAAGCATATGATACATTAATAACTAATAAGAAGAATTTCTATAGTTTCCAATAAAATATGCACACATGAAACAATAAATGAATAGCTGTTTGTTCTGAGTAATACCCATCTGTGCACTTCATGAATGCATATTCCTCTAATTAAAAACTGTATCACAAGTGGTCAAAAAAGTAAGATTTTACAGAAATGGTTAATTTCAACGTTTCCTAGTTTCTGAATGTTACTTTCAAATGCTGCTACCTACATCTCTGTATAAAAGCTGTATTAATACAGTTTATATGAATACATCCTAAATGCAAATATAAAAAAAAACAAATCCAAAACCCAAAGGATGGAAAGCCATATTACACTGTGGATGAAATCAGGGAGCTTTGTGTGTTTTTTATCTGCAGCAGTGAGAAAGATGTGTTTTTCTTTGTGTGGCTTTGGTCCCCACCACAATCAAAACCCCAAGTAATTCCATTTAATAAAAACATGTGATTTAAATTCAACACTGATGTTCAATTTTTAAAATATATTTTGGAAGAAACAAGGAAAAAACTGTTATTTGCAGATGCACACCAGAAAATTTACATGTATGTTGGTAGGGAAAGGAACATTCCTAAAGAGACACTGACACACAGTTAAAATGGGAAAGAATTAAGGATGGCTATTGCTCAACTCCAGCTCCTTCTGACTACAGTGTATAACATATAAGCTGCTTATGACATCACTCCCAATTTACTTGACAAGAAATATTAATAAGAACCGCTGACCCAATCCTGCTAAAGTTTAAGTTTAGACATTTGTAACTATACTGGTAGAATCCCCATGGTAGTTATAGCAAGCCTCTAAGAACACTGTTCAAGAAAACATCATATTAATTTAGCTGTTGAAAAGCGTTCACTGTAACTTACATTTCTAGTCTTGGGAAATTCTCTTAAACTTGTACTGTGTATCTAAGTAAGTACTTTATTTTTAATGTGGTCCAGATCTGTCAGAGCACTCACATACAGGCAATACGTTACACAAGGTAATATACAGACATGCTAATAAATAAACAGTATATTAAGTAAACAAAATACTGACTGAACATCTTCTCCTCAACATTTCAGTTCAAGTGGTTTAGAAAAACGCAAGATGCAGCTGACACTTTGAATATTGAATTGGAAACCTTTTTAGATTTTTTTTTCTATTCAAAGAAGCATCGGGAAAAAATAATCCAGTTTGAATTACATGCAAGCAGATCAAAGTATAAAAATACTTCTGAAAATTTACTTCACCTCTCCCTGTAAGAAATTCCTTTACTTTCCTTCCCATAATTTTCTATTTCTGTGATTGAGAATGATTTGTATAGACTTCATATGATACCTTTGGAGCAAACTCCTCCACAGCTTTCAGCTATTCATTCCATGCAAGAACCTCAAACAGCTAAGAAATAAGCAAATACATTTTTTCCCACACAGGGCAACCATGGGAAGCTGGCCAATTCCTCCTGGGACATGCCAACATGCATTTTTTAGCAGCACACATCCCTAAACACACACAAGAGCACAGGGGACTCACTTTTTAAAAACTGATGATTGATCTCATGAGCACTAGATTGCTAGATTAATTTAGGTTAATCTAATATTCTGCTTGTCAGGCATGTATTTTCAGATATTGAAGAACTCTGCTACCAAGAAAAATTACACATCTGATGTAAATCTCTAGCAAGTCTTTCCCCATAGGTCTCAAGAACAAATTATTAAGAGTTAACATTGGAAATATACAAAGCATTACTGAACAAACTTTTTTAATAATACTTTTTTTTTTTTCAGAATGTTGTGAGGTAAAATTTCATAAATACACCAGACTAAAGTTGAAATAAAATGCTGCAAACTCCCTCCAGGAAATTATTACTTAAAATTTTGACAAGTCTTTATTGATTAAAGCAGAGTAAAAGTTTAAAACAGGGAAGTGTTCCACTTTTTTCTGAAGAGGGTTAAAATGTCATCCTTCTTCAAGGGCCTTCTTAAACCCTTACTAAGCAAATGGACCCTACATGATGCAAAAGAATACAGAGGAAAGACACACATTTCAACTAAGCAAATTTCTGCCTTAAAGACCTACATAGCAGGTCGTGAGATTTGATTCACAAGGAAAGTCACATTCTTCTAACAAGGTCAGCCTCTGGAATCCTCTGCTGAAAATGGGAGTTGCACAACATGAGAAACAAGTAAAGCTAAGTATCAGGGACTCAGCTGATTCAGTAATCCTGAATCTGTAGCCCAGAAGGGAACTCTGGTCAGATGCACAATAAAAGGAGTTAGTTCCAAACCACAGAGTAGGTTCAAAAATTTCTCTGCATGTGTTTCTCTGGAATCCCTAATTAACCCTGTGATTAAAATAATGTTGTCACTCAGTAATGTTTCTGATGCTTCCCCATACACAGCGTAGTTTCCTCTCATAAACTAGGGAAACATAGCTGGGATGGTATCACTATGAAATGGAAGGCACAACGATCTGAAGTACCGAGTTACCAACAGTTTGCCATCAAACTAAGAGGGCGCCCTTGCTGAGGTCATACAGAACCCATTCATTAATGAAGCTTTATTTGGTATTTTCATTATCTTCTTGGATGATGAAATAACAAGGATTTTTGTAATTTACAGATTACTTTTGGGGAAAGCAAACACTTTGAAGGGCAAGATGAGAATTCAAAACCATCTCACTTTGGAGATCAGATAGAAACTAAGTGAAAAGAACTACACTTAAGAGAGCAAAATCCAACACAGAGATTACATGTACATTTGCTATGGAACAAATGCCTAAACATTTTTCAGAGGTTTATAGCAAGCATGAACTTAGTACAAATAACGCAGCACTGTTGCAAAAAGAACTACTTAAGGTATCACACTATACCAGAAGCAGACATCCTATGGCTGAAGGGAAGCCATCCAGCCTAGATTCAGGACACCTGGGAAGCCTGATCAGACTGACATGGTGGAGCTATAAAAGGCAATGCCAGGTGACACAGCACTTAGGTTTCTTGAAGGAAGAAATAGATACTGGTTTTTTTCCTCTGTAGCCTTTGAGGAAAAGGGTAGCTCCACAAGACTGGCTATTTGGCAAACAAATTCTGCTTCAGGAAGAGGATTTAAAAATTGGTAAAAGGTAAGCAACTGAGCTATGTACTGTGATGGAAGCTTATGTTATGCAAGGAGGAAAGAGGTATGAGTATTGGTTTTAAGAATAACTAGAAGTGGTGGCCTTCTGGCCCCTGATACTTTGAGAGGCTGCTATTTATGTGGGCTATTTGTATGGAATATTTCCGTAAGATATGGGGGATAATTATTCTGCTCTGGTGCTGATGAGTCTTCCAGCTGAAATGTATGTCTAGTCTCTGGTAATGGACTGTAAAGCACACAGACTGGAGAGGTTCCAGAGGATTGCAGGAAGACCAAGAGGCTTAATCTATAGAAAAGGCTGAATAACTATCCTTATCCCTATTAAAGAGAGATAGCTGGGAGCAAGGAATGCAAGTATCTCAAAATTTTCTTAGAGAGCTGTACCTAAGACAGGAATATATTGATTACAGCTACTACAGACCTAAACACTAGGGAATTTTAACTTGAAAGAATAAGCACTTGGGTGGGATATCTAGAAAAAACACCACCAAAATTCCTGCTCTTACAGAGTTCTGAATGCATTAGGAAAAATCTGCTAAGCAATCAGCTAACTATGCTTAACACTATTTCAAGTGTGAAAGAGTAATCCTGAGGTTCCTCTCAGCTTTATACTTCATTATAATTTAAAGCTTAATGCATTTCAGGTTAGTACCTAGCAGACAGACTCAAACAGTACTATAAAAAATTCTGCTCTATTAATAGTCACTGTAAGGATACTTTAGATAAGTAACTTAGATGTATGCTATCAAAAGCACTGGAAAGATGCTCATGAACCAAAGGCCTAAATAACAGGTTGTCTTCTCATACCTGTAGTCTGTATACCTGATTCCTTTTCTACTAAAGGAGAGAATGAAGCAGTCAGTACTGTTTACTGTTATAGCTCTCACAGCCTGGGCCCCCAAATGCAAGGGAATCAGGTTTGGCATTAAGTTTGGGTGACCTTTATCTCTTTAACTTCTGAGTTACATTAAAGTTCCAACTTCCTATCTTACTCTCTCTAAACATGAAGATTAGAAAATAAGATTCTTGGAATAACTCAAAGCACAAGGCTTTGCAAGGGATTGGAGAGCTGGCAGCTCTACTAAATTCCATTTCTGTACTGAAAATGTTGCACATTGCCATATTAAGCTAAAATCCACTTGTCCCACAGGAAGATATATTCTGGTACTACAACTGAAAGCATTAATTGTTTAAAGCAAGAAGTGTAACATGATGACATAATTTTACTAAACCTTTAGCTTGCTAAAATAAACTTGGCAGATACACCACATAAGAGGTCAAACTAAAGGACTAAATCCTGTATTTAACTGACCAAAGCCAGGAATTCCTACCTTTATGCAACAGTCTTTACTCATCAGTAAAAAAGTATTTTAGGGCCTATTTTGGCCTTATTAATGATTAAACACACTAACATTCAATAATACTGGATAATAATAGGCCTGAAGCAGCAGTAAACTACTTTTCACAAAGCACAAAATTCAACTGTGAAGCCAATTGCCACAGGCCTTTCTGAAGTTCAAGGCTACTTTATGTCAAAAAATCCTAGTTGAATAGAAAGGTGAGTATGATTCATGATGGTTATTTGGCACCGTGGTTCTGAAATAAAGCCCAGCTCAAGAAGCTTCTGAATCATGCATGCTCTAGAAGACAGTACTAAGGAGAGGGCGCTCTGTATGTGCCGTCACGGATTTGTCCCTAAACTAAAGGCTCACAAAAATGATGTACTCCTGCTCTGGCAATATGCCACTAGAGTTTTAAGTATGGTGTACATAAAGTTAGCCTATCAACCAGGACCATGCTTATTAACTTCCATAGTTTCTGCCCCCTATTTTTTTAGGTGCTTTCAAATATTCACCTTGAATTCTAAGCCAAATCATTGGAAAGCCACTGCTCAAATCTGTCTAGTGTACTTAAACCTGTTTCAGAGCCAGATAATTAATCCTTTTAGTCTGTTAGAGTATCTGACACAGTAATGTATTTTGTGCCAAAGCCCTACTTAAAACCACAGATGTGGACTGAGCTTATAAATCTCATTTCCATTCATCTCCAAAGAACTCAAGGAAAGTTTAGGATTTTTTAGAACCAAGAAGTCAAAATTTAGGACCTCATTTACAGAATTTTTTTTTAAAAGTTTAAATATTTTCTTGTCTATTGTTCAGGTATTTCATTTCAAAGAGTTAAAAATCTATAGATAAAATTCCACTGAAATAATTTTAATAGGTTTTAGCAACGTGAGAGTATGTGCCTGGTGTGCACTTCAACAGTATGCCTGTTAGCAGTAAACATGGTATTTATAACTCATTTCATTAATTTTTTTAGTAAAATGTAGTCGTCTTTGGTTCATCAGACATACTTGTGACTTGAACCTACTCCTCTGAGTAAGTAGGAAAAGATGCATTTATATTGAGTATCAATTTTTGATGACCTAGAGGAGTATAGTAGACAAGGTGCAGAAAACCAGCTCCACAGCCCCATCTGTTGGCTATTTAAGCTCCCAAGAAAGCCATCTACCAGCCTCTAGCTAGCAATGCTGAAGTGGAACCAGTTCGTTTTTTCCCATACAATTCCAAATTCTGCCATTGCAATTCTGTGATTGCTGTGCATCAGTAGCAACTCTCACTACCTAAGCACATAACCAAGATTAATACACCATTTGATGTTGTAATTTAAAAGAAATTAGAAAAAGAGTTCTCCATGTGCACAGTGCTGCTGCCTCAAGCATGGTTGAGATAGACTTGCTTGCATTTTTCACTCTCAGGTAAATGGACTACCATGAAATTGCAGTGTTTAAGTGATGTCCCATGATTTTTTTAAGTCCAAGCTAAAACATCTTGCTTTTAAAGCTAAAAACTTGTATTTTTTTAAGGCATTTATTATGGTTTTTAAGTGACAAGTGTTTCCAACTCCCACTCACTTGCAGAGACTGACAGCCAGACTTGGAGAATATAAAGCAGATAAAATATGACCTGATTGTGTCAAAAACATAGATCCTAGTATATGAGTGATTCAAAACAAAGCAGTTAATTATATCATGAATAGAATAACTCCTTTGAATGAATGCAGCTCAAGTGAATAATGACAGGAGGACAGAGTGCTTCCACACAGCAAGCAGAACAAGGTAACAGTATGATCATGACACATACAAGGGCTGTTCTAGTGGTTTTCATCTATAAAACCCCACTGCAATGAATCTATTTGTACCACAATATAAAAAGAAGCCGCTGCAAGCTTTAAGTTTGGTTAAGGTCTGTTGTGATGGAGCTCCCATAGCTCAGAATGCTGAGGAAAGAGGGTTGGAGAAAGGTGGGAGCTAACACACTTTCTCTACACAAGCATTGTTTTGGTTAGAGGAATAAAATCTTACAGGCAGGGGACGGGTGCTTGAAAGGAAAGATGTAGAAGACAGCTGAAGACTAACCCAAAACACAACCAAAGTAGTTAATTGGTGCTGAGAAATACTACTGCTGAACACCTTTGTTAAATGAACACAAGATACTTCCAGGTACAGGAAAGAAGTGTATGTGAGAAGTGTGTTGATGAAGACATGCACTCCTGTAGGAAGGACATTATCTCAGAGTAAACTGCAGCTGTATTAACACATGCAAATTAAATGGCACTCAAGGTTAAAAAGAAGTTTAAAAGTTCTCTGGAACTTGAGATCTACATGCTTTTCCCCCTAAACTAGGCTGCATACTCACTCAAAATCTAATCTCCTACCCCCAAATGAAGACAACTGCTACTAGCATCATCAAATTGAGGATAAACAAGTAGTTTGTCATTCTGACTCTAATGGTAGTTAAAGTCTGTCAAGATCCCACTGAAATTTGGGTATCTTATGCTAAAATATGACGTCCAACTACAGTTTGACAGACTGCTGTCTTTTAAAGAACAGGAACTAATAATGAATCTTAGTAATGAAGGATCATCTGAGTCTACTGTGATCATTTAAGTAAAAATACAAATAAACAAAAAAACCCCATTCCTTTCAAAGAATAAAAAAATCTATTCCTGGTTAGGCCACAATCATAATGAGCAATCTCTTGGACCTCTGAAAAGACACCAGTTGCTGGGCTGTCTTACTCTTTCATAGTTACTGAGCCTATTATTCAAAACTCCATAAAATAAATGGACTCCCTATCTCACTGAAAAGACCAACCAAAATAGTAAAAATTGAATGTGTAAGGGATGATGGAAGAGTCCTGACTGGTGATGGATCATGTAATGTTCTTCTACTTGTATCCTGTCTTTGGTAATCTTAATTTAAATAGGCTGTACACCCATACGACGCTGACATGCACGAAAACAGAAATCTGAGTGACAATATGGCAGATGGGCTTCCCTTGTTCAAAATAACAAGGTTATGGTATTCTACTTGCTGCTATGATGCAAGTGTATCCAACAGAGGTCCAACTAGAGAGAATAGCATTTTAGCATGTAGAAAAGCATGGTATTATCTTTTTAACTATCTACTCATGGTGTTTAGAGCCAACAAATTCCAAAACAATTAGCACAGAGTACAACTAGCAATGTGCTGGGTTCTTCTCCATTGCTCTGGTAATAAGGTGAAGCCTTAAGGAGGTAGGGGGAATCAGGATCTTAACTGATGTTTTAGGAGTACTGCAGAAGAGGGAAGATAGATGCATTTCCACATTAGTTGTTGGAAAAATGCAGAACTGGTTAGTGAAATTATAGTATTTTTCCAGTTCTTCAAAATGTTGTCTTTCAAATTTATTTGTCTATAATTCTATCTTAATGTCCTTTGAGTGGAAAATTCTTCTCAGCTCTTGTATGAACTACAAACTCACACTTCAGCATTTTGGAAGCTTGTGAGAGGTGTTTCCTATAGTGACAGGACTCTGCTCTGTTTCTCAACACAATTGCCAAATCCTCAGCAAAAGCAGTTGTTCTAGCTTTCAAAGAATGGCAGAAGCACTATAAGAGCAGCAATTTACCCTTACAAGCAAGAGACAAAGTTCAGATTATGATGTTTGCTCTTTAATTGACATTTTTGAAATGCCATGTGTGCATTTAAGTATATAAAATTATTTTAAAACAGATTATATCAGTTATCACACCAAGGTACTTAACTTACCCCTCCCATTGTAATGCCATCGATAAGTGCCACATATGGCTTCTTGCAAGTGCCTGTAAAAATGTAAAAAGTGTATTTTTTCAAAAGAATAGATCTGTGATTAACTGTATACACATGACATTTCCCCACATCTTTCTGCCACAAGAGCAACAGAAAATAAATGGTAAACTTAAGTAGCAAAATGTCAACTTATAATGAAGGTACTTCATGTAATTCTTAAGCAACAAAAAGAAACACTGCTGAGTGCATTTTGAGTGTTATAAGAGAACATTATAACCATCAAATGTCAGGTTGCTTGCAATATGGGTACCTCACAATGTAGACACATCTGGCTATTACAAATAGCTCTGGAGGACACTGGGATGTAAGAGCTCCCCTTTCACCCCATCTTGCAGCTGGGACTAAGAGCAGGGAGTGTACTGGCATTCCAGTACTTTACTACAAAGCCAGATGCTAGTGTGACTATGAACTACTGCAATGCAAACGTGTTCTGTCCTGCCAACTGTTTCATGTCACAACCCTCAATGTGGCACAGGCAGTTTGAGATGATAATATCCTAAAGTACCAGTGTTTTACCTGTCAGCTTTATCTGTTGGGGCCTTTAGGAGGCATGAAACTAAAGACCTGACACTTCTGATTACTGTTCACAGAAACATTCAGAAGTTCACTGTGAATGAAATCCCTGACTCATATTCTGTGTTTTCAGGTCAGACTTAAAGTTCAGTCAGAGTGCTGACACAGGTATCTGCTGCAAACATACTGCTAGCTTTTCTGCAGCAACCATAGAGCCTTGTTTAAAAAAATAAGGCTTTTTTTTTTTTTAAAGGCAGTTCAGTCCTTCAAAATAGCAGTTAGAAAATACAACAGAGTTACATTTTTAACTTTGCTCCTATGTGAACACATGAGCTAATACATGGGCTCTAGATGTTAGTCTTTGAACTAAGTTTCTATAGGCACTTGCCTTTCCAAGAGCAAATGCTGTGAAAGCAGCTCTGGCATGTATTAGTTGTAAAATAAAGATAGAAATAAATCTTTTTTGCAGAAATCTCAGTCTTAAAGGAATATAGTCACACCAGTTATCAAAAACCTAGCTTTTGTAATTTCATGCATTATAGACATTGAACACTCTAATACTTTAGGAGTTTGTTATTATGTGTGTGTTTTTAAATTACATACCCTTATGATACTCCATAGACTAGAATAGCTAATTTTTGGAAGGGGCCTACAACAATCATCTAATCCAACTGCCATGGCAATACTAGATTTTCCCCAAGTACATGAAACATTAAAGCATTTTTCTTGACAAAGGCGAGAAAGATACATCAAACATGCTAAAACTGAAAGCTCTATCAAACGAAGTGCAAGTAACTTTTCACATATTACTCTTAAGCTAACAATTCTGTGCTCTTCTGTCAACCTAAGTTGAAGCTCGTGTTCACCTCTCTTCCTGCAGTGACTAAAACTAGACACCATGTTTAAAAACCTCCAACTGTATACAATTAAGGTATGTTCAGAAAAGTTTCTTCTCGCCAAAGCATTCAACTTTTGACTTTGAGTCTAAAGAATAAATATCCTTTGCATCAGTAAACTTTATGCAGCATCTTTGTTGTTAGTATATTGCAAAGAACATGTTCTTAAAACAAGCTAGGAGTTAACTGCCTTAGGTTGAGTACTTATCTATGCAGTTTATTTTAATAAAAGCTTTAACATAATTTGATCTTCTGCTTTCTGACAGTGTATCAATGATTTTCCATTCATCTCCCTTTATCTCAGATCTTCTCTGAAGTAGATCAATGGTACTTAGTGCAGAACTGCACTGTCTGCATCTAGAACTTAATTCATCCATAGCTCAAATAACCAAAACAATGGAATAGTAGAAGTTAGCTGTCATAATAGCTTAAACAAAGGAAACAAATTCTGCATGCAGGGCATAACAACAAGGTATGTTATGATACTGGTATACTGGTACTGAACTTGGTTAAAAAAAATAGCAAAGAGAAAATGAATTTACATTCAAAGCCACTGTTACTGAAAGCTATACTGCTTCAGAATTTGCTGTCAAACATACCGATGGCATTGTTCAGCATATATTCTTCTCTGAAGAAATCTTGTGCCAGTCGGTCTCCAGCTTTTCCTGCTTCCGTGATGGCTTAAATGAAGTAAGATTTAATAGAAGATACAGTAACAAGTAAAAACATTAGTATCACATGATACCAGTTCATTTTCCTTCAGCAATCAAACAGCAACTTAATCCTGCTTTATTTGATTTGAGAAAACTTGCTTAACCTTTAATATGAATGCCAAGTTTCAAATTTGAGTCAATTCTATTATGCTGGAGACTTTGTAACACACTTCTTGTCAAAGTGCAGTCCATTTTTTACACTGTGGCACCCCTCCTTGTGTCTGGTAGTCTTGTGACAGTGGCTGATCTGCATATTGGTATGAACTAACATTAGTTATACTGAAGACTGAATACTAAAAATGAGAAGCAAATTGAAGCAGGGCATAATTTAACAATAACCTGTGCTGCCTGTCTACCTGAAATTTAAAACAACTGTTAACTTTCACAGTTCAGAGACCTCCTACAGTTCATAGTTACAAAGTAATCACAGATAGACTGATCACCACTGCCAGCTCTGTATCTATCCATCAGACATCAGACAAATTATCCAGTAGTAATTGTTACCTATTAGGACTTTTTGCATTTCTTGCAAAGAAACTGTCAGTAATGAAAATCTGTGAAGGTGGCAAAAGATGAGAACCCTCTCTTTCAAGGAATGACTATCTGCTATTGCCAGTTATTAATTAAAAAAAAGATTTTTCACTCTCTTATACAATGCTCCAACAGCTGTTTCCTGACAAGTAACTTAAATAGCATCTGTACATCCAGGTGTTCTAAGAAGTCAGCACAACTAATCTCTCTTACTGTTGATTAGCAAGCCTTCATTTACCCAAGTCACAGTAAATAAAGGAAATCAATACAAAGTTGTAACTGGGAAAGATGAGTCCAATGTTTAAGTGACTGCAGTCCTTACCTCTGATGTCACCTCCAGCACAAAAAGCTTTTCCTCCTGTTCCCTTTATAATTATTAGAAAAGTTTCAGGATCTTGCTCCCAAGTCTAAAAAGAAGTAAATGTTCCCATGTAAGATTAAAGTCTGTCTCAAAAAAAAGCTATCTTTGCATGCTGTCTATAATTCTGATTTTTCTTCAAAAAGCAAATCAAGCCATGCTTAAAATGGCTTGTCTTAAACTGAAGTTTGAGAGATAAATGTCTCTTTACCGCTCCTGTGTCCTAGTCAACTTTGACATCAGAGATCAGCAGAGTTGCCTCATGGATTTCAGAAAAATGCCTGTGAAAGCCTTTACAAGACCTCCCAGTCCCTGAAGAAGGGTGGCACTCCCTAAAACAGGGCCCAACATAAATCTCAATGGGAACACAATGCTGGGACAGAAAGCTGGCAATATGTAGGATAAAATATCAAAGTTTCAGGTTAAATCATTAAAGTCTAAGATGCATGGCAAGCAAAATGGCAATTAAGTTGTTGATGGATTTTTGTTAAAATGACTGCAGTCCATGTTAACTGAGGACTGAATCAAATCAATTTGCATGTACGTGTATTGCTAGGTGCAAAACTCTAGGGTGGGTTCCTGAATTATACAGTGGTACAGGACTTAAGCAGTGGTGCAACTATATTGAGATTAAGATGCCTTTTAACAGACTCTTTCCCTTAAACTATGCTCATATATCCCTTATTTGAGTAAGTGTATGCAGCTAAGATGTTTCTGTATAACAACTACTGTACTTAAAATTATGCCACTTTTTAAGGTTACGCTTCAGAGCGGGATACTCAGCACTACAGATGAGGTATGTTTTTCTTTAAATGTTCTTCAAAGAATGCAAAAATTAGCAGCACAACCCTCTACCAAAATACCAAAAGGCAGGCAACTACCCTACAAATACTGGATTCTACTAAGTTTGACTGTGCATGCGATAATATCATTAAATTACAAAGGACTATTTGCATGCTTAAAATTCCCCATTACTTAATTAGCTTGTAGAAACAGTGCCTCTATATCTGTATTTCTTTAACAAGTAACACTGACAGCACCTTGCTTCCTAGTGACTTGTATCTTTTATCTCAGTTATGCAGCTTCCCCACAAAACAGGCACCCAGTCATGAGGCAACACCACTGTATAGCTTGGAATTCTGACCAGATGGGTGTTGCCAAAAGGGAACATATAAACTCTGAGTCCTGGCTTTAATATGCATGTCTCTTATCTAGCCAGCTGCTAAATTTAACTTTGAAAAATTGGTTCTTAGAAAGGGAAGACATGTCAAACTTGCTTGAAACTATTCCTTCCCATCCTATAAATCTGAGCTTATTGGCCAGTACGCTCAGGCAGACTTTCATTCTTTAAATCAGTACACTAAGAAGTATCAGACTAACTTTTCAAATCTGTTTTGGACAATGTATTTATAATGGATAGGTAGAAGCAGAGCTACTAACCTTTATTTGCGGATAAATTTGTTGGATCATAGAAATATTTAGTGCATTGAGAGCCTTGGGTCTATTCAAAGTTATTATTCCTGCACCTCCTCTCTTTTCCAACAACACTTCAGCTGTTGAATCTGCATGCTTAGACATTCTCTGTACATGCAAAACAAAACAGCAAATGTTATCAGATACCCTGGGTAATATACTTGCAAGAGTATTTATAGAAATGCATTATCAAAATGCACAATTTAAGATCATAAACCATGCATTTTTTTATCTGTATGGTAAGACTTCCCCACTGTATTTTAAATTTTATTTGCATTTCCTAAGCAGTTCTTTTGAAACCACTTTGAGTCCTTCAGAGTAATAAACCTCAAACAAGTTTGAGCTGCATGCTCTTTGACATTTGAGTTCATTAAAATAACCCACAGTAAAACACAAACGTGGTTCATTAGGACTGACATTCTGAAAATACCTGCAACAATTAAAACAATGACAGTTCCATTTGTCTTTACTGGCAGTCTGACACTGAAACCCCAAATGTACACATTGCTTTGTAAGTAATGTTTAACAGCAGAGAAAAAAATCATTACAGTATTGTCACAGTTGCTTTGAAACTCTCAGTTGAATGACATTTAAGGAATAAATGGAAGCTAGCATAGAAACCAACTATAAAAGTAGGTAAGGCCCAAATAATTCAGACTTTGTTTACAGTATAATAGAAATTTGTAACAATGTGCTAAAGGGCATGGTTAACTTTGAGCAACAAATGATGGCATTCAGAACTGCTGTAAGCAGGCCTATTAGAAACTGCACATGCTGTCTTGGAGAAGTGAAAAGTTCTAAAAATTTCCAACTGGGTCAAAGAAGATGCTTCTCTTACCAAATGTTGTAATATTACTTGCAGTCTGTTGAATGGCTTAAGCCTGAAAAAGAAGTATTAAAGATAGCTAAAACCATAAGTCATTTACAGAATACCTAAATATGACTGAGTTAAGCAACTTTGTCAGAAGAAATTCTGAACACAATTGTTTTATGTTCTCCTTTTTAAAATCAAATTAGAGAAAAACTTTGGTATCAAAAGTGAGAAGTGTCTCTGCTTACTGATAAATAGATAACAGATATGGACTACTACTGTTTCCAGTATATTTCCAAAGTTTCTGGTATACCTAACCTGCCCGTGTCCTTGGGGGCATGTGCATTTATGTAGGACTTCTGTTACCAGAACTTGAACAAGGAAGGCTTGGAGGAGGTACCCATGCTGCCAGTTTGGGAGCATGCTACTCAAGTAATGAGGCTGTTCTTTATTAAACTGTCCCTGTCCTCTACTGAGGAAGACAGTAATTTTCTCTCACACACCTGGCTTGCAACAACATAAATGAGCAACTGTACTTTTTCGCTGCTTAGAAGCACGAACCACGGCCAGTGAGCGTGTTATGTGTTAGCGTCCCGGCACCCTGTGCTGCTTTTAAGCACCCGCTCGTTTTAGAACGCGAAAGTTAACCCGGGCCTGGCTAACCTAGGCCTGGCTGACCTAGGCCTAACTTGTACTGATGAACAGAGGGTTGCAATCCCCAGCAATTCCCCGACGCCTCTCGGCGCTGCTGGCGCGGCCGGCCCGGCGCCATTTAAGCCCCTCGGCGGGGAGGAGCGCGGGATGAGCTTCGTCGCGCCTCAGAGTGGCTGCCGCCGCTTCCCCGTTACCTGGGCAGCGGCCTCAGCACCCGGGCCGCCATGGCGGCAACCGGCGCGGTCGATCGCCGTCATCAGGTAGGCGTGTGCGGTGGGGCGCATGCGCGGGAGCGCGGTCGGCGGGAAGGGCCTAGTTCCCTCCAGCGCTGGGAAACGGGTGGCTCCGCGGGCTTGTCCCGTCCTCCGGATCCCTTGCCCGGCCGTCTCCGCGCACCGCCTCCTCCGCCGCTCGCATACGGGAGGCGGGGAGCCCCGGGGAGCCCGCTTCTCCCCGAACGGCCCCTTCCTAGGCAGCATAGCGATTGACTGCGGTTAGGGCAGGAGGCCGGCAGGGCGGAGTGGGCCGCCTAAGCAGGGCTGCGGAACGGGTTTGCCTTACCTCGGCAGCATCGGGGCAGAGGCCGTGCTGCTCCCCGTCCTGGCTTAGGCCGTGAGGGGCGAGCACACGAGCTGGGGCTGCTCCTTCCTCGGCGAGGCAAATGGCACCGTATGTGGCAATAACATAAGCCACGGCGGTGGCTGCCCGAGGCGGAGAAAGCCGGCGCTGCCAGGTTACTTTCAGAGCCGAGCTCTCTGTGGAGTCAAACCGTGTTTAGACGTTGTATTGTTTTCAGCAGCAAAAACGCGTTTCTTAATTCCTGGTCTCCCAGTTTCTCCTCACTCTTCCTGTCTGCAGCCACACCGGTGCTGCCCACAGCTCCAGGCGTTCAGGTTAGTGAGCTGGGGTTAAGGGGCTGCTCTAACATGGCATCACACCGGGGCCTGGTGAGCCTCGCAGGAGGATACAGGAGTTAAGCAGCTGGCATGAGTGCTGCTGGCAGAACTGGGAGCTCACACAGGATGTGTTCAGCATGGACTCACAAACTGCAACTAGAAAACTGCATTGTAGGAAAAAGGAAAAAAATGCACTTGAGAATTTATGGCCATCATGCTAGGAGTCCATCCGTAGTCCTAAATTCACTTTCATACCAGTAACTAAATTAGACACTATTCTGTGGATTTTTTAATTTACTTTTTTTAGGCTGCCACATACCGTGAGCCTAAAACTGATGAAGAGTGTGATGAAACATGAAGTAAATGACAATACAGTGCATTGGGCAGAAAAGTAGCTTCATGGCTTCTTGATGTATCAGTTTCTGAGCACTGGTTATCTTGATTCTTTTATATTTAAAATAAATAACACCATGTAACAAAGTCCGTTTGCTAGAGAAAAAAAAACCACAAACCCAAAAAAATCCCGGCTCGCAGAAGCACTTCTAGAGAAGTCCCCAGAGGGCAACCTTGCTCTTCATTTCAAGAAGTGATTCAGGCCCTGCTTGTGGTACCATCATCTGTATTGGCATTCCCGTCGCAGTAACTCATAGGGTGTATTAAATTTGGTTGTGAAAATATTAATCAAACTACACAGGCACAAAAAAGACACAGGGCATGCCTGTGCTTTGTAGTCACAGCTTTGTCTTGGACGCTGTGATCAAAAAATAACAGGACATGAGTTGCTTTGCAGGCATTAGGAGACTGCCTGCTGTGAACTAATTATGGGTGGAATTCATTAGGCAGTCCAGACTATCTGAACTTTCACCTGCAGATTGTATGACCAACATAGACGCAGCGTGTTAGTGCCATCTTGATCAAACAAAGCCCCAAATGCTCTTTTGCTGGAAGTACCATGCAATTAAATCTAAACTAGTCTAAATGACACAGTTGCCAATCTGAACCTTTACTTAGATTATTTTTTAAATTAATTTTGAAGATGAGAAAAATCCATCTCTCATCCAGCCATAATCAAATTGAGATAAGGAGATAAAATTGTTGTAGTTCACACCCTGTGTCTGAAAGTCTATATGTTTCATAGGCAAATATGACTGGAAACTTTCTGTAGGGTAATCCTTTCGTTACTGATGTAGTGGAAATGAAGAAATCTGCATGTGAAAGTTAACCTTGGGTAAAAGCAGGTGGAGGCTGTTGGAAACAGCTGGAAATTGCTCCATGAATTATACCTGCACATAGACAAGGCTGTGATCAGGGCATGATTACATAGGATGTCTGTTTCTAGAGTCCCAAATAGGAGTCGGTGCTCTGATTCATCTTTTACTAATGCTGACTTTAATCTATACTTCCAGCTTCAGTATAATTAATGGTGTAGACCCTTTCTCTGATTTCCAGCTGTATGTCTGATTGAGAACAAGAGAGGGGCCTGATCGTTTACAAACAACAAAGTAATAGCAAGCATGATCTGGAACCAGCTACTAATTTCTTTCCACAGTGGTGATGTTGAATTTATGCTTAATGTTTTCTTTAAATGAGTTGTTTGGTTTTGGTTTGTTGTTTGGTTTTTTTTAAATTGGTTTCCAGATGAAAAAGTAGATTCAGAAAATACATCTTCCTTGAGCATAGAAGCATCTGGACAATGTGCTCAGTCACATGCTCTGCCTTGTCTGGTCCTGTGTGGAGACAGGAGTTGGACTTGATCTTTATGGGTCCCTTCCAACTCAGGAGATTCTATGATTCTGTAGTGTTCTACTTCATTTTAAAACATGCTTGGGATGGCTTCAATTTGCCTATAGTTTGTAGGGCTTTGGGGGGAGGGTGGGTGGTGTTAGAAAATTGTGATTTTCTCATGGCCAGCTATTTAGTGACTGAAAGCCAGTCCAAAAAGTAACTCAGATATTATTCTGGTTTTTAAAGTCTTCTTGCACACACCATTTTCTGCAGATTGGAATGTCAAAGATAAAATCTTTTCTGAAAAGTGAGATTTCTACGAGTAGAGATAGGAAAAAGAGTGAAGAGAATGAAGTTGCATGAGAACAAGCAGAATGAGATGACCTCTAACCTGGGAGTTTATGGATGATACCATTATTGGCAGAGAGGGCTGCAGGAGGCCGGATATATTAGGAGTGCTGCTCACTCCTAGTAACCAAGCCAGGAAGTCAGGGAGTATAAACGCAAGCCAGAAGGATAGGCAGGTTGTAATTCCTCTCCTTGGAGAAATTTCCTGGCAGTGTGTTTAGCAGGTTTGAAAAGAGAAACAAATTGCAGACTGTAGGAGGACTTCAGAGTTGAGCAGATGTTTTCGGGTTTTGCTCCTGGTGGGTTTGTTTTTTTTTTTGTTTCTTCTCCAGAAAAACATGTAACTTGAGGATGTGGGAGCTCTTGCTCCAAAGAAAGATTCTAAGAGGAGCTCAGCTATGTTCTGTATGCCATCCATATACCCCTAATTACTCATTTGTACCTCTTACTTTCCTCTAAGAGCTCCCAATGTAGTTCACCAAGACCAGATAACAAATGGTACAAGTATTGCATTGTGTCCCATGCTCCTGCATCCAGGCGGGCTGTAATTTTTTCCTTTTTCTTTGCTGCTGCTCTAACAGCTAGCATCTAACTTCTCTGTGTGTGGGTAGTAAGTGCATCCTTACACTGTGTGAAGGTAAGGAAAAATAAGACTGTGAAGGATTGAGGAACAGAAAGGGAAGTTTTCCAGTCCATCCCTGCTAACTGGTTAGTACAATCCTGACAGGTCATCGTCTAATTGTTTCTTCTTAGTCCAGTCTCAGCTGACAATATTCTAAAACACCTCCACAGATGACACAGGTTCAGCTTTCCTTGCTCCAGCTGGACACCTCAGTGCAGTGGAGAGTCTTTCATTGATGTCAGTGTGAGTAGAAGTAGACTTAAAATAAGTGAAAACTAATCCATTTCTCCACTGCCTAAGAACAGGCCAGCCCAGGGAAGGACTGAAACACAGGAAATGTGTGTAATATGGAGAAGCAAATTTTTGTCTCTAATGTAACTTAACCCATGGGAACAGAGGGACTTCCCCAGGGCTTTTAGCAGATACTTTTCAGATGATGCATCCATCTAACTGCTGAAGTCTGAGATTGGGATGAGGTCACAGCTAATTGCATGCGGTAGTGAGTTTCTCCTGTAATAGGAATGTGATGGGGGGGGGGGAACTCCCCCTCCCCCTCTTTATTTTACCAGTTAATTTGGTGTTTATCAGTGGTGGACTAGAAGTATTTGCAAAAGGATGAGTGTAAATCCATACTGAAACTGTGAGTGAAGTAGTTTCCACATTCTTTGGGCCTCAGAGGGCACTGGGGAAAGTGTGGGGGTGGCTGAGTGCTGCTGCAGACGCTGCTGTGTCGATGAGGGCGGGAGAGAGGCCCCAAGCAAGGTCCATCCACCAGTGGGTGCCTCCCCTCCCACCACCCTGGCTTAGACAAACCCCGGGCAAACACCCTCCTACATCTTTCTTCCCTGCTGCCACAAGCAATCTGTCACTCCTCCCCTCGAACCACCCTCCACCTACGTACAAAACCAGAACTGTAAGGAACGCCCTCTTCCCTTCCTTCTTTCCTCCCTACGGGTTTGTTCTTTGTGGGTGAAAAATGTCATCTTCCTAGAGATCTGGTCACCCCGGAATTTGGCTTTGAGATCCAAGCCGTTTGATACCTTTTAGGACCACAGCTGGGAAAGCTCCGCTTGCAGATCTATTGTGTTAGTTTTTCATTTGCATATAATTGCACATGTGCAGGTGGGAAGGGGCTATTTGCTTCCCACTTGCTTTGATATGCCTCCCTCCCTAAGAGGACCGCTTCCTTCCCTTCCAGCTCTCGGCCTCCCACGCATCCAGCAATGAGAAATGCTGCAGAAAACTGACCAGCTACCAACCCGCCCACCTGAGGAGGAGGAGCACTAGCAGCAGCAGCACATTTCTCTCTCTCAGCTTTTTAAACACAGTTAAAAAGAGCTGTAGTGTGGGTGGAAATAGCTGTAGGGAGTGTGTGTAGGAACGGGGCCAGAGGAAAGTGAATTTTCTGTTCATAGGACAGTTACTTCTACTGGCCCCAAAAATCCCCCCAGGATATCTTACTACTGAGGGTGTCTTTGGGTGTATAATTAGTTTTTAAGGTTGAGTTTCACAGATCTGGGAGGAACAAAACTGAATTTCTTTTTCCCTGGTAGTGCAAGTGATGGCGGAGTGGCAGCCAGCGCTCCTCACTCAGGGAAGCTTGCAGGAGTCTGCTTAGCAAATGATCCTTGCATTGCATCCCATTGTGTCATCACGTCCCTTGTTCTGCTCAGTCCCTTGTTCTGCTTACGTCCTATGTGCCTGATGAGTCTGTGAGAGTCAGAGCTGCCTGTATGTAGGAAGGAAAAAAGGCATGTGGTTTTCACAGAGTGTGGGCCTGTATTTCAGAATACCATCCCTGTTGGACCTCTTGAAATAGCGCTATCCCAGAATATCAGTTAATTCAAGATTTATTCTAAATTTGGGCTTCTATAAGGAAATAAATTCAAGCTTATTTATATTAACAGGATGTTATTTGAGGTGCTTTGCTTGTATTACATGAAAATAGAAGGGGAACTAGTATAGGAAAACAGAACTTGTAAGACTAGTGGTATAGAGTGCAAAGTGGTACAGCTATTTCTTAAGAAATCTCACAGACTTCAAGAACCAAGGGTACAGGACAGCTTTCAGGTTCTGACTTTGTTCATCTTAGCGATCTGGAATACAGGATTTACAATAGGTAGTCCTCATCAAATTTGTCCTGTCTTGAGTTAGTTGCATGCATTGTTCTCAAGCCAAAACTAACCATACATTTATTTTGACTAGATTTCTCACCAGCATCAGATTTTCCGTATGTATTGCTGATGCAGACTCTTTATAGCAGGATGTGGTCTGTAATGATTCAGAGAGATGCAGTAACAGACAGTTTATGAAATTTGACCCTATCTAAGTACAGAAGAATTTTTAAATAATATTGCACTGGGCACATAGTTTTTTCCTAGTGACTAGAAACTGCAGACTTGATGTTTTAATGGTTTTAGCCTTGTGAAGTACCTTTCTTCATGGAAAAGGAGCGCACACTGGGGTATCACAAGGCAGCTTATCTAACAGTCAAGACAGAGCAGTTTGTCAAACCCCTTTCATAGGCCAGGACTGCACAGACAGAATGCGGTAGGGAACAGGGCTCACTGATTTCAGTGCCTCCCCCGCCTTCCAGCCTAACTTCTGTGGCTCTGGAGATTTTTACCCTCGAGTAGGAATGAGAAATGTAGGCATAATTCCTTACACTGATCAGCTCAGAAACAAAGGAAGTTATGAATAAGCCTAATTAACGCATTTGCATGTGACACAACAGAAAGATCAGCTGATGGATTTATGTTAGCTAGAGCAGTATCAATGGAGATGTATCCTGAGTGGAACTAATTATCCTGATGCTTTAAAAGTGTTATTTTTGAACGGTGATGAATATTTAAAATATATCCTTATAACCTTCCACCGAATCTTACGTAACTTAATTATAATCTACTGGAATTACATACCCACCCTGAGGAGGAACAAAATTCCAAACAGTAAGTTCATGTCACTTGCCTGATTTACTTTAAAACATTGAAGTAATTCCTTTGTCAGTAGTATTTTGAAGCGCTATTGGCCCGCCTGTAATTCTATCTCACATTTAGCACTGGTTCAGTTACCTTTAAAGGTAGTGCTTCTCATACCTTTTATATCAATGCATGTACATCAGAATTTAAATGCAGATTATATGCTTATCTTGCCAACTACTGTTAGCCTGAAATTTTCTTCATATGATCTATTGTGGTGGAATGGTACTATTCAAGAAGCAGTAAAAGCCTTCTCCAAACGTTTAGGCTCATTACAAATATGTTTTAGGAGCTCATTCCTGTTTGCCTCCCTGTTTTATCTCTGGTTCGGCTGGAATGTCACATGCTTTGGTCTTGAACCATCTGGTACCGAAACCTTTCCTTCTCAGGTCATAGTGAACACCTAGTTACCTCGTTGTGTTTGTCAAAATCAGAGCGAATTAAGCACAAAAGCATTTGATGCTAATTAGTAGCTTTCTGACAGTCCAGGGATTTGATAAGTACAGAAAGCATCTCAGATGTTTATTTTAAGAATCTGTTGCTCTAAATTAAAGTGAGGCTCTTCAGCAGGGCAGTTTGGCTGACAGCATGACAGTCAGTATCTTATTAAATGGACACGTGTGTATTCAAACCTTTCCACCTTACTCATCTGGCACCTCACAGAGGTATTAATTTTCACTTGAAAGGATCTACATTTTAAAAGTCAATATTAAGAATATTTTTCAAAATTTTCTTTC
Organism: Hypotaenidia okinawae; assembly: GCA_027925045.1. NCBI lineage: Eukaryota > Metazoa > Chordata > Aves > Gruiformes > Rallidae > Hypotaenidia > Hypotaenidia okinawae. The sequence goes on from BSDF01000007.1 coordinate 9,298,524, forward strand.
TATTGTATTTAGTTCTGGAGTACAACTAGAACTGTTCATCACATAATGCCTTTGAAGAACATTGCCTAGGGAGAGAGATTTAATGCCACAAATGATGCAAAGGACCGCAGAGCAGACTGTAGACCCTAAAAATGAGGAAAAAAATAAGTCAGAAGAATAAATAGGGGCCTTTCAAGCTATTAAAAACTAACCATGTATCATTCATTGCTGCAGATACATTCTGTTTATAAGTATAAATTACCAGCCTCCAATATGGGCAGTTGTGAGCAAATGCTAGTTTCAGTGCAGCTCCATTTACCAGTCTGTGTATAATTATTAACCTGATGGAAAGGATGTGTAACAAGTCAGAAGGGAAAGTGTTTGTTCATTTGTTTGTTTTTAAAAATAAATATGGTCATGCTGGATCATAAACAAATTTACAATGGAAGTGACAGGGACGAATTACTTGGTTCCTGGAGATCTCGTTCAGTGGATGTAATTCCCCAGGGATATAGGGCTGGGTGAAGAAAGGCAATGGTAGGTGCAGCAGGCCACAATATAGGTTATGCACAAGGAAATATATGATCTCTGTTATCATTAGTTCCTCTCTGTCATCTCAAGCCTTCAGCCTGCCCCGTGGATCTCACAATGCCACTGATTCTCCTCTCCAGACATGGGCAGTCTCTCCTCTCTGCCTTTGTGATAGCAGGCTGGAATGGAAGTTCATGCTGCTAAAAGGAGTGTATGGGAATATATAATTATGTCAGAAATAACATGCAACACAGTGTGATTTAGTCATACTTTGACACACCTCTGTCTGCCAAGAAAAATGTAGGCACTACCTTACAGAACTGTTGCTAAGAGCACTTCTTCAGGCTCTAGGAGCGAGAAGATGCTTTATTGTGTGGTTAACTGCAGGAGTTAACAGCAGAGTTTCAATCTGGGACCTGCCAAGATATTAAAGCACACAAATCTGTTGCTTGAATTAAAGGCTGCATGTCTGCCTAGGATGTAGCACCATGTAGAATTAGCCTGGGACCTTATTTCAGAAATTTGAAACATTTTTTTTACATTTGTATCCTAAAAAAATTAAGGAAGAGAAAGTTTTGGCCAGTTCCAACAAGAAAAATCTTTTTTTTTTTTAATGCTAAACTATTTTCTGAGAAAGCAAAAACTGTTAAAAAATCCATTTTCAATCTGAAATGTTAATGGAAATTGTCTCTTCCCCCTTTTCCCCCCATTCCCCTCCCTCCCCTGACTGAGCAGGAGAATCATGAAACACATTTGGACTGTGTATTCCTTTTCCTGTGCCACCACGAGCATCTCTGTAGCTTTACTGAGCCTTTTGAGACGTTCACCATGGACTAGTTTCTTCCTAGTTAAGAGAGCTGAATTTTGCAGATACAGCTGTCTGACAGCTTAATTACAATAGCAACACAGCATTTTCAACATTCTTTAAATAGGCAGAAGCAGCAGCCGTTGAGAAATAAGTTTGTAACTCTTTCGCTATCCTGCTCTAGTTTTCACTTCTGTAAAGTGAAGAAAGTAACCTTTACTGTCTCATTGCAATACCCACATTACAGTTTAAACATTAAGATGCTGATCACTGGTGATAACAAATGGAATCTTGTCACACAAAAGATAGCTCCTGTTATTGAACTGAAGCTGATGTTTATTCTGTCTATATGTTTGCTGTGCATATAGCAGAAAATGCCACGTAGTGCGATGACCCTGGGTTATGGGATCTAGAGGAAGAGAGATTTGGACACCACGTGCTTTGAATTTCTGTGTTGCTTTACAAATCAACACATGGATTCTATTTTCCCACTTCTTTAAAAAAGAAGAGCAAAGCTGTCCTGTAAGCTGTTACGGACAGGTATCCAACCAGGGGCTTGTATGTTAGAAAGGATGCGCACGTCTTCTTCCCCAACAGCTCCTCTGACCACTACTTCACGTGCTGGCCTGTAACGTGGCCATCTGCCAGCTCTCACCCAGCTCTGCAGAAGGAAACAAGGACCTTTCTTTACCCTAGGACAAACAAATCCATGCTGCAAACACTCAGCCACACTCCTTTCCTCGGGACCATTTAAATTCTCTTTTCTTCTGAGGAAATTTCCCACCTATCTAGGAATTTCCCACCTTCTCTTGTTAAGTAAAAACAGCTTAGTATTTATAGAAGTAGAGAAAATCAATTCTGTCAGGTCCTCCAGTGTGCAGTTGTAGGAAGTTTGTAGGGTAATTGCACAAGCAATCAGCTCTCTCCTTCACAGTAAACCATTTGCATTCGTTAGATATTCACAATAAACAGTCGTAATTCTTGTAGGTAACACAATTACAGCAAAATTACCACAAAAACAGACTGTGACTTTGTCACTGCATAATAACAGCCAGAAGCAGATCGCTCAGGAATATGTGAAGTTATTTCTAGAAGGTGAAAGAAAAGATCCTTCACTTCATCTTAAATACCCTGCTTCTTTTTGCTGAAGACTTTGGTGGCCTGTGCTGTGTAAGCTTCACCTTTCTTGTCCAGGAAGGGGAATTGTTTGCAGATCCATGTTAATCTTTCACACCTACTTAACATGTAGAATGTGGGCAGTATTTAATGTTCTTTAAAAATATAGCTTATATATATATATATTGTTGAGGGTTTTTTTAAAGTGCTGATTCTCAGTAAATAGCTACATGGAAGTTCAACTCTGTGGTGTTGAAACTAGCTTAGTTCATTTTTTGTCTCACTGTCTGTTTCCCAGATAGGCCTGAGTTAATTAGTAGCCAACTTTCCAATATCTGTTTCCTCCTTTTGAGACTTACGTGTATAAACCATGTATGTTTGTTCAGTCGCTGTTGTTGCAAGGAGGTCACCCCCACCCAGCTCAGAGTCCACTGCTCTACAAGTTTTGTTGAGATAATAAATCTGAAGGTGGGCAAGATGAGACCAGTTTTGTAAACCAATTACTGCATTCTGTTTTAGTGATGCTGCATGGACTTCAAGTGCTGTTGGGTCAAAATTTAAAATAGATTGCAATTTGAGGTCTCTGAAACTCTTCTCCAGTACTACTATTTGGAATGGTAGTTAATGCTGAAATTGTTAATTTAGAAAGCGATACATGTAAGGTAGACAGGCAGTCTGTGTCATGTACATTCACGTCCACGTGCATTTTCATTTTTGCCAAAAGGAATTACAAATAACCCAGTTTACCAAAGGATCTTCAAGGTTAGAAGGCTTACTTCTGAGAGTGCTGTCTCAAGGCTGTCAAAAGGACCAATTCTCAATTGTCCTTCATAGTCAATATGGAGGTTTAGTCATAGATAATTCTTTAACATTTTTATTCCACTACAGCCTGCATAACAAGAAAACCCCACAGCCAAAAGCTGATAGCATTTACGCTCTCTGTAGTGATACTATTCAGCATGTGTGGTAGAAAGAAAGAATGAATGAACTGAGATATTAGGCTTTCCTTAACATTCCTTCCTGTTGCTGCCAGCAGTGGCCAAGGCCATGGAAGACACAAGGAACATTTGACTACTGCTTTTCTGACTTAAATGTGACTGATGTCAAGAAGGAGCAAGCTGCTGATTGCTTGCTCTGGCTTCTTCTCTTTGAGACGCATGTGCTGATGGACCTGCACTAGGAGGAAAGGTTATTGTTTGAAGTATGTTAGAATGGCTCTGCAAAATAGTGAAAATGCCTTCCTAAATCAGTACACCTGTGAGCTGTTGTTTAAGGCAAAGCATGAAGGTTAATAGCACTTCTTACATGGTAGCCTAGGGAACTCGAGAGTCCATGAAAACCTCAGTGGCCCAAAGGTGATCAGCAAAAACAGATCTAGAGCTTACTTAGAACGCTTAATTATAGGAATGCATGATACTTTGAAAAACTGAAGGGAAAATAAACTCTGGTACAAAATGTTTGAGAGCTATTGATTTATTGTTATTCTAATTTCTCTTACTTGTTCCCCAGAAGATTTCAGCTCTTAGAAACGAAAAAGACATAAAAACAACCATGCTGAGTCAGACTGAAGGACTGTTTAGCCCAGGACATCATCTCCCGAAAACAGCCCTGAGCGGAGGCTGCCTGGGGAAAGGTAAGAACAAGGCAAACATAGCTCACACTTTTTTCAGCTCTGGGGAATCCTGAGTTGCACAGTTGGATGTGGTGGCATTTGGCGTTTTTTCTGCCTAGTAATTTGGGAGTTTCTTTTTCATCAATTTGTCCAGCCTCACCCAGAACTCAACAGACTTTTAGCATCCACAGTATCTTTGCAAGCTTTGGACATGTCTCCTACTGGCTTCATTTGATGTGCCCTAATCCATGAATGTGACGAAAGAGTAAATTTACTTGCTTTTAGAAGTTTCTGACTTTGTAAATGTGCTATATCCCTGCTAAATTGCCTCTTTTGCTGACTGGTGAATACTAGGCTTCTCAGCTGTTGCAAGCAGAGAAGTCATTCCAACCTTTTGAGCATCCTTCTTTGAACCTTTTCCAACTCTAATATATTCTTTCTGAAATGTGGAGGCCATACTGCTTTTTTTCCTATAATTCATATGGGATCCATGTCTGAATTTTTCTCCATGGGAAAAAAAATCCAGATAGTATGCTAAAATAGAATTCTTTCTTATTGGCTTTGCACTTACAATCTTTTTTCTTTTTCCCCTCTTAAGTGTATTGACAGTTTCGAACCTTTTGGTAATAAACAGTTAACGTCACACTGTAGCAGTATAACGAATCTTCAGGGAGCTAGGTTGTACATCCTAAAAGCAGATAAAATAGTCTAGCCCTGAAGGCAACAGACCTTTTCTCAACTATTAATAGAACAGGGGGAAGAGAGGGGAAAGAAGTAAATGGATTAGTAAATTACTTTAAAAAGCATAGGTACTTAGAATTCATAGCTGATGTGCTGATTTAGGAAGTCATGTGAGTGGCATATGAAAAAAGGTAAGAAGTGTTGATAGTGTTACATAGACTAGGATTATTTTTCTGCTTTTGTCACTCCTGTGTGGTTTTTTTCTTTTCCCACCCCACTGTTTCAAAGGCATATCCCTCCAGTGACGCATCAATTTTCTGTCTGCTTGCTGCTTGAGGTTTAGAAATAGCTGAGCTGTTATAAATAGATCACAATCTGCAAGAGACAAAGGGAATGGAAATATTGTAAAAGGTTAGCTGAAAAATTTAGGTGTGGATTGAGATTTTGGATGCCTCTGACAGTGGAAGTACTGAGTTTGAAATGCTTTATTAACCTACAGCGGAGGAACCCGTGCTCCTTGTGCAGCAGTGGGGAACAGCCAGGTGGAATCAGGTGGTGCTTTCGGTCGTGCTGCCAAACAGAGAGTGACGTCCAGCCTTGTCTCTGGGAGTTCACAGCTCAGTGACACAAGTAGAAGGCACCTTGCTGTTCTTCACTGTGAAGTTAAAACATGAAGAGATTACTAAATGTGTATCTACCCTTAAGACATGGGCAACTAAGGAAAAAAATTTAAAAGTAATCACAGAATGTAGAACAGTGCTGTGTGTTTTCACGTCTTTATTTTAAAGTAATGACTGGGTGTTCTACTTTCTAAAAGAAAAGCTGGCCTATGGCTGACTCGGACTCTTGCTGTAATTATTTTATTCTGCCCTGTAAGTCCAGTTTCATTAAGGCCTACTGCTATATACATCACCATCAACTGAAACTACATTCCTAGGAACTCTGTAGGACTGTGTCCCCAACTAATCTTAAGTAACATAAAAGTAACTTTAGTTTCCAAAGTCTGCAATTCTATTTTAACAACTAGATAGTTACATACAAGGATATTTTAGTCTACAATAATGAACAAAGAGTATTCTAAATTGAACACAACGAAATGTATCTAAAAATGGTAGGGGTTTGGGGGACAGTGCTTTGCTCTGGGGTTTTACTTTTATTCTTTGCCTTCTCTCGATCAATAAACCAGGCTACTCTACAGGCTTATCCACTTGTAGCCAGTGTAAATCAGAACGTAAACTTTCAGACCATCGTTTTTCTGGCAATATTTGTGCCCTCTGAGTGGGGAGCAGTCATCAAGTTTGCTCCTTTTTTTCCACTTTGCCTCCAAAGTGCCTTTAGTGAAGTCTCCATTTTCTTCTATCTAAATCTGTTAGAGCGACTGAGAGAGATGTTTCGGTGACTGTGGGTAAAATAAGACATTAAATGGAAGGGACAAACTTTCTCTACGATGTGTTTCTGTTTTGAAGAGAAGCTCCTTCCTGAAAACAGGCTGGATTTCATGGTAGCTATATCCTGGCAACCAGCTTGACATAAGCTATGAGTTCTCAGTCCTTGCCAGATACAGTGTCACACCACGAAAGCAGGACTGGGTCTTTGTTTGAAGTGTGTCCACACTGTCATTGGTTTTAATAGAGGTTTAGGCCAGTACACATTGCAGAATCAGGTTCTTCAAACCTAAATTAACATTCTGTTGGAAACTAAACATATGTTGTTGTTTTTCACTGTCAACAATTTAGTTTCCAGGTTTGGAAAAGAAACATTGCTGGGGAGGAATCCAATGAATTTATTAATGAGCTTAGAAAGTATGGAACTATTAATATCTTCTGAGATGTTGTTTGTCTTATTTTTATCTTCAACTTCAGACTCTGAAATAAACAGATGTTCTGAAGCTTTCCACTGAGAATACTACAGTTATGTTAAGTGCTATCTTAAATACATTCTGATTATCAGGAAGTTGCAGGAAACAGGTGAATAGCCGTGCACAATATTTCATGTACCATTATGTGAAGTCTTTAGCTCACATTGCACTCATAGCCCTAAAAAGAAAACTTCTAAAAGATTTCTTATATGTTGCTAACAATTTTACTATCCAGCTTGAAATCTGAACACAAAAATGGTAACACTATTTTATTCTCCAATATCATCAGAGAATATTAAAGATGGTATTACTGTTCTGTGGCATGACTGACCACATAGGTTACCTGTCCTAAGCACATTTTAAATAGATGAGTGCTTCTGATTTGTTACTCACTGTAACAGAAGTCTTATGGCAATCCTCCTCCTGACACTTAAATACCAAGGTCCGTTGCTCTTTGTAGTGAGGAATATGATCTCAAGAATTTGAGAAGGGCATCTGTAGATTGCTCATTGTTTTCACACTTTGGGGAGCAGAGAACATTGAAATTCACCAAGTAACTGAATTCAATTACCAGTACCACTTGGATGTTGTCATATTAACCAAGAAAATAAGACAGGTTAACAGATCAGTTATGCTGGAGGTCCTGAGATGAAATATGAAATAATAAAAGATCAGTCTGCTTTCAGAGAAAGAGGTTAGGTGGCTTGGCTAACACTGTGACTCCCTTCTCTATGAGAAACGACATTTACTGTGTCTGTTTGCAAGGAGGCAAATTCAGCCCTTGAGACAGATGTGAGGCCTCTGAGGTCAGCTGTTAGCCTGAATTTTGTACAATGTGTCTGTCCCTCAGTCCAAAAGATTGTTTCACTGCTTGTGTCACCAAGATGTTTTCATCAAAAATCACTTTTGCATATACTAAATAAACCAAAACTAAGGCAGGCATTTTTAAGTTTACAAAGCTACATCATAGATGACCTGAATTTAATCAGGGAGATAAGATTATATTACTGTGATTTTTATCTGATTTTAAAAAAAACCCAAACAATTCAGTTAAAAACTGCTTTGAGCCATCACCTTTTTTCTAGCCATATAAATGGTTAGAGCTAGTCCTCGGAGTAAAAGACAAAAATAATGCTGTGTAAAATCAGAAGTAATTTTCTTGAATAGTCTTTCAACATGTAGAATGCTGAACCTCAACTAAAATTAGTTTTGGTCAGGGAATATTTTGCTGTGCAGGGGTGTTGTATTTCCTTTAGAAGCTATTTTCAGAAACCAAGAACTTAAATTCCCATTGACCTCAAGTTGTTGACTAGTAATTAGGAAAACAGGTATATCTCACCCTATATCCTTTATTTATTTTTTTTTTCAGATGTAAAGGACAATGATAGAAAATCATTTCTTGCTTGAATGCCAGTGTGTGCTCAACCCCTTTCTGACAGAATTTGTAGAAGGGAAGAACTGCTCAGTTTGCTGACCCTTGGTCATACATCTGCAGTTATTAAAACATTAGGCTCAGTAGTTTTTTGGTACACTCTGAATACACTGTAGAAGGCATGCATATATATTACTGAAGCCAAGTGTGGATGGAAGGGACCTATCCTGCCAGGACATGGTGGGCAGAGGAGGTGGGTGTATATGTCCTATTTTTAACTATTGTAGTTAAATTAGTTAGCTACTCTATCCACCCTAGTCATTCTGCATTTTTATTTTAACATTCCTATTTTTATTTAGAATAAAATGTGTGTGCATGTGGAGACTAAGTTTTAGAAGTTTGGTCTTCTCTGGGCCAGGACCCCGCTATAAGAGAAGGTCCAAGTAGATCCATCTCAAAGCTCTGGCCAGTTAAGCATCTCTCTCCTGGTGAAGACAGGCCCACGCAGAATTCTTTGCAGGTTCACTGGCTAAGTTGCATAAATTGCCTCTAGTTTCTGCCTGGACTACAGAGTCAGCAGGGCTTTGCACACTCCCCTCTCTGTGGCAGTGGAGCTTATGACAGGATCAAGGTCATCATTTTTTTGCATATCTCCAGTGGCATCAATGTTAGCAGCAGCCCAACGTAAGCAATTTGCTCTGTGGACAGCAAAATGAAGAAGCATGATTCCCTATGGGTTTGTGTATTGTGCTTTTATAATATGTTCCCTTGTCTCTACTGCTTTAAAAACCTCAGCTGTCCCTTCTGCCTTTCATCCAGTTCCCTCCTCGAGTCCCTTCTCTGAGCCTGTTGTTCACCAGTAAGGTAACTGCTGCTCAGGCACCAGCAGTGATTCACTGGCCAAATGGAGCCGGCTGTGGAGTCGGTGCCGAGGGCTGCCCTGTGAGCACACACTCCTGCCTTGCCTTCGGCAGCCACTGATGGTCACACAGCCTTGTAGGAATTTGTATTTGTGAGACTGTCACTGCCTGTGCCTGCAGAGGTTCTTGGACTGAGGAAAGGCTGAGTAATACATAAGCAGGTACCGTGCAAACACAACTCTAATTTTGACAGGAAAGAAAGGCCTATCCCACAGGAAAAAGTACGTAAATGCAGAGTAAACAGAAGTCACAGTAACGCACGGTTTCTGTAATTAGTATTTGCTTTTGCACATTGCTTTGCTTTCACTTTGCTAATGAATGCAATACTTCTAAAAGTGTTAGGTTAAAAATCAGAGGAAGAGAATCCTTTGTTTCCCTGCCAAACCAGACCTACCACTGCAATGGTGCTAGTTGTCTTACCAGCTGTGAATATTTTGTTGTCGATTACCATTAACATTGCTTACAGCTTAGGATGCTTTGCTGATTCACTGTGTAGCTGTTTCTCAGATCCTCTGTTGGGATTTTTCTATTATAGTTGCTTTTAGCCTTTGAAACACTGGGGGAAAGTCACTTAGTTCCTTATAATGACTTGACTTCTGCCCAGATTTATACTGGGATATATACAAACTCCTTGAGGAAGACATTAATGTCATAGTTGCCTTAATGCAGTGCCTCTCCTAGCAAAGGATTGACTTTAAAAAGTAGTTTTGTTCATGTTATGCAAAATGTATTAAAGGTCTGATGGAAATGAAAGCTTTTCTCTTGCCTTCAGTGTACTCTGGGGCAAGTCCTAGCAGCACAGATCTAACCTTCGGTTTATGTTTCTAATCTGATGTAATTTTTTTTTTCTTTCTTTTATTTTTGGCTCAGAGTTAAAAGCTGCTAAAGGACAACAGAACATTTTGTGTCAACTGGAAATTCTTGATTTCAAAATACATTTCGAGCTTATCAATGAAACCAAGAAGTTTTTCTAGACATTAAAACTTACACTCCTAGGAACTGTTTCCATAAGATGGAGCTGACATACATTACCTAAACCATTGCTGGAAAATACAAGAAGCATGGGATGCATACATAATACATAAAACATGCAAGGTATTTTTCCATTAAAGTTTTGTGTGTTGTGCTATATCTGCTTTATTTTTCCTCTAACCTAAGGAACAAGTCACAGAGTCAGCTGACACCAGCTGAGTCCTTTTCAAGCAAAATCTGCTACAGTTAGCAATGTGCAGTTCCCTAACAGGTATTTGTATATAGTTTTGCTTATTTTACTTTTAAAAATAACTGCTCTATTTTTTCAGGTTTTTTGGAGCTTTTCTAGATGTTGAAGTTTTTTTATATGTTTGGTTTTTAGGCAGTGAGGCATTTGTAACTATTCTTGGCAAGCATTCTCACCATTATATATCATAAAGGGTATAGGGCACATAAATTGAAATCTTTATAAAGTAATATATGCATTTAACCAAAGCCCACAGAAACTTTTCTTTCCGTTTCCTGGATAAGTTTAACCCAGGTGTGGGTTTATAGTACAGAGTTGTCTATATGGCATGCATATGTATGAATTACATTTATTTTATAAAGTAATATTTCCAAATATTCTAATAACCTGTAGTCAGGTACATATTTGTTAGTGTTGCTCTATCTATTAGCTAAGAGGAAAAGATTGTTGTTTGATAGTTTCTCCATATATCACATTTTATTGTGATATAGTGATTCAGAGTGATTATTGTGATTCAGAGCTCAATCCAGACATATTTGGGGGAAAAAAAAATCTTGCCATTAATTTCAATGGATTTTACACCGGACTCAGCTTTATTTTCTGTAATGTTTTATACTGGTAACTGTTTTAGTAGAAAACACAGTACTTGAAGTAGCTTACAACTGCGTTGCCTTTTCTTTGAGCACTGCCTTGACTAGAAATATATAGCCCTTTGAGATAAAAATGCATTAGGACGGTTTGCGTGCAGTGCAGCAGTTCCCCCATTTGTTGCTAATCCTCATTTTCACAGCTGAAAGAACGGAGGAAGAACTCTCTGAGCAAGTGTAATAATTCCTAACAGGCTGTAATCCAGATCTTTACACGGAGCCTCCCTGAAAGCAAGGCCCGTTCAGTTCCGCTCACGCTGGAGTAGCGTGTCAGGCTGTGTCAGGCCGCACTGGTCAGTGCTAAGGCTTTTCCAGTGCTCGCCTTATGGTGCTTACCAGTTGGAGGCGGCGGACCCCAGTCTGAGCCACGTGGCCAAACTCAGACTGTGCTTTTCAATTAGATAAAACAGTGGTGATATGGTTTATATATTTATATATATGAAGAAAATGTTGTAAATGACTGCATTGGTCACATTCAACATTCTGGTCATCAGCTGTAATTTCTTGCTCACGTATGTGGTGATGCAACAGTCTGCATAGAAATGTTATGCATTATTTTCTTCCATTGAAACAGCATTTTTTTTTATTAGTTTTTTTTAGGAAATATCTCTGGCACTTCAGAAACACAGTGGAGGGAAGGGGGATGATCAGGGTGTAAGTCCTCAAAGACACAGCTTCAAGAAACAGTAATACAAGCAAAGCTGCAGAAAGATGTCACATTCTTAGCAGGTATGTGTGGGTCCCTGTGTTTGCAATGTTATCAGAGCTTAGGGAAAGACTCCAGTAAATGTAGTCTGTGACTACAAAGATCAGCTTTCCCTCTTCAGTTCACAAACAATGACTGGGAATTATTTGAAATACACGTTCTTCCTAAAAGCATTTTTAGTAACGTGCTGAAAGGTCTCCATCAAGGTTAAATAATTTCAGTTGGACCTGATATCTGGTTTATTGCAGTAATACTTTGTAATAAAAACCCCAGTGTATGAGCTAAGAGTTCTACAAAATTTCATGAGACCTGTGTTCCTGGTTTCCTCAGAGGTGGTTTCTCTTGGCGGTTAATTAATTATGGCAGCATTTTTCAAAGATTAAGAGTCTTGAAAAATCCTTCCAGAGATGGAAGGTAAACAAGCCTTCTCCTGCCCCAGGTCATCTTCCTCCAAAATTCAGCTTTTACTTCCTGTCTCCTTCAGAAGAGGTCTTTATTGTAGGGGTTGGAGAGCTTTTAATTGGATGGTGTCCTGAATGTTACCTCATACAAAGATCACACCCCCATCAGTCTGTGGCAGGGGAAATGACCTTGAGAGAGCAGTGCTTTCCACCGGGACTGGTGTCCCTTTCACTTTGGTGAGCACTCATATTAAATGGGTCAAATGCCTGTGGTGCCACTGTTCGTTTTTGGCTGCTTCACACAAACCTGTGGTTTTCTCTCAATTTTGTCCTTTGGGCAAAATAATGCAATTTTTTTTTCCTCAAGTAAAGGGGGATCCTCCTTCAGCAAAGGGGTGGGGGGGTGTGTACAAAGATGATGATGACAGGAGTAATGCATTTGCCCCAGTTAGCATTGCCAGCAGTCTGGTCACTGTCCTGGGGAGAAATGGGGGATCTGATCGCTTTATTGACTCAGCTTGGCTTATGGCCCAGCCTGAGCTCTGTGTACAGAACACCAGCACTTGAACTTAATCCTCAAACAACATCAGTTCAGGTCTGATAAACACCCCAAATCTCAGGCTGGCCTTTCACTTTCTGTCTTGATTATCCCCCTCCTTTAGCTCAACACCTCTGACCTTTTGATAGTGCAACACGACTCAGCTGTCGCTGGGGCAGTTATCCTCCCTGCCTGTGCTTTTCTGCCTCAGTAATTACTGCACGGGGGTGGGAGTTTATGTTTTTTTAAAAACATTTACATAATTTTATCTGTATCTAGTTCTAGCAACAATGTTACTGACGGGATGATGCCAGTGTCTGGGGAAGGCGGTAGGGTAGTAATTGAATTCCTTATGCTATAATACGTGCTTGGTGCTTCAGAGGAGCAGGAAGCGCTATGAGCTGAGTTGTATGGCTGCTTGGGGCCCAGGACCGCTCCCCAAAATGTTTTTAAACCAAACGCCCATCCCGTAGCTCGGCATCTGCCATCCGCAGCCTCAACAGAGTAGCATCTAAGAGAGCTCGCTCTCCCTTGCCGGCAGACGCTGGCAGCCCTCCGGTCTGGGACTGACCGGGGCGCCCCGGGGGGCGCGGAGGCGGCGCCGGGCGGGCGGGTGCGCGGCTTCGTCGTCCCCCCCCCCGCGGCGGGGGGCGGCTCCGTCCCTCCCCGCAGCGCCCCTGCGCGGCGGCGGCGCGGCGCGGCCCGGCCTGGGGGGGGCGGGCGAGGGTGCGCGGAGCCGCCGCCCGCAGCAGCCGCGGCGGCAGGAGGCGGCGGCGGCGGGAGGGGGCTGCGATGCTCCCGGCTGAGCGCCCCCCCGGAGCCGCCCCCGGGCGAGGTGAGTCAGCGCGGCCCCGCGACGCGCGGGGGCCGGGCCGGCAGCCAGCCCCGCGGCAGGCCGCCCCTGCCCGCGCCCCGCGGGGTGACGGCAGCGGGCGGGCCCGGCCGTGGGCCGGCGGGTACCGACCCGGGCGGGGGTCGCTGCGGGCCGCGGCGAGGGGCTGCCGGCGGGCGAGGCGACCGGCAGGCCGGCTGTGGCGCACCTCGCGGCTGCCGGTGGGGCCGTTTCCTCCCGCTCCGGATCTCTGACCCGGCTCCGGCTCCTTCCCCACCGGCCGCGACGGGCCTTGTCTCCGCAGCCGCCCAGGATGCTGCCGTTGGGCCCTTGCCTCAGCCTTTTCCTTTCCTGCTTAACCGCAGCTCGGCGCCGCTTTTCCCTCGGACGCGGTTCCTGCCGGGGCCGATCAGCTGCTCCTCAGCTGAGCCGGGTGGTCGCCTGTGCGCTCGCGTCGCTGTGGCAGAGGTCCCCTGACGTTAGTTGTGGCTGAGTGATGACCTCGTTAGGATGCCGGCCCGTCTCTAGAAGCAGCGCACTGTCTGAGGCATAACCACTACCCGTGAGACCCAGCCATCCAACGCCAAACTCCTCGTACCCTCCCGTGTCGCCACCCCTGATGGTGTTGGGGTGCCTGAAGATGGCTGCTGGCTGGCCCTGTCCCATGGGAACTCCCTCACAGGCATCCCCAGCTTGTCCCTGCTGCCAGAACCCAGATGTGGCATGACGTGTGGCTGTTGCTCGGTTTCTGAGCCCTCAAACCCTTAGAATAGGATGATTTTTAGTAAGCAGGCTGTTGGTTACTCCTCTGTTTATTACAACTAGCATAGGATTAGTTATTTAAGAAATCGGTGCTGGAGGTACCATAGGTGTTGCCCATGCCAGTTCTATCATGTTAGATGGAGTTTAAAACCCATGTTTGGTCAGCAGCACTAAAGTTTTAACAGCAGGCTCTTCAAATGCTGTGTTAATGAAAAACACAGTGTTGAAGAGCAGTGAAAGTGGAGTTTAAGGTAGAGTGACTGTCTGAATGTTGACACTGAAGTATTTCAGTAAAAACTCACCCAAAACATTAGTATGTTTCTAAGATACATACTACATACATGCCCACTGTAATTCAGTAAAGGAAAAAGATTGTAAAATGCTGGTTTTCTAGCTTGGTTAGTTGATTTGTTTCTCTGGATATAAATAGTGGACAGAATCAACATTTGCTTTATTTTTTGTATTTTCTGAAGACCTTCTGGGAAAGAGGGGAAAAAACAAAACATTCCTCTTCTGAAGGATGTTGCTGTGATAAACCCAGTGAAAATCCTGAGCAGGTTTTATAAAAATAAAGAAAATAATTCAAACAGGTGGAGTGAGAGAATAAGAGCAAGAGCTGATGACTGGAGGAAGTTGATGTGATTAGTGCCAGGGCACAACTTAAACACAACTTAAAGTTCATATTAATCTCCAGCCACAGCACAACGGGCCCGAGTTTACACTGCAGTGCAGGAGAGCGTGATCTGCTGGTGAGATCCAGCCACTGTCCCCGAGTTCGGGTGTTACCTGGCACTCTGGCTTGAGACAGAGCCTTGCTCCAGCCGCTGCCCAGCCCAGGGTGCAGCTGGGGGGGTCTGTGTCCTTCCCCAGTGCCAGAGGGGGCAGTGACTGCCAGGTGCTGCCACTCTGACTCAGGGCACTTGCATGGTCCCTAGTTGACAAGAAGTTTGTTATTTGTCATCCTTACTGAAGTGTAAACCTTGGCAGTATGGGTATGTGGTTGGTAAATTAAAAGTTGGTTCAAAAATTGGAGTCTACTAGGACATCTGAAGTGGCATGTATTAAACAGAAAGCTTGATTGGAAAGCAGTCCTAAGATGTGACTGTAACATTTTTTCTTTAACAGATGAGGATCTGGTTGTGTTCTTGCCTTTAATGTTAATACTAGCGCTATTTTTATCAACTTAGCACCTTCAGACCTATTATAAAGTGCATTAAACCTCTTACAAACCCGATCTTGCCATACTCCAGACATACTATAGTCTCTCAATCTATTTGGCTAAATGTATCAAAGTGTGTGGGGGTTTTATATGCGTATTAGGAAACAGAAAAGCCTATAGACCAACATACTAAGTGTGTGCATGGGAAACATCACAAAACAAAGCAGTTTTAAGAGTTAGGTGATTCAGAACAAAGTAGTTTATAGAAGCCCTGGTAATGGTTGTTAATGTTACAACATCTTGCTTCTGACTTGAAACAAATACATTTCCCAGTGCTGATTTAATCAAGAAATGTGATTTATTCTTGATTTTATAAGTTCTAAGGACCCCGGGCTGGAGCCTTGAGAGAGCAGGGGGGTGGTCATGTGGGCAGGTGGGTCAGCCTGGTTGGTCTACCTGGCCTGGCAGGAGACAGCCCCTTTGAGGGCTCCGTATGGAGGTTGGCCTGCCTGGTATAGGTTTGGGAATGTGATGCAAAAGTAAATGAAGTCTGCGCACACCTCTGTCATGATGTAAGTTGTTTGCATAACATTCTCCTCCTCCTTGGCAGGGATAAAGCTGGCAGCACCAGGCTGTTCCTTAGGGGCGAAACTTGCTTGGAAATGGAAAGCATGGTCTATTATTCATGTTTATTGCTGTGATGCCTTGTGGGCTGCTGGGTGCAGGGCTTGATTCTGAGAGGTGCTGCACAGATACTGTAGCAGAACCTCTTTGATCCAAAGGTTGTGAAGTTTATATCAGCACGAGAAAGGGGCTGGGGAGGAGGTAGTGTGCATGAGCAGTAGGATGGGTGTGCTCGTCGTGGCAGTTTTGCCAGCCGGGGCATGAGTGAGGTGAGCTTTCTTTGGAACATGTCTAGTTTTTAAGTCTGCTTCTCTAGCACAGACCTGTTCTCAATCAAACAAACCTTTAGTGACTTAAAGGTTTATTCAAGAAACATGTTTTCTGTTAGCAGATTTTTAAATGACCATACGAAAACTTCATGGTGAGTTTCATACGTCTGGAGCAAAGTCAGTTTGCCGGTCTGAAAGGGGTGAAATAAGCTGTGATGTCATGTTGGCTTGCTTTGATTTAACCACTCTACAAACAGCGAGCCAGTCTGCTCTGTTCTTGGAGCTGCTTATGTCTTGAATGAAGGATTCCTGTTTTGAAATTGTACTCTTGGCTTATGTTTTATGAGACGGTATAGATACAAATCTTCAACATAGTTTTTGCTAGGTATTTAAGGGGCAAAGCTACTCTTGAGCGTTTGTACTGTCTTCCGTCCTGTGGGTTTTTTTGGTGGCTTTTTTTATGTTCTATCTACATCCAGACTCTGAGTTGTAGGCTTTGCTTTGTCAGTCTTAATTATACGTTAATTCTCAAAGCCTAGTGAATGGAATATTTATGCTGAATTAAGTTTCATTTAAAAATGGCAGTGTTCCTTCATCCCAAATCTAACTTTCTGGTGTTTGGTCTGCAAATGAAGTTTTAATGCCTTGTGCTCTAAGTGCCATGGTAGCTTCCCTAAGAAGCTTAGGGATTTGCCATCCCAGTCTGATCTGTTGAGAGATGCTTTTTCTTTTTTTTTCTTTTTTTATTTTTTTACCCCTGAGACACAGTGCAGAGCAGGTGTTTGGGATTTGGGGTTTTTTCCAAGATTCTGGGAAGAGTGACTCCAAGAGGAGAGCTGGAGTTTTAGTATACTACATAATTTTCTGTTGTTTTATAGAGCATATCTTGTAATGTCAGGTTGTCTTGAATAGATCAGCTTTTTATCCTTTCTGATCTTGAAATCCTCTTAATTATCAGGAGAGCCAGGGTAAGTGAGGATCGATTTAAGAAATAAAAAAGACAATGCCAAGAAGATACTTAACTAAATGCAGAATACCCATATCTGCCTCTTTCCACCTGCTTGCCAAAGAGCCTCGTTACAGTCCTTAAAACAATCATCGCATTGTCACCACTGAACTCCTTGGGACAAACGGTTTTTCCTCTGTTCCTTGGATAGTTTCTCAAAGGTGCAAGTCTGCAGGAAGGTCACTGTGGCTGTTTGCGGAAGGTGACTGGGTAGAAGACACGTCATGCATAGCTGTAAAGGTTTGAAAGTTGATTTAGACTTGCTGGAGCTGTAAACCAGGCAGCAGCAATCTGCAGCAGCAAACTTAGGGACGCTAGTTACATACCTTAAAGTCTGCGCAAAGCTTGAAGAAGGACTACTCTTGTGGTTAACACGTGTATTCTTTATACCTGAAAAAAAAAAAAGCACATGCAGTTGTGGCTAAACAGTCTTAGAGCATGAGCGATCTTGCAGAGCAATCCCCAATCTGAGAAAGCAGAGTTGGCCGCAAGCTTCCTGTGCAGCTGTGAGCAAGGGACTTGTGCTCCTGCGTGTCTACGATAGCATCATGGCTTGGGGGGCAGCTCAGATTTTAACGGAGTCTTTGTCCATGGCAGCCATGTCAAGGGGTGATGGGATGGTGAGGAAACAAAGCCTCTGTTCCCTGCTCTGAGTTCTGTTCTGGCTGGGAAACATAAACCTGTGGGAAGACAAAAGCTTGTTTGTCTGCCAGAGGATGAAGGTGCTTTCTTGTGACACAGATCTGCTGTGCTGCCCGCTTGCTACGCCTCTTCCCTCTCCCTTTGTGGGGCTTTCTCAGGATCTCAGCAGAAGTTTCCAGTTTGACTGTTAGGGCTTTATTTTCTGTGTCTGTGCCAGCTCACCTCAGTATAGGGGAGACAGCTTCAAAAGTGCTACTCCTGGTTTTCAGAGCGACGTTACCGCTCTGGAACCTTGCTGGTGTCCCTTGCCCTGGCTGCACAGGTGGTACTCAGCAAGCCTCTACCAAAGTTTGGTGCTCCATTCTGCCTCACACAACTTAAATTTTGTCTTCACACCAAACCTTTCTTCCTCATTCCTATTCTCTGTTCTTTGTTTTAAGCTTGTCAGTAGGGCTGTCTTCTATCCTCCTGCTGGCTTGTGCCAGGAAAAGGTTTTGCACAGTGAAGATACAGTGTTTGAAGGCTGTGGTTAAAATAGCCAGTAGATAACTAGTCTCTTCTCACTTACAGTTATGTCAGTTTTCCATCTGTTTGAATTGCTGCACATTCAAGCCCTGACTGGCATGTTTTGTGGTTGGGTTTTTTTTTGAGAGTAGAAGGAAAACCCCATAGATTATTAAGGTTTTTGGCGTATTTTTTCAGTAACAATACCACTTTGTTGGTTTTCTCTTTTCTAGTCAGTTATTTTTAGAATTTAAAAATTCGCTAAATAAAATCACTTTCAAAAACCTGACTCTTAAACAAACTAGTGATCAAAACATTAAAGAATGCCATATGGCTCCTAGCAGTCTTGATGCTGTTACATTTATGAAGAGTATATTCTGTGTTTTATTAATAATATTCAATGAAACACACTAAGGGTGGGAAAATATTTACAGAAACGATTATGAAGTATACTTTTCATAGCATTCTTACCCAAGATGTTCTAGTCAAATACTAGAAGTGGATCTTTTGGATTAATCAGTGCACGCAATGGCTTAGAAGAAGATGGATGCTGGTGCAGATATAATTTATGGGGGACAGTGAGGGAAGAAGATGCAGCAACTAAAGTGTTTAAAGATTAACAGTACAAAAATTTTAGATATACCCACTATTAATACAATGTACAAATTAAAGTCCCATTCATTCCAGTAGGAAAAGGAAACTGAATAAAAAAGATCAAATACTAATTGCTCTTAAAGCCTTCAGTATAATTTATATGAAATCAGATGGTTCAGGTATATGGCTGTATTGTTTCAATCAGGTTAATTTCAATTTATGTTTGCAAAGAAGCTGTCCTAATATCAAAGTGGCTAAAATGTGAGTTCTATCTTGTTATGTCGTGGGGACAGGGGAGGAAATTTATTATTCAAAATTAAATACTGTAAAGCTATGATATAGCTAGTGAGCAAGCTGCTGTAAACAGATGAGCATGCACTGATTTTGGTAGGACACAGGAACAACACTGAAACCTTAGTTATGTCCTCTTCACATAAAGGGCGCCCTGCACAAGTTCTTTAGTCTTTGTTGTCTAAGCAAGGCAGGGCATGAAGAAAATAAAAGCACAGATGATGACTGATTTAACTTACTCATTAGAAGGACTTGTTTTATGGGTATAGAAGCCAAAAATGAGCAAAGATAGGAACAAAAAAACCACCCAGTCCTTCCAGCTGTCAGGTGGAAGTAGATGAGTGAACTGCCAATTGGAGGAGATAACTAGACTGCTGCTGGGTTTTGGTTCATTTTGATGGTAGCAGGTAAGAGTAAGAAAATGTTTTCACATTTGACTGGTCTAACCACTTAATGAGTACTTGTAATCTTTTCACACTTGAAATACTTTTTTTTTTTTTAATCTGATTTGTCTCTGAAGAAACTGAAGAAAAAGCAGCCTGTGTGTATGTGCTGGTGTCATTTCAATTGGCTTCTGACCTTGAGTACATGGGTATTTAGGAGTCCAAGATTTTTATGCAACCTTTTCTCCCTAACTAAAAGCAGAGATCCTCCCAGATATTATCCCATAGGAGTCTTTCTAAAATGAAAAACACACACAAACCTCCTGAGTGTTTGGCATTTTAATGATGATATTTTTAGATTTGTCTGTCACTGAACTGTATAAGATTCAGATTATTTTAATGGACTGTTGTTTTTAGAAGTATCCGTGGCTTGTTCTGTCAGCTGTTATGTGTATGTTGAATCAGTAAGAAACAATTTAACATACTTGTGAACATTAGAGTCTCTTTTCTTTTATTAGCCTTGCATCAGCTTGCAAATCCACTGTCACTATTTAAATGAATTCTGAATTAAAATTAATTTGTTTAAAGGCACTGGCTAGATGAATGCATGACTAATTTTAAGGGGGTGATCCTGTGCTTTCAGTTGGGTTTTTTTGAAAGACTATGATTTCACTGGGGGAATGAAGTTCAGGCCTGCAAAAATACATTTCACATTCTTTGAGAATATATTCCTGATCCTAAATTGAATGCTCTTAACGAAATTCAGGTTCTTCTAGCGTAAAACGCTCTTTTCAAATATCAGTCCTTGAAAAGGTTCCTGGGGATAGTAACACAAATGCCAACAGCAATGACAGGGGCGTCAAAGCTGAAATACATTAAATGTTCAACTTTCTCATAATGAACATGAGCTAGGTTAAATTTACAGATATTAATATAGCAAAAAATATATTGCTTAATACAATGACTTTGAGCTGGTAGCCTGCTGGTAGAGCTCTTTTTTATGCCTTGAAGGGAAAGCTGCTGTTAGTGAGCTGAGCTTATTAGAAGGGTTTCTTGGTTTTAAATGTGAAAGCTGGTTGGTCAAACCAAAGTCTAAGTAGTGGTAAATTTATTTTTGTGTTGCTTGTCAGTTTTGCAGTCTTGTACAAAGGATAAGAATGGGCAGTTGCTTAGAAAATCACGTTTCAAGAGGAGATTGATGAATCTTTTGAAGGCCATTGTGAGGCTTCATATAATTTGTTTTGATAATTAAAAAACGCTGTGTATATGTATGTGGCTGCATTATTTAATTATGAAGTCATGGCTGTCCTTTGGTATAGTAGAGAGTGCTTGAAATAAAGCAGTTAGCCTTGGGGGAGAAGAGGCAACTTGAAAGAAAAGATTTAGAAATGCTAGCGCTTAATTGCCACAGGAACTTTGAATCTATAAATTATTCTCTGTCCTAATCATGAAAGATGTTTTTATCGCACAATTTAAAGCCGCTCTTGGGAGAACTTCACAGAATTGGTCATAAAACACATTTTTATTGATGCTACCATGTAACACTCTAGACAGATGGCCTTCCCCACACCGATACTGTATTTATTGCTCAGGGATGTCAATTACAAAGAAAGAAGCTGTCTGTGTTCTTGATGACTGGCATTGCAACACAGGTCTCTTCCCCTGTGGTACCTTAACCATGTTACATTTTGTTTGCTTGCAGGGTAGACCTGGTTCCTTGAGAGCTCACTGGCTACTGGATGCTTGTGGTAAACCATGGCAGCTGATGATAAGGTTGCCATTTTAACCGATGATGAAGAAGACCAGAAAAGAAAGTATGTGCTTGCTGATCCTTTCAACGGCATTGCCAAGGATCAAGACTTGCCACCCCAGAATGAATCCCCTTCAACGGAGACAACCACTGTCCCAGATGAAGAGCTGGATTGGTTAGAAAAGCACTGCGTCAAAATAAACAATGATCTTCTGATCTCAAAGGTCTTTTATTTTTTCTTCTATTCCGCATATGGCTCACTCTATCCCTTGCTGCCTGTGTATTACAAGCAGCTGGGTATGACACCCAGCCAGAGTGGACTTCTGGTAGGCATCAGGTATTTTATTGAGTTCTGCAGTGCTCCCTTCTGGGGAGTTGTGGCAGATCGCTTCAAGAAAGGGAAGATCGTTCTCCTCTTTTCGCTTTTATGCTGGGTTTTATTTAACCTGGGGATTGGATTTGTTAGACCAGCCACCTTAAGATGCGTACCAAAGGGCCTTCCCCCAGCACATCCCACCAATGCAAGCAGCCTTTTAACAACAGCTTTGCAAAATGCCTCCATGGCTTCACTGCTAACCACAGTGAGTACTGCATCCCTGAAAGTTCGTGGGAAGAGAGACCTACTCACTTCCAGTCCAGTCAGTTTGGAAACAACAGGGACAGCTAATCCTGAAGTAACATTCCTGTTACCTACACAGAGCAATGATGTGGACTTTGTCTTGGAAAACAGTACCCACTTTATGTTGAAAAACACCACCTCTAGCCCAGTCTCACCAGGGAACATGACTCCAAGTACCACCCCAGCTGCCATCACCGCAAAGCCGATGCCTCCTGACCAAGCTGTACTCGTTTATGATCAACAAGAAGTAGAAGCCATCTTCCTGCTCATTCTGCTGGTTGTCATAATAGGAGAATTTTTCAGTGCTTCCTCTGTTACTATTGTGGACACCGTAACCCTGCAGTACCTTGGCAAACACAGGGACCGGTATGGATTGCAACGTATGTGGGGGTCTCTGGGCTGGGGGCTGGCCATGCTCTCCGTGGGAATTGGCATTGACTATACCCATACAGAAGTTGTCATTGAAGGTCAAGGATGTAAAGCTCCTGAGTACAAGAACTACAGGATAGTTTTCATCGTTTTTGGTGTTCTGATGACAATGGCATTAATTGTGGCCACCCAGTTTCGATTTCATTACGCGCACTTCAAGCAAGAGGAAGATAAGAGAAAAGAGGTGGAAATCTCCCAGGTTGACAGAAATGCCTCCAATGAGTCCTCTGATAACACTCCTACCAGTATGAGCCAGTCACAGTCTTTCAGTTTGTGGGACCTAATAAAACTGCTGTGTAGTATCCAGTACGGCTCAGTGCTCTTCGTGGCATGGTTCATGGGGTTTGGATATGGTTTTGTGTTCACCTTTCTCTACTGGCACTTGGAAGACCTGAATGGCACCACGACTCTCTTTGGAGTTTGTTCTGTGCTCAGTCACGTCTCTGAGCTGACTGCCTACTTCTTCAGCCACAAACTGATTGAATTGGTTGGTCATATCAGGTACGATGTGAGTGATCATTAGAGAGCTATACAAAAAAATGTAGAATTTCAGGCTTAGTCTTGTTTAACAAAGCGAAATCCCAGCTAAAATTCCAGGTCCTGCTGAGTTACATAGTTTGCCTGATGGGGTTTATTACTTTTATTTTAAGAGTTGAAAATGCTCTGAAATGCTTCCTTTGCATTTCAGTTGCATAGTACGTCCATTATGCCTGGCAGCGTAATCTTTTGCAGACAGTTCCAGAAGACATTCTAGTTCCTACTGATGCAAAGCTCTGTTAGAGCTCTTTATAAATCACCACCCACTAAAGGATTGTCTGTTTTGACATAGAAATACCATTAATTTTGCAATTTTTTTTTCCTGTGGGTAGCAACGTTCCGGAAACCTCCAGCTTTAGCCTGCTGCTCTGTGCAGGACAGGTCTTTGCCCCCACAGTAGCCTGGAAAGGTGTCACTTGCACACTGCGAGGGGGGAGGAGGAGGAGGAGGAGATGAAGCAGTGAGGTGAGCAGCTCCTGTGCACATGCCCTCGTAATCAGACTCTGGGTGTTGGCAGAATGAGGTTGCAGCCCAGCAGTGTCACTTACCAGTTCCGTTCCCTGCTCCCTTCCTTTAGTTGCGACTGCGTGTGTTAGAGCCGAAGGGAGATGGCTGTGCAGGGCTGCTGTAGTTTGTGCTTTAAGTGGAACAGAGTCCTTCCAGCCTGTTAGTGAATGCCCTTTTCCTCTAAATTCACAATTGACTGAATTTCTGTATATTCCAGATCCCTTCCCTATTTTTTAAAAGGTAGGGGGCAAGTTGGGGGGGATCAGAGTTAATGAAGTTGTAACAGTTGGGTGGTTTTTTATATTTACTCAGGTAGTAAGGGCATGATGTTGTTAGCGTCATGCCTTTCCCAACTGCCCTGCTTATAATCATACAGTCGTTGAGATACAAATATTTTTAAGCTGTCTACACTGTTCTGTTTGTATATTCTGTTCTGTGGTTTGGCTCTTTGGGTTTTTGTTTTGTTTTTATTGGCATGAATTTTTTGATTCATTTGACCTCTACTAAAAATGTTTGAGATATTTAGTATCATAATTTGAGAGATTACCTAAAAGACAGTGTTGGGGTTTTTTCTTCCCTTAAATTGAGGAAGTTTCCTTTACTTTGAGTTAGTTTTTTAATCTCTGAATTTGACAATAATTAGTATGAGAAAATATGACACCTTGCATGCAAAGAATGGAGGAAGGATTTGATGATGGAGGAGTGGTGAGAACAGATCACAGTCTTGATAGCTAAAGATAGCTTTGGTATGCTCTTTCAGTGTGCATTGTTACAGTACAGAATTCAGGCTTAGGCTTCAAATACAGAAAGAATGGAAAACAAAAGAATTGTGAATAAGATGAAGCAGAGGGGTATCAGCAACTCCTCTAAAAGAAAAGATGATGTACAGGATTAACTGCTTTCCTGGTTTTTTTTCCTTTGCACTGTTAAGCCTATGAAGCCAAAATTGGATCAAGATTAAGTTGTTAAAACACCAGCTCCTGTTTGCAGTGAAACAACGTTCTTTATACCTACACCTGGGAAATGGGCATTAGTCATACTTTAATGTTATCTAATGCTTGCTTGTATTTAGTCATCCCAGTTTACGAGATGTCTCCTGGTGGTCTGCTGCCTTGTGCTTTTTGAACTCTGTCTAATGTAGGGTTTGTTCAAGAGGAGGCAATTTTTTTTTTTAAGGGGGAATTATATATATCTTAATATACCTATTAAATATTATAAATATATTTTTAGAAACATAGTATGAGTATACTTGTAAATCTTTTTTTTTTTCTTTAAAGAGGAATGAGTATGTATGCTGCCTTACAGTACAGACATTCGTTCTCCCATTGATAGGAACCAATAACCTCCAACTATATATCTTTCTTGGCACTGTCTTAGTCAGAAGCATTTGGGATATTTGTTTGTTTGGTAAGCAAGGAATTCTGAGCTGCTATTAACATTCTGGCATAAAAGCAGGTCTGTGTTCATGGGAATTCTGGTGTAAGGTCTTGTATGATGTAAGAAAGAAGTACCTCTTAACTCACAGGTTATTCCACAGTTACAGGGAAGGTGACTTGATGTCTTTTTTTTGGTAAGATGACCTCAGTGCTGAGGTTGTCCCACCTTTCATTGACTTCTTTCTGTCACTAATGTGTTGGGTTTTTTTAAAAGAGTAGTTGCAGTCATTCTTCTGAGTTGCAGGCAGTCTTTGGGCAGTATTTATCTGGACATTATCATTCAATTTACCCTGTCCATCCGCCTCCCCCAGTTCTTTGAAGACAGGCATGAGAACCAGGATTGCGTGCGCTGTAGCAGTACCGGGAAAGGACACTATTAACTGTCCTTTGTAGGACTACAAGAAACAAGTGTTAGAAGGGCATTTTCTGTCTCGCCTCCTCCAGCCATCTTCCAAGAGGTGACAGTAGATTTTCATTTAAAAATAAAGAGTTAAAAAGAAATAAGTCATCAAAAAATGTGGTGAAGGCCACAAGTTCTTTGAGAGGATGTTGTTATGGAAAAGCCTGCAAAACTGGCTGTCAAATATTTAGACACCATTGTTGGATGGTATCCTGTGTAGAAGGACTCATAGCTGCCGTTGACTTTAGGAAGATGATGTTAATCTTTGAAAATAACCTCCTACTTGAGGTTAAGCTTGAATGTGTTTGTCTGACCATAATTCCAGCATGTGAGTTTTTATAGGAAGCAGAGACTGGTAGGCATGGCTGTAAACAGCTTAGTCTCCTTATCATAAATAAGGTTCAGTGCTTTAAATGTTTCACCTGTGAATTGAACACGGTGTCTCTGTGGATACTTCACATGGGGCTCGTCAGGAACATGTTTACATTATCCGTTTTGGTCTGATAAAGAACTTGAGTGATTATTATAAATACATTTTTGAAAACACTCTGTAAATACACAAAAGTTCTCATGTGATGCTCCCCTTCAAAAGTAGAATTATAGAAACCTTCATGAACTGTAATTTACCTAAACCAGTACATACTCTAACCAATTAAAAGGTGTAACCTGATGAAATCACTGCTCTTAAACTCTGAATCCAAATCAGAGTAATGTGGTAGAAAAGCACAGGTAGCCAGGTGTGTTAGTGATGATGGGAAAACTGAAGCAGGAGATGATCACTTCACATCTCTGGTCTGGCTGTGGTATGGCAGAGCTGAGGTGGGAGGAATGTTCCTGGTGAGCAGGCAAAGGTTTTACTAAACAAAAATTAAACTGTGCTGGCAAGAGCTGATCCTAAACAGAGAGCTGGGTTCATCTGTACTGCTCATCAGGCAAAAGAAGTATGTGGTATACTCATTGTATCCCTGAGTGCCCATCACCTTGGGGTTTAGTAGTGGGGACCAAAGAAGGGAGCCTACAGACCTTGGATGTTTGCTTGCCTTTGGTGGGAAATGTGTCACGAATCAGAAACACGCTTGAGAACTGTGATTGTTTGTAAGAGTTACAGTAAGTTGTGGCTACAAAAGGAACACGATTCCTTCTTTGGACCAGAAGACATTAATTGAAGGGAGAGATGAAATTTTTGATGTGTGGTGCACAGAGCAAGTTTGTTTTCTTTATTGCATATTACTGAACTTTTTCATGGCTTCCCATGTTTTCTTCAACAAATGCTTGGGCTTGTGATGCCTAACACAGCTTAAGCCAGCTGTTCATGGACCTTACTGTATCTGCAGGCAATACAGCTTGGTCTGGTATGTGGTTCAGGGTGAGGGAGGGAGGCAATTTCCTGCAAGCTTATCCAGCTTGCCGAAAGTAAAATATGTTGTTTCTGTAAATCCACGTTGTTTTGAAATGCATGAACCTGTCTTGATAATTTTGAATAGTTTTTAATATCACTCACATGATGAAAAGTACAGTACTGGCATTTTAGCTGTCAACATGTCTATTTGGAGACCTCAAATGTTAACAAGGTGCTGCATTTTTAGGGTTGAATCTCACTCTACATTTTTCAGTGGCTGTGTACCATTTAATTAAATCTTTGTGTGCTTTTGTAAAATAACTTAAAAAGCAGCACAGAGAATAATAAGCCCTTTCACAGTGCCTGTGCTTACACCTTAATTATCAATTATTGCATTTATTTCATGTGTGCCAAACCAAGGGTCAATCAAGAAGCCATGTTTGGACAATAGATAATTCTTGTCCCTGAAAAAACCTTTAAAGGCTGCAAAAGCATATTTTCTCAAGCTAAAAGCATGTTTTCAATTTGGTCTTTGTTTCCTAAGATCCATCTAAAAATAAGAGAAAGATGGCTGGATGAATAAGCAGCCCAGAGGTGAGCTAAACTAAATCTGTAGGGAAGGGAAAAGGCATCAGGATCGCTGTGCAGTGGGAAATGCAGTGCACAAATAGTCTTTGTGCTTCATTGCTTAAAAACTGTTATAAGAGCTTTTTTTTTCCCTCTTCGTTCTGAGATGCAGCATCTGCTGCTTTTCAACAGGATGGTTAAGTTTTATCCCGAGGCATGTTGTTATGAACCATATTGCTTCTGTGGGATGTGTTTTTAGAGTAGTTCTGAGCAGTTTGCAGATACTAGAACTATAAACTTGTATTAATTGGAGTAGAACTAATTCATCTGATACAAACCAGCTTTGGATTAAAATGGAAGAACGAATATCTGAATGATTAGAAAACAAAATGGTTTGGAAGGGATGTTGCATGTGCTTAGAAATAGTCTCTAAAACGCAGTCCTGTGTAGAGCTACAGAGCATTATTAAAAGCTCAGTGGGTCTGCTGTCCCATTCAATTTTTTTTTTTTTTCCCAGTAGGATTTTGAAGAGATATTTAAGTCTAGCCTTGGTTTTAATATGTGCTTGGAGTGGGCAAAAGGAGAGTGTATATTTGGGTGTAGGATTTAAAACTACTTTGTGTTGAGTGAATACTGCCAAACAGTTTGTACACGTGCAAGTGATTCCTGAAGCAGTAAGACCTATTAGAGCATACCAAAAAAGGCAAGTGCAAACTATCCTGACTTCCCTTTTCCTTTCTTCCCTTAGAGTGCTTTATATTGGTCTTGCCTGCAATACAGCTCGATATATCTACATCTCGTATCTGGAAAATGCCTGGACCGTTCTCCCGATGGAGGTACTCCAAGGTAAGGCAGCGCGGTAATGCCCTTCCAGGGTACGATCAGGTGCTTGCATTTCTCTGGCTTGCACAGGAACTGTGATTAACTATAAAAATCTGGTGTTTCTCTAATTTTTTGACCATAAATATCTCAGAAGACCTAGGTTCATAAAAGATCACTGTTTATCTTGGGAAATACTTGACGTCAAAAGGGTGGGTTTGCAGTTGATTGTGCACAGTTCTCTGTTTATTCAAACAGAACAGTGTGAGAGCAACACACCCTTTAACTAAACAAAGACACAGAAGCCAGGACCCGGTACACACCTACCTCAAATCCTGTTTAGCGTAAATGTGAACTTCATTACACTGAAAAGGACATGGTTCTTGAAAGGATGCTGTAAGGGAAACAAAAAACCAAACCACCACCATAGTCTGGGTCATTCTGTCTGTTAAAGGATTTTGTAGTTTTTGAGTGGTATTGTTCAGTTGGTAGCTTTAGAATATAGAGTTTTCTTTTTTAATAGAGAAGAATTTCTTTCAATAGGTTTGTCTCTGATAATAGACCTTCTTTGAGATACTTGCCCTTTTAATTAATTTAATTAGAAGGATAGAGCTGTGGTCTATGAAAAGTAATTTGAACCCTGTTTTCCAAGTCAGGCTGTCAAAGAGGTCTGTAAGACCTTCATTGCAAGGTTGAAATATAAATTGTCCTAATGTAGATTTTACAGCATCTTTTGTGTCTTTCTAGTCGGTACCACTGCTCAAAACCAGGAAAAATGTAAATTTTGGTACTTTCCATTTCTTCAGTATTTAAGCATTTGGATTTGTAACCTTGCAAGACAATGGTTAATGTAAATGCAGAAAATGTTTTCCCTGCCTTTAAAAATAATTGTACCATCTTGGTTAAAGCCAGTATTTTGACTTTATACAATACTACTTAGAAAATTTTCCACAGATTATGCTTAGAAGTTTTATTCTTCTACATGCAACAAAATTTGGATTTGCTGTACCCTTTTCTACTATATTTACATAAACCTTTGTAAGGCAGATTTTTAACTTGAGTTATAAAATGGCATTGGAGAGCACTGTGTTGATCTCTACATGCACACAGAAAGTAGAAATCTGTGTGTGTCCTGGCCCCTCCCTGTTAACAAAAGTAGTTTATTGTATTAAAACTGCCACAGCAGTATGCTTCTGGATTTTGTTGGTATAAAACCCTGAACTACAGCTATTGAATTGATACTTCACTGTGCATACCAAATCTTAAAATAAGAAAATGGTACAAAGAACCTTAAGAATGCAGGTGTGTCATACTCCTGCCTGCTTCAACACCTAGGGGTGTTTAAGCTTTGGATATTGCCTTTTAGGTAATCCTGTTTGAAAGGTACTCCAGCTCAAAATCCAGGTAAAAAACCAACAATACAGCAGTAAGTTTGTGCCCAGAAGCATCCTAGAGTCACAGCTGAGAAAGAAGCTTCTTTTACTTCGGACGTTGTTCTCTGCTGAAATTTCAGTATGAATTGCTTACTACGTGGGTTTATAGCAAAGTTGCAAGGAAGCTGCTTTTGTGGGGTTTTTTGGGTGGTATAATCTTGAGTAATTAATACTTAAAGAAAAGACAAAGGACCTTCAAAATAATACTTTCTCATCGGTCTGCTTGCCAGACTTCTGTATGTCTAGCCACTGCTGAGGCACACACGCTTGGGTTGATCTTACTATTTGCAGTTCGTTATAGTCAGCAAATGGGAAAGGTAAAGACAAACCAAAACCCCTCACGTACTGTCAGTCACCCCCAAAGCCTCTGTGTGCACTTCTCAGCCTACATCTAACGTGGTTTAGTAGTACTCATAGGTACGTCCATAGGTGTGCGTGTCTAATTGCTGCCACCACCTTTGTTATGTTCCAGTAATGTCATTCGGTGTTGCTGAAGGCGAGATCAGAAGACCAGTCTTGAGATTGGTCTAGGGATCTTTTTGACTGTTGGCTGGGTGTCTGTCCCCCTCCTGCCCTGCTTTATTATTTTCCCCTCCTCACACTACTGGTTTTAAACTCAAGTCATTCTTTCTTTTGCAGCAGTTGCCAAATCCTGTTTCTTCGGGCTCTACTTTCTTTCCTACACATCCACCAAATCTGTCAGTAGGGATAAGAGGTGACACCCTAAGGAAATTTGCTGAGGTGGAAGCTCTTACTTTCCTTAAGTGAGGTTGTTGATAGAGGAAGATAAGAGTTGTAGCTGCTTTGTGTATGTGTAAGGTTAGAAGTATTTAAGAACACAAAACAAGAGCAGGTACTGTATGGGCTATGTGACTGAATCAAGTTGTTAGGTCTTTTAAATCCCTCGGTGCAAGTCCTGGTTATCATTGTGCATAGCTCTTTTTCCAGGAAGCTGTCAGATACTGTGTAAATTCCAGTTCCATCACCCGAAAGGCTTTTAAGGTCAACAACAGTTTCAGTTGACTTTTGTAAAGTACTTATTTTTCTTTTGAATCAGTTTCTGCAAGACAAGAAGGATTATCCCCATGTGCTGTGCTGAAGGGCATGGGCAGATTTCTGGAAGATGACTCTGCAGTCTGCATCTATTGATTGTAATAAGAGCCATTCTGTGTTTCAGTTTAGATTAAGTTTTAATATGCTAGGTAGGTGCAATTTATATTGTTCCAAAGCCGTGGTCCAATTTCTCTCTCTAAGGTAGCTCACCAGTTTTCCTAACAGGAATTTTCTGAAGTGCAAAACTGTATTGATAACCTGAATATTAGCAATTTTCACTTAGCAGTTATCCAACAAACTCCAAGTACTGTTCCAAGAAGTGACCGCAACTGATGCTTCAGTGGCAGAGTTATGCCTGGAGAGCAGAAAGCTCATGTCTTTGACTGGCAATAGTTAGGGTATATATCTCTTGAAATAAATCTGGCTCCCCAAATCTTCCACTCTTGGTTTTGTGTGTAAATTATCCTAAGATTGCTAAACATTGTTACTCAAAGCATAACACTAGGATTCTTACACTCATTGGAGCTATAGTTCAGGTGGTGAAATAAATGGTGGTTAGCAGTTTTAGCAAATGATATCACAATATATCGTGAGCAACTTCTTTTAAAAGAATTGTGATTAGCAGTAATCCAGACCAGAATCCTTATAAAAAGTAGTGTAAAAACTGTTCCAGTAGTCATTGTTGTATAAATAATTACAATAAAAAATGCATCAGTGATGTACACATAGCAAAGAGGGGAGAAAAGAAAAAAAAAGAAAAAGCCTGTACCTTTAAGGGCCAGTTAAATAAGCTGGCTTAGAAGTATGGATTTGTTTTCAGAGGAACTGGGAACACTGTGTTCTATCTGGATTGTCTAGTAAAGGTGAAAACATCCAAGAACCTGTTGGTAAAGTAGGGCCTTTTGTTTTCAAACAAACACAATGCTGTTGTGCTTCATGGTTCAAATAATTTCTGATGTGTTTTTGATTTCCCTGGCTTTAATACTTGACTTACTCTTTAATGGCTCATAAACCTGAATGTTTTACATTAATTGTTGTCTTTTCTAAAAGAAAAACACACTATCTGTATTCGATCAGCTTTGCTTTGCTATTGGGATAGGTTTTGGTTGCCATTTTCAGCGCGTATATTTTTTTCTGCAGAAAAAAAAATAAAGTAAAAGCAAATATTCAGTGAAAATGAAAACTGAGCTTTTTGGATGGAAAATACATGAGTTTTAAAGCTTTAAATTGTAAATGGTAAGGCAAAATACACTCATCCTAATGTACGGCTTTTATTTTTCAACGAGATGCTGTACTGTTACCAAACGCAGCTCTGCGGTGTATAAAGGTGGCCTTCACAAACCCAGAGCTTGAGAAATATTTGTTTAGATTTGGAGTGAAAATGAGCTGTACAACCTTGTGGCCATCTGACATGTCTGCACCTGAGCTGCATCAATTCTGTACGGTGTTATTAATCGGACAGTGAAGCAAAACCCATGTTACTCTGTATGTTACAGAATACCAGTTCTCATGCTCTTGTGAGTCTTCAGCCTAAATGCCTGAGTAATTATTGAGTGTCCAGCTGTTCGTTAGTAAGTCAAGCGTAGAGGACAGGAACGTGTTGACTGACTCATCAGTTGTGCCAGCATTGTTTTCAAAGCCAGGCAGTAGAGCTTAGGCTTTGGTAAGCTCTGACTATTTTTAATAGCATTCAAATAAGAAAAAAAAAATATTCCCACTCAGTCTGAGGGTGGCAAAATAGTTCAGGTTTATTTAATGTGTGATGAGCTACAAAACTGTTTTGTTTTTCCAACTTCTCTACAACCCTGCCTTTTCCTGTCCTGTTCCTTCCCCACTCCACAAAAAGCCCACCGAAGCTCAAAGGTGAGGGCTCATCCTGCAGCCTGTTCCTGCATGCCCACAGTCACTCACTGCCTTTCCCCTCAGCCCTCCTCCCAAGGTAGCAAAAAAGGTTCCTAACCCTGGACCTACAAGGTATGTGCCAGGACAAGACTTCCAGAGTCTCTGCTGGGGACCTGGGGTTGCTGCTCATAGCAGTGAGGAGCTCTGCTCAGTCCCCGTAGCTGGTGAAACGCGAGGCAGCGGTAGTACCTATGCAGGATGTGGTCACAGTGGGAGGAAGGGTGTGCTGACTCTGCCCCTGAGCAGCAGGGGTGAAAACCAGCATCTTTGGCCTGCCCAGAGGAGCTGGCTTGCTTTTTCCATCCGCACCATTCAGCGCTAAAGGCAGAGCATGTTGGTGGTGATAGGAAAGAGTTTGTCTGGGGGTTGTTTTTGGGAGCAGTGGGAAAGGCAGGAGGGGATTAACTTTTGCTTCTGAAATGACACGGGTATCTTTGATATCATTTGACTTTTATAACCTTTGCACTGCCTTCATTGTGGCAGCAAGGAGACTGCTGAGACCCATCAATGCTTTAATTGCCTGCAGCTTATCTTATGAAATCAGAAACATCTTTCAAAGGCCCCAGGTCACTCTCGAAAGGACAAGGAATCTGGCAGAGAGACTTCAAGGAGCTTTATTTAGTCTTCCCAGGGACTGCATGTCAGGAAGAGAAGTGAGGTCATTTTAGTGGAAGAAAGAGCCATTACACTGCAGAAGGAGTCCTCATGTCTCCCTGTGGCTTGGTTGCCAGTATCACATTACCAAAAGCTGATTCGCACTTCAAAGGCATTTATCTGTGAAGGAGTCTTATTGTTTTCCCCAAGGCGTGATGCTCCAGCTGCTGAGTGCGCTTGCTCTGATGTTGTGTTAGTGTGCTCTGGACCTGTACTCTTCACAGTGTTTCCTCTCTCTAGGTGTCACGCATGCAGCTATATGGGCAGCTTGTATTTCATACCTTAGTGCAGCAGTGCCTCCGGAGCTGAGAACGTCAGCCCAGGGAATCCTGCAAGGTCTCCACTTGGGTCTGGGCAGAGGATGTGGGGCTATGGTTGGCGGGGTTTTGGTCAATTACTTCGGTAAGCAAAATTTGTATCCAATTCTATTGTATTGATTGAAATTCTGGGTTTACTGAGCTACCAGCTCCAAATGTATTTATGCTTAAGGTATCGTTATGTTTTAATGAGTGTAATGCTAATAAAGATGTCAAAATCATGGAATCCGGAAGTGCTCGGGCTGGGAGAGACCTCAGTGGATCCCCCAGTCCAAGTCCTTGATCAAAGCAAAGTCAGCACTGAATTCAGACTGGGTTGCTTATGGCTTTGTCACATCAGTGTTACAGTTTGATTAAATATGTTATGCCTAGATATTTTTAGTGCTGTGTGAGCACGTCTCCAGCTTCATCCTTAAATAAAATGAATGAATCCTTTGTGAGAGAATAGGTTGATACTACTATGCAGCCTCTTGATGAACAAATGAGAATCTAATTACTTGGTTAAAAATCCTGTGCAGTGCCTGTTGAAGAAGTGTTGGGGGAGGAAAATGTAATGCAACAAGCTAATAAGAGTCTACATGGGATGATATACCCAAGGAGTGCATGATGCTGACTCATCTTTTGTTAATTTTGCTAAGTGGATTCTCAAAAAAAAGAAAAAAAAATCTCATTACAGGTCCTGCTGCCACATTCAGAGGAATAGGGATGGCTTGTTTAGTGATTCTTCTTCTGTTTGCACTGATCCAGTGGCTGATGGTTCCCGATGAAGAAGAAGGTAAATACTCACGTCACTGAGGTGCTAGAGATTTAGAGCTGGTAGTGCAAAGGGGTATCTCTGAAGCTGCTCCCTGCAGCTGTAGTTGTGTATCTTTGGGGTCTTGACTCAGCTTTTGACAGAACATTTTGTTTTCAAGTGAGAAGTGGGTTGATTTTGTTTATTTTTTTTTCCCCTGAGCAATGATAGAAATTGATATTCCTGCTGTAAGGGAGGGGATGTCAATAGGAAGAAACCATAATGCATTTTACTACCTGTATGTCCCCTCAGTTCTTGGAATCTCTTAGGTTAGTCTTAACAGTGAGTCATTTCAGTTGCATCAGTTCTTTAAGGTCACCTTGACCACTGTGGTGTTCTCCTGTTCTACCAAGCCACCTCTTCCAGGAATTGTAGAGATGGCTTCAGAGGACACAAACTTCTATCCAGTCCTGTCCTGGCACCTGAGGAATCTTCCCCCAGCTGGAACATGAACTTTTTCATCTCCACCTTTATTAATATAAAGGCTAACCAGAACTTAAATATTTAGTGCAGAGTTAAGGATTTAGCATAAATCTTTCTTACACAGACAACAAAACTTTGTCAGATTCTGAAAAGACATGAATTTTTGAGCTGCTGCTTACCTAATCGTTACTTTCCAATAGGAGCTTTGAGTATGAAAGGAAAGTTGGTTTTCTTTAGCTGGAACATTAAATAAATTGTCCTTGACTAAGTCACCAAGTTGCCTGAACTGAAGTATTCAAATATTTACTGTGCTAGAATGTTCTTCACCTCCGTTCAGATGATAATGGCAAAAAACTGAAAGGTGAAAAGCATTGCTGCTGCTTCAGTTTCCCATCAACATTTGGTTAATTAGTTTTGAACCTACAAAATAATAGTTTGTTCTTAGTGGCCTTATTCTATTTAGTTTGTTGCAGTGTGGGGTTTTCATTTAATATACGCTGCCCATCTTAAGAAGTGCATCAATTAATTTTAGGCATGGCAGTAATTAGGTTCCTTTCAACGAGGCCAGTTGGATGGATAAAACTAAGCGTGTGGTCAAGTGTGTGCAGGATTAATCTCTATTTCTTTACTACTAGAGAACATCCAGCCATTGCTTAAAATACCCAGTATTAAGTGTCTGTAAACAAAATATGATTTTGTAATTTTGGGAGAAAGAAAATATTAATGGGCAAACTATTTCTAGTCAGAAAAAATATTTTCTCAAAATGTACAGAATGCGTTATTTACAGACTTGCAGAGAACTTACAGCCCATACCTAAAATATCCAGCAGTTTCTAACAATCTGTTTCACTTCTTTTCACATGTAAATACTGTGGCTTTTCAAGATTGTAAACCAGTTTGTGTTGGGTCATGACAGTCATGTTACAGGTGACATTTTAAGACAGTTGTGAAACCTATTTCAGATTGTCAGGAAACCTTGGATCTAAAGGTCTGTTGGGTGGATTTCTTCTTTTACCTGAAACTGCAACAGATACTTTGTCTCCCTGGGTGTCACCAGCCTTGTTCTTTTCTCACTAACTCCCTAAGTCCCTAGTAACTGTGGAGGGTGGTTTGTTTCTTAAATAAAAAGTGGTGAAGATGTAGAACAACCTAAGTTGTGTTGGTAGGTTTAGAAATTTTAAGATCAGAACAGGCTGTTCTGATGAAGTATGCCCAAGGACCTCACCAAATGGTTCCCGTTTGAAGCCAGTGTGTAGTTACAAGTACGGGTGAGTTGTAAGGTGCAGGCTTTATGAAGGTTGCTGCAGGTCTAAAAGATGTCTTTCCAGGTAGTTGTAGCATGAAGATGGCTTCTTACAGATTTCCATGTAATGTGAAAATAAGCATTTCTGATGACTAGCTGGGAGCAAGGGGACTGCCTCATCCTCATTACCCCCTCCTGGTTATGCAGTGCCAAACCCACCTCACTGCCGGTGCAGAGCAGCTTTGCTTGTAAAGACAGCGTGCACATGGTGTTTCCCTGACCGGCCCGTGGCGTGTCTCGCTGCCGGCTGGTTGTGCCACCTTCTGCCTTCTGTACAGTGACAAGCATATCACGAAAGCAAGAACCACTTAGTGCTCATTATCTGCTTCACAGTTTTTAAGCTTGTTGGCTTTTGCTAATGATTATTTTGTTTTAAACCTCAGAAAAGACAATGTTGGCGGAAAGGATCCCAGTGCCTTCCAGTCCTGTTCCGATAGCAACTATTGACCTTGTACAGCAGCAGTCAGAAGATATCATGCCTCGGACTGAGCCCAGACTCCCTCTAAAGAAAACTAAACACCAAGAAGAGCAAGAGGATGTGAATAAGCCCGCCTGGGGCATCAGCTCTTCTCCTTGGGTCACCTTAGCTTATGCTGTGTACCAGATAAAAGAGATGGTTAAACTATCCAAAACCAACCCAACTCCTGAGAACCAGCCTTTGCAGGTAAGCTTCTAATGTACAGGATGTTCTTCAGATGCATTTTTGGATGGTTGAAAACCTGTATAGCTGTGTAAATTTCTTAGTACCCAGCAGGTATTCTCTGTCAGATTGTAATACATTTGGAGTTGGGAAACACTAGTTGAGATACAGCATGAAATAGAGTTGGTTTCTATGTATAGTACAGCAGCAATAGCTACTTTTGCAAGTGTTATCTTCCTGAAGCTGGGAGGAGAAGGAGAGGCATAGAAAAAAGCTCTGTTTTACAGGCCTGGATATACTTGAATCCCCTTTAAGTTTACATTTGTTTTCATATTGATTGGAACCGGTGGATTACATGTTTTGCAAAATTGGGGAGAAAAGTGGACGTGGAGACGCACAGCTGCTTAACAGTGTAAAATGGCTTTTATTTAGTTTTGCTTCCTTGGGTGATGCTCTCAAACATCCACGTGGTTGCTGAAATAGGTGTTCTGGACACGTGCTGACAGGACACAGAGCCTTCTGTTCACAGAAAGTTCATTTATCTTTTTGTTTGTTTTTCTAGAGTTACATGAGGTGAGAGCTGTTCATTCCATGACTTTAAATGTCGGGTTGCTGGTGCTTACTTTACACCATTTCCCTTCTCTCCAGTCTGTCCCCATGTACCTTTTAATATCTTTAGTGTCATCAGTGATGAAGCATTCTGCTTAACAAAGCAGGGAAATTCTGTTGATGCAAGTTTTAGAACAGCATGGTTTATGTTCAGACCATTGTGATTACCTGTCTGAGAGGAGTGGGTGAGGTCCCTTCTTATGCACCCTGTAGGCGTAAACATAGAAATGCTTTTTCCACAAATGCTGTCTTTAGAAATGGGTAATTTAGGTTATGAGCATGAATCAGCAGGGCAGAGTGTGTAGGAATTTCACCTGGTCAGTGATCTCCTGCCTTTATTTGCCTTTATTCTTGAAAATATATTTACAGGCATGCCTGCTTTAGGTTGGTTGGGTTTTTGTTTGGTTTTGAACTTCACTGAGTGAAAGAACTTGTATTTTTATAGTGACACTGAAGATATCACTGGGACTCTAACATTGAAGTCATTTTTCCAGACAAACCGCTCTATTTATCGTTGGTAAATGTCCTCAGGGTCTTGGTTAGTATAAGCTTTCCCAATTTTAAAAGAGGAAACAGAGAAAAGCAGTTGCACAGAACTTGTGCAATGCACATGGCGAGAAAAGAACATTTTGCCATAGTGTGGTGCATGAGAGGGGGTTGTTCAGCTCTGCTGGACACCACCCAGCCGCTTCCCTGAGAATTGTGGAGAGGCCACGAAGGGTTTTGTGTCATCTGGCATCTCTTAGTTGTTCTTTCCTTCTTGCAAAAATACAGCACCACTTCTTGTCTGAGCAGTGTCTTGGGGAGGGAGGGAACTCTTGAGGAAAAAATTTTGCAAAACTGTTTGATTGAAATAACAATTTTGTCTATACACTTTAAAGTCCAGTTAATTGTGGTTTTTTTTCCCCTTGAAACACAACAAGTTTGTTTTTTGCATGCTTCTTGGGAAAGTGCAGTTAGGAAAAGAGATGGAAGGTAAGCTACTGTCTGCTTGCTATTGGTGTCATCTGGATTTAAATGTACTCCTTTGGCTTTACTGCTTTAAGTTCGATTTGTTATGTTGCGGGCATTCAAAGTGAGCGCTTTGTGACTTTGCAGAAGTGCCTGAATGCATCTGGGGGGATGCCGCCAGGGATAGTGTCCTGAGCCTTCATACTTACTTTCTGCATGTCATCCTTTCTCCTCTTTAGAAAATCAATGAGAATTGCAGTGCTTCATCAACCAGCTCAGCAAGACAACCCCAAATTCCGACAAATTCTGGGCAGTCCAGAAATTGTTCAACACCAACACCTACAGCAACAGTCGATGCCCAAGTAGATGGTGACCGCGTTGTGTCGGATCGTGATGCTCAGCCTGCTGCCGCAGGGCCCTGAGATGCGCTCATCTTATTAAATCCAGTGCATGGAATTCTGCTTCTCACTGGGAAATGCTGGAGTAGGAGCTCAAAAGTAGGACTTCCTTCATCTTAACGATCATAATGTGATGCGGTGCAAGCTTTTAACTATATAAAAAGTTATCCATATGACTACACAGAGCAACATGAGCAGGGGAGCCAAAAGTTCGGAATTCTTGAGGGAAGTGATGTGGACGGATCTAACGGTAGGAAGAATTCTTGGCTGCTTTGCTAAAGCTGAGTCAAGTGCTATGAGATTTCTTTGCAGTCTGTAGAAAAAACGAGTTCACTCCTCACTTGTTGAAGCACAGAGTGTCTGACTTGAATGGATGATTTTCTTCTTTGAATTTGTTCCCAAGACAAAATTTAAAGACTTTTTATGAGAGAAACTTGAGTTTCCCTGCGTAGTCTATTAGCAGATACCAGAGCCAATAGATATAGGAACAGCATGAAACTGTCTCTGTAAAGATTTCTCAGAAACAGAGTAGCTTTAGCAAGCGTATCTTCATATTACGGTGGTGGATTAAGTAAACTCACACATACTCAAGGAATATGTTTTTGATGCTAACGTTACCTTGTTTGAGATAAAGGTTTAGTTCTGCAAAGCAAAGATGCTTCAACTGGCGTTTTAGTGAAACAGAAAAGCTGGAGGAAGGCTTCTGAAGAAGTTAGCCTCTGTGCTTGCAGCCCTTCAGCTGGGCATAGGATGCGTGTGCTTGGGTAATTTTAGGTTTGGTGGTGTATTGAGACAAGAATGCTTGATCAAGATTGCACAGCCTGAGTTTGATCAAGGGTTTCAATGGACACACTATCTTTCGGGGTTTTGATTTCATCATCTATACAACGGTTTATTTAATGCAGTGTAGTTCCTGTGGTTATTTATTAAGAAAACAGTAAGCTTTAAGTGCCTAGGGAAGGTTGGGGGATAGGGGAGGAATCACCTAAAAATCTTAATGATTAGGATTGTAAGGGCAAAGTTGTTGATGAAGAAATCAAGTAGAGCAAGAGATTCTCAGGAGGAAGCAAATGTCACTAAATCACAGAACACGTAGGAACTTACTTTGCCCAATGTCAAGACACTGGAAGACTTTGGATTCTGTTTTGTTATGCTTTTGAATATTTACTGCAGCCAGCTCTCTCGCTGGTGCACAGTGGAAATTGCTGCTGGAGGGATATCCTTGGGCTCAAGGAGGGTTTAGTCAGGATAGTCAGTTTTGGCCCATTCACTTACGTTAACAGCTCGTTCCTGGGACATGCTGAGCACTCTGCTTCTCCGGGACTGTGTGAGTATTGCTCAGTCCTCCTGGAATCAGCTGTGCGTGACGAGTCAGGCCTTCTGCAGGGAAGGTGCTGCTGGGGGACAGTGATCCGGAGGCAAGCTGGATGGGAGTGCAGGGTTGGGGCAGAGGAAGGTGGCAGCAGCTAAGTAGCAGAGAAAAGGGTGCACAGTTTTACCTGCTCTGACATCCGCTTAGCTTGAACGAAGGGGTGTCCCGTGGCTGTGCTTCAGCTGTGCTTTTAGAACAGCCTGTATTCTGGTGGTGTCTGGGACCAACACCATAGACAATAAGAAGAAACATCGATGACTAGCCACTAGTTACTTTTTTTGCACTTGAACTTAAATGTACTGTACTCACGTAAATCCTCATGACTTGTCTAAGTGTCCTTTAAAATCAGAAATGTATTTATTGTATGTTTGTATAGCTTGGGGGAGAACTAAAGACCAAACAGGTGACAGGACAGAAGGATGCTAAAAATCATCTTGAGGCAAACCAACCATTTGCTGAGTTCATGCTCCACGGTGTTACCTCGGCTGCTACTGCATAGCACCTGGATTGTGAGGTGAAGAGCTTGTACACTGTGTTTACACTTCAGAATTGTGAATTTGAAATGCCTGCTCTTTTTGGAATTGTATAGTCATTCTGTGTTGCAAAATGGACATGTACACCTGGGTTTTGATATTTGTGCAACTGTAAAAACCGTGGTAATAATATAAAGGATCCATAATGTATTTAATGGTATTGATCTGAACTTTTATTACATTCGCTCGTCTTGGGGTGCCAACAGTGAACATCACTGAACTGAAAGTCAGTCAGTGGCAATGCTGGGCAGCTGGAGGAGTGGGAGCCTAGAGCCTGGGAACTGCTCTCGCAGAGTGTTAATGTGGTTCATGATAAAATCTGGGCATAGGCACAAATTCCCTTCTGTGGGTGAGGAGAGTGCACACCAGTGTGCATCATAAACAGGTGGATAGGGAAGCATGCAGGACACTACAAGTGACAGTCAGAACTGGATCAAGTTTGTGACAGTGGTTTTGAGATGGGGGCAGCTAAGCACAGGTCACATCAGCTTGTATGGAAGTGCCTCCCCTGCCTATTGCTGGTCAACTAAGTATATTTGCACTACTACTCCTGCCCTACACAGTTGCATGTATGCCTGGAATTTATTGTAACTTACGTGTAGAATTCAATTTTTACTGTTTCAACCACTTAACTTGCATGCCTGCACAAGTGATGACAGGGAGTTTTGTTTGTAACTGCTGATCCTCGCCTGTCACCTGACAAACTTGGCTTTGTGGTGGTTTGGATCTGTCCTCAGCAGAGAATGGGAATGGCAGGTTCCTTCAGGGAGATGGGTTTGAGCTCAAGGGGGGACAGCGTTTTGGAGCAACCACAGCTAATGCACAGTTACCACTTCTTAAATCTGCAATGAGGGAGAAAGCCTCAGGATATAAACACACCCCATTTGCTTGGCTCCTCCATGATGTATCTCCTGGTGTTCTGAACAGAGTAAATGCTTAAGGGAGGAGAACCACATAGTTGAAAAAAAACTTTTATTTTTAAAAAATCTTGACAAGACAGTGAATCAAGTCTATCAACCTCTACCATGAATACAAAATAAATACCAAATTCTAACTTTTAACACCATCAATCAAGATAAACATAATATCCCTTGTTGAGGAAGAAAGGCTTTTATAATGGGTAAGACAGTGGATTAACATTTAGTTTCTGATCCCGGGTTATCTGGCTGAACACTGGACAGTACTTAACAGTTGTGTTTCAGTAAACCTACGTAATCCTCATGTATCACAGGAGCACCATGTGAGTAAACTTGCTGTTGGCAAAGGGTTCAAATCACAGCAGTCAGGGCTTGGTGGGGTTTCTTTACAAAATGCTTCCAATGTCAGAACAGGGTTGGGAGGATTTTCAAGGTCAGTGTCAGCTATCCACTACAGTACTTGTCATCTTTCTCATGTGCCCCTGTGCTTCTGCCTGGGTGTACCTACTCATTCCCTGCTCTGCTCTGCCTAGCATTTACCCATCCCTGGAGAATGATAGCCTGCAGAACTGCCTCAGTGTGGGCTGATGTTTTATATTTTTCCCTTGTTGGAGTAGGTGCACCTGATATTGCCGTAAGTATAGAAGTATGGACAGTGTCTGAAAAATTTAATTGCCTGTTTTGGGGGGGGACGGACACTTTCCTGTTTAACGTGCTACTTAGGAAGAAGATCTCAATCTGGGCTATTGTACATAAACACATGTTATGTACTTACTGAAGCATAATCATTACTACCTCCATAAAGGAAGGAAATCCAGAAAGCCTGGGGGTTTAGGCTAGGACAAATCTGAGTCTCCCCCTTGGCTTCAGATCCCACAGACAGGAGTTTTTACACAGCATGCTAAAAAACCCTGTGTATTTTAAAATACACAGAAACCATTCAACATCAAGACAGCTCTCCAAGTATCCTGTATTGACTAACCTGTAATAATTCTATGTACTTCATTTTCATTATGGCTACACAACTGAAATCACTGTTTGGGGGAAGAGTTTCCATCCTCCTCCCAAACCATCACAGATAACGAGGCTTTTCTCAGTTCCCACAAAATTTAATGCTGCTGGCTTCTTGCTTGTGAAGAGATGCCCCTGAGTCAAGCCTGCCTTTGGAGTGTGGGCGGCAATTTATCTGGGACTTTGGTAGTACCAGCCTCTCTTAGAGGCTGACTCTTGCTGTTAGTGGCCTTCCTGAACAGAACTCTCCTATTTTTGAGTGTTGTGGACTTACCAGTGAGTGTATTTTGGATCACCTGCTTGAAAGGGCTTATCTCTGCCAAACACACTATAGATTCTGCATATGTATTTGTACATTTGTGGCACAAAAGGGTGTTAAGTATCTCTTCACTGTAAAATGGAAGAGTTCCTTTTACAGTGAAGCAAAGTGGAAGCGATATAAAGTAGGAAAGTCCTGTGTAAATAAGGCTTTCGGGTACGTACTCCAAGTCCTGTTTTATGCAGTGGAGCTCCTGGAATACGGTGTGGCAGCACTTCTTAGTACTGTTAGAGGCAATAGATTTTTTCCCCCTGTCCAGTGATGGACAATAAGAAACCTAAGTTGTGTGTGTACCGCTGAAGTCATGCTGCATCACTGAAAAGATGCCCCTTTTGAAACCAGATCTATCCTGGTCTGAGGAGCTTTTCCCATCAGGCTAACTGCTTCCTGCCACCCGTGCTAGTGGTGTGTTTGTAAAATCAGACAGTGACAGAATTAATGGTCTCTTGTTTTCTGCAGTTTGGGGACAGTAGAGAAAAACAGCAAGGTGAGGACAGAAGAATAGAGGGATAGTCTAAAGAACAGAAGAAATGACCTCTGCAGGTGCATGAGCTGAGAGG
The DNA here is from genome assembly GCA_027925045.1 of Hypotaenidia okinawae. NCBI lineage: Eukaryota > Metazoa > Chordata > Aves > Gruiformes > Rallidae > Hypotaenidia > Hypotaenidia okinawae. The sequence continues at coordinate 9,341,566 of BSDF01000007.1, forward strand.
ACACAATCTACTCCCTGGCCTAGGATTGTGCAATACATAAGCTGAAGGACATTTCACTCTCTTTTCCCCCTGTTCTTTCTCTATTGTCCCCACACACCTCCTGTGGCAAGTCTGAAAGAGGGCTGATAGGAATGAGTTATCCCTCCTTTGTTTTGCTGGGAATTACTTTCCACTCTTTACTGAACGAGCAAACTACTGCATACTCTGAGGACAGGGGAGCTATATGTGGGTTCCCCGTATTCCCAATTACCTGGGTACAGCATCGCCCTGTCTCTGCTGACAGCAGTTCCTCCGAGCAGCTGGAACAGCTGTAGCCTGGGCTGTTGAGAGGCCAGGAATGGAGGGCAGTACCCCTCTGAGGTAGAGGGACAGTGAAATTGAAAGCGGCAGTAAAAATACCCTTGGGGATAGAAATCCTCTCCTAAATCATCTGCAGTTGTCAGAGGTGAAGAAACAGAGGAGAGACCTGTAGAAGAGGGAAGAAGAGTATGTGAGGAAACGATGGCATGGAAAGAACAATGTGAGGTATAACTAGAGCAGAGACCAAGAACGGAATCACATGAGCAGAGGGTAAGAAGAGTAAGGGGAGCTTAAAACAAGTGCAGAGAGGCAAGAAGCTAACAGCAAGCCTAGCCAGAAGAGCAAACCAATCTCCATCGACTCTGTTAACTCTCTTATCTTTAGCACTGAAAAGTCTCACAGACAATACAGTTTATCAACACACTAATAACATTATTAAAATTGCTGACACATAGGGTACTTAGTACAGGTAGTGTGTTAATAATGGCTTCCTTTCCTCTAGTGCTCAGCACAGAGGACTTGACAAGGAAAAGGGCCAAATCAGGCTCTTTGTTCTCTGGAGGTAGTATCCTTGGAAAAACAAGGCATCCTGGTGGGACAGGCTGCCTACACTTGCTTTGCAAATAAGCAACGTTTACTTCCCCAGTTTAAGTACCAGTAGCCTGAGAATCCTCTTCACAGCCCCTATGGTTTCCTTCTGTTGCTCTCATCAGGCAACATTGGTGATGCAGGAAACAGTTTTTTCAGATACCCCTTGTGTGTCCTCCAGCAACCACAAGAAATCAACAAGTTCTCAGTCTTTATCCTTGCTTTCTAGGATAAATTTTTTCCTTCTCTCTGTTTTTTGGGTTATTTCCCAAAGCTCAGAGCAACTCGGTAGCGTATGGAAATGCAGTTTGTTTATGTGTTTCATCTTCATCCTCTTCTTCCTCATCCTCTCCTTCATGGATGGAAGTGGCTGGATCACCCTGCTCAGATTCTGCCCTCATCTCAAAGAGCTGCTCTTCCAGGAAGAAGCTCCCAATGCCGTATTCCTCCTCGTGTGCCTTTGATTCTGCAGGTGAGACATGAGGGGATCCCAGAACAAAACCTGCAAACCTGCCAGATTTTTAAAGGGAGAAGTGATCAGCTGAGAAATGGAAGAACCTCCTCCTCTGAGCGCAGGGATGCTGCCAGTTAAGCAGGGCTGTGTAAGGATGCGCCCGCCAGCAGTGCAGAGGAGGGGAAGCTGCAATGTGAGCTAGGGAGTCCTGAACAACAGAGTACATATCAACTGATGGCAACAACCCTAAAGTCTTGTTTGCCTGCCTCATCTTCTTTTCACTTCTCAGCCTTTAACTTTTGCTCTTCTGGAGGCCATCTGCAAGGTCTTGTAACTAGGCAAGAAGATCTAACTTTGTGTTCACATCCTGTCAGTACCTACAGGGTAATCCAGAGCAAACCTTCGTATAGCTAGACAGATGGCACGGTACCTTCTAAAAATTGGTTTATTGAAAGCTGAGGCACGTTTGAGACAAAGGCTGTGAGAACTCAGGGAAGCTGACATTGCTAATGAAAAACAGTGAGACCTTTTGTGTTCCTACTTTGCTGTGCTATCACCTTGCTTCTGGTGCTGGGTGTGCGCTCTGGGCAAGCTGAGCTACGGTCTTGCCAAAGAATTCCTGCTTTTAGTGAACGTGGAGTTGCGGACTGGGAATTCTGCAGCTGCTCTGCTAAATGCCAACCTGGCAGAACACAGCGTGAACGTAGCACTGTCCCTACGCTTCCCTTCGCCACAAATCTGACTTCCAGTGGACGGCTACACTCAAGAGAGCGAGCAGAGCTGAGGGTTTCTGGCAGGCATGTGGAAACAGACGGCAGTTCTGACACCCTGGTAAGTGTCGACAGCATCAGAGAAATGTAAGAAAAAGGAAATGCAGCTACATTCTGGAGCTCTGGTAAACTGATCAATAATTTACATTTCAGACTTCACATTTCTGTGAGATGAATGTTGTCACCTCGCTCTTCTTGGAAGTGCTGTTAGTCTAAATGGGGAACAGCACCGGCCTGCCTGTGTTTTACAGGTCTGCCTCGTGTTGAACTACCTTCAGATGCTTAATGGAAGCTTGAAGGGGTACTCAGGTTTAAAACAGACTTCTGTTGGTTCACCTTTTATTTTTACAGTGATCCATTTGTAGGAATTGCCTTAACTGAGAGATGGCTGGACAATGCATGTGTCTCAAATGGTTTGCGGTTTTGGTGGTGTTTTGTTCTACAATGCTGCAGTGAGGTTTCACTTTTTATCTCTTCAATCATGCTACAGAATGCAAGTATCTTAGAAAATAAGATGGTAAATCTATAAAACCTGGCAGCGGGGCTGTCAGTGTGCCCAGCAAAGGAGGATGAAGGTTTTGAAACTAATTTTAACTTTCTGTTGATTCCAAGCAGACTAGGGCTCCTTTGAAATTGCAATACTTGGTTCTGTGGCAAGGGCCAAGTCTTTGTGGGTTGGTAATATGTGAAAAACTACTTCTGATATCTCAAAGTTTTGGGTTTGATGGAACAACACTTCTACTGCGACTCATTTTATATTGTGCAATGTTTTCTGGCTGCATTCATCTGACCCTTCCCTTCCTAACTCATCTTTCTCCTAAGTGTCTCTTAAGCTGTGTCTGGAGTAGCTCTTCTTCCTCTTACACTTCCTAGGTGCAGGCACTGATTTGTTTTTTTTCTCCTCTGTATTCTTAGTCTCAGGTTTGGATTGATACTACAAATAATAGGGTTTCTTGGCTGTGCAGGCTTGCAGTTGGAGAGTTTAATGCAGGTAAGATCTGAACGTGTATGTTCAGCCTGCCCTAATTCTGTACAGTGGAAGTGTGCTGCTCTACAAACTGAAGAAAGGGGTGTTTCACTAGTTAGACAGCCACCTGAGTCACTGTGCAGAGGCACTGTAGGAAGACTGTACCCTTTCAGGGAAGCTGCCATTATCATGAGCTAGCTGGAAACATCTGGAAACTCACAGAGTAATTTATGGAGAGAGAAGAACAAACAGGGGGTTTACCACCACCACTAAGTAATGTCCTTGAGAGGTGTGAGTGTGACCTTCAGTGGGATTACTCAAGTAGGTAAGGCTACCCACATCTGGCTGCATGCAATATAAACACATCTGGCAGGAACAGTTGCCTGCAGTAACTTTTGGGTCTGCAATGTAACAGCCTCTCCCATGCTAGAGAAGCCAGATCTTCTTACCTGTGTGGGTACTGGAGTTTGGACACAGCCAACCACGATGGGAAGCCCGGGTTCCTGCAGAATGAACGTAGCTCCTCCAAAGCTCTGACAGTTTCTGTTTCACCTTGTTCCCGATACTCCTCTTCAGTAAGGTGTTTAAACACTAATTTTTTGGATCTGAAGTGGTTCTTCATTTTTCTAGAATGAAATGAAAACAATTAGTATTTCTAAAAACTCTTCTGGCACATTATTATTGTTGCCCTTTTTTCTCTACTGCCTGCTGTAAAGTGCATTCATCACCTTTATCCTTTTAAGAGGATGAGTGACACTGCTGCATTGATGTTTTAGGACAAGGTGTCTAATATTTGCTAGCCTGTTTACCCTAGGTCTTAACCAAAGTTGTAGAATTCCACAGAAGGATGTCTAATGAGCTTCGGATCAGGGCCTTATTGTATATGCACGGACTGAAATCTCACAGAATTAAATAGATGGCTGCTTGCTCAGCCATTTTTAGGTGCAATATGCAAAATGTGTCTGTGCAGAGACATGGGCTGAATCAAAACCCAGTCTGCATATGTAACTTCAAAGACAAGCAATGCTTTAAGTCTGTTATGAGTTGTTCATGTTGTTTACTAGATAGCTTCTCTTAAATCTTGCTTTAAATTACAAAACTGAGTAGTCTGAGGCCAAAATGTTTACAATCTGATGTTTTTTTAGCTGCTGCGTAGCAATGTATAATATAATTAGATATCAATTAGAAAGTGTGCCATGTTCTGTTCCCTTCTGTCGACTGCTTTCAATTTAAATGTTGTGATGAGTTAAGATAAGCAAGGGCTGGATGCCCATAAAACTTTCAGCTCCCTATGAAAACACCTGCTCCAACCGGCAGCATTCAACTCTCCTCATTTCCCTGTGAAGCAAGAATGAACTGCAGCTCTTGTTCAGGTCAAATGCTCTTGCTGGCTCAGTGGGATCAGTACTGAGCTTAACAACAAATAATGCAAGACTCTTAGTTATTTTGATGTGTTTGCTGCTCTGAAGTGTGTATCTGGCATCGTGACCTCAGTTCGGTGCTACTGCTTCGTCCTCTGAAACACAAAAAGGCCCTTATCATTCTCCTGAGAGAGACTGTTGCCACAAATTAAGGTAGACATGTGCATCTAGGATAATAACCTTGAAAAACCAAAGTCACTGGCAGGCATTATTTTTGAGGACATGGGTTTTCAGTCTCTGAACTCTACGCTAAACTTTACAAGACCATCCCTTTTCAACATCTGCTTCCTAGATGACAGTATGCTATTTGATCCTCCAAGTTTCAGTACAAGTTACCTGCAGATTCTCTCCCTACACATGGATCAAGGCAGTGCTGCTGCAGACTAATCAACCAAACAGGAATGTTTTGGTTACCATATGCTGCAGCCTAGAAGGTGCTACATTTGTACTTAAGAGCACAGTCATGTTTCTCCCCTTCTTCACAGAACAAAATTTGTGCTTAAAACTGCCAAATGGAAACTAGTACAAGAAAGGCATAAATCATTACTGAAGGGTTTTTCATTATCAGCCTCCAGCATGTCCTGCTGATGCAGAGACACAGGCACATCCACAGGCACACACAAACCTGCCTATGTGACAAGCAGCACCAAGAGGGTAGCCCAGGCCTTTTGAACAGAGGCTGACTGCTATTACTGCGTACGCGACTTGAGGTATAGTGACACCACCGTAGATCAAGACAAAGGATGTTAATTGGAGCGTGCAGGCGAACAGGTTTATGCTCAGTTCCGTGGTAAGCGGTCCATGCCGATAGCAAGCGGCAAAGCTGGCAGTTCCAACAGCCAGAAAATACCCTGTAGAAACAGAAAAGAACACGGAGAACCAGATGCAGACGGCCCACATAAACTTCCTAGCCTTTGGCTAGTGCTAGGAGCTGTGCGTGAATTCTGCCCATGCCACAGTGTGGAGGCAGGTGCCAGATCACCACATCTGTCAGCTCCTGCAGCCACATCCAGTTAGCAATTTATGCATCCACTTCCCAGGTCTGGCAAAATACAAACCAGCCCCTTTGCCGTTACAGGGAAAGTATACAATGGCAAGTCAATGGACCAGTAATATAGGCAAAATCTGCTCTGACAGCTGCTACTGGGCCACTCTATCAAAATCCAATGCGAGGAAATGCTCATTGGAGGGGATTAGGAATCTCTGGAATATGTCTGTGGCTTAGGGGAAAAAGGTACTTCATAAATGAGTCACGTGATCTTGTTTATTGATTTAACCACTAAATTAAACCAAAATCTGCAGCACATTTTTTGGTCATTTTCTTACCCAACAAGTAGCTTCTGTGTTCAGACCACAACCACTGCATATTCTCTTTGAAGCAGTAAATAAAATAGAGAGAGGACATCCAGCAGCCACTCATTAAGATCCAGAAGGTGCTGTGCTGGAAATGTGAAAAAATACCCAACTTGAAAAAATACCCAACTTAAAAAAATAGAAAAAAGTCAAGTCAGAATCAGGACCACTGTGTGCAAGGGAACTCACAGGCTTAAAACCAGATGGGGTATTCAGTAGACCTACAGGGCTCCTGATCTGTTGGGACTTCACAATATTCTGCATGCTACCACTGAACGGCATCAGTTCTAAGTGCAGCGACTACTTCTCTGTATTTGTGTATCATGTCCCGGTGTAAGCACGGTGTAAGCATGGTGTAAGCCTACTGCAGTGCATTTCCAGTCAGTGTGTGTTGGCAATATTGTGGGAATGCGCTGACTTTGTAAAACCGAGGTGGTAATTCTCATCCTACCTTGCAATGAACTGTCTCTGGTGAATGGAAGACCTGTCCCAGTTGCCACTACAACTACAGGTTTATATAGATTGATTCATAAATTCAGAAGTAAGCTTGGCTCCAGTCCAATAAAAATAATTTCTGTTTCAGAATAAACCTGTATATCAACAATCTCCTGTCTGCTTTAAATTCAAAAAAGCTAACTAGACCCTGATTCTGACCCACTATATTTACTTGATGCAGGTAATCCTGCAGTGGTTTCAGTGGGGTTACCTGGATACAAAACCAGAGCAAGATCAGAATCTGGCTCTGTACTCTTCACTTCCTATATTATGATGTTGATGATTATATTTTATAAATGTAGATTTACCCTTGGAATAAACCTTTTAAATGTCAACAGGACAAAGACTAGCAGAGCAAGAACACCCAGTATTACTCCAGAAAGGTAAAAGAACTTGGTACTCCTGTAAGAGAACAAGAGAGAAGACGGTAAGAAGCGTAATTTGTAATTGGTTAAGACACCAACATTTGTAAAAACAGCAGTGATCTCAGTAGGAACTTCCCACAGCTGCAAGTCAGAGTTTCATGGTTAACGGACCCCCTTTAGAGAGTAAATCCATGTGAGGAAAAATTCCCAACAGAGGCTGAGGTCACTGGAGTTGTTACAGGCTAGGACATTGTGTTGAGGTTTTTTAAAGCTCACAAACTATTTCTGATTTCACTGACCTTCTACTTTCAAGTCACTTCATTTTCTTCTACGTACCGATATGGTTCTGTACTGCCAGAAAAACTGGTGGGTTTGTTTTGCTTTTTAATTTAAAATGTAAAACGTTTTCCACAAACCTACAAGTTGGGGGTTTTGTCTAAGTTTATGCATTTATCAAGACTGGCTTTTTGACTCAGAACTAACTCTATAAAACCTGTTGCTGCTCTTCTTGTTTTAGAGTTGCCTCCTGAGAATTAATTTGTGACTCATTTTTCTTTGAAGTCAGGGGACGCATGTTTTGCTACACCAATAAGTATCCTCCCTTATACACTATGCAAAACATGCATCAAAAGAACGCTGGGGAAAGGCTGGCCCGGAGAGGCCCCAGGTGACCTCACCCCAAGCACTTCTCGTGGCAGGAAGGTATCATGTATCATATGTGCAACATTGTTCTGCATTCAGCCAACCTCACTGCTCTACAAGTGGGAGAGAGATTTTATCTGGATCCACACACTCCCTTGCTGCAGTCTGGTCTAGGTGTTACCCAGCGCAGGACACTTGGATACAAGGACCCTGACACGGGTAAGTAACTGAGAGAGTGCAGCACACCAAGCTACGTCACAATCTGTCCGAACACAAACAGTATAAAGTTTTAAATATACGTCCAGTTTCCTTAATTCGCTTTCCCAAAGAACCGCCTCTTTAGCTCAGAAGGCAGACCAAAGATGCACAGGCTTTGGGAAAGAAGTTCAAAACCCAGCAGCTAGTACTCACCTGCTCAGGCTGTTTGCAAAATGGAACAGAAAAATTCCAGCTACAAACAAAAACAAGAGTTTTCCATCTAGCACTAAAAAAGGGGAAAAAAATAGAAATGGACTTTAGACTAATTCAAACTGAAATGGTGATTATATAAAACATCAACAGAAAAGTCCCAAGCTTCTTACAGAAGAGATGGTACATTCAGTAACACTGGCAATACCAATCTGTCTGTAATCTAAACTGAAAGAGTTTCTACTTACTTTCTCTCTTCACACTCACAGTGTACGGTTCCGTTTTGAACGGCTGTATAGTGAAACAAACATCCTCTCCATATTGTTTTATGCTTATGGAAGCTTCTGTAGATGTCTCAGGTTCCCAAAAGATTTGAATAGCACATGCAGCAAACTCAAAAACAGTTTCAGAATTACGACAGTTGCTTTTTTCTGAAATAGGCTCAAACCTGAACGTTTCTCTGCTGTTAACTTTAACCTGGAAACAAGAACAGAACACACAGAGCAGTGGCTCAGAATCACTGGGGACTGGGATCTCAGGTCTCCACTGTGTAGCATATAACCTTTGTATGTGGTAATGCAAATGGAGTGTAGAGAGCTAAAGAATAAAATGCTAGTGCAGTTCTTCATTGTTTACTATTGGATGTTTAGTATTGCACAAAGATTAATTGTTTAGGCCTTGGCAAGGTGATTCGGAGAACTCAGTGTCAGCCAAGTTCTCAGTCCGTCCATCAGCTCGGTGGGTTTGGTTTTACCACAACACTGGCCCACACACAAACTTCTGACAAGACCAGTAATATCTGACTGACCAGAGTTTCTTCTGTGGATGTTCATACGCTTCCCCAGTAGAAAAATGGGACTTTCTTTTCTTATAGTTAATGTGCAATCTTCATGTTAGGGACAGAAGAGGTGTAAGGAAAATGAAAGATAACCAGAAATTTAAATACAATTCCTGTTGGGTATTTTGGGTTTTCTTGTCAGTTCCTAGCACCCTCCTCCACCAAACTGGTAACTGATCTGTCCGTATTCTGAGATGGGATGATCTTCCTGCAGACTGTGATACATTGTGAGCTCTTGATCAGGGCCTATGAACAACAATGACCCATCTATAAACAAGTGATGCAGAAGGTAATAAAACAGGCTTCTACTGGGGGAAGAGACAACACACCAGCAAGCAATTTGATGTGGGGAAAAATGGAGCTTCCTGCTTTTCAATATTTAACCCAGGAAAGCTTGTGTGACTGCTAGGAGGTTTCCACTTCCTCAAGTCTGATACCATTCACAGAAACATCCACAGCATGTTCCTGGGGAAAACAGTCCCGGGAACAGACAAAGAGGTGTTCTGCTTCCTTAGGTCTGAGAGCAAATTCCTCCAACAGAGAAGAAGTGAAACTGTTTCCTTCTCTTGTCCCATGACATACTTCCCAGGGAAGAACAACCAAAACAAGTGTGAGCCACACAGAAAGCTTGTTGCTTTAGCTATTATTGCTTCCACTGTTAAGGGATTTGTATATTGTTTCAAGCTAAACTCTAAACACATTTCTTCTAAGATGACCCTCTGTTACTCAGAAAACCAGAGATGCACTGCTCCTGCTGGTTTTGGTGTCACAATCCAACACACCTTAGGTTCCTGTACTGTGGCCCGGAACGCTACAGCGAGCGAGGCGCAGGACTGCATTTTATCCTTGCATTTACAAGTTCTATAAAGGTATTCAGCAAAAATATTTGTTGTGGAGGTTAACGACGGTCCATTGGTGGGGAAGTTGTGCAACCAACTGGTAGGCAACACTAAGCTAATGTTTCTGTGGGATCGTACGATCCGCCTGGCTGCCATCCTTCTAACGAAGAGAGACCAAACCTCACTGCATCCGAGGTGGAGATCACAGTGCTGCGTTTTTATCGCGGTCCCACCTCTACGTAAACCCAGAGATACTGCTTTGCTGCTGCTGACCGATCCACCCTTTGCTGGGGCCAAAGCTCAGGTGCAAGGTACGGCGTATCTGAATGATCCCCAGCAGGGCCCTTACCCGAAGAGTCGACCACACGTACTGTAAGCGAATGGTTCTGTTTTGCACGTAGCAGTAACAGCTTTCGTCCCGTTTCTGGATCACATCCATCTCCTGCAAAAAGCTGCAGTTTCTACCTGGGGGAAGAGCAGAGAAGTTAACTGAGCATTTATCAAATACAAATGTATCATCTTCCTTCATGTCCTTGTTGTACATGCCCAGAGACTCAAAATTTGCGGATAATCAAATGTAAACCCCTGTGCTGCAGGGTAGCACGTTCAATGCGATTTAGAGGAAACTTCGACTTAAGACTTTCAGTCAAGTCACTTAGGCTCCAAAGTAAAGCACAACACCTTTGGGGAGAAAAAGAAAATTAATCTGGGGGAGGTATTTTTTTAAAAATGCAATATATAAAAGCTTGGCGTCGGTATCAGTGTTTTGATGGCACTGGAACAGGGCCTCTGGGCCAAATTCCCTGCTGGCACGAGTGGGTGTAACTCCACTGGAGTCGGCAGTTGTACCAATGGTGAACGCAACTGTGGGAGTCTGAGCAGGTAAACAGGCTTACACGTTAAAGTAGTCATTTAGCACATGACACGGCTGCTGAGCGCAGGCGTCGCACTCCTCTCCCTCGGAAACGCTTCCAATGTTACGCACAGCTCTCCTCTTTAAAACAAATTCTCCTGACGTAGTCCGGCTGTGACATGTAATATGGCAACCGCAGCAACAGCTTGCGTAAGTCCTTTAATTAGAGATGTTAATTGGTCTTAACTGCCCTGAAATGCTGGTGACCCCCCAGGATCTTCGGAAATAAATTGCCCTTTTGAGCAGAAATGCACCTAGAAGATATATGGAGCAAACTTCGAAGCATAACATACATTCCAATCTGTACATGTGTAAAATATACCCTACAGTGCATTACCACAGTGTTCCAGGAACATAATTAAAGAGAATAAAGGAAATAATTACAGATCTGAACAGAGGGAATCATCTGGCTCACTGGATAGAAAATGTAGGTCTAAGCCAAGCTCGGTAATAACTGGTAAAACACTGTCATGCACTCAGAACAGCAAAATTAATGTGTGCAAAACAGCCTCAATCTGGACAAGGAGATACTGTTTGCAGGTAAAAACCTGCCCTGTCTCTGTAAGGAAAATTAATTTAGGCTAAATTGTTTTTTAACCAATTTAATTTCATTAGCCAATGAAAAATACCTGTGTGGATGCGCATGGATAAGTTTATTAAGTCACTACAGAATTAAAAGTGTCCACAGATGGTCCAGCTGAAGTAAAAGGGTTTAAACTCAACACCTGGGCATTTTTCTTGTGAAAAATTAACCATCTGCTGAATTTTCACCCATGGCAAAACCATTGGGAGGAGGCACAACCCTCAAGATATGGGCTGGCTGTACCTCTGGACAGGCACTTCTATAGAAGTCATCAGATGAAGCTGTGGCAAGACTTCTCTGCCTCTGAGCAGCACTGCTGGCTGATGCAGCAAGCAGGTGAGGCTGGCACTGCCCAGGGCTATGACCAGGGCAATCTGGTGATAGGAAACAGCAGCAGCAGGCCCAAAGCACAACAGAAGGCACCCACGCCTTCCCTGCGGGGTGCATTAGGGCTTTCTGGTGCCCTACATAAGCTATCCAGCCACAGCAGTGACATCCTCCATATACAATGCTAGCAAGTATTTCCTTACTCCCTTGGGACATTTTATTGAGGAAAGTAATTTACTTCAAGCATGCCGTCAGGTCCATAGAGTGAAAAATTCATGTTCCAACAGGGAAGATGATTCTGAACAGGTAACCATGAGGGAAGAGGATTTTAGCTACCGTGAGAGCACAGAGAGAGCAACTCTCGAGTTTTGGGGTTAGGAGCGGTGAAGAGAATCGGCATCTGCTGTAGAACCAGGAGGGTGCCCGAGACTGGGGCAACTGGGGCAACTGGGGGACGGGACATACAGGCAAGTGGGGAGGCCAGTTTCTCGAGGTACACATTGCAATGCTGCTGCGGCGGCGAACAACCCTGAGGGCTTGTCACCTTCTGAATGACAGACCTGCCCTGCACCCGCTTCCCCAGAGCGAAGCTCATGAGGAAGGCGGAGGGAGAAAGAGACACCCCGGGTCAGTTTCCCCCTGCCTCAGCCCCTGAAACTCACGAGGAGTACTGGCCCAGCCCCCGGCGCCTGCCCGCCCCGCGCGGTACCACGGACGGCTCCGGGGAAAAGGCACTGCGCTGGGACAGGCACGAGAAAACAGCAGAGTCGCCCCGGGGATGCGCCTGGCCCCCGAAACCACTTCAGCTCCCGGGCGAGGAGGCGGCGGCTCTGGCCGCCCCGCAGGGCAGCGCCATTTTGGGCAGAGGCAGGAGGCGGCGGCGAGTCGCGCGGTACTCCGGAGACGGACACTCAGGGAGAGCCGGGGGAGGTCCCCCTGCTTCCCCCGGCCTGCGACCACCCGAACAACGAAAGGGAATCACCCCCCTCCCAGCCCGCCCGAGACCGCCGCCGCCCCGCCCGCGGCCCGCTCTGCCCCGCCGCCGGAGCTCCCCGGCCCCGTGCAGGCCCCTCGGGGGCGGGAGGTGTAGGCCAGTACCTGCTGCCGGCGCCTCCCCGCTGCCCCCGGCCGCCCCGGCCAGTGTCAGGAGCAGCAACCCCAGCCCCGGCCGGGCCCGGAGCCGCTGCCCGCGGGGGGCGGCCGCGCCGGAGCCATGTGGCCCGCCGCCGGCTCCGGCCTCGCCCCTACCGGCCGCAGCAAGGGCGGGCCCTGTGCGGGGAAGGGGCGGTGCGGTCGCCCGGCGCCCTTCTGCCCCCGAGCCTCGGGGTACCGGCTTCGCGGTGTGAACACAACAACTCGGCAGACGGACTTCATGCGGCTGGGGACGGGGCTCTCGCCGGCGAGTGCCGAGGCGGTTAATCGTCGCCTGTGCCGTCCCCAGCCAGCCCGAGGGCAGGGAAGGGCCGGGCCCGGACACCGAGCGGCTGAACGCGGGCGTTACGAAGGCCCGCTGCCCGCCCGGAGCAGTGCTCTGAGCGGCGGTATGCGCTCCCACGGGATGGGGCTGTCCGCCACGACTGTTGTGTGCTTCCGCGGCAGCCTCGAGAGGAGTTGGGAGCCGGGCGCCCGGTTCCCGTGGGCGCTGGGAGGCCAAAGGCTCGGTCCGGCTGAGCTCGGTCCCTGCCCGCGGCTGCCAGCCGCTACGGGCCCCCGGGCCACAGCCAGCCCTCGGGTCTGCAAAGGGATGGGGCTTGTTTCTGTGTCAGTCAATAAACACGATTTTCCCATCGCCCACATCTGCTTTTATACCGCGCCCTACATTTGGCCTTCCCAGCAGACGCGCTCTCCTACAACGTGTGTCCCCTTCCTCGCCCTTAAAGCTGTGCCATTTCCCGTCGGGAAGGTTGCCTTCGGGTTTATTTTTGACTCTCAGGGGCCGGATCCAATTCCCGGAGGTGCTGGGATGGGCTTTTTAACACCTGAAGGGGGGCTGCCCACTGCCTCGCACCTTGCCTCGGCGCTTACGTCTGCGGAGAGTGGGTGGTGTGGGGCTGCGCCGCGCCTCGCCTCCTACGCCAGCTCCGCACTGGCTGGGCACGCACGGTAACGGTATTGCCGCTCGCAAGTACCGAGGAAGTGGAGAATAAGGGCAAAAATAGTTGGGATTTGATGGCGCGTGCAACATCTGACAAACTCTGGTCTCCAAAGGAAGCAGTGACTGATTCGTATCTTTGTCTTTTTATGTAATTCGGGTGCCGTCTTTATATAGCTCTTCAGGCGTTTTAGCGAATGTGAAGAAAGAAATGCTGGATTTTGGGTTCACCTGCTTCCCTAATAAGCCCTTAGAAATGGGTTACCTCTCAGTTATGTGTCTAAACTGTGGGGGACAATCACAGCCAAGTTATTGGAGGAATCCCTTTCGCATTGTTGATTTCCAGGGTTTTTTTCAGTTACGTTAACCTTCTTGATGGTATTTTTTTCTGGGAAAGAGACACTCCGCGCTCAGTTCTCACTTGTACTTTCATTCCTAGAGCTCTTTGCACTTCACCGCTAATTAACTTTCAATAACTGTAGTGGGGTTACAGTCAGTCAGCATGAATCAGATGGAGAATGTAGCTTTAGGGGACCATGCTCTGTCAAAAACAATTAGAAACCTTTTCTTGATATCCAAGGAGAACACACTTGCTCAAGCGGGATACAACAGTGATTAGGCAGCACTCTACTGCAATAAGAAATCCTTAATAAAAAGGACTTGATGCTTTCACTACAACTCTCTTTCCAGGGTGGCTGTGAGTAATTATGCAGCATTTTCCTTGCTTCCCATATGTTTGTTTGACTTCCTTAGCAGTGGTGGTGCTTAGGCCAAGGCTCGGGCTTCAAGCTGAAGGCAGTATTTTTTAACTGTTTGCTCACAAATACAATCAGAGAAGTGGGGTGTCACTTGCAGGTGCAGCTCAGCCTATGGAAGCTCTGCCCTTTCCAGGTCTGGTAAGCTGAGGGGGTTGAGTAAGACTGGCTTTGGGCTGGCCAAGCTCAGGGGAAGCCCAGGCAGCACTGCTGGCAGTGCTGGGAGCAGGGCACGTTCCTGGAATGCAGCAAACAGGGCTGTCAAGGTCTGTGCTTTCAACAGATTCACTTGGTGATCAGGAAGGCAGCAGGTGAGCAGTGCAGGGCCATGTCCCCAGCGTGTACTTTCCTCCTGGGCTTTCGGAGCTCTGGGTTCTGCCACCCAACACGCTCCAGCCCCTGAAGTGCTCCTTAACATCATCTGCAATGCCCTTGTCTAGCTGCTTAAAAGCTGACCACAATGTTAGGTGTAATACCAAATCCTCTTTGTGCTGCTGAACCCTTTGTCTTCCACTAAGTCCCCAGCTACTCACTGCTGGTGACTTACATGGCCCGTGCAGCCAAAGAAGCGGGCTGGAGCTGCGTGAGGCACTGACAGAGAGGTCCTCTGTGCTCCTCAAAGCCTTGCCCACCTGAGCCCTGCTGCCATTGCAGACAGCCCCTCTCCGTTGCAGCATTCACAAGCCCCAGCTGGGGCCAAGCACTCACCCTGCAAGATAATGCTCATTACTCATCTGCAGCCCACCCTTTACTTTCTGATTTGAGCTAATAGAGGCTTTTCATTTCCAGGTGGGCCATTAAAATCTCAACATGTGCTCTGGATGCTTCCTCTGCCTTCCCTTCCTCTCCCCCCACCCCCCTCACCTTTGCTCTCTCTTCCCCTGCCTGGCATCAGCAATGGGCATAATTTGTTTGCAGAGTTACAGAGTGTGTTATCTTTCTTTGGCCAGCCCTGAGTGGATGGGGGTTTGTTGGAGCTCTGGCATTCTTGCTTTCATAGAGCTGGCACGTGGGTGTTAGTTTGTGTCATTTGTAGGAGGTGAACGTCAAAGGAAGTGGGATCAACGGCTGGAGGAGGTTTGTAAGCCAGGTACTTAATATCTGGTTTCCTGGAAAGCCAAGGAAAAAAAATAGCAGAACAGGCAGCCTTTGTGCCTGTAGTTTTCCTGTGTAATCAGAATAACACAATATCTATATGTGCTTATGCACAGTTCTTTTGTTCCTTCTTTTTTCTTTTCTTTTTTTTTTTTCCCCATTGGTTTATTCAGGATGGAGACCTGCTGAATTTCCCTTTAAATAGTTTCACATGTTTTGGTAGAGTCTGTTGAATGTTTATTCTGGTAATGCAAATAATTCGTGTTCCGTAAGTGCCCTCACAAATAATGTGATTTATTATCAGGTACATTATGTTGTCTTTTTATTTGATGTAAAATGGTCTCTTAGAGTTAAAATTAGACAGAAGAGCCATTTGAGACTATTTTGTTCATCTCCAACTGTTGGTTTGGGGTTTTTTTCAGGAGTGCATTAGTCTGAAGTATTTCACAGGCAAAATATGGAGTTATTTTGGGGGGAGAAAAATTATCTGCAAAAGAAAAGTATAACTGCTTATTTTTACAGCAGCTTTATGGTAATCGCTGTTTTATCTGACATGTATAGATACTGAGTTAGATGCTGCTCTACTAGGAATATTTCTTTCTCTTAAACTGCTCTAGGCAGGAGGTATTTTTTTGCCATCCTCACTCAGGCTAACCTTCAGAATGAACAAAGGAAATTGTTTTTGGAAGGTTACCTGTGTCCTCTCTTACTGATTAGGCAGAAGGACCGTGTTTTTTTTCATTATGCCATCATATCTCAAACCTTTGCCTATTTAATTGAAGAGCAAGATGGTCTTTCTAGCTCATCACAGTTTTGGCACTCAGTGTGCCGTAACCCATCTTCCCTGTTATGTCACTGGTGGGGGCGGTCAGGCATGCCAGAGACGGGTGAAATCTGTGTCTTTAGGTACCCCCTCTGAGAAAAACAGCTTTTTCCTTCTTGCATGGCCTTGGATGGCATTTAATCCTGCATTTGTTTTCACAGCACGATCAAAGGGAGCTGGGGGTCAGAAGGAAGGGGAGTTCGCTCAGCCACCAGGAAAGTGTTGGCAGGAAGACCTGCCTGTGATTACTGGAAACACCTCCCTCTGACTCCAAATAAGCCTTCTGGTGCAAATTCATTGAGATCAGGGGATGTTACTCCTGATTTACACAACAGTAAGCAAGCCCGACAGTAAGTTAAATAGCAGTGGGCCTTAAATATTTAGCTAGTTTATTTTTAGCATACCAATTGCGGCTATTTATATAGCGAGGAAGCAGTGGTACAAATCTGACTGGATTCCTCCTTCACTCTGAGTCTGCAACAGAGAGGCAGTTTGTGGTTCATTTTTTGTGACCATGAGTGCTTATTTATTACAGTAAATTTGCTCTGATTAACACATTATAAACTTATTTTTTCAATGGCCTCTTAACTCCCCCTTCTAAGCATAAGGGATTTTGTTGCTTATCTAAAGGAGCGCTGATGAAGCCCAAGAGTAGCTGTGAGATTGTCTCGTGGTGTGTGTAGGCACTAATAACTTAGCATGGGTTTATCCATGGGGAAAGGTCCCAAAATTGAAGGGGACTCCACAGGAGCAAACAACTTGAACAGAACCAGTACTCTTTCTTGGCATACCTAGTACAGCAAAAAGTAAACGTGGGTTTGCTGTTGGTTATTTGTTTGCTAAGGAAATCCTAGGATAAAATCTACTTGCCTGCGATGATGACGACGAGGCAGATGGTGGCACCGGTGTGAGTGAGCCCCCACCTACCCCAGCGCAGAGGGGAAGGACATCATCCCCTCTGAAAAGACACCTGAAGGATAAACAAGGCTGGTGGGTGGAGACACTGGAAAACGGCTCAGGAATCGGTGCTTTAATCGCAGTCTTAGCTTAGAAGTTGCCCAGATCTATTGCTTCCTTTTGATTATGGATGGCCTGTGGTAACTGGATTGGTGATGTGAGCCTAGCCTGTAGTTGGCAGATAAGCACATAGTGAAAGCCAAGCATCCTAGCTGATGCTCTCAGACCGTACCCAGGACTTGACTGGCAGCTGGACAGCTCTGGCTGCTCACAGGCAGGCAGGTCAGTGCCTTGCTGCATCCCTCCTGCAGAGAGACAGAGGGCTTGCCTGCCGCCCAGAACTTCTAAAGTGTCATTCACAGTCTCTGCGTTTGACTTAAAAACAAACGTTGAGAACCTGGGAAGGCAGGAGAGCTAATGGATCAAGGCAACCCCTGTGTCTGCTGTGAGGAGCCACAGGAGGTGGTACGGCTTTGAAAGAGGCGATGTCTTATTGATGGATAAGTGCATGTGTGCATCTGCTGCTTTCAGCTATACCTGCGTGTGAGCGGTTGGTGCCTGCTCCTACGTTTGTGTGGTAGCCTTCAGTAATTGCTCTGGGATTTGGCAAAGCGCTCTTGGAAAAATGAATTGCTGTCAGTGTTAAACAAACGTGAAAAGAATTACTCTCTTTCCAGTCATTCTTGAAATGAAATTTTAGCCCTGATGTGCTCAACTATCTTCACGATTAATCTCTGTGTCGTCAGAGGAGCCTGTCACTCGCTGAAATTGAGGGATGCTGATTTGTATTAAGAAAATTCTCATAACTTCTTCCAGTGGCCCTCTAATCCCACCTTTGCAGGAATGCCATTGCTGCTGTGCCACTACACCAGTTGGGAGAAACCAAGGGCTGGTGATGAGCCAGGTGCATGTTTGGTGGGCACCTCCTCTGAGCTGGGCCTGCCCATGAGCCAGTACCAGGGTTAAACTGCCCCAGAACCCAGTCCTTCGTGCTGATGCTCTGAACTCAAGCAGTTTGTTAACAGCCAGTTGTTTTGCAGAAGCCTTCTTGTGAGGCTTCCCGTGAGAAGATGCTCCCCGGAGATTTTGAAGAGAGGCAGCAGCCTGCCTGAGCAGAGGTTTGGAGGTTGGGGGACTCAAGGGACAGTGTGCCCAAGGACAGTGCTTCCAAACTGCCTACCACTTCTCCTTGCTCTCCAGAGCCTGTCCAGTCTGGGTTGCTGACTGCTCCTTTCTGCAGCTTTCCTGCTGGTGCGTACCCATGTGCCACAGCGCCCCTTCACCCCACGCCCCTGTGAAACCCATTAGCAAGTGATTCCTCTCACAGACAAAATATGCCGGCTTGGCATGCATCCCTTCAGTTCCAAACATGCCTGGTGTCTTTAAATTTCTGCTTTTCCCGCTTTCAGACACGGTCCTCCTTCATGGTAAGGTCTCTGTGCATCTCTGAACAGGCTGCTTAATGGCTTGTTTTTCCTTATCCACTGCAAACTTATTGACTGTGGCATTTTCCCTATCTAAACATAAGGATGGGAGGGACTAACAGCATGTGCTGTGGAATGGTTAGGTAGAGGTGTGCTGGTGGCTTTGCCTGGTCGATGGATTTGCAGTGTATGTTACACCCAGGCAGCCTGCCTTTGCCTTTCCCTAAACGGAGGCAGTTTGCTTAAAGGGCTGCCTTCTGTGGAACACTGATAAGCAGGAGGGACCTGGTGCACCTGAGAACGTCTGGGTAGGAAGAGCCAGGAGGTACAGGCATTGTGCCCCTGCTAGTCACAGCCACTCCCGCAGGTGCTTGGGGCATGCAGGATGTGCCCCGAGTCAGTCTGTACAAATACTCCCCGGTGCAGCTATGTCAGCCTTTCCCAGCACTCGTGTTAACTCTGGCTGACAACAGGGTTTTCATGATGGTGACTGCACCACGGTGCAAATCCTTTTATTTGTTTTTTATTTTCCCTTTCGTGCCAGCCGGAAAGTGGAGGCAAAGTCTTGCTGTACTGACTCGGATGAAAGGTTGAACAAGCCTGGGCTCCTGTCTCTGGCAGTGACCAGTGAAGCTTCAAGGGAGTCAAAGAATCAAACAGGCATGAGGTACTACTCTTCCCTACTCCAGCCTCCTCACAGAGTGAGAGCTTCCAGCTCTGGCATCTATTCTGACAGGGTAAGAAAGAATAACTTAGAGAAACGGGGTGGCAAGGCGAGGAGAGAGGCGTTCTCTTCAAAGCACGAACTAGCAGGGTTCCGTTTTCTGATCCACCGCCAAACACAATGAAGGCACTTGCCAAATGCCCTTGTGATGGGACTTGTCCTAGGGCTTTACAGTATTGCACCTTGCTGCCTGCGCACTGCTGTTCTGCTGCTGCTGGAGTCAGTGGGGCTCTTCTGGTGCCAAGGCTGATGTCCAGCCCTTGTGAAAATCCTGCTGCTCCTGACAGCAGGGTACAACTCCGCAGCATGAAGCACCAGGAGAGCCTCGTCCTGCTGCTAGCAGGGCAAGCCATAGTGAGAGCTGTCGTTTCTTCTGAGCTAGCAGAGACTAGGGAAGGACAGGGACACAGCCTGCTTCACGGTACTATCATTCATCACAGCGACCTGTGGATTGAGACTACCTTCTGAAAGTTAGAACTGTTTGGGTGAGAAGGGACCTCAAAGCCCATCTAGTCCCATCCCCCTGCCATGGGCAGGGACACCCTCCACTAGTCCAGGCTGCTCAAAGTCCCATCTAACCTGCCCTCGAACCCTGCCAGGGATCCAGGGGCAGCCACAGCTTCTCTGGGCTCCCTGTGCCAGGGCCTCACCACCCTCACAAGGAAGGATTTCTTTTTCATACCTAATCTAACTCTCCCCTCCTTCAGCTTAAGGGCATCGTCCCTTGTCCTATCACTCCATACCCCTGCAAGCTCCTCTCCAGCTTTCCTCTAGCTCTTTTAGGTACTGGAAGGCTGCTTATATACTTATATGCTTATATACTGGAGGTCTCCTCGGAGCCTTCTCCAGGGTGAACAAGCCCAACTATCTTTCTATCCTCATAGGAGAGGTGCTCCAGCCCTCCAGTCATCTTTGTGCCCACCTCTGGACTCGCTCCACCAGGTCCACATCCCTCTGGTATTGGGGTCCCCAGAGCTGGATGAGTAGTACAGTGGGGCAGAATCACAGAATATACTGAGTTGGAAGGGACCCATAAGGACCATTGAGTCCAACTCCTCTTACTGAGCAAAATAATCCGCTCCCTCGACCTGCTGGCCACACTGCTTTTGATGCAGCCCAGAAGATGGTTGGCTTACGTTGAGCTGCTCATTAGGATAGGTGTTGGGCTGATCCCTGTGGTTCCTGCTATCTACTCATGACCAGCATTGTATCATACCCCCCGTTTCCTTAACGCGTGGATCCCTGTTCAGTCGGGTTATAAATCCACCAAAGGTTGTGGCGTCAGTGCTGTGTTCCTCTGAGGCACTGGTACCGGGACAGCCCCACCTTGGCGTTAGGCCCGCTCAACTGTGTATACGTTTACTGCAGACAATGCACGAGAGATGGAGGCAGAAGAGCGACTCCAGGTTAGAAAACTGAAACTGTTTACGTGAGATGCCAGGTTTTGTAACTGCGTGGCACTCTTCTGGGCTTTCCGGTTGTATAACATGGCTATTAAAACAAAGCAATAGCTCCTGCCTGTCTGTTTTCATGTCAAAGGTGTAAAGCTAGCTGGACAGAGGGCTTCTGACATAGACATTTTCTTTCACTCCTGGAAAAACTAACAAACAAACCACTTTTAAAGCTTTTAATCTCTAAAGCAGTATAGTCTCGAAGCATCAGCTTTTCTTCTGCATCATTAATTCTCAAATCTGAATTCCCAGAGTTGCATTTCCAGGGGAAAGTGTCCATATGCAGGTAGGGTTTTTTGTCACCTGACTCGGACCTTTGGCAGTTCCCAGCTCCAAGAAAGCTTCCTTGGCGTGGTAACACACCGTTCCCTGCTTCAAAGAGGCTACGAGTACCAAATGCACCAGGGGATCCTGCCAACTTCATTAGCCAGACGGACTGCAGTCTGAGGAGGGCAGAAACAGCTCAGACAAGCCTGGAAAGGCATCCTAGCAGTTCTGCAAACATTTGGAAAATGTGTGAATGAGACAGGTGTGGCTTCAGGAGCTCGGGTTCCCCAAGAAACTCAGGAGGCTGAAGTCATGGATGTAATGCTTGTCCATTTCTTAATTTGTTTGTATGCACCTAGCACCTGTGCAGGGAGAGGAGATCCTGACTTTTCCAGGCACCCAGATGCAGAAATGGCAGGAATAAAAACACCCATGGTGGTGTTCAGAGAGGGGTAAAAAGCAGTGCCTGCTGGCATCTGATGCAGAGAGGCTCAGAAAGGGTCACAGGTGGGTGCATCACTGCTGCTGGCAGCACAGTTCTGCTCCTGCCCTTCCTGTCCTTCCTGCCTGTCATCAGCAGCAACATCTTCCAGCCCAGGATGAGCCACATTCTCTGAACCAATGTGAGGCTACAGGATGCCTTTAGAAGAGCGTTAATCTTGAAGAAAGACAGGGTACAGCCACTTTTGAGAACTGGATGCTTCTAAAACATCTCTAAGTGATCAAAACTTGCAATGCTCAAAGTCATTGGCCAATGTTTCGCAGGCATACATTGCTGTGTAGATGTTTCCTGTTGTTTTTACTCCCTAGCTGTGCTTTCTAGCCAAGTGTTAGTCTGGTTTCTTTTGCTGTGAGTCATCACACTGCAGCCTTGGGAGAGGCCTTCGCTACGTCTGCTGAAAACGGAGGCTTGAAACCTTTGAAGGAGAGTAGTGGAACTTGGAAGGTTGTGAAGAGGTTGCCTAGTGTCCACATAGATATCGGTGGCTGAGGGGGAAACAGCAACAGGGAGGATACCCAGGAGCAAAGGCTAGAACATTCCTCAGCCCTACCCACCCAGAGGGTTGACTGCGTTTGGGTTCACCTCACTCCCTTTATTTGAAGGAGACTTCAGCTTTGAAGTCTTACCTGAATCACTAATGTGCGGTTAGGATGCTCAGGAATGGAGCCCGGTGCTGCCCACCACTCGGGGTTTCCATGGCTGTGCTGCCCCTGGGACCAGCTGTCTGAGAGCATCTCCAGCAGCTGCTTCCATTCTGAGTGCTTGTAAGTACAGTTTCCCCCCTCCTGAGAAATACAGATGAGACTTAATTATTCTGGCAATTTTAATGCATTACAGAAACTATACTGTTATTTAGCATGGCAAGCAGGTGGCCAATGCAAACCTCACTGTGTCTGGATTGATGCTCCTCAGAAGCATCTGGACAGAGTTTCCTGGTCCCTGAGGCTGCAGGTCACCACACTCTTCCAAGTGCAAAGGCAGCATTCCTCCCTGGTTCTGTACTAGCATCTGCAGGGAAGAAAATATTCAGTTCTGGGCTGAAATCATTCCTCTTCTGGGGTTGCTGTGTGCTTTTGGTGTATCAGGAGCAGAAGTTCAGAGTAGAATCAGGCCTTCTGCTTAACCAGCTTTAAAAATGTGTTTGTTATCCCTAACTATGTCTTTTAGCAACCATGGGGAAGTCAACACCTTGACAAATGAGTTATTCCACACTTAAGACATGTGCTCTTACAACTTTGCACCCTGAAGTCAGGCTTGCTGGTATAGCACGTGCATATGAAGGGCTACATTTGACTTGTGGTACTTTTTTTGGCTACTGCCAGCATCAGTGCTGTGCCCAAAATGAAATGACGCTTGTGACGTGGCCAGGCAAACCTCATTCTGATGTCCTCGGTCCTATACCTGCGCTGCTGGAGGAGTCACTAGAGCACCTCGAAGGAGCTAGCTGGGGTAGAGTGAAGGAGATGGTGGGGCAGAGTGAGAGTGAGGCGATGCAGTACCACCATGGATGGGATGTGAGTGAGCTGGGCCACAGGACTCTTGGATTGGCAGCCAGTCCTCTCAAGAGAGGCTCGGCTACAAAACTGTGACCCTCAGGCAGCTAGGAACTGTGATTCCTTGCTTAAAGCTGGTATATTCCCTGCACAGAAATGGCATTTACTCCTTTAGTGACAGTTTGTAGCACAAATCCTGGCTGTTTAATTGGATTTATCATGGCTATTGGGAACATAAATGTGTTTACAGATTTGTTGTGAAAGCTTTTTTGTGTGTTTTTCTCCTAGCAAGTCAACTTCCATGTGGTGCAATTATGTTCAAGATGTTCCCTGTAGCACTGGAGTAATGTCAGATTATACTGTGTGTGCATATTGTTCTTCAGAAGGATTTCATCTCAAGACATGACACACCGTGTCGGCAGGAGAAAGGCAGCTTAGCCTTTTATTAAGAAAGGGGTGCAAAGCTTAAAACATGAGAAATTCTGTCAAATCCTCTTGTCTTATTGTAGGGAAAGGCTTGTCTCCTGAAAAGTGAAGCCTTCCCCGTTAACTTACTTCCTGATCCTTCCAAGCCTTGCCAGCACCACATCCATCTGTCTGCAGCCTGCTACCTTCGTGCTGCAGCCATTTTGGTGCCGAAAGGTTGAAGCAAACACAGCGAGGTGTTTCAGAGACAAGAGTCGGGGCGGGGGCAATAAGAGAGGTGAGGTGGCTTTCATTTGGTTTGGGAAGTTTCTTGGGCTTTCTTTGGTTTTTTTCACCCTCATATAGTTGGGCCTAGAAACCTGCGGTGTGTTTGGAGTCGCCCAGGAGCCTCGGCGTGAAGCCGACTCGCAGGGGTGCTGTGGTATGGGAAACACCATCGGATGTCAGAGGCTTGGGCAAAGAGCTCTGCACTAGGGATGAAGCTGGCCCCTCCTGCTCACTGCCAAATTCTCCTGGTCTGAATTTTCCATTTTTATATTAACAGTGCAATCTAACAGTGTGGTTTCCTGCTGGATGGCACTTCGGATATTAAATGTCACATCTGCCTAATACTTTCATTCTTAACTGTGACAAGTTTTCCCAGCTCCTCTAAAGAGAGTTGTGATGTGCTCCATTCCCTGCGCAATGATAGTCAGAACCCAGAACTTGTTCCGTAACCCGCTATTACTATTACTAATTGCTCCTGTTAGTAAGCTTTGCAAAGGAGTTACTCAGAACAGCAGCACAACAGTGCTTCCCACCATGGGAAAGGTCAGGATTTTCAGATGCTGCCGTTTATTTGGAGCCTGTAACCAATCCCTCTGTGTCGGCTGCAGGTTTTCTCTTTCAGAGTTGCCGTGAGGGACGATCTCCATGGACGTGCCTCTGCTCTGGCTTGCTGCCTCTTCAGTCTGTCCCCTCCGTACAATGCCCCTCTGTGCACAGGGAAGCCGCTGAGCCCTTGGCTGAGGTTGGCAATGCAGGGGAACAATGCAGGCGTTTGAAAACCAGACAGCTCAAACCTTGTGTTCCCGTGACCACAGAGATGGGTGGAAAGATCAAAGAAGAGGACATGCAACTTGAGAGATCGTAGTGGGCTCTCGCCTCTTAGGAAGTGAACAGAAGACAGGCTGAGTGCCTGTGATGCATGGAGCATTGATGTTACAGCAGATAGAGTATCTGCACTCCAAAAATGCCTACAGAAAGGTGCAAGGAGGCTGCTGCTGTGCTTAGTCTGCTGCTCCTTGGGGAGGCCCTGGGACCTGCCTTTCTGTCCCAAGTGCCGGTGGCGTGAGGAAGCAGGAAAAAGCACCCAAGTAGACCGAAGCTAAGTAGATAGAAAGGAAAATCCACATGGCTGTTCCTTACTAAAACTAGAGGCAAGGGATTGCCAGTGTTCAGGTTTCCCACAGCCCTACATAGATTTAAGTCTGACCTCAGAAGCTGAGAGTGGGGCTCAGCTGGGAGCAGAGTAACCATATATGGATGCTTTGGGTGATACTCCTTAGTGGCTTAGTGAAGCCAAATCTGCATATCTACTTTTCAGTCTACTGATTGAAAATTTGGGCTTGATTTAAAGAGAAAAAAAAAAAAAAAGAAAAAGCCTGAAGCTTCATGCAGGTATGTAAGAATGTACCCAAGAATGTGGGGCTTACCTTTGTGGGCTTAGTCAGGGAGATGTTTGCCAAATTTTCCAGAACAGTTTGTACATTCAGAAGAAAATCACTTCAAAAGCACAAAGCGTTATACTTTATGGAAGTTCAGTGTCTGGGCTGATGCTGAATTTTACAGAATTCAGGTTTTTACTCTGCTTCAGCATGGTTGAAGATCCTGAAAGATGAGCCATTTTTAAGTATTTCACAAGACTTATGAGTCATCCAAAGTCCTATCACATTTTTCCCTCTGGTTGAAATCACAGAAGTTACAAATGGTAAAGGAGCTATTAAATCACAGACAAAGAATGCTGTGTGATGGGTTGGTAATAATAAATAAATAAACCCTCCTTTTCCTTCTAGGTTATAATTTCCTGGGCACGAATTCAACAGGTAGGAGCAAAGCATCACAGCTCACCCCCAAAAAGGAGTGGCATGCAGCTGTATCCCTCGGAGAGTCACTATTCCTTCTCCTACCTTCTTTACTGCCCCAGGCAAATGGAGATTTTAATACCACTCCTTTATCTAACACAGTTAACTTCCCCACCCTGCACCAGCTCAACTTCTCTGGCAGGTATGTTGGGGGATGGTGGACCCAAGCTTTCATCTGCTCCCAAGCCCTGGACTCACCAAATTTCCCATTCGTCATCCCACAGAACCTGCTCCATGCCCGGATGGGCAGGTGGATAAGAGATGACAGTGTCTCTGTATATACTTGGCTCTACCAAGGCTGCTATTTCTTTAGGTTTAGGATACCTGTATCCCCTAAATACTTTTATTACTAGAATAAATCCTGCCTGAAACTTCTGCTGGGACTCATGGGTAAGTGTGGGACTCGCCTTTTGACTTTTTTTTTCCCTCTTTCTTTCTTTCTTTCTTCCCCCCTCCCCCCTTTATTTCTTATTCCACTGTAATTGCTGAAAAACTTTTCTCTTTAGTTCCTTTTCCCTGAAACACTGTGGTCAGGCTTCCCAGATGTTGTGTTCTTAGTTGGGTGGGAATTTCTAAAGGTGAGGGGGAATGGAAGGGAAGCACTGGGCAGGGGGCTCTTTTGTGACAATAAACTGTAAGAGCATTTAATCAGAGGGAAGGTTTCGTTTCCTATTTCAGGCATATTTTTGGAGCACATATGGGAGGTCAGAAATTACATTTGGCAGAAATAGAAGGAAATCCAAGTTACAAGGAAAACGTGCCACTTCTGCAAGCACTTTCTGGAAAAAATTGAGGGGAGAATAAATAGGTTTCTAACGACTTCTCCTTACTACTTCAGGTTCCCATTTTTACATGGGCTTTTTTTCCCCCCTCCAGTCACTTCATTCCCTCTCCAACCAGTTCCTGGTGGAGGGGAAAAAAAATGAAAAGAAACTCAAGTCACAGTAAGTTAGAACTGCACGTGATGTTTTCAGTGACATCAGAGGAAGGTCATTGCCACCAGCCATAGGATGGACGGCAGGGAACCTGATGAGCTCCTCTTCTAGCATCTTGTAGTGACTGATCTGCTTCTCTATGAAGTGTAAGGGGAGATGGTGAGCAGCAACCTTTAGGCACTCACCTTCTTCCTTATTCCACATCACTAGGTAGGATCTGCCACCTCATGTTTCCTTCAGCAGAACACGTGAATGGTCAGTAACACTCCTGAACACATCCTTCTGTGTAAAATTAAAAGTGTTCTCCTTTCAGGTGGTTGCAAAATTGCACACATCGTAATGAGCTGAGCTACTAACTTCCTGTAAAATATCTTTTGTGTGTGCTAAAATTATGAGCTAGGTCTTGCCAATGCTAAAAAATCAAGTTATTGAAAAAGTTTGTGTAATGAGCAATTTTGCCCATTCCCCCTCTCCCCCCACCAAAAAAAATAATAATCTGTTGTTAAAAATCTCTGATCATGTAACATTTCTAGCCTTCTGTTTCTTGTGGAGTAGCACCAGACCTGCTTATCCCTGCTCCTGTGGATAGCGGGGCTAGTGGGTGGTTGTAATGTCATGTAGAGTGAGGATGCTGATGTAAGCCTTCTGAAAACAGATGCAAAATCTTAAAAAAACAACTCAAGGTAAGTACCTGGCATGGAGAATTTTAATCCAAGTTATTAAAGTTTAGCAAGATCAAAGCATCTCAAACCAGGGGTTCACTACAGGAAATGGTAGGTGAGAGATGAAGCTCTCAGCCCTGCTGGGACTTATCACCTAAGATGGATTGGTGCCTTAAGAAGATCGTCTGTTGTTCTGTCTCTGAAAAGCTGACACCTGTACAGCAATTGTTGGAGTGAACCTTGCAGCTACCCACATATTACTCAAAGGTGACTGTGTCTTTTCTGCCTTCTTTCTTGGCAAACCCCTCAGAAGAGGTTCTGGATGTATTTTAGTTGTGTTCAATACCTGTATATGACCTTTCTCCCTGATCTCAAACCTGTGCAGGGGAAAGCAAGCCACGGGCTTTGCTTTTGTCTGTCTGCTGCTAAAGCCTGGCTCTCACACGTCCATGTTGGCCACCAGTTGCTTTCTGACTGAGCACAAGGCTAGTCTTTGTTCCAGTTATTCCAGCTGTCACTGGTGCTCTCTGAGGCACCTCCGCCTGGGTTGTATAGCAGAAGACCGATTTTGCCACTCTACTTCAACCAAGAAGATAGAAGAAGAAAACAGCGGGTCTCCTTACTGCAGTGGGAGATGGCCATGAGGCTGGTTGCAGCTGTTGGAGCCAGTGATGCTGTGATGCATGCTTCCATGTCTTGGAGGGCTTTGCTACGATGTGAGAACGAGAGGTGACTATCCGTCTTTGAGGATTAGAAGAAGAAAAGTTGTGTTTTGTTCACAAGTTGGTAGCACTGAAGTACCCCAAGCATGGGCCTGAACCCCACTGCGCTGGATCCCATTGACAAGACAACCCCAGTTTCCAGACCTGGGACCATGCTCTGTTTATTCAGCAGACAGCGGTGGGGGTCACACTGAATGGATACGGAGTTTAGCAGGAAAAAACAATCCCCTTTTCCTCAGGAGAGTGACTTGGTGACACTGCGGCAGGACTGTCATAAAAACTAGCATGGTGCCTGCTTTATACCTCTGGGCAGATGCTTTGCTGTGTGAAGAGCGCTCTCTCTCTCCAAAAAGCAAAACCCATGTGTCTCAGTTCCTGCACAGTGGATTTTCCCCATGCTGGCTTGTCACCATGGCACTGGACGGAGAAAGCTGCAGATCAGAAGCTTTATGGAGCCGTACGGCTGAAATCTTCCTGCTCTTGCTGCTCCATATAAATAAATAAATAGGTCTGAGTGGCAGGTGGGAACCTGCCTGCTTGAGGCTCAGATACAAGAAGTAATTGCAGGACCAGGCAGGAGCGAGGTGCTTTCCCAAAGGGAAGTAGGTGGCTGGGCCTTTTCAGGAAACCTACAGTAAACAGGTCATTCAACAATAACTTTTGGAGGCTATGGTAAGTGGGTGAAAAGAAACAGCAAATGAAAAGGGGGAAGCAGTGAGTGAAAGAAGTGCCTGATATCAGAAACTGTTTGGTCTCATTCAGATTCTGTTGTTTTTTCCTGCTTAGAGCTTTCAGAGTGCCCTGAGGCCTTCTTGAAATGTTATCCCTTTTCCAGTGGCGTTACAAAGGCTGAAACGATAGCTGCAGTGAGGGTAAGTGACTCTCTTGAGGTTTTGGCACCCACAGCTCCAGCTTAACTGGAAGTGCAAGCATTTGGTAAAGCCGAAGATCAGTGTCTCTTGGCCCCACGTGCTCCAGAGGAGCCAACCGAAGCTTTGTGAGCAGGGAAGGCAGTATGTGTCACTCAAGGGACATGTATCTGGAAAAATTAAGCCGCCCAGAATGAATGCCAGCCATGAGGTGGTGGCCTCTGTTCTTCTTGTCCAGACTACCTCACCCATGGAAGTTAGGGAAGCCCTGCTGTTGGTTGCAACAGCAGGAACAGCAAGACTTCCCTTCCTGGTATTAGTTTTGGCTGACCAGAGATATAATTATTACAAACATCTGTAATTTAAAATCAGCTCAGGTTTCTAGTTCCTGAAGTAAAAGGTCTCTGTTCAAGGTCTGGAGTAGATTAAAGCAGTGACTGCTAATCCAGAACTGTTTCTGGAGATGCCCCATGAGTAGGGAGGTGGCTTCAGTGGTGATGAGGTGTGAAGGCCAGGGAGGA
Organism: Hypotaenidia okinawae; assembly: GCA_027925045.1. Lineage (NCBI taxonomy): Eukaryota > Metazoa > Chordata > Aves > Gruiformes > Rallidae > Hypotaenidia > Hypotaenidia okinawae. Next base: position 9,370,670 of record BSDF01000007.1, read on the forward strand.
CCTGGCAATCAAAAACCAGTGCAGGGGACAAAAGGATAATACCAATGGGCTGTTGTATGTATAACGTACACCCATATATGCAGTTTACAAGGGTGTGTAGTGTAAGGACAAGAGGTAATGGCTTTAAGCTGAAGGAGGGGAGATTTAAATTATGTATCAGGAAGAAATCCTTCCCTGTGAGGGTGGTAAGGCCCTGCCACAGATTTCCCAGAGAAGCTGTTGGCTGCCCCTGGATCCCTGGCAGGGTTCAAGGCCAAGTTGGATGGGGCTTTGGGCAGCCTGGGCTAGCAGAGGGTGTCCCTGTCTGTGGTAGGAGGTGGGAATTGGATGGGCTTTGAAGTTCCTTCCCACCCAAATGGTTCTGTGATTCTCTATCTCAGTGATACAGAAATGCTTCCCGCCTCAACAGCAATTACTAACTTGCTGTTTTCCTTCCAGAAAGAAAATCCTTGACAGACTTGAAGTGATGAGCAATGACTCCACTTTCTTCCATTCCAGCTGCCACACAGGCGCATGCATGGGTCCCTTGCTGGCCCAGCAGGTCTGAGCATCTTAACCTTTTCTTGTTGTCCCATGTCTGCCCATCACTAATCCACTGCTCACTGCTGTGGTATGTATGCACCCTTCTGCCAGGCATGGCAAGGTCATCTCTCAGCAGACGCTGCGATGGATTTTAAAGAAGAAGAAAAGACTCTACCAATAAACAGCAGTGCATGCCTAGGGAAATGTCAGCGCTTAAACCCGAGCCTTGCTTTTCCCTCTGAGTTGTCATAGCTGGATCCTCTGCCCATCCTTACAAGTGGGTTTGAGGAGGTGGTTGTTTTGGCTGGAACTGGAGAGGCACAGGTGGTACCACCAGCTGTAAATTGGAGGAGGCACTTCCTGACTATGACCACTGCCTACACGCAGATCATTGCCAAGAGAGGAGCTAGAAGGCGCAGAAGCCTTCTCCTTACTTGGAAAAAGGGCCTGGAGGATAATCATGGCTCCGCTCTCTCACAGGCTTTCACCTGTAGGCTTCAGGCTGCTTTGCAAGTGCTTGACTTCCAAAAATGCTGTGATGTGATTAACACTCGGCCACCAAGGAGACACGGATAAACCGAGGCATCTGGTGTTTGAAGTCATGCACCTAATGTTTAGGCACTTGAGCCTGTAGGAAGGCACTGGGAGCTTAGGAGATGCAAACACACGGTGTGTTTGAAAGCCAGCTTGCTTTTTTTAAAGCACTTCAGTGTGGATTTGGATGTCTGCTTGACCGCACCAAGATGAGTGGTGACTGAATAACTCCTTGATCTCTGCAAGGTCAAGAGTGTGCCCTCTGGCTTTGAACGCTTGTGGCAAGAAGCTTGTGCTGAGCTGCAGAGCGAGCAGGCACTGGGGTCTCCTGTGAATAGTGTGGGATGGTGCTTTTGGGGGGTGTGTGTGTAATTTTTGGAGGATGCTGCCAGCCACCTGTATAGACAGGACTGTCCTGGTTTCAACTTCAAGCAGGTGCTGCCACTGGCAGATCTGTATTTTGACTGCTGGGTTATTGGCCCTGACTTCACTTGTCTTCAGGAGATTTGGGGCGCTGTGTCTTCTGTGTGTCTTCTGTGTGTGCTGAAAGCCCTTTCTCTGGTCCCTCGGGCCCACTGACACCTCGCAGTCTCGGTTTTCATCTTGCATCCCAAGTGTAGGCCAGGGGTGAGGGGGAGGCGTCGGAGGACGAACCCACTACCGTGTGCTCCTCGCCCACCCACACATGAGGAGAGAGCCAGATGAGAAGATTAAAGTTACAAACTGGAAACTCCCTCGGGCTACTGATGGGATCTGAGTGGCTGGCTGCGAAGCCAACCTCCCACTCGGAGGTGCCGCGCGTGCTGTCGCTCATGCCAGAGCTGCCGGCTCCCTCCATCCCTTCCCACTGACAACTCTGGCTGTTTTTACAGACCGAAGAGTAACTAATGGAATCATTTTCCTCTGAAGGAGGGTCCTGAGCAATACCTCAGCAATACCCAGAGGTCAGGGGTTATTCATCGCACTCCCTGTATCTTCAGCGGGGCAGGGCAAAGAATGGCCCCCTTGGTTTTATGGCTGAAAGGCACAGAAATAAAACCCCATCCCAAACCACGTAACTATTTTCATGCCTGTGTCTGTAGGTACAATACAAAATGAAACACAATTATTTTTACTTGACTCAAGCAGTGAGTCTGAGCCAAGATGATGATTCCCTTTAACACTTGGGGTACTGAGCTCTCAAAAGGAATTCTGTCCTCTGCCTCTCCTCCTCTCTTTTTTTTTTTTTTGTTGCTGCTGTTTTTAAGCTTTGAAGTTTGGGGTGTTTTTATCAGAAACAGGCTGTTTCAAAACAAAAAGTTCTGCTCTGCTGTTTTGAAAAAGGTGAACTGGTATCTTTGGACACCCCAGAAGTCCCTTCTCTTCCTCTCTGTGCTTTGTAGATGAGCATGCTGAATCCCTGAAGATGTTTGGTTCCTCCAGAGCGCCAAGTTTCATCACATCTCCCAGCTCTCAGGTGCTTTGCCCAGCCCTGCCCAAGTGCCAAGGGTGACACTGTAGTGAAGCGAGCACTGGTACCTTGTCACCCTTGCAAGAAACGGCATGGTGGTACCTGCAGTGGCCAGGCAGGCGGGTTCATAGTTCAACTGTCACCTAGACGGCAGTGGGACCCATGTTTCCCAAGGGACTGACACAGGCACAGCTAAAATACTGTGCCCGCACAACTCCAAACTGGAGTAACTTCCAGGTTCTGTGCTTGGTGCAATGGAGACTAGTGAGAAGTTTTAGCAAAGTCTTTGTGAACTGTGTGCTTGCACAGGTCTTTCTGATGAGTCCGTATCCTGGAACTGATGATAACGAGCACACTGTTTTATTCACATAGGCTTAATCTAATTCAGACGACTAGATAAAATTCTTTGATCTTCAGGTTACAAGAGGTGAGGCTGTGATGACTTCAAACAGTTGCTTCTGGCCATAAAATCTATTCGTTTGAAAATCAATAGAAAGATATCACTCGCAGCATTGAGGAGATAATTTCTTCTGCTGCTCAGCCCTGACCCTGTTCTCCTGGTTTTCACCTTTCTGTCAAAGTTTAACTGGGATTTTTTGGGGTTGTTTTGATTTTTCTTTTTTTCCCTGGAAGCTGTGCTCCACCCCATACTGCCCAGCTTTCCATGTGTTTCTAGGCACTGTCCTTCCTGGTCGAAGCCGCTTTCTGACTTACGTGTGCCTCACACATGCTCTCCTTCAAAACCCTTTCTTCCCCAACCCGTGCGTTCAGATGGGTCTTGTAGCTGCCAAAAATGCATCCCACTCTCTATTTGTTCTGTGCCGTGTTGGATGAATTTGTAGGTACAGTGTTTTGGTGACTGCAAGCTCTCTGGAGCATGGTCTCTAACAAGCGCTGTTGTCTGTTCAGCAAGTCCTGCCCGTTGTACAGCATTATGAATATTTATGATGCTAAACAATAATCCCTGCCTCTGACCCAGCACTCTTCTTCAGCAGATCTCAAATTGCTTCTACTGGGGAAGCAGTCAGATCATTATCCTAATTTCTAGATGGGGAAACTGAGGTGCTGGAAGGTGAAATAACTTGCCTGGCATCAGCAGATGACTGCTAGAAGGGGGTGCAGCTGCCTCTGGCCCCAGTTGTATGGTCCAGCACTAGACCCTGCAGCTTCTGCAGGGACAGCTAATAAACCCTGTACTTGTGCCATCGCTTTTTGTCTTCCCCATTAAGAGCAAACAATTTGAAGGGTTCCTCCCCCCTCCCCCAACATTAACAGCCTCCCTAAGAAACCTGTTTGCACACGTTTCCAGCAGTACCCCTGCATGCCTTGTGCCCCAGCTAGCAGCTGTGACCCACTCGAAGGCGGCAGGCCAGGGCAAGGGGGAGAGGTGGCACCTCCGCCCCCGCACTCCATTCCTCCTCCTCCAGTGGCAGTTGGAGAGGCTGGGGACCGACCACCAAGACATTCTGTGTGGTGCTCCTTGGGGAGCTGTACCAGCTGCTGTGTTGGCAGCCACAGAGCTGCCTCTGGCTCTGACTTGCCGTCTTGTCTCCTTGAATATAATTGCTTGCTGCTGATTTTTTCTTTTTTTAAAATTTTTTTTCCTTCTTTCCCTTTGATTCTGTGGCACTCGTATTCTACTCAAGATTCCTCGTCAATCTTGCAATCTGGGGAGTCTGAGGAAATAGAGAACTGATCATCTGCACATTTCTTCTGTATATTATGAAAGTGTCCCCATGCCATGTGTGATTCCAATCTTTTCTTTTTTTTCTGTTTGATCAGACAGAACATCAAGGAGTCAGACTGTACCGGCGAGGTCTGTACAGGAAGGAGCTGCTTCTGCAGAGATAATCCCTGCTCCCAGCTCCAAGAGGTGATGCCACATCTATCGCTTCCCCCATTTCTAACCCCACGCTTCACCTCCCAATGCCCTGCACTGCTCAGCCTTGCAAATTTTCCACAGCAGAGCATGTCATCTCTCTTGCAGAGCCCGCCGGGGCAGGACTGCTTGAGCAGTGATGGCTACGGGGAGTCCCTGAGGAGCAGCAAGTCCCAAGTCTGCCTGGAGATGTGCGCATGCCATAAATGAGCCCATTTCTCACTCTTCAATGGTCTTAGGGAACCAAGTAACTTCGTGGAAGCGGAGAGAATTTTAGGCAGGTGCTTTTTTCCCCCTCTTCCATGTGTCAGCGGTACCCACCCAGGTACCTTTGCGCAGTGGGAGACAAAGCACGTATAGAAGGCTGGGTGGCTTGTTTTACAGAATTGTAAGGGTTGGAAGGGACCTCCAGAGATCATTGAGTCCAACCCCCTGCCAAAGCAGATTCCCTAGGACATATTGCACAGGTCAGCATCCAGACGGGTCTTGAATATGTCCAGAGAAGGAGACTCCACAACCTCCCTGTCAGCCTGTCCCAGTTCTCTGTCACCCTCACTGTGAAAAAGTTCTTTTGCATATTGGTGCAGAACTTCCTGTGCTCCAACTTGAGGCCATTGTCCCTTGTCCTGTCCCCACAGACCACTGAAAAGAGGCTGGCTATCTCCCCTTGTGTCCCACACTTTAGGTATTTATAAACATTAATCAGATCCCCACACCCGTAAGTTGATGTGTATGTACCCATGTATACTATATATATTTATACATTTAAAAATACTAGAAATATATACGTACACCCTTACTGTAGTTATATTCATTTGTACTGTACTTATATTTATACACTTTGTTAAGAGAAGCTTGGGCTTGTTTGGGTGCAGGGGTGTGCGCGCCCTTTGTACATTACAGTGAATGCTCAACACAAGCCTTTCAGCGCTCCGTAGGGTCTGTGTCACAGAGCTGATCAGACTAGATGGTCCTCATGCTAGGTAAGCGTCTTAAAACTTGGCATTTACTCCCTAGCTTGCAAGCGTTTTAGGAAAGGCAGGGGGCCTGAAGTAGAGATTGTCTTATGAGATACTTCCATCACTGGATCCTCCTGATTTATGTTCTTTCGTAGCACCACAATCTCACTTTCACCCTCAGTACGCTACAACCATTTCAAAAACAAACTATGAAAACATGAAAGGGGCTGTAGAACTACCAGAACTTTCTCCGTCCTGCCCTTCACACTTGTGCGCTGCACACGTCCTCTGGAGCCTGTTACCTGCAGCTGTCGGGATGCACCAGAGAGGGGTGTAAGCGGAAGTGGTACCTGGGTGGGAAAGCATCTGAATTTCAGTGGCAGGGCACTGCTAACAAATACTGTAAACATGCTTCCGTGCTTTCCGCTGGGGAAGTCTCAATTTGTCTCTTCAGCTGCCTCTGGCTTTTTGCCTGGCATTCTCGGATCTACTGGGAGACAGCAGAGCACACGTGTCCTATTCCTTTTCCTCAGCGAGAGATGCAAGACTGGAGCAGGTAAGACACTGTTCCCGGTCTAAGCATATGCTGCTGAGCTGGCTATGGTCTACTCATCCCTCTCCCTGGCCTGCCCTGACATATGCAGTGGCTGAGGACAGACAGAGCTGAGTTGCCCTTCCTTCTCCAGCAGTGGTTGGAAGCACAGCAAAGGGCCATAAACATCCCCAAATCTTTTTGAGTGCTCCTGGAGAAGTCGGAATCTCTCCAGGACGGGCACCCCTGAGTCCCAGCACAGGATCACAGCAGGTGGACTTCAGAAGTGTCCTGGAAACCCCCTGCAGGGGATGAGACTTGCACCAAGCAGCTCTGCTGGAAAAGTGACTTCCTGGGGCCCTGGCGTGCCCCATCCCTTTTCTCCACAGGAGTGGCCGCATTTCTGTCGGACTGGCTGCCCGGTATATGCAACAGCCAGGATGAAAAGTCTATAGAAGTGTGATACTAATAATATTTTACAGCTTTAATTACCATGATTGTGGTGCCTGAAGGCGTATGCAGAAACATTTTGAGTGGGAGGGGAGGAGGCGGCGCTGTGAACATTTTTGTGGTTTTGCTGGGCAATGCGCAATTGCGTTTTCTCATGGGAACCACGGCGTGCCAGGGAGAAAAGCTGCCTCTGCCCCCTCGCCTGCTCCGTCGGGACGCGGCATCGCCCTCCAAGGCCGCGCAGGCAACTGCAGGCCCCCCGGTTTCGGGCAAAAGCTGTTCTGGCCGTGCCCGTGGTTGAAGGGTTCCCAGGGCAGGCGCTGCCCGTTTCTGCCGGCAGCAGGTATCTCTGACCGGGCCAGGCAGCATCCCCTCTGGCAGGAAGCAGCAGTTTGGCCCACGGGCCAATTTTAGGGTTAGGCAATTGCCGAGTCGTGGTGCAGATTTGTCAGCCGCCTGGAAAGCGGCTAGCCCGTTTCTGGGTCAGGGTGTGCAATGCAGCTGGAGGCTTCGCTCCTGCCAGCCGCCCCCTGGTCCGTGCCATGGATGCGTGGGTAGGGGGAGAGGCGAGGGGATGGACAGAGGGGCCTTGTGTTGGCTGCGCCAGCCCTCCAGCGCTCCTTCCCCGCAGCACTGGCACAGGCCTAACGCACAGCGACTGGCTTCCTGGTCACGACCAGCTGGGAAACAGGGAAATGCTCCACGGAGGAAGGCAAGTTCCCAGGGCTTAGGAGCTGCTGCAGAACAGACGCATGTTTCCCTGGGTACGGAATGCTGCCCTGCATCTTTACAGCACCTTTACAGGCTCTGCTGCTAGGTCACCCATCAACTGTGGCTGGTTTGCCTTGTGCTCTCTTCCTACCCCCACCCATGCCATCCCTTTCCTGCTGTAACCCACACTGAGGGTGGCTTACACTACTGGAAACATGTATTGTGACCAACTCTCCATTGGTTAAACACACGGTGTCATTTGTCCCCCTCCCTCCAATATGCTGTATGGTGTGGGGGATTTTGTACAGGCTGTACCCCCCGACATATACGAAACGTTGGCCTTGGCCTCGCTCAGGCTCCCGAGGGGAACACCAATCCGATTCTCATGGCCTCCTTGCATTTATTCAAGTTTTTACACAGCAGAGAAGCCCACCAGCGGGTCACAGAATGGCTGGCTAATGGGGAAAATTAGCTCATTAAGCCACATGCAGAGATGCTTGCCACCATCACCCGCAGCACCCTGCGGTGTCGCTGCTCCCCAGTGCACCCCAGAAGGAAAGGCAGCTTTCCAAAGCAGGGACCAGGCTGGCAAATTGGCAGAGACTTGGTTTCTGCACTGTGGCTGGAGATATGCCACCCGCCGAAAGCCCCACACACATCTCCCAGCCTGTGGGTACCGTCACCTCACGTCTGGGGTGCACAGGGTAGCGAGGAGGAGGAGCAGGGTGATATTTGCCCCGGAGAGAGCGTAGGGCAACCGGCAGCCCGGGCATCCACACAATCCCCGCGGTCGCTGGCCTGAGGGGTCACAACCCGGTCCAGGCGCGGTGTCGCCGGGCACCGCCTTGTGCCGCACCGTTATCGCGCGGGTGCGCGTCTCCCCGCGCTGGTGTAGCTCGGCGTGGCGCTAACCGCGCAGCTCGCCTTCCGGCCCCGCCACCCCGTGCCCAACCCCAGCGGGGGCGCGCCGTCCCCTCTCCCCAGCCGGCGTGGAGGCGGGCGGCGGCTGCAGCCCGTGCGAGCGGAAAGTTTGAAGGCGCCTTTTCCAGCGGGGCGGCAGCAGCGGGGGGCGGCGGGGGAGGGCGCCCTGGGCCCGGCCGCGGCGGGGCGCGCTGCTGGGCGGCCGGTGCCGCCCCCACGCGGCGGCGGCCCCCGCCAGGCTCTGCGTCACGCGGCGGCCGCGCGTGGGCGGGCGGTGGAGCGCGCGCGGGATCTCCCCATGTGACCGCGCGGGAGGGGGCGGTGTGTGTGTGGTGTGCGGGGCGGGGGCCGGCGGCGGGGCCGGGGCCCTGGGGGGGGCGGGGGCGCCGCAGGCCGCTCCTTCGCTCCCTCCCTCCCTCCCCGCCCGCCTGCCTGGCTCGGCCTCCGCGCACGGCAGGCGCGGCCACGACGAAGCGAGCTGCGCGGGGCGGCGGGGCGGCCGCGCGGCCCCCCGGCGGCAGCGAGGCGGTGGCGGGGACCGGCTCGCCCACCCGCCCCGTCGATGGGAAAGGAGGAGCCTGGGCCGGCGGCGCGCAGGCTGGGGGGCGCTGGCAGGAACTTCGGCGGGGCTGAGTCTGCGGCGCCGGGACGGCATCGAGGGAAGCCCCGGGCAGCCGGCGGCGGCAGCAGCCTACTGTAGAGTACGTGCGGGCCGGCCGGAGCGGGGGGCGCGGGCCCGGGGGCGGCTCGGTCCGGGCCCCGCGGGGGGACGGCCGGAAGGAGCGGGCGGGTCATGCGTGGGTGATTCCCGGAGCAATCCGGCGCGGGGAGGAGGAGGGGGGAACGGGGAGTGGGCGGAAAGTACAGAAACGTCCCCGCCGTGGCTGCTGCTGCGGGGGGGCCGCGGGGCGGGGGCGGGACAGGACGGGACGGGTGAGACGGGATGGGTGGGGGCGGGCCCCGGCGGCGGCCTGCCGGCTCCGCGCGGGGGTACCGGGGGGGCGGCGCTGTGGTACTGGCCGTTCTCCCTCTCCGGGCGGCGCGGTGCTGTGCCCCTCCGCTGCCTTTCCCTCCGCCGGTGGGAGGTGACGGCTTGTCTGGGCCCGGGCTCCGCCGGTGGGACGGACCGGACCGAACCGGGCTGGGGCGGGGGGTGGAGGCGAGGCCTGACCACCGCCCCTCGGCGCAGCCTTCACGGAGAAGGGGTCCCCAGGGAAGGCTTCCCGAGGGGTGCCGGGCCCTGGCTGGGGGTGTTCAGTCAGCGGGCTCGGTGTCGGGACCGCAGCCCCCCACCCACCCCCGGTATCGGTTTTCTTCGCGTCGGCTCCTTGCCGAGGTCCTCCCGGGTCCGGCGGCGGGGTCCCGGCTGCCGTGCCGTGCCGTGCCGGGGCGGTAGGTAATGCTCCCGAGCCGGGCTCGGGCGGGACGCTGGCCCCGAGCTGCTGAGGATCGCGAAGCGCTCTCTGCCCTCTCCTCCGGCAGCCAAGCGCCATGGCTTTTGCCACGGAGCAAGTTTCTTTATTAGTAGCGACGAGAGGTAACGCACCCGTACCTGCGCGGGAGCCGCTCCACGGGCTGTGTTTTGGCACATCTCGGAGCTAGACAACACGGTTTAATTTGCTAAGTCTCGCTTCTGCAGCTACGCGTGGTTTTCTCCTCCTGCTAAAAGTCCTCTGGAAACGCTGCAGGAACGTGATGAATATGCAGAGCAGCCAGCTCCCGCACCCAAATCCGGTTTGCCTTCAGAGACTCCTCAAAACGCCCAAAGTGATCAAGATACATTATGAAATAATCGCTTCTGCCTAAAATACAGGAGCGCGATGTTTCGCGCTTGTGCGCCTTCCCGATTTAATGGGTGACAGCTCAAATACGCTTCGCCTGAGATGAAAACCTCTAAAGATGGGTTAAGGCGGCTGGGCTGCTTGTTACTGCTAGGCACAGAGCCCTAAAAATCGGGGAAAGCTGCTAAGCCAAGTCCTTGCCCTGTGCTGACACCCCGCAGCGCCTGTGTTTTCCTTCTCCCAGTGCTTCAGCCCACATCCACCACCTGCTTGCTGCTGCCACGCATCTTCCTGCCGCCTCCGGGAAATGCGCGGCTTTGAACCCAGACCTGGTAGAATGGGAAGAGACACGTTGTTTTCCCGTGGCTGAAAGATGCTGAGCTGGGCTGCTGCTGCCGTCGGTTGTCTTGGTAGAGGGAGCTGGTTGCAGGAACAGGTTTGCAATTCCCGTGCTGATTGTTTACAAATACTTAGTGGTGCGGTGTGGGGTCTCTGTGGTTTTTCCCTTTTCCTAGGAGTTAATGTTTGTGGCTTGAGTTAGGGTGACACCCAGCACTTGGAGAGGAGGGCACGGCACGTGGGGCTGCAGGTAGGCTGTGGATGTGAGTGAGGGAATGTGGAAAATGAGAGTGCATGGCTGTGGGTTTCAAAGCCAGAGTGAAAATCGAACTTGCGATTTCCTGGTTCTTCTGCAGCTATGGCAGTACACAACCTTGTGTGTATTTTAAACAGCTTCTTCTGTTGTGGGGAATTTCCTCTCTGCTTTGTTTGCTCTGTATGTGAAATACGTAGAAGACAGCCGCTCTCCCCTGTGTGTTCCCACACTCCTCACTGCTGGTACGGACAGTGAGCAGAGGAGGGGGAGAAGGAGCGTCAGAAGTGCCATCACTGCATCCGTTCGTTCCCGCAGAGTTTCCCTGCCTGCTCCCCATTCCCGCCTCTTGCTGTAGAAGGGTTTTCAGTTGGCCAGACAGTAGAAGATCCGCTTGCTCGCTCCTGAGGCAGCAGATCATTCTGGCTAGCTTCTTTGGGTTTGCCTGAGGACGTCACCCGGCTGATACCCTGCACGGGGTTTGTTTGAGAATGCTGATTAGAGAGCCTAAGACTTACGGAGCAGGCTGCTGATGAGGGGAGTGCACGCAGTGCCCCAGGGTCTTACCCTCGGTGCTCTTCCCTGGTGAGAAGCATATGCCCTCATGTTTTCTTGTTGTGTAACCTCTTCTTGTGCTCACCCTTTGCCCTTAAAGCATGGTCCCTCTGGCCCTATGAAAGGAGGACAGCAGTTCTCTGGGTCTCTTGGATGCAGTTTAACGGTCACCTGGAAGTTGTAGGGTGCTGAGACTTGGGCTGGTGTGCTGAGGCTTTGCTGCGGTCGTATGGGTAAGCAGAGCCAGGCAGGCGCTGCAATGCCATGTGTCCTCTGGGTTCACAGTCTTCTTGATTCAGGCACTGCTGCGCTGCTTGTTAAGCAGACCTTGTTTGTTGCTTGTCCCCTTCCAAAGCCTTGCGTTTTCCTCCAGGTCGACTAGCTTGCCCACTTTCCTGGCTTTGTAGGCTGTGAGCTGAGCCAAACCAGTGGAGCTCAGCTCCACTGAGGCAGGCAATGTCTGGAAAAGCCACGTGGTAAGGCTGTCTCGCAAAGGGGAAGGACCCTTCCCGGGGTAAAAGTTTAGAAATGCTTGGGATGTTGTTGAGGTGAATGCAGGAGGAACTCGGTTTAATGAGAGGAGAAAAGAGGTCAAAAGGAGGAGTGTGTGAAAAATGCCTTCTCTGCAGAAATTGGTAGTGATCCTAAGTGGAAAACTTGCACGGCCCTCGCAGGAGTTGCTCTGCTAAATTTGGAAAGCAGAATTGGTCTTTAAAGTACAAAACAAAGGGATTTCAGTCTTGCTTTAAATGCAAATCTCCGCACAGCCAGAACTGCGGACTCGCTACTGACGCCTCCATAGTACATATTAATCCAGTTTTATCTGTCATGAGGAGATTTGTTGATTAGAAGCCTCTAGGTGAAGGCTGCTCGTGGACTGTTGTGGCTCTTCCAGCCTGTGGGCTGGAAAAATGAGCTCCATGCCTTGCCTGGAGCTCTGTGGCTGTGTGTAATTTCATGGCCACTGTCCTCCCAGGATTCAATTTAGCTCCCTGCACAGGGTCCATTTATGTAGATTTATGTAGATTCTGTGCTAAGATGGATGGTTTTCAGAGCAAACGGGTGTTCTTGTAATACTTTATGTAAGTTAATTTATGGCATTGATGGTGGAAAGTCACCATCATTTGAAATGGGAGATCAGGAGCACTGTGCTGAAATGCCACTAAACCAGAAAATGTTAGTTCTGTTTGTCTTGTCAAAGTTTTGAAGAATGAGAGGATTTTTCTAAGAACTTTTGTGAAGAATAGACAACCTTTAAAACCCTGACTTGCATACCACCTAAAGTGATTTTTTTCCTTGTTTTCCTTGTTCCTGCTCACATCTTTGAGCGCAGACAGCATATGATTGTTTTTCTGCAATTAGCTATTATTTTTTGAAAGCTGAACTGTGTTTCCAAAGTATGTAGCTCTTCAATGTTTCCAGTTTCACCCCGAGCGCCAAAGTGCATGGTCCGTTAACTTCTGAGCCCACTGGCAGCTCCTTCAGGAGGATGCTCAGATCCGAGCGTCTATTGCCATCCTTTCCATTCTACAGACACCAGCTACAAAGAACCATACATGCAGCTAGTGGGTTTTGCTTTAGTATTTTTCAGGGGGTTTTCCTGGGGTTGCTCTTCCCGAAGAGATTGTTTGTAGGTGCCCTGTTGCTGCCACGTACGCTCCTGTGGCCTCCCTTAATTTTATTTTTCTCTAGTAGAGTTTAATCGAAGCTTCGTAGCAGAAGCCTGATCTTTTGGATGCCTCCTGAATAGAGGTTGGGGATCTGTGTGGTAGGCCTGTGCGTTTTATTGTGAGTTACTGAAGGAAAAAATGCATAATATAAAACAAACAATACTCAAAAGTGCCTATTGTAAAAATCAAAAGTTCTGCTTTTGGTTAACAGCCTCCCAGTGCCCCTAAGCATGTACATGCTCTTGCATTGGAGTTTTGGTGGGGGGTGGGGGCGTGGTGTTGCACATTATTAACATAGTTTCCCCCGGTGTGAGCAAATTGTTCCACAAGAGCTGATTTTTAGGTTACTACAGTGTGTATTTTAAAGTACAGTGAGGTAGTAGAGCCAGAGTAATATTAACAGACCAGGTCCGTGTTTTACTCCTGCTACTTTCCCAACCAACTAGAAATTAAATGCTTTGGACCTCATGGATCGGTGGCTTAGCCTAATGCAGTGATATCAGAAATCACCCCTTCGTAGGTGTGAAAGCCATCGTGAAGCACAGAGGTGTGCGTGAGATGAGGGAATGCTCCCCGGAGTTCGCTGGTTGCAGGATGGCTATGGATAACAGGTTTGATGAAGCTGAAACTTGCGCAAATGGTTTTTCTGCAGCCGTAAGGGTAGAATACTGCTGCAGTCTGTCTGTCTGCTGGGAGCCCTTGGAGCGTAGTTGCTGTATTGCTCAATGGTATTTCACGTCCTAAGTATCGATACGATGCAGGCACGTCTGCAAATGGAGCGGGCAGGTGAACTCGGAGCAGCGTTTAGAAACCAGGCGTGATGGAATCCATCTGTGTTTTTGTTTTGCCTGCAGATGTTGATGCAGTAATTAAGATCAGGAGAGGCACTAAATCCTCCTTACGTGAAATGGGGAAAACCATAGAAAGACGTGGTTCTGAAGCACCCTTTTACTGAACCAGCTTCATCAATCTTCGGGTTCTGTGAAGTGCTTCTTTCTTCTTGCTTTCTCCTTTTACAGTCCTCTGCGCTGCTGTGGGGGCAAACAATTTCAGAATTACGGACAGTCTAATCTGAGCTTTTCTTCTTCAGTGGATCAAGTAGTCTGTGATTCTTCTGTGTGTTTTGCGATCATTTTGATCTGAAGATACAAAAGAAAGTCAAGTAGAAGCAGTGAGCAATATTGAATGACATTCTTGGGAACAAACATGAAGTGGGAATGCTGAAAACAAGCTGGCTTCATGTTTGAATCATCTTTTTTGTAGGTGCAATGCAACTATCTGCTGATTTGTTTTTTCACAAATGTTTCCATTAAGCTAACTAGTCAAAAAATAGAGCTGTCACCCCCTTTTTTCGTTACCATACGTGAGAGAGAGAAATCCTGTCCTATGAGCTGACAGTCTTACGGAAGGATGGGCAGTGGGGAGAATGGGTCTGAGCACTGGTCTTCTGGTGCTTATCCTCTCTCTGTTTTTATGGTTTGCAGGTTCTGTCATCCGTGATGGCGTCAGCTCTACCCAGAACCCTTGGGGAATTGCAGCTGTATCGAATCCTACAAAAAGCAAATCTCTTATTCTACTTTGATGCCTTCATTCAGCAGGGTGGTGATGATGTCCAGCAGCTCTGCGAAGCAGGTGAAGAGGAATTTTTGGAGATAATGGCTCTGGTGGGCATGGCTAGCAAGCCGCTTCATGTCCGAAGGTTACAGAAGGCTTTGAGGGACTGGGTCACAAACCCTGGTCTGTTTAACCAGCCTCTGACCTCCTTACCGGTCAGCAGCATTCCAATATATAAGCTGCCGGAAGGGTCCCCTGCGTGGCTGGGAATATCCTGCAGCAGCTACGAAAGGAACAGCAGCACCAGGGAGCCTCACCTGAAGATTCCAAAATGTGCTGCCACGACGTGTGTGCAGAGCGTGGGCACAAGCAAATCCGACGTGGTGGGGAGCTTGTCACTGCAGAGCGGCAGCGAGCCCAGACTCTGGCAAGGACATCACACAACAGAGAGCGAGCACAGTCTTTCCCCGGCTGACCTTGGCTCTCCAGCTTCACCAAAGGAAAACAGTGAGACCCTGGATGCTGCTGCTGCTCTGTCAGTTGCTGAATGTGTAGAACGTATGGTTCCCTCCCTGCCCAAAAGTGACTCAAATGAAGTCAAGGAGTTACTGAAAACAAATAAGAAACTGGCAAAGATGATTGGTCACATCTTTGAGATGAGCGACGAGGACCCTCACAAAGAGGAGGAGATCAGGAAGTACAGTGCAATATATGGCAGATTTGACTCAAAACGAAAGGATGGCAAGCATCTCACCCTCCATGAGGTAAAGTCCCTTGAGGGGCAGCGGGCTTCCTCACCTATTCCTACACTTCTTTACAAGATGCTGTTTGCAGGCTATGCTTGTTGTTACGGGTGCTTCTCACCGGGTGACAAGAGTCACGTGCCTTATGGGAGCCACAGGCAGTCCTGTCCGGGGATGGAAGTCTTGGGTAGAGTAGAAGTACGCTGTCCTGGTTGCATGTCTGCGCTGACGACTTCAATGTGGTGCCATCAGATTGCTCAGCCACTGGTGCGGCCTGTCAGACAGAGGCTTTAAGCAGTTTGGCACTGAGGTAGCAAACCAGTATTGCACTGAGCAGGGCCCTTGGGATTCTAGGTATTTGGTGCATTTTCAGAGCAGTCCTGTCTTGGTGTTACCTTGCAGCTTTGAGAGTAGGCTGGTTGGTTGGAAGATGACAAACTAAAATCACTTGATCTGGTAACAGGATGGCCTGCCTTGATTACTGCCCTCTGCCCTCACCTTGAGATCCTGCTCCGTAGCTTGTGCCCTTGAGGTCCAAAGGATTCTGCTGATGAGCTCCCTAAACCGGGTGGGGTAGAATTTTTTTGTGAATTAGGGTGAAGCTTAATTATACAGCCTGTGAGGTGTTTTGGTCTTGGTTGTCTTAAGCTGGTCAAGCGAAGTGCAGACTATGTGAGGAGGAAGGAGAAGAACTGTCTCCAGCATCGATGGGTGGCTGCAATTTGAAGGCTTGTCCTTCAATGTCCCCATAGCATCTGTCCCCTCCTGTCCTTAAAAGTCCATGCGGGCCTTCTTCACTTCTCTCCTGGCTTTCTCGAGGCTCATGCCGCATGTGTTGTAACGCAATAGGTGTGTCTGTGTGGGGAATAGTTCCTCAGTGCCAAAGTACAGTACAAGAGGAGAACAAACATTAATTCAAAGCAGTGCCAAAGCACTGCTGATATGAATGCTGCATCAGCATTTTCACAGTTAACAGCGATTGCAAAACTTCAGTTGGATTTAAAATTTGGCATGTGAGGCTTAGCTCCCAAAAGGAAAGGCAATGTTTATGTTACAGGAGTGCCAAAAAAACTGTACTGGCTTTAGCCTTTTTTCGCTTCAAGAAGAAGTTTTGTAGGTGTGTGATCCGTAGCGTAAGGCTAGGCTCCCTTTCTGCTTCTCAGTAGAAGGGCAGAAGGAAACAAGGCGTATTTCTTTACATTTTTGTTTATGTATTTACATTTAGAAGGCGACTGCACATCACCAGCAGTGACTTCACTAGGGCTTTTACTACAGACTGGGGAGACGCTTCCAAGGGAACCTGCCAGCAGCCAGCCACGTTTCTGCCACAGGGTTTTAGCTGTGCAGCTTTCGCTCAGGTGCTTGGTGACTGTATGTTGTACGCCTGTAATCTGTGAATTCATCCAGTGTGCAAGAACAAATCTCGTCTTAGTTCCCTGACCTTGTGGAAGCCTCCCTCGTAACGGAATGAGTTGCTGATGAGGTGGAGGCAGGATTCGAGAGGATTAATTGTGTAGATGCCTTGCGTGCATTGCTGCAGAGTCAGGGTTTGGAGAAAGGGGCTTCTCCCCACCTGTGGATGGAGGCAGGCAAGGGTGCAGTCTGCGCTTTCGCGTGTCTCTCTGGGGTACCAGCTGCAGAAAATGCTCTGAAATTTGGGCGGGCTTCTCATAGGATAATTCCCTGGCATCCAGCAGCGTGATGGGAGGTGGGTGCTGGGGGCAGCTTTCGTGTCAGGCTCAGGAGTGGCTCTGCAAAGCTGGAGGGATGAATAGTGGGGGGGTGTAGTTTGGAAGCGCAGGGTGGCAAAGAACTGGAAGAGAGGATGATTGGTCTGCTTTTTGACGTTTCTGTAGTACTGCACTACAGATCTTCACAGCATCGTTGTAAAACCATGTTTAAAAATGGAATGAGAGCATGGTTTGGCTTTAGGAAATATTTCTATCCCTGATATGATTAAGGGCACAAGATCAAAGGAGTATGTGGTTGACTTATGCCTCACTTACGCATGTGGGGCCTCGCTGAACTTGATGGGAACTGCACACAAGCTAGGAAGAAGAATTTGCTCATAATTGGTTTACTGTTTGCTTAAAGAGGTCGGATTTCATGAAGTTTTGTTTTGAACAGTTTTCTCTACGTTTCCATTTTAAAGCAGAAAAGACATGAATAGCAGCAATGAGACCATTTATTTTTTTGTTCAAAATCTGCTAAACTAGAGTTTGCCTTTTGTAAACTCAACTTCAATGGGCTTTTGTTTTTGATGGCTTAAGCAATTTGCTTCTCAGAAGGGAAGGACCTTAAACAACCAGGGAGGTAAGTTTCTGCTTGTCCAGAGACTGTTCCTGCACGTGTTAATACATTCCAAGTCTGTCATTCTTGCCTTGCATTTCAAGGTTTCTCCTTGTAGCTGGCAACAAGCAGCTGAATAAACCTCACTGTGAGTCTAAAAAGCTTAAGTAGCTTCTTAGTGTAAAGATCAGGGCATCTGACTCCTCAAGCAGAGTGGCATTACCTCCATGTGAAACTCAAACTTGATGGAATTGGTGGATTAGTGGGGAAGATTCTCTGTTTCATTGTGAACGCTGGCATCTCTTGGAGGGCTTGAGCAGCTGTTGGAGGCTGGTGGGAGCTGTAGGCACCGCACTGGTTTGGAAGTGTGTGTGCTATTGGTAGGATTATCTGTGTAAACCGCTAATCTAGCATAAAATCTGATACAGAATCTTTCATGCACGTCCCAAACTGAGTAAATGTACTGTCCTTCATCTATCCTGTTGTCCTGTCCTGGTATTGCACAGCTTTTTGAGTAGGAAGAGCACTTGAAAGTTTGACTGGAGGAGAGATGAGTACTAGTCATGCCCTTGAACTCGGTGACCCGTGTGTGTTTGAGTCAGAGATGTAATTTGCATGTTAGTATTTCAGTGCTTGTCGAGGTACCTATAAAAAAATGAAAAAAAAAAAGCCCCAAAACAGTTTACTAGTGCAAGAAGCAGGAATAAAAATTGCAAGTAATAAATTTTGTCTAGCTTGGTCTCTTCTTTTGCTGAGTCACCAAAACAGTAGGGCTTGGCATTTAATTACATGTGTTTTAGTGAGGGGAATCTAGGAACCTCATCAGATGGGAGTATGCCCGTCCCTCTCTGTGGAGCCTGTGTTACATTAAGGCTTTCAGCAAACAAAATCTTTATTTTTAGGCATGCAACACTTTCTCTCTGCAGTACTATGCCTCCTGAAAAGGCAGGAAGCCATGATGCACTTCAATTCAGTAAGTCTGGATCTGACCCTAAAGAAGAAACCAGGAAAAACAAACAAACAAACATTTGGCTTTTCTGGTACATTAGGATAAACAGCATTTGCCTACAACTACCCAAAGCATTTTCAGTCATTTCAGCTCTTTGCAACCTTTCAACACTTTACTGAGGGATAAAAAACATCTCAAATTATTTTGAAGGCATTAGCCATATTATTCACCCTCTGCAAAGTAATAGCTATCACCGTTCAAGAAATTAATGCCTGCTTTGGATGGTAATTCTTTTCATCAGTGCTGTATTAATCTTTTATTTCTGTATTCATCCCCATCCATCCCCCCCGGTGTTTTTTTCTGAAGAGATAGACACTGTAGAACAACTGTTCCTGTCTAAGGGGTAATAGTTTGTTATTTTAGTACATTGTATTGTAGGCACATAATAACCTAGTGATGTTTCACAGATTATACCTAAACTTCCCACCCTTGTGCATCTCATCTCTGTGCGGTTTTCTTTCCTGTCTGAACAGAGACTTAAGGGATCAGGCAGCATACCCAGCTCTCTTGTTAGAGACATCTTGCACCCTGATTAGCATGCGGGTACCGCAGAAAGTGCCCTATGCAGGTCAGAGCCTTTTGTGCTAAATGCAGGCAAAAATGCTTATGAAACATGAGGAGTAGCAGTTCCCTGAGAGGTTTTATTGGGAATACTGCATGGGGGCAGGCTGTGGAGAGAATCTCTGCTCTTCTCATGCATGTTTTTGTTTTTTCAACCTCCCTGGAGAACAAGCATCACATGAGGCAAAAGAGGCAAAAAATACTTGGGGTTTTTTCCTAATTTGGATGATACTGAGGACAGCATGGTGTGCTCTTGGCTTAGGACAGCTCCCATCTTTCAGGGACGGAGTGTGGGGTGTTTTGGGTGAGTTGCTGGCCTCTGTGGTTTGATTCGCAGTTAATGTTCCGTGGTGTGGGGCAGGTAGTGGAGTAAAGGAGTGAGTGGCTTATCCTGCTACTAAGAGACGCTAACTGCAGGCCTGCTGGTCTGCCCGGAGCTTCACCTTCCGCCCACTTCTGTGCAAAGCCTTTCTTGTGTGAGACGTGGGTTTGGTGTCCCGCATGCGCGGTCCGGCCTGTCCTCAGCCCCATCACCCTGCACACTGGTGTGCGGCAGGTTTTGGCACTGCTGGCTCAGGGCTGGCACATCTCAGGCCGCGGTGAGTGTGCTGGCTGTGCACAACAAACCAGGCTGCTCTGTAATGTTGGCTGGCTGAAGCATACGGAGCGTATTGTTGGCAGTAGCAGTGAAGCCCGGGCTGTGCTCGTCTGCCAGAAGCCAGGCCCATTCAGAGCAGCTCAATTTCCAGAAACAAGGAGTAGAAGAGTCGTGGGCACTTTGAGAGACACCTGTAGTATTCTGGTGGAGCATAACTCTGGAAGGAGTGAGGACTCTCCTCTCCGGCGTCTCAGGTTCAGGGTCTCTCCTTGCAGTAACAACTTTGTGCCGTTGATCCTAGGCTTTTTGGACAGCACTGTTGTTTAGCTGGTATACCTCACAGCAGGAACTCTGCTCCCAGTGGGCTCCTGAGGAGTGCAGCAGAACCGCTTTGAGCCTTAACTGAAGGCTTTCGGTTTTTCTTCCTTCCCCCTGTTGCCAGCAGCAGAGGCACTAGGAATGTGTCCCGGCAGGCTCAGGAAAACATCCTTGAAACAAGTTACATTTGATTCATGTCTGAAGATAGTCTTCACAAACACGAGGGTGAGAATCACAGCTAAAAAAAGTTTAATCATTTCTTAAACCATCACCTTCTACAGAATTTATGCTGTATTCACCAGGGAAAGCCATCTGTACCCACACTGTCAGGGCTTTTTTTCTTTCTTTTTTTTTCTTTTTTTTTTTCTTTTTTTTTTCCCCTTCCCAAGTCCTGGGCATATTGCGTTTATAAAAATAGTATTCCCTGTAAACCAGGCTTTGGGAGCCAAACACTCTGAACGTTCTGAGCTACTGTTTTATACTGAGATTTAATTAATGCTGGGATGAGGCAGAAGCAGCACACATTCAGAGAGTCTTACAATAATGCTCTACTTTAAAGGACATTAAATGCACCAACTACACTGATGTCTTTTCACTGTCTTGGTAAGGATATAAATACATTGAAGGCCCCCTCCAGGGTTTAGTATACAGTTACAGGTAATTTTACTTCCTGTATCCGAAGAACAGGTACTTTTACAAGCACGATGGGTGAAAGTACGCAAAATCATGAATCCCTGTTTCTGTGTTTGGTTTCCAGCTAACAGTTAATGAAGCAGCCGCTCAGCTCTGCGTAAAAGATAACGCCCTGTTGACCAGGAGAGATGAACTCTTCGCACTAGCTCGGCAAATCTCTCGAGAAGTTACATACAAGTATACTTACAGGACCACCAAGTAAGCTTTTAATTAACTCAAAAGACCTTTACTTTCAGGGAGCAAATCAGTCTGACAGCATTTCTTTTGACGTGTTAAGAGACACTTTCTTCTTGTTCTTTAGCTAGCAAAGTGCTCTTCTGAGTGAGAAGGGTAGGAAAACGCTGTTTAAGTCGTAAAGCTTTTAAACTGCTATGGTTTAGCTGTCTTGAATTACTTTTTTTACTTGCTCTCCAGTTTTCCAGATTTTGTGATACTAGTGCATGTTGAAAGGCATCAGAGAGGCTGACATTTCAAGTGTTCGAGGCATTTGTGTATTTCAAGGTTCGTGTAAATAGGCAGAGTAGCCAAAGCTGGTTTATCACTTGGGTTGTTTTCTTTTTCCATGTACAGATTTGGCTTGTTAGCTTCCAGGGAGTGAAAAAGATAAGGTCACAGGGAGTGGTTTCCAAACCTGCTCTAAAAGAACTGAAGCCCAGTCCTAAATTCCGTTGTTACTGTTCTGTTAAATGAACTGCCCTTATCAAAAAGGAACAAAGGCTTAACAGCTTTTGTTTAGAATTAATAAATAACATTGAAAGTCTTGATACTTTGTATATATTGTTTTTAAATGCTACCTCCCTCATATAGAATGCAGAGTGCTTTCAAGGTAATTTCCTACGCTACCAGGAGCTCTTCATGGTTTTCCTTTGCTCCCCTTTCTTCCATTAACCCAAACACACGCCTGTTCTGGGTGAGCAGCACCGAAGGCAGTTCTGTAATTCTCTGTGCTCAGGTAGCCTGCCTTCCTGTTGGGAGGAAGAGTGCGTGAGTCTCTTAACACTTCTGCGGACAATGCAAGGTGCTTGGGCTCCTCTATACTTGAGTCACACGTACTGCCAAGTCCAAGTGCATCAGAGGCTTTTTCCTGTGCATCTCACTTGTTCTTGCCTGATTTTTTTTTTTCCTTGACTCCGTTTTTCATTATTATTTCTGATGCTGAGGGTTAATGTGCTGTTTACAGAGAGCGTATGTATCTTCTCTTCCAGATCTAAATGTGGAGAAAGGGACGAGCTGTCACCAAAGAGAATCAAGATAGAGGTATGGTATCGTGCTGTATTTTGACCTATGCATGCAGAAATTCACTTTTGTTTTGAAGGGATCTGTCTTAAGGAAATTTGTCAGGAAAACATTTGACAGACAGTTGATGGGTGTGAGAGAGAGAGGGGGAGAACATCCTCTCTGCAAATGTAAGTGCTTGATAGCGAAACCTGTAGGAGCAGGGGTAAAGAGTAGGATTTGCTTTATGGTAAAGTTTCTTTCCTTTTTGCACTCAGAGAAGGAGGAAGGGACTGACTGAATTCCTGTGGTATGATAAGTTTGAGATGGGGGTTTCTTGAGTCAGCTGTTGATTGCGTCTAGAATCCAGACTTGTAGATAAGGATTGATGGTGGAATAGTGGCCATCTCTGATTATGCTATAAATTATAAAACTGATCGTATTGAAAAATCAAAAGCTAATTAAAAGCTGTATATCTCAACAGAGGGTTGTGTAAGCAGTGTGTATACATGGCTAATGTATACACCTGCACAAGGAGTTGCTTAGGGAGATGGCAGGAGTTTCTTGGTAGGAGAGCAGGAGTAACACACATGTAGCTCTGCAGTTACCACTGCTGGAAAGTAAATTTGAGACCTTTTTAAAAGTTGTTTTTTAATGCTAAAAAAGTACTTTAAGCACATATACCTATATGCTTTATAAGAATAACAGATCTTCTCTGTTAATGCTTTTTTTTTTTTAAAAAAAGTTACTATTTCACTGTTACATGGGCATCTAGTTCATCCTTAGTGTTGTGGATTGTTTTTATTGTAGTGTCTACTCCAAAAGGTCTAGGTTAAATGTACGTTAGAATGTAAATTAGGCCTGAGCTAGATTTCTGTGTGATGAAGATACATGATACACTGTTTAACAGTAGAGGAAGGTTTCAACATATTGTGGAATGCGTTTCTCATATGTAAATCAGTCTCTGATAAATGATGCACCAAGTGTAAGGCTTTGGGGTTTTTAGTAGTGTGGTGCTTTGTCACCTGTACAAGGGATTTTTGCTGAGAGGCAAGCCCTGGTGAGGGCAATTACCTTTAAAAAGGCATATACAGACAGGTACAGAGGAGTCAGTAGGTTTTATTTATTTTTTAAGTTCCATCAGTCTGTGTACCATGGTAGTTGGAGTGTATATAATCCAAAATATACATGCACATTGAGGATTTACTGATAGCTTTGTTAAGTCAGGAACATTATTTACATGTGTTTGGGTTTGCTTTGACCCAGGCATGTTCTTTGACCCACAGAAAAGCAGGGAAAAACTGCATCAAATGATTTTATCCACCTTCAGCATTGTCTCCCTTGTCCAGTGTGTTGTAGGATGGCTGCTTGAGTGGCCCCTCTTTTGTCCAGCCTAGTCCTAATTTATGAGAGCTGCTGAGGAGCTGCTGCTCCTCTGCTTGAAATAGAATTTCACTGGCTTATTAGATTTCAACATTACGAAGTTTTTCTTTCATTCAGTAGTAATTGATGATGAGCAAGTATCAAAAATGACACACTGCAAGGGAGGTGCTTTTTTCCACGGGATCTTCATTGAAAGAAAAAAAGTAAAATTAAAATCCTGAAAAACATGCTGTAACTAGGCTTTTGGAGAGTGGGAGATTTGGACAGCCTTAGGGGATGTGTGTGATGTTATTTTCTGCATGGTGAGATCTTAAGAGCCTGGAAGGCCTGCCTTCTCTAGATAGACTGTAGGTCAGTAATTCTGAGAAAGGATGGGCACTTGCTTTTCTTTTTTATGTGAGAGTACCAGTCATCTTTTAAGATGCTTGTGAAAATTTCATGTCTGAACTGTACAAATTATTATTTCAGAAATAGTTTCTTCCCAAAATAAGAAAATGAAAGTTAAACTAAATGAAGTAATCTTTCATTTTATGCATAGCATTATTGATTATGAAAGGACTTGTGGTGTTTTCACAATAGATGTCTTTTTTCCTTACAAGTTTGGGAGTCTTCTGAGGAGTAAATCATTACTTCAGTGCATTACAGTTCTGAGGGACACTGTAAATTAAGGACTTTTCTTCAAAGAAATAAAAAGCATGCAGTCCTACATAGTAGATCACTTTTAAACGTGGGTTTTGGGGTTCTTTGGGGTTGCATTTTAGGAAAAAAAAGTCCTTTAGTAGGATGTTTGGGGATTTGGGGGGGATTTTTTTTGGAAAGGTGGAGGTAAAAAAAAAAAAGGTAGCAATTGCTGCAGATTTTCCTTCTGATTAAGAAATCTTATCCTGCTTTTAAAGTTGTAATATTTTATCATGGCTCTGTTAGCTTAGTATCATGCTAATATCACGCAGAGGATCTGAACATGGGAGATTTGTTGTTGTAACTAGCTTTTCTTTTTTAGTAAAGGTCATTTTGCCTTTCTGTTTTGAGGCTGAACTCTGTATTTTGATTCGTCGTTCCCTTATTCATTAGTCATTAGTTATTATCTCTGCAAAGCATGGTCTGAAATACTAGTACTTGAATTTGGAAAGACTTCGCCCCCTGTTTATGTAGTGTAAAAGATTATTTTTAAAAAAAAAAGAGTAGTTTTTCCTGAAAAATAATAACACTTAGAAAAGCCTCCAGAGAGACTCTGAAGGTCACCCTTGAGTAGATCTGTGTGTGCAGGCTGCATATTGCTGGGTTACAGTCACCGTTGTCAATTTATCCTCTTGGAGAATATGAAACTCACACAAGCATTACAAAGAAACAATATGCCATGAATTACATCAAATTACCTGTAAAAGCCTTTCTCTTCCCCTGCGAGCTCTCCCCCTCTTATTCGTAGAGTGGGTGGGCGATCTGTGGGAGTGAAGTGTAGAGAGGAGAAGGAGAAAAATTTCCAGGCAAATGACAGACTAAAGGTGTGTGGAGGGATTGAAAACGGGAATGGAGTGAATTGGGATTTGGAAGCAGATTATAACAAAGGGATTGCGGTTCCGAATTCTGCTCTGAACAAAGAGCAGGCCAGGCGAGCAGGGATGGAAATGGTGCATCCTGCTGCCAAGCGAGGATCTCTCCCACATAGGTGTTGTGGGGCGGGGGTACCCCTTATTTTGTCATCTTCTGTGACTCAGTACCGGCATTGCTCAAAGCAATGAGCTGTTGTGGCACCAACGTAGACAGCAAAGCAAGTCACAGGTGTATCATGCAGAAGTCACGGAGGGAGAGGCCGCTGCTTTATGTTGGAGTTGAGGAGGTTCCCCTTCAGAATCAGTATGAACAGCCAAGAGATCAAAGAAAAAGAGAGGTTTAAAAATACTCCTGCTGTCTGTGGTATCAAGGAATTGTTCTCTGTGTGTCAGTGTCTCCATTCAGTGGAAGGAGGGGGTGGGGAGAGCTTGGAAAAACTGATTTCACAATGCTTAGTGGGAGTCAGGGGATATGGACAGCAAGACCTGAGCAGAGGCTGCAAGGAAGCCTTGCCTTCCCTTGGTGTGCGTATGGGTGGAGGGAGAGGATAGAAAAAACCCACCTCCACCATTGCTGAGAAGGTTGAAAAGAAAACCAGTCAAAGTGTGGGATTTGTGTTTTTCACAAAAACAGCAAAAGCAGTAGAAGCTACTGTTTGCATAGGAAAAATGTCATTAGAGGGAGCGAAAAAGCACATGTGGGACTGAGAACATCTGCTGCACGAAGCCGCTTGGAAAAACAACTGAGCAGCAGGATGGTGAAACAGAAACGCTGCTCTGCATGTGCAGGCCCTCCTGCCCGCAGAGAGAGAGGGAACCTCCAGGCAAACCTGGCAAAAAACAGGTCATGCCTGGCCTGGCCTGGCTTGCTCCTCCTCAGCCCTTACTGAGGGGGCGGAGGTGGGGGAACAGCAGCTGGTGGTGGGGAAGGGCTGTGGGAAGGGGATCCACAACTGCATTCCTGGAGTTAACCTGCATGACTGACGGGTCATGGTGGTGGGCAGCCGACCCCGTTTTTCGGAAACAGCTGTTGGTTTTAGTATCGGCAAGTGATCACAGATATGCTAGAGAGCTGTGTTACCTGTTTTGTTGCAAAAATAGGATCCTGAGTGATAGGGTTTTGTGTGTTCAGTTTCTGATCTTCCTACACATAATTGTTCTCCTCTCCCAAACAAATTCAGGTCTAACTAGAAAATGGTCAGTGCTTATGGAAATGCATGGCAGAGCCTTTGTTTCTGGAGGATGAGGGTTTGTGGCAATTTACCTGGTTTATGAAATTTTGCATACCTATCATGTTTATTTTTTTCCCCGAGGGAGTGTGTTGGGTGGATAAAAGCAATGTGCAGAGTTCAGACAGATACGTCTCTTCTTTTTTTTTTTTCTTTCCTTTTTTTCCCCCTTTCCCCTGAGCATAAAGACTAGCTGTGTTGGCATAATGTTGCAGCAAGGGTCTGGCCACCTGATGGGGATCTGACCACCCCTCTGCGGGCAGCCTGCGAACAGCATGGACCTTGTAGCCCTTTCCGTCCCCTGTGTGGAAAGGTCGCTTTTCTTGTTCCTGGGCAGTAACCCATTTGTCCAGCTGTTGTACAAAATGTTATTTGCATTCATGTGCCTCTAGAAGCTACAAGGAGAATATGCCTAATTTGATATCTGGGTTTGCAGATCCTTGGTGACAGATGTCATTGTCTTTGGGTCTGTCTTAATATCTCTAACTTCCTCTCACATTTTTGAAAACAGTCACCTATAGCATGCTTTTGTAACCATTTCTGGATGTTCCTCTGGTTTGCATGAGCTTTCCTTTTATAATGCCGAGCAGGATAGATTTCTCATCTTGAACCTTTGCTTCGATGATTAATTTATTTTAATGGAGTCTGGCAGGCTTTCACAGGAACTTTATTTGCTTTATTGGTACATATGCAAGCTGCAAAAGAGATTTGCATGTCATAAGCATTTGAAAGTGGAAGAATTATTGAATCGTGATTTCCCATAGTATGTGAAGTCTTTGCTACTTTAAAATGGTGATATTTCCTTTGGCAATACTAGTAGAGGTTCTGTGTGAAATACGTTGCGTTGCAGGAGGCTTTGCTCAGTTTCTCAAGGTTAGTATACCCAGCTGCTGTGCCCTATTCTTGGCTACTTCTAAACTTGATCTCTTAAGAATCTCCAAAGCCGCTGTATGCGGCGAGTGACAGAAAACACGGGCCTAAATCTGCCTGGCAAGGCTGAATGTAAACTAGTTTAATGTCAGTGACAACAGGAGTCTGGATTCACCTGGAACTGTGAGCGATGAGATAGGATTGCCTGTGTTTGCCATTTGAGATACACAGCCGTTGTTGTCGGGGGGGCTGGGTGTGATCTATCTATGCACAAACATAAATGGAGTGGATAGCACTTTATCCCCCACAAACGTGTGAGTTGCAGTCCAGCGTTTTCACAGAAGCTCAGGAATGTGGTGTGTGTTTGTGTTTTTTCTTTTGAGTATTCAGAAAGGGCAAAGATACAGCAGTAATACGTCCCTCTTGGTGTTTTGTTTCTTCTTTTGTTCCAATAGGATGGTTATCCTGATTTCCAGGACACAGTCCAGGCACTCTACCAGCAAGACAAAATACCACTTGCTTTGGCTAAAGGAAAGAGTGAAGACTCAACAGCACTTAATTCCCAGGTAAACCAACTACACCACACTGGATAATACAGGCTGTGCCTTTTTACATTGTTAGATGTATTGTTTTGATGACTAAAGCAGTTACTGCCAGCTTTCCAAGGCTGCCTAGCTTAGCTGTGATTACATCACTCCTAATTTGGGCTTACCTTCTGAAACTGTTCTGACACAGTGCTACAGCCTTTAGCATTGCTAGTTCCCAGGAGCTAAGGTCTAGTGCAGTAGGCTTGGAAATTCATGATTGCCTGTTGGAAGCAAGTAGGGTACTGTTGGTACAGTGTGTGCTGTTACTTGCATTATTGGCTATAAATAGAAAGTTCAAGTTGCCGAGTCTAGAGGAATAGAGTAGGAGATCTTGGAGTCCTCTGACTCTTCTTATAAGAAGAAAGGAAATAGTGAACCTTTGGATCTGAGAGGATAAATTGCCTTTCTAAGTAACGTCTAGCCCAGTGGAAGGGCAGGGTTTTTGAGTGTCCAGAAAGCTTTTTTTATAAATGAAGACAGGTTTCCAATTCTTTCTTTGTCTCTTCTGTAGTTTGCCTTGAGGCAAAATACGCATCTCCTACTGCCAGTTGTTGCCAAGGAGGGATTTCATGCTAAGTTGCAACAGATTTATTTTGTGTAGCTGATTTGGGCAAATGTAATCACCGAATTTGCACGTAAGATGACATTTAGGAGCTATGCTCAAGTTTTCTGAGACTGGATGTGTTACCCTGTCTTTCACCTTCTTCTGTTGCAAAGTAGTGTACAGTCACAGAAATCTGTTTGCTGGGATACATCAAAAAGCAGCTGCGCTACATGTTCTGATGTCACATCATGATTAAGGGGACTTGAATTTTGCAAGCTTACTTTCATCTTCCGTATGCTTAAAGCTTTCTTTGGTCACTGCTTCCTAACAGTGGACTAGAGATGTACTCGAAGCTTCGATGTATTTTCTGCGGTGATCAGTAGCACCATTGCAGTTAGAAATTCTGGTTTTATCCCAGTTAAACGACAAAGGTGGCATGAGTGAGAAACTGTTTGTTCTGCTTAAATTGTTCACAGTTCACAAGTTGACAGAATAGCAGAGTCAGAGCAGGCTCGAAAGGAGACTATTTGAAAATACTTTCTTTACCTAAGTCCCAAGACCAAGCTTGAGCTGTCAGTGTCCGTTGCTCTGCAGAACCTGATGAGCTCTAAGCCAGAGTAAGTAATCAGTCATGTCATTACCCTGTTGTCAGGGTCGTGACTGTGCTGGAGATTTTGCTGGTCTGTTAATGCTGTCATTGTGTTTGTAAACTATTGAACTGTGTTGAGTAAGCAGACTTCTATAGGAAGTCAGGGCTTTTGCCATCTCTCAAGAAAAGTTAAGAACTCCACAGTGAACAGGCCTCTCAACTGGTTGACCCAATTAGGGCATTACCTGAAGGAGAAGCGAATGTTTTCCTATCGACTGTAGATGTTAAGTTGGTACGTTTTCTGTTCTTATGTTCATCGTGGCTCTTCTAAATCAACTTTCCTGACTTGTGATTTTTCTTTTTAAGACGCTTATTTACATTCTCTAGAACAAGATTATATAGAAAGTTAGAATTCTCTTGGCATTAAAGTCAATGACAAACATTCAGACGCCATTTCCTCCCACGTTGCGCTGCATTGTTTAATTTCACTCTCTAGAGGTGTATAGGTCTTGTTCTTCTTCTAGACAGACATTTCACACCTTTATCCCCCACAAACATACTGTCATCCCACACTTTCAGAATGGCAGATTTTGAAGCTTGTGTAGTGCTGTTTCCTAAAATAAAGATTCCAAGATGTCTGGTGAAATCTTGGCATAAGTTTTTAGCAGATGTTGCCATTGCTCTTGGAATACTTTGTGAAGGCATATATTTGAACAGAGCTGACTGGATAATTAATACTTTTTTTTTTTTTGCATTTCTTGAGGTTCTCTTCCCATTAACCTGCAGTCCTAAAGTGCAGAAAGTGACTTCTGTGTGTTTTCAAAGAACAGAGTTTAAAACTGCATTTCTGGGTGGATGAACTACAGCAGCTTGCATTTGAAGCGTTCTGAAGTGACTCAGATGTACAGTCTCAGAATCGTTATGGGTGCAAAAATATTTTGTTTGCTCGGTAGTTTTGAAGAAACTGTAAAGCACACATCTGTACATGTGAGTCAACAAAAACCTATAGCTAGGCTGTTAGTCTGATCATCTGATACTGGTTTTTTCCCTGTGTTTTGACTCGCTATATGTATGTATATAGAGAGATTTTTTTTTTCTTTATTTGCAGTCGGAAAAGGTGATGGCAAAACAGATGGAGTTTCTTTGCAACCAGGCTGCATTAGAGAGACGTCTTTCCGCAGGGTGTTACAGACAGAACTCAGAGGAGCACAGCCCCAATGGCATGTCATTAGATAATGCTGATGGACAAGGTATGGTAGCTTCCAGGCATGGCGTTGCTGCCAGCAAATACACTTGCGATTATGCAACCTTTGTCAGTGGTGTTATTTATCTAGCCTAGCACCAACAGAGCGCTGAACACTGAACGGACAAGACAAGATCTCTGCCCTGAGGTGCTTAGAGTCTCAGTAATGCAATCAGATGTACAAATGCAGTCAGATGTACAGTCGGATTCTGTTCTGTCACTCTGATGCGTATGGACAAACTGCTTTCCCTGTGGATAACATGGGGAGAGAAGAAGGGAGGGTGCACTGCTGCTCTCAAGGGCAGGACTTGGCTCTAGCTTTGTCCTAGGTTTTGAAAATACAGAGTTTTTTTAATAGTTGCGTTTCATTCATGTTCTTGCTTTGTGGATACTGACAGTGAAGCAGATAATGTAGCTGGTACCCCTTTTTGTTTACCTGTTTGGGTAGCCTAGGAACAGAACCAGAGGAGCTGGCTATGTAAATTGCTTGGTTCTAAGCAGATTCTAATGTTGTTTGTAGTAGCTTGTTATTCTTCAAAAAGCTTGCAGTTTAGTGGTTATCTCTTTGATTTACCAACTAGCTATTCCTTAGCTTGAATTAATTTTAGGAGTGTTTGTTTCCTTTGAGGACTTTGTGTTTGGATTTCTTTTTTTACTGTTGTGAAACCAGACGAAATGTTACAAACACAAGAAATACAACCAGAGCTTCCTGTATGTGTTTTTGTAACAGCTAGGTAGTTTAAGGCAGGGGGAGAGAAGCAATAGAGGGAGAAACTAAGGGAGTCAATAGAAGTAAGCGTTAAAAACATGGGGTTTCACTTGTGTATATTGGTCGAGCAGTGAAGTACACAAGTGTACAGGAAGAATTATGTATGTGGATCCAGCTCTTCTTCATAGTGCAGGTTTCTTTAGCATTTATCCACTGTGCAGTGGGAGTGAAAATTTGTAGGATCTCAAAGGGATTGTGCAATGGGAATTGGAATTTCTAAGATCTCAATGGGTTTTTTGAGGAGAATAAGATTATTTTTTTTTTTGGTTGGCTGGGTCTTTTTTTGTGTGGCTGAGTGTCTCTTTCTGGGAGTGCCTGTGGAATAGTCCGCAGAGCAGCGTGTTTACATAAGCCTTGTTTTGCTAAAAATCTTCCCTGAGCCACTGGAATTTAGGATACATTTTGCTGATAGAATTCGTAGTGTGCCTTTAAGTGTCTACCTGTTCCCTAATACCACTTTGCTTTTCATGCATCGGTGTTTCACTGTGAACTAATTCCAGGTGAAAGACCGCTGAATCTGCGAATGTCAAATCTGCCAAGTAGACAGTTGCAGCACATTTCACTTGATGGAGAGCAGCACGTTGGAAAACCTCTGTGCAGTGACTTGATCCGGCTTTACCCCGGTGGCGAGGCAAAGTCCCAGTCCTCAGGTTAGTGTTGTCCCTTGGAAATCACCCCAGGTTCAAGACAGGAAGAATCCTTTGGGAAATCCGTATGGGTGGTTTGGGTTTAATACCAGGCACAAGGAGATAGAGCCAGGAATTATTGAGACTCTGGGAATGATGATAAAATCCTGTCTGAGTTGGAAAGATGCAGTGGGAAAGAGGTTGGTTGTAAGACAAGATGCAAAAGTAGTTGTTTTGAAGACCAGTCAGAATCTTGCATCTCCTGCCTTGGTCTATCACAATTGTAGCTCGCCTCTTCCATGCAGTTTGTCCCAGCCCCAGGGATAATTTGCATAGTGAAATTTCCAGTTGGGGATTTTTATCCAGTTCCCTTTCATGTTGCAAGTGAAGAGTCCATCTCCATGGAGCCTTGGTCTTGGAGAGGACGGGAGTAAATCTCTGGTGACTGCTCTGTCTTCACTGCGATGTCACCGAGGTGATTCTAACCCAGCTGGGTTAAAGCCCTTCTTCAGCTGTTGGTATCCATATGGTTCATCAAGTTTATCTTGAGTTAAGAACAGAATATATTTGTTTTAACATCTTTCTTTCTCTTTTTTCAATGCAGAAGGCCTTGGTATTTTAAAGGATTTTCCTCATTCGGCTTTTAACAACATAGAAAGGAAGGTCATAAAAACAGAACCTGAAGACACAAGATAGTCATTCTGCTCTGGAAAATGGTGTTACATTAAAGAATGAAACTTCACAAGAGAAAAACAAACCAGCCTTAATAACCAGTGTTGCCTCATTCAAATAAGAGATTTCAATAGCCAAAGCCTAAGAACTGGTACAGTAACCTGTGGAAACAGGAAAGCAAGAGACACTGCAAACTAGAACAGTAATACAGGTGGATAAACATTCCTGTAAAAGTGGTTTGATAATGTGGGAAGACTCACAAATTAATATTGTGGGTCTTCATTATTTAAGAATGTATTATGTATTTGTATAACTTATCAAAGTAAATCTAGATGTCGGGACGTGTATTGAGTCCAGTAGATGTGGCTACAGTTCATTTTACTTGAAATTTCAATGTCTACTTTAAGTGTACCTAGCGTAGATATGGTTGTTAAACATTTGAATTAAAAATCCTTGGAGAATTAGGAATGCGAACCTCGTGACACAATTAACAGCAAGTTTGCAACAATATTTGTAGAGAAAAAAAAAAAGGAAAACGCATACAATATTCCATGGTTTTAAAATGTTATGTGGATATAGCATTTGATAGACCTAGACCCTGATTCTGTATTATAGCGGACGTACTTGACACTTAACTATCATTACATCACTTCCAATGGTTTCAGCAGCCTTTGTGTAACACACTTAACAGCGTAATACCGACCTACAGTTCAGGAGCGTAGAACCTGCCAGTTGAAGTATGGAAGAGTCCATATGATTGGCTCCCATTTCATTGGGGAAAAACTACGGTTTGGTACACTATATAATTACCAAAACCTGATTTGGTAGGAAACCAAGAGACCAAGTAGCACGGACAGGGCTGCAAAAACTGTGATTCAGACCATTATAACTTTTCAGATTTCTCTGTGGAATTTTTTTTTAAATTTTCTAAATGGAAAAAGCATCCTAGGTGTGGCAAAGATGAAACATGATGTGGGATTTATGCAGTGGTGTAAAAGGTTGCACTTGATACACAGAAATCTTTTGGAGGAAAGAGACAAGGAGTTACATCTTTAGCGTGTGACTCCCTATTAAGTGCTGTCCAGCCCTCGTGATTCTATGAATATACCGTATACTGCATACAGTATGCCAATACGTTTCTTTAGATGTGTGTTTAATTGACATCCGTATTATTTATTTGACAGTTTTTATTTTTTTGTACATTTTCACTTTTGCAGATGTCATTTTATCTAGGGAGAAATAGTCTGCATGTAACTTGGGAATTTGCCCCGGTGTGTCTGTGAGCATCCATTTGTTTTTTCTCCTCTGCGCAGCTCCCTCAGTTTAAGAGTTGGTTTCTTTGCGGTCAAAGTAGTTACACGCCTTAGTTTCTGAACACAGTTTTTGCCTATGATGTGTTCTGGAGGGGGAAAGGAGGGCTGAAGAAAGGTAGTTGCCATGCCAGTGGGTAAACTTCCATATTCAGGTGCGCACTTCGTGTCTGCAGTTCGCTCCGTGTCACAGGTGTGTATTCACCGTTCAGTCACAGTCTGTGTTGTACGGAAACGGTCAGCGAAATGTGAGCTGAAATGTCTACACTGCAGTCTCTTACCACTGTAAACGTATCTGATTATTTTATCACTTTGGATTTGTGGAACAAAGCTTTATAGTAGAAACACCGGTAAACAACTTTTTATACTATTAAAATGAATGGTTTTTTTTAAAAAAAAAAAAGGAAAAAAAAATGTTTCTTGAACTGTATGGTACTGTTTCACTTACTGAAGTATCTTACTTTAAGCAACGGAGTTTGCAGCTTTGCTGTTAGAAATAAGAGATTGAATGTGTAGTTATATTTCCTCTTTCCTGTTGTGTGAGCTAGTAGTACGGATAAGATGTTTCCTCGGTTTGTAATGCTAGCCGGTGCCCTGGTTAGTACCTGAGCAGCTTTTGTGAGACGTGTGTGGAACTTGTTAAAGGACAGCTTAAGGCTTGAACTGTACCGCTTGAGTGACAGAAGGTACCAAGCGACGAGGCTTTAGAGATGCAGGAAATGGTTGGCTTTTTTATTTTTCAATTCAGCATCTGGCACGATCAAAAGTTGTGTGTGGAGCACAGAAGAATGGTCTTGAGCTTGCTGGTCTCTTAATTACAGCGAGAGGAAGGAAAAAAAGAACTTGTTTCAGTCGAG
Organism: Hypotaenidia okinawae; assembly: GCA_027925045.1. Classification (NCBI taxonomy): domain Eukaryota; kingdom Metazoa; phylum Chordata; class Aves; order Gruiformes; family Rallidae; genus Hypotaenidia; species Hypotaenidia okinawae. The sequence goes on from BSDF01000007.1 coordinate 9,404,435, forward strand.
TCCAGAATTTATTTTGTAAACACTAATAATGTATTAAATTTGCTATAAATTAAAAGTATATAACAGTTATATTTTTGAGTTGTAAATACAGTACTTTGTGTCACAACCGGTTGGTTATCTCTAGAATGATATTTCAGTTTATAGTCCAACAGGCCATTTCAGTCTCAATAAGCTGGAAGCAATTTTTTTTACTGGTTTGCAGCTGTATGATTTTATTTTCTTTTTTAACCTGGGAGGGGATGGGAGGGGGGTGGGAGGTACATTCCGAGATTGCACATACATCTGGTAATAGCAAATACTCAAGCATTGGTCTTTCCACGACAAAGGTCTTGGTGGACTGCACCTTGGCTAGCCTCTGGAGCCGCGGGTGAGGGCTCGCCCTCGTCTGCTCTTGAAGGGTTGCTAAATCCAGGCTACTCTGGGTCAAAGGCCAGCCCTGCAAGTGATGCCTGCTCTTATTCACATGTTTATATTGTTGCTTACAAAATAAAATTCACCGTGAGAACTCTATAGTTTCCCCAGGGTTTTTCTTTCCTTTTTTTTTTTTAAATTGTGTTTTCTAAAATGAGATGTTAATTTTCTGGGCTTAGGGGAGGAGGGAGCATTTGCAGCTGAAGCGCAGCTCTCACCAGAGGAAACCTTTTCCTGATCTTGCGGTTGAATCCTTGTTTACGGGTGGCCTCGTTTACACGTGTGGCTTGTGGGGCTTCAGCAGGCCAAGGCGGAACCAAGGGCAGAAAGTGTCTTCAGCATGGTGGGCTTGTCAAATGCCTCTGCTGCCTGTCCTCTTGCTGCTGGCTCTGCTGCACCAGCAAACAGATCTGCCAGGTGATCTGTCCTGGCGATCCGCTGTTGTTTGAACTCGCTTTCTGAACGGTAGCCCACGTCTCCAGAGTTGTCTAATTGGAGGACAGAAACTGAATGGTAGATGGTGTGTAAAAAGGGAAGGGAAACTGACCGCAGAGCAGAAATATCAAGGGGAAGGAGGGGGAAACCCCACCAAAACCCCTCAAAACCAGCCAGGTGGCTGCGATGACGAAGAAGTCAGGTGTGACTCCGAGGGGAGGATCCGGTCAGCCTGGTGGGCTCAGTGTGGGGTGCAAACCCCCTGCCTTCCCCAGCCCAGAGGGGAGGAAGCGTGGGAAATTGGAACCCATGGCTTGATGTTTGCTGCTTTTTGTCTTGAGTGTGATCTCACCCTGTTCTGGGAAAGGAAACAGGAGGTGGAAAAGGAAGGAGGTAGGCATTGTTGTCTTGAAGGTGCAAGGATGAGGCAGACAGACTATGCCACAAGTTGCTGACCTTCAGACTGCACATGAGTATCATTGGAAAAGCTTTAGGTATTTCATTCTTTTTTTAAACTTGATCTGGGCAGGACAGCACCTGAAGCTCAACAAGAACACAGTGATGCTGGGCCAGTATGGTCCTGCCGAGGTCCACAGGCTGGTGACTGGCCCACCACTGTCTCACAAGGGGATGTGATGCTCAGCACTGTGAGGTCCTCAGTGGAGACCATCCTTGGATTAAAAATTGATACAGAAGATTCATTAATGTAAATTGGGAATTTCCAGAGGTGCCTGTTTCTCATGCTGCCTGAAAAATTCCTCGTCTAGATTTTTATTACTAGCTACCTGTTTAAAGCTCTTGTGTCTTTCTCCTAAGTAAGCAAATTCTGTGAATTTTTCCCTCCATGGGGAAAGCAGCTGTTTGTGGTCATGCCTTTACTCCTGGTGATGGCACTGCCTGGGATGGTGGCTGTGGAACTAATTTTCTACACGTTTTCTTTTTGCCATACGGAAAACAGGTACGCAAACATCAGGATTGGGCATGGTGATGAGAAGTCTTCTAGCGGCCCCTAGTTAAAGCAGGAACACTCATTACTGCAGAGATTGGCATTTGGTAACACTCTGGCTTGGATGTGGGCTCCTGGGGCGGTGAGGAGAGCACCCCATCCTTAGGACACTCAACTCTGCTTTTGAGCACACAGTTTTCCAGCTGAAACATCAGCAGCATCCCTAGCACCTTGGGTGCCAGCTGTCTGTGGGCTGGGCTGTGGTTTTGGGGTGCCAGCTGAGTAGTCTGAGAGGGGGTAGCCTGCTTCCCCAGGGCATGCCTTCGCCGGGGCTAGGAGGGGTTGTGCTGCTTCCCCTTCTCGAGCCGAGCCGCACTGTGGAGCTCCCCCGCTGTCTCCTTAAGCAGAAAAATGAAGAGAAATGTGGTGAGGCTGGTTTCTGCCGTACAGAAGGGTTGAAAAGATGTGCTGCAGTGATTCAGTGGGGAAAGGATAAATCCCTCACATACACCTACACACCACCATGAGAAAGAACTCCGTGGGCAGAGGAGCAGAACATGAAATATGAATTTCCTCGAGCTGCTCAGGAGGGATGGCTTTTCAGTGCCCTTCCTCTGGCAGCTCCGAGCTCCCTGTGCCCCCCATCCAGCTGTGCCGGCATGAAGGTCTGCCCTGGCCATGGGAAGGCCCCGGGCAGGGCTGCTGGCCAGGCCCCATCCCTGGCACCTGCAGCTTTTGTGGGGGCCAAGCCCCCTTCTCATGTGGCTTTGGGCTGTCATTCCCACCCAAGGAGACAGGTTGAGGCCACCTGCCCATCCCTGCGTAAGCCAGCAACTTGGACAGGCAGCAGCCCCGGGGCTAAGGAAAGTGATGGAGGTGGCTCCTGCTATAGAAAAGCTTGGGAAGCACTAATGAAGGTTCCTGAACAAGTCCTCGGCCCATCAGATGGTGCCCCGGCCAACTGCTCACCCCACCGCAAGCACCCCCAGCCCAGGAAGTGATGCTCCTGCTCCCTGGTAAGTTGTCAAAGCCTTCCCTGTGCAAAACACACCCCTCTGGGGGCGGGGGAGGCTGGGGCTTGACACAACCCGAGGGTTGATGAATGCTTTTGCACATTTAACAAAACCTTCAGAGGCCTTTAAGGTGTGTCTGCCCAAGCTGTGTCCCATCTGTGACACAGGGCCATGTGGGGCTAGGGGTGCAGTCCCTCAGAGCCGCCCTGGCACATATGGCAGGTCGACAGCGTTTACACTGGGGTGGTTCTCAGTCAGTCTTACTTGCTTTCTTAAATATTTTATGTTGCTTTCAGTAAATCTGAATTGCTTCTATGTCTTTCAAGCACGTGTGTATGCAGTTAATTTCCTATTACCTTGGGGATTTCAGACAGCTTCGTTCTCAGAGCTATTTAGAAAATTATTTAATCACCTTGGAAAATCCTATGTAGCCAAAAAATCTTGTGTTTACTTACTGCTCAGTTGTAAATCAGGAGCTCAAAATATAGCAGTACTGGGGTGTAAAACTGCACAGAAGTCTCCATTGAAATCCAGTGCCAAAATAAGAAAAAAATAATAATTAACCCTTTGCATGCGGTGACACGGATGCAAATGATGTTTTTCATCGCACGGTTGGGCAGGAATTTCCGAGGTTTCTGCAAAGCCGAGTAACCCCCGGATTCAGGGCAGCTCAGCGGTGACACACCGAATTAGGATGTGATCATATTTACGCATTTTGAAACCCCACAATGACTCATCCGTATGCCATTAAAAGTTTGCGCTTCGTAAATGTGTGTTTGACTGCTGAAAAGGGGCCGTGTCGAACACCCACGGGCTCTCGGGAAGACAGCCCTTCCTCCCGCCTCCGACGAGCGGGGCATGGGGTGTGAGCACCGGGATGCTGCTTGGCGGTGGGCGCCCCGCCTATGACCTCAGCCCTCCTCCCGCTTGTCCCCAAATTCGTGCGCAGGCATAAAATTTCTGCCCGAGGATCCCACAGGTCCAGCGTCATCGTGCAGCAAAAAGAAGCGCAAGCCCTTCCCCCTCTTAATACAGGACCATCAGGGAACATGTTGTGATGCTTCCTAGCGAGCTGCTGAGGTCACTCACTTGTCTCCGTGCTGGGCGGTGCAGTTTACCGGGCCCAGCATGTGCGTGAGAGCCACCTCATTTTGAAGGGACAAAATCCAGCTGCTTCCTGTACACAAAATGGAACTCCCTGGTGGCTGGTGAGCTCCCAACTGCTCTGTGGTGGGGGCACGGACATGGTCCCAGTCCCAGCTGGGGGGTGACCAACATAACTGATGGCTCCCGCTGGTTTTGGGGAAACCGTGTTGATGCTATGGCTGCACAGCAGCCTCTGGATCTGGTTCGTGCTCATTCAGGAGCTTCTGCTTTGCCGGCATGCATTGATGGAGCTCAGCAGCATCCCTCCCCTATCTCCCCTCCCTGGCTGGCTTCCAGCCTCTCCTGCGTGTGCCTGGTTATTACAGTAGCATCCAGCATGTTTTACTTCGTATTCATCTCTCCTGCACATACCGGCCCACTCACATATTAGATCCCAATCTCTTCCCCCTCCCCCCTTTTTTTTTTGGTTGTTTCTTGACGAAGCAGCGAGGCACGACGCACCGTGTGTTGTGACACATCCTGACAGGTCTCAGCGGCACGGCGTGGCGCAGCGCGGTATGGCAAAGAACAACTGTCTCTGCTGCGCCCTGGCTGCCCCTCTGGCCGGACTCGCTGGCTCTCGGCAGTGTCACGCCTCTGGGAAAGCAGAGGAGAGCACTGGATGCTGTGGATGGTGATGGTGCCAGCAGTGTCTCTGCTTTTAATACATACCTGCCAAAGCAGGGAGGGAGGCATGGAAACCCACAACCACTTGGTACACCCAAAGCCCTGCCGCTGTTGTCTTAGGTATTATTATTATTATTATGGCTTTGGTTTTTCACGCGTGGTGGTGGCTACGTTGGCTGCAGATGGCTCTGTAGGGCTGGCCGGGGCTGCGTGGGATTCCCCGCTGCATCACCAGCACCCGAAGGTGAAACACCAGGTTTGCAAATGTTTTCGTGCATGTTAGAGCACATGGCTGGTTTCAGAGGGCTGCCGCTGCGCTTCTCCAAATGATGAGGAAAGCTTTTAAAGGTTGATGGGAACAATGAGTGGCAAATGGGAGAGAGAGAGACGAGTGTCCTTCTTGTGAGGGCTGTCAGGAGTGGCCAGGGCAGGCGGTAGGGATGAATCGCTTCCCTGGAGCTGCCCGTCTTTGGGGCTGCCTCTGACTGGCTTTGTGTCTCCCGAAAACTCGCTTTTCTGGTTGCTGATTTCTCTTCTTCTGGAATGATCTCCTCAAAAGGCTAAAAAGTCCTTCTGCTCCAGTCTGCGCTTTATGTAAATTTGCAGAGGAAAAGAAGTTGGTGTGCTATTCAAAGCGGCCAGTTCAAAGCATGCGTCCATCACGGGTCTCCGCTGCAACTGCAGGTGTCTTAAGGATCAGATAGAGAGGCATTCATGTCTGTGCTTGAAACCAATGTCAAATCCCAGCCTTGTACAAAACATTTTTTCATACTGTTGGAGGAGCTGCAGACACCCCGCTTACCTGGAGTCACCTAATTTCACCCTTCACTGTAGGGAGCACTGGCTGGAGGGTGCTGGGTCTCCAGGTGGGCACTCACTGGGGTGGTGTGGGGTTTCCCTTGCCTTTTCTATGTATTTGGGGGAAATCGAGATTTGGTGTGAGCTCCACGGCTGAGATGGGGCTGGTGAAGCAGGTGGCAAGCCTGCGTTCGGTGCAGGGAGGGAAAAAAAGCCTGCAAACAAAACTGAAAGGCTTTTAATTAAAACAAAAGATTAGATCAACGAAGTATTACAACAGGTGGTTAAATCCTGGGGCTAAACAGCCCATGCTTTGTTCTCTGACTCTGATGCATGAAGAGAAACCTTCTGCAGGGCAGACAAGGGATCCTGAATGCGCGGCATCAGCACCCGCATGTCACAGGGGAAAGGGGAGACATGGAAACGTTCGGCTTGCCTTTGCAGGGCCTCCTCAACAGTGTCAAAAGTTTGCGTTCCCATGGGATAGAAAGAGCCTGGCCTGCTTTGCTGCTCACTGCAGCTGTGCAAGGAGCTGCTGGCACCCCTGTGTCTCCAAGGGCTGAGCTGCTGGGGGGGCACAGGGGGCCATGGGCCCAAGGCTGCTGGCTTTGCCAGGGCCTGTGCCCAGCTGAGTGTAAGGCTAGGTGCCGGCTTGGGGGGCTCCTGAGCTGCCTACCAGAGGTGACAGCCTTCTCTGCAGACAAGCCGCACCTTCATTTTTGGAACTGTTGGAGATGGTCTTTTCATGATTGACCTGATCTACATAGACCAGTCCTGGAGAGGAAAGGCTGTGTGCACCTGACAGTCCTCCAGAATCTGCGTAGGCCTCCCCTACATCTCACTGCTTTTTAATAATCCTAATGAAAAGTCTCTTGAACTGTGCTGGGCTTCATGATACCTGTGACAGGAGGCACCTGGGCCACCAGGATGCTTCCTCTTAGTGACGCTGGTAGGTTGGCATGCTTCTGAAAGACCCATCTGGACAGCATCCACCCCACTCCAAAGCTGCTTCAGGTTACCCCATGGCTCAGGGCCACTGGTACCTGCTGTGATGAGCACAGACAGGGCAGGGCCAGGTGACCCAGAGGTGCTGGCAGCTCCAGGCAATGAAGTTGGTGCACTGGGGACATGCACTTGCTGCAGCTGAGCCACACAGACAAGCCCAAAGGCATTCCCAGAACTCCTTGTGAGTCCTCTTCAAGCAGTGCCTGGCTGTCAGGACATAGGGAAAAGGGTAAACGTTGTTCCTGCTCTCACAACCACAAATGATACCATGAAGAAGAATCACTATTTGGAATTGTTAAAATTCTCCTTCGAATTACGACTGGAGGGATAGGGGCAGGAGGGAAGAGAAAAAGAGACCCACTACTGAACAGGTTTGGTCAGTTTCTTTGCTCTGCAGTCTACACTTGACAAAATTTAGGGGAACATCTATCTTCATTAGACAAAGAACAAACCCAAACCTGCCTTAAAAATGTTCTGAAGGGATGAACTGGATCAGTTATGGCTGAGCAGCGGGGGAAAAAATCTGAGCTATCATCTGCTGCTTTTGAAGCATCTGCTGAGCCACTGTGTTGGAAGGCAGGTAAGTATGACAGGTCCCAGAGGAGGGGTGCCTCTCTCCTGCAGAGCGGGGACTTTCAGGCACGGCCCTCGCTTGGAGTGGAGCTGCTGGAGCAGAAACCCCCAGAAGAAGCACCGTGCCGAGGCTCAGCGCCGCCTGCTATTTTTTGCGGAATGAGGAAAGCGCTCTCGCCTGACCCAGGGGCTCCTTCCCCCCGGGAGAGGACAGATGGTCTCCCGGTGAAGGCGTGGGACTGGGAATCGGGAGCTCTGGATGCCTTTCCCGGCTACATCAGAAACTTGCTATGTGGCACCACCTACTTCTGCGCCCACGTTTCCTCCTCCTCCTTCCCTCTCACTCGACGCTTTTCTAGACCTTTCACCTTGCTGCTTGAATGTGGGGTTGCTTTTTTTCCCCCTCCTGTCACAGAGCACTTTTCACAGACTCGAAAGCCGCCCAATGAACCGTTGCCAGTACCTGGACCAGATGCCCACTCCTGCCCAGGCTTCTCTCCCCCCGCCTTGCTCTTCCTATCAATCTCTGCCTTCCTCTCACAAAGCTGCTGCCATTTGACGTCTCCTCCAGACGCTGCTTGTGCCCAAAACTTCTCCTTGCTCTACTTTCGGAGCATCAACGTTGGTTTTGCCACAGGCGGTGGGCTCAGGGGCCCGGGCTATTCACATGCCGAGGGCAGTGCTGGTGCTGGGCGCAGAGGGTGGTGGGTGGCGGGCAGGATTTAGCCCCCACTCAGGCAAGCCTGCCTGCAGGAGTATCGTGATAGCGGTGGATGTGGCTTGCAGCAGAGCAGCCTGGATCAGTTTGTGGGCTCTCCACTCTGGACTGAACAAAGCTTTCAGAGCTGGGTACTGCTCATTCTGCTGGGTGCATTTGTCCCGAGGCTCTGGGCTTCGCTGTAATTTGCTGCTCTGGGGTGATGCTCTCTATCTTCAGCTTTGTGGAGCAGACACTGCCTAGCTAAGAAGCTTAAGGACTGCTTTCTTACTCCCCAAAGATGATTTGATGCCATGACACTATGCCTTTCCTTCCCAAGCACTTCTAGGAAAGATACCATTTTCTGTGCTGTGTCCAGGCTGTGGCTGTCAGCGCCTGTTGGTTTTTGGGGACAAATCGCAACATTTATGTTGTTACTGCTGCCTTGAGAGCACAAGATGCCCACTCTGAAGCAAAAATATCTGCAAGATTTCTCAAGCTGGGTCTGCTCTGGGCTTGCCCAGAGTGTGTTGCTGCTTCTTGCCACCCGGGGCACAGATGAAGGTGACAAGCCATGGTGCCAAAACACAGGTGGCATCCTAGTCCTCCAGCACTATCCTTTGCCATTGCTGTTTCCACTTCCTGTCCAGAGCAAGCACTGGGCGCAATCGGAGGCATGGCTGGTGTTTCACAGTGGCTCCAGCATGGGATGAGACACGGGCTCGCTCCTGCTCCAACCCATGTTGACAGAGCCTGTGTCCCCCAGAGAGCTCCATCCCATGGCCCCATTCCTCAAGGTCCTGCCCGTTCAATTGGTTTTTACCTCAGGCACACGCAGCGGTGACTCCTCTTCTCTGAATCCCGGTGGAAGCCCCACCTCGACAGACAGGTGCAGCTCTGCGGGGGCATGGCAGCCACCCAGTTAACTCTGGTTTTTCAGTGGTGGAGTCTAGGGATGCAATAGATGCTGTAGTCTTTGTCTTCAGCAAGGCTTCTGGTGGCTTGGCAGTCTCACGAGTGAGCTGGGAGGCTGTCTTCTGGTTGGAAAAGCCCAGCTGGGCTGAAAACACCAGAGGTCTACATCCAAGTAAGAGGGTGCTTAAGGAGGAGACCAGAGGCCTTTCCTAGGACTGCCGATCCTTCCTCCAAAACACCAGGGTAAGGAAAACTGCCTCATCTAGCCTGCAGAGAAAAGCTGGGGATGAGGGAGAGGAGTGATGCCAGCTGGATAAAGGGACGGCAGTGTACAAACCTTCACCCTACAGCTCTGAGCTTTAATTTTCCAGGAGTGACCCAAGGGTGGGACAAGCTCCAGCGGTCCTGAGCCCCAGGAGACATCCCCACATACTGCAGGAGAGCATGTAGAGCAGAGCCACTTGTGAACACGTGGCAGAGCAAAGGGTGAACCGCAGGACTGGTTGAAAATATCTCTACTTTTCCTAACCCAGCAACACATCTTGCATGTAAATTAGGTGTCTGATGAGTTCCCACCACCATCAGCAGGATTTTTATCTGCCTGCAAGAAAGGGAGCTGGGTAAGTACCCCATGTTACTGAATAATCCCGGGAGAATATAAGAACTAATTAAATCAAATCTTATTTAATACTTGGCTCAGGGTCAGAGTGGTAATAAAAGAAGAGAAACTGTTTCCTTGTTGTAATATGGCAGAGCATTAATTAAAAAAAGAAAAAAAAAAGTCCCAAAAATGTTGTGATGCCAAGTTGCATTAATAGCCAGCTGTTGGGCTTTGCAGCTCCTCAAGTGCTGAAACCATCCTTTAGAATACACGGCTTTAAGTCTGTGGGGATAACAGCAGCAGCCGGGGCTGAGAGGTGGCAGACGAAAGGGAAAGCAGCAATGCTCTGCAGCCTAGGGCCAGGAGCTTTGTTCTCCAGAGGAGAACGCAAACCCGCTGCCCTTCCTACTTCTCCTGCTGCCACCGCTGCCTTCAGGACAGAAACAGTTTTGAGCAATGGAGGTGATGGGGCTTCTCCTTTCCATGCGCAGGAACAGGGAGAGCGGTGAAAGCTGATGGGAGAAGCAAGTCTTATATCATCCCCAAGCTCATGATCTTGTGTGAATTTAAAGGTTCTAAAGTGTCTTTTGGCCTTCTTGAAACTTTCTTTTATGCAATTCATATAAAAATAATTTGGATATCACAATCTTTTTGTTGATTTTTAAATCTATAAACAGATCACAACTGTAAGGAGAAGTCGGAGGTTACGTGTCTTCAAGACCTCCTTGATGAAATGTAAGTACGCTTCCAAAATATTCTGGATTCACTAAATCTGCATTTTTTTGTCAATGGAGATCTGCTAGTTCAAGAGGATTCAGCAAATGTGTGTTAACACATTGCTAAACCAATTAGACTTTAGCAGCAGTAATTTGGAGATGATGTTTTGGAAAACCAGTAAGCGACAGAGGTATCAAGCTCATCAGATTTCAGGATTCTTGCAAAATGTCACAGAGGAAAAGAATCTAAAGCTGCTGAATTAGAACAAACCCGAATATTTTCAGCTTTCCATAAACTGGAATTTCTGGCAAATCTAAATTTTCTTTAGAATTCTGAGAAAAAATTTGGTATCTCAAAATCTGGCTCCGTGCATAGGGATGTTTTGCCATTCCAACTTTTCACATCCTATCTGTGAAGGCAGCGCATGATGTGCCTTACAACTGCCTTACAATTATTCTTACATAATATGACATAAGAGCTTCAACAAATTATTATTTTTTTTAATTAAGAGTAGTTGGGGCTTGATACTGATTAAGCTGCCTTCCCTTTGTTTCTAGATCAAAGCATCTCCTGTGTGTGTTGTGACGAAACAGTTAGACAACTTTGCTAGGGCACAAATGGGAGCCGCTTTGATGTGGAACAGAGAAAAGATGTCTCGAATAGCACCAGGTAACAGCTGCTCTTTGTGATTGTAATGGAAAATAAAATGAGAATATTTCAACTATTATTCTTGTCATAATATGACATGATACAATAACTACTTCTGACATGTCATTTAATAGGTAAAAATAATATTATTAGAAGGAAACTCCATAAAAAAGAGATTTTTTTTTAAATGGGGAATCCTTCCTTTATAAAGTGGCAGCTTTCATCAATATTTGTGTTTCATCAACAGCCCAATTCTGTGGCAGGTGCCTTTGTGATGGAAAACACTTAGTTGGACCCAAAATTAAGAAATGGCTCTCAATATCCTGGAGTTCTTGGTGCGCAGCTGCCTGGGATGCAGTGATGCTCTCACAGATGTGCCCCAGGTCAGGGGACAGCATCAGGGCTCTGCGCTGCTGGGACTAGGCATGGGGTGCTGTCAGCCACTAAAAAGTGGGGAAGCTGCAGGATTTCTTCCTAAGAGAGACTGACTTGCTCAGACATTTTCCGAAGCTGTGTGCAAACACCCTTTGTGGTCTTAATTTATGACTCTGTGGTCTTAATTTATGGGTTTAAGTAACATCTGTCTGTGTGGGAGGTGAGAAGGTGGCTGGTGTGGGAGGGGAGTCTTCCTTAGCTGGGCTCTCGCTTTCCTTGCTCCCCAAACTCAGACTCCAGGTTATTGAAAGCCGTGGTGCTGTGTTGGAACCACCCACTGAACATCTCCCCCTCATCTGCCCACGAGCTCCAGGAGCAGGCAGGGACCCAACGTGACCTTTCCCCGTGCCCCACAGCATCCCCGCTCCTGCAGCCTGGCTGCTGGCATGCTTGGAGCCGCAGCCAGGACCAGAGAGGCTTCCAAGAAGGAGCCGAAAGTCAGAGTCTGCTCCCAGCCAACCGAAGAAGTTAGCTGAAACTTCGGGAGCAGTCAGTGGGGTTTCTGGCCAGCCTTAGCCTCGGGTGCTCCGGTGAGCAGCAAGTGAAAAGAACCTTAATTATTTTGTGTGTGTGAATTGTCTCCCGAAACAGGCGTTTGGCAACCCTAATGATTTTCTGCATGCCGGGGCGTAGCCAGGCACTAAAATAAGTCAGTCTGTAGGAGGGACGGGAGGTGGGAGATAGGGAAAACTCTTTTTATATTGCTCCCCTTGCTATATTAAGAGGCACTGTTCCCTTTCCTGGCTCGAGAAACAGCTCTCACTCGGCTCGCAGACGGTCTCTCTCGTCCCAGTTTAACTGCTCAGAAACCAGGGTGTTGAAATCCTCGTTCTCGGCATTGCCACCCACACCCCTGTGACCCATGGGGATGTGAGGAGGCTTCAGCCAGGCCCAGCCGCCGGGTAAGGCAGTGCCTGTGCCAGTACCCGAAGCCCAGATTTGGGGTCTGCCTCCTGCCCCGTCCCAGCAGCTGGTTGCAGGTGGACATCGGGTGAGGAGCTGGGCCTTATGGGGAGGTAATGGAGAGGGATGTGACAGGTACTGCAGGCACCTGGATTGTGCCTGGTTTTTCTCTCCAGGCTTTTTCTTCCCCCCTGCCCTGGATTGCAGCTGGGTGCTGCCTGGGGTGAGGCTTGCTCGGGGGGGGTGGGTGGGGGGTGGTGTCGTATTGGGGGGGTAAACTCTGTACGTACATGTTTTTAAATAATGGCACTGAGCCCAGATCTTTTTGGATGGGCGCCGCCTTACTATTGTGGAAATCTGGGGAAATAAATAGCAAATAAGTGACTCTGATGCACAGCCTCCACGCACAGCCAGTTTACTCTGTACAGGTGAGCTTCATCCCTTTAATGACGAAAACACACATCCCCTTCAAGCACTCCTGCAACACCCATCTTTGGAAAGGAATCAACAGGACGTTTAATCTGTGACCGCCTCGCCTGCAGCGAGGTGTGTGTACCTGCTTAGCTGGTATGACTCCCCTTACCCCGCTGGAAGCCTGTCGTGCTGCTGGAAGCCGACGCAAGCGAGGAGGAACCGAGAGCAGGCTGTTTTCTTCCCGAAGCGAGTGGGAGCAGGCAGCGGGCGATGATGCTGCGCCCCCGCTTGTCACTGCTGTTGTTTTCTGCCAGAGCGAGGGGGAAGAGATGCAGAAATGGCGAAAGCTGCGTTGCACTGAACCGCTGCTTCTCTCCCAACCCCATCCCCCCCAGAGTCTAAACACGTCCCGGTCCATTACGCCGCTCAGAGTAGTAATTAATGAGCATATGCTGCTCCCAGATAGAAAACCTCGGGTGAGAAGCAGAGCAGGACAACCGACAGCCCTGGGTCCAGCCCACGTAGAGTCTCCCGTGTTCAGGGACCCCCATGCTCCTCAACACAGAGGGGTCAGAAGTAGAGGCTCTGCCCAGGGCCAGGGGATGCTGGTAACACTCCCTACCTACCCCCTCAGGCTGTTCCACTGAAGGTTTCGATTTGTTTTTCCAGAGACCCTAGCTATCGAATTGCCATGGAGGTGACAGTACTCCATATTTCACCAGGGTTTAGGATAAAAGGCAAGTCAGGGGAGTGCTCCCACAGAGACATACGCATATTTATTCACCACCCCACACAGGAGCGTAGATATTTGTGGGATACAGCCTTAACATAGCAGCTGAAATTACTCTGCTTGTCTAGAAATTGCTATTAACATCTACCCATAACAATAGCATCATCATTTCTGCACAAATCTACTTCAACAGAGAAAACGCTGAGGAGACCCTGCAGTACAGACTGCCAGGCTCGTGAGCCAGCTGCTGTACCACAGCCAAACTTGGCACCCCAAAACCATCCTCTTTTCCTTCAGCAGTGCAAAAAGAGTAAGTCATGAGGATCAGGGAGGGCTCTGTGGTTTGGTCTTGTGGGTTTGGACACAGTGAGGGTCCTTGTGCTGTCCTTCTGGCAGGGATAGAGATGTTGTGCCGACAATTGGGCTGTGAGAAGGAGGAGGTAATGGGATGCTCTGACTCTTCCCAACAGCAGCAACAGCTCTTTGCCAGGGCTGTCTACTACCTTGATACTACTATCAGCACCTGGGGCTGGTAGACACCCTGTCCTGTAAAGTGATGGTGACTTCCAGGAGGGCAGGAAACACATCCAAGAGCTTCTGCAAGGCTGACTCGGTAATAACAAATCCATGAAACAGAGCTTTTCCAATGAGCTGGTCCCTCGGTGGTGTTTAGAGCACTTTCCCCCTTTGCTCTCACTGTGTAAATGGTGATTTACCCAGGAAACCCAATGCGTATTTTATAGCATTATCTTGTCTTTGAGTATTGATTCCCCAAATGATCCATCTTCATGGCTGGAACAAAACCCCACCAGTTTTCCACCATAGGGACCATGCTTACCTTGTGCCAGCAGAGCCTCCAGTACTGGGAGGCAACTGATCCAGTAATTCTCAACAGGCATGTGTCTACAGGTAACAAGTAGGGCATTTGCTAGCCATGACATCTGTAGAAGTGTCACCCCATATTTTATTTCCCTTTTTCCCCTCCTTTCCCCAATCACTTTCTCTTAAGCTCTTCAGAAAGGGCTCCTGATGCTACTTGGAGCCCCAGTCTGACAGTGTGAATTGAGAGTACATCCAAGACTGCTTCCTGTGCTATCAGGTATGCTTTGCAGATTAGACAGCCGAGCCCTCACCAGAAGACTTTGCTATAAAGCCTCACGAAATCTGCTCTGACAGGGGCAGGTGATCCCGGCACAGAGCCCACTTACGTCGCTGCCTGCCTTGTGATGCTTGGATTTATTTTTGGACCTCTTGGAGTCTTGAATGTGTTAGGCTTGGAGATGCCATTTTGCTTTCTCCCAAAATAAAACTTGCAGTCTCTGTGATTGAGGGCAAAACCGACGAGTTTGTATTTTTCTTTCCGTTGTTAAATAGAAAACAGAAGAACCGTCCATTGGAGCTCTTCTTCACATGTATTCCTAGGATGACAGACAAGGCAAAGGGCCCATTTGGCTCTGTGGATCAGCCCTGGGGTCCCATTTGCAGTGCCCACACCACTCCTTTGCTGCTTGGTTGAATGGAATGACCTACATTCAGCTTTTACCTGGGATTTTTTCACCTTTAGCTCCCCAGCTGAAATGAAAGTGGTGGTGAGGTCCCAGCTGGGAGGAGCACTGCAGCTGGGCCCTTTTTCCAGGGGCTTTGTTGATTGCATTTCCTCTAGGAGGGGTGGGATGCAGCTTCCACCTCTGGGCTTTGTTCAAGATTTTCTTCCAAAAAGAAGGCAAAAACATATTTAAGCAGTTATGTTTTAACCTGTTTTCTTCTTTGCTATGTTGAGGACTTTCCTGGGAAAGGATGGAGAAGAGAGGATGCAGGAGGATGGGTGCTATCAGGCTGCTGAAGGCTTTGGTGAGATTAAAGCCTTCTTCTACTGCCGGTTGTTAGCTGGAGGTAAAGGTGGGTGAGACTGTCTTTTGCGTTGCTGCTTGTGAGCTTTCCCTGTTGTCAGCTTGTTCCATGTGAGTTTGACCCTCACGTCAGCAGGACATCAGCGGTCCTGTGTCACTGATTCAGGCTCTGTTTGTGGCAGAGTGCCTGGTAAGGGCAGCTGTTCTGCTGCACAGGCTAAAAAGCCACCTGATACCTTGCAGGCACAACTGGGTTGGGTATCACATCTATAGGAGCTGCTATGGCTTTCCTTGCTTTTGTAACTAGAGGGGAAGTAAGAAGATACGTGGCACTTGGGGACGTGGTTTAGTGGTGGCCTTGGCAGTGTTGGGTTTGGTGATTGTGAGGGTCTTTTCCAACTGCAACGACTCTGTGCTTCTAAGATAACCAAGCAATGGCACTGGGGTGTTGCAGAGGGGGTCAATACGCTGCTGTGGTGGTTGGTGTAAGGACTGGCTCTCAGGTGTGGCTGCAGCACGCATGGCTGAGGTGCTTAACTTGGGGTGTTTCATCAGGCTTGCTGTAACCAGGCCTTCTGCCACAAGAATCTTTTTGTCTGCCTTCGTTCATTTCAAAATGGGATTAATCAATGCTAATTAAATAGGCTAGGACCGCATTCAGAGTGAAATTAGTCATTGTCAAGCGAAGGAAATGTCCAGGGAAGGGGTTGTGCTGGTGTAATGGTTAGTGGCTGGGGGGAAACTGTAGCCCATGTCCGTGCATGGTGTGTATGGGGGCTGCCTCCCCTCGGCGCAGCGGTGCCATGGCTTTAATGGCATGGTGCTTCCCAACAAGGAATTTGGGAAGTGTTTTCATTCCTCTGAATGGATTTAATTCCCGCTGCAAGCAGTATCAGCCATGCCCATGCTTACGTGCCTACGTTGTTAAAGGCTGTGTCTGTTGGGTTTCTGCACGCTGCACTGACATCGTTTCCAGATGTACAGCTTTCTCCCTGTGCCATAGCGAATGGGAACAAGTGTTCCCCCTTTCAGCTGTGGCCAAGGCACTTTGAGTGGCTCTGAACAGAGAGAGAGGGCGCGTGGGGTGAGCAGCTGAGTGCCAAAGCACTACAGCCACGGTGTAGAGGCGAGCCTGAAAAGAGGTGTTCAAAGGCCACAGGCGTGTGAAGCCTCTGAGGAGCAACAGATACCTCGTCCTGTCCCAGGAGTTCTGCCCCAAACCTTACAACATGTAACTTGATAGCAAATAAAATTTGCAAAGCAAAGATATTTTAAAATAATTTTTAAAAATGATAAATAAAGAGGGAGTGTTGCATGAGGCCCTGGGGAGGCTGTGAATTTTGTCATGCACACTGGCTTGCCGCAAACCTCTGCTCCAACAGGCAAACGCCCACCTCTGTGCCCACCCACCCACCCGCCCACACGCATGGCTGCTGCGTTCCTTCCACCTCCTGCATCCCTAGCAGCCCAGGATGCAGGAGATGATTAATGCTGGGAGAGCAGGCAGGCAAGTAGCATTTGTCTTGATCTTAAATAAATAAGACGCGTATGGAAATAATTGAATAAACAGCCATGTTTTAACTGCAGCTTCTCCGGAGTGCATCGTTTAGAGCTGACATGTAAGGGGCGAGAGGGGAAACCGGGTGGTTCCCATGTGTTTTTATGATCCCTTTCAAGTCTACTAAGATATTGCATATCGCTTATAGACCTGGAAGACAAGAAGGTCTCCATCTTGAGCCTCAATTGCTTTACTGATTCCATCTTGGAAGTGCTGTGAGGGCTGTGTGCTGCTTTCTGAGCATGCTGCTCAGTGGTGCCAGTGGCTATCAACTTGCTAAAAATATTTGAGACTGTTGAGACTCAAGTCTCCATGTAGTAACTTTTTCTTACAGCCTGTAGTATCACACCTCTGGCTACTCAAAAGACTCGATTCAACTTCCAGTGGAGCTGGTGAAAGCCCAGTTCAGGCAGAAGGCAGTGTTTTGCAGGCTGGTGAATCGTGTTGTTCCCTCTGGCTTGCACACACTGCTCCCGTTGAGCATAAAAAAGCACGGGCGAAGCGCAGTGCAATTGAAATCAAATCATACAATGTTTTTTCTACCCTTTTCTCTTCCTCCTCCCCCAGCTCTCCTGAAAACAAACAAAAACAAAATGAAAGCGAACAAAAACAAGCAGGAGGGGGGCTGGGAGGGAGAAGGGGTTGTTCGGTACCGAAGCGCTGTATAATTACAGGTTTCCTGGAAAAAGTGCCTGGTGGGTTGGTCCCCCTGTTGCTGAGCCCTGCTGTGCACTTCTGGGCTGCTCAGCCTATTTCTGGCACCTTTTGGGGTGTCCAGAATTGGGGCAGAGCTGTATATTATGGTAAGGGCTGGTCACCCCTCTCATGCAGATGTTGTTCCTGCAACAAACTATCTGACTGAAGCTCGTGCTTTGCCAGTCCGAGATATTTAAAATAATAACTATCCCACTCCACCCCAGCAGAGCGTTCCCTGTGATGTACCTCACAGCGCTCGGCATGATGCGCAGCTGGGAGATACGGTGCTGCCTGTCTCGCTGGCTGCCAGGACAACCGAGAGGATGCGGTGAACACCTGGCCCTGCTGACTTTGTTTAAACCAACCTTCAGCTCCTGGTGCTCCTTTGCAACTGGGCTGTGCTGTGCAGGGGGAGATGGATGTTGTGGGTACCCCCACCCCGCTGGTGCCAGGTGTGATGTCAGTGCCGAGACCTGCGAGGAGGAGAAAATAAAAGGCTGAGCCCAAGCCTCAGCCACAGGGAAGCTTTGAATCAAGCAGCAAGATTTGGCTTTCTGTTACGGATCTGCTGTGCAGAAGAGTGTTAATCTGTACTCATACCCGGGGAGCAAAAGGAAGCGCTCTGGCCCTGGGTTTCCCTTCTCAAGTTACACGCCTGTGGCCCTCTTATCACAGAGATGCAATGGGAGCTTTGCCACCAGCTTCAGGAAGCTCAGGTGTAGGCTCTGGGTTTTGCATCTTTAATTTTATTTTTTTCCCCTTAATATTTAGCATTTGAGGCATGTCTCAGAATGATCCTTGTGACAACTTCGCAAAACCCATCTGGCTTCTCTCTCTTTTTTTTTTTTTTTATAAATTCTTTTCCAAATGCATCTGTGCAAACCTAAATAAGCCATTGATAGCGATGTAACACGCACTCTACGAAAGCGTGACCTCTGCGTGCTCAGTGCTTGCTGCTGCTGAGCGCAAATCCACTGAGAAAGGCGGTTCCAACCAGGCCTCCTGTCCGCGATAACTCAGGTGGTATTTGTGCAGATAAATCAGGGCACCAAAGCATTTATTTGCTGTTGGCGACAGGCACCATCTGCTACGTGCCTGCGAGAAGCGTTCAGGGAGGGATCCTGCCTGCCTGCCGCATGCAGGGAGGCTGTGGTAGCAAGGATGATAACAGGGGGTACAGCAACAATACTTTCAGGTGGATGAGGGCAGAGGGTCTGTCTGCAAGGTCGCAGGCTGGCGTGGCCCAGCAAACAGCATCCGTGTGGGAACCAGTGTCCCCTGAGCATCCATCTGGTGCTTAACCCACATAGGTGCTGCCCCAAACCATGTCACAGCTTGAAGAGATCGCGGGCTTAGACGCCTTTTCCGATGGGTTTTGTGGATTCACCTGCAAGCACTACCTGTGGATACATCGACGGGTGAAGCCACTTGCTTGGCAGGGTGCCCCTGGGATATAGCTCTCATGTTTGGGATAACAAGGGGCAGCAAGCATTCCATACAGTAGGTGAGAAGTCTTTGGTGAGTGCAGCAACTCGGTGGTAGATGGGGTGCCGTTACTGCCTTCCTCTGTGACAGCAGCCAAATCACACAGCCCCCAAGGCGCCCGGCACTGATCATCCCCACCGCCTTAATTAAGCTGTGCTGCGAGTGGCAGGCTGGCTCCCGCTCCAGCCGAAACGGGTGCGTTAAGGTTTGGCACCACTGCGTTGCCATCTGCAAAGCGAGGGAGAGGGTATTGAACGGGTAGGGGTGGGAAAAAGCTGTGTGGTAAGACGCTGCAAGGGGGTTTGATGGGAGGGACTTCTGAGCACCACTGCGGCCTTATAGCTCAGAATAATGCTATATATATATATATATATATTTTATTTTTTTCAGAGCACAATAGGACTTTCTAGCAGGAAATAATTGTTCTTTTTGAATAAGCAAGCAGTTCCTTTCTGGAAGAAGTTCCCAGGAATCTTCTGCTCTTGCATGCCTGCGAATTACGGCGGGGTCAGCTCTCCGTGCAAGTCAAATTCATGCAAAACAGCATACATGTAGGCTCTAGTCTACTGGGTTTAGATCAGAGACAGTTCAGATGACTCACAGAAATCTATGGAAATAGATCAAAGTGGCAGCACACGTTTGAAGGGAGCGTTTGCTCGGCAGGAGAGCGGGGATTTTTTTTTTTTGAAGACGGCTTGGAGCATGAGTCAGAGCGTGGGCCGCCGTGGGTGGCTGCGTGGGCGGCTGCATCTGTGGGTGTCGGACCGAGACAGACGCAGATAGATGGCTGCAATTAAGTAGTTAGTGAAATGACTGTAATAGTAAAATGAATTTAAAGGCGCCGGTTGCAAATGCAGCGCTCCCAAATAGCTCCTTCCTGGCAGCTTGGTGTGCTGGCGGGTGTTTCCCGTCGGATGCTCTGCTCCAGGAGCCAGTTACCTCTGCTGATATGGGAGGTAAGTCAGGCTGGAAACTGGCTGGTTTCCAACTGCTGTGTGCACCCCAAGGAGAGCACAGAACCGGTGGTGAAGCCCTGCCCACAGCAGTGGGTGCTGACTCTGTCAAACTCCTGCCAGGGCAGGAGAACCAAGGGGAGGAAAGGTTGCCACGCAGAGCCAGTAAGGAACCAAGGAGAGGAGAGCAGATCTGCGTTTACTGGGAATAGTTGGAAAATGCCCACATGCTTCTGTGGTACTAGGACTGTGCCCAGAGCTCATGGAGAAGTTAAACTTGCTGAAGAGTTTTCTGTGGTGCCCATCACTGTTGCATCTGGATCCCAGGTGTGATGTGACCCTAGTTCTCTGGCCCAGAAAGCCTGTGCTGGGGTTGTACCACTCTGAATGCAAATCACTTGCAATTAACTCCCTCCACGGGACCCGGGCTTGGGTTTTTTGCTATTGCTCTTGGTGCCCCTGCAATGGCAATAGTGCCTGAATGACCTCAGCTCGTTGACTTCATCCCCGTGGGACCCCACTTCTTGGCAGTTCCATACGGGAGCTTTCAGGGCAGGAAGGGAGAGGGAGTACAGTGGGGCTCTCTTCCTCGCTGCTGTTCTTAGGTATTACTATTTGATGCTCTGCCAGTCAGATTTGGTAAGCGTGCGTGACATGAGAGAAATCTGATTAAACCCAATAAATCAATGAAGCCCTCATTCAATAAGTGATGAAGAAAATGCAGATCTTGTGGCCACAAACCTGCCCAACCAGCTGAATCTGTGCAAGAACTGGGTGCGAAATCGGTGGTGCAAGGGGCCTGCTTTGGCCTGACATCAATGCTTTTGATGTTTAACCTTCGTTTCTATGTAACAGTGCTGCTGACTTAAGTGACCCTGTCGATGTACTTGAGTCTGTTAGTAATTTTTATGTATTTTGGGGTTACAAAAATTTTAAAGGCCAGCTTTGCCATTCTGTACAAATGGGATGAGAGGGAAATGTTTCCCTATGTATCTTCCTGCTGCATTTAATGATGAATTGTAATTAGATTTGCTGTCAACGAGGGCAAATGTGTTGGGGGGGGGAGGGTGTCTTTTAAGCCACGAGGACCTCATGTACTCCTAGATGAGAGTGAGTCCTCCTGGGTCCTGCAAGTGGGTTCCTGCACATTCCCATACTGTGTGGGTCTGGCAGTGTGGGGTTACCTGGGTGCTCCAGAAAACCTCTGAACTTCTGGTGGAAAATGTGTGTGTTTCTTTATTAAAATACCAGGAATAACTTCCACGGATACTCTTTACGATATTGCTTGGTAAATACCTACCCTTGCTCTGCACCCCTCCAGCTGGCCCGCAGGGATGTGCAGCGGGGATTTCCTTCTCCAAGCAGATGGCTGTGGAAGGCAGGCTTTATAATTTATTGGTTTGTTGTTTGGGTTTGGGGTTTTTTTTTTTGAGATGCTGTGCACAGACGAGGGACCAAAGGATTGCTCTTCGCTCTGATTGCTACACAGAGCACAATTTAGCAGGGAGAAAGGGTGTTATTTTGAATATTTTTTTTTAAAAAAACCCTCTTGAAGTAGTAGATGTGTAAAATTAATGTATTTTTAAAAGTGTCAGTGTAAGTGCTTCTAAATGTGTCCGCCGTAGCACACACTGCCCACGCAGTTGCAGCATTTCCTGGCGTGTGCAAGCAACACTGTCCTCTGCCGAGTGTTGTTGGAGATGTTGGCCTCCACCAGACCACCGACAGCTCCCACGCCCAGATCTCGCACGGCTTCTGCAGAAGTCCTGGGTGCAGCAGTTCACTCTATGACGCTAAAGAAGGTACCGCCAAGGCAATTGCCCCATATGATACCTCTACAGCTGGTTACCCCTGCCAGTAGGACAGCCAGCCAGCTGGTAATGAGTCAGGATACACTGGGTGATGAGCATCCCGTGTGGAGGTGAGGAATGGGCAAGCAATGTCACAGAGTATCAGTTAGTGAAGATAGCCCAAGTTTGCTTGTTACACAGCTTTTATTTTCCCTTTTCTTTGTCAATAGTCTGGGGTCTCCAGAGGTAACACCCATCACAATTTGAAATGCTTATATTGCAAACTAAGGGGTGGGAAGGGAAAGAAACAAAATTGCCATGTGAGGGGATTTTTAGGGTTTTTTTTAACTTTTTTTTTTTTTTAAATTTCTATTCCTGTCTGTTCTCAGACTGGGGTGCAATTACAGTGTATCAGAGCAGAGAGATTCGTTTACCATCGTTGATTGTCAGGCAGTCGGATGCATGCCTTTCCCACCTCTCAGGCCTGTAATTTAGCTGCTACTCTGCCATGACACTTGACTCTGTTTTAATTACAATGATCGCTCAATCTGGGGAGCTATTTCAAGGGGGCTAAGGGCTAGGCGATGTGAGCCCTCTCCTGCTTGGGGGCTCTCCCCAGAGCCAGGGCTGCTCCCTGAAATACTTTGCCCTATGGGCTGGGCTGTGGTGGCCACACACCTGGGCAAGAAGGGGTTTGCATCTCACAGAAGTTTTCTGTGTAAAATCAGGTTTTATCGTTATTATACTTCTCCCCCTGCCAACTGGAGCAGATACGCTTTGCCAGGACCCCAAGTGACAGTTCACTGGGGTGTGCCGCTCGCTGTGCTGCACCGGCAGGCATCCTGCCTGACCCGCCGGGCTCTGCCGGCACCCGCATCCCCGCGCCCCCAGTCCCACGCACGGCCCTCGCCCCAGCCTGCTCACTCTGACTCATCCTCCTCCTGCCGCCGCGCCTCTGCGTGCTGCTCCTTGCTGCTTCTCCGCTCCCTGCGCCTGTCTGTCTGTCTGACTCCCTTTATAAGGCTCTTGAAGCAGTTTGCAAACTGAAAACAGTTCATTCCATGGGAATGACGGCAAATGACAGCCTCTTGCCATGCTGGTTACTCACCTCATGCTGCATGCGTGTTGGTCAAAATGTTGACCACCTTGTGGATCCATCCACATGCTTCAGGAGTTGGTGCCATGACAGCTGTGACCTCTAGAAGCCCGGGCCCCCTTAGGCCTGGGATCCCAGGTTTCAGAAGGACCAGCACCTCCCTTGGCCCTTGTTTTTCTGGAGAAGCTGGTGTAACACCAGGATTGTGCCTGATGGTCTCTCTGTGGCAGCAAAGCTTCATGGCAAGGGGCTTTCTGTCTGTTTTTAACTCGCAGAAAAGGGCAGCAGGGGATGTTGTAACCTCGTGAGGGGCTGTGTGAGGGGCACAGACCAGCAAGGAGAGGTGTCCTAGGGAGCTGGGACAGGGCTGCTCCTGCTGTGGGTCAGCTGCATGCACTAAACAACTTGGAAGGGCAAGAAGCAGCTTTTCCTCTTTGAACTCACAGGAGTGTTTTTTCCATTTAAAATAAAGACACCACTTTATCTTTTTCTTCTGTATCAGAAAATGTAAACAAGGATTGGTTTTATGCTGTTCCTGCTAAATGTTATAATTGTATAATTGTTGAAGCATTTGACTTCTAGCATTTTGGAAATCATTGATACCAAACCAGCCCGCTCATCTCTTTTCCTAGATCCAAGGGTTTCCTGCTGGGACTTCCATGGCGCTACCCTGCCAAGGAGTTGTGGAAGGACCCAGTGGCAGACAAATTCTGCTTGCCCCTCACTCTGTGCCATGTAGGCAATGGGGGCTTTGGGCTAGAGAAAAACAAACAATTCCATTTAAAACATTTATAATTGAAGGGAGCACTAAGGTGAAGCAGGGTAAGTCATATGTGGTGGATGCTGAGGGCTAATTCATCCATGCCAGACACTACTGCTGCCCCAGCAGAGCTCTGAAGCAGTTGGTCCAGCCAAGCAGCAAACACTGAGCACGTGAAGAGGTCAGTGCAGCTAAAGGTCTGCAAGTGTAAATGCTTAATGCATGGGGGCTTTGCTGCACCAGGACCCAGGTGACTGTGGGAGCAAGCCAGCAGTGGGGGCGTTAGCTGGGCTGGAACAAGAGAAGCTCTGACACATGCCAGACCATAAGAATAGCAAGGGGTTGGGTTTTTTTCATCTCTGAACACAAAAAAGAGACTTGCATGAAGAAAATCATGATCTACGTGTTTTCTGTCAGCAGAAAGTCTGGTCCTTCTTCAAGAGAAGAGAAATTTGAGGAGTAAAACACAACTATGTTCCTCCTGTTGCCTTTTCAGCCGTGATTCATAAGGATGAATGGAGCAGAGCTCATCTGGTGCAACACTTTACCAGGGTCTGCCAGCCTCACTGCCTGCCCTCCTGCTCCAGACACTTGAGCAAGCAGAGAGCAGTCCTTTGTGGCCCAGGAAGGGTAAATGCTAGTCCCTTTGCTGGTGGCACTGCGCTCTCTGTATTTCCCTGCGCTCTTCTCATTGTCATGGCAAACGTGTGAGCACAGCACGCAGCTTCATGGCAAGTCCTGGTTTCCCTTTCAAGGTAAAGTTAGCCTCCCTTCAATGCCCGGTAACACGAGGTTGAAAAAAGATGACATTTAATTCTATTCTGGTTTTTTCCTTCTTCTTCCTTTGTTTATCCAATTCCAGTTATTTTCGTCCCTGCCCTGTCACGAGGCTTGGCTTTCACTCCCTGGGGCTGTTATCGCTGAGCAAATATCCTTTACTGATATCCCTGTGCCAGCTGAGGAGCAGCTCTGCGTGCCTTGTGAGATCCGGCTTGGTCACACATAACATTCACAGAGGGAAACTGTAGATTAAAAGGGGCTTCTTATTTTTTCCCTACTTGAATATTGGTAGATGTTCGGGTGTTGGACGTGGTTATCCGTTGGAGAGGACTATGGGAATAGCTGGGTCTTTGCTTGTTGTGCCTGTAGCTGCTGCAGTAGACTTGCATGAGGGCACGTTCCCTGCCGTGAGCTTCCTGGAGCTTCTAGTCATGGGGTGAATGAGGGCTGGAAAGGGAGAACTGGAAACAGCTGCAGGGGGAGGAAGTAGATGGATGTGAGATGATGTGAATGATATGGCAACGCTTTGTGTTTCCTGTCTGCTCCACTCCCCTGTGCCTGTGTGCATGGAAAATTCCATGGTGGCTGTAGTGGGGATGCATCCCTGACAGCATCCCCAACTCAAGATGATGGACCTTGGTTCTGGGCTCCTCACTACAGGAAGGACATTGAGGTCCTCAAGCATGGCCAGAGAAGGGCAACAAGGCTGGTGAAGGGGCTGGAGGGCAAATCTTACAAGGAGCGGCTGAGGGAGCTGGGGATGTTTAGTCTGGAGAAGAGGAGGTTGAGGGGAGACCTTATCACTGCCTATAATTATCTGAGAGGAGGTTGTAGAGAGGTGGGAGATGGTCTCTTCAGCCAGGAGATAGGACAAGGTGAAACAACACTAAGCTGTGCCAGGGCAGGTTCAGGTTAGATGTTAGGAAAAATTTCTTCACTGAAAGAGCTGTCAGGGCCTGGAACAGGCTGCCCAGGGAGGGGTTGAGTCACCAACCCTGAATGTGTTTAAAAGACAGGTACTCTGAGGTATGGTTTAGCATAGGACAGGAACAGTTGGACTCAATCTTAAAGGTCTTTTCCAACCCTGTGATTCTGTGAACTTGCTGCTTCTCTGGGAAAAAATGAACATGGGTCCTTTTGGTCCTGGTGCTGCGGAGCAGTGCCAGGGCCCTCTGCATTTCCATGCTGATTTTGCTGTTTGAGCTGTGGTGCTCTCCTGCTTAAAACCAGTGGAGCTCCCATCTCCTGTGTTTTGCTTTGCTTTCATGGAGAAGGGAAGGGAGGGAGGGGGCAAAAGCAGCCCCATAGTGGGAGTGTAGAGCGAAGGGCTGAATCTGGCCAGGCTCGCCACAGGCAGTAGAGGTGTGGGCCACCCAAACCTCATTTGGAGCAGGTGTGGGGCATGCCCAACCCGGCACTGCAGAATGGTGCATCTCTGAGGAAGAGGTGCTATAGCCCAGCAACGAAAATGCTTGAGAAGTCCAGGTGAAGTATTTGCCAAGTCTAGCAGAGACAGTGAAAGGAAAATAAAACCCATGACCATCGAGTGAAGCACTGGCCAGAAATTTAAAACTCCTTTTAGTCATATCTTCCTTCCCCTCAATCTCAGCAAGCATGGTGGTCACCCTTTTATCTTCTTCCTGAGCTTTAAAGCTTCACCAGTGCATTTGGTTTCAGTAAAACTCATGTTTTCTTGGTGGTTTTTTTATTCTATTGAAAGTTTCTTCTCTTGGTGAATGCAGGTTGGCGAGAGAAATGCTATCCCCCAGTCTCTACACATGAATCATCTCCATTTCAAGGTATTTCAGGGTGCCACAGGCTGATGGAGCCTGTAAGCAGTAGGTGGGCCTGAGGATGCCTGATGCTGCAGGGGGATGTCAGACATTCGTACTCCTACACTTCCACAGTGCTCTTGAAAATTGACTTCGATGAAGCATCCAGCCTCCCCTTTGTTTCAGTTCCAGGAGGGGAACAAAATACAAGGCTGCGTGGACTCTGGAAAGGATGCCTACTTTTCTGTCAGCGATGTTAGAAGAAAAGCCTGTCTCCAAAGTGAATTCAAGAAGAATTCAAGACTCCCGACACTATGAACTGTACTAAATTAATGTTTCTGTTTAATAGAGTTATAATTGTCTTGGTTTGCCTCGGTCCTAGTCACTCAGCAGATGAAAGAGTGGTCCAGAGGCTGCTTATGTGGAGAGTTCCCGCAGGCAGTGACAGCTTTCTGGTATTAATGAACTAAAGCTCAGGTCTCTCCTTTCAGGCAAAGCACTGCTGGTCACTCCCTCTTACTGGTGGTCCGCCCTTATCTTGCACCAAATTCCCTGCATCCTGGTGCTGCTGTCCAACAGCAGATTGCCCTTGCAGAGCTGAGGTCCCACAGCGTGGTTCTCACTGAGATACCCCAGCCTGAGGACACCCTATACACCTCCCCTTGTGCAAAGTCCTCAGGAGCAGGGGAGTAGTAGTAGTGGTAGAGATTTGGATGACTTCCTGGTGCATGCCTGAGAAGGTTACCTTCAGATGATGCTCTGCAAGTGATGGGGATTAGAGTAGTTGCTGTGCCACCATGCTGAGGCCCACTGTGTTTCTGGCAGATTGCTTTGGAAGAAACTTGAGCTCCATAGGATCCCACTGAGTAAGAGCAGCTGTTGAAGTGTTTTAAAGAATGACCTAGACAGTGTTTACTTGAGGCTTAGAAATTGCTGTGAAACGAGAAATGATTATTTGTGATTTGTGGGGGTTTTTACCTCACCTTTCACAACTCCCAACTTGGAAAGGGACGCTTTGGGAATGTCAGTGTTTCCAAAAAGCAACACTACTCAAACCCTTGCACTCACATGTCCTGCTGACCCCCGCATCTGTGCGTTGGGGCTGGGCAGCCTGTAGGACTTGGCTGCAGCCCTGTGCAAGCAGCAATGCAGGCTTAGGTAGCACAAAATTGCAATATTTCCTGGAAAAAGTGTACCTAGCACCTGTAAGGTAATGTTAATTTGCCTAACAAAGCGGCTAAGTATCACTTGCCAGGCACCTTTGCCTTTTATCACTAATCACTTGTGAGAAAGAAGGGTGGTGTGTCCCATTAGGGAACTCCTTGGTCAGAGGCAGCTTCCAAAATGCTCTCCAGGCACCTCCGCCCGATGTCATACAGCGCTGAGCCATGACGGTCCTTGCCCGGCTGGAAGGTAACTCCATTTATCCCCTCCTCAGGACCACCTATCCCACCTGGTAGTGGGGCCAGGCTGGCTGTCCCCGGGCAGGGGATACGGTGCCAGTGGCGATGACATCTTATTTCCATGTGACACCTGCTGGTACGAAAAAGGCATGGCTGCCCCACGGGAACAGGGTCTGCTTGGTGGCTGTTTCTCCTAAAAAGCGTGCACCCCTCGCTGCTCGCCGGCACGGGGCTCTCAGAGCTCTCGGTCGGTAGTGTCAGTACTCCAGCTTGGTCTGACAGGTGGGAAAGTGCTGGTCCAGGTCACGCCTGTGTACAGGACCCATCCCTCCAGATATTTGATTTTCTTTCATTCTGCAGCAGATGAGCTTCTGAAACACCCCTGAACTAATAAAGCTTCAAGTTATTTCATTGGCAACAGCAACCCCTCTGAATGTGAACCAGCGCACCGCAGCTGAACACCGTTACCGTAAAGGAAGGTGACAGAGCTCTTAACATCACCAAATGTTATTTCATGCTTTATGGTTTTGATCTAAAGATTTAATCTGCCTCTATTACCTGTAGCTGCCTGCCACATTTGCAGGAGGAAGGCGGTAGAGATGGAGAATGAGAGGGTTGGAGACCCCCTTGACCACAAGCTTGCAAACCTCCACAGGTCCCAGCAAAAATCTGCCCTGGTGCTGGAGGGACCTGCGTGGATAAAGTGTGCTTGAACGGCATTCTGCGTAGCCTGGAAGGGCAGAGGAGCCATATGGCCTTCTGCTCCAGGCGGAGAGGTGAGGCTGGAGCTGAGCAGGAATTGCCAGACCTGACCCAAGAGCGGTGGGCACCTGGCCTGTGGAGGCTGGCTGTGTGTTGGTCTGTGTTTGATGCGGGGAGAGGGAGGGAGCCCCCTAAATATGCTGGCTGGAAAAATATATTCTGTGTACAATGCTTGGTGGTGTTTGCAGCAAGGATCACTCTCTGGCTACACAGGAAATGCTGACTTGCTGAAGGCCTCTCTCTGCTTATCTAAATCCCCCTAGGCTGCTGCTTCGATCCAGTATTGCCCTGAGTGTGCTGATAGGTTTGGAACATGGTCCTGACTGCTGCAAAGGTGGCAAGCCCCTGATTTAGTGTCACTATATTCTCTGGCTGGCTGTTTAAGAACAATAACGTTCAACAAACAGTAGCTGAATGCATTCACGTCAAGTGAAATCATTCCTTTAAAAGGTTGGTTGTCAGGTATTCATTAAAGTGGGTTTCACATCAAAATGATAGTCACTAATACAGTGAAAACATCTTTTAGAGCTTCCAGGGGTTTTATGTTGGGCTGTATAAATACTGGGTCTCCACTGGTACAGAAGTGTCTGCCTGGACCTGCATGGTAGGCATGAGACAGTGTTTCCCCAGTCCCCTCAGAGGACAGTGACTGGAGTACATTGGCCAAGGATGTTCCTGAAAGTCCTTTGTGTAAACCGTGCACAGTGGATGCTGGCTGCAAATTTAGCACAGCAATTCTATTGCTTCCACATGCTGTTCTCCCCTTCGTAAGCACCAAAACTGGAGCTTGTCTTTTATTATCTCCATAAGGTGAAAATTACTATCTTAATTTTAAAAAAAGAAAGAAGTAACTGAGTGGGAGGTAATTAATTCTGGCTTAAGAAAGGGAAAGTCAGCATCAATCTGGTCACTTCAAACTTTGGTAGTCTGGATGCTTTGGAGAATTTCCCTCATCTGGGAGGCTGCTAAACCGGCATCTAGCACTAACCAGTCCATTTTTGCTAGCCCTCAGGCTGGAGACACACAGAGGATGTGGCCAAGGCTGCAATGGCAGGGGGCTTTGGATTCGGGTTCAGGTTAGCAGGGGCTGCAGTGCGCTCTGCAGCCCCCTCAAAGCCAGGCAGGTGCCTAAATACAGATCGAGGCATCTCACTTCAGGCTAGCTATTTTTGAAGCTCCTGGCCCTGGTGTGTGAATTGATGGCATTTCAGTTGCAAAGAGCAGATGGTGCTCGCTACTGATCCAGGGCAGCTTTTTTTGCATTAGTGTCAAAAATAGATCAAATGCCAGCTGTAGCTCTTTTGGGTCAGTAGAGGTGAATTCTCAGAGTGATGCACGTAGTGCTGCAACGTGTGGCGGCAGGGGGAAACCTTTGGCAGCCCAAAGTGCCTTTAAACAGCTTTAAAGTGCTGTTCCTCACGTCCCTGTGCACAGCTCTGCTCCTCGCACGTCTCGCTTGTCGGTAAACTAAATTGCCTAATACTGTAGAAGTACTATTTTTGGGCAGGTTGGGCTTCCAGCGTAGTGCAATTCATCATTGGCATCCAGTTCTCGGAGGCAGCTCTGGCTGTGCTGCTGATGGGGCACTTTGGAGGGGTCACGGACCCTACTCCACCTCATGAGCTGGTGGTGTTGAGCAGGGTCTGCGAGAACCGGGGCGGAAGAAGGAGCTGTGGTGCCCTCGTTTTGCCTTCCCAGGAAATCTAGTTTTAGAGATCCTGGTGGGACGGCTGCCAAGCTGATCCGCCTAAGAGCAGGCAGCGTGACGGGGAGTTTGAGAGTATTGAGTGTTTATTAGGAAACCAGAGGTGGCTTCCCTTCCTCGGCTTGCTGCTCGTTTTACGTGTTGCTGGGGTATAGTTGTCCTTCTTGAGAAATTACAGAAAGGCGGTGTGGTGCCAGCAAGGCTGACCCTTTTTTTGTTAGCTTCATTGGGCGCAGAGCCTCTTTATTTTTTTGTTTGACTGAAGAAAGGTATGAGGCATAAAGGAGAGAGTTTGCATCATTTAAGGGGAAAAAATGAGCTGCGTACGTGTGGGAAAGCTGGTCCGCAGGCACACCCTGCTGGTATGCAGGGAGAGTGCAAAGGAAAGATTATCCACACGCATGTATGCACACGCTTTAGAAAAAGGCAGCTTTCCTGTCTTTATAAACTTTTTTCCCCAATGCTTTTGGAAATCTCTATCAGATTCATGTGCCCACCAGAACAGCTTTCTCCTGTGCACAGCTGAGATGGCTGAGAACTAGAGGAGACACAGAATCATGGGGGCTGGGAGGGACCTTCAGAGATTGAGTCCAACCCCCCTGCCAAAGCAGGTTCCCTAGGACTGGTCACACAGGTCAGCATCCAGACAGGTCCTGAATATCTCCAGAGAAGGAGACTCCACAAGCCCCTGGGCAGCCTGTCCTAGTGCTCTGTCACCCTCACTGTCAAAAAGTTCTTCTGCATATTGGTGTGGAACCTCCTGTGCTCCAACTTGAAGTCATTGCCCCTTGTCCTGTCTCCACAGATCACTGAGAAGAGGCTGGCCATTTCCCCCGGTGTCCCACACTTCAGATATTTATAAACATTAATCAGATCCCCTCTCAGTCTTCTTTTCTCGAGGCTGAACAGCCCCAGTTCATTCAGCCTCTCCTTGTAGGGGAGATGCTCCAGGTCCTTAATCATCTTCATAGCCCTCCGCTGGACTCTTTCCAAGAGATCCCTGTCTTTTTTATACCATGGAGCCCAGAACTGGACACAGTACTCTTGGCCTGACCAGGACAATGTAGAGGAGGAGCATCACCTCCTTTGACCTCTTGGTGCCCTAAGAGAGGTAAGCAGCTCCGGGAGCTTGACCTTTGTCAGGACTTTTCCACATGGAGAAAATTACCAGAATAGCAATAGAAAGGAAAGAAACCCCACCTCAAACCCATTCTTTGGTTCAGCTCCAGAATTTCTCCCGGATGCCTTTGTGATGATTGCCTCCTTATGACTTTCCACCCAAAAAAAAAGGTGGAAAGAAAAAAAGTAATCAAGGAAATAATGCTCCCTTTATCCCTGAACAAAATGTCTGCAGTGATTTGAAAATAGTTGTTCCAGTTTGTTTCCACACACAGACCTGTCATAGTTAACAGCATGACTGAATTACCCAGGAGTGGTAAACGTCTTCAAAGTGCATCAGGCCTTCATAGGACAAATACTAAGGCTGATGTTTTGAAGAGTTATAGGTGATCATTGGCCATCTCATTTGAAAACCCTCAGGTGGAGCTGATTTCAAAAAATTGCTGTGGGGCAGAATATCAGACTGGTTGAGAGCCATTAGCCACCCTTTGTTTGTTACTACGGTGTGGCTGAGCATCTGCGTTTGAGATACATGCTGTGATTTTAAAATATTTGGAGTCATAAGACTGATGGAGAGAGAGCAAGCTGCCCAGGGAGGGGGAACTGAAAGGACCCCTTGTTTCTGGTTTGTGAGCCCCAGAGAGCATCACTGCCTTAGCACTAGCACCTGCTGGCATCTCCGGTCCTTCTCGTTGTCATCTTCCCCACCCACAATTTGGATAATCACAGCAGCCTGGTACCAGCACAGCCCTGGCTGTAGTAGGTGGGTGCCCTACAGCCCCTGGGTGTCCTGGCTGTTGCAGCTTGCTGGAGTTATGCCCAAGCTCACTGGCACTGGATATGCTGGTAGGACTGGAGGAATTCATTGTGGGGGGTTCTTGGTGTTGCCTGGTAATTAGTGATGTGCCAGGGATGCAGGAATATGGAGTCTGGACCTCTTCCAGCACAATCACTGTGGTATAAGAAGATGGAGGTGGAAGGGTAGCCAGTGGGGTGAGCAGGCAGTGTGCAGAGCCGCTCAGGAAGCTCCCTGAAGACCTGGAGCCTCACCTGCAGGTAAGCCACGCTTTCCTTTGGCCATTTATCCTGTCTGTATCCCATGTAAACAGTGCTTGTGTGGACTCCAAGTCTTCCCGAATTCTTGGAGAAGGAGATGCTATTATAAATTTCCCTGCCTAACTCACTCTCTCTGGAAAAGGGCTTCAGTGAAAGAATTGTTAATGTGATGGTTGGACCTTTGTTCACCCCGTTCCCCAGCACCTTGCGCTTGTCTTCAAAACTGGTTTGGAAATCCCTAGAAAGTGTGGGAGGCCTTTGCTCTTGTACTCCCTTTGCACCCGTAACCCGTTTTTATGCTTTGCCTTCGTGAGCAGACTGGCTTTCCACACGCCGGGTTTGAGCCCTGCAGCCCGAAGGAGGAGTGCAGTGTCAGTTCCTACCTGTAGGTTGTGCTTCTGGACAGCGTTTCTCTTCCCTCTCCCAGGCCCGTCCTGCCGAATGACGCACTTTCCATCCTACTTCTCGCAGATTACATTTGTAGGGAAAATCATTAATCGCTTGCATTTGCTAGATTGCCCTTGCATATAAACCTATAATGAGCTTATGATAAATCAGAGAGAGATAGCGACTACACGGCAGAATAACCGGCAAATATAGCAACAGCCTGAACAGTAACAACCCACGTGGATGTATGCCGGTGTAGATTTTATGATACTTTTATAAAGTGTCATTTCAAAGCCTCAGAAGGCAGATCTTTGCCCTGCATGACTGGTGAAGTAAACAGCCATTTGGGGATGGGCAGCAAGGAAGAGCCTGGCGAAGGGGGAGGGTGTGTGAGCAGTATATGTTATCGCTTTTGTAATTAATGGCAGTGGTATGAGGAAAACACTGGGGCCACCATAGAGTTTTTTTAATGGCTGGAAGGGTGTTTTGGTTTTTTCCTTTGCTTGTTTGTTTTTCGTTATGAAAGTTCCCTGTCAGTGGCCACGCCTGACAACATGCTGGTTCTCGAACTCTGAGAAACGCAGTCGAGAGCCTGGGCTGATCTTGCTGTCACAGGAGGGAAGGGCTGTTCCTCATGCTGCTAAATGGAGAAGTAACTTGGACATGGCAGGTGCGGGAGGAAATAGGCGACTGGCTCCGAACAAGCTGAATTAAGTCACAACAGGTTTTATTTTGTTTTACTTAAAGACTTTGTGGAAGAAACACAAGCACTGCTCACTTCTGCATATCCAGTTTGCATTGTTTGTAGGGCATGCCCCTTTCTTGGCTGTCCTCCTCTGACACACACAAAAATGTTATTTTGGGATGGAGCCGCTGCGGCAGGCTGTACAGCGGTGTGACTTGAGGAAGTCCCAGCAGCAACGAAGACGCTTGCCCTGAGGAGCCTGTGTGCCTCAGCGCCTCTCCTCACGCTGCAAACCCACCCGTTAAGAATATTTTTGTTGTCCCCCCTGGTAGCTGCTATGCTCTCCTGGCCTTTGTTCCCATCGCTGCAATGGCATGCGTAAGATAACCCATGAAAGCGATGGGAGGCATTACACGCCCCGCCTGACAGCCCTTCCGTAACACAGTAGCCCCGGCTGTTATCTACAGTGAAGCGCACGCTGATGTGCAAATACCTTCGGTTATTAAGAGATTAATTTTGGGTGGAGCGGTAAATCCCCCATTGACTGTGCAAATGCCCAGGCACCCATTCAGCAGGCTCACTGCCGTGCCACCGGAGGACTCAGAGGCAGCCCTGCTCTGCCAAGCCAGCGCAGGCAGCTGGGGCTCCTCTCTGCACCACTCTGGTGATGGGGGGAGAGGCTGCTATGGGCTGCTTTTTTGGGCAAAGTGCCCTTCTAAAAGGAGATGGGACTTAGTGAGATGATGTTTCACTAGGCAGGTAACACATAACGCTGGCAGCAGCTGCAAGGGGATGAATTGCAGCTCGCCCCTTCAGCTAACAGGACTTCCTTCTTTTTCTTCCTTTTTTGTTTTCCCCCTCCACCCATGACATTATTCCAACTGAATGCTCTTGAGGTTTGAGAAACCACTGCATACCTAATGGCATTTCAGCTTTGGAAGTGAGTCACCTCCAAGCTGGGGAGTGCACAAGGGCTCCTTTCAGTCACCCCTCGGAGCAGGGTTTGGAGCTGCCTCCCTTTAAGCGAAGGGATTGCAGGCCCGTGGAAAAATCAATAGGGGCATTGCTGATCATTTACAAATAAATGATAAATTCAGTTACTTTGGAGGAAGTAAAGTAATTGCTGTTGCTTATGCAGAGATGGATGAGGGCTAAAGATACTCTTGGCTGCTGGCTTGCTATCCTCAGCTGCCCCATCGGCTGCAGATTATCACCTTCTCTGTCACCTTGCTTCAACAGTTCACTGAATCCACACCCTAAATTGGATCTGAGCAACAGGTTTCTTTAAAAAAAAATCACTTTTTTCAATTCTTTTTTTTTTTACTTAGGCAAATGTTTAATCAACTTTACAGAGTGGTCAGTGAGGTGTTAACTGTTAAGGCTTTATGGGTTAGAATGGTTGATGTAGGATAACTTTGCCCAGGGCATTGTGATCATGTGCAGAACTAAGTACAAACTTACCCCTCCACAGTTCCTTGGAAAATCTGGGCTGAGCTTGAACCTAACCCATTCCAGCACAAACACAGTTGGGCTTAAACCTGGCTCCCAGCTTGAGCATTGTATAATTATACACATACCTTCTGCGTATCTTCTTTCACATCTCAGTGTGCTACTGCAGCAATTGAAGTGCTTGCCATCTTCCCGTTTCTTTGCAATCCCTGTGTTTGAGACAGTCGTTGCTTTTGGCTAAAGGCTTGGAAGGGAGTTGGTTGGGCCAGCATGTGGGAGCCTTCATGAGAGAGCTCCTGGGAGGGATGAGTAAGGGCCTGGCCCTGCCCCCTGGTAACTCAAGTCATCTCAGGGCACTGTCTGGGGGGACTTTCCCCATTTTTTGTAACACTTATGTGACCATAATGCCCAGGGATCTGGGACGAGGGGCAGAGCTCTCTCAAGTTAAGCACGATACCGACATGTGATAGAGGCAAGTGCTGAAGAGTTTGCAAGCTATTGTTGGTGTGCAGAGCTAATTGTACAAGCATTACAATCTCTCTGTGCTGTTTGGTGTTTTGGGGGGTGGGGTGGTTGGCTCTTTTTTTGTTGGGTTGTTGTTGGGTTTTTTTTTTTTTAATGGTGAAGTCAGCTGGCATTTAGCAAAGGAAAAGAGAGGAATCCTGGTTTTCTTTCCAGTGTGATGGCAGTACAATGGGAACTGGAGCACGGGTCTATTTTTGCCATGAAGACTACAGGCTAAGGGAATAGTGAGCCTGGAGCTTTGCCTTATAAGGGAGCTGCCAGAAAGCGCAGCTCTCCAGCGAGCCTCTCCTCGGCACAGAAATCCCAAAAGCAGCAGGATGTGTCAGAAAGGAGCTTTGAGGGGATGGTCAGAAAAACAGCACTCCTCTAAACCACAAAAACTCAGTGTGGAGGAGGTCACTGGCTTCCATCTGAAGAGAGGTGTGTGCAGGCACGCCACTGAAACAGCTACATGCCTGCCTGAGCTGGAACCTTCTATTCTAACAGCCAGTATAGTGCGGAGAGCCTCTGTTGCAGGTCAGTCCTTCAGCGGGCTTCTCCTCAGCTGGAAGCTGTGAACACCTTCTGGGCTATTGGGCACTTCCAGCTGGATGGAGAGAACTTCTTCCCCTGGTTTAGGAAGCATTCCTGGCTGTAGCACCTGGTTGTCACCCCTTTCCCCTGTATGAGCTGTCTTCTCTGTGACTCTTGGACAGATGGCTTGTGCTGCAGTCTGTAAGAGCTTCATCCACTTGCAGATTTGCCGGAGCAGCCCATGGGATTTGAGAGGGGAAATTGGCATGATCTTGCTGTGCCACAGGTCCCTTCCCAGGATAGAGTGGTGCTAGGGAGGCAGCAGCGATGCTTTGCAAAGGCTGCTGGCTCAGTGACAGAGGTAACCACTTACCCTTTTAATTAAAAAGCATATTATGAAATGTTCCTGAAACCTTAGTGTAAATAGACATTGACAGCACCGGTTTTGTTTGAAGTCTAATCAATTTAAATGGATCTGCTAATATCTGCTACGCAGCCACGTGACTCCCCTGGGTTTTGCGAGGTGGCAGATGCAGAGGGCTCGCTGAGGAGGGGCGGGAGGAAACAGCCTTGGTGGGAGCTTATAAGGCTGTCTTTGTATGGAAGGCAGTCTTCCAAAGCAGAGCATCGTGGTGATACTTCAGCCCCTGGCTTTGCTCATCCTCCCTCCCGTGCTGAAATTGAAGGTCAGTAGAACGCCCTGTCGGACAGAAACTGAATTTGCAGACAAGATGTGGGGAAACTCCCTTGCTCGTTTTAGAAAAGGGTCTCAAAAAACTGAGAAGCCACCGCCAGTTTGGTATGCATGGCCTGCTGCCCAACAGAAGGGCTTCACCTGATCTTATCCCGTGTTGAGCCCAACTTTGAAGACCGCAGCACAGGGCAGAGACCTCCCAGTGCTCTGGGAATTCAGAAGTGTTCCCGAACATGCCAAAAACTCCATCATCCCCCTGGTTTGGAATTAAAAAGGATGGTCCCTGAAGGGAAAGGGCTCTGTGCAGACCCCTGGATACTCTCCAAACCTGGTTATAACTTTTGGGGGACCAGGTTCAGCTGCAGAATGCACCTCAAGGGCAGTCACGTAACGCGTGAAACGTGCTTGCAAGAGCACTTGCACACCACTGCAGTTACTGGGTAGGGGACTTGGTGCTGCATCACGCAGCCATAAAGCTGGGGTGGTTTTGAGACGGTAAAGTTAAAAAGCTGTCCTAAACGAAAAGCATGGCCCCCCTTGCTAAACAACTGACAGCATAACATGGCAAATATATGTCGGGGTGTGTGGGTGTGTGTATGCACTGCAAAACTTTATTTGTGCAGAAATCACCTGGTATCCAAGAGCTTAATCGAGTCTGGTGGATGACTTAAAGTTACACTTCAAGAGCAGTCTTCAGAAACACCGGGACATTTCCTCATGTGTGGTATGTACGTAGTTATGTAAGTGGGTCCACAGGGGTCTGATATATCACCTCCTGGGCACAGCTGGGGAACAGTGCACCTTGCCAAGAACTCTTAACAGGTTTTAGCGAAAGCAAAGCCCTGGGAATAATACCTTTCCCACAACGTTGTTTGTATTAATGCTGTAAAAATTTGAATTTAAATCAAATCAATCCCTGTTTTCTCCCCATCAGTGCGGTATCCGTTCTCCCAGTGGGACAGCTTTGCTCTGCGCCGGTGTGGAGCACGCCGCACCAGAACCTGTCAGAGCTAGAAACACGATAAGAGGTACCTGTCCCTCAGGGAAGTTAAAGCTGTGTGCTTCCATCTCAGGCGGGAGTTAATAATTGATCTTCCCCAGTCGTAAGCTGCATGCTTCTGAGAAAATAAAAACAAACCTATATGGCTGCCCTGAACAAACATCCCTGTGTCTGAACGTGAACTGCTAATAAGTAACTTTAGCACATAGGGTATAAGGTTTTTGGTATGAGCCCTGATTAAACACCCTTAGCTTTGCCTCTTGAAAGTATGGCAGTGGCTAGAAAAATATTCTTGAGCATCTTTTCTATTTATTTATTTAAATCTACGATTTTTGCATGTGCTTTCCCTACCCACTCTTTCACCTGGCATCTATCCCTGAATGTGTAATGCAAGTTTTTGGAGTGGACATAATCACACTGTATTCTTCCAACCATACAGAGTGATTTCCCTTTGACTCACAGGCTCATCTGGGCTGACTTTCCACACACATCATGCTCCTTCAAGCAGTGGTGTCTGCAGGGTGGCGGTGGTGGTGACTTGTGCTGTCCTCCTGAGGGTCCCAGCCAGGTGGGCTGGGATCTGCTACCTGCATTGCACTGCTGCAGCACTGCCTGACAGCTGGGGTGGTGAAGGGCAGCTGCTGAGGTCTTTCTGGGGCTCTGCAACAGCAGCCTCAAGGAATTGGTGTGGCACGTACCCAGCACTATGTCCAGTAGCTTTGTGGTTTGGCACAGCCTTCATAGGCAGGCACAGCCCCTGCAAGGGTACAAAACAGCGGTGGCATTTTGCAGCACTTTATCTGGTGTTATGGGATGGTGGCTTTTTGATAAATGTAAAAATGTAGGATAAATTTTCTTTCGCTGTAGAAGAAAAATCCTGTGAGCTAGTGGTCATCAGGACATAGTTCTCTGGAAAACCAGCCTTACCTGGGTAGAAAAGCTGTAAGATATGGCTTGCTCTGCTCTTCATGAGAAAAAATGTTTGTGAGCACCCATCTTAAACATGTGCCCACGTGGTCAGCAGGCTGCTTAACCACGGTCATTTCTTTTTGCAGCTGGAAAGATGTCCTGTGTGTGATCTACATCACATTATTCCTGTCATAGCTACCTGTAGCACAATCTTTTTGCGGTCATTACATTGACCTGTGACCTGCTGGGTGCTGTCGTATGCTCCAGCAAGACAGTCTGCCTTCCAGATCTGGCATTCATTCTTCCAGGTTAACTGGCAATGCCAGTTTGGAGGGGATGGAGGGGCACCAGGCAAGCCGGGAGGACTCCTGTCTCACCTCACTTCTGCTGCTTTCCTCTGTCAATTCCAGGTCCTTGTTCCTGAGACTGCCTGCCTGCACCTCTCGCTGATTCATGTGCCCTGTCACTTCTCTGTATGTCTTCAGCACCTGCCTCCCCTGCTGACTCTAGCCAGCTGCTGCAGGCTGTGGCTTTAGCTCCTGCACCCTCAGCCAGAACAGAAATGGTGGGTTTGTGGGAGAGTGGTGGCTCTGACCGAGCACCCACTCGATGGAGTAATGCTCTGCAACATCCTTGCACTGTCAGGGTGCCAACTGTGTCTCCTGGGCTTTGACTATCTGGTTAGGCAGTTGATTCAGGCCATGAATGAAATCTGTGTGACCTGATGGGCCTGACCCTGTTGTGCTGGGTAGAGCAGGTATTCAACTTAGTGTTGCTTGAGCCTAAGATCCGCACGCATTCCGCTGTTGAAGCAGGGACCTCAGAGCCTGTAAGTCAGTCAGTTGATCTGGGCTGTAAACCTTTATTTTTGGTGTGAGTAGGTGTATTTTGGCTGTGTTGATGCAGCCTTCGTCATCTAGACAGCTTTGCAAGTAACATTTGCAGTATGAATTTTGTCTGGTGCTGTCACTCTAGGAGGTGGTGATGACTACCAAGACGGTCAGGTTGCCGTATGTATGTCTTCTGGTGCCTCTTTATGCTGTCTTGTACGTTCTGTAGGGCAGCATTGACACTGAGTGGCAAGACAGGAGAAGGAACCTCACGATGCTGCCAAACCACGAGTTACGCCAGACGCAGGCAGTGTCGGGGTATGACTCACAGGATGATATGTCAGCAACGTGACCTTCTGAGCTGGGGCTTAGAGCCAGTTGGAGAGCACAGACTAGCTTGCTCGATAACTGCTTGAGCAGTGCTTTCTTTGTTCTTGTGCAGCCTCTTGGGTGCCACGGCTGATGTTGCCTGCATGTCTTGAGGCAGCTGATGGAGCACTGGACTGCTGGTAGTCCTCTCAGCAGGACTTGAGTATTGAAATAAGTATGGGGGAAGGGGACAGAGGGGGGAGAAGCCATTCACCTCCAGAAGAACAAAAATGGATCTTTTCCTCTTGCCTTGTGTCAGAGCTCTCAGGGTGACTTAGCGTATCTCAAAATGTGAGTGGTTCATAACACTGCCCATGTAATTGCTAATGCTTTCCAGACCCAAGCTGTCACACTGGTGTTGCTACAGCTAGAGCATTCATTGTAACCTCTTTTATCAGGCACCTTTACTGGGGTAGGGGAAGCTCGCTTTGAGCAGTTGTGGCACTACCGGATGGCCAAAAGCCCCCGCTCCATTTATCTTCAGCTCCTTGGAAGTGCTGACGGCTGTCGGCCAGGCTGCAAAAGATGGCTGCGAGGGGAGGATGATTGCGGCGCTCCTTTCCGGCAGCAGTCAGGGAGGATGTGTTTGTGGTGAGGAGAAGCCAGGCACCGGTACGTGAACTCTGTCTGTGCACACCTGAGAGAGTGGAGGGGAAGCCTCACAGAAGTCTGTTTCAGTTCTTGGGGTTTAGAGCCAAAAAGCCGTGCGGCTTTGCAAGAAGCGCGTTGGTCCTGTATGCAGGAAGGCTGCCCAGAAGCATGGAAGCATGCCAATAACTCTTGTTTCAAGTGCTGCAATAGGTCGTGTCCCTGGTGTGACTGAGCTGTGCTCCCATTCACTGGCACATCCTCCCTGTGCCCAGCTGAACACAGCCGTGGGCATGCAGGAAATCCTGTCCGGCATCAGAGAAGAGACCCTGTTGTGACACATTAGGTTTGCACTCAGTCATGGCTTCCACATGGGATTAGGACAGCATCTGCGCTTTCCCCAAGATAATCTTCAAGTATGCTTGCAGCTGGCCTTCACGGGGGTGTCCCTGAATACGTAAAGTGAGTGAAAGGGACACTGAAGCCCTGCTTTGCAGGGGCGAGCCGCAGCTGCAGGACTTGCCAGGGAGAGCCCGCGAGCTCCAGCTTACATCTGCTTCCAATCACTCCCATTTCCTGGATAATGGTGTTCATTTCCTTCCAGACATTACTTGCCTGG
Source organism: Hypotaenidia okinawae (assembly GCA_027925045.1). NCBI lineage: Eukaryota > Metazoa > Chordata > Aves > Gruiformes > Rallidae > Hypotaenidia > Hypotaenidia okinawae. Next base: position 9,444,802 of record BSDF01000007.1, read on the forward strand.
GAACACAGTAACATCTGCTCCTCCAGGTTTCACGAAAGATGAACTTCATCGTGGCAGAAAAGCCTTTTCTTTTTGTTGATGATTTTTTTTTAATTTCTTTCCTTTTATTGTTCCCAGAACAGTTGCAATACTTATAAAAACGATAAGCTTGCCCCTGTGTTTGGCTATCCGCTAAACAATTTCTGATCTTACTTGCTTGCAACCCCGGCCCCAGCTCCGAGAGCCCATCCACCCCACTGCATCTGTGCCAGGAGCCGTGCTTCCATTTGCTGCCTTGTGTCGTGCAGAAACTGAGCGCATCGTCGGCACCATGAAATCATACCTACGTTGCAGCTGGTCCTGCTGAGCTTGCATCAGATGCTGCAGGAAGAAATGTTTCCCATGCAAAGGTACCTTCAGTCTGCTGCACTAATATGAGTAAAAGCTGAAAAGATTCATGACAGTGGGAGAAAGGGGATTATTTGCTCAGTAAAAAAACCCACAGCAAACGTCTTTAAATGGTTGCTTCTCTGCACAAGCTTGCGCTTAGAGTTCTAGGGTATTTTTTTTCCCAGTAGAATGCGGCATATTTCATCGTTACAGAATCACTTATGGACCATAGGCCTTTTTGCATAAACCCAAAGTTAATTAGCTTTGTTAAAAATGCTGTCTACCTCATGATTGCCAGTACCATCGTTCCTCGTCGCTTTCCTCCTCTCGTCAGTGTTACTATACAGCAATAGTAAGGAAGGAGGAAGAGAGAAGTGGTTAAGAGTAATTTCATTCCCGTGCAGCCCACTTCTACAAAATTTCACCCCCTTAACTCTCTTGTGCCTTCTGGGGGAGACTGGTATCTTCGCCAGCTTCTCGACACCTTCAGAGAAGGCAGTTATACAAATACCCTCTCTCTTTGGCCATCGTGTGGCCTTTCAACAAGCTTGCCCAAAGTCTTGGCACGCACGTGAGCCGTGACCTGGTGGACGGAGCGTTTCCTCGGACATCCCTTTCTGCTCGAGGCAGAGCGCCCTGCCATCCCCCTGTGCGCTCTGCTGTGAGGTAATGTGTAACAGGTTGTCAGACCGCTCAGAAATAACCTTCTCCATCCATCTGCAGCTCTGATCTGAAAGTCTCTCGGAGCTGAAGGTTAAGCAGGTTGAGTTCCAGCTGGAATAAGCAGGCTGGCTTATACATGAACTCTGAAATGTGCATTCAAAGGTTACAGCCATAACTTTCAGTGCACAGCTGCCTATTACCCATGCCCTTGAACTCAGAAGACCGGCAGGTAACAGAGGTACAGAGAAACTAGCTTTGTCCTGCTCTAGGCAGCTGAAACTGCTCTGCTGCCCTTTTTGGGGCACAAAATTCCCAGCATCGAGCTTCACCAGTACTCAGCAGGCTCATGGCTGCCCACTTGGGTACAGCCATCTGGTGACTATGCTGCTTCTGCCCTTCATCTCACGTTTGCTATGCTCTTCCGTCGAGCACGATGCAAGCCTTGACATGCTGATAAACGCTGCCGAAATGTTAGAAGCACACAAGGGACAGAAAGAAGCGGGTGAGGAAGCACAGCTATAATGCTGCTGAAGCTGCGCCTTCCTTTTCTCCTCCTTGCAATGCTTAAGAGACGGCGTTGGAGCCCACTGCATGCCACCTATTCAGGGCTGCAAAACAACATGCTAGCATTTGTCTTTTTTTTTTTTTTTTTTCCCCCTTCAGAACTACTACGTGGGAAGAGCACCATTCCTTGTGGTTTTCTTTTTCCAGACTGCTGCTTAAACTGGCGGCCATCCCGCACAGAGCTGAGCGCGTTTTGTCTGGGCTGCACCAGGCATCCAGAACTGGGCCAAACACTTGGGGAAACAACCAGCAGCGTTCCACCACATGCATACCTCGGCTTTTCCTCAAGCACAGGGTCACTGGACTGAGCTGGTGGATGCATCAGTCCATTACCTTCATAAATTAATGGTTCTCATTGTGCAAATTAGTATTGAGATGCAAATTAACCTTTTCCCTGTTAGCTGTTAAAATACGAGGGTATAATCTCTATATTCAGGATGTTTGTAGAAGATTATTACTCACTAGCATGTGGATTGTGATTGATTATTTCAAGTTCTAGTAATCATTAACAACTACTGGTAGTTTAAGAATTACTTTTTATTTCAAAGGGTAGAATTTATTTGGCTTTCCACCAAGGTAGATTAAGTGAGCCACGCTGACAAGTTATTACCTTTCTCTTCAGTCCCACTGCTGCATCAAGAGGCAATGAGCTCTGCCGCTTGTGCCTTTTCAACTCTGAATTTCACCTCTAATACTAGTAAAATATGTCGACATATCAAATGATGTAACTGATGGGTAAAGCAAAACAAAATTACTCACCATTTAAACTATATTTTAATTTTTTTTTAGATCATGCTTTCTCTAATGAAGTATAACAATCCAAAGGCGAAGCAATACAACTTAGAAGACAGATAACCAGAGGTAAAACTTGCAGAGATGCTCAGGGAGTGGTAAACAGAAGCCAAATAAAAGAACTGCATCATGAAAGTCCAAGAAATAAACCAAATTCACTTTTTGTTTAAATAGGGCATGTGCCCTCCCATTAGTCATATCTCAGGAGTTTGTAATTCTGCCACAGACATGATACAGAAAGGCAAAAGTGGGAAGGAAACAGAAAAGTGGCTGTGTGATGCTTTTCTAACCAGAGATACCTGAATAACTGCTCATATCTGTTCTGCATGCCTTCTAGCCTGAAATACTCAGCATCGCTCGTTTTCTGCTTGTTCTCTTAAGGTATTTTTGGTTGAAAGGACTTCTGTGAGCACAGCCTGGGTCTGGGCTCATTGCTCAGAGGGTGTTTTAGGAGAGCCAATCCTTGGGTGTCTAACGAGAGTTAAGCATAACGCAGCATACATAGCATAGAGCCTGAAGGGGGGAAAAATCATGTCAAACAGGCTGCTGCTGGTAGGCCCTATTTGATTTGTTCTCAAATTAGGCCCATGATGTCTTGGGTTGATTACTGGAAGGCATTACAAGGTTATTTTGTGTGTGAGTATGTGACAGAAGAAGGGATGTTCTAGTAATTCCGGAACGGCTTATACTCCCTTCCAAAATCAATATAACCCTATTATTCAGGCAGACAGCTGGTTTAGCTTCATGCTTTATTATAAGGACATCTAATTGCCTGAAGCTCTACTGGTTGATCGAGCTGCCACGTGAAACTTTATCTCAATGTCCAAAATACCCAAGCGTTTGAACATTGTTTTAAAACTGCCTGTGACAGGAAGAGCGTGAAGCCAGCTGTGCAACAATGTCCCTTTCCTGTGGCATAGGGGTCAAGCACACTGAGAGAAATCAGCAGCATTCCTGGGCTACTGCTCTTCCTTTGAGCCATCCTATGGCAGGCCTGATTCAGAGCTGCTTGAGACATCTTTCATGGATTTATCATGGAGAAACTCACCTTTCTTGAAGGGGAGAGTTATTCCTCCTCAAACTTTACCCCAGGTTGTTTCACTGGTGCAGTTTGCAGCAGCCCAGTTCAACAGCTGCCTCGGAACTGCTGCAGGGGCCTGACACATCCACAGCACGTGTGTGGGAATGAGTGACTTTGCCACCAGAGATCGCATAACATTAGAAACTCTCTGAATTTCAAGGGTGCAATGCAGTCAGTTGAGGTGAAAGCCCACATAATGGGTCTAATACTGCTATGGAAACTGTGCTGAGGGCTAAAAATAGCATCTAAAAAGCAGAGTTTCTTTTTCTTGTGCGTTTTTCCATCAACTCCCGACTTCAGTGAGAGCCGTTTCAGGCCCTGTCTGAAAAGATGGAGCATTATGGAGTAGTTAAAGATGATGTGAAGATGTTCTGTGACAGCACTTAACTCCAAAGAATTACAAATCTCGAGCTTCAAATGCACCAGAAATAGCTGTGAAAACATCGGATGTTTGTCTTCGTGAAAGTCAGGATGACCAAATGCACATTTAAGAGCTAAACTAGTTATTAGTGAAAACACACAATTAATCCAAGGCTAATTTACAACCTTGATTGCTCTATTTTTTTTATCTTTGGATACAGTTTTGTAAATCTGCCCTGGCCTGCTGCTGTGGGACTGTTGAAAAGTCCTTGACTAAACATTAAACACCCTTGGAATGTGATGGTACATCATGTGCTATTGGAAGTGCTGCTGGTAGTGTGTCCACAGTCACCAGCACCACATAGGCTCACCCAGAGTATCTGCTTTGTTAGGATGCTGCCCTTCCCTTCACCCCCTTAAGCAAGTTAGATATTTCTAAAGAGAGAATTAGATTGGGGGGGGTGGGGGTGGAGGACAGAGAGGAATCCTCTTTCAAGGTTATGTGCTTCAAGAATTAGAAGACATAAGATGTTTTCCCATTGGTCTTTATGGGACTGTTTGTTACTAAGCCAACAGGAGCTTTAAAAAAGTCTTGCAGCCTGCAAGGAGTCTTGCAACTTGTGGTGGTCATGAAGGAAGCCTGAGCTCTAAATCACCCAACGTGTCCGTTCCTCTTCTCTCAGTGAAACAACAGAAATGAGAAGGTGCCAAAAATAACTGGGCAGAAAGCAACATGTGGGTTTGCTAATTAGTGTGCCATTTCAGAGGTCGTGGGGTTTTCCTGGTGCTGGCGTTATCCCCTGCACTTGAGCAGAGTGGCTCTGTGCACTTCAGAGGGGCTTTGAGAGGTCGGAGATGTCTTAACTACTTGGTTTAACTTTTTGAATAGGACAGTCTCCATTCCAGTCTGAGTGCTTGTGTCTCTTCCTTGATTTTCCACCTTGTTTTATTTTCCTCCAGGGCAGGTAGCTCTGCTCCTAAGCCTGGGTGTCCTTGTAAGCTCAAGCTTTTATGTGGCCACAAGTAAATTTCAACCTCAGTTTGTGAACAGGCACACCCAGATGTGTGAGTGGGGGGTTTTCCTATGGGGAACCATTCCGTGGGATTCGCTTGCGTGTCTTTGCCTGAGAGACTGCATCCCTCTTTTTGTAAAGGTGCTGGAATACAGAGGGACCAGCTTGGGATGAGTGTGGCTGCAGCACGCTGCCCTCTCCATCACTTTGGGGCTGAGGTGGCACATGCAGATCTTGACAGTCAGCCAGCTATCAGCCAGCACTGCATAGTTTTGTACACGACGAGCCAGCCTGTGGTCAACCTCAGTGCTTCGTTAAGTGCAGGCAGCAGTTTTATGTGCTCACTCTCTGCAGCAGCTGGGCATGAGGTCACAGACTCCTCTGAGCTCCCAGGTGCTCTCATGTGGGTGTCTGGGATATGGTGGAGCAGGCAGGTGATGTTGTTGCTCATTTCTGTTTGCTAGCTACAAGGTTACTGTGGCTAATATTTGAGGATTGGGAACATGAACAGAAGATCCAATTTTGCTCCCGCTCCTGGAACAGGGCCTGGACTGCAGTTTGGCAGGTGTCATCAGAATTAAGCCTTAAATAAGAACGTGGGTGCAATGTGTCGGGTTTGTAGTGCTACGATTCAGGTATATCATAGAGCAAATAATACGCAGCATGCTGGAAGCAGCAGGGGATACTTCTCTGCTAGATAAGCCCTTGGCTTCTGAAGGCAAATGTTCTGATGCGTAAGGAGAAAAGTGCTATACTCCGTAATGTGTATGAGGAGCCACGGTGCTGTCCCGCCAGTGGAGATGAAATGTGTTAACAAATAGAGTAATGGGAAAAAATCCTGACTAAGAGACTGGATGATGAAGGCCATAATCCAGAAGCTGCAAATGAGACTTCTCCGTGCAGTTGTGGAAGAAGTTTTGTCGTCCCCCCTCCCCTTGCCTGTTAACAGGGATGCAGCATGGGAAGGCAGAAGAATCAAGGGGAATCAAGGTTACCTTTAGGTCAAATGTCATCATTGTCACTAGAGTCTCTTTATTATTTGGGCACAGAACACATGTATTCACATGGCTTCCCCTTACTATTAAATTATAGGCAGAGAAACCCTAGCGATTGGTGGGTTGAGAGTAAAACTGTACTGCAGAGAATGTAAGTGCTCTGCTCATGTGTATTAAATCTAGTTCCTCCTCCTCCCCGCCCCCCAGCTCCCGCTTTAATAGTCATCTCTCTTAATTATATAATTTCAAGGCAGTTAACCAAGGATGTTACTGCTGAAGCCCAAGCCATGGCATAACAAAGTGACCGAGACACCCCCTCGGTGCCAAGGCTGGGGAATAAACCCTGTCTCCCAGGACTATTCCTGTGCAGGGATTTGCATAAGAGCAATGAGAAACAAGCTGTGGTCTCACTGATGCACTACGTGGGGAAGGTGACTTGGAGGTTTTGCTATTGCTTGTCACATGAGGTTGCTACCTCAACTATGAACTTCCAAGGAAATTATTCCTCCAGATATTTTCCTCCTCGTTGGATTTCTGAGCTATTATGCCTAAACATTTAAACCTTTGTATTCTTAGATCAAATTGTAACTTCATTTACTGATTATGCTTCCATGCTCAGAGGAAGCTGTTTCCTATCCTTCGTGTAACCTAACGGGGAATGCTTCTGGTGACTTGAGTGCCTTTTGTTCGAATCAATATCAAGAACGTTACTCAGACATGCAGCAAATCAGACTCCAAACAGAAAAAACCCTTATTTTTGGGAGCTGCTGCTGGAATTGGTAGGAGCACTTGACTGGAGTAAAGAAATTGCTGTGTCTGGTCCTTGGTTCTCTTTTCGAAAGCATTACCCAGCAACAAATGAAACAGAGCCAACATAACCATTTAAAATAGCAAAGCAAACAGTTCGTGTCATAGTCAAGATTATCCTTAATTTCTGCTGCTTATCTGAGATCTGCCCCACAGATCTGATGGGAGGATTTAACCTTCCTGAAAGCTGTTATCAGGCTTGAACTGGGAAGACCCCTTTCCACCTGCTTCTCAGAGCCCTTTCTCCTAGAAGATTAAGGCTGCTATGCCCCTTTTCAGAAAGAAAAGCCTTGGAAATATGGATTAGTTTGGGGGATAGAAGTAGGAATATTTTGCTACAATGCAGCTTAAGGGAAATACAAAAATAACATCTGTTTAAAAGATCCACTTCCCCCCTCCATCTTTACAGAAGGGCTGTGTTATCTTAAATTCTTGTAGGTTTTTGTCTCACAAAAGTACACGCAGAGTTAAAAAGAGCATCATTGGCTTACAGCTACTGCCGGTTGTGTAACCAACTCAAAATTAAAGCTATAGAGAAGTTGAATTTCAAATTTCTTTGCACTGTGTTGGAAACTGTTTTTGTAATTCTCTGTTCCCCTTGCGCTACTGCGTGATGCCCAGAACGGGGGACCAGATGGCCTGTCTTCCCTTTCCAAGGAGACGGGAAATATCACTCGCTTCAAGAGGGAAGTCTAAGGTGGGGGGGGGGGGTGGGATTCGCTGAGGTATGGGAAAGCCCAGTCTAATGCTGGCAAAAGAAAAAAATGGAGCTGGCTTACTAGGGTTAATGTATGATACTTCTGAAAAGCCAAAGGCTGTATTTCTGATGCTGTCCTCTCTACATTTCTTACAGCTTGAAAGGAAAGGAAAGGAAAAAGGAAAGGAAAGGAAAAGAAAGGTAAAGATCTTTAAATTAAGACCCTCCAGTATACCTGAGCCTTTGGGAGGAAGAGGGAGACTCACTGGGTGAAACTTCTGGGGCTTAGTCACAGTAGGAATGAGGAGTGATGGCCTGAAATAGGCAGCGAAAGTTCTCAGTGTAGGGAATGAGTCACTATTGGCCTTGAACTTTGTGAATCTGAAACTATATTTATCATTTCGCATTGTTCCTGAGCTGTGTGTTTGTAGTTCCACACGCAGAGCAACTCGCCTTTTCTGCCCTCGAGAACTGAAATGTGCATGAGAGAATTTCCAGGGACAGAAGCTCAGGATTAATTTCTTGAAGGGACTCGTGCTGGGAAATCACCAGGTGGGAGGCTGATGCTACAGGGTTAAATGAAGGAATACAGCAAGAGCATGCAAAGCAGGAAAAAAAAAAAAAAAGGAAATGAGTAAAACGAAAGAGTTCATGTAGGGTCAAGCACGTGTAACATGGGGTCCTGCCAGAAGCAGCAAATATTTTTGTTAATGTGGCACTTTTTGCCTTTTCCTTCCCACCACCTTATCTGCACCGTTCTGAATAGAAACCAGAACACTGAAAGACCCAGATCATTACATTTCATTTCATGTTATTCCTCTTCGTCCCCTTTGGCAGTGTTAAGGGATGAATTAGACAAGTTTTTTGAACCAGGCCAGTTGTTGAAGAGCTGGCTGGTGAGAGAGTGCAGCTCTTGCACCAAAAATATCACCTTGGCACTAAAAATCATCACTTAAAAATCTTAGAATCACAGAGTCACTGACGTTGGAAGAGAACTTTAAGATCACAGCGTCCAACCACAGCCTAACCCTGCCTATTCCACCTCTAGCCCATGTCCCCAGGTGCAACATCTACACGCCTTTTAAATACCTCCAGGGATGGTGACTCCACCACGTCCCTGGGCAGCCTGTTCCAATGTTTGACAGCCCTTTCCGTAAAGAAATTCTTCCTGATATCTAATGGAAATCTCCTCTGGTGCCATTTGAACCCAAAATCTTGTGACCGTCTGTAGAACTGCGTATGTAGCTAGCGAACAAATGTGCAGGCGGGAAGCGTGCTTCCCATCTCAGCTGTAGGGCAGCAGTCCCAGCAGAGGGAATGGAGAAGGCGCTTGGAAGACTCCCGTCTTTGCAGCACTTTACATAACGGCACTTAAAAAAAATGGGAAATAGTGCTATTGGGTGGCAGGGCAAAAGAAGCAGTTCCTGGCTCGCCAAAAAGAGTTAGCAAATGGAAATCCGGAGTCAGTTCCAGGAAATTTAATGGGCAACGCAGCAAGTACGTGAGAACCGTAGGCACTCTGCATTTCTGTATGTGAAGTAACCATAGCCCAGGATTACACATCCCACACTGATATATTCAGGTTTCCTTGTTCAGTGGGAAGGAAAACCACCCCCTGTGCTGGGCTTCATTTATTAGGCCTACGTTATCTGTCACCTTTACATCTGCTCCCAGAACCTCTTGCGCCCGTTGTGCCAGTTTATTAGCAGGAGGAACTCCTGCGTGCATCCGTGCTGCAGTGAGTGTAAGCAAAGGCTGTTCTCAGAGTCTGTAGGGAGCAGTGAGCACAGAAAACAGGTAACAACCCCCCCTCTGCATTTTACGTGGCCCCTTAGCAGCGATTTACTCTGCTCTAACAGCCAAAATTTTCAGTCTGGGGGCCAGTGGGAGATAAATTAGCTGTGTGTTCTGAGTAAACCATTGCAGCAAGATCATTTTAACTCGGTGCTACACCCCCTCCACCCCCCAAAGACAGTAAGCACATGGAGAGAAATAAACCTTGATGCCTGGGGGAAGCCATTCACCAGGAAATCAGCAGCAATAGGCTCAGAACTCCGGAAGCATTCACACTGTGGACCCCAAAGCAAGAAAGCTAGCAGCAGTGTAAACACTGGTTTTCCCGCGTTGGCATTATGGATGAAGCAAGGTGCCACGGATCCCCTCTTCTGCCGCTGCCCATACAGGATACAAGGCGCTAATACGGATTTGTGCTCACCTAGGGCAGACTTAGCCCCTGGGTTACGTGAGCTAAGGGTCTCACCCAGTAACTGCAAGGCCCACGGCTTCCAGGACGTTGTACGCTGGGGAAGGATGCTGTGACAGACGCGCAAGTGTGTGTGAGGGGTGACATTTATGCCTTGTGCTAAGCCCTGCGGTTATTCTCTGCCACTCCTCCCACTTCAGCCTTTGGCGTTGCATTACCACGGTTGGTTCCCAAACTGAGACCCGTGGGTGAGCAGCGGCAGTAACTTTTCCAGGCCGGCCATGCGTTTGCTGACATGAACACGGGGTGCTCCTGCACCCCGATTCACCCAGGTGGCCAGGTGTTTGTATGCCTCACCGGATGGCGTGCCTCTCCTTGGGGTTTTTGGGATGGCGGCGTGCCCCAGACCGCCGCAACACACTCCGCAGCACGAGCCATGCGGGATCGAACCCCGGGCGCCAGTGAGCGCCGTCTGCGTGGTGCGGGCGGGGTTCTTGCGGGGCACCGCTGCCCACCCGCTTGCGTCTCCCGAGCCCTTCGCTTGCGGGGGCGGCCGAGGCAAATCCCCCCGCCCTCCCGCTTCCTCATCCCGCCCGGCCGGCGGCTAACAACGGGGCGTTTTTAAAAATACACCCCCCCAAAACCGCCCGTATCTATGGCAACCCGAACCTGGCACCGCCGGCGCTCAAGGGGCCTCTAACCCCCTCGCACGCCGGACGCGCGGCCGGCAGCGCTTCGCGGAGCCGCCGGGCCCGGGGGACCCCCGGGTTCGCCCGGAGCCGGGGGCCTCGCCCCGCAGGTGCCGGGCTCGCCCCGCGCCTCTTCCCCGCCGCCATTGGGCACCACGCTTTCCGCGTGGGGCGGCGGCTTCTCCAAGTTTCGCCGTTCGAGGAGCGGAGGCGGCGGGAACGACGGGCTCGCCTCGGTGCGGACGGCAGCCCCGGCCCGCTACGTGCCGCCGCCCCGCCGCGGGCGGTACGGACACCCGGAGCCCCCGCGGGGGGGCGCTGCTCCGCCCCGCTCGCGCCCCGCCGGCGGTACGACCCTCGCGTCCTCATCCGCCCCCGCCGCGCGCCCACGGGCCCCCCTCCCAGTGCAGGCCAGCCCCGCCGCGCCGTCGGCCTCGCGCGCCTAGACCCCCGCGGCCCTCTCGTCCCGCGCCGAGGGGGCGTGGCCTGACCAGAGCGACGTCAGTGCCTACCAATGAGCGCTCCGCCTGCCTGACAGTTACGAGGTCGCCTCCAATCGGGTGAGAGGGGGCGGGCGCGGCGGGGCGTGAGCGGCGCCGCAGGCCGTCGGCTGGGGCACTCGGCGGAGGGAAGTGGCGCAGCATGATGCGGCTGTGGCGCTCGGCGCTGCTGCGGGAGCTGCTGCTGCTTGGCCCGCCGGGGGCGGCCGGGGCCGGCGGCCCGGTTCCCGGCGCCGGTTCCAGGCGCCTCCCGCCGCCGCTGGCCGCTCTCGGCGCGAGCTCGCCCGCCTCCCGCCGCGGCCCGGGGTTGCCCCCGCCGCCTTCGGCGCGGGGCTTGTGCACTCGTTCGGAGGGAGCCTTGGAGGAGCCGGGGAAGGGGGCGCAGGCGCCGCCGCCGACCCCCGGCGAGCCCCCCGCCGACAGCGGCCACAACAATAACCACGGCGGCGGCAAGGAGCTGACCGGAGGCGGCGGCGGCGGGGGGAGAAGTGAGTGTGGGGGCGTGCCGGGGCGCGGGCGGCAGGGCCGGGCCGGGCCGGGCGGCTGGGGATGCGGAGGCGCCATGCGAGCGCCGCCTTCTCCCTTGCACACGCGTGGTGCCTGCGGAAGGGGGCCGGGCGGGGCGCGGGGGCTGCCGGGCCGCTTCCCCGGCAGGTGCGAGGGCTGCCGGCGCTGCTCCGCGCGGGCATCGCCTTCCCCGGGGGGTTGCCCCGGCGGCGGCGGCGGGCTTGGCTCTGACACGGCCGGTCCCTGGGCGCCGGGCGGGGCGCGCCGCACCTGTGCGGTGCGTGCCTGGGGTGGGGCGGGCCCGGTTGCCGCGTACCGCCGGGTGGGTGCCTAGGAGGGAGCGAAACCCAGCCGCCGCGTACGGCTGGGCCCCTGGGGACGCCCGCCCGGTGCCGTGGCGCGGGGCTGCGCCGCCCGGTGGAGTCCCGCGTGGCGGGCGGTGAAAGGCGGGGCCGAAAGGAGGAAGGGAGCGCGGACGCGTGGCGCGGGCAGCGTGTGATCTCCTCGGGGCTGCCCCGGGTCCCTCGCACGCCTCAGGCTCTCGCCGTGCTCGGGCTGCCCCGGTAGGCAGCGTGCACTGGGGCGGCCCCTCGCCAGCACTGCTGCTCGCTTAGAACGCGTCCCGGGAGGGCCGAAAGCTGCGTCACCTTGCATTAATTATTAAAGGCCATGCAGGTGGTGTACGGTTCTGCCTCGCAAGTTTTGCAGGTGCTGTCTTCTTCCAGTTCTGCCTCTGGTGCAGCCAGGGATGGGTGTCTGCCTGCTCCCGGGGGCTGCAGAGCGCCTGCCTGTGCCCCGAGGAGGCGGTTTGGACCCGGGTGACCAAGGTCCGTGCAGGTGATAGAATGATAAGTCCCTGTGTGTTTATGAAGCCGATATCCCTGCACTTAAAACCTGAAATATCCTTGAAATAATTGGTCAGGGATAGGTGTGCCAGCTCTGTTTTGCGTTGCTGGTAATGACCCATAGTGCATGCTGCGGACAGATAGCGTATAATGATGAGGGACATGGATCGATGGTTCTCCTTGGTGCTCTGCTCTGCTAGTCCTCTGTACTACAAAGGCCTTAAAAGTTTTGTTCATTTCCCTCTTCTGTCCCCCATCTGACAGTTTACCCTTCGCTTCTTGTCTTTTATGAGAAGTTTGGCAGCTTGACTGCAAGCCCCGTGAAGACCCACCACCCTTGTGTGTGTTTGGAAAATGCCTCTTGGCTTTCCTGTAGGCAGCCTGTGCATCATCTTTGCACCGCTTACAGGGCGACATAATTAAAATCTAAACCCAAGCTGCTTTCCCAGGCTTCGCTGTGCTTATTACCTAGATGAGGAAAAAAAAAACCAGCAAGGTGGAGGTAATAAGGCCAAGAAAGGAGTGTCTTGTTTTAAGTTAGAAAAGTCTTTCTTAGCCTAATGCTTAGAGGAAACCTGGAGAAGATTCTATTAGACCAGTGAGGAGGGCTTCAGCCCTTAGCTAGTTAATAGTTCTGCTTTTACATTGTGGTTTTTTAGCGTGAACTACTACTCCTTCAACATGGCAGGCAGGGGAAGAAGCAGTTGTCTTGTTCTCCACTTTCTCCCACCAGATTTCTTTGCTGGGTTTAAACCTTCTGTTTCAGTGGGATGTAGCCTCCTTTAAAGGCATCACTTATAACTTCTGCCATCAAATGGCTTTAAAATAGCATGCCTGTTAGGTTATATAACCATATATAACATAATACACAATCATACACGTTATTATTAAATTGATACTATTGTTGAGCATATATGAAGTTTTCTGTTTGAATTAGCTCCATACATAATGCTTTAGAACAAAAACATTACTCCGCTGTGGCTTAAGTGGGTGTGGTTTACAAAGGTTGTACTGCCATTTTCAATGAGAAATATAGACAGTGTAGTTAAAAACTTAAGAAACAGTCTGTCAACTGTGAGGGTTTTTTGAGGCTATCAAAAAGGTGGTTTATTAAAAGAGGTAACATGTTCTTAAGCTGAGCTTTTGTGACAGCTTCCTACAGCTAGCATCAGTTGGGGAAATCCTGCAGTTTCTAATACGTCTGGTAAGGCTATGGAGTCACAAAGCAGTTACACGCTTTGTCATTCCTGGCTCTTGACAAAAGGATATATTTGAAAGTCAGATGCTTGCTTGCTCTTTGAGCCTTACTGTGAAATGAACACGGAACAGTTGCGTAAAACATCCAGCATACAGCTGTGAACAAGGAAGAACCTGGAAGCAATTTCTTTTCAATTCAGGCTGTGCAGGAATTCCTGGTGGCATGTTAGGCTGCTGGATACTTCCATTCCTATTTTTCTTGAGGCAGAATTACGAAGCTCTTCGTAATTGTAAATGGTGCATTGCACGTGGAAATCGTTGCTAGATTAAGACAGAGTGCAGGATTCAGAAGAAAAAATAACTTCTTCAAAAGACAGCTTTCTGGACTGCACTTACAGCTTCACTGAGCCAGGGCAGTCTCAGCGCTCTGCCGATTCCAGCGCTCTGCCATCCCACAGCGTATAACATTTTAGTTGTGCTTGGCAGGCAGTTTGTGGATCCAACAGGAAATACAATGATCCATTCTATGCTTTTAAAAATTATTTTATTTGGTTGTATGGTCACAGTTCTACTTGACACTGTAGGTTATTATATTGGGATAACCTACAGTGTCAGAAGACAGCACTAAGACTATCGCTCGCTTGCTTGCCTAACAGTCCTTGTTGTACATGAGAGTGGGAGTTGCCAGTGAAAAACTAACATCTTTTGTGCAAAGGTGAATTGAGAGCAGCTCAATTCATAGAGGGAATGAATGACGAGGTGTGTGGCTGATGAAATAACTAGTATTCTGTTGCATAACCAGAGCCTCACATGCATTTTTTCCTAAAGCTGTTCTGCCATCTCCTTATCCCTGCTATCAAACCTTCACTCTGTGCCTCTTCACACCTGAAACTTACTATGTTTTGGGAAGGAAAAATATTTGAACTTAAACTGAGGTGGTCACCAATCAGTAATCTTGAATAATGAAGGCTGTGAATTAAAATACAGTTATACCTGTGTTCGTGCCTGAATGATTTGAGCACGGTGGCCTAGTACAGTTCTTAATTGCAAGCTTGTGTAAGGTTTACTAGCATTTACTTCTACTTTCAGTGTAACTCTGCATTTTCACTTTTACTTTCAGTATTAGTATGTTTTGTTCTCAGGTCTTATCCTTGACAGTAGTAGGATTAACTTAGTTTATCTTGGTATAACCTGTTTCTAAGTTACCAATGCCTAGATTAAGGTGAGTGGGAGGAGCAAAGCATTGAGCAACTTCCATTTCTGAAGTATAGCTAAATTGCAGTAGGGATGGGTACCAGCATACAAAATGTAGCAAGGTGGTTAATGGCAGTGTGGTGTTTTGTTTTCTTAAAATGACACCAGAGCAGTAGTGCACCATTTTGAGGACAGGGATGAATTCAGGACATACCTTTTAAAATCTTTTCCTCTCACACCCAGGCCAGATTCCAGAGGAATAACAGTAGCCAGTCAGTGGTTCAGCCTGGTTAGGTCCTACCAGAGTGTGCCATAAAATAGTGCAGAAGCAAGAAGCTGGTATAAGTGTGCTGTCATTAGACCTTTCATAACTTCCTTAGAGTCTAAGGGTTTGAAGCAACAGTTGTTTTTACTATGAATGTATTTTAGTGGATATCAGAGTTTATAAACATGTCTGAATGTTGGTAAGTGCTTAGCTACATGGTTACCCACCACTGTTAATGGGGTTAAGTGTCTATGCGAGTGGGCGGAATGTAGCTTTTTAGTGACTTGGCTTATATTTTTACTTATATTATTTTAGTTGGAGATGAGTTACCTATAGTATTGTGATAACTACTCTAAATCAGGCCTCCTGAAAAAAGTTATCAACTGCAGGTTGTAGCCCTCAGAGTCTCCAGTTATTGTGACCTCATATTTTTGTCTCGTGGTACATAAAGAGCCTGATACTGTGATTAGCAGTATTACATTTTTTTAATTGCTTGTTGTTCTTTAAAACCTGTTCTATATTTTGCCAGTTACACCTTGAAGTGCAAAGGAGGAATGCTTTGCAGGATTTGGAATTGAATCTCTTCGATATTGTAGAAATTACAATTCAGCTTTAGTCAAAATGAAATCCTCCCTGGGATCTGGAATAAGCATTGTACTGATGCAAAAGGAAGAGCTGACTGCGAAGTCCTTGTGCTTGGAATTCCTGGATTATGTTTTTCTTTAAATACAAAGAGTGATGTGGAGGATCCACAGGTTAGAGTACTACTGAAGAAGTTTAGTTGTGTAATAGCCTGCTGATTAATTAGCTTGCTTTTTTTTAAAGAAGGGGAAAAGTACAAAGAGTCATTATTCATAAAATGGAATAAACTGGAATTTCCACTTTTAATTTGACTATGGAAGTTCCCCAGCTTGAAAAACAGCTCTTTACAGCATGTGCTCAACAGCACTGTCTTGCTAAGTGTGCTCACAGTGCCAAAACATATTTTTTACGTTAAGCAAACATTAGTTACTGACATCACTGACCTGATAAACTGCAGAGCAAGCCTTTCCACCTCTATTTAGCTGATAAGATTTATCAAAAGATGAACTATTTGACAAAAAGCAATCTTCTGTAAATAAATTGAATGCCATCCTCTTTGCTTTGGCAGTCAGTGCGGTTAAATTAAGCTGACTGACCCAATATTGAATGGCAGCAGATGCGAAAGATGCAGAAACTATGTCAAGAGAGAATTTATGCTGCTAAAGGTGTGCATCGTTTTAATAGATGAAAATCTTGGAGGGACAGATAAAAATCTAGGTTAAGTGTCTGAAGCTCTTCTCACCCTTCCAGAATTTTTACAGCTCTTGCAAGTGTTGAATTTCCAAGTAATAGCACCAAAACTTTTAATTAAATAGGCTATCAGTTAAAATTTTCTAGTGTGTTTGCCAGCTTGTTTTGTCAAAGTGAGATACAGGGATTGCCTCTCTCAGACCTTCAGCCATCCAATATCGAGTCTTGTGGCAGAGGCGTTAGTTAAAACACGGGATCTCGATGCTTTTGGGAGCTTCGTTAAATGCTCCGTGTTAAACGGGGAAACGGAGGGGTGTAGGCTGTGTAACTTAATGTAGCTTTGAAAAACAGAGAGGTAGGATGCAGGCACAGGAGGAGGCTTTAATTGGTACTAGTTTTGGTTCTGTTGGCTTGACTGGATGTACTGTTCTCAAAGGATTGAAAGAGCAGTGTGCTGCGTGGAAGACTTGGATTTTATTTAGGAAAAAGGGTGTTCAGTAATTCGCTCCGAGGTAGCTGCAAGCGTTTGTTTTGGTTGAATTGCCAGTCTGTCTGTGCATTAGTCACCCAGCATCATTTTTAAAAAATAATTTAAAAAATCCAGACTGGAAGACAAGGAAAGTTCTGTTGGCTTACAAAGCTGTCTTCTGTTCTTGGTGTGTAAGTACAGGGCTTTGCATAAATCAAAAATGAGAAGTGAGATATTACTACTGGTTTTTGCTGCTGGTTATGAAGAAGGGAGGGAGGTGAGTGCAATCCAAAGGTTGTCTTAAATTCAAGAGGGTATTTTGATTTAATCAGATTTTTATTAAATATAATCATAAATATGACCTAGTTTTGAGGTAAACTAGTATTAGGAGAGGAGGGAGCACTAACATCAGCCTGTTTGCATTGGCCTGTCTTGGCTCTGTGCTTAGTTCTAGTGTTTTATTTTGGTAGCTGTAACCCTGAGTACTGACACGTAAAGAATTCCTAATCTTGTGAAAACTTTCATGGCTAGAACTTAGACCTGCTTTTTGTACACACAGGCACGCATGTATAAAACCAGATAAATTGCCACTGAAAGTTCTAGATTCAGGCAGTAACTTTTACATGTTATGGTATATTGACAAAATATTGCTGATGTTACTAGATTATAAGATTGAGCTTTTAAGTTGATGGCTAAAGTAATGTAAGACTGCACACTCAGCATTTCAGTTAGGCTGTGTCTAGTTTTACTAGAGACTGCATAGTTTTTATTATTTTTGCTTGTCAAGCATTGGAATGCTGGCTTTCTCCAGGCAGACTTTGCCTAGAAACAAACCCAAGCACTTAGGGGACTAAAAGAACTGACTGGAAGCCCTTTGCTGTCCCTGCCCCAGCAGCTTGGAAGTGCGTGTTCCAGCTGTATGCTGTGAGGCCATACTTACAGGGGCAGCATAAAGAATTGAGTGAGACCTGTGGTCTTGCCTGCTGCATGGTGCCTTGGGATAGCAAAGGTCAAACCCTGAGGTTACACCTTTAGAGACCTTGCAAAGGCTTTGAGAGGAAGCTGTCAGAATTACAGATTGCTTTCTTGGAAGGACCTGGATGCTTAATCTTGTAGGTGTCCTTCACGTTTCACTTAAAGCTTATCTTGGAGCGAAATAGTCAACACATGGAATAATTGGAGAGTATTTACAGTAATGGCCACCTTGTTGACCAGAGATGCATCGACACTGCACGTGAACTTACCCTGCTCAGTATGCAGGGTGGGAGTTACTGCTTTGGGTGCCTGAGCCAGTGCAGGTTGCTGCGCTGCAGGCGGCTTTGCTTGCTTTCACTAACTGTTGTGGCTTGTGTACACTTCTAGAAGGCCAAGGGCTTTGGGACTCCCAGGAGTTCCTGAAAATGGGACTGTTGTGAAGACAGTAATACGCATTCATCATCCCTTCCTTTCTCTTGCCTCTGGAACCATGAGTCAGTCTGCACTTACAGCTTTTATGAGGCACATGGGTCTTCGAGTCTTAGGAATGCTTTGTCCTATGTGCAAGTAACATGTCTCTCCCTCCTCTGTAACATCAAGTGGAGGGAAACGTCATGATCCTGCCCTGAACAATTTCTCAGTATAATCTTAGCAATAAACGTGTGTCAGTAAAAATGTGACTGTGTTGCAGTTAAAAATGTTTGTTATTGTAAAGTATATGTATGCTGCTTTTAATATTGCTACTTTTTCTTAAAGCTGAACTAAGCTTTGTGTTCACTGATAAAAGCATTTTTTGAAATTAGTGATAGTAGTTACATTGGTAGTGAAAATGTGTTTCCTTGTGAATAATGCAAAAATGTCTATAAATAAAAACATGCACTAAACTAATCTATGCACGTGGTTTTTTGTGTTCGTTTTTTTTTTCTTTTCAGTAAAATGAAGCAAGGTCTCCTTCCTAGCTTAGAAGATCTACTTTTCTATACTATTGCAGAAGGACAAGAAAAAATACCAGTTCATAAATTCATAACTGTAAGTTTACTGTTCCAAAGTGCTGTATGAAAGCTAATTGCTACAAGTTTGTCTTTTTTTTTAACATTCTAAATGTAGGAATACAAAGCAAGGAATTTATTTTATACATAGTTAGCTGCAGCAAGATGTGTAGCTGTTTCCCCCTCTGATGCTACATATGTAATTAAGGAAGAAAAAGAGTGTATTAGTATTGTTATTCACTACTTTGCTGCGCAAAAGCGTATGCTTGAAAGCATCTGTGTCTATGGCAGGGCTGGGTGATGTTTGCACTTGTACAAAGTATAGTTGGACCACTGTAGATTTCAAATGACATTAATCATCTGATATCAGATGCAGCTAGGATGGCAGAAGGCACGATAAGGTGTCAGAATGTCTCAGTTGATAACACAGTGGCAGATGTCTCATCCTGATAAATAACTGAGCAGTAGAGAACTTGATTGTAAAAGCACATTTTTATTATTTTAGTAATTATTGTTTTATTGTGATAGGCACTCAAATCTACAGGATTGCGTACGTCTGATCCCCGGTTGAAAGAGTGCATGGATATGTTAAGACTGACCCTTCAAACAACTTCAGATGGTGTTATGCTGGACAAAGACCTTTTTAAAAAGTAAACTTCCTGTCACTAATGTAACTGTATCATGCTGAATGAATGTTGTCTGTGTGTTACTGCCTGCTGGTTTAGAAGAGCTGTAAGGTATAGACATGGAAGTGCAATTAGAAAGGGAGTCGAAGATGTGCTCCTAATGATGCTGTTTTCATGTGAGTTTGTTCCCTGGTTTTATGCAGCAGATGGATTGTATGATCTCCACAAGAGTTTAATGTATCATTGTTTGCATGTGTATCTGACCTCATACTGCAACTCTTGGTCAGATGCCAAATGAATTAATGGATGCGCTGTGGAGTATTTAAGTATGAGTACCTAAAGCTTCTCTTGTGCTGCATCATCAGTTTTTAATCTGAAGTTCAGGATGTGTAGTGAGATGTTCAGTGTATTTAATTTTAAAAATCAGTATATGAAAAATAAAGTGCAGTTAAATTTCATGATGTGTAGGGATGAGAGCAGATAGGACTGCAGGCTGCCTCAGTCTGTTTTGGAAGAGATTCATGTGCTGTATTGTAATGATACTTTTTTTAAAGGGAAGTCTGTGGTCAGTCTGCTGAACAATGTTAGCATTTTTTAGGCTCTCTAGTTCATTCCAAGCACACCCCTTTGCTCCAATACTTAACGGGTTTTTGTGCAAAAAGATTGGAAGTTTAGTAGCTCTTAAATCTTGAGATGAAATTTATAGATTATTTTTGAGTCTATATTTATAATCTGTTTACAGGGTAAATGGCATAATATCTAAAACTTGCTTCTTTCATGGTATACTTTTGTCAAAAAATTGGTAAATATTTCTTGTTCTGTAGCATTTTTTTATTTGTGAGCTAATGCTGTTTTCTGCTATTTCCTCTCACAGTTCGAAATATGTATGTCTGTGTGTATTAAAAAAGCTGTGTTGACATATATAATTGCATATATATGTAATACATATATATGAAATCTATAGTATACAGTATATGCTTATACTATAACTTACATGTAGGCATAAGGTATATATAGTATATATATTTCAACATGTAAAAAACCTTTTTGGATGTACATTGAGAAAAAAAGAATGTGTCTGACAAAATAACAAACAGTTAAGTCCTTAATTAAATGTGGGGTACTTCCTCAAAGACACAATGTGGACTAATTTTATTCCTGTAATTAATTTCAAGGCCAGGTCTCCTACTGGTTATTTGTCAGCACAACTAAAAACTCTTGAGTTGTTAGTCAGAAACCTTCCTGGGTGTATTGGTAGATTGGAAAGGAAATACTTTTGATATTCAGCATTACATTTATGCTAAAAGACTTGTTTGTAATACTAAACATTCTGTTTTAGGCAAGGGCAAGGGCTCTATATTAAAAAAAAGACAAGTGATTGCTAATTAGAGGGCTGAAGATTAGCCTGTGTTCTACATCCTGTCTGTAGGATTTGATCCTCTGTGTTAGGGGAGTGGCTGTTAGGTTAACTCTATGAAAAGCTTACCTGGTTGCTGCTTGTGTAGAAAGGCTTTTGAAGATAAAGACTCTTCAGAGGGAGGAGTGGTGAATCTCCACCTAGCAAATGCTACTTCACAGCAGCAGGTGTTAAACTTTCTGTAAATAATAAACCCCAAACTTTGGCTATGTGTTCCTCCTAGGCACACTGTGTTTGCTCTCTAGGGACTCGTACAAGGTTCCTGTATTTTTTTTTGTTCCTTTCAGGTGTTTTAAGTTGTGAAATACTACAATGTATCTACTCAGCTGTACTTAACCTCAGAAGTTGGAAGCTTCAGTTTCCTAAACATAAAAATCAATGGTGTAATTCTCCTGTTGAATTTTAATCCAAGGCTGCTAGGTCAAATGAAGCATCAGGGATAAGTGACGTGGAGAAGTGACAACATAGGCTTGACTAAATTAATTCCAGTAGGAATTACCTGTAAAATATTGTAACTCACTTACAAAGATGAAATCTAAAGATATAATGGAAATTTCAATACCTTTTTATTGGTTCCAAACATTAGACTCCAGTTTGACTAAAATTTATTTGTTTTGAAGATTTATTTTTTTTAGGCTTTACAGTGTTCTCCACTTAAATAAAAATTTGGAAAAAAATCTCCTTGTTACCAGGCAGAACAACTTGGGTTTTAAATTGGTCATCTCTGGAGTTTCTCAAAGGCTTCATTAGTTTCAGAGAGCTGCACAGATTTTTTTGAACTAGCTGTTCATGTAGCATCTCTGTAACTTAACACGTAGCAGGAATGATCCCTCACTGAACAGCCCACTTACTGAGAGCAGTGCAGTGTGGCAGTTGGGTTGCTATGTGACTTTTTCTTTTCTTTTAGCAGTACCCTAGCTATGGTACTACTTAATAAATTAGTAGTGGTAGCACTGTCTCATTGTTAGGTGAAACTGAGCAACTTTCCAAATACGGAATACTCTACACTCAAATCTTCCTTGTGAAGCGTGTTCATTTTGGCATGTATTATTTTCTGTATGTGTTTGTATGATGTAGCTAGTTTGTAGGAAAACATCTAATAATCTTTGTAATAAATCTTCCTACCCTTTTTAGCTTTTCCTCTAAGTTGCAACTCATTGCTAACAGAAAAATGGAAGACTTGCAAAAATCCCTGTTTCTTAACTAACAATGTTTTTGTCAAGGGGGAGGAAGGCATGAGGTGTTCAGAACTCAGGATCAGGAGTTATTTTGAAAATTATGTAAACTTGGATGAGATGGGAGCTACTGAGTAACAGTTACAACTCTGAGCCTTAAACTCAGTCCTTTTGAATAACTTGGCTTTCTAGACCTAGCTTTTGTCACCAGGTGCTGTCTCTCCTGCTTTATTGACCTCAACCATGGTCATGTGGGTGAGTTTCCTCTAATGGACAGGTGGGAAGCAGCAGTTGTGCATGTGCTGTTCTAAGCATCAACCTGACAGTCTGCTGCTGGATCCCAGACAGGGCTTTCTGTTTGCTCCCAAGCGGCTGTGCTGCTCTTTCCATCTGGGTAGCAAATCCTGAGGAAAGCCTTCATTTTAGATACGCTCAACCCAGGTATTAATAAGTGTTTTTATCCTTCTTGCTTGTGCAATTAGGAAGCTTTTGACAGAAGATGGAGAGGACTTCTGCTGTGTTATAATGTTAATAACTCATTTGTCAAAATAATGTCTAAATACATTGGAAACTTCCACAGACCTAGTCTTGCTAGCTGGAAATGGATTTTTGCATTCCTTTCTGCAATGCTTATAGTGTAGCTTTATTTATCGGGGGAAAAGGCTTCCATTCAGCAGTATAGGTAGCCTGTGAGTTCTTCGGAGTTGGTGGGAGTTCAGACTGGTTTTAGGAGATGTCTAATTTGTGTAGGGAAGCAGTAATCAGCAGTTGGAGGCAGAACTTGAGTGGATAAATGTAATGAGTTGTATGGTTAAGGAAACAAAGTAGGATAACTTTGGGCTAGAGACCAGAGAATTGGTTTCCAAAAAGCTCTAAACTGTTAGTTTCAGGTTACACAAGTCACTGAACGTTACTATATGGATGGTAAGACTTCCTTATCCAAATCTATCAGGAAGTTCCATAGTTTGAAAAGACATATTTTCAAATGAGGGAAGAAATTCTTGGACTGGAATTTGATGAGACAAAATTTTTCAAGGTGAGATTATCAAGTTTGGAGAAACAGAAGAATTTGAATTGGGAGGTTTTTAGTGAGCCTGTGTAGAACGCTGATAAATGCGTGACAGATGAGGGCTATGTTGTTTGTAAAACTTCACTGTGGAAAGTTTTTTATTTATCAATATATTCATTTGCTTGAATTCCTCCCTCCCTGTGACCTTCTTCTACCTTTCTTTTTCTTCTGACCCTGGAATGTAAACCAGTTAGAAACTCTGGTGGAGAGACATCAGTTACAGAATACTAGAGGCTGTCAAGGCTAGTGTCCTCTGCTGACTGAAAATACTGCCTCCCCATTAATTGAGGCTTACCAAAGCCCCTGTCATTTTGTAGTAGTTGTTCTGAATACCCATCTAGATTAATTGAAACCCCATATTTAGTATCTGTGTATTCATGATTTGCTGGCATTGAGGAGCATAAGGATAAATACCCGAACAGTGACATTGGCAGAAGTCTGGGAACAATAACTACTTGCAGAAACGTGTTATTGAAGTGAGCATCCTAGACTTGGTGTGAATTGGTAACTGTATAAATGCCCTTCCTGTTTCAGAAACATGATGTGGCATTGGGAGGACTGTATTTCAGTGCATACTGCCTCCTTGTTTTCCACACTTTGTATCCTTTAGTTCTTCTAGAAGGTTTAGGTGAACTTCAGATAGTTTATCTGAGTGCTTAATGCTGTCCAGGTGATTCAGACAAATGTAGAAGTGCATCTGAAGGTTAAACCTAGTCCATGGCTGTGTTGCTTCTGCACACATAGCTGCCACAAGTGTTACTAATGACTTCAAAAGTAATTCATAACACTTTGTCTAGATTGTTGCACCTGGAGTGGGTAACTGTAATGGGAGGCTGCTGGGGTCAAAAAGGTACGGGATTTTTGCAGGGTATGTGAAGAAGGATGGGATAAGCATGACCGATTACAACAGAACTTGGTCAGTTGCTATTTTGGCATAAAACTATCAAAGCAGCTTATTACAGACAGGGCAGTTCTTAAGTTGCCAGCTTGTACATCGGAAACTTCTTCACTGTTTGGGTGGGGCTTTTTAACTCCTGGAGAGTAGTGCTTGCTGGCACTCGAAGTGGCTGTTGGTTACATTTGGGATCAAGTCTTCCAAGTACAAAGGAATTAAAACTGAAGCTTTAAGAAAGAGAGGGTGATTCAAAGGGAATATAATTCTGCCTGTTCCTGGTCAGCCCTGCTCCTTCTCACCCCCCACCCACAGACACACCACTTTAAGCAGCATGTCTCAGCTTGTGTTTTGTTCTTTCCCTCCTCCTGTTTCTCCTAGATAAGTCTCTTCCTTTTTACCTCATCAGTTTCTTAAATGTACCAGATGGGCTGATGTTCAGAGGGCATGGGCGATAGTGCATTGTGGGTTAAAAGGCAGCAAAGATTCCTTCTCTGGTGATATTGGAAGCAGGAGACTTGCAGAAGTGCTCACTGTCAACTTTTGTTCTGTTTAGAAGATGTTATCGAATACTTCCACAGGGCTTTTGTTCTTACTGGAGTGGAAACTCGTTCCAGTGTGGTCTGTTGGCAGTGTTTTTGTTCAATTCATGGTGAAACTGGTTGGAAGTGAGAGGAACCAACAACCCTGAACCTCTGAAACCTGATCTCACTCTGAAATCAGTGCTCCTTTGGACAAAATCTGGGTTAGATGACCAGCACGCATCTTCATCCTAAGAAATGGGTGGCTGAGGTCCCCTTTGCCAGCTTAGATGCTACTCAAATGGCAAATTGATAGCACCTTGCAGTACAACCTTACTGTTGAAACTTTGAATAAAGGATTTAAATAAAAAAGCATAAAATTTAATTCAATAAACCATTTTAAATAATGTTGACTTTATAATGTATGGAGTGGAAAATTGAAAAGGCCAGTTGTTGGCATGTAACTTCAAGGTACTGATGGTCCTAATTTAAATAGCACGTCACCGCTACTTGAGTAGGTCTTATAGCAGTACTTTGCCAAAATACTAATAGACTCTTTTAACTCTTTGCAGGTGTGTACAAAGTAATATTGTGTTGCTTACTCAAGCTTTCAGGAGGAAGTTTGTCATTCCAGATTTTATGTCGTTTACTTCACATATTGATGAGCTGTATGAAAGTGCTAAAAAACAGTCTGGAGGAAAGGTAACCTGTTTGTAAACTCAACTTCAAACTTCTATCAATTTCTCTGTGCTAACCAAATATGTTCTTTAAGTAGATTTCTCTTACTGCCTTCAGCAAAATGTTAAACTAATAACCTGATAAAATAGTTTTGGAAGTTCAATTATGTCTGTAACTTGTAAACAGTGTTAGAAATGGATCTCCTTACATCTTAATCTTCTACAGTTTTCAGGTTAGAGGAAAACTCTGGTGCTTCTTTATTTCATGCAAATGATAAAACTGCTATGTAATTTGTTATACTTGCTCTATAGAAGAGTTATGTTACTTACAGAACTGGCTGGATTGTTTGACAGTAATAATGGTCAATACTGTAACTAACTTAGTAATTAAAATTTATTGTAGTGCTTATTTTAAATAAGTTAATTGAAAACCCCTGAACTTTGTTATGAGAAAATTTTTATGTGATTTGAAATTGCTAAACATACTGCAATATAGGACACAGATTCCTCATAGAATCTGCTGAAATTTATACTTTAGTTGAAATAATATTTTATGATGATGTAGTGATTATAATATATTGTAAGGAAGGTTTAGATTTACTAGACTATTATTAGTGGAATGATCTGTTTGTACTTTGTGCATTCTTTCCATTGGCATTAATTTTAATGTATGTTAACTTATAGTTAAATATTGTAATGTGTCTGTGTTTATTTTACGTTGTGATAGGTTGCTGACTATATTCCACAACTGGCCAAGTTCAGCCCTGATTTGTGGGGTGTGTCACTTTGCACAGTGGATGGACAGAGGTATAGTCAAACTTCTAGATTTTAGTGTTTCAGTTATTTACAATATCTGACTTATGCAGCGCTTCATGATATCTCATGGTTAATGAAGAAAAAGCTTTTTTTTTTGAGTTAAAAAGTAAAACTTACTTGGTCATCTGTCTTAGCATTTTTTCAACTTTCCTGGTTAAGCTGATTTATTTTACTATTTTTATAAAATACTATACACGTAGCATCTGCAAATACTATATTTCAGGCTGGACTGTATTGTTCTTAGGATCCAAATGCAATAATGAAGCTGTGGGTAGTTTCACTGATTACCAAGGGGCAAGATAGACACAGTGCTTGCATGGTGTTAATCTTTGTAAGTTGAAGAGCTTTGTCTAATAGTACCCATGCCTTGGGCTGTATTTTTTTTCTGTAGGTTATATACTTAAAATTTAGTTCCATTCCTTATTTTAATGTGCATACTGTAGCATTATTATGTAATCATCACTGAAGATTTTCAGACCTATATTCTTTACAAGGAAAACGAAGACATGAAAACTTGACAGAACTTAACGTGCCTTTGCCTTTCAGGTTCATTAAACTTTCTCCTGTAAGGTTCTGTGTAGGTCTTAGATATAACTGGGAGGTTATTTTTCCTTGAGTGTAGCAGAGAGAGTTATGAGTCCCAATCTAAAAGAGCATCTCACACCATTTAGCTGAGAAGAGAACATACTCTGTGTCCATCTGTGAAACTGGACAATGTGAGAGATCAGTTTGCCTGTATCTGCTGCCCTGCAGTTGGCTGTGGTCATACTCCATATGCCGAGTACCGTAATTTTTAGGTGTTCGGTATATCCCAGATAAACATTTTTTCAGCTCCCTGACTAAATGTCTGAAATGCAATCTGTGCATAGTGAAACAGCTTTAAAAGGAAAAATGTCCTCCTTTTTGAGTATTTTAAATGAGCATTTTTCTTTGCTTTGGATAGTATAACTTGTACTAATGAAAGCTTTTTGTAATGCTGATTTTTGTCGTGTTCAGTGTTGTGCACTGTTCTACTTTATAATGTCAGAATGCTTTTGTGAGAGCCTTCTCACACATTCTGCAAAGAAAAGTGCACTTCTGATTTTGCCATCAGGCGAGTAGTTGCTTGGAGCCTTTTGCTCTAGATGGGGCATATGCTGCTTCTGTGAGTCATTCCTTGATGCAGTCTGACTGTTACCATAATAAAATACTTACGCCATTATCAAATGGAATGTAAATACAGTTATTTAATTATTGCCCTCAAATTCCAAACCTGAATTGGATTTCACCTTTGTTTATATAGACATAAATATGTATCGTAGCTATATTCAGGTCAGCTGTATCCTGCTGAGTATGCAGTTTGCAGCTGAGTAGGGCAAGTGTGATAATAGAGCTCTGAGGCGGTTGGGTTTTTTTTTTTTTTCTTTTTTCTTATTTCCCCCTCTGGTACAAGCCTGGTTTTGCACTTGCTTTCATTTTGCTACATCTGCAGTAATCACCAGCAAGTGACTTTGTTATGCTCAGCTTATGGAGGTAGTTGCTAAAACCTTAAAATCCTTTTGCTATGCTCTTTAAAATAGGGCCTTCAAAATACGCTTTTTTTGGGTATGTTTTGGTTAATAGTCCTAGTATGTTGCAGAATAAATAAAACAGTTAACACTTACTTGCCACAGCTGGCAAACAGGAGATTTCAAAGCTCTTGGTCTGTGTTTTTCCCAGGCATTCTGTTGGTGATACCAAAGTTCCGTTTTGTCTGCAGTCCTGCGTAAAGCCTTTGAAATACGCTATTGCTGTTAATGATCTTGGCACAGAGTATGTGCACAGATATGTTGGTAAAGAGCCCAGTGGATTAAGATTCAACAAACTGTTCCTGAATGAAGATGGTAAGAGACATATAAGACTTAATAATGCAAGTACTCAATTTTAGAAAATTGTAAAACAAGCTATGCAGATTTTTTTTCAGTCTTCTCATTTTACTGCATCCTCTTAAGTCTTCTCATTAGAGAGTGTCTGAAAATACTTTGTTGTCTACAGGGTAGGCTTGTCAATTGTCACTCCATGTTGCCAATTTAGAAAGCTAGTAAAAGATGCTTTATGACTTGTGGTCTGTTTGCTAGTATCCAGCCATAGGATAAACCAAAAGATTTAGATAATGCATGTGTTTGAAATGTCTGTTTATTTAGTTCAGTTGGTAAGCAAGTGTTCCTTAATCACACCTGCAAAATGATGGGGGAGGAGTCAAAGATAGTCAATTGATCATGAGAAGCGTGTGTCAGTTCTCAGCATGCTGGTGCCAAGGGCCAGCGCTGGCTCCCTCCCAGAAGGCAGAATTGAACACATCTTTCCATAGGCTCTTCTAAAATGAATTTGGCTACTGATTCAAAAGGATATTTTTATTTTTTTTTATTTCCTGTGGCACGAGTGCTTCAGCAAGAATCTCTTGATTGGTACTTATCTAGATTTTCTTTCTTTCATGTATTATTTTAAATCTCAAGCATGAAAATGTTATTTTTAAAAACATTATGGCAAAAACCTGAGAAGGATGACTCATGGAGCCTTAGAGGAAATACTGGATGTTATCTCTGAAACGCAAATGTTTCTTCTAGCAGATCTTTCTCAGGAAGAGAACAGACAATGTTTCTGTTGCCATGGTATTGCAATTAATATTTAATTAACAGCATACGGCTTGGATGATATTTTTGTCAAAGACTATTGAATACTGACTGAAGCATCTATATTATATAAATGGGACATAATTGTATTTAATATATACCTTGAAATCATATTTCAAAAATAGCAGACAAAATAATCTTGACAATTTATTTCCTTTTTTATAATGTTAGTAAATGGCAGTGAAGTACCAACATATTGCCAGGAAGGAATTAAGCGTTTTGTCCAGCTCTGCTGTCTGTTTTTGCTTTCCCTCTTGTTACAAGTAGGGTGTCATACATGTGAAGAAGACTGTTATGCAAAAAAAAAAATATTTTGGATTATTGAAAGTTTGACTGATAGGAATAATTCTCATGATAGAAATTTTTATTTTTAAGGATGTGCTTGCATGGCTGATAGAACCAACATGAGAAAAATGAGTTAGAGCTGACCTGAACAGCCTTTTATCTACACAATCCTCAAGGAAAAGACTAAACCAGAACGTAGAAGACTAATAAACTGGAATATTTCAGATACAGGGAGAGAAAGGGAAATGGAGTTTCTGTGAGTAGAGGAGGAGAAGGAGGGAAGAAGGGATTACACTTTACTGGCAGTTTTAAATTGATGTGGATGTGAAGGGAGATTGGCAGTCTGAACTTTGAATATCAGATTTGAAAATACCCACATAATGTATAGATATTTAATCTATTTGGTTTCTAATTATTCTAGCGTAGGTGAATTTCATGTTTGTGATCAGCATTTTATGAAGTGATACGCAGGTATTTGAAATTGGGTAGATAGGCATCAGAAGGTATTTTTTTATAGTTAATACATTAACAAATCCTAAACCAGAACATTCTTTCATTTTGTTCTTGACTAGCACTGAGATTTGAGCTGGAAACAATGGAGAGTATTGCAAAACAATTTAAAATCGTAGTGAAAGGTGTGAACTTGAAGTGTTACTTAGAATCACATACATTTTCAATAACATCTCTGCTGTGCAATGGAAATCCAGAAATTTCTGCAGACTTGGGATTGTTCAGTTTTAAAACGTTGTCTTAGTTGCAGGGAACATACCACCTATCAAACAATTCAACAGTTTTACATAGTAAAATGAGTCTGAAAGAGGCATCAGGAATAATTTACAATCATCAAGCAGTATGCAGGGTTTTTTATGCCTGTGCAGTTCATAATGTAAAATATCTGATAGTACCTGCAAATATGTACAGTTAATATCTTATATTCATACATGGGACCTCGTCTTGCTGATAATTATTTGTAGAATTGGTCCAGTAATGGTTTGTAGAACTCAGTCAAGTAATAGAAGTTGCATTGAAATTGGATGAGTGATTGCTAGGAAACTAGTCTGCTGAAGGATTTTGTTAATCAGAGGTGGAATTGTTTCTTTATGTTTCTGTGTTGGACAAACACATTTTGATGTCATTTCAGAAGGAATTTGCCATGATGATCTGTGTATTAAAATGTCTGTCTGTGGGTGGCAACCTCTTGCTTTCTGGGCCCAAAGAGTGCAAGCCAGTTGTACAAGAATGGCTTAAGGCAAATGATGGACAAAAAAGGTCGAAGAACTGGCAGAGGAAAAGCACTGTAATTTGAGCTTTTTAGGGAAAAGGTCTATTTTGCATATGGCATAGTTGCATGGGAGGTTGCTAGAGCAGTGATGCTCATTGACAAGTAGTTTTGAGGTCTTAAAAACCCCACAAACCTATTTTTCACCATGCAGTAGTGATGTCCAGTGGAGAGAGAGGCAACTAAATAAATTTGTTTTTTAAATTTTGAACTTATGTATATCTCAGATCTCTATGTGAACAGCTGTTCTAGACAGTATCTCCTTCCCACAGGAAAAACAGAGCCCTGTATTGGAGGAGAAGAATATCTTTACTATTCAGAAAGTTTTAGGTGGGTTGTTTCTGTAAGAGACTAATCAGTGAATCAACACTAGACTTAATCAGGGCACCCCAGTTAAATGAGTGTGATGTGCTGGTGTTAAGCAGCAGTAGAAGAGACCCTCAGAGAAGAGCTTTGTTAGCGTGCCAGGCTGCTGCACCTTGCCTAGGCTGTTGAGGCTCCAACAATGATTTGTCCCTGTTGACTGGTTGGGGGTGTGGGGGGAGCAGAAACGCAACTTAATCTCAGAAGTGTGTTCAGGAAAGTCCATGTTACATTTAATTAGAAGGTTGTTGCCATTCTTCATGTGAGATCAGCACGTGGTGTGTTAGTTGTACAGTAGTCAGAACTGACACATGTAGACTGAGATGTTCAAGCAGTGAGACAGGAATCTTCAGAGTAGAGTAAAAGGTAATCAAGAACTCCTTCATTAAAGGTAAGTGTTGGCATCCTTAAGGAAATGAGATGCAGTAGAATTTCTGAGGGTATATTCTGTTGCATAGACTTGTCACATTGATAACCTTTTGAGTTGCTGAATGTAAAATAAACAGTACACATCTTTTTTATTCAAATATACGTGTGAGGTAGGGTTTGGGAGCTGCAGGGTTTTGTGGGGGATTTTTTGCTTTATGCTGTGTGGCAGATTGAAACCATAGAGATGTGCAGAAGAATCAAGAGCAAACCATTTATAAAAAATACTTTGAAAATGGATTGTATATGATTAAGTTGTTAACATGTTTATGGAACAGAATGTTACCTGACCTGATGGGTGTAAGGTGGAAAAAAGAGAAGCAAAGCTAGAGCAAGAAATGAGGGTGAAAGTGTGTTCTCATTGTGTGTGAGCTCACGGCTCATTGTGTTGGACTGTGAGTCTAGAGTTGGGATCCTTGGTTCAAGGAGAACATTATAAAACTGAGGAGGGCTGCCAAGGTGCTGTGGGCTCCAGTAGAACCCCAAGGAGCAATTGGAAGGGGAGGTTAGGGTTTCCCTTGTTAGCCACTTTAAAACTCTTAAGGAACAATTGCAAAGATGAAGATTAGTGTAACTCTTCTTGGTAATGACAAATGTTAACAAGGGCTGGTGGTCCCACGCTGTGGCTTGGGATGTAGTGGTTGGATTTTAGGGTAGACTGATCATCTAGGAGCAATGGCATGCCTGGAGAGGTAGAGGATTTGCCATGTTGGAAGGTTTTGAAGACCCAGATAAAGGCTTGCTGTGAATACTCGTTTGACTGGTAATATTTTTTTGACTGGTGTTCAGGTTTTTGGTCCATAAGGAGAAAGCAGAGTTAGGAATTGATGGAGTGGCTACATTTTTCCTACTTGGAGTCTGGTTTTAATCAAAAGTAAAATATATTTGACTGCAGGTTACTTGCATTATTGACACAAGTAGAACATATAGGTGTATCTTAAGTACTATCTGATGAAATGAGAACAATTCATGAGTCTGTTGTGGAGAGCTAAGGAGTGGCACTAACAACTTTAAAACTAGTGTATAGACTTTAAGTTTGTATTTTAGGTGAGTTTCACTTTTTTTGAACAGAAGGTATTGGTTTTACATTTTTACAAATAGAATAACTTGATTTTTTTTTTTAAGTTTCTTTTAGTATTGGCTTTCTGAAAAGTATGAAAAGAAATCTGATGAGTTTTTGGAGATTATCTGGTAGTCATAGATGGCGAAGTGCCATTGACCATGACCAGTGTAATTTTCATGTGAAAAACATGTGTGTACTGTGAGTATCAAACTAATCTCCAAAAAAGAAATCATCTCAATTTCCTTGTAGCATGCATGTGGGTGGGGTTTTTTAAATGAGTATTTTTTTCAAATTTGGAAATAAACATAGTTACAGCAAATTTAGACTAATTCAAACCTATTACAGTACTGATATATTGAGAATTCATTGATGTTTTCAGACAGCAGAATCCTCAAAAATCAACATCCAAGTTAGAAGGCACAGCAAAAATGTTAGTTATAAATAAATAATAACTGTAAGAGGTAGATGTTGATGAATGGAGACTTGTATTTGGAAAAAGTAGACAGCTGATAAGGCATTTTTTGAAAAAGAAGAGGGGTTAAAAAAAGATTCATTTACATGAGCAGACAAGAATGATTGGGAATGTAAAAATGTTCTTCATATGGAGATTAGTGATGAAAAACTTCGGTGTAGTAGGTATGTGCAAGTCAGTTATAAAGTAAGTTAAATTCTAGTGAGGTTGTAAATTGTTATTTGCATTTCAACAGCTGTCAACAGAAACCTCAGATTCTTAAAATGAATCAAAAATTTGTATTTATGTGCAGCAATAAGGAAATTCAAGACCGGGTTGTCCCTTTTATTCTGAAGGACTTGTTTGAACACTCCTAAAAATCACTGGGACTTGCTAAGTTGGAGAAAAACTGGGAAGCCCCCTAGGGATTTTTCCACTTGCAAATGTTGCATTGATCAAATCTTGGAACAGGGGAGGGTGTTGAAAATTTTCACAAGAAGAAATGATGCCAAACTGATTAATTTACTGGACTGTTAAGTATCATTAGGCTCAGTTACACTCAGCTTTAAAATGCCTTGCTCAGAATTACAAAAACCTTCGTGTAAGGTTGGGTTACAGTTTTTAAATTTAGGATTTTTTTCCATATTCATAGCATTGTCATACATTAATAATTATCCTTTTTCACTTAAACACTTCAGCAGTTTTGTTTGACAAATATGTCTGGGGATGTATTTCTAATTGCAAACCTTGTTTCACAGACAGGCCTCATAACCCTATGGTGAATGCTGGAGCAATTGTGATCACGTCTTTAATCAAGGTAAAAAGTTAATTTTTAGTTTCCCTCAGAGTATTTTAATAGAACATAGAAAAAGTTTCTTGTACAGAGTATGAACTGGCTTTGTTTTATGTATGCGATTCCTGATGATTTGGAAATGTTATCACTTCCAAGTAAATGCAGTATTAGACTAGCCAATTTTGAAAAGTTACAGTGCAGCTGAGAGATTCTCTTTCTCCCCACAGTGTTTCTGGTATTTGTTTGTTTGTTTCCTTCTTTAACTGTACAACACTTCATATTCTCTTGAGAGAATTGTCTCATATTGTTAAATGCTAAGAGTATGTCCTGAGGAATATACTTTTTAGCACTCAGAAGTATGTTTCTGAATGTCTAATGCTCTTGCATAGTGTAAAGTTAGATGTTTCTTGCTGTGGAGAAGAAATTTATGAAGAAGATACTGTAACTTGTACAGGAGCACTGCAGCTGTATTTGCACCTCAGTCTTAATACTGAATTTGTCCACTATTAACATACTGCAACTAAGTGATGTTTAACTTGTGTTACGTAGTTTCTTTTGGAGTGTTAAATGTGCTTTCTTAAATGAGTGTCTTTGGAAACAGTTACCTGGATTTTGCCAGTAAATCATAGCTGAGTAATGACTGAACACCTTTAGTACATGATCCTGTGACTTTTGGAGAGCTGTATTTTGTTTTTCCTTAGAGTAGCTGTATATATATTTTGAAGTTTTAAATGATGTAAATTCCACATAGTGCTAATGTTTGCCAGATAACTTAATTTGTAATTTCTGCCTCTTTTTGGTAGCCACTGGTAAAAAAAACCAAAAACTATAAACCCTAAGGGTACCTGCTTAGAGCTGTGGGGAGCATGTCAGTCCCCAGGAGTTTTGAACTAGAAAACTTAATACTGTTACCTCAGGGGTCTATTTACAGCTTATTTGCGGCCTTTGTCTTGATTATGCTTCAAAGACCATTGGCTACAGTGTTCCCTACCTCCTATTTCCAAAATGTTGACTTGAAAATTACTTAGATCATGATTTTCTGTTATTTTGTATTTAAAGAAGGTGTAAGAACTCCTGCTTAAAGACATTTATCTTTAATAGCTGTAGGTGAAAGAAAATGGCCTTAAGTGTGACAGGTAAATTTATTCACATTTAATATTTTTTTTAAAGGTTGACTGAGCATTGAAATTCACTTGGATAATAGTGAATTTTAAACCCTGACTTAGCACATTTGTCTGAAATGTCAAAATGTTAGTCCTACTACAACATGTCTACTAGTCATAAGGCAGAACACAAGCATGTGCCTCTTGCAGAAGGCACGTAGTTCTTGGTAAATGGTGTACTCCTAAGTAGATAACATGTATTTGTTTACTGCATGCAACTGTGGTATTTGTTAGAAGATTGGGTGGATTTTCGAAATTTTTTTTCTGCTGGGTGGTTTTTTATTTTTCTCTCTTTTTTTTTTTCCTGTAATGTTCTTACAAAGAGTATTGCATTGCACTGATGTTTTTGCATGTGGTAACTGCACGTCTAATGGACGCATATCATACTTACCGCACTCCATCGTTTGTTTTCAGTGTGACTAAAACGTAGATTATTCTATGTATTGCTTCCACTAAGGTGCCATTTATCATTTGAATAACCCAACTAAACATGTTCTAAAGAAAGATACGTAGATGGTCACAGGTACAAAGTTAGATAGTAGTTGGATTTTTAGTGAAAAAACTTTACATTCTGCAACTTACCATTATTCCTACTAACTCTTCTGTGGTTTAAGTAATTCACGTTTATATTTGATCTAACTTCAGACTGACTTTTTTTCTGGAAGAGGAGGCTTCATTAACCCATGTTTTGCCCTCAGTTCTCAGTATTCATTCTGTTTAAGGTGTTCCTCCTGTATCTTTCCAGACTCCTTATAGCTCCTAGAGTCCAAAAAAATCAAGGGTTTATTGAACATGGTTGAATTTTCCATGGGTGACAGAATTATCTAATGGTAGCATGTTGATACCTATGAATAAATTATTGCTCTATTTCTGCCTTAAGAATGCTTTTATCTCCTTCGGTATTCATTATTTTATCTCCTTCTGAGAAATTGATACACAAAGTCTTCCAAAATTTACATAGATTGGACTGAGTTTAGCAGCTCCTCAGCTGTTATGATCTTGCACACGATTGCCCTTAGAATTTGCCATAAAATACAATTACTCCTGGGTAAGAGACGATGCTTGGAGTAATCAGTAACCCTTTTGTCAGAATATGTAGCATGTTAGCATTGTAGGGGGAAAAGGGGTTCTCAGCATCGCGTACCCAGTTCCCAACTCCCTTCAGAATCTGGTATATGTACCTTGGAACAGAGCATAGACCTAAACTGCAGTGCTATGTTTAGTCTGTGCTGTTCATAATAATAAATAACGAAGTGTCTGTGTGTGTTAAGTTGTAGCCCTTGTTTGGCTTGCTTAAGTGTGACCCTATCATGCTTTTACGAGCTTAAACAATTCTCCTACTGACATGCTTGGAACTGTGATGTGTGTGCGTTTTGGTGCCCTAACTCATGGCTCTGTTCTGACTGTACTTGCACTACGCTCCGCAGACTGTTCCAGCAATTCAAAACGTGTATTTGCAGTAAAAATGCTGCAGCAAAAGGACATCCTGTGGGCTAGTTCTAACGAAATAGAATTAAAAAAACCCAAAAAGCAAACCCCAAGGACCTTTTGTTTGTGATTGTACAGCCATTTGCCTTTATTACAAGTCGTCTAAATAACACAGTTATAACTATTTTCAAATAATTATTATCAAAAGAAAATTGTAGTGGCAATGACAGGAGTTTGTGGAAAAAATGATTTTAGGTAAAATGTAAATTCTTCCATGTCTCCAGGGAAATACAGGTGCTTGAAAAAAGAAGAATCAGCTCCTGTACAGATTTAGCACAGATTCAGTGCTCTGCAAGCACACAGCTTTTTGTACATCACATTGGCTGGAAAAAGTCTTCATTGCCTGTAGTATGGATAATTTTTAAGGCTTGGATCTGTTATTTTTTTTAATTAAACCTCAAACTCAATTCCCAAGGCATGTCAACTCCCAGAATATCAGTGGTGGTGTCAGCAATTGGCCACTTCCATGTATTTTTACTGACTGGGGGGTGTAGTGCAAATGAAATGAAGAGGAAGGGTCTAGACTGAAATATGAGGAAGGCAGATGGCCTGGAAAGAATCACAAAAGAATAAGGGATTAATCTTAAGTAATGTTTATTGTATGCCTCAAGATCCCATCTGTGGATAAAAGCTTTCCTAGTGTAGCAGCAAAGGTTTTGCCCAATATGGTGCATGTAAATCCCGTCAGCGCTGCCAACTGCGTGCAGGAGCTTACACAGTGAGGATAGGCTTGAACACTGGCTGGAGGGAGGTTCCCTATGGTAATGAGCTAATGTGGGAAGCATTTTGGCATGTTGGGAGGCACAGCAATGTTCACGGACCTTGCAAAAAATGCAGTGTATGTGGAAGTGAAAACGCTCGTCTTGCTGACCCTGAAAAAACTTAATGCAATGAAAGCCTTGGTTTTTATGTGCAAAACATAGAGGTGCATCTGATAAACTTCAGAGCTTTTAAAGTATGCTGATAGGACATAAAACAAGTGAGGCAGAGTGGTGGAAAAACCTGTCCAGCTGTGCCCAGGGTCTGATTGCTCTCAGGATACAGTTATTAAGAAACCATACATGAGGGGTGAGAAAATGCATGGCTCGTTGGGTTTATTTGACAATATAGTTACAATAAATAGTACAGCCTTACCTTAACTGTTCTATGCCACCGCTTCAGTTACCCTTCCTGATAGACTGATGTGTAAATGTTCATGCATACCACTTGAAAACATGTGTTGGTGTTGTGATCTTCTCTGCCAGATACTTGTCTTTATTTTGGTGAATTTTCCTATCATCCCGGGATATTAATTTTCTTGTAGTAACTAATTTTGGATAGAACCTCTGTTCACATTACTCTGCACTTGCCTTTTAGTATACCCCAGATGTATTGGATGTTATTTGACATAGAATTTGTAGTAGTGATATTTGAAATGGCATGTATTCAGTGGTCACATTTGCAAGTATTCAATACCTGAAGGACACAAAAAGTAATTCTTACATGTATTTTTGTATTATGAATATAATAGTATTGATCTTAGTGTGGGTCAAATGCTGTCTGTGACAGTGTGCTCTCAAGTATTTCAGAGCTGAAAATGGCATGCTAAGCAGTCAAGACACCAGTTCTCAGAGAACAGGCCCAGATTAACAAATAAAAATAAAAGCATGTGTAAGTATAGAAAACTAAAATAAAGACATTAATAGTTATGTTAATGTAAAATGTACAAATGTTAAAAAAAAAAGTTTTCTTGCACTCTGGCATAGTGTTACTTTTTTTTTCCCCTGGATGTTTTCGTCACAGGATAGTGTTAGGTTATAAATTTGGCTTAAAAGTTTTTTCCAGCAATTTTAAAATAACTTTCCATTAGAAGATTATAAACTTCTCATGATCCAGATGTTTTTTATTAGATTGGCTTAGATTCCAAATTGCAACATTATTTTAACAAGAGACACGTGGCATGAGCTGATGTGATATGATCATATAAACAGTGAATGCTGATCTATTAAAAGTGGCTAATAGTAACTACTTTACTTTTCTAATAAATACCTCCCAATTTTGTTGTTGCAAGCTCTGGTAAGTATCCACGGGTCTCTTCTTTCCTATGTACATATATATAGATGTGCAACTTCTGTAGTTGCTTATATTTTCCTAGAAGAAATCTAAATAATGAAAGTACCGTGGTGGTTTTTTTTTCCTTCAAAGGGAAGATCACTAAGACCTGACACAGTCAAAAAATTCAAATTGATGATTGACAGCCATAGTGTTTGTTGTGGTTTTAAGCCTTTACAAAATTGTATTGTGCTGTCTTCTGGAAGTTTGAATTTTCTGCCTATCAAAATGCTTCAATTTCATTTTGTATTCACTTAGAAGTGTTTTTTCATATGTATATACACACAAGCATGTATACAGTAGGTGTGTGTATATAAACATATGTTCCAGTAATTGTACTGAGTGTTTGTGGAGTTAGTGCATGGAACATTTCCTTTATTGTGCTAGACAGATGGATTGCATCTGAACTTAAAAATGCTTTTTAAGAACTATTGTTGCAGTGCCCCCGACCTCACAGGCTTATACAGTCGAGCAAAAAATAGAAGCACTTGTGCAAGAACAAAGTTTTCTTGTCTATTACATTTGTTTAAGTTGTTTTGCAAAAGTTGCTGAGTGTTCTGGTTGTTAGGGTTTTACATTTGCAGGTGAACTTTAATCACAAAATGTGTGTTGCCTCTGTGTCCCTTCAACCTTTTAGGAGCAGCAGCATACTTCTTGTCAGCTGCTGAAAGAGGGAAACTAATATATTGGGGTTTTTAGTCATTGTGTGTATGGAAGCAAAGTTTTCTGGTTTAGTTACCCATTATGTTAAACCCTTACTGAGGTCTTGGTAACATTATTACATAGGCAAGTATTTTAGGTATATGAGCAGTGTAATTTCAGTAGCAGTGTTTTTGTCTGTGATAGCAACTACCTATGCAAGCGTGTGGAACATCAAGGGCTTTGACTGAGTTAGTATACAGAAGATTTCTTCTCAAAATATGAGATGTAAATTTTAAAAAGAAACCTTTTTTATAACAAAGTGATGTGTAAAATTTGCATTGAGACTTTTGCCCACCAATTTCATGTGCTGCTTGTAAAGCCAGGTTTTTGTTGAAGGGCTAGGGATTTTTTTCAACTGGGAACAAAAAATTTGAAGTATTATGTATTTATATTTTTGCAGAAAGCATGATTCCTTCCTCCCTCTTTCCTTTTTTTTTAACAGAAGAACTTGTTTCAATTTATTATACATGTCTAACCATACAATTATCAATGCAGCATCCCATAACTAATGCTGACCCACTTTCCCAGAAAAAGATGTTCATTGTGCATTTGAAAGGTTGAAAAGGTTTTTGTGGTTTAAATGTTGTTACATATTTTACAGCATTAGGATCTATGGAATATTTTGACAACTGCAACAGTTCAATGAAGTTGGTAATTTCTTCTTTTAATTATTTTTCATTGAACAGATTTGGAGTTAAATTTTTAAGACTTGTGTTCTGGTATATTATACAGGAACATTTTGATAAAATGTATCGTGAATTTTTTTTATCTTATTGCAGATTAGCTAGAGATTATTGCCTTTAATAGTAAGGTTATTAGCCTTTGAGCCTAAGGTAGCCACTGGTGCATAACATTGACAAAACAGTGTGGTGTTCCTTTCAGCTAGCGATCGT
Organism: Hypotaenidia okinawae; assembly: GCA_027925045.1. Lineage (NCBI taxonomy): Eukaryota > Metazoa > Chordata > Aves > Gruiformes > Rallidae > Hypotaenidia > Hypotaenidia okinawae. The sequence goes on from BSDF01000007.1 coordinate 9,484,089, forward strand.
ACGTGTGTGACTGCACATCCTCTTGTAGACGAGCTGATGCATGGGCTTCAGGGATTATCTGTGACACCCTAATCCACATACAGAGTGGGGAATGAGACTGGCTTTACGCATTTCATTAAGTAAAATACTGGTTGATAAAAAGCTTCAGTTTTTTTTTTCCACTTCCCCATTATCATCCTAAACACGGTGCAAGTAGTGTCTTGGAGTTGTTCATGTTAAACAGAATTTTGTTACCTAAATACAGTAACTCTAGCACTAAAAATATTTATAAAAGTATCTTCTCTAGATACATTGTTTCTACTTGTGTAGGTAATGCTGTCCTTTTTCTTTTTTTTAAAACTTCCTCAAAAAATTCTACTCAGCTTACTGCAAAACATTTAAAACTCCTCCCACCATGCACTAATTTTTACCTTCCGCCCCTCTTTCAACATCTTACTATAGGAATTGGTGGAAGGCCGCCTGTCAGAGACCATTAAAGAACTAATATATCTTTAACTGGCAGCTACTAAATTTGAGAATCTCCTTAAATGGGGGGCAGAGGAAAGAAGCCCCAAAATAATACCCTTTGTCCTCCCTGAAACAAACCAACCCAACCAACCCCAAGATTTAAGTTTCATGAGCATCCTTACTAAGTTGGAGTTAGATTATTTTTTTCCTTTCGTTGTTAGCAGAATTATGTATGCTGTGATGTGAAATTCCATTTCTCTAAGTATTTGATTTTTAATAGGTAGGGCTTTAATCAGATATTAATCATAGCAGATCATTTTGATTAAATGCAATTCTTTTCATAGTAAGGGGTAACACTTTATTTTAAGTCTTCATTCTAAATTCTTAGCACGAGTTGTAGCCATAGAATATTTTAACTCCAGTAGCCTGAACTTTCTTATGCTCAGCTCTGTTGGTAACACAAGAATACCTTTTGGGTTACTAATCTGTAAAAAGTTAGTGTTTCCGTTATAATTGTCCTGATTGTAGGGTTTTTTTAACTTAACTACTAAGTTTACTTATGACAAACACATAAAGTTGACTAGAGAGCACTTAAAATAAAGCATACCTTTTTCAGTTTAAATTAATTTCCAACATACAGGTGTTCGATAAGAGTCTTGTAAGATTGTTTAATTTAAAGGATAACGAAAGACTTACTTATCTAACACTTTAATTTTCTCATTAATATATGAAATGATTGTAGTACCTTGTTCTTAATTAGCCTCATACCTTAGTCATATGTATTAAATCCTAATACTGTTAAGTGAACTAACTTGTTTCTTACGTTAACAATTTTTGTAAATTATTTTTTCTTTTCTTGCAGCAAGGAGCAAATAATGCAGAAAAATTTGACTACGTAAGTTAATGTTACAGCATTCCTCTTTCGGTTTTGTTTTTTAAACTAAATTCAGTGGTAAAATTCTCAAGATGGCAAGGGGATTGCAAGTGAAGTTTTAGTAATTCCAAATGCTTTGTCTTTATCTGTACTTGGTTGTTTAAAGGCTTGCTGGTTTGGATTGCATTTATAAAACTGTTATGAGGTTTAGAGTAAGGCTGGGTTGAAAGTTCTTCGGTTACAACTCGATGATGTCTGAAAATGTTAGCTTCCTTTTCTGCCCCCTCCTTTCTGTCTCCTACAGGTGATGCAGTTCATGAATAAAATGGCTGGTAATGAGTACGTTGGATTCAGTAATGCTACGTAAGTATTCTTTATGTAGCCAATAGAGGTGAGGTAGAAAATGCTTCAACTGATAGTTGGCGTTTTGAGCTTACAGTAAAGATCAGTTATTAACATCAAAACCATCATTTCATCTGTAATACTAGAGGGTGTGTTTGGCTTAAAACCTACAGGAACTGAAGTTGTGCATGTGTGACCCCAGTGTAGCTACACTGCATGCCGAAGTGTGGGCTATCCCTTTCAAATGTTGTTATTCTGTCTTAGCACTCTGGTGCTGTGTCAGTAAAAGCTGGAAGTGCAACTCTTACCTTCCTGGTGTTCACGTTAAAAACTTAACTCTGCATGTTGATGGCTGTATATCGCATGTTTAGATGTCATGCCTGATGTGCTTGGGACTCCTCGTGCTTTTTGACTTTGCATATTTAAAATCTTTTCTAAAACAGTTCCCCAATTAACTGAATGTATAGCGTTCCAGAAGTCTTGGGAACTTTTGAGGCCGCACTGGGAAAATCATGAAGATTCCATACAGTGGGATTGCTTCCACGTTACTAGTTGGCATGGTCATGCAGAGAAGCAGAATGAGAACTAGTGTTTTTCCTGAGCTTTGTTAACATAAAAGGAAGGAACCAAACGCCTGCGAATTACCCACCCTTGTACCTACCCATGCAGATTCCTTCTTTAGGTTTCATCCTGAACTTAGTTGTCATGATAAACAGTGCAGCCGCTGGGCTGGGTGCTGTTTGACCTGCAACTTGATCCTCAAATTCCTCTCCGGTGGTGTCAGGGAATGACCCTTTCACTACAGCCCCTTGCTGGATGTTTCATTCCACTGTGGCATTCCTAGAAACACTTCTAAGAGTAGGGTCTTGGGCTTCTTTGCCTTATCCCCAAGTCAGCTTATGTGTGATTAGGTAACCACTGCTGTGTGTAGTTGGATGTCAAGGCTTGTTCACTCCGGCTGGGTTTACTGGTGTGAGTAACTTCTCTCCCATTAGTAGGATGTCTGTATTCAGAAGTAACGTATCCTTTACATGCAGTTTTATTGAATTACATTATAGGTCTCAAGTGCAGTGGGTTTTTTTTGATGTTTGACAAGTTGTCTTGTCTCTTTTTTCTTGTTAAGATTCCAGTCCGAAAGAGAGAGTGGAGATAGAAACTTTGCAATCGGCTATTACTTGAAAGAGAAAAAGGTTGGTGTCTTTCTTCACTGTGTTTTGAAGACTGTGTGGTGAGTTTTTGTCATAGTCTGTGAAGACTTTTAATTTCTTTAATGTGCAGAATGGCATAAATTGTTGCTATACATGTTTTCATACTGTTACTCACATGCTGTCACTTAGGAAGCGTGACACTCATTACGGGTATTCTATTAGAATAACATTTTTTCTGTATCATACCCATGATAATTTGCTTTATCTGTCATAAAATGCATAAGCTGTGCTGTACAGATGACGTTATAAATCTCCTAGGTGCCTTTTGCAGTTTGCTGATTTAATATTGAAAGCTGTATGGAAAAATATATTAATACCTCACTGCACTGTGTTATTTTTAAATCTGGCATGACTTAATATTTTTACTTCTTACATTTATATAAATATTTGATTTTAAATCTGCCTAATGTTAATCTGATAAAAGCATGGCTTAATTTATGTCTCTCTGAAAGCAATATTTTAAAAGGATAATAATTTTACCTGAAGACTCTCTTTATTTTTCTTCCTTAGTGCTTTCCTGAAGGCACGGATATGGTTGCTATACTAGACTTCTATTTTCAGGTAACTGACTTTAAAATTGAGACTTGTTAGAGATTTAGAATTACTACTATAAGCAGTAGAATCTGATTTGTTCATAAATACAAAGGCTTTGATGACGTAGGGTTAGACATGTCAGCTTCTGTTAAACTCTTTGGAAGTGAATTATGTACATTTGATGTATACAGATTTGCTGTTGTTTAGGCAATGCACTTAGGTTTCTTTATTGCTAATGCAACTGGCAGTAGTCTTTAAAGTAGTAGTAATTAGAAGGTTAAAATGCTTTGTAGTACTTCAGGGAGTTTGACAAAATATTTCTGCTTCTGTACGTTGCTGCTCTTTATTGTACTGTGAAGTACCTTAAACCCCATTTGTAACTGAAGGAGTGTATGCATGCTATATTGGAAGCTCAAGGGTAGTGTTATAAATGAAATAATACCTCCTCCTTTTTGTTTAACTGAGTCCTTATGAGTAAAACAAAGAACTTAGTCATGTATATTCTTTCCTCCCCCATTACTTTTTTTTTTCTTTTTCACTTCCAGCAAGTTATTTGCAACTGTCACAAAATGAGAACTTGGCGAGTGTGAGGAATTTCCTCAGTAAGGATTTCCCAATGTTAAAATATTCGCAACTCAGCTCTGCTGCATTTAGTTTTCAAGAGGCAGCTCAAATTGTGTTACTGATTAAGTCTGTCTGGGATAGTTTAAAAAAAATTTTAAAATCCAGAGTTTAGTTCTTAATTTGAATCTGGCTATAATTCTTGAGACTTGCTCTTACACAAATTACAGAGAGAGGGTTTTAAATGCAAATTTTAACCTGCATTTTTTGTGTCGGGACGCACCTGCTCTGCTCTTAAATTGAGTGACTGTTCATGAAGTGAGGCATACGTGATTAGCCTTAGCTGACCTCCTCTCGAGTTGGAAACTAGGTACATGCTAACAGTCTACTCTGAACTTCTGTTGTTACACAAAACTGATAATTTCTTTGGATTTACTGTTTAAACATGGTTTTTAAATGCTTCCTATCCCACTGCCTCAAATCCCGATGTGCTTCTGAGTAGAAAGGTATTCATAAGAAATGGCAAACCTAACTTTCTGGATATATTTAATTTGGCCTCACTTTTCTGCAGTATGTTCTCTAATTTCACAACTGCATGTCATTCTTTTTTTTTTTTTCTCTTGCAAAGTCCCCTGTTCCCTCCATACTGAGAAGAGGGCAGCTCATACTGAAGTGGCAATTCTGTTTTCTTTTTTCTCCCCTTACAAGGCTTACTTTCCAACACTCTACTGACTTTACTTAAAAGGCTGGTTATTTCTTTTCTTTGCCTTCTCTGTGATGCTTTTCCTCCCCCATGTAATTGTCACTTTCTGAACAGGAATAACCTTATTTTCCTATTGTCTCTGTAAAGTCAGGATGGTTTATTCTCATTTTAGAGAACCAAGGTATAAAATGCAGGTGCTTAAACTGAGAACCTAGAAACACTTTTTTTCAAAGTAGGTGATACTATGTATTACTTCATATGTTTAAAACACAGTTGCCATTTTAGATGCGTCTCTGACAATCTCTTGATTTGCAACTCCAGTTGATTGGACTAGGATGTATTGAGTTTGGCACCCGGAAAATAAGAATTCCAGGTAGTAACTACTCATGCAAACTTGGCTTAGGTAACTTCATGAAGTATCATGTAATGACTGTTTGGCAAAAGCAAGAATACAAGCACTAGTTTGTTTACTTTTCAGAGTAGCATTTCAGCTTCAGGTTGAAACCAACTTATCTTTTGGTTTCTGCAGAAATGAGGCAGCATCAGGTGATGGCATCATATCACATTTCCTGATGTGTCACCAAAGTATGTATAGTCTGTACCGAAGCAGGGATCCTGGGAGAAACTATGATATGTGGTCGTATCATTAATATATTGAAAAACATATGTGAGAGAAAGGTGAAATAAGGCTGCATCAGCAGGAAGTGCTGGCATTAAGACTTGCATGTGCTAGAGTTTGCAGCTTTAAAATGTACTTTAAATACATGTGTGTGGTCCTCTAAGGCTTAAAAAGCAGCCACACAAAACAAATTGAAAAAAACCCAGTCATTCTGTGGCTTTTCCATTTAAACAGATGCAAAATACTGAGATTGTTTTCCAGACCTCTTCCTCTCAAAGGAACATAAGGGGGGTGGGGGAGGAATCAAGTGGAGACGCTAACTCATGTAAAATACTATCCCAAACTATTAAGAGGGCTTACAAACACTGTTGTTGGGATCTTTATAGTTGGAAGATTCGGATCATATTAGTTGATGCTACTAGCGTCCCCTGTAACAAACGTTATGTTGCAGGTTATTTTATGAAATATTATTTCTGTAGAGACGTGTTGTTGATCCTGCTATAGTTGCCCTTGCTGTACTAGAAGTATCAGTCCTTATAATCTCAATTTCTCTTTCATAAGCTTTGCTCGATAGAAGTAACATGTGAATCGGCAAGTGTGATGGCAGCAACTCTGGCTAATGGTGGCTTTTGCCCAATCACTGGTGAAAGAGTACTGAGTCCTGAAGCGGTCCGGAACACCTTGAGCTTAATGCATTCCTGTGGCATGTATGACTTCTCAGGGCAGTTTGCCTTCCATGTAAGTAGTTTCCAGATACTAATTATAGCTGACCAGGAAGGTTGATCTGTGAAATTGTTTTTCACGTTCAGGGCTGGCTGTTACTTTGTCTTCATTGGCTTAATTTCTTAAGTTGTTCCTGTGTGTTATAAAAGTGGCTGTCATACATGGTATATGTGCCATGCTTCTGTTTTCTGGCCATACGTTTCTTATGTGTAAGTATTCAAAGATGTACTGCGCCTTACTGTGCTTTCAGCATTTTGTTTTGAATGTCTTTAGCTTTTCCTCATTGCATACGAGTAAAATTACGATGCTTCATGTGACCTAAAAGGTTTTGGCTCACTGAGCTATGGGGGTGTGTCATAGGTTGGTTCGTATTGGATAAAAACAGTACCTTATCTGGATTGTAAATAAGTAGGTTATTGTATGGCATAATGAACTGGCTTTTCTGTTTCCTTACTGGGTTTTTTTACCTTCTCCAGTCAAGGTGTTTAATGTATGTAGCTTGTACTACCTTGTTGCCAACTGTTCATCACAGATAGACTTTTGTACTCCTGCTTAGTCAGAATTGTTTCTTATAATAGATGTGAATTACCTTTTGCACTGTATTACTGACTCTGTGTTACTGAGGACAAATAACTTTATGTTCATGTGCCACATCTTGCCACGAGCTGTGCTTCGGGTTATTGTCTATATAAAGATGCAGCATCGAACCAAGCTTGCTTGCATCAAGCTGTGTCCTCTCTCAATCGCAGCATAAAAAGAAGCAAGTAGCAAAACTTTCCCAGCTTAAATTACTTGCCAGAGTGGCATGTTACAAATGCTGCACGATAATCCTCAGTCCGATGCTAATGCATTGTGTGACAGTAGTGAAGAAAGTTTGCAGAGGTCAGTAATTCACCGATTATTCCATAGGTTGGTCTTCCTGCAAAATCCGGAGTCGCTGGTGGGATTCTTCTGGTTGTTCCAAATGTCATGGGCTTGATGTGCTGGTCACCGCCTTTGGACAAGATGGGCAACAGTGTTAAAGGAATTCACTTTTGTCATGTAAGCAGCATTGTCTTTAATGTTTGCCTGCCTTTCGTGGGTTTTCTTTTTCGTTTGCAGCTGTTGTTTACTGAGCTTCGGTTAGTATAGCTGAGGTGTAACTGAATTCAGTAGTGGCTCTTCTGTACAGAGCAAGACTCATCTGATCCAAGGGTGGAAGGCCAAGAAGAGATATTTGCATTTTAGTAAGAAATAACACTGTAATGGAGTGAGCATTTAGAAAATACAAGGCCAAAATCACTTGAGAAATTTGTTGTGGAAAAGCTTTGAAAAGGAGCACTTCATGAAGTAATGAAGGAGCTGGTCTTCTGTATGTTGTGTTAGAAACTGTAGAGCTTGCTGTATAGACTATTTTTTTCCTCTCTGGTTATAAAGTTAACAATTTTCAAAACATTGGAAATGCAACTCTTATTTCATTACAATAAAAGATAAAAGATCCCCTTCAAATACTGCTGTTCTGATATTTTTTTAAAGCAGATTTTTAAAAATAATCTGACATAAAAAAAGGTCTTACATCAGATACTGTTGCTGGGCAAGCTCTTCCCTTCTTTGTCTCTTGCTTTGGAAAGGACCGCGAACAGTCTGTTGATAGCAGAAGTAGAAGCAGAAGAGATTTTTGTGGAGCACTTTGATAATACAGATGTTTTGTGGGAGAGGAGAATGTAAAAAACCCTGTGTCTTTATTTTTATCCTAAAACCCCCTTATAATACTGATAAAGTAACTGTAAATGGGGGGAAAAGTCTCAGAAAATTAAATAACAGTAGTCTGGCTAGAGCCCTGTAGGAAATGTAGGGTTATTGGTAATGTATGGGAGGTTGAAGCCATAACCAGGCTTTTTCTTGTTGGGCTGCTTTTGTCGTTTGTTAGCTGCTTTAAAGTAGTGATAATGGTTAAGCTGCAGCAGTGGTGTTAGTTTGGATAAACTTCAGTTCCTGGGGCTATTGGCAACATGTGGGATTTGCAGTAGGCAAGGGTTTAGTTCATCTGGATGAGCAGCAGTTAAAACTTCACATACCTCTATTTATCTAACATCTGTACTATTGCAAATTAGGAGTACTAGGAAGTTACCAATTCTAGCTTAGATGCTTTAAAATATTTCACATGAAATAGTCTAGTACTTGATAACTTATACAATCATAGAATGTCAAGTGAAAGATTTACTGCTTTTATTCTGTGTTAGAAACTGATAGGTCATCATGGCATACAAGTAACCTGATGTAACATTCACTTTTAAAAACACAACAGCATAGCAAAGTTATGTAACTGTCATATTTCATGTTGTAAGTCAGATGGAAATAAAATCATGTCACACCTTTTCCTTGTTTAATCCTTTTGATTGAATTTAAAAGTTAATAGACTAGCCTGGATTATTCTTCCTGTTCCTTAAGTATAGCTGGAGTAAAAACATATTAAAACAGATGTTTTGCAAATTGCTACCTGTATTGTAGTACTCAGGAGTTTAAAGGTGCTGTTAGAACTTAATCATATCACTGTGTTACATTCAAAAGGCCTTACAGAGATTAGTACTAATTTATTAAATAAGCTTCTGTTATTACTTAAGTTATTGGGCTATGATGTAAAGCACAATTATTATTAGTAGTATTATAATGTCTTATGCATTTGACTGTCATATGCAAATAAATCATGTATGTTCTCTAAATATTTCCAGGATCTGGTTTCTTTGTGCAATTTCCATAACTACGACAATTTGAGACACTTTGCAAAAAAGCTCGATCCTCGCAGAGAAGGTGGTGACCAGCGGGTAAGTTACTACCTGTGTTCTGTGAGTGTTGCTTGTAGGCATCAGAAGAGATATTGAAAGCTCTCCTCTAAATGCAGAACTGCTCAATGACATGTATTGCATCAAAGCTTTCAGATAAATCTAGTTAGTTTATGTCTCTAGCAGGCGCTTAACCTGGGTGGCCCACACCATGGCAGGGTTTTGTGTAGTAGAATTTCACGCTAGAGTTATCTTTCTGTTTCATGCAGCTCATCTCCCCTGCTAGAGGAAGTATATGGTATTGGATACAAGTTGGAAAGAATTCTACTGCTCTGGTTGCCTTTAATAAAGATTTGACCAGCTGGTGGGCTTAGCCTTTCCGTTCTGTGCACATGAGATGTGTGCCTAGCACTTTCCAGCAGAGAGATCTCCGAGACCCCTGTGTCTTGCTGAGAGTTGCACAGGCAGTGAATTCAGGTGTTACCTTGCTGTAGGCAAGTGCCTCATACTAAGGAGGCAGTGTATAAGCAACCTCTGGGAATGGTCTGAATCCACTCCAGTTATACGCACAAAAGCTGACAGCAAGATAAGGAAAACCTCTTTGCTTTTATTCCCAGTAAGGTTTTACCTAAAGCATGAAGATTTCAGTAGGAGAAGAGACAGCAGAAAGATTCTATTTGCATGTATACATCTATAAAATACCCAATTTAGAATTTTATATTTTTTTATAACTGGAAAAGAGAAAATAAGAGCTTATGTGGAGAGGTGAAAAACTTGAGTCTGATAGCATTGACTGCAAGTATGGATTTTTTTCCTTCAAATACACTAATAAATAATATATGTTGCTTGAACAACTAGCATTCCTTTGGACCAATGGACTATGAGAATCTCCAGCAAGAACTTGCTTTAAAAGAAACAGTATGGAAAAAAGTGTCACCTGAATCAAACGAGGACATCTCCAGAACCGTAGTGTATAGAATGGAAGGTCGGGGAGAGCAAAACTAAAGGAATGGGTTCTAGTCTCATTAAATTCTTCATTTTAAAAACCCTCAAGCATCTCTAGATTTAACTTCGATTGGAATATTGTTTGCCTGGTGTTTCATTTTTATATATACGTTTTGTGTAAATCCTGTATGCTATACCAAAAAGACTGTCAAAAGTTCAAGGGGTGGTGGTGGCGGTGGGGTGTGGGGGGGTAGGGTGGGGGGAATGGGATGGGGAAGCACATGCAAACAAGAAAACCAAAACTGTTAATTAAGTTTTCTAGGTACTTAAAACCTGAATGTTTTCAAAGATATACCACTTTTGTGTATATCTGTTTATTTTTGGTATATATCAGAGAATTTAAAGTAAATTAACTAGGCAAAAACTTAGGGTGACTCCTCCGATCAGGGTCAGCATGTAAAGATAGAAGAATTTTCATGGAAATATCAAATAGTGTGAGCAAAATACAGCGAATTCATGACTCTTAATTGTTTGTTAAATGGAGATAGGTTCTGAGTCATGTTGTTACAGTATTCTTTTTCTTTTTTGTTGCTGTTTTACATGAGCTTTCAGAGTGCTTTGAACAGAAATGGATCCTTTGGATATGCCATGCTAGCAAAGATTATATATATTTTTTGATCAGACCTCTAATAATTATTAATGCTAACCAATAAAAAGAGCAATAATGGCTTGGGAGGACTGGGAGAAGTTGGGGGGAAAAACCGCCAAGTTAACAAACGCAGCAGAAGGTTTTCTTACCAAACTCTTTAGAGTGTCTTGCTAGCTGCATGCACCGCCAGCTGGCAGTTATGACTCAGAAGCCTAATAATGCGGCGCTCCACCCTAGAGAGGAATGTAAGCAGCCCTGGGTTTGGAGTGGGAACCAGCCCGGCCTCCAGCAGGAAGGATATTTGGAGCAACACAGATAGGCGTGGATAGTGTTAAAACTGTTTACAATTAACTTATTTTTTTGACTGCTAGTGTGCGTGCATCTTCCTATACAAGATCAGAGGTTTAATTTACTTACAGATGAGCATATTTTTAAAAAGTTAATGTTAGTTGCTACTTTTTCAAATGAATAGTGAGTTTGCACCTCTGACAGCTTGCTAAGAGCGGGGACTTGCATTCTTCTGCAGGCAGCTGGCTGTGTCTGGTCATCTGCATGATTTGATAATTTTGAGGATCTTGAGCGGAGCATCTCTTGCAATGGTGAATATAACCTTCAAATAGGCTCATAGGCAATGCTGAACAGAGGGCACAGACTTGCTAAATTCTTGATACTTGTAGCTATTGGATTCTTAATGATGCTAAAAATCTCAGTTATTCTCTATTTTTGTAAAGTTTTCCCCTTTAAAAGCTTGCAGATATGCCCCGCCCTTGGTACACATAATGCAGAGCCCTGTTCAACAGAGCAGATGAAAACTTGTCCAAATGATGATAAATGGTGTTAGCTGATTAAGTGTTTTAAGAGAGAATGACAGATAATTCCTTAGTAACACCTTCACCCCTTCTCCTTCCCCCAATCCCACTCCAAACTGGACTCAGACATGAGTTTTGCAGAGGGCAAGAGTGAGGTTTTCCTGCCCCCTTTTGTCCCGTCTGGATGTTTGTGAATTAAGGAAGATGCACAGAGTAAAGCTGATGTTCTCCAAGAAAGCAAGCTGTTCTTAATTACTCTGTTTAAGTATTGTTAGTTTTGCACAAGCATTTGAAATAAGCTCTGACTAAACCCTGAATAATCTTCATCTAGCAGCGTACTGTAAAAGGGTGGGCTTCCTGCCTTTGAGGCCCAGGATTAAAATGTTTAAACAAAACAATATGGAACATCAATTTTCAGTGAATTTAAAGTCCTGCTGGGATGAAGAGGTAAATCTGTGGCACAGATGTCAGTAATAAATGTCAGCCATAAGTTGCCGAATAATAGCTGCTTTATAATCTTACCGCTCTTGATGAGGTTAGGTTTGTCAGTGCTTATCTTGAAAATAAAGTAAAATAAGTAAAAGGCAAAGTCTTGAATTTAAGAATCTCACCTGTTTGAGAATTTTACAGTAAAATAGTAGTTACTGAGACATAACTAACACTCAGATCCTGCAAAACTACGTCTTAACCTGAATTACCCTCCGTTGCAAGAGGGAACATAGTTGTGTCTGTGCTGCTAATGAAAAGTATTTACAGCAATGACAGGTTGCTGGTTAAATTACTGATTTAATTAGAAGAGGAAAATGTATGATGCAGGACTTGCTTGATTAAGTTGACACACATTATTTTCTGGGGGCTTTTTTTAGTGCTATTTGAAGCTAATTCTGAAAACATGGTTGATGATGGAAAGTTGCTCCATCTGGGTTTTGATTCGAAAATAAAAGTCTTTAACTGTACACATGCTTGTCAGTTGCATACAGAACTTAGGGTAGGGGTAAGTCCTGCATGGGAAATAGGAAATTAAGGAAACTATGAGATGTTAAGTATGCATAATAAGAATATTTAGGGTACAGCTTACACAATCTTTACTTTAGATCTCTCTATATATTACAGTTCTGTAATATATGCTTTCGAAGCCTGTCTCAGAATTTAAGCCAGTCTCTAGTTAGGAGGAAGGGTGAGGAGGGGAGACTCCTGTGGACCCCGTTATTTTGAACCCTGCCTCCACTCATGATTTCTCGTTCTGGGCTGCCATGTCCACGGGTGGCTCTTGTTCATGGCAGGGTGCATGGGCAGCTGGCGCGCACCGTAGCTGGGTCTGCCACCATGACTTACCCGTGCTGGCACCGTGTTTGAGGAGCAGGTCTGCAAGACCGAGGAGAGAGAGAGAGAGAGAAAGAGAGAGAGGCTAGGCATTGAATGTTCAAAGTCTGCAACGGTTTTAGTGTTCACCTGTGCTACAGTAATAGCAATTCTTGATATTCAAGCATTTTAGCTGTTTGTTTGTTTTTTCTTTGTCGGCATCATTAACATTTCATTAGAAATGTAAATGCTTTTTAAAATTTTATTTTAGCATTTGTGTTGTACTTTTGGCTCAGTTGTTAAGTTACCTGTCTCGTTTCCCATTTTTTCATTTGCATTGTATGTTATTTATGTATCTCAATTTCCAGCATGCTTAATTTTGTATTGTTTAATAAATTTATTTTAAGCTGATTTTATTGTATTTTTTTCTCTCGATGGAGAACAGACTTGTTCAAAGACATTTTTGAGACTGAAGTGAGGTAGTGACGCTCTGTTCTAAACAAGATGAAAGTTCTGGAAAAGTAGGTGGAATAAGCAGACTTAGTTAAACAGCCATTGAAACCCTTTTCCTAAGATTTCTTAAACATTTTGTACTGTCGTCTCATTATTTATATTTTCTTTCTTGAAACTTTTATCTTGCAAAGTTGAAAGGAAAAATCAAAGTAGCAAAACTTTTCTCACCGTGGCTTTTCTAATAAAAATGTCATGGGGCAGTAGGTGGTTATCGTCACTGAGTACTTCTGTGGCTTTGAAGATACTAATTTGGTCACTTGGAAAATACGTGGTTACTGGTACCAGTGCCAGGGTGGTAACTGTTGATCCTGAGCAGTACGAAGCGAAAGATACAGCCTGTAATAAATCGCACGTAGCGAGGAAGGTGGTCCAAACCCCACATCCTTGTAGTAGCAGCTGTGGGGTCTGAACAACGGTTTGTCAGATCTGGTTCCTGGCAAAGCACTTGCCCTTTGTCACAGGCTTACTTTCTTCCAGTGAAAATTTATTTGAGATACTAAATAGTAGGTGTGTTTATAATGTGATGATTCAGAGGCAAGATCTTTTCACTGGAGCCATGTCCGTACTGGGGATGGCCATAATCACTAGCTTTTCTGTAGAGTGGTTTGCAAACTGCAGTTGTCTGTACTATGTTTTTAAAATTAGCTGTATGTCTATGGTACGTATATCAAAAGAGCTCACTCTCTTAAAGTCGTAGAGACAAGGAAAGGCAGAAGAGAGCCAGCTACAGAGACACCCGTGAGTGATTTACTGTAGAATCATTTTGTCTCTTCCATTTTGGTTTTCATTGTGCGTTGGTGTCAAGAGGGCAGTGGTGTCAGGGGGCAGGTGGGAGGGGGGACAGAGAATGTTGTTTTTCCACTGGTCCTCCCTAGGGCTTGATGCATACATCTCATTGAGGCATGCTAGTTAGCTGCAAGCAAAGTAGCTCGTGATGAGCTTCATAATTTATATAGAACGTTTTGGTATCCTAAACACTGCTTGTAATGTTGTACTATTTTGGTTTTTAATTTTCTATAAATATTTCTGTAGTTTTCTGGTCATGATTCAGAAGAAGCAGTTATTCTAGTGAAATACGACTAGACTTTTTTTTCAGCAGAGTTCTCACTGGGATGACTACACCTAATCGTTTATCTTTGGTGCAGAGTCTTTGAGGAATTTGGATGGCACTAATGTCTCTAGTAGTTGCAGTAGTTGCAAGAGGCTTTAAATCAGTTAGAAATCTAACTGAAGCTTAACTCTTATTTTTTATTGTGCTAGGATCTTGTCTGTTCTATGCTTCTTGTCCTGTCTAGAAAGTGAATGACTAAGTAGCATGCGTAGTGATGGTGCTTTTAAAGGATGGGTCACACATGCTCCCATTTTCCTTCAGGAATCTATGTCCTGGTATGTTGAATGGCTTGTTGCAGTCTAAATTATTAAGGTATCTACTTTGCATCAAGCGTGGTTTCTGACTTAGCATTTGTTCCTTCCAAAGAATATTGCTTCCTTTTGGTTTTCACACAAGTGCAGGTTAATTTTACTGTCAGCACCTTAACAGTGTTTTATGCAGATTTCTGAGATCCCCTGAACACTTAGCGTTTAAAACTTTTTTTGCAAGACTCGAGAGCGGCACAGCTCAGTACTTGGTTGGGTTACTTCTGAAAACGGGTGTGCATTCCTTCTGTTCCTTGCAGGCCTCGTGTAATGGCTACATCTGAACCTACAGTTTAGCTAAAGCAGGCCCTGCAAGGAAGCTCAGGCTGGCAGAAGTGTGGTGGCAGCAAGGATTTTTTTGTGGTTTTTGTTTTCTGGGTGGTTTTTGGTGGGGTTGGGGTTTTTTTTTGAGCTTTAAGTAGTTTAAACAAAATTTAACGTAGGCAATAACTCACTCCCTTACCATAGGTCACATATCCGTGGCAGGTTCAACTGGACCATGCTGTTTTTTTAAAAAGGGAGAGACTGGTGTGTTTGCACATTGGGAGAATAATACTTTGGCACCTCAGCACTAAAGCTGATGGGGTCACAAGGTTGAAGGAAGGACGAGGGGAAAAGGAAAGAGCTTCAGAACACTTTTCTATGCCCAGAAATGTGCCACCCAGGCATACTTCCATGTATTTCATTTACCCAGCAGGCATGTGGGGGAGCATATCTCTTCTAAGGTAATGCTTCCTGGCTTAGCTGCTGCTCTGCTTGATTTTGACCTAGCTGGCACAGAGCTGGCGCCTTCTGCAGTGTTGTCTGTGTGCTTTCTGGTACCAGTTACACTTGCAGAAGGCAAAAGCTGGCTTCTGTGTATCTTCTTTCCAGATTCCCTCTGACACCTTTATCTTATCAGTTACAGCAGATAATCTCTGGTGGAGTAGCACCATTATTTTGTGAATTCGGGGCAGTTGGTTGTGCTTCTCCTGTTAGATACCAGTAAGCATTAATTTAATTATTATTTGGTCACACCTGGAATGAAGTTTGACTTCCCCTCCTATACTTGCACTTCTGTCAACCTGTTTGGCATTATGATTTTTCAGTGCAATTGCCTGAATTTGTTTCTTATTTTTACATTGTTGAATATTCTGAAAATTTGAAGTAATTGTTTTGATAATACCCTCATCAGATACCTGTTAGTTTCTCTGGGAGGTTCTCTGATAGCTCAGCGCTATTATTAAGTAGGCTTTCACTTGAGTTGCCAAACAAGTTACCTTCGTGCTGTACCTTTTCTTAAATGGGGTCAGTTTTACCTAGCTGGGTGCAATCACAATAACTTGCCTGTATGAAGTGCAGGAGATTCCAGTGACTGTAAGCAACCTAACAATGAAACCAGCAGGTCGTAGAGCTTGGGAGGGATCTCTGGAGATCACACAGTCCAACCTCCTGCTCGAAGCAGGGTCTAACATCAGTTTGGTCGTACTGCTCAGAGACTTTGCTGGTCAGATGTTGAAAGCCTCCAAGGTCATGGCATCTGTACTCTCACTGGGTAACCTGGCCTGGTGCTTTGCCATGTCCATTGCAAACATTTATTTCCTAACCTCCAGTGGAAATTTGCCCTCACTGCAGCCTGTGATGGTGACTCCTGTTTGTTCAACTATACATGATGAGCTTACCACCATGTCAAACTCGGTTGGCCTTCATAAGTGGTGTAGCTAAAAATGGCTTTAGATCAGCAATAACTAACATTTTCTGAGTGGATCCTAATTAAGTTCTTTAATTATACAATTGAAATTAAGGTGACTTAAGTATATTTAAAACTTGGTAGTCCCTTTATTTTCTGTTAAAGGGTAATGGGCTAAAAGCAAACGTGGTAGTATGTTACTTGCTGAGGGACAGCATGTTACTATTAGGGCCCCTTGTGATCAGAGCACTTGTTATCAAAACAATGAGCTGCCAACACAAGTGGAGTGATAGGAAGAGATAATGTTGCTTGTTTCCTGTTGATGTCATTCACTAGCCCAGCTTTTTCCTCGAGGCAGGCAACTTTATTGTTTGCTCAGGAATTGCTCATTCAATATCAGTTCTTTTTTGACCTGGATTTGGTTTTATGTGCAGCTTTGGCTTTCTGCGTGGCAAGTGCACTTCACGCCTCTTTGAAAGGACTTGTCTTTTAAACTTCTCCAACCCCTAATGGTTTTAAGGCAGCTAATTAAAATGCAATCTCGGTCTGAGAAGTAGTTCTGATCAGATGTGTGTATTTGTATTTTACAAAAACCCCCAAACGCCCGTGCTGCTGCAGAACAGGATTGAGAACTGCGATCAAGGAGTCAGAAGCAGTCACAGGAGGAGAGGCTAATAAGCTGAGTATGTTTTGCCCCATTTGTCATGGGGTGTTGAGGAATAATATGACCATTCCTAGGGTTTGGAGCTAAAACCATGGAGGAAGATCTGTTTGAGCTAATATTTCTGATGCAGGAAAAGCTGCAT
Source organism: Hypotaenidia okinawae (assembly GCA_027925045.1). Classification (NCBI taxonomy): domain Eukaryota; kingdom Metazoa; phylum Chordata; class Aves; order Gruiformes; family Rallidae; genus Hypotaenidia; species Hypotaenidia okinawae. The sequence goes on from BSDF01000007.1 coordinate 9,500,971, forward strand.
ATAGTCTAAAATACAGTCTAGAATATAGTCTAAAACTTAGAAGAAGGTTTCTAGAAACTTGTTCCTAATAGTTGAAAAACAATTCTCCCAACAGAGTAGAGTGCAAATTTGTGGTAGGATTCTGGTATTCTGCTTTTGGCCTGTACAGTGTAGTCAGTCCACTGCTTGCACAGTTTCAGTAAATAACTTTCTGAGAACTTCCTCCTTTATTTTGGGAATAATTCACGCTTTGAATCTTGCAGCCAAGAATAAACTGTTGACCGTACATTGTGAACTACCTAGACCGCAGAAAGCAGGAGCTTTCAGTTGTGTGGATACCCGTGGCAGTCAACAGGTCCTTGAAAAGGCAGACGTTCTTTTGTCCTGCCTGTTTAATACAGCTCAGGTCACTAAAGCACCCATCAGCGTTCTGCTTTATCTCTGTGGCTTGCAGTTACTAATCTTGCAGTTAGTAATGTCTACATCCACTACTTCAAAGACTCGGGTTTTTTTTCCTGCATCCAGAGTCAACTGGTCAGTGTTTGTTCCCCTTGTTAAGACTTCTCTGTGGATTAGTTTGCTTTTTGTTGTTAGAATGGTTGTAGGGTTTATTCTAGGAAAGGACAGACCAGGAATACAAAAGTCTGTCTCATGAGATGTTGCCAATGATGATTCCTGCAACAGATTTCTGCAAAAATTCCTGCTTTACCGTTGTGACATTTCCAGTCCCTGTTCACTGGCAAAACATCATCGCATTGGTGCGAAGAGATGCTGAAAAAGTTTAATGGCAGCAGAGGGAGTTAAAGCCTTTAAGAATGTTGTTCGTTTTTGCTCTGAGCTTTGACTTGGATGTGGCAGCAAGGTTTAAGTCTTTCCATTCAGAATACTGATGGCAAATGTGTACCACCTAAAGCTGGAAATTTTCCTCATCTTCACTGTCAGACTTGAAGGGTAAAAGTCTTTATGCCTTGACGGTTTCACTTGATCTAGTAAACTTTCCATTGGAATAATTTGTCTACCTGCTATTCCTTTTTGTTCCACTCATGGCAAACACCACAGCAGAAATACCTTTTATCATCAGGACAGGGAGCTGGGCCAGTTTTTCTCATTAATCCCTCTTGTTAAGTTGAATTTCTCTGGAATTCCCTGATTCATTATAGTTACTCTAATTTGGTTTTCCTTACTAAGACTTCACAAATTTCTGCTTGCTGTCAGGATTTATGAGTTTGAGAGGGTTTTTTTAAAAGGACCCCATCAGTAGGTGGAGTCAACTGACTTTAGGTCTTAGGTTGAATGGAAGAAGTTTAGGGCTTGGTGGTTTTTTACTTCACATCTTTAGGGTTTTGTCAGTGATATGCTTAATTCTGTTGAATCCAAAAGCAAAAACTGTGTTAATTCACTGTTAATGAGCAGGTGGAACCAAGCATGATCGTGCTCATTCTAGCCTAGTCAAGGCAGTTTGGTACTCGGGTTTCTCTCCTCTTCCCAGTCATCTTAGCTTCTGAAATCAGCATCATCACCCCTAAAACAAAGGTGATGGGTATGAAGCAAAGCGTAAGACATCTGTAAGTAACTGTTAGTAAGTAGACTTGAGATCAGCTACTCTCTCCCAGGCTCATTGGCTTGTCTCCAAGCACTCATGTGCACAGTGAGAGAAGCTCTCTAGTCACTACATCATCATCATGTAAGCTCAGGTAATGCTTCAGCATTACTTACTAAAGGTTTCCTGTGTTGAAAATGTTGGAATCATCTGTGAGTTGTTCAGAATATCTATGGCAGAACAATATTGGCTGTGTCCATCCTGGTACCTCTGCTTAATGTTGGGTACCACAGTTATGTATGAGGCAATCTTGAGACCTTTTTGTCTTCCAAGTAGACAAAGCAGCCCCTGCCCCAGTGGTGGTACAGGAAAGGAGAAGGCTCCTCATCCGTGCACCTCGGACATTCTTATGATACTACATACTCTTTTCTAGATAAAAATAACTTGACTGCCCTGGTTTGGGGTGAGAGGCTTGTGTCCAGGGATTCAGCTAAACAGTGGTTCGTGTGACCCAGTCTCCACCTCTGGAGCTCAAGTTCTGGGGTCAGTAGCGGTGGAGGATTGACTCTTCTGTCTCTGTTGGGGGAGGCAGTGGTGGGAGTGGAGAAACGTGGCTGACCCAAAGCAGCCTTGGCTCACTCTGCAGGTTTTGCGCATCTCAGAGTGGAATAGGCATGGCCTTTCTGAAAGGATCTCAGTTACTGAAGGTAAGTAGGTGTTTCACTTAATCTAGTAAACATTTTTTTTAACCATTTTAATGAAATAGTCTTATCTGTAATTTAAATAGAATCAGTTTACTAATACTTCAGGATTAATCAATAGCCAAACCTGCAAATATTAAATCACTGCAAATTTACAGTGTGTGTTTGTCATGAACTCAAGTCTCTGCTTTTATAGCTTGCCATAGAATCACAGAATGGTCTGGGTTGGAATGGATCCAAGGATTATAGAGTTCCACCCCTCTGCCATGGGCAGGGCCACTAACCTACGGGCATGATCTAGATATGGTTGCCCAGAGCCCCATCCAACCTGGCCTTCTTGAAGGACAGTTCAGTCAGAGCCCTTGTTACAGACTGTCAGGCACCTGAGCAAAACCAAACATAGTATGGAATGAGCAGTTTCTTATGTATTCACAAATAGATTGGAAATATACAGTATTTCAAGTTTCATTTACAAGATGCTGAATGTCGTTTATCGTCTAAAAATTAGAGAAATGAAATTCAGTAACCTCTGAGCATGCAGTGGCTGAGCTCAGTTGCAGAACTGAGCTTAGTCCTATCTGCAACTCTTGCTTTGACTCCATGTGCATTAAAGGATGTTTTGTTAAACCCCTTGAAGAGTGTGCATGCCCTGCCTGCTAGGGTTTCAGGTGAATTAGCTTTTTCACAGGTAGAGAGATGTTGTTTTGAGGAAGAACAGTGAGACGGACTCTTTCTAGAACTGTGTGCTCGGTTGATGAGCATCTTATGAGCAAGAGGTGAATTCTGGTTCAGTCTGTCCTCTGTTGCTGCAAATGTGATCAGAATAGATGACCTGCTTCCTGTGTCCCTGTTAGGCTTTTCAAAGCAGAACAGATGGACAAACAGTTCCGGTATTTTGCTGACTTGTAGCAAGTACTGGTTTTAGATGCATTTAAGTACCTATATTGCCTTCAAGTATTCTGATGAAACAGAAGGCCTTTGGGCAGAGATGGGCAAAGCAAATCAGTATGCTGTAAAATGTAATGCTGATGCTCTAATTTGCAATTACAGGTGGGCGTAACTTGAGTGTTTTGAGATTTTTGCCCAGTCTCCAAAAGGTTTGCATCTGAAGGAAGTGTAGAAAAACGACAGAAATCCCTTTGGAACTAGCAGTTGAGGGGATAGAGAGACCATCTCTGCTCAGCCTTCACCTCCCTTCTGCAACTCAGCCTATGCGGTGCCCAGTGAAGGAAATGGACGGCTGTTCTGAGGATGATGGAGGGTGTTTCTGATCACTTCTTATCCCGGCATCAAGAGAAAACTTCAGTGAACGTGTTTGGTTTAATTAAATGTTTCTTGCATCCAGCTCTGTGCTTCTCTGGCAGGCACTAGGGCTGAGCTGCCAGGCCAAGCCTGTTTGGATGCTTGTGCTTCTGGGTTTGCGCTGAGCCTAGTCACAGCTCTGCTCTGCCCTCAGACTTGGAAAGGGTCACTCGTAGGACCATAAAGTTTCTCTTGTCAAATATGCACCACCTAATTTTAAAAAAAATACATGAGGTCAGAAGAAGAGATGCTGAGCTTTATCCTAAAAGATGAGATTTGGATTTGAAATAATTTTGAAAGGCGAATTGCCAAAAGAGAATATTAAAAGTGTGTCAGGATTTTGCCCGGCTTGGTATACACTAAAAAAAATATACAAATCTGAGGACCGCATAATTCTTCTTCCTGCTGAGCTGGTCTGTTAGCAAACAGTCACCCCTGTCTTACCCAACCTTCTGTCCATCCCTCTGTGCCCAAAGGGCAGCCTGATGCAGAGGCTGTCTGGGGAGCTGCCAGGTTGTAGCAATGCTGCTTGCAGAGCTGCTGTGCCTGTCCCGTAGCCCAACTCCTCTCAGTGGCTGCTGACTGCTGCCGTCCTCACCTGCACTTTGAGCTAAAACCTCTTTAACGTGCAAAACTGTCCAGCACGTCTGTATCATTTTTAGTGAAGTAGGAACTCATGAGTAAGCTGTAATACCACCTAACATAATGTGTTGCTTGCGTTTCAGTGTAATCAGCTCAACTGTGTGGATGCAGTAAGGGTGTGTATATAGGTTATGGATCTTTGTGGTCGTTCCTGCCATTAACTGATCGGAGTGATTCCAGGCTGGCGGTACTGTGTTGCCATCCGGTATGGCCAAAGGGGAGACTGAGAAGCTCCTCAGTGAGCCTGGGTCAGTGACTGGCCTGAGGCTTTTGCAGGCATGGCAGCGGGGTCAGTTGAAAGCCACTTTGATGTGTCTATGTGAAAATGCAGGTGCTGGTGTGGCTGCGGCCTGGACGCCCCTCACAGGAGAGGCGGCTCTCCGTCTGTACACAAGTCCTGTTGTAACATGGCTGCTGAAAACTGGAAGGCAGGTCCTGAGGAGTGAGTAGGTGTGCTGTCAGTCTTCGTTTTCGAGCAGGAGCGCAGACTGTGTGAGTAAGCAGTGTGCAAGTGGCGTTCCCAGTTAGTTCCACCAGGCAGGCTCCAGAAATAAACCCCAGGGGTAGCAGCTTTTAAAGTTCCTGATGCAGCTTTGACTCCAAAAATAAATGCCGTGCCCGCTGCAGCTCGTAAAACCAAAGAGGCTGGGTGGGTGTTGTCCTGCCAAGGGGAGCTTGCACCATCTAGAGGAAATGGTGGTTGGTGCCTTAGAGAGGGGCTGGAGCAAAAACTGATAGAATATTGTTTCCTGTGTTAGTTTCAAAACACAGAAGAGCAAATGTTTGTGGATTCTAGAGCTGGTTTTGCTTATTCTTCAAATGATATGAGGAAACAAGGACCATTAGTGCAGGAAACAGGCAGAGGAGGTGAGGGGAAAGGTCCTGAGGAAGAACAGTCAGCCTCATCTGTATTTTCAGGTATCTCTCTATGCCATGATGTGCATATACGTAACCATTAATTTCTTCACATATCCTGCCGTTATAGACGGTGTAATGGGAACAATTCTCAAGGAATACCAACTTTCTAAACTTGTGGTGAGCCCAGTGCTGGTTTGAAGCTAGGGTGAGAGGCCCTGTGGGATGCAGTCCCCTTACTATTGCTAGGGTGTTTTGAGGAACTGTGTTTTCTTATGTGTTAGTGTTCAGTAGAATAATCTAATTTTGTGGGTTAATCCATAGGTTGCTTAGTGCTTTAATGGGTTGATCATCCCTAGAAATTATGGGGGGGAGGGTGAGACAGATCCTTGTCAGGCAAGCTCTGAGACAGCTTCAGAGCCAGCCTTTGTTCTGGACACACACCTAAACTGGTCTGAACTGGAGCAAATGAAGCACAGCGCTTAATTATGGTGGTGTATCTGGGCAGTCTGCTTGCGCTGCGGTGGGGCACGTGGGCACACACAGACCTTTGCATCTCAGCTGGGAAGCGCAACTCATGGTAGCGGTGCTGGGAGCTCTCTGCCTGGGTGCTCTTAGCCAGGTTCTTCTCCAGCACTGGTACTCATGGCATCTCCACACCAGTTCTGGTCCTTCATACGCACTGGACGTTGGGGATCTGTCTGTGCTGGACTGATAACTCTTGGTGTTACTGCAGTGGGAAGGCAGAGTAATACTGCATCACTCCGCACAAACCGTGTTGTTTTGGCTGGGTGTTTGCTTACAGTCTTAGTTTTTACTTTTAAAAGTAAATGTTTTACTTACCCTTAGCTCCTAACTTTCACTTTATTTCAGGGGAGACAAAGTAGAAGCTCAGTTGCAAAGATGCCAACTTCACATTGAGGCTTCTTTCCTTGCAGAATGCAGCTTACCTTTGTGTTGAGGAATGGTGTTTTAAAGGAAAGCTGTGACTGTTCAGCAGTGATTTATTTAGTTTTTCCTTCAGTAGCCTTACTAAGCAGGTTCCAGTTTAGTGCAAATGCAAAAACGGTCTGTTTTTTAAAATAAGTGATCCTGTCTAGTGTCTGAACAAGCAGACACCTCTGTTCCTCTCTTGAGATTCACCCCTAGTTTATTTTTGCCCTGTCAGGGACTCCTTGCATTCCAAGTTTAATTTCAAAGTGGAAGCTCCAAACTTTGACTTGAGCAGGTTTGGGTTTTGTTTTGCTCTGTGATTGTGAAACCTTAGATGCAGGGAGAAAGGCACCTCTAGGCCATGTTTGAGCACAGTTGAATTACAAGGTCACAGTGTAAAAGCTGGATAGCTGAATCGTTCAGTTCATTCTCTGTTTTTCTTGTTTTTACAGGCTGACACCACTGTTTCAGAATTTGTGTTGGTGCCTTAGATTTAAGGAATCTTCTTCCACTGATGCAATAGATGTCTGAAACCCTGCATTTTTCAGGAGAGCAGGAGGAGCGATTGCTTTTGCTATGCACTCAGACAGCCCTGCGCAGGGGCTCAGCTTTAGAAGCAGCAGAACAGTTCTTACTGTGAAGTCAAATTTCAGTTGATTTGGGGGCTCTTGTTACCTAGCGCAGCCCCCCTGGGCTGACGTAGACCCTTTGCTTCTGCCTCACTTGTCACTACTTGGCTGTTTGTGAAGGGCAGAGGAACAGGAGGACAGCTTTGGTAGCTGGTCTCTTCCCAGTATGAAACATTAATCCTGGTTCACTAGACAAGCGCTCACCTTAGACAGCTTAAAAGTCTATTTTTTGCCTTTCAGAGTTAATCCAGCGCTGAGCCGGCTTAGTGGTGCCGCGTGGGGCTAACAATGGGTGCGGAAGCTCAGCACGTAGGGCAGCAGCTACAGCAACCTTTGGGCACGGGGTGGGGGAGAGATGTGTGGGACCTGTGGGCGAGCCGGGCCTCTTCTGGTGTCAGCCAAGCAGGGCTGTCCTGCAGCAGGCTGAGGAGACACTGCCTAAGACAAGGTACAGAGCGCTTCATGCTCTTGCCTTCTCCTGGCTGTGGTGATGTGTTGCCAGGATCCATGGTTTGAAATAACACCTGTCTGAGTTTGGTAGGTGGGTATTATTGTGCCCTGTGGCTGGGCTGCTGTGTGCCAGGAGACTCGCTGAGCTGGGACCTGTTTTGAGATCCACCCAGCATGTCAGGCCTCGGTCACTGTGAGTGGGTGCTGCTTGTCATTAGGGCCGTTCTGGGCTGTGAGAGCTCTGCAGGAACTGCAGTGTGTATGCTGGGTTGTCGCCGTGGCTCTGTGCTGTGCAAGGGAAGGTTTAAAGCTTCATTCCTCAAGCCAGGAGGGCAGGGTTCCCAACAGGAAACATGATGTCCCATTTTAAGTGCAAAAAATGAGATGTGAGGGAAGAGTGTGATGGCTGTTTTTCCTCAGCTCATTGTGTTTGAAAGTCTCCAGTTAGCACAGTGGGGCTGTGAAGTTCAGATGTGGCAAAGTGCTTGAGAAACCATACGCATTCAACCAGCTTTTTTCCTCAGTATTTCAAACAAAATTTTGAAGGATAACTCATGTCCTTGTCCCTAAATATCTTGTGAAGAGCATTGGAAGGACTGGGGGGATTGGTTTCTTTATCCTTGTCTGTGTTTCTTTTAGCAGCACCATTGGGAACCATTGGCCTCGACTGTTCCTCAGCTACCTGGAGAAACAATAACAGTGGGAAGTAATGTTGTTTTAGACTGCAAATTCTGTAATGTTTTCAGAGAAATTGGGAGGGGGAAGTGCTCTCGGGAAGCAGGACACAGTAGGAAATTAAAATCCAGCTTTGGTGACCTTTTTAACTAAGAGCTTCTCATGGAATTAATCCAGCTCCAAGCAAAATTAATTTTTTCTGAAGGATTTGTTTTCTTTGCACAGCTGTTTGTTTTTTCTTTCCCTGCTGTGCTGGCATGATTGCAGTGGCAGCAGTGCAGGACAGATAGTCCTGTAGCACCAGGGATGTGTGGGGCAGGTATGGAGCACAGGGCTGGTGGAGGTGGTGCTCAGCTTGGGTTCCTGCCTGAGGTTTGGTTTTGGGCAGGAGGTGCCAGGTCCCTATGCTTGCCATGAGAGCATAGCAATTCACTTCCATCCCTGGGTCTTGGTTTCCCATCTTGGTGCTGGTAGCGATAGCAGCTTGCTGTCTGTGAAGGGTTTGGAGAGATGCTGCTGGCACCAGAGCTCTGCAGTGAGATGTGTGCTGCTGTTCTACAGGAACAAAGCCCTCTAAACCAGTTGGTGGTGAGACGCGTGATTCTCGTCTCTGTCGGGTACAGGGATGTGCCATCAACCATCACGAGACTAAAGTCTTTTTGAGAAGTCAGCTAGGAAGGGCCATTGTGTTACAAACGATCCCTGAGGCTGTCCCCATGTACCAGCCCAGCCTTTTGTCTTAGTTCACGGTGTTGGAATTCTGCTTGGGATAAGTGACTGTGGCACGTCAACACCGAAGCTGAGCTTAGGTTTCCATTAGGCCTTTCGGGCTGCCACACCAAGAAACTGAAAACTAACCAAATCCTGCCACGTTGTTCCCAAGTGCTGTAGCAGCATGTGTCGCAGGCCGGGGGGTGGCAGGGCCTTGTGTTGGGCACGCGCTCCCCAACGTGCTGAGGCAGCATCAGTGTTTGCTGGTGTCACATCTGAGTCCAGCTGCTTGAAAGGAGACCTCTCCAAAACTTCTCCCGCAGCCAGGCTTAGGAGATGCTGGCTGTAGCTGCAGTATGTTGGGCTGAGCATTGGGCTGAGGGTGGCTTTAGCACTGAGCTTCGCTTTGTTGCTTGCAGCGCTTTGCTTTTTCTTTCCTTTCACTATTTTTTGTCAGCTCATGCTTTGGGGTCAGAGAGGTTTATTTTTTGGGTTTTTTGCCTTTTGGCCTCCCGTGTTTGTCCAATACATCCGCTGCAGCAGAGTGCCTTCCTGCCACTCTGGCCCTGAGAGCTTCCTTCCCTTAACTTCACCTCAGCATGATTCTTTGACAGTGGGCTTGACTTTTCGTTCCTGTGGCGCTCTTGCTCATGGGCTGGCAGGACAGTTGGCTAGATGGCACCTTTGGAGGTCGTGGTTGTTGGGCCACCTCGGATGTGAAGCAGGACTCTTGCCAGCGTGAGACCAAGTCCATCAGAGCTTCATCCTGCTGCGCCTGAGACCTCTTAACACCCACTGACCTGAAGTGAAAATACAAGGCATGTGGCCTGGGGCTTCTGACCTTTAGTGTTGGGGGACACCGGTGTTCCTGAAGACCCTTCCCTTCCTGGCCTCACTGCCTGGCTAACAAGGATTACGCCCCGTGCTTGGGACAGGGCGTTTACAGAGAGGGTCCCGTTTCAACTGAATGTGCAGTGCTCTGTGTTTCTGGCAGGGTGAGAAGAGCTGTTCAGTTCCTCTGGCGTGGCGCCTGCGGGCATTATCTCCTGTCTGACAAACAGCAAGTGGTTTTGGGTCTGATATGGCTGTGTGGCCACGTTTGCTTCAGCTCATTGATAGAGGAACACCGTCCCTTCGCCTCTTAGTAAATTCTCATGGTGGAGTGCTGTGGAGCAGGAAAAAGACATGGCTGCCAGGCTGATGGTCAGCTTCCTCACCTGTTTCCAAAAGGAGGGCGAGAACTGTGTGTTCTTCACCACAGGTAACAGACACACCAGTGCCCAGTGTGGCGTGTGGAAGGCAATGAGTCACTTGGGGAGGAACTCACTGATGGAGTTTTTCAACACCTAAATTTGTCGCTGTGGCCCACAGCCACGTCTGCTGCTCCTGCTGATTCTTGCATCGTGCTGCTTGCGTCCAGCTTAGCAGGCCCTGAGCTGCGGTGGAGCTTTTGTACTTGCTTTTTCCAAGTCTTGCCTGTGTTCCCATCCCCTGGCAGCTTGAGTGAGGTTTTTTGTGGATACAGAGCTGCTGGCAGCGAGTTGTCTGGATAGGGTAACTCTTTTCTCAGTGTAAATGCTGACCTCTTCTTACCTGAGGGGTTAGCAGACGTGCTTTTAGATTGACGGTCTCTTGAGCTCCAAGGGATGTTCCTGAAGGTGCTCATGGAAAGTGCCTATTCTTGCTTTGAATCCAAAGCATAGTTTGGTTTTTCAGGTCTTAAAACCTTCTGCTTGACCTCACTTTGTTGTTTATGTCTATCTTTTGAGGAATTTAATTTCATACCTTATAAAACTTGCTAATTGTTTGGCCTGGCCTGTGCTGGTGATAGTGTAGGGTGCGCTTATGGACTCAAGCTGCATTTTGTTGCTAGCAAATCCAACCTTCACTCTTCCATAAAATCATTAGTCTCACTCAAAAAGGGGGCAGGGGTGGCCTGGTGGGGGGTAGGAGGTGTTTCAGGCCTGATGGCTGCACTATCCCTGTGTTGGTTTCAGCTGGAGTTCATTCCCAGCCATTTTTGGGTATTTATTCTGCTGATAATTGTCCTGCGGGATGACAGAGGGATTCCTGGCCCCCGTGGCACTTGGAAAGGTGGTTTTTTTCTTGGCAGGAAGGAATACATGTAATTTGTATTTTATTATTTTAGTACACATTTTGTGCTTCCCAGAAACGTAAAGAAGCCCAGCCAAAAGGGTCAGTTCCCTCTGAAATGGCTTTTCTTAAAGACAGGATGTCCTTTGCACATCCTAGCCCCTGGGAAGGAGAGCGTCCGGCAGCCAGCTGGGTGCCACCAGCCCCCTTGGAGGTGTAAAACATAACAAATGATTGCACTGCTGAGGCTTACCAAAGGCACAGATGTCAGCTCACTGTGAAAACGCACCGGGGTCTCTGCAGCCATCTGTGGGAGACATGCTTGTGGGTGGTGACGTTGTTTGCTTCTCCTCCTCCTTCTTGCGTGGGAGGTCAGCGCAGCACCAGTCTTCTGCTTTATCTCCGGTACTTGGCTGGTAGCAGTGCCAGCACTTTGTAGACTCACTTAAAAAGTGTGCTGGCGTTCAGGAAGTTAGCTGGAGAATGCTGGCAGGTGGCACTTGGAAGCGGCCGTGCCAGGTTATGAAAGAAGCTGAGCTGGGATGCTTACATCCATCCATCGTGTCGGTGTTCTGGCTCTTGTTCAAATTTTCAGGGTTGTTATAGCCAGGATGTGTTAAAAATGTGCATGGGATCAAGTTCATGATATGGCTTCTTCTTAATACAGCTGTGTTATTTGATCTAAAAAGCTCCTGGTTTTGTCTTCTGCCCTGAAACCTTGCTTTTCTTGTAGCAGTTTATTACGTGTTAGAATTGCCTAAAATAGCTTATTTGAAGAAAGCTTCTGTATTAGATGAATGGGAGGAAAAACTGGGGTAGGAACCAAACCAGTACTGCTGCTTCTCTTCTACTGACATTGATTGCTCTCAGGATTTGGTGTCTCCTCTGTAAGAACAAAACCAGACCAAAAAAAAACCCCAAACAGAACCCAAACCACCCCAAAGATCATCTTTTCCAGAATGAGTCGTTCCGACGAGGTGTTTGTGCGAAGCGGTGCTGACTTTGTAGTTCCATACTCAGCGTCAGCGAGAGATCCGGCTTGTTCCGTACAGCACGTGCACCGCAGCAGAACAGAAATACTGCCTTTTACAGTTCTCTTCCTGTCCTTGTGACTTCAGCCTTGGAAAGACGGGCATGGGAATACCATCAGCAAAGGAAGCTGGAACAAAGTCTTCCGGGCGTCGTACACTGTGGCTGGGGAGGGGGTTACAGTGAGCAGGTCGGTGGCCTCTGGACCGACTGGCCACACTGGGCTTCTCTGGGTTTTCCCTTTAGCTTCTTTCCTTAAAAAGAAAACAAATAAACTGGCCTTCATCTCTCTCTGTAGGTGAAGTCTGTGATAAATCTGCTGTTCGCTGCCTACACGGGGGATGTGTCTGCGCTCCGGAGGTAAAAATTGGTGCGGAGTTGGGAATAGGAAAGCTGTTGCTTGCTTACAGACATGGGCTCTGCCCGTGCTGGGGACATCTGAGCCTTGAACCAGTTCACCCAGAAAACAAACCCCACAGACCTTGCCGTCCTGAAATCCCACTGTTTTCCCTGTCTTTGGATCCCTTGTAGTACAGCAGGCAGCCCAGGCTGTGCTCTAGCCTGCTTTGTAGTTCAGTCCTGAACCTGCCACCAAAAAGCCCATCTGGAAGACAGGCACTGCGGTCAGAGAGGTTAGGAAATCTAGCTTCACTTTCCAGGTCTGGAGTGGCACCTGGCAATGTTTGGAGCACTTCGAGCAAGAGATGAGATAAATGTATCTATGTGAAAAGAGTCAGTGCCTGGAAGAATATATGTAGGTCAGCTCTGCTGTGCTGGGCCAGTGTAGCAGGCTGGGAGATCTCTCCCAGTGCCATAAGGCTGTTTGGGGCTTTTCAATGCTGAGTCCTTCCTTCCTTCCTGGGTTTCCTCAGCTGGCATGCATTTACTTTGCCTTATATGCCTTAGCTGTCCCTCTTGTATTAAAGTCTTGCAGACTGTTACAAGCCCTGCAAGGACATCCCCATTTCATTTTTTCCTTTGTGTGCACTGGGGGTCTGTGAACGAAAGTTAAGCCCGTACCTAATTCCTTGAGCCGAAGCAGCCAGAGCGCTTCCATTACAAACGTGCCCTTGAGCTGCCGCTTCTGGCCTCTTGAGCAGCTGGCTCAGCATTATAGCACAGGGATGCTGTTCCTGTGAGCTCTGTAGCTTGATTTAATGATGTAAGTGTTCTCTGTAACCAGGGCTGGGGTTTGGGGCTTTTCTAGGTTTGCTCTCTCAGGAATGGATATGGAACAAAGAGACTACGACTCGCGAACAGCCCTGCATGTGGCAGCTGCAGAAGGTAATGGCTCCTTCGTGTCGCTTGCTGTCTGTTGCTGCACAGTGGCCAGGGTTTCTTTGCAGCATCTTTGCTCTCTTTGTATGTGTGCCTGCTCTTTTAATGCTTTGTGTGTGCATATATATATATGTAGATGTAAAAAAACAGGTGTACACTCACAACACTGCTTTTCCTGCAGGACACGTGGACGTTGTTAAATTTCTACTGGAAGCGTGCAAAGTGAATCCTTTCCCCAAAGACAGGTGAGTGGTTTTACTGCCAGTGCAGAGGAGAGGCAGATGCTCGGTGAGCCCCTCTAGCCCCCTGTGAGGAGAGGCTAGCTATCAAACCAGAGCAGAGCATGTTGAGTGGCCAGGAATAAGAAATCAAACCCATTGTTTAGAAGCTTAGGCTCAGCTTACGAAGTATTTTCCCAGTTGCTGAACTTAGTTTGTGCACGGAATTATTCCCACAGTTTGTAGAGTGCTAAATTTTCAGTGCTTTCGGCTCTGTATTTGCATGCTGATCTTAGAAGTGCTATGCTCCTCCTTTTAGGTGGAACAACACTCCCATGGATGAAGCTTTACATTTTGGACACCATGATGTATTTAAAATTCTTCAAGAGTATCAGGTCCAGTACACGCCATCGGAGGATTCCAACAATGGAAAGGAGAACCGAACGGTGCATAAAAACCTGGATGGCTTACTATAATCATCTTCAGCTAGATCCTAAGAAACAAATCACTTACCTATTTAATTGTGGTATACATAAGTAATGAAGAGCGTGTGTGTTTCTATCTGATAGTGGTATATATTTTACAGAAGTCTCTGTTACTTCAGTGTTATGTTACAGGAGTTTCTATACGCACAGGACAAATCCAATCTCTCTCAAAAGAAACAAAACCAACTAAGAATCTCCCTCCATAATGTGAGCAATATTACCTCATGCTGCATATAATTGATGTATAAAAATATTTAGCTGTCGTTGGCTTTACTGTGCACTACTTAATTTATTTTTGTGTTCTATGTGAACTCTTGTTCTGTGGTCAGGAGTTTTTCTGCTCAGTTTTTGTTTCTATCCCTTCTGTTCTCAGTATGGCCGGGTTGTGACAGACCGCTGTCGGGTGTGAGTGTCAGTGAGGTTGCAAGAGCTGAGGATGCTAATGTAGATTTGGCTGGGTGTGTTAAGTGAGGATCTGCACTTACCTTTGGGGGAAAAAAGAAGCCCCGAATAAAGCTTTCCACATGACCACATTTACATCATATAAATATCAGAAGAGCACATAGGTGAAAGTTGTCGATGGCTGAGGCTTGTTCTTAGAGGTAGTCTTGTCAGGGAGTCTGTTCTAAGGGTTGTTTGACCAAATGGCATAGGGGAATGCACCCCATAACATCAAATGGCACTTGTTGGGGTGTGTTGTGTGTGTTTGTTTCTGTTCCCTTTGTGTCGCACCCCTCCTCTGTCCCCGCTGAGTTGCTGCTCCCTTCCCCTCTCCCTGGGGAGGGGACTGCTGCTGCTCCATGCTGTCATGTTCCTTGCAGGTGTGTTGTCTCCTCTGGGCTGGCTGGTGGCATGCTTGGCAGCTGAACCAGCACCCAGCGAGGTGCTGAGCAGAAAGGCAGAGCCCTAAACCAAATGCGGTGTGTGAATCACCATGCCTTGATTTAGGCTTGTGATAAGCAACGTGGGTGGAGTGAAACGGCTTTAAGGAGCAAGGAGCCAGCCAAGGTGTGAGCGGAGCGGTAGATAGGCCTGGTTTTGGGGTATGTTCTCCATGCCACTGTCATGTAGGGAGCAGGGTGTCGCATTGGTGGGATGCTGTTGGTGTGGAATGGGAGCTCAGCGACAGGAGCACAAGTCGGTGATGCCCCTGATGGGAGTGGTGGCTGGTGCTGGCGTGCCACCAAAGCCACCTTGGCACATGCCCAGTCGCTGTGTGCAGAAGCGCAGCATTAGCCCAGTTCTCTGTCCTCGGTTCTGCCTGCGCTGATCAGTGCGGGAGCCTTGGTGGTGAGCAGTTGCTTGAACATAGGCGCTTGATGTTCCCAAAACACCACAGTTGTTGGGCAAAGGCAGGAATTTTAGCACAAGGGATTTTAGGCAAGAAATGTTGAGCACATGGAAAGGGAGATTGTCCTTGAGCAGAGTGTATGTGGCTGTTTTTGTCCGAGCACACAGTGTACAAGTCATTGATAGATCTCAAAGTTCACATTTTCTGTGTTAAGCACCCAAATCTTCCCGAAATAGTGCCCAAATTCTTTCTAGAACAGCCCAAGCACTTTATAAAGATGATCTGAACCACATTACCCTCCTTTTGCAAATGGGCACGCTGAGGCGTGGAGAGAAGTAACTTGTCCGGAGCGACCCAGTGGGTCGGTAGAGCTGAGAATAAACCCTGTCCAGTTCCCGTACAGCCTCTGGTCGCTGTGCTGCACTGCCTCCCCGCAGGGAGGACAGGTTGCATGGAAAAGTGCTTGATACTCATCACAAGCGGTGGCTGTCCTCATGATGGTGACATCCTTGGGAGAGTCTGAAAGTCTAAAGCCCTGAAACAGCGCTTTGAAGCTGGCTGACGTGGTAATCAAACACTTTTTCTCAAGGATCTTACTGTTCTTAAGCTGGTTTGTTGGTTGTTTTTTTTTGGTTTCCCCCCTCCTGTTTTTCCAAAGATCAGCTATTTTTCTGAAGGCTTTTCGCATCCTGTCCCAGTCAACTTTGCTCTAAGCAAGAACCAAAACGGCCTCTGGCTCTTTATCGGGCCACGCTGGTTACCGAGTAGCACGAGGCCTACGTCTCTTCTGCGCCCTGAGCTGAGCTCCAGCCTCTTTCCTCTGGCACTAGGCCTGTCAGCTTCAGCGCGGAGACGCGTTTTCAGGCGGACTCTCACTGAGTGTTCTGTATCTCAGTGCTGATCGGACCTCCTGCGTGGTTTCTGTTCCCTCAGCTTCTCAGAAAAATACCCGATTTAGCTTTATCTAACCAAAATCCGCACTGCTCAAACTGGGGGTTTTAAGAGACTTCTATACATTATATAAGACACGTACTAAAAAAAAAAAAACCCAAACCAACCAACCAAAAAAAATCATCCCTGCACCAAAAAGATGGATTTTGGCTGAGGCGACGTGGAAGGTCACGGCTGTCCCTCAATGTAACGCTTCCCTGCGTCACGCCGCGTGCTTTCAGCCGGCCGTAGCTTCAGTGCATTCTTGCTGGTCAGTTCTCCTCCTTTCTCCCCGTGAGAAGATGCGTTATCTCATAGTGTCGGGTTCGGCGACGCAGCTGTGTAGCCATGGCGTTATTTATCGGTATAAATATATGCAGTACGTTGGTTTGGCTGTTCTATCATTCACGACACTGACATGTAGATTTTAACCATGAAATAGCTTTTTGGTTCTATCTTATCAAACGCTGACTTCTTATGCTCCAAAGAGGATTTCCCCCACCACCACTCCTTTGGGTTTTTTTAATGTCATATATGTTTCTTCTGTATCACAACCTAAGATCGTTAAGCTAACTTAATGCTTTGTACTCAGAAATATTGTGATAGTCTTAGCATTAATTAGCCTCTCTCTTTGTGGAAAAAAATGTACCGTACCGGGTTGCTTTTGGGTTTTGTTTTGGTTGGTTTTTTTTTTTGCTTCAGAGCTGGCCTATCAGTGACCGTACTTACTGGCAGCGTACTTCTGGTCCTCGTGACTGACCGGGCTGATCTTGACTTTTAGATTCTGTATTGTGGGGAACAGACAGTGATGAATGTATTTCTAGCAGTTTCCCATGAATGAATCTAAACTTGAGCTGTACTGGTTCTGAAAATGAAAGTTATTTATTTTAAGAAATAAAATCCAGACAGATAGTGTTGCTTTTTACGGCATAATAAATGGAAATACCGAGATGGTGGTGGTGGAGTGTTTATTGGTTATCTGCACGACTCCCGTTGAAAGAAGACTTCAATCATGGGGAAGGCTGTCCAGGAAGACCTACTGCGGGTCGTGCCTGCTGTGCAGAGCTTTATCTGATCTAGCTTTGCTTTTGGGTTTTGCTTTTTTAAAAGAAAACACTTGTAGAACTGTCCCCTGCCACTGGCTGCTTTTTTGTTAATGCTGGGGGTCTAAAGTGGACTGGCCACATCCCCTCAACAGCTCTAGCTTCCTCCTGCCTTTGATTCCGCTGTCCTTCACCTCACCCACAGTTTCTGTCCCCTTACTACTCCTCTGGCTGTGTGTTTAACAGAAAAGCCAGAGAAGTGTGAGACACTGGATCATGTGACTTAATAGCCCTAGATTAAAACTAAGGCAGCGGTGGGCCAGCTTGCTAGCTCCTGAAGTTTACAGCCAGAGAGCGGGCATCCTTGTGATCAACTCAAATCCAAAATTCACATGGAGTTTATTGAAGTTTGGTTGGGGAAGAAAAACCAGTCAGTGATGCGATACAAGCAATAATAGTAATAAAAAATATTCTGACTAGCACCTCCAAGAACTCTAATGCCCACTGGCCTGCAGCAGTGCCGTGAACTACAGACATGTATATGGCCTTAGGCCTCTGAGCTCTGCTTAGCTGCACAAACAAGTTCAAGATGAGATATTAAACTACTGGCAGACACAGCATCTTTATGGGAAAAGCAGCCAAAACACACGACCAAGGGCATGAGTGTAAACTTATTCCATTTATTTGTTCCATAAACTTGTTCCATTTATTGAAAATGACAAAAGAATATGCCACTGGGGGAAAAAACCCAAACCCCACCATTTCCAGAACCATCTGCCATGTAAAGGCAAAGCTATGAGTAAGGCCATCCCTTTCTATCTCACAAGCAGGTTTCACCCCAGTTGATAAAACTGAGATACAAAATTAAGCAAACCAAAGGCCAAGTACAGGATGCAAGTACAAGGTGTAGCTCCAGAAACAAATACAGGGTGTGTTTTACAATGCAGATACACATTCAGCCGGTTACAGTAAGACAGAAGCAGTAAGTCACTGGTTGCAACGCTCCATGGCACTGCTAGCCTATGTATGGCAGGGTGCCACAGGTAACTCCACATAGTGATGCTCTCCACTTAAATCCAAGTGTTGCCTGCCCCAAGGCCCTTTAAACTTTCTTTCTCTCAGGCCTTTAATATCTTAAGCATGGGATGCAGGGGGAATTGGCCAGCCCCTTTTCAGTGGTCTGTGGAGACAGGACAAGGGGCAATGGCTGCAAGTTGGAGCACGGGAAGTTCCGCACCAACATGGGGAAGAACTTTTACACAGTGAGGGTGACAGAGCCCTGGGACAGGCTGCCCAGGGAGGTGGTGGAGTCTCCTTCTCTGGAGATATTCAAGACCCATCTGGACACCTATCTGTGCAGTAAGAGCTGGGGAGCTGCTTTGGCAGGGGGGTTGGACCTAATGATCTCTCGAGGTCCCTTCCAACCCCCATGATTCTATGATTCTTCTGAAGAGCCACATCAGCCTCGCTGGGCACAGCACGCTAAACTGAACCAGTTGTTTATTGTCTAAGCAGCAGTGTGTTGGGCGCTTCCGAAGGGCAGAGTGGTTGCAGTGCACCTGAACCTGCTCTTCCTCGGGTGGAAGCACAACTCCATCACTGGAGGACTAAAGATTGAATACACCACAGCCATTACATGGTACAGCTTTAACCTTCCCATGCCTTACCCCCAGTTGCAGAACCGCTTGGCTATCGAAGCCTGTAGAGTCTTGTAGCTGCTCAAATCAACAGTGAAACAGGCGCCCTGCTTCACAGCTCAGTAAAAACAGAGCTGTGGTGTAGCTGTCACAGCCTTGAGGCACGTGTTACTGTAACAGACTAGAGTGACTGGACCCTCCCCTCAGCGGGTTAAGCAGGGTGAGTAAAAACACACTCCCATTGTAGCCTGTAAGAGCAGGGTCTCATCTTCTCCGGCAGTGGCTGCAGCCTGAGAGGCTTTCATCTGTACATGTGGGGTTGGGAGCTCAGCACGTGCCTGTGCAGCTCTAAGGTGGTGTCCTGCTTGTGCTGCAGGGCCTGCACACCACCACTCTGCCTTAAGAAACAAAAATGAAATGCAGGTAATGTTTTTCGGCTTCTGCTCTCTCCGTACAGTTGCCGTGCCCTTGGACAAGATAAAACCAGGACAAGCTTTAGCAGCACAGACTCAGCGTGGCAGTGTCTCTCTTCTCCTTTCTGTGATGCAGGTGAAAATTTAAGGCCATGAAAGTTCTTCAGGAGTAGTAACATGGAAGGTGTGAGCTTTCTGAACAGAACCTCTGCAAAAGAACTGGCTTTCCTTTGAAGCTGCCTATGTACAGCCAGCTGGTTTACATGTTAAATTTAACTAATCCCCTCCAACCACAAGAAGTGTGTTTCTCCCGTGGTTACTGCTGAGGACCTCTCACTCCTATCCTCTCTTCCTCCACTCTAGCACTGTATCTGGCTAACTGGGAATCCGTTAACAAAGAACATCTAAACTAAAAAAGCGCGTGTAAGGAGGTTACCCAAGCCGCTGGTCGCGTCCCCACTAGTTAGAAGTTGCTAGTGTACCTTCAGGTTGAGAATCTGATGAGTTGTGTCTGTACCTGGGGCCTTCCCAAAGAACTGAAGTGAGGCACAGCTGCCAAGTCACTGCAGAGCGGGATGTATAAGCTAATCAGCTGTGTTAATGATGCAGTAAAAAGCTTGACCTTTAAGTTGAATATGCCGAACACATCTGCAACAAGAAAAGTACATGGGAATTAAACCCAGCAAAGCACTAGTACTCCACAGCCTTTGCTAAGCATGGAGCGCAATCGGGTCTCCCCAGACAGCACCCAATTCACAGCTCAGGGTCAAACTAACCAGAAGAAAAGTGAAAGGGAAAAAAGAACAACGGCCATGCTTTAATTTGGATTTTTTTTTTCTGAAGTACACCCCAAAAGGACAACCCTGCCAACAGGCAGAACCTTGGAGGTGTCAGCAGGGTAACACTTGTAGTCACACCCCCCACCACTCCCTGTTGCCCTTCTGGAGAGGAGGGCTTTGCTCTCCTGTTCCTCACCCCATCCCCATCCCCACAAACAAGCGCAAAGAATCACTGAATCACAGGGGTTGGAAGGGGCCTTGAGACATCAAGTGATGGCAATCCAAGCCCAACACCAGATCCCAGCTTCCCCCACGTGCCTGAAGCGTGAGCTTATGCTAAGTGTCTGATCCGTGTCTGGAGGGGAGAAAGGCTGAAAAGCAAGTCAGGGCTCAACCCTCCCGTGCAGGGCTGGTTTGAGATACGTACCACAGTGTCGATCTCTGTTGAGCCCACCATCCGAGACACCTCATAGAACTCTTCAGGAGACATGGGGAGCAGGTTTTCTGGCGACTGGAGCCTGGAAGGGTGGCTGACAGGAGAAAGCAGGGACAAGCTTTCACTAAAGGGAAGGGATGCAGCTGATCTACCACATCTGGCTCCAAGCCCAGAAGGGTCACTAATGAGGTCTCTTGTGAAGAAGACCCATGTCTTGCAAAGCCAGTGTGGCTTTAAATGAAAACTGGGACTACCCAGTGACCTACGGTCTAATCAGAGCCCAACAAGTCACAGAATCACAGAATCACAGAATTGCAGGGGTTGGAAGGGACCTCCAGAAATCATCGGGTCCAACCCCCCTGCCCAAGCAGGTTCCCTAGGACAGATCACACAGGTCAGCCTCCAGATGGGTCTTGAATATCTCCAGAGAAGGACACTCCACAACCCCCTGGCCAGCCTCTTCCAGAACTTGCTTTTCAAGAAATGATTTGTTGGTACAACAGCCCACAGGTTTCTAGGGTTTCTATCCAAAAATGGTGTTTCAAAGACAGCACTGCATGCATGAGGTGTGATCAGATCCCCAAAGAAAGATGAAAGATTCGACAGGGGCACCTACAACTTAAATATTGTGAAGAGACAAGAACTACAGCTAAAAGGTTATAATTAAGTCCTAGAAATTCAGCATTTGTGTGGAAACTTACACTTCAGAAACAGAGATTAACTCAGTCTTGATGTAGCCGTTTCCCTTGGGACCATCCAAATCCATGGGCTCTGGTGCTTCAAGGAGGAAAAAAACCAAAAGCACTTAATTTTTAATTTTTTAGCAAGTTTACTTCATGTTGCCATCTTTCTTCTACCAAAAATAAAGCCTGTGACCCAGACAACATGCAGATCTCTCCCCCACATGTTCTGCAGCACTCATGGTAATTTATTCCATTTTCTCGCCACATTTTCCCTTCTGCTGAACTGAGAGTGGGGAGTGAAACCTCCCCTGAAGTCTGGTGCAGCTGAACCAACACAGGCTGCCAGGCCCCCACAGCCCAGGTCAGCCCCCTGCAACTCTCACATGGGGTCAGGGCTCCAGCTCCTGGTGGGAGCCTGGGTCTGAAATACCTCACAGGCTCATGTGAAAGCTGCATTAGAGGGCCAGCAGCTATCCTGGCATCAGTTTTTGATCAGACTAACTCTCATGTTGTGCCTCTTTAAAAGCAGAGCTCTCCTCAACCTGCTGAGGCTTAGGTGCTTGTTCCCACCTCCCAAATGCCAAGGCACTGGCTCCAAGTGCCACCCCTCCCTTCCACACCAGGGTGCCCAAGGATCTCAAGAACAAGCCTCACACGGCCTACGGGCCGTTTATAGCACTCACCCTCCTTAGGCCTGGAGTAGTACTTGCCAAAGGCGTTGTCTTTGGGTATATTTGGGTACAGAAATCTCAGTGGGTTTTCAGGAATGTTTTCAGCTGCCATCACTTTGTAGTTGCGGATGATGTCGGGGAAAGTCACAGCAGAGAGCTCCTTCTTGGTGTATGGTTCTACGGAATGGAACTGGGGCTCTGGGGAGGAGAGGAACAGCAGCGCCTGAAGGTGCTTCCCAGGCTCTTTCTAAAACTGTGCAGAAAAGCAGCAGCCTCTTTCCTAACTTCAGAGGCCGGGTGAACAAAGGGCTTACCTGGAGGACACCTACTGCGCTGCAGGTAAATACTTAATGACTGTCAGAGGGAAAGGACAGTTGTTCCGTGGGGTCAGAAGGCATATGGAGGGGTGGCACCTAGTGATGGCTTTTGGTGTAGTTTGTGTTCAGAATGACCGGGGTGGCTGCCCGTGGAAATGAACTGGGGTATTTCATTAACTAATTAAAGTAGCGCTACTTGTGCAACCTTCTTCTAAACGGTGTCATTCAAACTCTACTACTACCTGTGAGGAAGTTGGAGCCCCACACACCACTCAGAGCTCTTGTGAGCCACAGAGACAGATAAAGCCACCCTAAATGCTCCAAATCCCATCACCCCTCTCCACTCTGTTTCTGGGTGGCTCAGCTACGAAAGCAGCAATGAGGAAGATGTCGTTCAACTACATCCAGCAGTTTCCCTTCCAGCTGCTGCAGGTCTTACACTCATCCAAGTGAAGTGTCCACAGCTGCAGCATCCAGGCAGGTGGGTTGGTTTAAGTAGTGTGATAAGGGAAGAACCCACATTGGATAAGGGGGCAGGGGGGAGGGGCTTAGCAGCTTTTAAAGCTCTGGCTTCCTTGAACATAAGTAGTCTGGCTAATGGGAGAAGTGGTTTTTCATCAGCTACTCTTCAGGAAACAAGAGGAAGAAGTGGTGGAAAATGAAGTAAGTGGTTATTTTTTTACCCAGGGAGAACATGGGAAGGAGCAAAGTGTGTTGGGCTGTGAGTTAAAGGAAGCCCTTTGGGAAAGGAGTGTTGTGTATGGGGTGAAGTGGTGGGAGAGAACAGCAGCATGGAGGCCTGAGTGTGGCTGTGGTGAACTTCTCCTGGGAAAGCAAGCTCTGATGAGGAGGTGATGAGGGCCTGGAGGGGGTGTAGGTGTGCATGTCTCCTCTGAGAGAGAGAGGTGGAGGGATAGTCCAGTTGGTTTGCTCTCAACAAGCTACTAGGGCAGCAGCGGTACCTGGGAAGTGTTATGACATGAGCACTGAAGGGCTGTAAGCTGCCCTTCAGTAATCCTATGTGGTTTATGGACTGTACCAAATAAGGTGTGTGACTGCTATGGCTTGTGGCCCACTGCTTGTAAGGGCAGGGGCTGCTACTGTGGTTTGTTGTGTTGGATCTTGGTGTGGAAGAGCACAAGGACTTCTTGTTCTGATGTAAGCTTGTATTTCTGACAACAAAGGTGTTCTCTGTTCCTGACTTACCACTTGGAGATCCTTCCACCCAAGTGAAGGTGATTGCTCCCTCTCTGCTGCTTTCGCTGAATCTTAGTAAAAATGTTCCTGGGCTCTGGTCCTTCAGTAGTGCTCGTTCCTTCTCCTTACTGATGAATCCCATGATGCAGCTGTGATGTTGAACAGAAAAAGCTGAGTTTAGTCCTCAGCATAACATCTAAGCTGTCCTGGGCCAGCTAGGAAAGCTAAAAAGAAATCATTCAGGTGGATGAGCTGTTAAGCTGGTGTGATGTCAAACCCTGGGTACGTTGTGCTCAGCCAATGTCACTGTGTAGGCAGGGAGGCCAGTGTGGTAACATAAGGAATGGGTGCTGGGGAGGGAGCTGTGCTGGCCAGCACTCAGGCATAAACATGGCCAGACCCTAGCTGTTGGCTGTGCTGTGTTTTCTTTTGGGCTGGTGAGGTTTTTTTTGAATGTTGGACTTTCTCTGCAATGCTGCTTATTCCTTAAAACCATCAACAATGAGGTTATAAGCACTGCTGCTGCCCTTCTGTGCACTGTGTTAGGGAGAGTGCCTTTTGCACAAAGACTACCATATCATCATGATTTTGCTTAGAGACTTTAGGTGCTTGTGTAAGCTGCCCTGTTTTAAGGGTTTGTGGAGTTTTTCAGTTGGTCTTTGTGGTTTTGGTGGGGGTTTTTTACCTGGCTTTCTTTAGGTAAAAAAATCTGGTAGTAAGTGCACTCTGTAGAAAGACACATGTTCTTGAGGCTGTAATACTTATTCTTTTGTATAAGAGGTTTTTTCCCTTTTTGCCTTTCTGAAAATACAAAGACCTGTGACCATCCAACAAAGCCAGCTGGGAGAGGAAAAAGTGGTGGTACTCAGTCTCTGGCTTTGATTACATTCAGGGTTTAACATGCACCTCTTTCTTTCTGTGAAACCCTAAGGTTGTGGTTTAGTCCCATGGGTATGTTAACTGGTTTACTAAAGTAGCATTAAAGGGCAAATGGAACCAGCTTTTCATCTGGTAGAGCCTTAGTACCTAATACACTCTCAAGCTCAGCAAAGATGACTTTCTGGACTCATATTGCAGGCAGAAGCGCAGACGGGCTGCTCCCACCTAGAGGGGGTCACAGACAAGGTTTGCTGGAGGGGCAGTATTCTGTTGGATGTGTTAAGGATGGATGGTTGCTTTAGGGCTTTGTGGTACTTCAGCCTTCCCTGTCAAACAGAAGAGAGGCTCTGTTCTAGCGTGTGACTTAAATGGGACAGCTCGGTCATAGGATGCTTTTGCTTAAAAGCAGTTGCCTCCTCACAGGTTTCCTTATTTGCCTCAGACTTTCTGGGGGTTTTTGGGTCCAAAGTTTCTGCACAAAGAACCCTGCAGGCTGAGGGTGCAGCTGCTAGCTGAAATCAAAGGTCTGAGGCACTGGCCACATCAATCTTAACTTTACTCAGGTCTTACCCGTCATTCCAGAGACACAGGAGGTGTTTCTTGATAAGCTCCAGGATTCCCTCAATCCACAGCCAAAAGGGGAAATTCTTATCATTTATATTTTCCTGAAATTCAGAATATGGGAAGGCATAGGTGAGAGAAGGGAGAACAGGGATAACTTAACAGGAGCTTCATTAAGCAGAGGAAGCAAGATCTCAATCCTGCCAGCACCTACTTGTTCATCCAATTTTCTCTCCCTCTTCCCTCTCACCATCCCCATATTCTCTTAAGACTTTCTCCCTTCCTGCTTCTCTACTCCAGAAGGACAAAAACTATTAGGAATGAGGCATGTGTTGAATCAAAAGGCATGGGGCAGTGGGAGAGGGATGCTTGCCTGAGCCTATAGTACCCAGATGTGTGTGATCCATCTCTCATGCAGCGATCTTGGTCTGTGGACCAAGAAAAGGCTGGTTTCTGCCTGGGCACGGTCCTTACTGAAGCCTTCAGCCAGGCTGGTTGGCAGAACAGTGTAGGGATGCTTTCTGTTCAGACTCTGATTTCAATCCCTCATGAGACCTATATAAATGACCTTCAGTGCTTTCAGGTCACTGGACCTTTGGTCTTGCCCTGGAGTCTGTCCCCATCTGCTGTCATCTCCTCCTTACCTACACCAGCTTAGTGTCTAAAGCCAAGCAAAGTGTAGGGAGTTCTCCTGCCCTGCTGCAGCCAGGGTTATGAAAGCTCACACGTGGCCTTCTGCCATCGTGCTGATCCTCCTGGCTGCCCTGTGCTAATCCTCACTCTAATCCAGTTGCCCCTGGTCTGGTAAGTGTCCTTTGCTATGACAGATGAATTGGTCACCTTGCTGGGGTTTTTGATGTGTTCTGTGATGATTAATGAGACTGACTAAAAGCAATTGTGTTCATAAGAATGAAGCTGCTGTTTAAAAGGTGTTTTTCTATATTGCTTACCCAGCTGAACCTACTCCTTGCTACAAGTCCCTTCCCTCCTCCTGCTGCTGCTATTACAGCCCCACCACTAAAACCTCCAACAACCATTTAAGCTCTAGAAAAATCAGAGTATGCTGCTGAAAAAGAAAGCACCTTAGAGGAGAAAAAAATTCCAAACAAACCACCCACCCAAAAACCCCCAAACACCCCAAGACAAAGCTCCCTGTTCTGCCTTGGCTCTTTTAATTGTGTCTGTACCTTGCAGAATCTTGTCCAAGGAATGAGGCCGTCATGAGACCCTCCACTTGTTGGCCCTGCACAGAACAGTGACAATTACTTACTTAGGCTGGAAAAAAGTACTTCTAGCACCGAGTTTCTTAGTGCTTAGATACAGCTCTGAACTGTTGGAGTAAAAAGAAAAGAAATGCAAGGTTATGGTGTTTTCACAGCTAGTGCAGGGAGGGCTGGAAGAGTTCCCCTCTGGAGAAGCTTGCTGCATGAGCACGACCATGTGTATCTGAACAGGCCTTGTGTAACAGGAGCCACTTCCTCCTGATGCTTTCTACACTGTGCGTCACTTGGTGATTTCCAGCTTCCACGTGCTTCCAGGAAGGAGAC
Organism: Hypotaenidia okinawae; assembly: GCA_027925045.1. Taxonomy (NCBI): domain Eukaryota; kingdom Metazoa; phylum Chordata; class Aves; order Gruiformes; family Rallidae; genus Hypotaenidia; species Hypotaenidia okinawae. Next base: position 9,526,876 of record BSDF01000007.1, read on the forward strand.
TGAGGTTTTGCAGGTATCTTCTCTGACAAAACGAGAAACCTGCAGTTCAGAAGCTTTTCTGTAGGTGCTCAGCAGACCGCACACCATCTTTCTGAGATCAAGCACTTTTCTGTCTCAATCCTGGTGACTCTTGAAGGATATTGCCCCAGAAACTTCTGGTTCCCAGGGCTGTCCCAGCCAAGGCCTCATTTCACTCCTGTTGCAATCATTTCCCCACTTGCCTTATTTTCTTGTCAACAGTGTTTCATAACCACAGCAAAGAAAATCTCATGCTGTTGCTACAGTAGCTAGAGCTTTGCAGACCCTGACTGTCCTCTGAGCCAAATTCTTTCCATTACAGATCATGCTATGGCTTGCAATAAAGTCAGGGATCTGCTGCTTTTCCCTCATCTCTCCAAAAATAGATTGGGGCAGGGAGCTTTTGTGATACTTCAGACCAAGATTCTGTCAACCTTCGCATCACAAAAGCAGCAGATGAGCTGTATCCTGGCAGCCCAGTAGACCCCCTTGTACTATGGGATCCTGTGTGTATTGTGTTCAGCAACCTGGGTATTTTTTTAGTAGTAAAATACTTCTAGCTGTAGAGGTGAGAGTTAAATAGCATTCCTACGAGTTTGACAAAGAATCCCTGAAGATCTGAACTGCAGATTGACCCTTTGCCTTCCTAATGGTTAATCACACTAATAAAAATTAATCTCCTTGCAGAATTTAAAAAAGTAACGTATTAAATCAGTGAGCTTTCTGTCCCATCTAATGTCCTGGAGATGATAGAAGAAGGGCATGTGAGACCAGAATGCTGTACTTGACCTCCAGACCCTACTTTTGTCAAATCCCTTTAAATACAAATGCTTCTTGAAACTCCAGTTTAGTGGAATATACTGAACTAACAGCATTTTAACTACAGCTTACTACGCAGACTTGGTTGCCATGTCAAATGCCCTGCCTGTCAGGCAAACTGACAAGGAGTTAGAGTTAGGAAGACAAAATCCAGGGCTGGTTAGGCTATTATAAAGGGCTCTTGTCTGGGATACATTCCCCTTGATACCACTTAATAGTTTCAGAGTGTTTGTGCTTTGATATCTTAACTTTGTTTACACAGATAAACATTCCCCCACACCCTCCAGATCGGGGGCATGGAAGTTAATATTAATGGGGGTGGCTTTTTTGGGGGTTTGTTTATAAATCCAAGAAACAGCCACCTCAAACACTGACTAAACATGTTGCTTCAGCAGCCCTGCTCTGCCCTGCCCTAACATGCAGAGTGCTGAAGCTACAGCTGCAGGCTCTGTCGTGGCCTGACCACCGCTTCCAAACTCTGCTGTGCTGAAAACTGGGAAAGGCTTTGCTGTTCCAAAGTGGTATTGTATGAGTGAAAAGGTGCTGGAGGAAGTGAAGACTGAAAGCAGGCTGCAGAAAGGAATTGGCTTCAATTCAAACAGGCCACCTGCTTGTCCAGTAGAACCAAAAGGTTTAAAGAGATGGAAGGAGGCCATACCGAGTAGCTTCTCTCCCAGCATGCTCAGTTGATCTGCATTAAGTCCTCTCTTCGTTACAGAAGAAAACTGCCAGCTCAGAACTTCAGAAAGCTTAGACCACTTTGCATAAGGTGGATTCAGAAAGAAGGACAAATTCTAGAATGGAATGGGGAAAAAATACAACCTACGGTTAGTCGGCATTAACTTCAGAATGTGACTTGAGCTTACAAAGTGTACTGCCAAAACAAAACAGATTTAAGGATGGATGTCAGATTGAGACAACTCAGGAATAGCAGGCTGCTATCCTGATGTGTGCTCTTTACTGGGGAAAGCAATATCTGGGCCTGTCCTTTGGACATGTCACCTCCCAGTGGATAGAATTCCTGGATTAGTTAAGTGCCCTGTACTTGAACCCTTGGATGTTTATTTAGCTGCTGTGTGCTTTATATACCCAATACAGTGTATAATACCTATCCTAAACAAAGCAAGGGTTGAAGCCCACGTGATGGTAAGTAGGTCACTGTGTGTGTCTCAACTGAGTTATCTGCATGGGAGAAAGGCAGCAACCACTTGTATACAGACAGTGCCTGAAAGTTACACACAGTATTTACTTCTGATATAGATCTGGGAACTGTGGAGGTTCCTCCTGCACATACACACAAGCTGGGGTGGGGGGCTGTTTGGTTTGGTGTTTGTGGTTTTTAAATACCTTGGGATCAGTAGACAGCATGTTGAACCATAAGATAGAAGCCCATCCACTTGGAAGCTGGCTCACATTGGAGATCACCACAATGGGAAGGGATGTGGTCTGAAAGGGACAGAGAAGGAAAGGTGTCAGGTTATCCTGTATCACCACTGCAGCTGTCCTCTAGATCACCCATACAGACACTTCCATTGCAATTCCTGCTTGTGTGGTCTGAACTCTTTCACTGGAGCTTGTATGTAGGGGAGAAAGTGTCAGCATGATGCAGTACTAATAAAGTCACCCAAGTCTTCCTTTTTCCCTCAGATAAAGACTTCCAGTAGTGTCAGTTATTACAGAACTGATAGCAGCAGAGTTCTTGGCATGCTGCTTCTGAAATAAATGGGAACTGATACCTAGAAAGCTTAAAACACAGGGCTGGTTACCAGAGGTTTGAATGCATCCTCACTGTATGCATGTCTACAGGGATGTTGTAGAGTCAGTCAAATATTTTGAAATAACTGAGTGAGCTATATCTGAGTACTTTAAAAAATTTTAGACTGTCAGCATGAGTGATGTACAGAAATTTAAGTCCATTCCTCCTTCATCTAAGACATACCTCTAAGTCTATTACCAAGCCAGGCTGGCACAGCTGTGTCTCAAAGCTCAGAGAGTGAAGCTCTTCTGTTACAATAAGAGGCCCCTTTAAAGAAAAAAAGGCAGTTAAAACCTCAAAACAATAAAACCTTTCAGGGACTGAAAATTTGTTTGGGGGCAAGGCAAGGGATTTATTGGGGGGTGGGGAGGAAACAACCTTTTCTACCCAAGGTTACTTGCTGTGGACATCAGAAATGGCTTACTGGTCAAAGTCAAGTGACAGCTGCCTATTAGACTGGGTACTTCCTAGGCACTTTTTTGGTTCCTCCCCCAAAGGCCCATAAAAGAAGTCTGCTCTTGCCAGAAACACCCACTAAAGCTAGGTGCCAGTGAGTCTGGAAGGACACCCATTCTGGCAGTAGCTCCCACCTGTAGCCATGTCCTACAGGGATCAGTTCTCAATCTTGAACTCTCCTACTGACAGGTCACCCTGTTTTGTCATGGTGTTGGGCAGAGCGTTGTCTCTAATGCCTGAGCGCCTTTTCAGTATCATGCAGAAGCTTTACCAGGGAGGTGAGTGCTGCTTACCTACCTCATTTGTTCTGCTTCCTGCGTTTTTCTGTTCCTTCAGTTGCTGCAAATGAACAAAAAACCCTTGTCACTCACTTAACTCTGCCACAAACAAGTGATAAGGGATGCAAATGTTTGCATGGTCTAGTTGCTCAACTGTATGCAAGCTTGCTGCACTACTGCTGCCTTCTCTTTGGTTCTAAGCTGTGGAAGCCAATGGATTATCCTATAGGTAATGTTGTGTTATAAGCATTCATCTGAAGTCAGATATTGCACCTTTTTGATGTAACACCTTTACAAGAACAGAAAGGGTGTGAAATCAGGAAGGATCAGATGAAGTACTGGCTTATCAAAGCTCCCCTCTGAACTGGACAAACTCCAGGCAGAGCCTATTCTAGACAATGAAGGGAGACTTTCAGGTTCACAGGTTACAGCTTACAGCCTTTCTTTCCTCTTGGTTCTATCCTGACAATCTGCACATCAGGTGCTGTGTAGTCTGCTGAAGGACTGCATTTCTTGTAGCTGCCCCATCCTAGGCAATTCTCCTCCAGTTTCAATGTACTTTACACATCTCCAAAGTCTCCTGCCTATGGGCTTTCCTCTGAAAGGCCCATGATAGCACTTCTAGGCTTCCTTTTCTCCTCTGAAGAATTCAGCGCAACATAAGCGTTTAGCAGCAAATACTGGTTTGCCTTTCTGGCCCCGTTTCAGCAACAAAGGCAAATATTCAAAGAGAATAAATATTATGGAAAGAAGAACAAAGAAAAATGCACCAAGATTCCCAGTTCCTCTTATGCAAAAATAAACTGTGATTTCAACAACAAAAGCCATTTGTCTCCTTCCTAGCACACCCCCTACCCACACCACAGAATGGATGTGTTGATAGAAGAAAAAACAAATCCCCTACCAAGTGCCTGAATTCTGCTGCTAGGCTTCCATTAGTAGACTCTTCCATGTTCATTACTTTTGTGTTGGTGCCCAGAATATTAAACTTCCTGAACCTTCACAAAAGAGAGAGAAGAGAATAGTGTCCCATATTCACAGGGAGAAGAACCCACTATCAATATACCAAACTGCAGTGACACGTACCCTTTGACCGAGTTCTTCTCAGTCACATCTCTGTCAAAAGAAGACAAAAATGACATTTTAAAGGCTTTGCCACAGATGGAAATCATGTTTGTTTTTAGTAACTGACTGAGAACCAGTAAAATGCTTCTGTGAGATCTTTATTGCAATGGGGGCAGCTGGTTCAAGCACGCAAAATGTTGTGCTATGCAGGCTAACTTGTACTGAGGTTTAAATTTTGCTATGGGCCCTCCCTAACCAAAGCTAGTCCTCTCTTTTACTGCGCACGCTGCAACTCTGGCTCTGAGGGGGAAATACAGAGCAGCCATTCTAAATCAGCTTGCAACTTGTTGAATGAATTGCTGCTTCACTTGAATCAGTTTTGCCCCCACTTGGTATTTTAGAGTTGCATTCTATCTAGTGCACTTCCCAAACCCTCAGGTCGCACACCCACATAAGAATTCCTTTTCCCTCATTTCATGCATGTTTCTGGGCCCCAGAGCTGTTCCAAGTGAACAGAATGCCACTTAAAGACTAAAATGTGGAGATGAAAACCCATCTGCTTTCTTAAAAGATGAGCCTCCTTTCCTGACCCTCCAGCCTCTCATTAATTTGGAGAGGCTGTCCCATTTCTCTGCCACCCCTTTAAAGCAAGCGCAGAGGCCTTCTGTGCTTTGTGGCATGTGTCTAAGGGCAGAGGGGGACTTGGAGTGAGGGTGTGGGTAAGAGAAAGGGATGATGTACCTGCTGCCATGGAGAGCCAGCCTGCTCCTAGCCATCTCAACACTTAAAACATGTCTGCCTTTTGGATTTCTGAGCAGGGGGCTCATAGAGTTAGTGTGCATAGGGATGAGAAAAATGCAACGTACTTATCAAATAAAACTTTGACTTTCAAGTTGTAGTTCAGTTCCTGCAATTTCACCAGCAATCTGGAAAGAGAGAGTTGTTTAGTTTAGCAGTTGCAGCCATTTATAAAAGACAGGTTCTCTTTGCACTGCTCATCACAGGCATATCTAAGCTGCACGACTCGGGGCTACGTGCAGGCTTTAAGCTTGCCCCATGCAAGATGCCATTCTTGCAGTGATGGGATGAATTTGCAAGGTCTGTAGATGCTAATCCCAGGTCCTGATTTAAGGAGGAAACTAGATGGGCTGATGAATTCTTCCACATGACAAAGTGTGAGTTCTGATGTGGGGTTTTTTGTACTCAACACCTCCTGCTGCTTTCTGGTAAAGGGCGAAAGCTAAATGCAAGTTAAACTGTGCTTGAAGATGTCCTCTGGCACAGTGCTTTTCTCCTCCTGACACGAGCACTTCAGCTCCTGTTAAGACTTGAAATGCTCTCTGAGCTGCAGGAAGCCTGTGGCACGAAAGGCATACCACAAAACAAGATTGGGGGGAAGGGAAAACATACCTCAGCTTTACAGTGAACTGTACTCCTGTCTTCAGAACTAACGGCCGCTGAGGGTGCGTTGGCATGCAAGGCTGCCGCTCTACCACGAAGGAGCTACAGAAAGAACAGGTTAAAGGCAATTTCATTGTCTTTAAACAGTAAGAACTCGCATTAAGAAGTGGCCTTCAAAAGAATGGTGAATTCCCACTAGTACTGTATGCTTTCTTCACTCAGTTTCAATCCACCCAGAGGTCTGCAAGTGGGTTTTTTCATCTGCAGTATTTCTAGCGCTGTTGATAGAAGTATAAAGTGGTATAAGGGTTGGCTCTTCCTAAATACATTGTTGGCTTTAGGGGGGAAGAGTGCTACATCTAACTTCCCTGAACTCAAACTGCACCTAAAAGCTGTGATGGAACCAGCATAATCCAAGTGAGGAGCATTTCCTTAGCTAGTGCTTGCTAAATTCTCACTGTTATGGCACGGTGAGACAGTGCTGTGTAACAACACCTGCCCAACAGCTGGATAAGCTGGCTGGAGATTTGAGGCCTGGCTAACCACATAAGCCAGTCTCCTGAGGCTAACCTGTGCTGATACATCCAAAGCTTCTACTGTCTTGGGCACCTTTTGCATAGCACTGTGCAGTGTAGACATCAGTTCTGAGTTGTACTGTTACAGAGTCCTAGGCAGTGTGGAGACTTTTCCTTCCACTATACTCCTAGCTGAGAGATCTCAGCAGCAGCTTAGTGAAGCAGCAGCCAGACAACTCTTCCTCACTGCCTTCACTTCCATGGAAAGTAGTTACTGAGCTTTCTGAGCAAAGATCTGTGGCCAAAGCATTTGAATGGGACTCTGGAGCCCTGGGTTCTTGCTGCCCATAACAGGGTGTTACCTACTTTATCTAAGCCCCTGCTCCCACCTGCCAGTTTCAAGTCTTCTGCAAGCATGAATTTCTTGTCTGCTGCACAGTTATAGAATGGAACACTGATCTTACATGGAACAACTATTGGTTACAGTAACTTGCATCACAGAGGTGGTACAGAGATATGGCTGGCCTCCCTGTGCTGGAGACAAAGAAGATGCATTCAGTGGCAAAGTGCTGGAGTATCTAGTTGGGCATGGCTTGGTGTGGATAGCTTCTTGCCTCTATTTACCTGACCTTTGCAGGGCTGAAGCTTAAAGCAAGAAATGGACTAAAAGACCAGGAGCTTGACCCCGCACCCCAGGCGTACTGAAGCGGTGGCTACCACAAACCCTTTCCGCAGGCCTAAGCCTGTGGAAACCCAGGATAGGGTAAATCTTAACAATGGTCATTTAGTTCAATGCTTGTGACAAACTTGGGAAAACCCCAGAAAACGCCAAGTTAGCACCCAGGAAATATTGAGGGAACAGAAGGAACGGTGCTCTCCAACCACTTGTTCATGCAAACACTGAGACTCTTGTCTGTTACCTCTGTATGAGTTGTTTGAAAAGACTGTGTGTTCGGTCCTGCAGAACTTGTTTGTTCTTTGTGATGGGATCAGGGTCGTAAGTAAACTTCTGCTCCAGCTCCTCAAGCTTCTTGAGCTGCTGGCGAACTTGCTGCAGACCTTCAGCAACAGTGGTGAACCTAAAATTACAAGGTCTTATTACTTTCAGCTTGGTGTTTTTTGGATTGTGATACTGCTGAGACACCAGTCAGGTGACTGTCCCCAAGGGCTAGGCAGTGCACTCAGTACACTTCTTGCTAATTGGAAATGTGGTGAGGTAACAAAATCAATTAAATGTAGTTAAGCTGCGATAGAATGACAATGTGTAATATAAATAATTGGTATATTCTGCAGATCTGGTGTTCCTTCATAACATGCTTCAAGTTTCTGGCCTTGACTGTAGACTTACCAGCTCTGTAGCTGGTCAAGGCAGGCATTGGGTGGGCCACCAATACATGCGGTCTGCTGCCTGTGCTTCCACTCCACCAGCTCCTCGTTAATAAGAGCACTCTGCGTGTGCTCTGTGGTGTTCAGCAGCTGTACTATCTTGTTCACCACTTCCTACAGAGAAAATTAAGGTTATCCTGTTTATTAAAATTACTTTATACAGCAAAAATTAAGTACTGCTTTAGCTAATGCTATCTGTCTTGCAAAACTCTGCAAGGACCTCAAAGTAACAGTTTGTTAACAGAGGATGTCTCCTAAAACACCTGCTGCTCCTGAGCTGGAGTGTTTGTTAGAGTAGAGAAACAATGCCTGGTCAGTACTGCCAAATTCTAAAGAGCCAGGTCTTGCATTCCCGTGTCCCAGGAGCGTCTCTGGGATCACCCAGCACTTGCTGTAGATTTGAGCACTGCAATGAGAGTAAGCATGTTAACTCTAATGGAGCTGTGAGTCTTTAATCATATTTTCCTCAAAAACATGCCTGTGGGTATGATGCTTTTCCCTTTCACTGTTCTTTTAGCTTTACCTGACGGTGTGATAAAGGCTGCCAGAGAACTGCTGACACAGTCTAGTTAGATTTTCAGTAAGGGTGGAAAGAATGAAGTCATAGTTTGAACTGATGCTTCATGTAATTTGTTATGCCAAGCCAATGAAAACGTGTTCAAAATGAAGTGCTGTTGTCTTCTAAAAGAAAATGAGAGCACTACCTTTCTCTTGAGGTCAAGTGACAAAAACATCTTGTTGAGATTCATCTGCTCCTTCTTATATTCCTCTTGGGACACACTGTTGGACTCGTGCTCTGTAAAGTAAGTCCAGATTGTGGAGGTGAGGCTGGAGGGGTGCAACAGGTCATGCTGTTGTGAGAACAGGGAAGTAGAGGCAGAGGAAACACCGTGGGGAAGAAGGGGACCTGCTTGGCTGATGTCAAGTGAAGGATACCTTCCTAAGGGAGGAAATACTTGGATCCTACGTTTTTCTTGCAATCCCTCCTCTCCCCCTTCTGAAAGGACAGAGTCTACACTTAAAAGCACTAACGCAAGGAAAAGCTCCTATCCCAGTAAAGTGAGGCATGAGTCAGATTTGCTTTTTTAGCAAGAACACAAGTTAAAATAATGATGATATTGTGTAAAGATACACAGAGAGCAGTTTGTTGTCATACTGACTTCAGACTTGAATCACTCAATTACTTCACCTGGCAACAGAAGGTATCTGTTCAAGGGAGGGTGTTTACAGCCTCCTGAGTGTAACCCAGCAGCCAAATCCTATGCGGTGGCCTGAGCTACTCTACCTCTGCTGCCTACTGACCTTAGGTCAGAGGCTCCTGCCTGCCTCATGGAAGTACCACCTGCCCCCATGTGCAAAGAGCAAGACTATGGCTCAGTGCTCCCCTTAGTATCTTCCAAACATGTCCTTCTGAGGGACAGTCAGCTGCCAATCTGTGTTGGGAACTGAAGCCTTTTCTAGACCCAAGTCAGAGACACGGATCTACAGAGTGAAATCAGTGTGGGCTACAGCTGCAGGCGCTTCCCTCGGTACACAAGGGCTTGCAGAGCTTGGTGCAGGGAAGGTGTCTGAGATAACAGCTGGCAAAGAGGTGTGTAAAATTACTTGATGGTTGAATGGTCACAGAGTCTATGGGGCTTGCCATTCCTGGTAGCAAAGGGATGTAAATGACAAAGGACCCTTGTCATAGAGGTTCTCTTTCCTCCTGTAAAAACTGGCACATGTGAAGAAGGGGTTTTTTAGGAATTCAAATTTCAGCATAAAGCAGAATTAATAAGAGGGGCATAATCAGTAAGTTTGGCTATGTCTCCTGAGGTTTCAATTCATGACACAAGACAGCAAAATGTACTCTTGGTAACTACATGGAATATAGTATGTCCTTGGTTAAATTACCTCTGTTCTGCAACGTTTTACACTTAAAGTCATACTCATCTTGCATATCTTCTAATGTCTTGATGTCTTGTTCCACATCCTATGAAGCACAAATGAAAATGGCCACAATCATTCAGTGCTTTCACATAATCTAATGCTTCTGATTAGGAGCTGCCTGGCACTAACCATTTACAGGGACAAAGTGCAGTATTATAGCTATGCCTTTTTGTAGAACTCCCTAACAGGAAATAGCCCTGAACTTAATGGCCTTCTAGACACCCTCTGTTCTTCTTCTCAGCTAACTAACATCTGTTAACTATAAAATATGGGAAAGCCATCATTGTCTAGCCATGGAAGTTTACAGAAGTCAAGAGAACCTAGACTACAGTGGAAAAACTTGGAACAGCACCCTGCATTTTAAACAGACCTTAGAATTCTTAAGTATTGCTTGGAGATAAGCTTTCTCTCACAACAGTATTTAAGACACACAACATCTATATGGTAACTGAAAATCTAACTTCATTTAATAAAATGGTCACCACATGGTTGCTTAAGAGCTCTTCCCCAGTTGCTAGTACTTCAGAGGGATAGAACACTCTTGTTGCTAAAACTCAAGCACAAGAAACTTCATTTTGCTAAACCAGTCAAATCCCAATATGCACTGCAGTGCTGCTGGCAATGATCACTTTCTATTTTCAGGCACCAGTGACAGTTGAAAATCAAACTGCTACCTTATTTTTACTTGTTTTAGTGTTATTTTAGGTACTGAAAGCTTTTCAACACTTAGGAACTGAGGGACACCACCTTAAATCGTTACACTATACTTACTATAACACTGTTTTTCACAGCCTTCACTTTTGCATCAAGCTCCTTCTGTTTGTCCAGCATCCCAATCACAGTGTTCTGTACATTCCCCACTTCCATCTGAGGGGGCAAGCAGAACAACAGAAGTCAAACCAGAGTGACCCATGACAGCAAATACTTTTCTCATTAAGCTAAGTTAGTGGCTTGTGTTGGCAAATGGCTCCAAGCATGGCTTGGACTTCACTTTATATTATAAAATCTGGATAGAATTTTTTCAGAGCAAGTGAGCTTTGCAAGAGACAGGGTGGAGGGTGGGTGTAAAAACATCTGTGTAAGGATGCTGCATTTTTTTAATCATAGCAATATAATCCTATATTCTGTTTTCTCTTTGCACAAATTGGTTCTTTTGTTTGCTTGTCTTTGTGTTTTGAGGAATCAGCAACCATAACTGTTGGACAATGTCCATGTGAAGTGTTACTCATCCATATGGAATAAGGGGAGAAACAGGCTAAGAGCAAGAATGTGATAGGTCTGAACACAGGCAGATGAGGTAACCTGGTATGTAACTTCTCTCCTACAGCACGCTTTGAGTGCTTTTTAGTGCTCTGTGCAGTTTCTCTGAAAGCTGATCCCAATAGCATTCAGGAAGCTCCCTGCATAACAGAGCTCAGGAGAGCATCAGGATCTGAAAGACAGGGTTGGCTTTGTTCCACAGCAGCAGCAACTTGTCTGGTGTTAGAAACTTGTCTCTCTAACAGGGGACAGACATGTATACATTGTTCCTCTGACTAACGCTTCAGAGTAAGCTAAGGCTATCGTATTTATTTTTAGGAAGCTGGTGGAGGCCCCCCATTGCAGGTTTAACTCAGACCCCTAAGGCAATCTGTGCACACTCTAACACTTGGGATTCTCCTTTGGTTTTTATGATGCTTAGGACTGTGCTCGCTCTGCGTTGGCTTTGGGAAGCGAGACAGTTTACCAGAAAGAATAGGTAGGATGTGGTGCTGCACCTAGCAAGTACAGGAGGATCTATTTCCCTTTCTGATGACACAAATGTATTGCATGCTCGAAAGGCAGTTGTATGTGCTTTACATCACCTGCCAGAACAGAAACTGAACAGCTGTGATGCAGCTACAAGGCATTTGGGAATGGCTGTCAGCCATGCTTCTTGGAGCAGAACACAGCTGCATTAGATCCCTTGCTGAAAGCCTGGGTGCTCTTCCCACTCTTTACGAAACACATCCAAAACCCTTGCTCTGCAGGGAAGCATTGTGGTATCAGAAGTTAATGTGCTTGGTCAGTCATCACTTTATTAGTACATAAGTGGATTACATCTAGCTATGTAGTTTGCACCCCTTTTCCCAACTGCAGAACTTCTATTGCAAAACAGTTCTCCTTGCCAAGGGAAAACACATGATGAAAAGTCAGAACAGATGAAGAAAGAGAAGGATATGGCTTTACCTGTGGTTCAGAGGGAAGAAATGGGCTTCACTTTAAAAAAACAACCCAAAATAGAAATAAACACTTGGAGATCAGTGGGAAGGAGAGCAATGCATTGGTTTTCCCACAGATAATGGTCTGAAGCAGCACCAGGGCTCAGCACCTCAGTATGACATAAATTAAGGAGTAAAACACAGCAGCAAAAAACTAAAATCTTCTTGTAAGAGGTAAGGTAAGCACTAATTACTAGACTGTAATAAAATCTGATGAGCACATCAGGATATACTACCAAAGCATTAGAAAAAACACATGAATAAAAACTAGTTCCTTGCAATTTCCCTCTAAATGCCTTGTAGAGCACAAACAAGCCAAACTGTCCAACTAGTACAGTTGGTTCACTTTTCTGTCTTAATCATGTTGGGCAGATAGAGAACAGCCTGTTTCCTCTTTCAGTTGCTCTGTCCCATAAAACAGAAAAGAGCAGAGAAAACTGCAGCAGACGGTTCCAAGGCTAAGTTACCTGATTAGACAACTGGGCACTGTTCAATATTTTCCTCTCTTCTTTCAGGCAGTTGTAGATGATCATTGCCATGTGTATTGGGTCTTCTTGGAAGTTATCCTGGCATTAGAGATAAACTATTACTTAAGTTCACACTGGTAATCTCTTGGCTTTTGGTAAACTGATTAGCTAAAAGATCAGCATGTGCCTGTGTGGCTCACATCTTGGTCACAGCATGCTCCAAGACCACAGGGAGCATGACAGCAACCATCTCTGTGAACCAGTTTCTATTTTAGTTTGTTAGCTATGAAGAGGTGGGACTCCACATGAAAGAAAAGGGAGGGAGACATTACTGGGGGAAGCTCTCCCTGAGAGCCACCCTCCTGTATCTTTGCAGTACAGCTGCTGGTTTGGAAGGGTGTCTGTCCTAGTTTGACAAGTATGGATGGCTCTTATGTTGGTGATGTGAAGGAGATATGGTAGCTGCTGCTTAGGAACATACAGTCAAGGCTGGATACAGATTCATCCTTACTGTTTTCAACATGCATATGATGCTGAAGCAGTCTCTGGACTGGGTAGTGCCCTGGGGGCTGCTGACCTGCACCAGCCTTCTTGATTGATCTGCACTTGCTGTCAGATAAGTACAGCCTGGTTGTATTCTGCTCCCCTAGTTGCTGACTTGAAAGGCTAGATGGGTGGGAAACAGGCTGTGGAGAAGGTGACTTTATGTAAGACCCTCTGGCATGAAGCCCTCCAGGGAAGACTAAGGGAGGTAGTTCAGTCTGCTGCACTGCCACTCACTACCAATCACTTCAGGCCTTTTCTGTTAGAGCTGTGTGATGCACAGAGTGCTATCTAGTGTCGAGCTTGCTACTGACTGAAATCCTGTGGTGACATGGGAAGGACTTCTTCCTCTGTGTTGCTCCTGCACCAGAAGCTTGTCAGGTCACTGAGGAAACTGGCAGGGGAAGGGGTGGGGCAAGTGAAACTACATTCGAGTAAGCGCTCCAAATACATATAGTAAATGCTTCACAAACAGTGACTTTCCTTTTTTCTAGAGTTCTCAGAAGCTGTAACTACTGGTAATGAAACAGTAACTTTCTAACTGTAGCAAATTAAAACAAAAATCAAGCAACACTTGAATTCTGGCTTTTAAATTAGAGTTCTCACATTGTCTATGAGAACATCTCGTGGCAGGGTAGCTGCTTAGAGGCATCCAACTGCTCTGCTGGAGCAATTCAAGCAAATGTGTGAGCGTATACCCCAGTCATACCTGAAGATTACGTTTGCTTTTCCTTATGTTGTGCTGTAGCAAAAAGTTGTTTTCTATCAAGAACCTACTAAACTGGTCATCGAGCTGTGACAGCAGGTCGTGGAACAACACCGTTGCAAACGATACATTGTTGGCTGCGTGTTCCCTAGAATAATTTAAGGTATGCTTGTGTTAAATACACTTTCAATACAGAATTCATGAAATGCACACAGGAGTACTTTTATGCTTAATTCCCAGCTTCAGTTGTAGTGCGTATAAAGCAGCAAAGAGAGCTTTAAACATCAGCCAGTTTCATTTTCTCATCTGACTTTCTTTGATACAGAAGTGTTGTTTCTCTGTGTTGTTCTTGCTGTGTTATGGCCAACTCCATTTATAAATCCATTTATAACTCCACACACATCAAGAGGCTGAAAGTGAACCTGGTGCCTCTATCCATGTTGTACCACCTCTTCTAAAAGATGTTCCATAGAAATCTTAACTAGAGTTCAAAGGCTGCCAACAGCAAGAATATGAGCTGCTGAGGTACGAACATCTGTATTAAACCAGCCAATTTTGGTACAGACCAACCAAGGGAAATGTGCAATGGTGCCCTTGTTACCCCAGGTGTCAGGTCCCTCTAGAGAGGGGCTAAAGCACTACACAGCTACTGAGGCATCCTACCAGCAAAGGTTCCCCAGTATCCTGCTGCTGCCCATAACCACCTGTATGAGAACACTGCCTATCACCAATTTCTGTGCTTACCAGTCCTGGTTTTCCAGCCACTGTGCCAGGTACTGCCTGATTTCCATAGGAAAGCTGTCATCGTACAGCTGGTGAACTTGCTCTAAAAACTTGGAATCAAGTTGTTGTAGCTGATACCACTGAGTCATCCTGGGGAGGAGAAAACATCTGTGTAAGTGCCTAAGTAGTATTTGGACTGACCTAGTGAAGAGTAACTCATTTAAGGGTTTCACGAACAATGGCAAAATTGGAGGAGTAGGAAGGGAATAGTGCTTCCAGCTGAAGCCAAAACTGTTTGCTGGACAGTTTTACAGAGCTATTCAGCAAGATTCAATACAACTTTTTTCTGTGCTTAATTTAAAAGAAAAGTTATGAATTGCAAATTAAGACAGTATGCCACTTCATAGTGGGAGGAAAAAAACCCAAACTCAGAGCTAGATCACCTGTCACTATGAAAACTTGCAATTTTTTTCCTCAAAAACCTTTCTCCCAGCATCTAGGGTACAGGCAGTGTTACTGCTCCCTTCTCTAGCAGAGATACAGGAATGAGCACCTGTGTTTGATACTGGTACTCTGCAGGATGGAGATCCTGTATGTGGAGCTTCACCTTTTGTTGCTCCAGTCATGTTCCCCATCACCAAGACTTGGGAAGAAGTGAGTGAGGAATCCAGGCTACCTTTAAAGGCCCATTTTCAGGTACTCTTTGTGTCCTTGCTTACCCTTAGATCTCCAGTCACTGTAAGCAGACAAGTGCTGGAGCGCTGCTGGGTTTGGGTTGTTTCCCTCGATGTGCTTTAGTTCTCATGATGAAAAGTCTGGGCTGAGCTGTCTGCAGCAGGCACAGGATGCCTAAAGCTCATCTGAGAGAAGCTGTGCCATGCAACAGCCCTCCTATGAGCGAGTAGCTGTATATTCTGATATGATACCTGCCTGCGGACCTGCTACCCTCTACTCACTGGGCTGTAGGCTAGTGTGCCTGTAGTGACAATAGAAGCATAGAGGGTTAAACGTGACACGGGTGGCGAGAGCTGGAAGAATTAGTCTCGATATGCTCAAAGGAAGGTGTTCTGCTGGCTTCCCGTGCCTTAAAGCGCCTCGGCTGAGCGGGGATGGACAGCTAGCCCGAAAGGCACTGACGGAGCAGCCAACGCGCCCCTGGGGGCTGCAAGCAGGGGGAAGAAGGCAGGGGCTCGGCCTGCCCCGTCCAGCTGCCGGGAGCGCTGGGAGGGCGCTACGGGGCCTGGCCCGCAGCCGCGCCGGCCCGAGTGCCTGCCAGCCGCCGTCCCGCATGGTCCCTGCCGCCTCCGCGTCCTGGCCGCGCTCTGTCCGCCCTTTGCCTCGCCGCTGCAAGCAATCGATTCCCGCTCCGCGCCCATGCCGCCCGCCCGTGGCTCGGGACCGAAGGGCGGCGAACGTCCCTTCGGTCACTGCGGCTCGACGGGCCCGCGGGACGGACAGCAGCTCGGTTGCCCCCGCGCCCCGCCGGAGCCGCCGCCCGGCCGCCACCCACCGCCCGCACTTACTCGCAGGACGAAGCACGGCTCCAACTCCGTGGCGCGACCCTCGCTGGTGCCCAGAAATATCCGTGGACCCGGCGAGCGTGGGGGAGCTAACTGAGGGGCCAATGGGAGTCCGGCCTGCCACAGCTCCGGCCAATGGGCGCGCCACAGCGCCGGGACGCCCCGCCCACAGGCGCTTGCCTTCCGCTGGGGAAGGCGGGGTGTTCCCGGCGCGGCGCCCCCCCTCCGCCGTTCAGCCGGGGTCCCGGTCTGGTCGCCCCCACGCCCGCGGGCTGGAGGCGACAGCGGCGCGCCTGTACTGCGCAGCGAGTTCCGCGTGTTAAGGCGAGGTAGTGGCAGACACAGCGTGAGCCCTGGACCCGGGGACAAGCTGCCGTGTCTGTGGGGCGGCGCCAGGAGCTGGGCAGCCTCGGAGCTCTGGGAGTGTGTTGAGGGACGGAGCGGCTGGCGCTGAAAGACGCGCAGGACGCGTGGGCGGGCGAAAGAAAGCCGGGGCTGCCGTGCGGGAGCCCCACGGGCGCTCTGCTGCCCTCGTTCCGCGTCCCGGCCTGAGCGCATCGCGCAGGCGCGGCGGGAGGCGGAGTACGAAGCGGGAACAGCCGCGGCACGTGATTTAGGGGAATCGCGGCGGGGAACTAGAAAGGGCCGGCTGAGGGGAAGACGAAAGTGAAACCCAGGCGGCTCCGCCACGCCTTCCCCCGGCGTTACCCTCTGCCCGCGGAGTGGAGAAGGGCCCGTCACCCGGGAGCTGGCACTACGGCCCGACCTGGCTCTTCCTTGTCCTCCCTAATTGTCGGGCTGTGAAGCGGCTCTGAGCTGTGAGTGGCAGCCCCAGGAACTCTGCGGGTTAGGGCTTGCTTTTTCCAGAGACGTTTCTTTCTTAACATTGCAGCTTCCCCCGTCCAGAATGCTAAACGCCAAGCGCTAGCTCCCAGGGCAAGTCGATGAGCAGTCGTAAGAGCTGCTCCTGCAAAGATTCTCCCCAGGACGCCAAGCAGCAGCCTCTATGATTTAAGGCTCAGGGCTCTTCTAGCCCACGGAGACAGCTATCGCTGACTGCCTTACAATAAGGCAGCCCTGTACGAAACGCTACATGTCTATCAATCGCTCCCCAAACAGTCCCTGTTGCGGGAAGACCCCCCACTAGTGAAGTGCTGGGCCGCTGTGGTGCTGGGTGGACTCTGGAAGGCACCAGTGGGGTGCGGAAGGCTGCAGGGGCAGGAAGGCACCCAATGGGCCCAGGAGCACAGGTGGTTAGTGTATGGGCAGTAACCCTGGCTTCCACCCAAGGCACAGGAGCTTCAGGACCACTTACAGGCTGTGTGCAGCCCAGCGTTTTCTTCCTTCCCAGCGTTTTGCTGTTGAGACCGCTTTTCCTGCTCGGGCAGCATCCTTCCCTCCCACTCAGCTTGCTTTCAGCGGCCTGACTCGCCAGGGCATGCTTGCTGCCATCTGGACCCTGGCAGTCTTGTTTGTTCTTGCCTCTCCTATCAAGTGTCAACAAAGTCTGGGCCTCTGTGCAGGTCTCCAGGATGCATGGATCCCTTTCCCTATTTGTTTTATCCCTGTTGCTCCTCAGACGGAGGAGGTAAATCTGTGTTTGCGGGAGACACAAGTATATAGAAGGTCTGTTTAGTGAACTTCATAGGGTGGAATGCTACTGAGTAGCAGATGCAAATGTGGCTATAAATAAAACCTATAGTAGAAGGCAACTGAGGAGTTTTTACATTTGTGTAATTCAGACTGTTAGTGATGCAGCAGGACACAAAGCACAGCACAGTGATGTGGTCCTCACACCACAGCCCTCCCTGGTTATTTTTTTTTCACCTTGCAGCCACTGCAAAGCAGTGAAAGCACAAGGGTAGTTAGTAAAAGTATTTAAAAGTAGATGTTTTGTTCCTTCTGGCAGTATGTGGGGCATCCCTTTCAGTGAGTTCCTGCCTGCTGTCTTCCTAGAGAATTGTATTTGTGCTCACTGCAGCACAAGGACAAAAGCTCTCACTTCTTTCATAAAAGGCTTGGGCTGTCTATGTTCATCTTTTAAAAAAAATAAAATAAGACTGTTTCTTTAAAGCAACAAATCGAAGTCCTGTGCCTTTCAATTAAATGTTAAACCTCTCCCTTGTGACATCTGTTTTAAAATAATAGCAGAAACCGTAATGCCCAAACCTGATCCACAATGCTATTCAGTAACACCAAGTATTTTCTGTTCATGTCAAGGCTTCAGAGTCGTCAACTGAAGAGCTGCACTGCACGGGCAGCAGTGTGAAAGGAGAGAGAAGACTGATTTATGTGCTACCTTTTTTAGAGTACTACTTAAATGATCAAAAGTATAGGCTACCCCTGTTTTGGCTGTATTAAGACTTGGAGAACAGCTTAGACAGAAAAGGCATGCAATAGCTGATGCGAGGTAAAAGTTACGTTTACTACTTGTAGTTCAGGCTCAAGCTCAACCGAAAGACAGCAAGGCTCTACTTCATCTCGGAAAGAACTCCCCAAAGGTCAGGCATCTGGCTTTAACCCAAAATCAGTTTTTATTCATATCCATCATATAAATAAAAGATGTTACCAAAATATATACATAACTGCTCTTGTTGTCCTGGAAAATTATTTATACATGATGCTTACTGAGAGAAAACTACGTGCAGCTTGCTTTCAATCACTGTAATGAACAGATGCGTTCGTTTGTTTCAGGTCTGTATCACAGAAGTATCTCTACTCATACCATTTGCTTGCTTTCAACTACCCTCAGTACGTGTGAGAGGAGTAAGAAAGGAGAAATGAAAGTAAAATCCAGGTCTTACTGATCCAAGGAGGTTCTGTTTTCATGTCTAACTTGTACCTACTCAAGAAGAGCATGAGGTGCAAATGCTTGAGTGGCCGTGTGTGTGCTTTAACCCTATGTTCTGCAGGCAGAAATGAAATCTGGGATGACCCTGTGTGCACGGAGTGCAGTGGCCTTGGAATCGACTGTTTAAAATCTCTGCTAAGAGAATAGCAGGGTTAATTTATTTGAAAGGGGGCAGGGGGAGGACAATAAAACCAAACAATCCAAACCCACCACTCAATGGTGCCTGAAGAAGAAATAGTATTTAAATTAGCGATTTTCCACTTTTATAAAAACTAGTTACTATGCTTATTGAGTGAGTCACTGACAGGCACATAATACTTGGTCACACAGCACAAACTGCCCGCTGGCCAGCAAATGTTGCAGCTCTTCAGAAACTCTGGTTGGAAACTGTGCTCCCCAGCCTGCATTTCCCAGGCAGTATCCAGCTCTGTCAGATCAGGATTTAATTTTTTCCTTTGGAGCCTTTCTGACAACACTCTGCTGTAGTACCAGAGTGCTTTCTGCACAAATAGATTTACTTCTGCAGCTCTTCTGTGAGAAGGCTAAGTTTTACTAGCCCTCTCTTCCACTAGTGAAATGGAGACAGCATTTTTGACACCACAAGTGGCATCTGTTTCCTTTCCAGGAAACTCCCTCCTTTTCCCAGCTTTGCCTGCCTGCCTGCCTTCCACAACTTTTGTTGTGCTGGTAGATAAAAATCTGTACTGAATGAAGTTCATCTTTGGAAAACAAGCAAACCCTGGACACCCATGACACATTCAAACCCAGAAGGATGAGAATCTTTGCTTTAAAATAGCAGCTAAGTCAATGTCATACAAGATTATTATTAATCAGAAACCTTTTAACATACCAATAAATCCTAATTGCCCCAAACACATTAACATCTTGGGTTATCCTTATGTGCTGCTCTCAGAAGCAAACCATTTTGTTATACTCTCGCATTTACAACAATTCTGTCTTCAAGAATGATATCATAATAGTTTCCAGGAAATGCTGATTTACAAAGATGATGGGGGGAGGGGGAACTAAGTTACTCTGTCTTTAATTCTTTAATCCATCCGGTGCTTAGATGATTACTAGTTTTTCCAGTATGCGAACCTCAGTCAGTTGAGTACGGGGAGCTCAGCTAGAAGGAAAGGAGGAGAAGGTTAGTCTCGTGCAGTTGCTGCTCTCCATTCAGAAATACATGCAGATCAAATGTTTTCCCAGCTCAAGGGAACAGCGGTCTCGCTTTGTCTGTGTAACACCAACTGGGGAGGATCTGAGGATCCTGCTTCCAGTTCTTTACAAAATACAGGCATGCCCATTAGGAAACACTGCGTGGGGAACAGTTGCAGTAAGTGATACACATTTTTATATGAACTTTTGGTTCTGGCAGCCTATGGATATGTATAGCAGGATTCTTGCTGGAGTCTGTTTTCCAAGTGGGCTGGGGGAGATGGGGAAAACAGAAGGGAATTCAGCAAGACCACAGAAAGCGTACCTTGCTGAGACTGAGGTATAGGACACTTTGCTCTCGTACCCTGTATCTCTCACGGTGCTTTTTTATTGGTACCTCATGGAGGAACAGTGTTGCTCTAATAACACAGGTTGCCTCCTTACTGAACTTAGCCAGCTCTTCCCCAGAGTAAATGATACTGTGTGATTTTTGGAATGTTGAAGAAAACACCTCCAAGTTTTCCTCGTTCCCATTTAGCAAGGTAAATAAAATGGAAAAAGGAAGGAGATCTTACAAATTTTTTGCAAAACTATTTTTTCCTCTAATTTCTAGCAGAACCTGAAAACGTTTCTATCGAGAGCCTCTAGAAATCAATGTGCCATCCAGCAGCACTGGACCACTTCTCCAGGACCCTTAAAAACTGCAGTATGATTATATTTGACTTTCAGAGTTCATTGCTGAACACATTCTTTCCGTGAGATTGCGACCGCAAAAGACATTGATGGTCACAGCTGGTTTGGAAGCACTGGACAGGGCTGGCTTGGGGATTACTGTGAATGCTAAAAGGAATTGAAGACGTTTGTAGCCTGATCCTAAACAAAAATGAAGCTAACTATGCTTTTCGCTGCCAAAACTTTGGGAAATGGATCTGTTGTTCACAAAAGCAGTTCAGGAGGTCAGAACTGGTTTTATGTGTATAAACAAAAGGAGAAATGAGTGGAAACGTGGTTTGGACTGGGAGTAGCAGGCTTTACCACAGAATTTTCCTTCAGGCTGCCATTTCAATTTTAGCTGAAGAACTAAATTTTCATGAGTGTTATCAGAGAAAAAGGTGAGGTTAAAAAAAGACAGCATGCTCTTGAACAGATTGTCACCTCAGTGTACACTAAAGAACTCCCTGTATATGAGATTTAACCGTGCTTCCAGTCATTGACAGTCAGGATTCTGGTTTAGTAGTGCTGTTCTGTTTGTGGGTGAGGATGAGTGCTTGCAGAGAGACATCTGACAGGGAGTTGACAGGCTTATAAATACATAACCATTTTAAGGTCATAAATCATTGAGCATATGTAAACTATGAGCTGGTATTAAAAAGGAGGTTTTCTTTTAAAGCTGTTGAAGGCAAACCACTGCTGTGTTTCCTGATAGTCTCCTGGATAAATCCCCAGGGTGTATACATCACTGTGCTAAGTACTCTAAGCCACAGTGATTCAGAACACAGTATCTAGTCAGCAAGAAAAAGAGGAAAGAAAATACTTCTAGTAGGACACTGGTACACTGTTTCCCCAACCTTTCTATGTACTTAGTATTAGTTTTATTTGCTAAAAATGTTTTGCTTGCCTCTTTAAATTTCTCACGTTGGTACTCCATGTAGAAACTTGCAGCACTGAAAAGTTTGGCAAGTTTGCTGAATCGGAAATTTTTATGTTCCCTGTGCAGCTTCCCTGAGCGAATCAAATCCTTTGTACTATCTACAGCACTACTGTCATTGTTATATACTTGTCAGCATAAAGGCTTTGTTTCTTTGTTTCTGCAAGAACTCAGAGGACTTTCAATTCTGACATCCAAGGACACTGTGTCAGATAGTTTCACATAACGCAGTGCTTCTGAGTATCCTTGCAGCGTCCTGTCCCATTTAGAATAGGAAATGTCTGCACCATTTTTTCAGAATGTTATACAGCAAGCAATGAAAGAGCTCTATATCTTCATAATGTACAAGCAGCATGCTTATAACCAGTATCTGCTGTACACGTCCCTTTTGCATAGTATAGAAAACTTATGTATAGAAAAGTATACAACATACGGCAGTTTCAATCACTGTGGGACTCAGGTGTTCTCTCAGCACAGCATAAACGCTTGGAGACATTGGAAGAAGATCTGATGGAGAATGTGGATCTGTAGAATCATTTAAGCTTAAAAAAACAAAAACAAAATACACAAGAATAATCTTAAAAGCAACCTAAATCCTTCTAACTTGATGAATAGCAGTGGAGTACAGAATGCTTGGTAAGTTTGTTAAGCCTGTGCACAGAATCACAGAACATTAGGAGGACATTGAAAGATCATCTAGTCCAACCCTCTACCAGAGCAGGGTCACCTAAACTAAATCGCACAGGAATGCGTCCAGGCTTGCTGGTAGCCCTGGAAGCCTGTGCCAGCACCTGGTGTGTGTTTAAAAATGTAGGAGGCAGGACCAAGTGAAGAGACTATTAAAGTTTTATTTATCAGGATGAAGAGAGAATGAACCTGGTATTAATCAGCTGCTGGAGAGGAAAAGGAGACAGCAAAAGATAAGTTGATTGGAATATTGTAAACTCTGTACTCAGTTGTTATAAAAGTTTTGCCATGTGGATGGCAAAAGCACTGTAGAAGTGAAGTTCTTTACTTCCCCTACTTGTCTTTAGCAGTCCTTGGTCAAATAGAAATATGCAATACGTTGCTATCCCAAACTGTGTGAATGGGGGAAGGGAAGAAGGGAAAACTTAAATGGCACATAGATTTAATAAAAACAACATTTGGAGTGTAATATGTTTGTTAAGGGTACTTACATCTTGGAGACTGGGATAAATACAGAAGGAACATAACCTTTGCCTCCTCCATCTGAGGGCTTTGAGACTAGAAATAAATGTTAGAGATATTAAATACTGCCTAGTAATTTTAGTATTTTTTTGAAAAAATATGCTTTAAGCACCGCAGACCATAATATACAAAAAAAGTTATGCTTAAATAAGCAGCCATAGAAATGAGGGGACTGTGCAGATCAGTCTTTGAGTTCCCGTCCTAGTCACCTAATTGACTGTGCTCCCATGACATGAATCGCCATCTCGGACTATAGTACAGCAGCTGATGGAAGAGATCTCCTTAGGGCATCAAAAGCAAATATGCTGTAACTCTACTAGCTTGGTTCTTCTCCAACTCAATATTTCAGTTCTGCAAATGCTTGTGTGGAGCTCAGACTCTACAGATACTTCAGTAACGTCTTCTGCACAAGATTAAACATATGCATAGCGTTTTAAGTGTCCATCCAATCAAAATGAAGAGGAAAAACTATTTATAGCCTCCCAATAATTTTGAGTAGTGTAAGAATTTGAACTCGGGTGGGATTGTAACCTTTTATACCGATATCCCAGAAAAAATGTGTTAAGGGGGTGTCTTGAACGCCAAGGCTTTAAAGGCTTTCTTAAGAGCGAGAGAATGAGTTTCATCTAAAGATGGCCTGTTTATTTGGCCAAGAAAGAGCATGGGCCTGAGCATATCTGTAGCCATTCTTCATTAGCCCTCTTGTATTTTCCAGTGCAGTTGGCAGGGGTTATACTGCTGGAAAAAGCAGGTCTTCCAAGCTCTTTGGAGAAAAAACTGCATTTCCTTGAAATTAAAGAGAAAGCATGCTGCCATGTAACACACTTATGAAGCTGACAAGCAGGGTGACTTTCCAGTTTCATCTCCTTTGAATGCCTGAGCACCAAATTTTGTAATGCACCAGTCAAGAAAAAAAAATCCTTACTTTTTTTTACTCTTTCTACCCTGCAATCCGTTTTTCAGTTTCTTTTAAATATTGTTGTCATCACCTCTAATGTACCCTCTAAGACCAGGGATTTGTTTACAAAATGAGTGTGTCTAAATGACAGATGTGTTAAACTGTTCTCTTGAAGATGCCGATTAAAGGAGGGATCTTAATCTGTTCCCTTCCTCCCCGTCCCCTTCCTCAAACTGCCTCTTGACACATCAGCTCTGCAGAAAGAGTAAATACAGGAATGGAGCCCAACCTTCATTTGGCTGACAGCTGTAGTGTTTGCCAAAGGCCTTATCTTTAGGAATGTCTGGATACAGGAACTTCAGAGGGTTTTCAGGAACGTTGTCAGCCATAATAACTTTGTAATCGCGCAGTATGTCGGCAAAAGGCAGTGCAGATAAGCGGCCTTTGTTATAGGGTTCCACCGAATGAAATGTTACATCTCCTGTGAAAATACAAAGGCATTGTAACTGCTGATAACTGCCTGATCAGTATCTGCTCTCAGAGTGTGGTGTTGCCCTTCTTTTGCAGTTAGCGCTGGGGTGCTGTATGGCTGTCGGTACTCGTGTATCTTTCCAGATACACTTTCTGCATGTTTGGAAACAAATTTTAAAGCCTGCAGTAAGCAGGTACCACTCCTAATGAACTTACATAGTTAATATAAAGAACTGAGGAGGTAGACTTCCAGAGTTTGTTTGTGTTTTAGTACGTATGATGCTTGAACCTTGCAAACCCCATATGAGGACATGATACACGTCAATTTTACTTTCAAACTAAAGAAACTGTGGCTCTTGTATTAGGGGTGTGTTGTAGAGTTTGATGTTTATGGTTTTTTTTTTAAAAAAAATTATACTTACCATTTTCTAACTGATCCACCCAAGTAAAGGTAATTCCACCCAGATTGCTTTCACTAAACCTTAATAAAAACGTTCCTGGTGTCTTGTCTTTGAGCAGGATTCGTTCCTTCTCTTTGCTTACAAATCCCATTATGTACCTGGAGCGTAGCAGGAAATAACAGGTTTACTTTTGGATAAAAGAAAACTAGACTTCGATCTGTGCAATGCATCTGGCCTAGCTTTTTACAGGTGTTCAAAGTCTGGCTGCAAAAGCTTTAGAAGGTCTTGAAATTATGATGAAAGCTTCCTGTGACTTGCACAGAGTATGGCAATGAGCTGAATGCACTACGAGGCATGATAAGCTTTATTGCAGTACTTGTCCGTGCACTGACAGAACTGATGAAAGGATCTAAACCTGCATTTCCAGGAGAGTCAACCATGCTCCCTTTGAGCAGCAATTTCCAGAAGTTAGAAGTGGGAAGAGGCAGACAAAAGTACTAAACACTTTGCAGCTTCTCTTCTGCATAGCTGGAACTGAGATTAGTAAGGAAAAAGCACAAAGCAGGGAGAGATCAGTATATAGCTGTTTCCTTGTTGCTCACCCGTCAATCCAAAGAGGAAGAATGTGTTTTTTAATTAAGTCCAGGATAGCTTCAAGCCAAACCCAGAAGGTAAATGACTTGCCAGGCAAATGTTCCTAATGGTTAAAAAAAACCAAAACAACCAAACAACAAACCAACACAAAAAGTGACACACAAAAAAAAGTCATACAAGAGAATTGTGAAAGTGGTGTTACCCACCATCCATATGACATGGTGCGCTCTGTTTCTTAAGAATCATCTAGTTTGATCAAGCAAGAATGACAAACTTAGCCTACTGTTTCAAGTAATGTCAGTCTCAGCCTGACATTAGAACACTTGATTTTGAAAATGTGCATTGGAAGCATCTAATTTTTGACCAAAAAAAAAAAAAAAATCATATCTGTTGTTTCTTCTGGCCTATGAAATAACGTTTTGTGAGAAATGGTGATGAGAAAGTCAAACTTCCTCCCAAGGTTCTCCCTGTGTTTAAATAATGCAATTGGTATGAATAAAATGGGTTTACCCTTCTTTCTCAGTAAGTATTCTGTTCCTCATCAAACACAATGAATGTATCAACTGAAATATTTTAGGTCATGGCTGAGCATATGAAAAAGCTTACTATATGCTGCATGAAAAATGTATGCTTTGATAGCACAATCGATTAAGTGTTTACAGGGATATTTAGGGCCCAGTCTAGTGGCAGTTTCTGATCTCTGTAACAATGTAACTAAGTAGATCTCTTAGTCCAAGCTTTAAACTTCTAGAAATACCATTTTCCTATTTAAATTTTTACAGTGGATGCGATTGCACTGGGCTCTGCTTCCCACATATGGCAAGGGGGAATCTATCAATAGCATCAGAGAGACGGAGCTAGGGCACGTGTGCGGGCCGGAGGAGACAGAGGAGTCTAGTTTGACTTTTGGAAACATACCTTGCAGAACTTTGCCCAGGATAGTTGATAATCATTGTAACTGACTTGTTGTCCTGAGGAAAAAAAGCCCAAACCACAAATGGTGAGTCTGTTTTTCTGTAGCTTTGAAATAAATATACAGTATGATATCCATACACTTGGGATGGGGATTGGAGGGGGACTGAGGGGGCTGTGCTAAAGAGCTGTAGGTAATTTTTTCTGTATCCTTCTGAAGCAGTCAGTTAATTATTTTTTTATCATCTGCCTAAAGTAGTCTGGGGCCTTGTTTCTGCAATGCTGTGTGCTCAGTTTCAGTTTTTAGCCAGTGTTAATTTCTCTCAGCCTTCACTTTATCTTAGGCTTCCGTATTTCAAGACAATTTATTTTTTTTTAATTTTTTCTATGATTAATGCTGATTTACAATGGCACCTCTCAACCCTTCTACCTCCACTAAGCAAGAAAGCTCCAAGAAATCATCAGAAAAGGTGACTGCTGTCCAGGGAAATCAGACTTTGCTTCCCAACTTTGAAAGCAATAGAAGTAAAGATTTCCACAACCCCCAGCTCCCCAGTCTTTGACAAATACTTTTGTTCTTGTCCAACAGCAGAGATAGTGTTACAGCTTGGAGTTTCTTACAGCATAAATAATAATTTTTCCTTCTCCAGAAAGAGATAAGGCTTTCTCTTTCCCTGAGGCCTCTCCCTGCTGGGGGACAGTCAGATCAGAGGGCAGAATAAGTTCATCTTGTTGAAGTTACAGGGCCTCTTTACTATGCTGTCACCAGTGAAGGATGGGTCCCAAAACTAAACAGGCCCATGATAATGGGTTCTTAAAATGAAACCAAGCCTAAACCCCATAAGCAAGCAAAAAGACTTCCTTTTGATTTCAGATGCATGAGATAATTACTTGCTAACGAAACAGAATAACATCATGGTTCAGTGTGACTCTGATGCCCTCTCTCTTTGGTTTAGCAGCCTGGAAGTTCAGAAGTTTAATCACTTTGTGGTAAGAATGAGCTGATGCACACTTTTCTTTAAAGCAACAAAAATGTCATTGTGGCATTTCTCAAGTCAGCCCTGGAAGTGGATGGTATGCTTAAAGTCATTACCTTTGACTATCAAATATACAAGCCCAAAAGCAAATAAAATGTGTGTATTTCTACAATCTTACCCATAAGTTTCTCTGCCAGCATGTTGAGCTGCTCAGAATTGAGTCCACGACCAACATAGGATGAAAACTGCCAGCTCAGTACTTCTAAGAGCTGACTTAAGGTGGCCGCAGGGGGATTGTTGAAGAAAGACAAATTCTGCAACGGAATTAGTGCTTTGTTTAGACAGTCAGCAACCCTGAAATACACTCCAGGCTGTGAAAGAAGGCTGCAACTACTCGAGTAGAACCCAGAGGTACTGAAAACGGGGTGTGAGGGGCATAAGCTGGGTTACCTAAGCGTTCACCCTTTCCTCTGCAGCCCCCCAGCAAGGGCCGCTTGGGTGCCTGGACAGAGTAGGGGAGGGAGCAGGGGGCAGTCTTAGAGAGACCGAGAGTCTGTGCGTACATCTTGGATGACAAAATACCTCACTGTGCTTCCCATGGTATCTTATGTGAAGACAGTGAAAATATGGTGAAAGCCTAGCCAATAAATGTAGGTCATGTCACTGTAATGTCTGGTGCACGGAACTCCCGAGCTGTTATGTGCTCCTGTAGCAGTATGTTGCTGAACCATTTGGCTCGTCTTAGTTTCTCCCTTGGTTTCTGGGCCATGTAACAGACACACTAAAGCCTGTACAGCAGACACTTTAGACTATGACACAGTGATAATGAAGTCCAGGTTGCCGGTGAGCTGGCCTGCCACCACTCTCAGGCCCCATCCATGGTAAACTGTCTTACCCTTTCTCTCCTCCAAACGTCTATGTGACCGTCACGAATCCCCAACTGAAAGCCTGAGAGCTGTTGGCAGCACTGGTCTTCAGTCTGTATGTACCATAACAGGGACTGAATCTAAAGTATGCGCTGAGCCAGCAGGAGCCTGAGGAAGAGTGACTCCACTTTTGCTCATGGTTAAGAGGCACTCGAAGGTGCTGCCTGACACTTGCTATCTCTGTAGAAAGCACTAACTCCTATCAAGCGTGTGAGGAAAGCACTGCTTAAGTATGTTATGGTCCCACCTATGCACCTGCTTTGACAGTTTTGAATTGTACTAGTAGAAAAACTTTGTACTGTGTACAGTCTTGGTCAACCACATCCAAAAAAGACAAAATCATGTTAGAAAAGCTATGAGTGCTATCACGTTTCCTTAGTTGACAAACTACTACTTTAGTCTACATAAAAAAGAAGGCTAAGTGTGCATGTGGGGTTTTTTATCTGAGCAGGGAACAAAAGATAAAGCAAACAACATTAAAGTATGATGTTGATAACAGCATATGTGAAAAAAATAAGGGCAGGTTAAGAGGGCACCCTCAGCCTTTTTATAACAAACATGCTTGGTAACCAAATAATAGAAAAGTGAAAATGCTGAAACTCAGTACTTGTGTACTGAAGGACCTACCTGAGGATCATTGGTTGATAGATTGTACCAAATAATAGAAGCCCATGCGTTGGGTAGTTGGCTGACATTGGAAATCATCACCACAGGCAAAGAGCTGGTCTGGTGGAAAGAATGAATGCAGGATGTCAGTGCTGCTAGGAGAAGTGATGCTTCTGCGTTAGCTTTTGTTTTCTTGTAGCCCACTCTTCCTTCCTTTTTTTGTTCCTCCACCCCTCAAGATACTGTTCTTTAGCCTGGGGTGCAGGACAGCTGGTGGTAGCTGATTCCCAGCCTGCATTTCAAGAGAGAAGTAGTGTTTCAGAGGGCATTCGGGACTCAGGTTAGCTGGACCCAGACAGAAAACTTTGCTGGAGCTGCATGACAGCTGTATGGGCATGGCAGCCTGTGGCCGTAAGAGTGATCTGTGGCAATCCTTATCACCTAAAGAGGTTCTTAAGGTCCGTTTTAGGCACACAAGGGGTATCTGTAGCCTGCGACTTACAGTTGGTGTAAGACTTTCTCTAACGAGTTAATTTATAGTACTTAAGGGAGTGATGTTCCTGCCAGTGAATATGGATTTTGTGACTGGATTTTGTCACTGACTTCGATGGATCCCACAGTCTTTGCTCAGTAAGATGTATTACCTTTGCATGGTGTAACAGAGTTATGGTGAGAGTCTGTATTTGAGCTTCTGAAGATAAGGGCTAAAAATGTTGCAGTAAATCTGTGTATACTCCTTTCTGTCCTGGGAGTCTTGTGTCTGCCTCTAGTTACTGCTGCAAACAAAATCTAGGAGAGATAGACCTGTGGTCTGGCCCCACATGCTTGTTCTCCTGTAAGCTGCTGCAAAAGGCTTTTTATTCTTGCCCCAGAAAAGCTGGCGGGAATACTCACTTCCAAATTGATAGTCAGTCCGTACAGGCAGACCTGTGTTTCGAAGCTGATGGAGTGCAGTTCCTCGGTCACCATGTGAGGGCCCTGGGGAGTAAGTACAGCGTTCAACTCTGACCGCACGTTTAGCACTGCTTTAGCCACCCGACCGCGAAGATTGCACAACTTTGAAAGAAAACATGCAACAAATACAGGAGCAGGAAAAGCAGGGCACGAAGGACATTTATTTGTTAAACGCTGATAGTAAATTAGTCCAGAATTGGTGTTTTTTCCTGATAAATCTAAAAAAAAAAACCCCACCCCTAACCTTGTTAAAGCAACACTTTAAAACTTTTAACTCTTGCTTTTAATTTGTTTGTAACGTTGTTTTCAAGCAGTGTCATGTACAAGAAGTTAACAGATTATTTTTAGTCTCTGATAAAGATTCTCTCCAATTTCTTCTCAAGTTTCTTTACTGACTGACAGTTCCAATTTGAACACAGATGTTAAACTTCAAGGAGAAATGAAAAAAGCCCCTTATCTCACAGCAGGTTTGTTCTAGGTATACTTAAATGGTATTAGTTGAAGGAGTAGAGACCTAAATCATTAATACAAAGTAAATCTGGTATCAAAGAAATCCAAGGTTTTCCCTGGACAGGGAAACAAATTTGCTAGTTGTAGTGGATTAAAGTATGTAGTACAAACGCTTTGTTTTGATTGCACACCAGCTCTGGAAAGATCCACATCTCTGTCCCTTGGTAAACACATCTCTGGAAATACACTGCCATCCCCAGAAGTCAAAGTATAAACATCTATTTGTCCTTTTCCTATTTAGGTTTTCTCCTCACTGCAACAAAAGATGCTGTATAAATGAGAGGTTGAGACCTACAGGAGATCCTCAGATATCTGATAATGAATCTGCCTTGCAAAGGGAAAGGCCAGCTTAGAGCTGAAGGTTTCAAATGAGTTCAAATGGTTTAGTACAGGTAGAATCAATCCAGCCAAACCTGTATTGCTCACAAAAAGTTGGAAAAGGTTACTGAAACACCCCTTCCTCTCCCCTTGTTAAGATTTTGCAAAAACTTTTTAATTATGAAGAAACCATCTAGGCGAACAGGTGTATCTGCACGGCAGGACAACCCTCAAATACAGACTGCTTCCACTTTTTAATAAGGCAAGTCATACTTAGCAACTACACTCTTGGCTTACTAAACATCCTGTAAACAAACCAAGTTTTAGGGTTTCTATAGTCACTGCTAATCAAAGAATTTGATCGTGCTAATAACGATTTCAGACTGTGATTTGACCGAAGAGAAGCTCTGTTGGAGGAAACTAGCAGTGAAATGTGTCACAGCTCTGCTGTCCCAATTCTCCACAGCCCTGCATTTTCTATCGCTATAAAGGCACGATGTGTAGAAGTGGAAGTAAAATGCCATCAGAAGTAGAGCACCAACATTTTTACACCCACATTATTGCTTTTGCTTGTTTTATGCAAATGACTTTGTAAGCAGCAAAGTAACTGTGAGGCTAGCCCTGAGTTTCAGTCTTGCTAATCAGGTTGCAAGTTACTCCGTTCAGAAGCACCCTGTGAAGCGTGCAGAAGTACTCCTGCTTCAGGGCTTTGGTTAAAATCCTCCATGCTGATCAAGCCTTTGGTTTGTACTTAAATGCTACTTGTAGTAACTTTTGTGCTTGTATAACTACACATATTTGGACTGTGATTGGAGTAATTTGGGGGGGTTTAAAAAAATGTCTTTCTCTTGCACCTTGCCAATACAACTTTACTCTCAACGCTTCCAATGTGAAAAGAGTTAAGAGTGTAGGAAGAGAGCCACAGCTCGTAGGAAGAGAGAGCTGACAAGCAGCAGGGCAGAGCTGCGCAGAGGAGAGGAGCTGGGCAGAGGAAGGACTGGTGTGAGGGTGCTGGCAGGTAGCACGGGGATGGCAGGAATGCTCCGCGATGGGGGGATGCAGGGACACAGAGTTCTGGGTGTCGATTAGTGCCAGGGATCCACTGTGGAATTCTGTTCTCCGCACAGCAAGGCTGTATGGACCCCTCTGCTAGGAAGCAGGCTGGGGGTACGTGCGTGCCTGTGACTGTGGGTGCCCGCTGGTTTGTTAGGGTGCCATGGCACAGCGCAGCGTCACCACAAGAGGGGAACCTACGACCGGGCTCGATGGGTGCTGGTAAACCCAGCACGCTGGTCCTGGCTGAGGCAAGCCCGTTTCTTTGGTGCAAACACAATTATACCATTGCTTCAGCTGTAAGCTTGGGGCTGACAGAATATATACTTAAAGAACTGTCCCCACAGGAAAAATTCTTTGAGAACAAAGCTAAAAAAGCTTGGGTTTTAAAAATGTAACTGACTGAAAAGGTGGCCCTAAAGAAGGATGTGTACGCGCAGTTAGATTGATACTTCTTACCTTTTAGTGTAACTTTTTTATACATGCATTTTGAGGTATGTAATTAAAATTTGAGTACTTACACCTGAAAAGCTCTCATACTATCTTGTGATAATTTGCCCTGTATTTAATATAAGGGTAATATATTTCAAAATGTAATGGCATGCAGTTGCTCTTTGATTTAAATCTAATCTGAAATACTTGTGAGAGTAATCAAAAGTAACATGTAAAATAAATGCACAAACCTCATTTCCTTTGCTTCCAGCACTTGATTTCATTTCTTTGGGTTGCTGTATAAAGCAAAACAGTATTTATGTGGCAAAGAAGCTACAGATAGAAGTACACATAAAGGCCATCACTTATAACCATCATGTTTAGAGTGCTAAGGCTTTGTTTACAATATACAAATAACTGTAATGAAGGCTCTGATGCTATGCCTTGAAAAATCTGTTCAGCCAGTAGTCTTTTGATGTTTATAAAGAAATTAAATTAATGTAACAAAGCATTAATTAGGGTGCTTGCAAAGGGTGTAATACAAAAAAGCACTAAAGGCTTGTAATCTCCATCTCCTGCAAGTCTACACCAACCCACTGCATCTGTGGTTAAGCCAAGAAAAAAAAATACCCGAGGTGAGGGAGTCTGGTCAAAAAGCATGATTCACTGCGTATCAGAGAAGGCACAGAAGCAGTACCGGAGATGTGGCAGGCATTAATTTCAACCTCATCTAAAGCATTCAGTTCAATATATTTCCCCCAGACAATGGTGGTGTGGTTTGGGTTTTTGGGGGGGTTTTGGGTGTGGGTTTTTTGTTATGTGCTGGGGTTTTTTTTCAATAAAAGGAAGCTGTGTAATTAGCATAATTAGTCTTTTCATTTTCTGGCATTATTAGGATTTGTTTTACTACTGCTGTGAAAATATATAGTCTTATTTTATGGAATGGATAAAAAATGGAACGGGATAAAGAGGTTCTAGGAGCAAACCTTCTGCATAAGGAAAAAGAAAATGAATGTAGGCTTGACAGCAGTACAGTTTTCCCTGCATAGTTCTGAAGGAAATTTTTATTTCTTTGCCAGAGGTGTGTGACAGGAAGGAAGCATTTAAACTTACCAAATGTCGAAATTCTACCGAGAGGCTGCCGTTCGCGGATTCATCCATGTTCATTGCTTTCACGTGCGTCCCACACAGAACGAACCTGCGATTACTATGGAGGCACATTGCACTTACCTACTCAGAGAATACTTTATTGGATAAATTAAGAAATCTGGTATTTTATTTTCTTACCTTACAGTTGAAACATTCCTAAAATAGAAGAGGAGTGGGGGGAAAACAGGTTGTGAATCAGTAAAAATGTACGCCGTGGTTGTGCTGAGAAACTTATCTTGAGATGATAGATTTCTGCCTTGATAAAATTAACTTGTGTTACCAATAAAACTGCAACTTTTACAATAGAGAACTAGAATTTGTAGTGTGCAGTTAGACTTTTTTATCTGGCCAGATGCAAGCAGTGTATTTTATTTAGCTTTTTTCTGCCATTGGAATGACACGTGGGTCTCAAAGCACCAAACCCCTTAGAAAGAAGGAGGTTATATAGCAGTCTTAATTTTGGGCAGGGATAAAAAACTCTAAGCTCCACAGACAGCAATTGCAGCACTGGCTTTTCAAGGAGAAGCATCATGTACTGCTTGGGGCAGCCGCATTGAAGGTGCTGGGCCTATTAATGCAAGCAGAGATAAAGGCTCTTTCCAAACTAACTATCCCATAAATGCAATACACTGTGATTTAAAGGTTTTGCATGATGCTACTATTTCAGACTGACATGTTTTATCTAAGTCTTGAAACAAATCTTAAATGGTCTTGTTTCCTCCAATTTGAAAATACTAATTAGAAATAGCAGCTTAAAAAAAAAAAGACAAAGAAGTCTTCCACATAAAAAAAAACCCACCACCAACATTGCCCTGATTTTTTAGCTGGGGTTATGTTGTTGTTGGTTTGTTTGGTTTTTTTTCCTTGTGTTGCCTCTATAGGGGGATAGAGAATATCTTAACTTAAAGTTTCTTACTTGTCAATAGTTGCTTTCACTCTGATCTGGTAGTTTAGCTCTGGCAATTTAATTAGCAACCTTGAAAACAGAAAATGTAGCAGTGAATATTAACAGAAAAAATTTCTCACCAGAAAATGTTAGAGACCAGTAGCTCCACACCAAAGTATCTGAAATGATTATAGTCTGAGAACAGGTTAGGCATCCAGGATTATATCATGACTTGCAGGGTCGTACACTCAGAAAGCGGGGCTGAGCTGAGCTGTCATGAGTGGCAGGTGATCTCCCCTCCCCACAAGTACGTGCAAGTTAGCATTGTGAGGGGATGGCAGAGACACAGGGGAGAGCTCATAATTGAGAGATGGATCGGTACAGTCTGTGGCTGTGCCATAAGTGTACGTGTACTTCACAGGCGCTTTCCACCCTCCACCCCTCTGTGCATTCTTCTTGCTGCAAGCTGGAAATGGGATGTGAGTTCCCCCTCAGCTCTGCTCTTTTCACAAAGTCAGGCAAGGAGTTTGTGAGACAGAACTTGTCACCAGTTCACCAGAGCTCCCCAAAACGCCTAAGTTTCTTGTGCAAAAGTGGCTCTGAAGATTCAGATGTTGGCTTGTAGGATGCAGATCATTACTTACCCGCTTTGCAAAGTCATTAAAACAAGAATTCAATGTATACAGAATCTTGAAGGTGCTAGTTTTTGGCCACGATCTATCTTTCTTCCTTACACTGATTTATTTACTTCTTATTGCTACTTAGTACGTGTGGCCTTGATATCCCTGCTGTCCTGCTCTGAAAAACTCTCCCTGCAGTCCAAAGGATCTCTAGCAGGAGCTGGTCTGCTTCACTTTCCCAACTCTACAACAGACTGCTAGAATGAAATGCAGTACACAGATGGAGGACTTGATACCACATTTTCTTTCCTTACCTCAATTTAACAGTGAACTGTATTAATGTTTTGAGAACCATTGGCCTCTGGGGATGTGTTGGCATGCAGGGCTGCCTTTCAACCACAAACGAACTGTGAGAAAAGAAATGAAACAAAGATTGTTAGGAATATGCATAAACAAACAGCTGTTTTGGGGGGAAAAAAGTACTCTTACTTCTCTACAGATGCTGAAGTGGGAGCTGTGTTCCAATGCTGGGGTCTCAGAATGGTCTAGAGGTCTAATTTACAGCTAAATTGTTCCCACAAGAAACAGGTATTTGTAATACACTAAAAAATCAAGCCAAAATAAACTCTGTGGTCCTAAACTACTGGGCCAAGACATTTATCAGAAGCGTAAAACAGAGTATGAAAATACCCTGAGCCTGGATCTAGGGGAATTAGAAAATAATTTTATCTTTCTTAATTTTTTCTAAAAGAAAACCCAAAACCCACCAAACAACTGACCATGTTCTGCTTTCAGAGAGTCACTTTTGGCATATCTCTGATATGGCCAGTGCAAAGGGCAGAAGGAATGATGATGATATTTTACATATCAGTAGAATGTCTTAGTGGAGAGGAGGAAAGGCAAGGAACAAATTAGCACTTGCCACACTGCTTAAACAGATGAACCCAACCCCCCACCAGCCTTTCTCAGCAGTACATGGGTGACTCCAACTGAAATAAGTGGATTTTATGTGTTTGCCTAGAGTCAGAACTTGACCACAAAGTCTTAACTGCCACACACGAGCAGCTGCCGGGCACCCTCAGCTTCCAGTAATTTTGGCGCCAGCTGTACATACATTTTATGCTGGGAACGGGGTCTTTGAGGTCCTCAGAGACCCAACCTTCTTATTATTTTTTTAAATTTACAATATGGTCTCACTCTTGTCAATGAATTCGTGTCAGTTCAGGTGTGCACTGACAATGGCTTACGCACTTCCGGAAAAGATTGTACAGCAGGAAGTTGACTTTTTCCAGCAGCTGAGGCCTTTGCACCGGGATGGGGTCCCCGTCGTAAGTCAGCCTGGTCAGCAGTTCGTCCAGTTTCTCTAGCTGCCTTCGAACTTGAAAAAGACTCTCCGCTAGCAGCGTGAAGCTACAGGAAGACAAAAGCTCTGTTTGCAATCTTTCATGTCAAGGGCTGCTTAGGAACATAACGGCTGCTGAAGCTCTTGCACAGGGAAATCGGAATCGGTACCGATTGGCGTTTCATGCTGTACCCAAACTCCTGTCTGTCCATCTTCTGTTTACAGGAGTATATAAATACATCAGGCCAAATGTCCTGCTTTATTTTACAAGATAAATATTTTTGCTGACAGCAATGCAACGCTGCCTGTCATAATTTAGAAGAAATATACACATGGTTCTGATGCTTTACATGCAGGGCGCTTGTGCCAATTTTGTTTCCTACAGCGTAGTGGTTTTGCAAAACATACTCCTCTTTAAAAGGATAATATTTATATAAATTAAAAGGTTACAAAGACTGAGGCAGTGCATTTCTCAGAAATGTAAAAGCCATTAGGAAAATCAAATCCAAACGCTTGCTAACAGTTTAATAGGCTATGTGTGTATAAAATCTCATCTCTTAGCTATTTTTAACATCTTTGTAGAAAAAAAAAACTTCAGTGGAAAAAAAAAACCCACAAAAAAGGCACCCTCCCTTTTTCTTCAAACCTAAAAAGCTTCTTTTTTTAAAATTTTCCTTCCTTCTACTTACTTTTTACTTCACCTTCTCTAGAAGGTCAGTGTGGGAGAGAAATGACCAGGTCATTCATGTTTGCTGTGTTACTTTTTAAAATATTACCCTATTTTTAATTTTTGTTGGTTTAATTATTTATTCACAAACACCTTTAGAGTTACTGCCACAGAGACTACCGCCATTCAATTCCTGTGTAGTTTGAAGCCTGGAGGAGTAATGAACCTAGTGAGTCAAAGCATAAAGTGTCTACCCAGCTCCTGCCTCAACAAAACTCCCACTGCCCTCAGTGACAAACCCAGTCAGCACAGTTCTTACTCAAGTAAAACTCCCGTGAGGGAATATATCATGTATCTGGGACAACCGTCAAACCAAAAAAAAAAAGACTGCCACAGCTTGGGCTCAGCAGGTCACCCTAACATTACTAATTCTGACTGGCAAATGTTGTCTATCCAAACAAACTGCATTTTTCTTCTTTCCTTCCCAGCTGCTAATGAACTTGTTGCTATTGCAAGGTAACTGATCTAAAGGGAGGTTTCATGTGCAGCAGACTTCCTGTGGTTTCCAGTGAAAGCACAAGCTCAAGGCAAGTTTACCAGTTCTGGAGCTGGTCAAGCCCACCATGGAGAGGACCCCCGATGCAGGCAATCTGCTGCCGTCTCTTCCAGTCTAGCAGCTCTTCAGTCAGCATGTTGCTCATAAGCATATCGATTTCATGAATCACACGGCCTATTTTACTGAGTACTTCCTGTAAAATAGGAAAGGTGTCACAAACTGACCACAGGGAACAGCCACAACATTCAGTGTTTATCTTAAAAGTGCTGATCACATTTCTTTCAATTACTTTAAAAGTAATCATGTTTAGCCCCTATAACTTTAGTCTTTTTAATGCAGGGGTGGCTTGATTCATCACCCTTTGCATTTGAAGTTAATCCTAAATATCTATGGACTCTTTCTCAGTAAAACTGCTTTTTTATGGGGTGAGAAGGAAGATTGCTGTGTTCTTTGTGGGCAGCACACCTCTAGAAGCTGTCATTTACAAGTACTGTCAAGGCCAAAAAGTCCTCTCGTTTCATATCCTACCCAGTGCAGTGGTGGTTTTGCTTGCTTGCTTTTATCTGTAAAAAACATGTGGATTTAAATGTACTGTTTTCTGTGCCAGCAAAGAAGTGGTCAGTGACTAAGACTTGCAAATATGTCATATTTGCAAGTCTTAGTCACTGAACTGAGCAGTATACCAGTGGTGGGTAGTTGGTTTGGGGTTTTTTGTTTCTTTGGGGTTTTTGGTTTTATTTTTCCCCCAATTATTATATTACATTTACTTTTAATACTTTTGGCTTACTTTAAAAGATACTTTGCCAGCTAAGTTATCCATTCAGCACACTACATAAGAGGTCCTGCGAAGTGATGCCTTCACCTTCCTTCTGAGGTGTACAGAACTGTATCCTTGATTGAGCTGTTACTTAATTGCCAATTTCTTAACTGCCAGTCAAAATCACCCCAAACCTTTTGTGGATTTGTAACTCCTGTTATTTGTCTGCTCTTCCGAGTAGAATTTTTAAAAGGCACACGTATGCATTTGAGTATTCGATGTGGGAATGAGGGAAGAAAGCAAATGAACCACAAATGACAAAACATGTCACTAACCTTTCTCTTGTAGTCTAAAGTATTGAGCATCCCTTGCAACGTTAACATTTCCTGTTTAATGAGGACGTTGTTTTTGTCACTTTGCTCTGTGGGGAGATGAAAAAAATTAGTATAAATGTGTGTGCGTGTTTACAAGGGGAGGAGGGGAAAAAAAGGTGACTAGGCTGCAGTCTAAACTAGCAAAAAAATAAATGGCTGGCATGGGTAGATTATGTAATAGCGTGCTTAATTGGAACGGACTAACTTCAGTAGATGTTTAAGACAAGGTTTTATGACTCCACTCTTTACACGTGCAGTTGGAACAGGCAAAGGCAGAAAACGTATGGATGATACTTCGAAGTCTATACATTTCTTACGTGTATACTTGTGTGTTATGTATTACCTGGCTTGGATCGATGATCTGCACACTGCTGAAATACGCTTGTGGTGTCAGCAGATGGGCCAAAGCTCTTTGGATTTGTGAATTACATGTTTGGCTGAGAATGGAGGTTAGGCATTTGAAAGACAGGGAAAGCATTCATAGCCATGGGGATTTCAGCAGCCAGGAGCACTGATCACTGTGCACTTTACCCTCTCCATAACTTTTTTCCGTCTCTGGATCATGCATTAGTTTCAAGCTTCCGCAAGCTTTCCCCACGCTCTGTCATGTGCAGCTCTTCCCCCCGCCCTCACCTTCCCCCACCTATTGCTGCTCTCACACCTTTCATGCTACCTTCAAAAAAGAAATTGGTGCCAACTGTGTCTCTGCTAAGCTCTGGATAGACATCTTCCCAGCACGTTAGGGTGTTTCAATAGAGGCAGACAAGTAACTGTCAGCTCAGCCGCCGCAATTGCTCACGCGCAGGGTACAGTACGGCAAGCTGGCTGTCCTGGTGTAGGGCACTGGTTGATACTGTGAGATTTTAAGCCCTGGAAGTAATTTCTGTAAGCATGTTTTGTTTTGCAAGCAGGGCAGGCTTTCATCACCTGCGTGATTATATAGTAGTTGTAATTATGACTGGCCTGATGACTGACAACTCATTAAACGATGGCAACCCAATCTCTTCTGGCCATATCCAGCCTTAAACAAACAGGTTGGACATGTTTCAAACTTGGACATCCGAGACATGTTCAAAGGGAGGTAATGAAGATATCTGAGCAGACACAAGTGGACCTCAGTTTCTTTTCTGAAAGAGATCATGCAAGGACTGTTGCTGTGTGCGGATCTCAGCCATTGTAGGCTGGTCAAACATGCATTCAGAGCGCTTACCAGTTGGTTATCACCACTGTGGTCTAAAAAAACCAGAAAGCCAAGTTAGAGGCTAAAAAAATACCAGTTTTTCACAACTCTACTCTGGGAAATAAGAGGGTCTTCCACATCCTGCCTGGGAAGGGCCATGTCAAAGGCAATGAGATTGAAAAATAGGTTCTTTAAGAAAATAACGACTTTTCATGCCATTATGCAGCTTATCTATAGGAAATAACTGTACTTGCTCAACATGATCCTGTTTACCCTCTTAATCCCAAAAGAGTCATTATATTGCAGGACTATAACTTTATATAAACCAAAAATCCTTTTTTTTGTTTACACATATTACCTGGCTAACGCACAAAACAACATGACACTGGGATCTAGCAGCAGAATCAGACATTTCCTAGAGAACCTAAAAATTATTATAAAAACTCTTACCTAAGCTTTGCATTGTTTTATACCTGAAGTCAAATTCGTCTTGCAAGTCTTCCAAATATGTGACATCTTGGTCAGTCATCTTTCGTGGGGAAAAGAAAATAAAATTATTGGGGTGCTGACAGTGACATAGAAAGGAATTTGTTTTGTTATGGACAAATGCACAATGTAGTATTTTTCCTTTCCTACCATTTGAAAACCCCTAAGCGGTGCTGCAAGCTCTGGTTGGGTATCTTGTAAACTTGTATAAAGCTGATTGCACAAATGCACATTGGTAACCACAGATTTATTTTTTCAGAAAGCCAACTATTATCCTTTCTCCCCACAGTCAAACAGTAGTTGGTATGACTTAACCACTTCTTGGTTTAGGAGCTCGGTGATGTAGCGGAAAGTAGGAATGATTATATTTAGCCTGAGCTAAACTGAAATGATCATGCCAATAATGCAAGGCTCTTCTTGGAACTTTTAAGCAGGGCAAATGGATATTTTTGCATTGATTTAGACGGAAATTGGGCTGGGGTGTGCAAACTGAGAAAGAGACAGGAGCAGAGCTGGGAGGCTTTATTTAGAGAATTGCTTAAGAATTTGGGTAAAGAAACGGAAGGTTGTTGCTGCTCTGGGTTTCTGCAAAGGTTTGTTTTCCTACGTACCCAAAAGTTTAGCAGGTGTTTTCTAGTAATTAAGCAATTACGATTCAAAAAAAGGCACAGCAAAAGAAGGAAAATAAACTAGCAGAAAATCATCTCGTTTACTTCAAAGGTCTGTTTCTGTGCTGTTTATAGGAAGCCTTGGTTCTGCCAACAATTCAAAAAATCCTTTTTAGTTTCCTGAGATGTGCACATTAAGTGCTGGTGAAAACAGACAAACTCATTTGCTAAATTAGGACACACAGAATTAGCCATTTTGGTTTCCTATTTATTTTTAAATTATGTATGTAAATTATAAAATTACACCCACAAGGAATGGGCTGATTTCTGTTAATTGCCTGCTAAAAAAAAACCCCTTGTCTCTGGAAATCATTCTCATTTTCACTGGTCTTCCTGGGATGGCTGCATTTCCCTAGGCAGGCAGGAGCAGCACCATGGTAGGCTGCTGGGTTGCCACTCTGTCTGCTTTTGCTCTGCAGCTCTTGTAACTTTATATACAGAGATGTAGGCTTGCATTCTTCTAAAGCTAGTTCTATAATTTTTTAGGGTTTCATCCCTTCTTCTCCATGTAGGAAGATGCTGATGAGGCAACGATACTAGGACCTCTTTCCAGTATACCAAAAGCGTTGCTCTTGAGTGGTGTATGGACAGGTATTTCAACGTAATTTCTATGTGGAGGCTGCCGCAAAGCTGGAAGCGGGGTTGGGATCATCAGAAAGCCATGGGCAATCCAAATCCTTGCCCGGCCTGGAACTGAATGGGTGGGTATTCTCTGACAGAGCTTTCAGGTCCCTATAGGATATAGCTACAGGTCTGGTTCAGCCCTGCAATGGCATGGAGAATTGTTACCATCAGCTCTCAGCGTTCCTCTCTCCTCACATCTCCAAAACATGGAATTATGTCACGCACCCTTCAGCTGTACTGAGGTCTTGGTACGTGACTCAGGGGTCACAAAGGCTAGCTACCGCTCACCCAACTAAAAGAGGTGAGGCTGCAGAAATGCACTTACTGAACCTCACATCTTTTTGGAGGCAGCTGGCATGCCCTCACTGCACTCAGGTGTCTGCCTGCAACTCTGTATTCATGAGTCTGACAGCTTTACAATAGGTAGCGCTCACAGTGACCCAGAATCGCTGTAAAAACCCAAGGATCCAAGTAGGTCCTGAGGAGTTCACCTGGGCTGAGCCCCTTAGCGTAAGGGGAAATGGTAGGCGTAGAAGACAGTTCAGGTATGTCTGTATGGAAATTGTGGCTGTGCAAACAGCAAGCAGGATCAAAAAATACCTGAGCACTGTTCTTGATGGCTGACACTTTGTGTTCTACGTTTCGTTGGCGTTCAGAAACCACAGAGTTCTGCAGAGACTTTTCCAGCGGCCCCTGGAACACATAGGACAGATGATGAGCGGATGGGTAATAACAAGGAGTGGTGGTATAGCTGTACTGAGAGTTGGAGCATAGAGAGGGAATTCAGAAGCTGGTCTGCAACTAGCTGGAGACTGGTGTCAACAGACAAATGTGTTACGATCCACAAGTCCAAAAACCATAGTGCTTTAACTTTCAAATCCAAAAGGTGGTGAAAGGGTTATGTACACTGCAAACATTAGACATCTAGGAAAGAAACTGAAACACAGATTATCAGATTTCTGAAAGAGACACGCTCATTTAAGAATACATATTACATCCACAGGTGATTAAAAAGAACCCATCTGACTTAAAAATTCTATCTGGGTTTTAACCATGCAGCAATTCTCCCAAACTAGGTTTTATATGTAATTTTGAAGTTGCTTTCCTCCAACAACCTAAAAACTATCAATGTCTTTGTAGCGTATCAGATGGACTGTTTTTTACATTGCACAATTAATATGAATTAATGCATTTCATATCCTGTAATATACAAATCTGTTTTGCAAGAGTAATCGCTTTAAAGCCTTTCCCACAAATTAAGTCTTTGAAGATTAGGAGTGACACAACAGTCACTTATAGCAATGTTTGGAGCAGTAAAGCCACTATGGAAGCACAAACATGAGTTTAAAGGGCAACATCTGGCAACTCTACGAATATGATTAGGGGTCTGGAGCATCTTCCCTACAAGGAGAGGCTGAAAGAACTGGGACTGTTCAGCCTCGAGAAAAGAAGACTGAGAGGGCATCTGATCAATGTTTAGAAATATCTGAAGTGTGGGACACAGGGGAAATGGCCAGCCCCTTCTCAGTGGTCTGTGGGGACAGGACAAGGGGCAATGGCCTCAAGTTGGAGCACAGGAAGTTCTGCACCGATATGTGGAAGACCTTTTTGACAGTGAGGGTGACAGAGCACTAGGACAGGCTGCCCAGGGGGTTGTGGAGTCTCCTTCTCTGGAGATACTCAAGACCCATCTGGACACCTACCTGTGTGATCTGTCCTAGGGAACCTGCTTTGGCAGGGGGTTGGACTCAATGATCTCTGAAGCTCCCTTCCAACCCCTACAATTCTGTGACTCTGAGAACCCCTTGTGCACAGAAATCACTCTAGTGGAACAAGAGGGCAGGATTTGGTCTTAAAAGCACGTGAGCATATTAGCATGGAGCAGATTAATGAAATGCAAAATTCCTTACCTGTACAGGCATGCTAGCTGCAGCCAATATTCTTCTTTCTTCTCTTAAACAGTTTGAGATGATTACTGCTATATGCATGGGATTACCATGATATTTGCCCTGCAAGCACAAGTAAATACAACTTCTAAGAATTTGGCATTTAGGGTGCCCTTTTGGAAATCACAAACAATGTGTTTCAGTGTCTGTGAGCTACAGCTTGGTGTGAGTGGAAGACTGCCCTGCC
This sequence comes from Hypotaenidia okinawae, assembly GCA_027925045.1. Classification (NCBI taxonomy): domain Eukaryota; kingdom Metazoa; phylum Chordata; class Aves; order Gruiformes; family Rallidae; genus Hypotaenidia; species Hypotaenidia okinawae. Next base: position 9,570,058 of record BSDF01000007.1, read on the forward strand.
TCTCTCAACCTTTCTTAGTGCTGGTTCAGCCTCACAATGCAGTGTCAGTGCCATTGTCATGAAAGATTCTTAACAACAATCTACAGAGATTATAAAGATACAACTCTGAGATCTACATCATTTGAAGATCAAATTGCCTTGCTGCTAACACAGCTGTTTTGAAAGGGCTTTCCTGTCAGCCTGTTCTGCGCATGATTTTATCATGCCTTCCATTTGCAATGGGACGTTGCCATTATCATGTAGCACTTCTGCCAACAAAAAAAACTGTAAGCATGTCAATACGGTAATGATGCAAGCAGAAAAGCCTCCTCAGCAAAAAGCAGAAGACTTAAATTTTAATGCCTCTGAACAATTTTTCTCCTTCAACAAATAATGTGCTTAAGGTGAAGGATGCGGCAGTTCTCGTCCCAAGCCAATGAACCAAAGAAGTCGAGTTTTACACTACCATAAACAAGGTGATGATACACGATGGAGGACTGAGCACAATTTGAACAAATACTGGTTTGTGCTGTATTTATCAGATTGAGGAACATCTTTTGTGATGATGTCTTTGTTCAGTATTTCTCAACATCCTTTGTGCCTATTCTTCAAGAATCAGGCATTGTTCATTATTGTTCATTCAGGTGCCCTTCATTCAGTGCGCATACAGTTTTCAGCCATTCATTAGAATCAACCCAGTTCGTTTCTTCTCCTGTTTCTACTGTTGGACTGTTTTCCCCTCTTTGTGGTTAGTCTTTATTCTCATCGTATTCTGCTGCCACTTAGAACTTCATTTATCTTGCTTTCTCTGAATGTGGCCCAGTAAGTTTATACATACTTAGTGACGCACCATGCACCTGCCTGCTCTGGGATGGGATGGGCAGTGCAGGGAGATGTAACACAAAGGGTATGCTGCTGACTTCCAGTGCCAAAGATCTGCCCTTACTCGCTTGTCCCTGCCAGCTGCTGGTGCCCTTGGCTGTAAGAGTAGGAACCGTGTTCTCTCTGCATGCTTCCTTCAGGGCAACTGAGCCTCAGGTCCAGGAATATATCCATTGCTCCCTTTATCCAGCATATTCCCAAACTGCCTCTGTGTAGTGTCAGGATGTAACTTGGGAAGGGAATATGGGAATGGGAGAAATAGCAAAAGCTGAAGAGCAGAGTGGAGAGTCATGAAGAAGTAAAGGTAATAGTAGGATCCAATGCTAACAGCCAGAGCAAATTAATTGCTGCGAAGAATGGCTGTGTTCCTGGCTGTGCAGTGCCAGCCCCTGTCCAGTGCCTGACACTTTAGTGAGCCCATCCAGACTGCTAATGTGGCTGGAAACCATGCAGGCTGGGTTTTCTGTGCTTTTTTTGCAGAACAGGCTTTCTGCTCATTGCTGGAGCAAGCTTGCTGTTAAGGACTAGCTCACGTGATGTCAGAGGCTGGCTGGGAGTGGGGAGCATGGGCCTGCCTTGTTTTGGCTGCAGTTGGCTGGGTTGCTCTGCACTGCCTGTCTGCACCTTGAGTAGATGGGGAAAAAGTCCAGTTTGTGGTAAGGCTTGAGGTGAAACTGGTGAGAAATCCGCGACTGGTGTAAATCCACTGATGTGCATATTAATTCCTCTGCTAATGTCTTTTAAATTCTGCTTGTCACTGTTGATATTTGCTGGTAAAATGGGGTCCTACTTTCTGCACAGACGGCTGGTATATGAGGACCATACCACACGTTGGTACCTGCCAGGCTGTCTGAACTTACAAAGCTTGAGGATGTTTTAGTCCTTGTTTATCCCTGGCTGACAGAATTTGAGCTCTCTTTAAGAGTTGACGGTTGCCTTTTCACTTTGCCCAGTGACAAAAAGTTGTCAAACAAAAGCAATTTAACAAAGTCAATAAGAAATGAAATGAATGGTCTTCTTTGAGCTGTAAAATGTATTTATGTAGAAGAGGCATTTAAAAATATCTTCTGACAGCGGGATGTTTTAAAATCCCCCAGAAAAAATGCCAGGTATTAGGGACTTTCCTAGCATTTCTAGATACTATTCATATGCAAAAACCTTTAAAAAACACTCTTTTTCTTTGTTTCATTAAGAGAAAACCATCTGAATCAAGAGAAGTAGAACTTCACTATTTTTGTTTCCTTTTTTTTCTTTTCTCTGACTTGTAAAGCTGCAGTAATAAGCTGTGCTCATAGTGATTCCCATATTCATGCTTGTCTGGTACTTGTTTGGCTCCACTTGCTTCATTCAGTGTGAGCAGAGGCTGAGCAGGCTGATGGAGAATGGCTGCCTGCCCTCTCAGAGCTGCAGCCCCTCAGATAAGAGCTGGAGTATGGGTGGATCTGCAGCAGGAACACTTGTGATTGAAGACTGGGATTGGGTTTTGGCTTTCTGATGGACAGATGTGCTGGGCAGCTGGCACGGAGCTGAGCGGGCATCCCCTTCTCTGGGTCTTGAGCTGCCTCTCCCAGAAGAGCTGTGTGGACGATACACGCGCTATCAATAGCTTCTCTTGCAGTAACCTAGCAGATGGGTTTGCAGCTCAACAATAGTAAGTTGAGAAACAACAAATAAGTCCTAACATTAAATATCTCAATAATTGTAACGTATTAAATAATCATTACTAAAAATTATAACCACCAATGTCTTTGGCTGTCAAAGTGTTGAATTTTTTCTCCCCATGTTTCATACATCTCAGAGGTAACTGCACTACAGCACTTGGATTCCCTTATTACCCATCTACCACCAGCTCTTGTTCTGTGCTTCCCTTTTGTCTTTGGTTAAGGGCAGAATTTGCTCAATATGACCTCGGCTTCTGTGTAACTAATTGAGTATTATTTCCTATCACTGAAAGAGCAAAAAAGGAAATGTAACTAAACAAAAAGGCTTGAGATGGGAAGAGAGGAACGGGTCTGGATTCTGTAGTTATGCAAAATTGTACTATTTTGATTAGATATTTGTAGAGAAAACTTTTGATAAATACCAACAAAGAGAAATTGAGGATTCACTTTTCATCTGAAGTCTCAAATGGAAACATCAATCTTATCTGCTAATATTACTGTAATTCTGTTCTTGTTAGAAACTTTCTTTCTCCACTCTTCTGTTTCAGTGAGGTCTTCCACATCTTGATTTACAACATGCAAAAAGTTATCTTGCTTGGACTGGATTCTTCTCAGTAACTACCAGTATGATGCTAAATTTAAGCAAACGGGGGAAATTAAACTTTCATTCTGAACCGGTGAAAATTTTCTCCGAATGCTGATGACATTTCCTCAGGAGAAAACCTTCCAACCACTGCACAGTGTGTGCTCTCTCTACTTCAGAGACATCTGTTGTCTCAGTGTCTTGCTAAATCATGAAGAAAAACAAGCAGACATTTCTGCAAAAACTATTTACAAGTGATGGTATGCAGAGGTTAGACCCTTTAGCCAAGCTTTAGAACAGCTCGAACTGTTTGGGATATGTTAAGATGCATGAAACAGGTGTGGGAAATGCAAGGTTTGATTCTGTAAGTTTTAAGATCATGGAGAAATTTAAATAATTTACCACAACTCTTTAAAATACATGTGCTTTTAAAAAGAAGGCCAAATTACCATCAATTTTAGTATCTGAAGAGATTCATTCCCTTAGTCTTCTTCCCTTTAATTTTCTAAAATTTAGTTTATTTTCCAGTGGGCAGCTCCATCACAAAGTGGATTATTCCCAACCACAGCAATACTGGCCAGGTTTCTCTTCAGGTGTCAAAGGGATCTGTATACTGCACACACATAAATGAATGCAATGTGTGCACTGCTTGAGTATCTTGAGTCTGTTTGCAGCGATTAACGTAGGGGATTAGGTATTAATGCCTGCTGGTCTCTGTTTGTCATATAGAAGGATGCGCTGTGCAACCTTTAGAAAGCCAGGCAGGGCTTCTCCTTGTTCTCTCTTGGTTCTTAAGGTTATCTAAAAAAGACTTGAGTTTTAGTGCTTTCTAATTCTGAAAAAAAATGCCTCAGAATTTGGTTCCCATTTTCCCTGCATTTCGCTTTCCTCCTGTTTTCTTTTTTTTTTAAGCCACCAAAACCACCACCTATATTTTTTCTTGGCTTTGCTATAAAACCCCTGTTTGAGCCTTTTAAGTGTATACAGTTAAAGCTTTACTGCAGGCATGGAGCCATTAACTAGTAAGACACTTGATGTACTTGTTGAAGTTGAATGAGTGTTTAGAGAAGGTGATGGAAGGGAGGTGGGACACAGAGAGGTAGGAGACAGGATTGCTAAATCCATCAAAAATATATTCCTTCCCCGTTGCTCACTCACGATACACTCATTTTACTGATACTCAGCATCTTTCTAGATAAGCAGATACCACATCTTTCATGTAACTGAAAAACAGGGAGAAAAAACCCTTTTGTCTATTATTTTATTTTTGAAAGAGGAAAAAACTTTGGTATAGCTGTGTATCTCAAAGAAATGTGTGGGTGGGAAGGCATAACCATAGACACTTATTTCCCGTTTTCACCTTCAAATATGACAAACAACATTTTGCCTTGTTTTGTTTCCTACTTTTGTTTATGCATTTGGGCAGAAAGTCTAATGAAAACTAGAATACAAAGAAAGAGTCGATCCTTGTGGTACCCACATATAGGCAAAGTGCTTGGCAGGTTTCGGAAAGCCTGTATTTAAACAGGCACTATATTCTGAGCAAAAAAGTCTTTTTCTAATAGAAAGCAGGCTCTTTTTTCTAGGACTTGAAGAGGAAGTACCTGTGACACTGTCTATTTAGACTGTTCTTGTTAGACTTTTATTTTTAGATTTCCTCTTCCCCCCTCAAAATACGAGAGAGCTTGGAGGCAGTCTCATCGTTTCAGACTCCTATGCTGTTCGGGTAGCCCTCAGTGCCTAATTCTGCAATGCTTTAATTCTGCTTTTCTTGTATTGTGTAATGTGTAACTTCCAAAAGATTGTAGATTTGTTTTTTAGGGCAGGTGCAACCAAATTGCAATAGGCAAAGCTATCAAAGCACAGCAAATACGCTGTGAAGACAGAGAGGTCTGATGTCTTTTTGTTTTCCCCCCATCTCTCAGTTTGCCCCCAAATTCCACTGCTGTGTCCTTCCCAGAAGACACTAAAACTAGGCAAGGAACAGTCTGTAGGAGCAGCAGATTTCGAGGCAGGCACGGTGAGATACAGCTACGAAAATGTCTGGCTGTAGATCTCACCATCAGGCAGTAGAGCTGTGCTCCTGTGGGAGATGAATAATGTAGCGATGCTTCTTATTTAAATGGGCTTTATTTCAGGATAAATAGAAGTACAGTGTTCCTTATGAAAAAGTAAAACGGTGGATGAGAGAAGACTTTTTATTTTATTTTTTCCCCTCCATCTTCTGGACACAAAGACCTGAGTATTACAAACTAATCTCTCTGCAACTGGGCCCTTAATAGTCAAGAATGAACATGGCCCACATGAGTTTGTTTCCTTTGCTTGCTTGTTTGTTTTTAAACTTACGTTTGCAAGCTAATTCTTATTCTTTCTACAAAACTTGAACGTTTATAAAACTTTAGTTATATTCTTCCAACAACAACTAGGAACTCAAAACTGTTTTCCTTCTGATGAGTAACGTCTTTTCGGTCTTGTGTCGAGCATTTTGAAGTGCCTTTGTTAGCCGGTGTGCAGTTGCCAGCCCGCAGTCACTGACGGCAGACAGCTAGCTGCTTGAGCAAGCAGACTTCTATGCAGCGTTCCCCTTCGTAAGCCAGATCTTTTTGTAAACAGCTTCAATGGTTGAACTGGGAAACTCACTGAGGGTAAGGTGCTAATATGAAAACCCGATCTAAATTGTATTAGCAGGACATGTTGGTCTGAAACGCGTTTCCTACTATCATTTGTTGCTTTGTTGATGCAGCAGGTTGTGAGGACTAAGCACACGTAACTAACATTTTGAAATGGATCTTCTGTGGTGTATCAGAAACTTTCTCTCTTTTGTTCCATTCTCACCCTGTTGTAAGCTTTAACAGGAAACTGCAACTTAAATGGCTATGTTTCCATTCCTCACAACTGTTTCTCAGCACAGTGCTTATTAGAATTGTTTGTTAGGTACCAACTGGAATGTCCTATTTCAGACCTACTGCTACTTTATCCATTTGCTTTGATGCACTGAAAAAAAAAATAAAATCTTAGACTCCCTCATGCATGTAACTCTCTGGTATGGTGACTTGCATAAAGAGTCATCTGACCTAAAATAAAACCCACTGTACGCTCACTTGAGTTCCACCTGGAGAAGCATGCTCATGCTCAGTTCCTATTGTGGATGGAAAGAGGCTGTGCAGCGTGACTGAGAACCTGAAGGATAATCAGGAGCACACTTCTGTGCTACCGCTCTAAGTAGCATCATGTAAAGTAAGATGCTGTTTGTACCACTTAGAAACAGGGTGAATTTTATAAGGAAAGAAGTGCCATAACATATATATATGTCAATGAGGCTGTTGGAAGATACTTCCAGGTGCTATTCCAGATCTTTCCATCAAAAGTAGGGCTGTGTGCGAGGAAGAAAGGTAACTCTTTCCCAACTTCTCAGTACAATTGCAGTGCTTCCAAAAGCTGGTTTTGATATAATAGGTTGGTGCGAGTGGGCAAGTGTCACAGTTTTGCATAGCTGGGTGCTGGGAGAGAACAGGGGGCTGCAGAAAATGGCTGCTGTAAGGAGCTGCTAGAAGCTCTCTGCAGGCCCCAGAGAGTAAACATTGGCCAATTCAAGGCCAAAGTTGCTGCTGACCAGGGCCGAGCCAATCAGCAATGGTCACAGTGCCTCTATGAATCACATACAGGACAAAACAAAACGCAAGCAGCTGCGTTTTGCCACTAGAGAAGGGAGTGAGAAGATGTAACAAGCTGTGCAGACACCAAGGCCAGGGAGGGCGGGGGAGGAGACGCCCCAGGTGCCAGAGAGAATGATGCCCCTGCAGCCTGTGGAGAAACCCATGGTGGAGCAGGTGTACCCCCACAGCCCATGGAAAAGGCTGAGACCCCACCTGTAGCCCGTGGAGAGGCTCCATGTTGGATGGAGCAGGTGGAGACATACAGGAGATGCTGTGACCTGCGTTGGAGCAAGCCCCTGCCAGCATTTGCAGCCCATGGAGAGCGACAAAGACACAGAGATAAGCAAGAGAGAGAGATTTGCACTAGAACAGGTTTGCTGGGGGGAGGCTTGTGACCCCATGGAGGACTGGGACTGAGAGACACTGTGATTTATTACTGCCCACCATAGCAGTGACCCACGGCGGGGCAGCTGATGAAGAGATAAAGCCCTGTGGGAAAAAAGACTCATGTTGGAGAAGTTCATGGAGGACTGTCTCCCGCGGGTGGGAGCCCATGGTGCAGAAGAGGGAGGGTGTGGAATGAATGCCCACCCCCAGCCAAGAAGGAAACCAACTTGCAAGGAACTGACCGAAGCCCCCATTTTCCCAGTCCCTGCCCCGACCATGCCACAATAGGCGGGAGGAAGGGAATGAAATCATGACTAGAGTGAAGTCTGCAAAGGCGGGGGGTGGGGGTGGCAAAGGGGGAGGTAGGGAGGTAGAGGTGTTTTAAGATCTGGAAAAGGAAAACAGCTCATGAAGAAGTGACCGAGAACCCCATTTCCCCAGTCCGTGTCCACCCTGTGCCACAACGGAGGGGAAGAAGGAAGCAAAATCCTGGCTCAAGTCTGCTAAGAAGGGAGGTAGGGGGGAGGTGCTTTAAGATCTGGTCATGCTTCTCACTATCTGACTCTGGTTTCACTGTGTGTGTAGTGTAATAAATTAGAGAGTTTTCTTTCCTTCACTCTGTCTTGAGTCTGTTTTGCCCATGTTGTTGATGACAGGATGATCTCTCCCTGTCCTTATCTTGACCCCTAAGCCTCTCAATATATATTTTTCTCCCCTGTCCAGCTGAAAAGGGGAGTGATAGAGAGACTTTGGTGGGTGTCTGGCCTCCAGCCAGGCCTAAATCACCACAGAAAATCTGGCAATTCTGCCTGACCCCTGACTACGTAAGCGCACCCAAGGTGCTACCGGTGTGTGCTCGCAGACTGGGAGTTCAGGCAGAATCCCTGCTGCCTGCCCTTCCCTTCTCTTAGACTCAGCAGGGCTGGTGAGTGCGTAGAGTTCACCAACACCTGAGAGTCTGCTGTGTGTATTAAATGAGTATCATGAATATACATCATTTACAGCAAATTGTTCCCCAGAGCACACAGTACACTCATTAACTCAGGCTTCAGTGGTAAGTGAGCAGAGCACCCCTTCATCCCACTCCTGAAATCTGTTACTTCACCCTTACAAAGGAAGATTGATGTAATCAGATTTCCCCTCAGTACTGTAAACAGCGATGTGACACAGATGCATGTTGCCATGAAGGAGAAGGGATAACTTTCAGAAGTTATCCTGAGACTAGAGCATATATGTGAGCTTCAATGACAGGTAAGATGATTCTGGGAATATTTGCTTTTTCCTGATGTCACTTGTTACACCCCTAGCTCAGTGCATAGTACAGACAGTGACTTTTTGGGTCCTGGGAACTCACCTGAGCCCCTGCACAGGCCAGGCTGCAGCCAGGTACCTGCTGAGTGCTCCAACTTTCTGGCTTGGGGCTGGGCAGGGGGAAGAACATCTCTGAGGTGAACACCACTACAGTACTCAGGAGACCCACAGGCAATTGCCCACCAGCACCACCGCTAAATGGAGTGGTGGAACGCTGGTGGCCATCTGCAGTTCCCAAGCTATGCTGAGGCTTCCTGGGTGTGCTGCATCCCAGCTACTGTCCCCTAACCAAAGATTTGGGCATGTTAGGCAGGAACATGGGCAGTGGCTGCCTTACATGAGCGCCTCTGTATTTTGCCAGTCGTCTTTATGTACTCAATCTACTCATGTATTGCACAGGAGCTTACACTAGGGACAGGTACACTGTCATTTAAAACCATTCCTTCTGAAAACTAAGGGGTAATTGTTCATGGGCTACGGTTGTGTAGACTGTTGCATCTGCAGTTTGGTTCCTAGAAGTGATAGGCAGCTCTTCTGAGCTTAACATCTGCCCTTTACATCTTGTTGTCATGGTAACAGCACAATCCATCCCCTTGTGACTAATCTGCTTTGCTTTTCTCCATCTAGGTTTTAAGCAGGAGAAAGAACCATAGACATAGTTTTCCTCCACCCTTTCCCCTACTGCCTCCAAACATTTTCTCTCCTCTGTCAGAAGACGGACAGAGAATTTAACCTTAGTGACTGACTGTGCTGTCTGCTGACGAAGACCAGCAGCAACAAAAGGCTGCTCTGCCATAAAAATGAATCCAATTTACCAACTAGAGAAGTAATAATAATGCAAGAAGTAAATATGAAGGATTTTAACCTAAACTGCTGACCCTGATTTCAATATAATGTGTGCATTTATGCCAGACTGATGTCAAGAAGCAATGTTTCAGTGAAATAGGTATGTGTCAATAGATAGAGAAGCAAATTCCTGAGAGCTAGCAATAACCTCACCCGCTGAACTAAGTTTCTCAGATCATTCTCAAGTACTTAAAATTTTGTCAGATTGCGTGTTTCCTGGTCAGTGTTTCTTTTTGCCTCAAGATAACTTTGCAAATGCCATCAGTCCAAGCAGAAATGCCATGTTCCCCAGTTATTTCTATTAACGGTGCGAGAATGGGGATGGTCCCTGTGGCCTAACAGCGGAGATGCCAGGCAGACCCATCTTCCCACCAAGGCTCTGTTCCTCTTCACAGTGCCCAAGATTGCCCACAGGTTTGTACTGCAAGTAGGAAGCAGGCAAGTTCTCGCTTCTTCCACTATTTCCACTTCTCCGTTATTTTCACAGAGCAACTATGATGTTTATATAAAGATGTCTCAGGCGAAGCTCAGAATAGAACATTTCCTCCATTTAATAGCAAAAATGAATCCCAGGGAGATCTTTCAGATGGGGTGTGCTTGGCTTGCAGCACTGGTAACTCATAGGCATAATTTTCTATAGATTGAGTCACAGCACCAGGAATCTTGATCCTAACGAGTCCTTTGCCGTCTAGCAGACAGCTGTACAAGCCATTTGTGAAATGTGCTTTGTTTCCTCGTCTATGGCTGCTCTTCATTAACGATCTGGTTACATTTCTAATTAAACATTAGTCACTCATTTACAGATTGCTTTTGAATGGCTTTCCTGTGTTGTGTAATTATTTTATTATTGCTATTGTCAAAGTATTTAGGAACTGATGCCATAGCTCCTCATACTAGCCCACATGCTTAACAATAAACGCAGGCTTCCAGCATTAGCTGGTTTGACAAGTATTACTTAATATTTTTTGGCTCAAAATACTGAAGAAATATAGCTCTCAGATCCTGTGTTGAAGTTGAGCAGGTTTGTGTGTGCATGCATGCTGTCCGTGTGTCTGTATGTGTGTGTGTGGTGCAGACGGGAAGGAAGAGGAGTGAACTGTGAAACTTCAAAGAAGTGCTTGGGCTAGAGAGCAAAGCAGAGATAAAAGTGGGCTCATGGTAACTAACCTTCAGAGAAAATCAAACCAACGCTGTTGACAGTCACCAGAAAAGATGTTTACAAATGCAGCTTCCTCTCCTATTTAAGCTCAGTCTTTCCCCCATCAAAGTCAGTGAAAAATCTTGCTAATTTTATAGAGTGCCCTTCCAGTTTCCCTTTCTCTAGGTGGTATGTTGGGGCAAAAGGGACTGTGGCACCTTTTTCTGGTGATGTGTCATGAAACTGTCAAACTAACTCAACTGCAAGAGTTAGGTATCTGCAAGTGCATCCAGCTTGTGGGTGGGGAGCCAAATGCCCAGTCCCAAACTTCTCATATATTCAGCAAGAAAATACAATCAGAAAAAAATCAGACCCATGATGACATTTGCATACTCAAATTTAAGGACATTACAGCAGGTACTGTTCATGTACTGTGTCAGGTACAGTTCATACTCAGTTATCTCTTGGCAGCTAATAACAAGGATAGAATGTCACCTGATTACTGCTACCAGAGCAATTTTTTCCTGATATACTTGCCTAACCAGCAAAGAAGTAATGTTAACTGCTGAAGCTCAGGAGACTGCCCGAGTAGCTCGATAGGTCATGCAGTCCATAGTCTGGCTGAAAACATATTTATCACCCACGTTCTTAAAATTAGAAGTTGTAACAGAATATTTGACACAAAAAAATCCCAAATACCTGTATGTCAAATTCCTTAAACATAGTTCAAGTCACTTGCCTTATCCAAAATAATAACAATACCACTACTCACTGCAAGAGGCTGGTCCTACTCCAGCCTGTAGAAATCACTTTGGAAATCAGAATAGACTGCGGGTGACAGTGCTAAAGGTCCTAAGAAACCAGGAAAAGCTCTAGCAGTGAAAGTGCTGTTCAGTAACTGGTGGCTCACAGAAACAGAATGAGTAGCTTTTTATCTAAATACAGGTCATCTCCTGTCCTTACACAATGGAGCAAGACCAACATTATTAGTGATGGAGAAAGCTGTTGTATTTATTTTTACTCAGCTAGAAACATTTTAATGCAAATCCCAAGACAGATCCTTTTTAATGGTGTGATTCCAGCATGACAGGCTGGGCAACGCCACATGGCCCTCTGCTGTTGGAAAAGACCAGCTCTGCTTCTGGCTCTGCCGCAGCCCTCACTATCTGGTGACTGTCATGCGCGTACAGTTGTAATGGGGATGCCTGAGTGTTTTGGCTTGTTCTGGAATTGTGACTCAGATCCTTTCCACCTGAGAAACCACTTAATCAGAAACCACTCAAAACTCCCCTTCTCTTGCTTTTCTGGGGAAAGCCTCCTTTGCCTTCTGCTTTTTGGGAAGCACACGATAATACAACTTCCAAAGACGCCAGGAGTTAAAGGATATGGTTTTCATTCTGGCCGTTTTCACACTGGCTGTTAGGTAACCTCACGTGTGCGTGTGCCCAAGGCCCGATTACTCATCTTGATATGTCAAATTTCACAGAGCATGCTTAGCTGCCACTTCATGCTTTTGGTGAAAAATTTACAATAAGATAAATGATGCGAAGAGAAGAAGGAACAGTGAGAGGCTTTAATTTTTCTGGGTGTATGCAAATACACATCAGTCCTTCTGCACATGCACGCTGTGATGGTATAATCCTAAATCAACCATCTCTTAAGCCAGGAATATACTGCAACTGCTTTTTTCACTACCCTGAAACGCTCTTTCCACATGTATGCTACTGGGAAAGAATACCTTTAGTAAGGTGCAATAGCTCTGTCTCAGCCCTACTGTGCTCAAGTGTGCCAAAACCATGAGAGAAGTAACAGGATTAACCTTCCTGCAGTTAACTCCAAAAGCAGTTAAGTAAATTTGCTGTTTGAGCAGTACAGAAATTATGGACAGTGCTGCTACACAAACCAGAAAAGAAGTAAAAAGAAACTTTGCCTTCAAGTTCCATGAGACTGCTTGCGTAACACTGGAAATAAAAGGGGTAGTGATGGAAACATAGTCACATTTCTAAGAGGCTACCATTAGGGATAAAGTGTAGAAAGACACCCAGCTACAAAATAATTGGTGAGGTCATGCTAAAATTTTCCAGACCAATGTGTGTGCATATTTATATATATGAAGTAAAGAAAATGTTTTGCAAGCAATATAATTGTCATTTAAGTACTTATGGAAAACACCATCAAAGAAGAGAAAAAACCCCAAACTTTCATTAAACTCAGATGCCTATCTGTTCTATGCAGAAGACAGATAGATGTCAGGAAGTAGGTGATTAATGAAGTGGAACTCTGAGAATCCTTGCCTTAGATAAACAATTATTAGAGAAACATTCAGCCAGACAAAATAAATACCATTTTGCAGAAGCCTAATGGAAAAACCTTTAAGCCATTTCTAACAAATAATCCCATCTAAGCATAAAATAGCAAACATCCTAATCATTTACCTTTAGAAACCAGTAAGAGCGTGCAGTTTGTCATTTGAAGGAACGACCTACCTGCAGCAGCTTCCTGATTCTTTTCAGGTTGTGTATCAAGAGAAGATTCTTCTCCTGCGAAACCCTGTCCAGCTGTTCATCCACTTGTATTAGCAGATTCTGTAGAAGGATGGTTGCCATTGCTTCGTTGTTGGATGCAGCCTCCCTAAAGAATCAATGAATGAGAACCACACGTGTTTAAAATGTCCTAAGTGTCAACTTATCTGCACAGAAAAGTATAATCTGTTCAGAAATTCAGGCAGGAGAGAAAAGCTTTAGATAGACAGTGACTTGAACATAGGTGGAGGTTTGTTAAGAATTGTTTTTACGGTCCTTTTATTTATATTCACACAGATATGTGGCTATAGAGACAAGATGAGGATGCTCTTAGCACAGGCTATGGAGTCAGCCTGAGGGGAAACAACCAGGGTTTTCTAGTCTCAGGTCCAGTGACTATTTACCTGTTCAAATATTTTTAGCTTGCTTCCCCAAGGGAGCAAGGCTTATGCATACCATCTCTCTCTGTCAGTCGCACAGATACAATTTCTGGATTTGCTGCCCAGTTTCAGACAAAGTTGACAGTGGGCTCAAAGTCCAAAAGGTAGCATGTTCTTACAAATTTCACAGAAAACTGGCAGGTTGGTAGAAGAGAGGAATCCAAATTAGTGCCTCCACTGAGGAAAATGGCAGTAATAACTTGCTGCAGGAGGCAACAGCCAGATGGCCAGTCAGCAGATATACATCTTCGCACCAGGCACCAGATGAGCTTTTGCCTGGCCAAACTATTTGGGGATACAGGAAGACTCTGAAGCTACTGGTGAAGGGTATGTAGGGGACAAAAGAGGACACACAGGCAGAAGCAGGCTGTACTGGTTCTGCTGTTTACTGAAGAATTTGGGACATGAATGGTACTAACATCAGCAAGGAAGATCAGCTTTGGATTGCATGGCATCCTTGCCCTTGGGATATTTTCTCTCCTTGTCCCTCAAATAGCTGATGCCTGCTTGAGATATGCCTGCTATATCTGGCAAAAAGTAAATTTTAATGTTTTCCATGTTCCTACAACCCCATAAATACTGAGCTACAACCTGTAAGGAAAGACTACATTCCTTAGTAGATTTCTTTTTTTGTGCAATAGTCCTCCAATAGTCTTGTGAATTTAACTTAAAAAACTGGCATGCCTCTTTCTGATATGACTAATATAAACCTTTTTGTGTGTGTGTTTCATTATGCATTTTCTTAAGATAACTATCCAGTGGGTTCAATCCAAATTTGTGCATAAATTCACCTTCTATAGAACAGTTCCTGTAAATAGCTGGCTTGTTCCCTAAATTATGTATCCAGCTTTCAGTGAAGTTCTGGACGAGTGAATAATTTTATGCTGAAAGAGGTAAATGTATAATGTTTCCATTGAAAGCTAACCTTTTTTTTTTCCTATGAAAGACCTGTAATACTAATAATTTGCTGGACTGTTTGTATTGGATTTTGTTTAGGAATAAGTTCAACTAAAACATCACCTCTAGATATTCCTTAAATTTAAATTTTGTTCAACAGGCTAAATCCTTAACTAGTGGAGTACCGTTCTTGGAGTGCAGGTGCCTGCACAGTTCATGAACAAGCACCCTAAAATCTGCCAGATAATGAAAGAATTTTTCATGACTGAAATCAGAGGAGAGGGAATAAATTTTATCCTACCAATCTTGGCTTTCTATCCATTGTGCTAGTAGGTGCCGGATTTCCATGGGGAAGTTATCATCATAGAACTGGTCTACCTGCTCCAAAAATTTTATTTCCAGTTGTTGAACTTGACTCCATTGGGACATACTGCAAATGAAAAGATTAAACATGTTTGCTATTGAAAGGTGAATTAAGTAATTCAGAGTATACAAATTGCTTGTTTTCATTGCAGTTCTTATTATATACCTTAATGTTCCTGTTTATTCTCTTTCAAAACAGATGGTACTTGACTAAAGTTGACATGAGCAAGACCATTAAAAGAAGTTCTAGCTCTTACATTTGAATTGACCCCTCTGCCAATTTCCTCCCCTGACGCAAATATTTTGAGATGCTGTGCAGTCAGTATCACTCATCAAGAGAAAGAGTTTAGGACTGTACTCTTCAAGTCCAGGTAAAGCTATTCTTATTAAAGACCAGTACAAAGCAACTAATTTGCTCTTAGTGAATACATACCACCCAACCTCTTCCTAAAGCCATAATGGCTCCATGTTACCATACTGTTCTTAAAGCCCCACATCTTCTGTTTGGAGAGCACTGTTTGTTTCACAACCAACATTGTTTATCTAGTGCATCTTTTCCATTTTTAACTGTCACAGAATCCTGAGATTTGATGTTGCAGGGAAAAAAAAAAGGTTGGGAAACATAACATCACCTGAAAACTGTAAGACAGCAAGAGTTACATCACTCAATGACAGGCTCTGAAATTTTTACTGCATTAACTATCTCAAGTAAGTTTTGGC
Source organism: Hypotaenidia okinawae (assembly GCA_027925045.1). Taxonomy (NCBI): domain Eukaryota; kingdom Metazoa; phylum Chordata; class Aves; order Gruiformes; family Rallidae; genus Hypotaenidia; species Hypotaenidia okinawae. The sequence continues at coordinate 9,585,443 of BSDF01000007.1, forward strand.
TGTTTACCGAGATACTGAAGCTATAAACTTGGTTGTTCCAGATTTTAGGTGGGCTGAATTAGTATCAGCTATTTTCCATGGCCTAAGGGAGATTGGTTTGGGAGAGCAGGATCTCCATATAAACACCTCAGCCCAAGTGATCCGCTCTCCACTTAAAACATTGCCTTTCTGATACCAGCACTCTAGGGAGCACCATGTCATCATTAATTCCATTGGTGAAAACACCATTTTTGTTGTGGGTTTTTTTCCAATGCAGGGAAGACTAAGATAAAACATTGCCTCAGGGCAGGCTATGCCAGGCTGTAATTCCAGACATGGCATGTGCATAAAAAGTCAGCAGTAGAGTTGAGAACAGACCATAGTGGATGAGCCAAGATGTCCTAGGGCCTGTGCCCTGGGATCTCTGTCTGAGGGGACTCTGCCCACACCCTGATCCCATACCAGAGGTGCTCATCCCTCTCCTTGTATTTATTTGTAGGTGTTACCAAACTACACAAAATACGGTCATGGACTACAAATGGCACTGCGGTAAGTCAACATATTACATCTGTTTGAACATGTTTGATAGAAATCTTTCCTGAAAAAAAAAAAGGATGACATTTCATCAAAATTGACATTTTTATAGAAAGTTGACCTTTTCATAAACAGCTTTTCTATTTCCAATTCTGAATCATAGCTTCAGACTGTCAACAGTTTGAACCAGAGAATATATCATAGTTTTAATTCCCTGGTCTCTAATTATGTATTTTCTTAAGTCAGAGAGAGGGGGATGAAAAAGTGATGATGAGCTATCTTGAGGTGTAGTGGAGCCCTGGGCGCTTACTCACACAAAAGTAAAAGTGTGATGGGTTTTAGTTTCTCCTCAGCAAAGACTGGATGGTACAATTCTGTGTGTGGTATGAAGGACACTCTGTAACATCAGTGGAAACGTGCCCAGCGACGTTTTCCTCCTCTTTATTGCTTCCATTCAGAGAGGGGGAATAAGTATTGCCTGAACATTGACTTTGTTTCTCTAAACTGCCGAGGAGTGGCACATCGGAGCGCTCGGCTGGCTTTGCCGCCGTGCTGAGGGTCACAGGCCTTTTCTTCCCCAGACCCACGCTGACAGAACCAAATCACGATGCATGAACAATGTCCATAAATTGAGGTCTGTAAGCCCGCTCCCTGCTGTTGGCTGTGCCATCCTAACAACCCGATATAGCAACGGTAATAGTGCCGAGAGAAACAAGGGCACAGCTCTCGTCGGGGCCGCAGCCCCCTCCGGTCCGCTGCGCGGAGCCGCTCACACGCACACGAGCCCGCGCCGGGCGCACGGGTACAGCCTGCCGAGGGGAGGCTTGGCGTGGCATCGTGCGTGCCGCGCAGCCCGGCACACGCTCCCGTTGGCGCGGACGGAGCGGCACATGCAGCTTGAAGAGCTTTTAGATCCCCATCGGGGCGCCGCTACCTCACGCCGCGTTTCTGCCGCGGCCGAGCGGTAGTTTAAGCGCTGCTGGCTCTGCCCGCCCGTCCCTGCCTAGCCGCACCGCCGCGCCAAGCGCTATGCCAATCTTCTCTCACCCCTCCGGGCGAGAACCGCTACGCCCTTCCCAACGCCCCTTCTCGGCGAGGGCCGCCGGCCCGGGCGCTCCCGCTCCACCCTGCCGCCCGTGGGGCTACGGCCTAATCCCTCCCGCCCTTGCCCCGAGGCTCCTCACTTGCCTGTGCCAGCGGGTCCCGGCCGAACCCTGCTGCCGGCGACGACTCGCTCCTGCCCGCGCACTTCCCGCCGCCCGATTTATTCCGCGCCCGCCCCCGGCGGCCTTCCTGTGCGTCAGCCCGGGCCCCGCGCCCGTCTGCGGACACGGCGGAGGGCGCGGAGCGCCCGCAGAAAAACAGCGGGCCGGCCGGGGGGCTCGGTGCAGCCGCGTTTCGCAGCGAGGTAGCGGAGGAGCCGAGGTCGCGCAAGCCCTCCCCGAGATGCGCGGAGGAGCCGAGGTCGCGCAAGCCCTCCCCGAGATGCGCAGAGAAGGAAGGAGGTGTTCTAAACCATTAAAATCTTTCTGCTCCGTGGTGCAGGGCCCGAGCCTGGGCAGAGGGCTGGGGTCTGTGGCCCCTGGGCAACCAGGCTGCTGCTGCAGAGCAGGGGGCACAGAGCCCACCGCCTTCCCACGCACGTACTGTAGGGCAGTCCTTCCAGCATCCTGGTCTCCTCCTCGTGGCACGTGGTGCCTGGGATGCAGGAACTTCTCCCACAGATAAAGATCTGGTCTGACACCGTTATCCGTGAATGGTATCTTTACAGCGAGAGCTATGGCAGCAGAGGCGCGCTCCAAATATTCTTTCCCTCCAGTAGCATGTGATTGGAAAAAGGCTTTCTGCAGTAGGAAGTGCAAAGCTGCTAAAATTATCATGAGTGGAAAATGCTAAATTATGTCCCTCGAATCCATCTTGCCTCAGCGCTGAGCTTGGGCGTTGGGTCTTGGCTCAGGTGTGATGCGTATCAGCTGCAGTCTGGCCTAAAGAGGACCCTTTTGACTGACCATCGTTCTCTCTGTCATGTTTTGTCTCACCAGAAACCCCAATCACAAGCAAGGCTTTTCTGTGCCAGGCTGCGCAGACCCGGAGGAAGCGGCATGCTCTCAGAACTGGCCAGTGGGATTACTCTCTGTGCGCTCCAGGGAACATGAAGCCTTCTTCATGTGAAAAAGCCAGGTGCTGGAGATGCCATTAGGAGGAAGGGGGTGTGTCCTTATTGGTGTGTAATTATATTTTCCAGATAGAGTAGAGGGAGAATTGAAAGTGTGATGAGAAGCTTTGCTACACATCTAGAAGACCAGGTGTAGGAGTCAGGAGCTTACCCATCAAAATATTGGCTGGGTAGACATCGTGTTCACTGTGTGTGTGCTGGAAATGAGATTTCATGTTTTCTTTGGTAGCATTGAAAAATTTTTTCAGGTGCATTTGTATACAGAGAGCCAAGATCATAACAGAACTCTGCAAAATCCTGTTTTACAGAATTGTGTGGTCCGGTGCATATTTCAGTAGACTGTTATCCTTATTTGTTGCATCATTGTGTATTTTCAACTGAGTTGAGGATATAACATTCTAGAGGATTTTCTTCAGCCACTGGCTAAAGTGCAAAAATGATGTTAGCTTTACAACCTAGAAATGAAAGCTAGGCATGTAAAGCTGGAGCAATGCTTCTGCTGCTGTTCATGACCAGACTCACATCAGTCCCAAATTGCCTTTTGACTTCTGTTAAGTGGCTGTTCTTGGTTCTGATTTAACTCAGCTGCTATTGGCTCAGAAGAGCTGACACTAGCCCAGAATGACAATATTTTCACTCCCTTTTCTTGGGAACTGGGGACCAGCCTGAATGTCAGACTTGCTCTTTGTCCAAAGAGGTACATCCCCCAATACAGCCAGAGTTTGGCAAGTTCTGCTCAGACCTGCCATCTGTCCTCTAGATTTCCACAAGGAAAAGCTGTACAGCTGCACTTCACTTGTGTTTGTAGTTTTGCTGATGGATAGCCTGGCAATTCACTCAAAATATGTAATGCTTACATGTATTTTCTAATCTTGCTGACATTTTGTAAACGTGATCTTGGGGATCAAGTGGAGTTTTGTTGGGTGGTGCTTTCTACCATTTGGTAAATCTTCATTGTTTTCTAAGGCAGCTTTATGTTGTACGGGTATGCTTGTAGCTACCACATCGGGACATGAAATTAGTAACTTGGTTTCATACTGTCAGTAGGGGGGACTATTGCACTGTAGTTTCTTCTTTAGCCTTTAAATAAACATCGGTAACTATTTATTTTTCTTTTTAGATTAAGTATTCATTCTCTGAGCATCCTTATGTACCTGCTATCCGTAATGATAAGAAGACAGGTAGTTCTTATCATCCCAACAAAACAACAGTAACAGGTTTCTGATCCCCTTTTTGCTTGCTGTTTCTCTGACTAACCTAGAAAATAAGCTCTATGGCAGTGCAGTTGCTATTAAGATTACACTGTGCTTTCCATTATCCAATGCAAATGTCTGTTCAGTCTTACTTCAGGCAGCCATAAGAAAAAAGTTCAGCTAGGTGTCATTCCCAAAACCTAGGGCAGTTGGAGGTTGTTCTTCACCTGAGGCCGAGAGATCAGTTTCTGGAAAGATATTTTTCCTATTTGCCTCCTTCCTCCCTGCAGTTTCTGGCAGGCCCAGCAGCAAAGCCAGGTCGATTGCTGGGGTGGGGAGCAGCTGTGGGGATGCAGGATGCTGGGCTTCAGCCGTGGCTGTGGAGGCAGGAGGACGGGTGTGATCCTCACAGCAAGGGGTGTGGGAAGACAGTAGAGTCACTTGTGTTACAGTGAGGCGGGGTGACCCCTGGGGCTCTACAGAAAGTTTTTGGAGATGACTAAAGGGAAGCACGCTTTATTGGGAAAAGGGGAATAAGGAGGCTTGTGATCCCAGGGTCAGTGGGGTGTCAGATGTGAGGGAAATTGCTGTGGAGTGTGATGAAAAGGAAGACGTGGTCTAGGTCAGTTCAAGGAAGCACTGGAGGACAGTTCCATGGGCAGGATCCTGGAGGAGATGGCTGGAGGCATGCAGCAATGACTGCTGAGCTAACACAGGAGGAGGGTGTGAAGCAGGCGGCTGCGTGGGCTGGAAGGAGCCGCTCAGGGGCAAGGACTTGTGGCTAAGCCTCAGTGGAGGAATTCAGCAAGGCAGGACAGGCAGAAATGATGCTTGCAGGTGGGGCAGGCAAGGAAGTACAGAGCCTAGGGCAGCCCATGGAGGGGCAGGAGTTTCTTTGGCTGTCATCAGGGTGCAAGCTGCAGCTCTGGAGAGTATGGATAGGCACAGAACCCCAAAAAGGTTCAAGCCACCTTTGAGTTCAGTAGATCAAGGCTTACCTTCACAGTTAATTCTACTTCACCAGTGTTTCAGAATTGGTCAAAGCAGGACAATAAGAAGCAAGTGTCTAAATTTTGTGGGCTATTTAAAGGGAGGAAGTCTCAAGCGATAGGGAAGGAATTCAGGACACAGTAATCTTCTCATCCAAAGTTCACAAGGTTGTTTCTAGGAACACTGAGCCAATTTATTACTTTGATCTGTCTGACCAACCTGTAATCAAGATTATTATCATCTCTTAAGTTTGGCCTCTAGTCATTCCACTCCTTGACTAACCTTTAATTAGAGTATGTCTCATCTCTCTTTTACATAAAGGAGACATTTAGCTCGTACATGCTACACATGCGTTACGTCTTGTACCTGCACTGTTCATAGCTTTTCTTCTTAGATTCAGAACATGGACTCCTGGTCTCCAGGAGACTAGTAAACACTGTAATCATGAGAAATTGTCTTGCTGGCAGTGTAGTTCCTCCTAGTCAGCACAGCATAAATCAGCAGTTGTGCGTGCAGGTCACATCCCTTGCTGTCCTCTATTTGGACAAAAAGACAGGAATAGCAATGTTGTCCTGAAGTTACACATACTAACAAGCTGTTTATGAATACTGGGAAGAGCTTTTAGCTCTGTACTTGTGTGAAGCTAAAGGAATGATTGTCATGCTTAGAAAAGATGGGGGGTGGTAGGGGATGGGCTGTTTGGTTGTTCTCAGTTGCTGAAAAACTTACTGTTTTCTGCTTTCTAGTAGTGAATGGAACCATATGTGTGGATGTATAAATCCATATGAAGTAGAGATACATATCTCAGCCAAACTCGAGCTGATATCAGCTAAAATAAATTTAATCAACTTGCTGTGTAGAGAATAATGAGAAATCAGGAATTAGAGAAAATGGAAGTTGTCTCCTGCTGAGTTGGGCTCCGTTCTCTGCTTTCATGGCAGCATGACCTTTCGATACAGCAGTCTCCAGCTTTGCTTTCTTGGCAGGTGCTGGTAGAGTGAGGGCTCAGTGATGCAGGAGCGGGTCAGGAGCACCCTGTGGGAAGAGGACTTCTGAGGCTTTTTGCTGCAGCTTGTGCCTGTGCTCAGATGTCTTTGGCACTAATGGAGGGTCCATGCCCATCCCTGCTGCTGGGGAGAGGATCTTCTGCACTGGTTCATAGCAAGATCAAAGTGAGAAGCTCTTCTGTCAAGCAGGGATGTCAGGAGTTCTCTGCGTGTGGTGTTATCTGTGAACAACAGGTACATTGCTTTGATGCTTGCCTTAGTTATAGTTTTACCTCTTGATGTCCAATTTCCAGTTTTGCACTGTGTGGTTTAATGTGTATCCTGGGAAAACTCTGGAGGTACTGGCTCTCAAGAGGAAAGACTTGGATATTCTAGTGAGATTTGTCTTAGAGGTAGTCCTCTAAGTCTGTCTTGTAGAAGTTAAGGCCAGTGCCACTTGGGAGTCCTGCAGTCACCACACCAACTTGTACACTGACAAAATTAAGGTGGGATGAAATGATCTGAAAGGCCTCAATTCCACTTGGATGCCAATCTGTCATTGTTTATGGAAAGGGCACATGTGGAGAAATGGAGGAAGTGTGGAAAGAAGTGAGGGCAAAAAAAGCAGTTTAGAAGGACAGAAAGGAGGAAAGGAAGTCTGAGGGCCCTGTATTAATTACCTTGTAGGGTAAATGAGACTTCCTTTTGATAATAAAAAATTGTGTATGTGGAATATCACTGTGAATCTGCTTTGCCTTGTATCCCTCCTCTGGTAACTATTTTGTCAGCAGTTTTCATCGCTTGATAGATACGATTGTGTTAAACCCTTCTGTTTGCTAAATGATACCACACGACTTTAACTTTTGCTTTTCCTGAATTACCTTAGAGTCAGGTTTCCTTGATTTTGTTTGTAGTTATGCAGCTTGTTAGGAATGCTGGTAGTGCTACTTTAATAGGCTTTTCCAGTCGGTGTCCTTTGTGGGTGCTCTGGAAACTTCTTCCTGATTTTACACAACCGCTTCCTTGTCAGTTGGGAATGATCGCTTTTTGTTTGCACAGAACCTGAGGACTTTGTGATGAGTGGTTTCCAAAGCAAGGTGGGAGAAAGGAATACAAAGTCAGCGTGATCAGGGGGATGCAGTGGCTTTACATGTATGTTCCTGCCAGGTGGATCTTGGAGGGCAAAGTGGAGACTCTGAGTGATGCGACTTGATTAGTATATAAGTCAGTGTTGGCTGGACCAGAGAAAAGAGGATTTTTTTCATATTAAGCTCACCTGGGATTTGTGCTGTCAATAGTTAGTTAGGTTCTTACTGCCTTCCTTATCTGGGATCGAGATGACTGTGCATAATGGTAATTTCTGAGCACACTTAGGGATATCTTCATTTTGCAGTCTTAGGTCCTTAGAGGAGTCCTTGAGTTTTGTTAAGCTTGCTAGTATATGCTAATTGTGAAAACCAGCTTGATGCCAAACAATGACTTCCAAATGAAAAGATCAATAATTTTAGAATTAGTAATGGATTGTGCTCTGAGAAGATAACTTGGTTAATTAATTTAATAAAGTCTTTTCACAAAGGGAGCAATTAAACCAAAGTCTGATTATCTCTGCTTGATAATACTTGAAATATCCTATATTAAAGTTACAGGTTTTAGCTCTGATGGTACCAAAAGAACCTCTTGATTTATGTTACTCTCTGAAACATCTTATCTTTTTATATGATTTGTATTACAAAGCACACATCTTCAGAAATAATGTCAACTTTTTCCTTGGCTAGGCAATAAGCTATCAACAAATCTGAAGCAGTTGTATGGTTGGCTGTAGTTGTATTGTTGGATATCACGAGGAGGAAAGCAGTCCCATGCTTGTTGTGAACTCATTGTCTTTGAGTCCTGGTGAATGCCTTACATACTGACTTACTGATTGATTCACAGAACAGGGCATGGATTTGAAGGGGAGGGCAGCAGGGATTCCTCACTGATTTGGGTGTGTGTTGGGCGCTGTTAGAGCATGCTGAGGCTCTCGAATTGGAGAGCTGTGAATTGGAACTGCGCTAGGGCTGAAGTAGGCAGCAAGCTGTTGAACAAACCCGGGTCTGGGCAGCACAAATTCAGTGGCATCACTTGGACATCCACAAACTCGGGCTGTGTAAAACACTGGGCAGCAATTCTGTGGATTTTGTTCCTCAGCTTAGCTCCTAAACACCACCCAGGTTTCATTTTAAGTGTGTTTAGGATCTTGTCTTCAATGAAAAATGGAGCTAAGGTTTGCTTTGATACACTGCCTTGTGTCAGACAGCAAACTGCTGCGTCGTTGCTGTTCTACGCACAGGGCCAAGTTGGGTGGGTGGGTCATAGTGAAGAACTACTTGGGTATTTCAGTATCTGTCCTTGTCAGGACTTTGTGTGCAGTCGTGTGTTAAACTCACACTGGTGAACAGGAATTGAAGGGCAAGGGCTTTTTGTCTTCTGTCCTAAGTGTCTGGTAACACTTTTGTGCCAATACACAACAATGGTGGTTACTATGAAGGTACTCTTTCAAATGTCAAGCCATAAGTAACTTTCTTTTCTGATGTTCTTTGACTCATACAGCATTTCTAGTATTTTTTTTCTCACCTTCCTCAATTCCTTGAATAAAGAATAAAGAGTTCCTCTTTTTATAGTTTGTATCATTGTATCCTATGACCACCATGAGTGGAAATCTCAGTTTTCCTCTTCTCTCTTTCAGGATCCCCAGCCTCTACCTGGTGAGAACCTGTGACATTTAGATTTTTCAGAGAGGGAACCCTGATGGTGAGGCCATCTAGACCAGTGTTTTTCTAGCTTTTTTATTATTCATATGGTCTCCTAAACTCATTGGAAAAAAATGGGAGCATTGCCTAACTTCTTTGGAGGAAAAAATGAATCACAAAGGCACTGTGGAGTGCTGCCACAGTAGTTATCATTTGCAATCAGAAAAATGAGGCAAAGCTTTTGAATGATTATAATTTTTCCAGTGCTGATTTTGTTTAGTTCTTTCCATACCTAGGAATGTACACATATCTTTCAAAAGATTGTTTTGCAAACTGCTGCATGAAGGTATATGACCTACTTGTGACCCAGACTGAGAAGTGCTGCTCCAATAGCTATGGTAGTGCAGATAACCTATACCACTAACGTTATCTTTTGTCAGAAAAAGAAACCGCTGAGTCCTCTGATCTCATGAGAGCTGAGTGAGAGGTTCTCAGTTAAACTGATGCTAATATCTCTTGTGGTATTTTCTTTTAACTTTGTTTTACAGGCCATATGTTGTTTTCTAAAGTGCTTTTACCGGGGAAGGAAATAGCACAGTGCTGTATTTGAGCGCACAGAGCAGTCGCAGCACTGGGAAGCGCGGGGCACTGAGCACCCTAACAAAGTGTGAGGTTATCAAAAGGTGTAGTATTTTGGTAGCATATGGCCCAGTTTGTAGCTTCTTTCCTTGAAGCCCTAGAAAGAGCATGGATGGCTAAGAACACAGTTGGGCATGACAATCCTAACCTGCTTGTCATGCCCCTCCCTCCCTTTGCTGGTAGAGGTGGCTGTGCGATGGCTTGGTGGCTGCACAGCCGTGGGGGGCTGAGCCCAGGGGCACCTCAGAAGGGACCTGCACAAGCACTTGAGAGATGGAGGTACAGAAAGAGTCCGTGTGTTGTGTAGTTTGAAGACTCTATCTTGCAAAGGGTTGATCCCTTGTATGCAAACTTTTTTCCTCCTTTTCTTTTCTCTCTGGATACTGGTGGAGCCAGGAGTGTACGTGCACACCTGGAAGGAGCAGACTGCCCTGGTAGAAGTGATCAACACCCCTTGGCAGCTCCTATGTCATCAGCTTACAACGACAAGCCATACATATGAAAATAGATTTCTTAGTATTAAAGGAATATATAGCAATAGGAATTAGCTATATATGCAAACTTGAATGGCCACACTCAGCTGATGAGAACTGTCTTGGTGTTAAATTTCACATACTTCTGCAGCTAGATTTGAATCTTCTGTCTTGAGCTCACCACCAGTGTTGTGTAAATCATACCATATGTTACGCATCTTCAAAAGAAAACTGAGCAAACCACACAGTGATTAAAATTGTGGGTTTTTTTCAGATCAGACTTTTTTTGCTTATTTGAAGATTTATTGCTTTGCAGTTCTGCTGAGAACAGTCATCTTTACGTTGCTTTGTGAACTGTGTATTCCTTTTCTCAGAGGATCCTAGTTCTGAATAAATGTAGGAATCTATGGTGTTTGTGCCATGTCCATTAGCATTCAGAGGGGAAAAAACTATGAAGGGAATTCCCAAATTTAGCAGATTATAGCTGGGGGACAGCAAAACCAACCATTGTCTCACAACTTTTCCTGTTTCATCAGTCTGAAGAGATACAAGTCTTGAGAAGTTTAATGAGGTCCTCAAATGACAGGAGGCTGTATGCTGATGTAGGAGTTGTGTGGTGACTCCAAGGTGGCTGGATTTGAGTTGCATGAATACATTTGTTTTCAAGCAATGCAATTATATTCCCCAAGTTCACCAAGGTAAAGTTGGAGTTTTCCACGTGCCTTTCTTTACCAGGAGCTAATGTTTTGCTAGGTTGCAAGTAATTAGTACAAAGGGTATAAAGAGATATCCTGGTGAAATTGCCAAAATGAAAAGGATTGTGTTAGAAAGAACCTGTTGAGAAAGACTATGTAAAATTAGGCTCTACCTTATGTTACAGAAAGATAATACTGGTAGGATGAGGATCATAGAATGATGACCCCCCTGCCATGGGCAGGGACACCCTCCACTAGCCCAGGCTGCCCAAAGCCTCATCCAACGTGGCCTTGAACACTGCCAGGGATCCAGGGGCAGCTACAGCTTCTCTGGGCACCCTGTGCCAGGGCCTCACCAGCCTCACAGGGAAGGATTTCTTCTTAATACCAAATCTAATCTCCCCTCCTTCAGGTCAAAGCCATTACCCCCTGTCCTATTACTACATGTCCTGATGATGATGACCCCATCAGCATGATGGTGACAACACAGATGCTTCAGTGTGGTAAAGTTCATCATTTATGCAAAATAGATGTATCAGACTAATATGTAATGGGTGTTATTACAATAACTATTCCCTCTTGCAACCATTCCTTCCCCTCCAGCGTACAGCCAGGCTTAGGGCTGTGTGTGTAGTGACAGTGCTTAGAGGCCCTGACTCCATTTTGCTAAACATTGCCTGCATGTCTCACCCAAAGTGCTAATTATTTAAAGGTAAATGTGTGCAGTTGATGGAGCACTAGAAATGTAGAAGGGGGAATAAAAGGTGACAGCGGAGTAACGATCAGCATTTGATACAGTGGTCACACTGCTCAGCTGCCTCTTTGACTCAAGCTTTGAGGCAAAGCCCCTGAGGACAATGTGGTTGGCTCTTGGTGCCTCTGTTTCCCCACCTGTGAAATGAAAATAGCTATATCCATCTTGGCAAGTGTGTGGTCCTGCTTGTAGTATTCCTGGTTTTGCACAAGAATGCCAATGGGATGGCACAGCCATTATTTTTATGGGTAGGGCATATGGTATAATTAGAACTGCCTTATCTAACTTGTTTCAAGTATATGATGTTATTAAAATCATCATGATATATATGAATATGATTATCCAAGTACAGTATGGGTCACTTTAAAGATCACATTAGTCACTACCTGTCAACTTTTGTTCTTTCCTTCATTTCATTTCAGTGCAGGGATGTGATAAGTAACAAACCAAGGAAATGCAGGTGAGATCACACCCAGTGACTATAGGTGTGATTAGGCAAGCTTAGTACTAGGGATGTTTACAGTCATCTTGGGGAAAACTTTCTGGATTTTTTTATTATTGTTATAGTGTTCACACTGTAGTTTCTGTGATTCTGTCTCTCATGGATTCAAAGATTTTTAAGCCTTAAAAAAGATAAAGCATATGAAAAAATATGGATTTCAAGCCTGCTAAGATTAGCATTGCAGCAAACTTTTTTCTTCTACTTAACTTCCTCAATCCTTCTGTAAAATTTTAACAATTCAGTTTTTCCTGCTTCCTCCCCATTGACCTTGACTGTATGGAAAGTATCTTTGGAACTTATATTTAAAACAGGAATTCAGAATCATGAGCAGACACCCACGTACGCTCATCGTCTGGAATTAAGTACTTCCATGACAAAACAGGGTGTAGCATAAACACGTTTGGATGCAGCAGTTCAATTAAGCAAGAATTGCTTGTAGAAACACTGGTCAAGTTGTGCTCTTTGGTTTGTTTTAATAAGGGAAAAGATGATGCAAGTGCAAGTTGTTGAAATGCTGAAATACTGTAGGTGTAGTTTCAGTGGAAGAATAATACAGTCAGGACTGATGCCTCTGATATCTCATCCTGCTGGTTATTTGCGTGTAGTAAAATGCTATTTCAGTGCGCAAGCTAAAACTTGCCACTCTATTGTTTAACTACTGTCATATGAATATTTAATTAAAAAGCTATATTACAAAAAAAAAAAAAGCTTTTTTCTTTTTTCCAGATCTTCATCAAACTATGTACTCCAGCAAATGGTGCCTGTGTTCCCCTTAAATTCTGTTGAAGTTAAATAAGAGAATGCTTGTCAGGATTTCGAGGTGTGCTATGCATTTAGATAGTTCATCTCCTAACTCTCTACCTTTGAGACATCCTGAACTCCATTACCTATCTTTGTGTTGTTCCTCAGCAAGAATTGATGGAGCTGGATACACTGGCAAAGCAAAACTTTGTCTTCCACTACTGCCCTTGAATGTACAAGCCTTTTTATGAGAAGGCAGTCTTACTTGCAGTAAAATCACTTCTTACAAAGCTGTGCTCTAATGATGGTGTCGCACATCTGCAGGTACAGGCATGTTTCCTGTATAATATTGAACTTACTGGTAGAGACTTCCAAACTGGGAAAACCAATGTGTACAGTAGTGCATTTATAAACCTAAGTGATGTCAAACTCTCTGTTGCAGAAAAGGGTACGTGGCAGATTTACTAAACCACATTTCTGTAAAGCCTGCTAATCTCTTTTTCTTGCTTCTTTTCTTTCATCACAACACTAAATGCCCTGAGCTATCTGTATAATGATTTCAGGCAGACACTGTTAGCTTATTTCCCCTGGGCATATTTGTTGTATTTTTGAACATCAGTTTAAAAAATTGCATGGATCCATTTGAGAGGAGTACAGCAGCTTCCGTTCAACTTTGCCTTACTAGCATCTAGCAGGCTGAATTACCAGAGGCACACAGCTTATTGGAAACCTAGTGTGTAACAGTAGAGCCCAGCTCAATGGGAAAGGTGGTGTTAACGTGTCATGTCTCTGGTATTTGATGTGCTGGGTGAAGACTTGCAAGACCAAGAAAAGAAAATCAGGTCTAAGTAATGCCTGCACTTAGTCACCAAGTCTGTATAGGCAGGTACTAGATACTGCTGCTTCCACTTAGGTGTTGGTAGGTAGTTGAGCAAGGTGATGAATGCAGCTGGCCTTAGTCAGATTTTCAGTGGCACCTTGAACTTTGAAGAGCTGACCTTGCCAAAATCTTAGTTAAGACTGAACCTCTGATTTTTCTTGCCATTAAATAAAACCACCCAGGGAATAATAAGCTGGATTTAAAGCATGGTTTGTAAGTATTATAGATGGTAGGGGGATGGTTGGACTAGATGATCTGGGAGGTCTTTTCCAACTGTAACAATTCTATGATTACCTGTGATTACTAATCTAATGTTTTCCAAACCAGAGCTGATTAGAATCTTCAGCTCAAGCCTGAGTGGATTAAGGCTGTTCAAGTTCCGCAAATGGCAACTAAATGGCAGTGGCAGCTGCTGAGCACCCTCCCAGCCCTAGCTGACCCTCTGCAGTGTGACCTCTTTCTGCCAAGCCGTTGGCATGTCTTCTGGCCACAAAGATCATCTTGTACATTGCATCTGACCTGGTCCGTTGTGCCCAGCGGCTCGCATCACAGCAGTGCAGCTCTTTGGTTACATCTCACCCAAGGGAGAGCAGTTTGCTAAACCCTGTGAGAACCTGCGTTCAGCCTTACTGTGCTCCAGTGCTTGGTGCTTGTGTCACATCACACCTGGCTAGGGATTGTGTCTTGTTTCTTTCTTGCCTCTCACTTCCACTGGTACTTGTGCCTAAAGCCCGCAACAGTCAGTAGCATTCAGGCACTCTCTTCTGCCTTAAATGTTACTAACACCTCAGGATGATCTGCCTTTTCATATCTGGATTTCTGAAAGATTGTGTGTATCTGTTTTCCCATGGCCTTAAGTATTTAGTTTGGGTCTTACTCCATACTAAAACTGGAAGAACTTTTTGTCATCTTCATCGGGGAAAAATGATTGACTATCAGTTAAAAACTCCTGTGGTGATAGCTGTGGAAATGTTGTTATGACTGAGAGGTAAAAAGTAAATAGGTAGTAAATAGGTCAATAGGTTTGCGATCCAGAGATGTGTGCTCTGCTGTTCTGCTTTTGGTTTTAGAAGACTTATTTTAATTGAGCTCCATGTTCAGTTTTGGAAGAAAAGGTTTTACCGTGTTCTGTCATATAATGGTTAAGAAATTGCCTCACTCCATAAGCAAGAGGAAGAATTCAAATGCTCAGCCTACCATGTGTGTTGCAATGTGCTAAATTCAAGGAATAGTCATCTGTCCCAGGTGTATGTTTCCTGTTACAAACCAGGTTCCTGGTTTATGAAATCAGGTTAAAGCTGAAGTATCACTTGCCTTGCCTAAGGAAAGAGATAATTAGGAGACTGTACTTTAAAAAGGGGTGATGATCGGCTCATTTTATAAAATAATATAAACAAGCCTCCTGCCGGCCAAGTGCAAAGAACCCTATAAAATGTTGGATTTGTTCGTGTGTGTGCATGTGTAGAAGGTGTTTGTGCTAAAAACAACCTCCAGCTTTCTGCTGAGTTCCTACCCAGCGCTGGAAAAAGCTGCACATAGAGTCAGAGCTAATGGATTTTACAGTCAAACACTTGTGCTGACTTACAGGAGACTCTACCTCTTGATCAAGATGCATGACATCTCAGTTAATGCTGTACGGCTTGCTGATTGACAGTTGGGTAAACACAGACTTCATAAGGATTATTCCTTGGTTTTCATAGCGCCGTGTATGTTTGACAGGCACGCAATCTGTGGACCTTAGGATGCTTTTGAATTCTGCCTCTTCAGCGGCCGGGTTGATTTTGAGCTTCACAGAAACAAGGTTTCCTTTGTGTTCAGGTGGTGTAAAGATTTTGCTGTTTGGTCCACTCACAGGCTCATATGTTTAGTAAAAATTTTAAGTTCTTCAATTTTATGAGTATATCTATTTTTAAGCCATTTTGCAGAATCAAGGAAAATTTAGTGGAAAATTTAGTTTAATTGCAGTGGCTGTGTGGAGGATGGACTGTGTCATGAGTGATAAAATTTTGGCTGTGTTTGATGAAGTGTAATTCAGAGATAGCGCTGTAATTCTCTTGGGACAGAGGTGATGTGATTTCTCCTAGTAAATGAGACATCTAAACCCAAGACCCTTTTTAAGGAGCTCATCACACCAGAGGACACTGCAGGTGTGAAGCGCACACTCTTGCAGCTCATGCCAAGTAATGCTTCTTAAATGATACACTGGGGCACTATTTTACGTAACTTGCCATCAGATGACATAAATTCTCTGACAACTCTTAACTACACTGAAGCAAGCATTCTTGGAATAGGCTGTAGTACTGGAGCCAAGCAGTTAATCAGGTGTAACGTGAGGCTTTGACATGATTTACTGCCTGCTGGTAGCTTGTACTGGGACTGTATTGTCCTTCTGTACGTACTACATAATGGTTTTAAGCTGTCCTTGGACAGGGCCCTATTGTAAACAAGCTGTCTGGCTTAACTGGGATATCCTGTAAAAATATGTTAATAAAAACTGAAGTCATTGTAAAAGATCCTACTCCTACTATTTCTGCTTCCCAGACTATTCTCACCAGTGAAGTACAGCACATGCTCTTAACTCTTGCTGCACTGATGCTTCACCGATTCCTGCTGGTGTTGTGATACTTCTTTCAAAACACATCGGTCATCCTGCTGCATCTCTGCTGGTTGCTGGAGTGCGGGAATGGTCTCCTGCCTCGGCCTACACAACGCAGAAATTACCACTGAAATGGAGCTTATCCTCAAGGGGCCACGTACTTTTATTAGCACTTATTTTATTTCATATCCCTTTGTGTCTCATCTTCAGGTCTATAGAGTGAGTTCTGAGGTAGTACTTTGTTTAAGTTAAAGGAGTTGGTTTTTTTTTAATGAGGTAACTTGTGTTTGGTATTAGAATGTTATGCCAGGTCCTTGTAGCCTGGAGCTAGCAGGTCAAGCTGCAATCGTAGAGCTTTACACGGGTTGTAATTTTCAGAAGGAGATTCTGAAAGACATCATCAGACAGCATTCACTGAGGGCAACCTCTACTAGACTTTCTGGCTAGGGACAGATGCTGAAAATGTGGGTTCTTGCAAAATGAGGCATCATTCCTTTAAATTGAGAGGTGAGCTCCAGGGCATTTAGGCATGTCGCATTTCTTGAGGAAACAGATGCTGAAAAATGTATGCTGAGAGTCTTCTCACAGAAAACACTGAATTTTACAGTCAGGGTGAGATGTTTTGAAGACCCTCATAGGAGACAGTGACCTGCGTGAAGGGCTCCTGTTTTACTCACCTGCCTATGGTTCCTGGAGGAACGACACCTCTGTCAGAGGGACTGGCTTTGATCTGCAGAGTGCAGACCGCTAAGCAGTGAGCAGAGCAATGCTTTGGAGATTTCTAGTTCCTCCCTCTGTTCTGCTGAGTAGTCTGCAGAGTACAAATCCCCTGGAATATGGACATCAGGATTTTAGCAGGAGCTCAAAGGGGCCTGCCGCTGGCTCTGAAGAAAGGCATCAATCCCAGCCTGAAATAGCCCTCTCCCACTGTCACCCTGCTCATTTTTGTTGTTAAAGACAAACTTAACAATATGCTTCTTTTTGTAAATTAATAGGCAATTTTGACTGTAAAGCGGGCATCAGATCTTTTTAGTCAGGATTTGGATAATCCTTATAGATGGAAACAACGCTTGTGGGTTGCATGGTGGTTTGAGGAGGGAAGGGCTGTGTGTGTGCAGCTGTTAAAGGCCATTAAAAAGTGACCTGAGCCACCCTGACCCAGGATTAACTGTAAATTGATATCAGAGATTTCCACAGTTTTCATCTCAAATGCAAATTTCAGATTTCTACAGAGCTTTGATAAATGTCTGTATTCCACTTATTCTGATTACAATAATCTTTCACATACTTTAAAAATACATGTAGAGCAAGCCATTGGCTACAGGTACAACTTAATAACAGAAGTGTTGATCTTTCAAATCTGAATGAGAAGAATGAATCCCCCCTTGATATCTTTCCAGTACAGCAGTAAATTGAGAATTTATCCTAAAAAATAAGAAAGAAAAAAGAAAATTGTGACTGGTTTGGGTTTGTATTTTAAAAAAGAGACCTGAAATATTTCTCTTGTTTGGTTTTTATATTTATAGATTTATCCTGTCTTTGTTCTGTGAAAAGTTGGTCACTGAATGCTACAGGAGTTGCTGTCATGATTGTGCTGCTGTAGAGGTTCAGTAGAGCTTGGGAAAGCTTTTGGCGTTGTTAGACAGAACAAGAGATGCTAATATGGGTTTGAGAGGAGCTTGTGAGCAGACCTCCCGTGGTGCAAACACTGTGTGGCATCTTTCTTTTTTTTTCTTTCCTTAATCCAATTAATTTAAAGTTACTGTGGTAAACTTTAAAAGATGGGCATGTTGGTTGTTTTCTAGGTGGAATTACTTGATCAAGGTGAAATTAGCTGATCAAGAATGGCAGGGTTGGGCATCTGAAGCCTGGCAAGGTGTTTGCCAGAGCAGTACTTTGTGGTGCAGTAGGGACTGGCAGGGAGATACCTCCCTGTAAAACCTAACCTCTAAAAGCTGACCACAACCAGTTACCGTGCTTTGGGATGACAATGGAGGCAAAGCAGAGGTGCTTCCCTCAACTAACAGTGTGAGGGAGAAGCAGGCTGAGGGGCCTGCAGCAGAGACCCAGCATGGATGCTGTTTGCAGGGTTTGGCAACAGCAGTGAAGGACAGGGTGTCTGACCAGGCTGGTTAACCCTAGCTTTGTCAGGTAGAAATGAATAGTTTTGAGGCGTCAGAGAGCTGGAAGCCACCAAATGTTTCAAAGAGCCTGAAAATAGTGACAGTTGGATGGGGTTGGCTCTGGGGCTTACCTGTGTTTGCGGCTGCCTGACAGCACTGCCTTTGAAAGGAGCAGCCAACAGGATGTAGAGGGTGGAAAACCGTATCCTTGAGTTCACAGAAGTGTTTAATTTTTAAAAAGCTGCATTTTATTATTTCTCTATATTCCTGTGAGTGGAACCAGTTCCAAGGGCTCTGGAAGCAGCTGTGCAGGACAGCAGTTGCTGTATTTCAGTGGGAATGTAGAGCTGATGAGTTAGTGTGTCCCTTTATTGTCTGCTCGTGTGATTTTAATTTTTTTTTTCTTCCCCACTTCTGTTAAGTGCGAGCTTAATGGAAACACAAGGAATGGAACCTAGTTTTTACAAGATGATTGTCTTCAGAGTAATAACAACAAAAGCAATCGTAACATTGCACATAAATGAGCATTGATGACTGTTGGGGGGAGAGGGAAGTAAAGATAAACTGCACATTTTTAAAAACCAATGTTGTCTTCCTCTAACGTACTACTTCTTACATTAGTCCCTCAGTTCCCATCTGTGCCAGGTTGCACAGCAGTTGCACAACCTATTTTCAGCAAGGGAAAGCAGAATGCTTTCCTGTTCATACGAAAAGGTGAGCCGTGGCCTTCAGAGTATCATTTATTCACGCAAAAGTCACAGTCATGATAGTCATGTCTTGCAAAACATTTTGCCCTAACTTGTCTCTAAATTTTTCGTTGACGTAGTTCAAATTCATCATTTGTGTCCCTCCCTAAGCCAATGAGACTCAGGAGGGAGTCATGGCAGAAGGTTAAAGCCTATTGTATAATTCGATATTTAAGCCACATGCCTTTTGCATACAGTAAAAGCATCGGGGATTAATGAAAGCATTTTAATGGACTTCTATATTCATGAACCATAGCAGAACCATGAGATCACTAGATATAGCTTGACTACCAGATTTTTAGACTGAGTGGTGCTACTCTGTATTACCAAGTATAGTTTTTCTGTGCGTGTGAAAAACTACTTGGTGAATGTATGGTGGGTTTATTTTCTGCATTGTATTGTTATACTGTAGATGTATGATAAAGCTAATCGCAGTAATTCTGAAAAGTAGAGTCACTACCTTCATCACAGTAAACTAATAATCTGTTTCATCAAAATTAAGAATACAAGTTAGTTCTACCTGTGACATGTAGGGGAACTCTCAGCATGTAGAACAATTACTGTTTGTAATGCCTAGAAACCAGACTGCTGTGTATGCTGAAACAGTGATGTAAAAAAGGCTGAAAGTGTACAGCAGAGGACGGTCTTGCCCATGACCAGTTTTTGATGCCTCTGGGTTCTGTGACTAGGCTCAGTCTGCAGCCATTGGAAGTGTTTCAGTAAAGCAATTTAGAATATCCTGGATCTGAAATAAGTAATACTTCTGTCATTCTTTTAATGACCTTAACATATTGACCTGATTTCTGATTCCTCCTCAGATTACTCTAAGGAGAGGTTGTAGGAAGCTTCTTTTCCTATTGATCTTGAGGACTGGGCAAATGGGGTTTCTTTTATCCCGTGTTTTGTATGCTGTACCCATATCTTATCCTCATGGATTTACATAGTGTAATTGTAAAAATGCTGGGCTCTCAATTACCCACATTCTGCCACCAAATTACCGATGCCTAAGCCTTGGAAGTCTGGGATTCTTGTAACTTCCCTGACACAAATCCACCATAGCATTCTGAGGACAAGAGTATGCAGCAGTTCAGAACACAAGACTCGAAAGCTATTATTTAATATTGCTAACAAATACAGAATTCATAGATGAAATGTCACCATATGGATTGTTGCCATCTGTGAAGAAAATAAAATTGGTACATATGGCTTGTAGCTCACTTTTGTGGTTTTTCTATCTTTAAATGCTAGGGAGCCTGACTTCTCCCTTTCTAACGATATCCCTTTGCTTCATTCTGGTGTTGTCAACAGGCTCTGGTCAGGCTGAGTTTCATACTATTCCTTCAAAGTCCTCTATACTGCTGGAGGGAGTCATAAGGAGTATTTAATACAGATGGAAATTGGACGCTGTGCTCTATCCAGGAAACAATAGTCCTGTTCATAGCTCTGTTTATAAAGTCATTAAAAAATGAGGAGAGTGACTTCAAAATAGCAGAATGAACAGACATGTGCAAACTGCAATAGAAACTGAATGAACTGGACAGAAACTCAGGTTTTCTTATAAAGTGATAATTGTTTCCTATGGAGACCATATGGAGCTTGACAAGAATAGCTGAGATGGCCCTAGCAGTTTTAGACATGAGCTTTCTCCTTAACCAGTCATTGAATTGGTAAATTGTTTTTTCCCTACCAGTCACCATAGAGCACCTACAGCGAAGCACATGCAGTGGATAACGCTATGAAAACTTTACATGGAGATGGAAGTTTGCCCATCCGAGCAATGATACCAGAATGTCTAAGAGCATTCCAGAGAAGATGGCAATACATGCATTTAGCCACACCCTGGTCAATGGCTTACAATTCTTTGTAAAATCTTTGCATATTTGCAAAAGATGAATGGCTTGCAAAAATAAAGAGCTATAGAATACAAGATTTAATACATGGCATTAGTCCAAATTGAAGGGTTGAGTGCATGAGAGAGAATTCTCATCTAATGTTTTTCCAACACCCCCCTCAGTTTTCCTGATTTAGTTTCAAGGCACAGAAATGCTATTTCTCCCCTCTCCTGATTGCTCAAGACATTTTTATTATTAAAATACATTTCATGTAATTTCTTCACTTAGCTTTACAGTCTCCCCTTTGAGCATCTGTTTTAATTATACTGAAGCAAGCTATGATTTTGCTGGCTTAAAATTTCCAAGACTTGATGCCAGTAGCAATGTGTTTGGCTACTGCTTTACTCCAGTTCTGCCAAAGCAGAAACTCCCCAGGCTGTTCACTTCTGATTTTTTACTTTTTGGGTTTTTTTTGTTTAAGGGGGGTGTCAAACCTTAAAGCAAGAGATGCGTGATCCATTGTTAGTTTTGATTGGCTTTCAGGCTCATTTACTAACACATGTCCCTTCCTCTCTCTGAAAACAGGACACAGGAGTTCCATACTAAATGGGAAAAAAAATTGCTTGCTTTAGCAATGAGAAGAGAAGGAATTGGAACAGGCTCAGCTTGAAAATGTTAGGGGGTGAATATTAAGCCTTGCAGCTAGTGTTTACAGCTGTAGAGGATGTTTTCTTGTAATCTTATTCTTGTCTTTTTAGTTATTATACTGAGTAACTTACTCTGTTTGCTCAGGAGATGTCTGTGTCTGGCATCCTGTGAAGATGGAATATGTAATGCTTTCTTCTTTTTCAGGAAGAGTACACCGAGGAAAGAGAATAAAACAATATTTAACACATACCTTGTGTAAATAGAATGAGGTAGCATAGATTACTGTTATGTTTGAAATCAGCTACAGCAAACTGGTTGACAACTTCGAGGTGCTGCTCAAAGTTTCTTAACACAGATAACGGAAGGACAGAAGCTGATGAGTGGGATTTGTCTTTTTTGTTTACTCTTTAAGTGCCAACTGAAAAAATGTGAAGTCTAAGATGAGTGATTAGCTTGCTTTTTTTTTTTTTTAAGACAAAACTATAGACATGCACAGTCTCCCCAGTTCAAAGGAAAAAATTCTTAATATTAAATGAATGGTTATTCCCTAAAACACCAACTCTTAAGGGAATGCCTGCAGTGAAGACTGAAGGATGACTTCAGCTCACGCAAGCAGTCCTTGTTACGCTCTGTTCTGCCTTGACTATGCCACTGGCCATATCAGAGGTGGTTCAGAGGCAGTCTGGGGGCTCCCATCGATGGATGCCAACTGCTGTAGCTCGTAGGCATTCTCCTAAGTTTGGCAGGTCAGCTGGCATGTGAGGGAGGACTGTTTCTCTTTTCCTTTCCCTTATTCAGCTTACATTAGGAAATTATAAGTTGAGGGGAGCGGTTTCCTCAGCTGTGTAGTGGTCTTTTGCTGATGAGGACAGGCAAGGTATGTGTCCTAAAGGAAAAGAAGTTGCTAGTTAAGGGCTGTTCTTCTGTTGGATATCAGTGTGGTGGTGAATTTAACTCAGTGTGAACCAGTGACACAATCCTACTCCAGACATCAAGAAGTTTGTCTTGCTACGTGCTTTTTCTTGAGTACAGAGATAAAGTTATCCTAAACAAAACTCCTTGAAAGGGGTTTCTGTTTTGTAATATCCCTGTAATGTGGACAAGGGATGATTATGCTGACAATGGCATCACATCTTTATGTAAATAGCTTTGAATCCAAGCTTTATAATGTGTTTTATTTGGAGTGGTGGCAGGGAAGAGCTTTGAAGCAAACCCAGACTTTCCTGGGGAAGTGTTAAAGGATCTGCAGGATCAAACTCAAAGGTGAACACCTTCGCCACCTGACACCAGTGGAGCTCCAGTGTTAGAGCATGATTTTCAGAAAACAATGTATTTGCTGACTATGAATTTCCCTTAATTTCCTAAAAGTTTTGTTGCTGTGAGGGCTGAAAAAGGAAGGAAAGAGAAGAGACTGCAGAAGTAGCTGCCAACCCATCATCCACTCCAGATGGAAAAGATGTAGAGGACTAAATGAGTATCACTGGAAAGTGAGAGTGCATTTGCCCCTTAATTAGTCAGACCTTGCTTGCAGAGGAAAAGGCTTTGTGGCGGGTTGCTGAACATATTAATTGGCATTTCATACCCCTTGCTATGTACATCTTTCTGTTGCAACTTTTTTCTTCAAAGATAAAGCTGCATTATTACCAAAAAAGTCAATAATACAGATGCTGAGTGAGCCAGAGCAGTAAGAAAGGAGTCTGCCCTGAGGGAAGGAGTGGGAAGCCCCAGTGTAACATATTGAATGTTTCAACAGAAGTATGTCCATGATTAATAAATTCATGAGAAGCTGTTGTGCAACAGCACATAGAACAGATCAGTGAGTACGCATCTGACAAGCCTTGTTTTAGGAGATTAATAATTATGGAAGGCTATTCTAATTTCACAGGAGATATTTTAGTGTACCATCTGAACCACTGTATATGAGAAGTATAGTTTCAGAAAGCTTCATAAAAATTTAGTGTTAGTAGAAACAGTTTCATGATTAAAAAAATTGCACAAAAGCCTATTTATTTTAAACACCTGTATGGGTTTTGCAACAATTTTGCAGATTACTGACATAACCAAAACCCAATAAAAACTAATAGAAGATAAAATGAACCTACATAAATTCACCCCATAAATGAGGTGGAGAGTAGTTTTCTGAAGGGTTTGGTTTTAAAACTGGTGTGATATTTAGTTCCTGGCTTTCAGTATGGCTTTTAATTTGGAATCTTCCACTCCTAATATGTGCAAGGAGAAGCAAAACCACAGCTGGCGTGAGTGCATCCTAGTTGTGCTTGTATTGTTAGCTTTAACACAGAAATTTGGCATCTCTTTTTAGCTTTTAGATACAGAGGTACAAAGTAAAAACCTTTTAGATTGAGAATATGCCTTTCTGTTTTGCAGGAAGGCTCCAGCGTGGTTTCTTTTAGTCTCTGCGCTTACAAGGACAGCCTGAAACTCTGCATAGGTGGCTGAGGCAAAATTGCATCAATTCTGAACATGTTGCTATCTAAAGTCCAGACTTCAAGTCCAGCCACTGCCACTCAGGATAAGCTCATTCTTTTGGCCTGACCAATGCTTAGCAAATACAATCTGGCTGTTCAAAAGATTGGGGACATGATAAACCCAGATACTTGCCCATATCACAGTCTGGATGTTTAAATAAGACTGAGTTGTTCATTAACACAGATAGCCTTTAAAAGAAATCCTTCCTTATGTCTGAGCTTGATTAAGGCCGCCTGCCTCTCAAATGGCACTGTCAGGAGGTGAGCAGTTGCAGACTAGTCAGGGTTGGTATCCTAGTTTCTACGATGGGGGGAAAAAACCCCAAACCACAAAGGCAATGCATTTTCCTTGTGAGCTTTGGAATCTAAAAGCGGCGAGGATTGGGGAGGGTTTGTATGAAATGTGCAGAGGTCTGTGCAGTCCTCGCTCATTCCTCTGAACCCGTGTCTGCTGGAATTTCTCACATGGAGAAAATTATCTATTCCTTAAACAAGAAAATGTAAATTAATGTCTTTTGTAGGAAACGTGCTGAATAAGGATCTCCTACAGATTTGGCTCTGTACGTAGGCAGAGACAGTTTCTGGACTCAAGCCATTAATTTTTCTCCCTACAGTCAAAAACATTCATTGTAGCCTACGTAGTTTTACTTGAAGTCTACCAGCTTTGTTTGCAATAAAGAATCCAGCCTTCTGGAGACTTTTCTATCTTTTCTGGTATGCTATCTTGATAAAGTTACCAGTGCTAATTCTTGTACCATGGCAAATGCATTTTATTGGTCTTTTTGTCAGATCACAGAAACCCCCTCACCATGAGGGTTCCTTTCACGGGCTTGAACAGCCTGTGCATCATCCTCAGTGTCTGCTTCCCTGCTGCCTTTTTGCATTGCTTGCTGTCCTGTGTCTCAGTGGTTCTATGGCCTTGCTGGAGCATCATTGACTTTGACAGCACGCTTATAGTATGTCTCACACGTACACGTTAGTATTATTCAGAATGGTTCCTTGTCAAGTACAGTGTGGTAACTGTCATCAGGTGTCCTGTAGTGAAAGTTTTTCTGGCATTGTCCCTGCTGAGCTAATTGATAGATATCAGACACAGCACAGCAAATCACCTTGGCCAATCTGGACTCTGCTCATTCTTTTTTGCATAGGCATAAGAAGCAAATGAGATGGAGAAGAGGGGCAGGCACCCTTTTCCTTCATCTCTTCCCCAGTATTTATGAGGTGTATGGAAGGAACAATTCTTGTGCTCTACTAAGTACAACACAGGTAACTCTCACTGGCTCCCAGGGTGGATGATGTGCTGGAGGAAGGGTTCCTTTCTTCTGTCTCTCAGGACCCCATCTCTCATTAATTTTTTAAGGCAAAAATAGTAATGTGTCCCTTAAGCAGGTGCTTCAGTGCTCAGAAGTTATACAGATGAAATGGCAGCTTTCTAGCTATTTTCTCTCTCCCAGTTGTGCTTTCCTAAAGAGGATAAATATAGAAACCATAGGGTCATGTGTGAGCCCTTTTTAGTTGTGTGTTATATTAAAACAGTAAATCACTTTCTTTCATGAATGTGCTTTTTCTGTGTGGAAGCTGTTGGGCAATTTATTCCAAAGTCAACTGAACATCTGTAGTAACTTCTGAGATAACGTGTCCTACAGATGGCTTCAATTAATATTTGTTCAGGGCGGTCTAAAGCAAATAGCCAGTCTGCTCATGTAGTAAGTGTCAGTTAGAAATCTCTATGCACGTGAAACGTGACCTTTGGGCTTGTGGTCTGCTGGATAAAACCCCCAAAATGGCTTGGCACAGGGTTTTGATCTGTGTCCTTCTCTCTTCATGCTTTTTTACCCAATGTTGGAAGCGGGCTTGTGGGAGGGTCAGCCCCAAGCCTCTGCATCTGGTTGAGGAACAAAAATAGTCATCTTTGAGAAGCATCTATTGTGGATTTTGCAGAGTGTGTTTCTGATGTTCAAAGCCTGGTTCAGCCCAGCTCTCTTGCTTCAGATAAGCATTCATTTAGGAACAGTACAAGAACATGAACGTGGCTTATGCACTGCACCAGCTGCAGTCCTTCAAGAAGTAGGAGAACCTTTTTGGTTAAAACAGTATTGGAGATGAGGATGGTTTGTTACTCAGACAATAAGAGTGTTTCTTAATGAGTGACTATGAAATAACAAAGTATTAAAGAAAAGGCAGACTGTAGCCGCCTATTGACGAGATCTGTGAAGGCAAATGGCTTGTAATACGTATTATAGGATGATATATGCATGGTACTGGAGACCTTAATAAAGAGAATTGGATTGTAATGTGTACATTTTGTTTGTGTAGAAGTGAGGACCTGTGTATGACACAGAGTACTAATCACAGAGTAGCCAAATTGTATGCAGTCAGTGAATGCTGGAAGAGTTCATGCAAGTTAAGTTTTGACAGCCTAGAGATTTATCTGGTGACATTTAATAAAGTATATTCTTGGGCTCAAACAGGTAGTGGAACAGCTTGAGTAACTGCACTGATGAGGAGCTAATAGGGCTATGTAGAGTGAAGTTACGTTGATGTGTTTGCTCTGTTTCGATTTGGACCGAGTTAAAAGTTTGGCTGAGGCATCAGTTATATCACCATTGCCTCGCTTCTTCCAGTAGAATTGCAGTGGGTTCACGCTGGTGTAGCTGGGACTGGGGCTGGATTCCAGAAGGTTGCACACAGCGTCTCTTACAA
This sequence comes from Hypotaenidia okinawae, assembly GCA_027925045.1. Taxonomy (NCBI): domain Eukaryota; kingdom Metazoa; phylum Chordata; class Aves; order Gruiformes; family Rallidae; genus Hypotaenidia; species Hypotaenidia okinawae. The sequence goes on from BSDF01000007.1 coordinate 9,611,848, forward strand.
GCACTGCATTCACCTACGATGGAAGCAGAAACACACTATACACATATGTTATTAATTTGCTTCTCGTTGGCACAAATTTGCACTCCTAAAGAGTTCACTATGTTGAAATAAAGCTGGAGAACAAAGAAATTGCTATTTCCCTGCATGTAGGACATGCAGAATCTCCACTGAGTGGTTCACATTTGGGTGACACAGGGAGAACTCCGGTGCTGTCAAGGTCTCTGGCATGCACAGTCACATCCGTCCCAGTCGGGTTACCTTCCACAGCCTTTTCTTGCAATTAAGCTGGCAGGGGAAAAAATGTCTTCACATGGCCTAGATAAGTTGATCTTTTTTAGCAAGCAGGGGAAGTGGGGAACTCTCAGGCTTACAAAATTATTAAGATGGAACTCCCAGAAATACCTTATTTCTGTGGGGTTTTTTTTTAGCCATTGATTTTTCCATGCTGCGCTTATTATTTATACTGCTTTCATTGTTGCTACCATTCACAGACCAGTGGAGAGCCAGCAAAGAGTTTGACTGAATTGTCCATCTCTCTGCACTTTTGCTTGGAGTCAGAAAGATTTCGACTGCAGAGGCAGCTCCTGTTTAAACAGTTCCTTTGAGGAAATCACAAAGGTGAGAGAATCATACATAATTATAGGAAATATCCACAAAACATCTTCTCCATACCTAACGATGTGTATGTACACTGTTCAGTATCAGTATTTGTGACAAGACCTTTTAGAATGTCTTTGTTAAGATTTCAGAGTCTCCCTTTATAGACCTGGGTCATTCTCTTTTAAACTTCTGTTGGCTTAAATGGTGCATGCAGCTCCTTTTCTGACACCGGCTTCTGCCAATTCCTTCTGTCAGAAATGGGCTCTCATTTTTTAAATTAAACTGTAAAGTGCAGGCCAGTTGTAGATAGTGGGAAAAATAATAATGAAGTATAGCTCCTCACTAGTAGTCTTCATAAATATATTGCAAAAATTCCACATCTTTCATACTACCACACAGGAATGGTCATTCCCAGTAGGGATGTTAAGCCTCAACATGGGACATGCAGGATATATTATTATAATGTACTCTGTTTTATTCTGAAAATAAGTTTACATATACCTACAGTTCAATCCCAGCTCTCTTTTAGTAGGAATTATTGCAAGAAAAGTCATAGTCCAATATCCTTAATCCAAGTAAAAGTTTTCCTTCCAGGCAGAGTCCTGGATATCGGGACCATATGAAGCTTAAGAACATGTCGTCGCTATGTTCATGTGCCTGTGGGAAGGAGGATCCCCAGAAACAGATGCTGTATGTGGTTAGAAATCTCAGTATAAGCACAGCTCTATCTTTAACACATCCCATATTGTGCTCGGGAATCCATAAGAACACATGTATATCAAAGGGTTCTGTGAGAAGTATATAAAATGGGAAAAGAATATCCATAATTACCCTGCTGCAAAGATTTCCAGGCTGTCTGTCCCTGTACACAGGGAGATCACAGCATGGGTGCTTTACTGGTGATGTTTGCCTTTCGGTGCACAAGGACTCTTCCCCCTAAGTGCTCCAGACTGATCTGACATATACTTCTCACAGGACACTGGGCCTTTCCCTCCCTTAAATATGCTTTTCATTATTTGCTTGAGGGGGTGTTTGTGAAGGGATGCATGCAGCTGTGTTTCCAAAAAGTTTCTTTTTCAGAGGGAGGGAAGATTAATTTGTAATATTAGGAAAAGCCTGTTCCTGTTCCATCACATTAGCAGTACAATCCTTTGGAGGTGTGTGGGAATATTATTGTGGAAGTCTGAAATTGCAAGTGTTACCTCTGAGCAAATTCTTCCTTAAGCTCTTGAAATACGTTCCACATTTGCAGAATGACGGGGTGACAGTTCAGAGGGTTCTCATACCTTTCTTAGGTTTAAATTGGGTTTTCTGCTTTTTTTTTTTTTTTCCTTAATGGGTAGTTTGACTGAGGAATCCATACTGGGAAGAGGTATGGCCAAGGTGGGGCTGAGCCACCTCCATATCTGTACTTGGTTCTTTCTTGGCTATCACACCACCATTAGCATGAAATGCACGTTAAGTTTGGGACTCTGGGAGCTTGCCTCGTGGTACCAAACTGATTTCAAGCCAGAATTAGCCAAAAAAAGTGAATGCTGCCTCTCAGTCCCTGTCCTGTGCTTCATGGCAGCATGCAGGGTGTAACCTCCCTCAGGCAGACCTCTTGAATTCCAAGCCTAGACCCTCAGGCGAAAAGTACCATGCTAATTGATGGCATATTGCTGCCTCTGGACAAAAAGGGAAAGTCCCTATTTGGCAGAGCATGGAGACATTATGGCAGAAAAGAAAGTTGACAGGTGGGAGTACAAGTCCTGTGTAAGATCCGCAGCCGGAGAAGGCAGATGTTCTGTCTCGGTGCTGAATTAACCGATGCTTTCCAAAGCACCCGAGGAGCATTCCAGTGTGTAACTGTACAGAGCTGCTGCTTGTTCGTTCAAACTTGCATGCAACTTAATTTGCCAGAGGTGGGTGAAGGATGAGCTGTGCTCGTGGACAGCTTTTGCTTTCTGGTTTTCCAGTCACAAACCTGAATTCTCTGGACCACTGGCAGCTTGTTTGTTGAATCATTCACTTCTGTGCAGTCAGAGCTCAAACCTGTGGCCGTTTTCCATGACAAAGAAGTGAGAGACTATTATTGTTAAATCCCTGTGCTCAAGTCTTAGAGCAAGATTTCCTGTCCTTGCCTTACAAGTACTGGGCTTGAGGTGGAAAAGTATTATAACTACTGAAGGGTATATTCCCACATCTTCTGGTATGTGTTCACTCCCACTGATTTAGAACAGAGCTGCAACATTATATGAGCTTGCAGAATTTTCTCAGCGAGTATAGGAAAAGCAGCTAAGCTTAGTCTTACAGCTCAGCATGATTAGAAACGTGGACACCTAAACTGTCTTTTCCCCTCTGTCAAGGAATTGCTTTTTTTGGGTTGAGTTATTCTTGCTGACTCAGTTTCCTTATTTATGAATAGGAGTAATTTGATTTTACATAGTTAATCTCTCCATATGAGAATCGCATATCCAAATCAGTATGAAATAATAAATCATGTCAATCAGTAGCCATCATTGGTGTCTGAAGGAAAGATTAAGAAAAAGAAAGATTGGTTTTGTTGTCTACTTTTTTTTAACTTTTGAAAGCTAATTTTAAGTAATAATGTCTGTCTTAAGTACTGATTTGTTAATTACAGTATTTAAATGCATGGTTCAACCATCTAAATGCACTTGAGAGCCCTTTCACCTCCCATCCAGTTTTAGCTAATAACATCAGATGTTTCTTTATTTATAGTGAAGTAACCCATCCTAGAGCCATGAATGCAACTGAGACTAGATTACTATCCTGCCTCCCTGCTCGTCCTGGCAGGCAGTGCAAATTATGGCTCACACTAGTTCTGGTTTTGTTCTCTGAAGTGGCTGGTTCAGCTATTCTTTGTCTTCTTTTCTAGTCAAGGTTGGCTAGGAAGTACTTCTAGCCATTAACTAGCGCTCTTCTAATTGAGTGATTGTCATGGGGAAATTTAAGGACTGTTGTATTTGATTCATGGCTTGTCAGTCAAAATGGGTCCCCAAACCTCCAAAGTTTTGCCCTTGCAATCTTAGCAACAGCTAGTTTTACAGTTGGCTTGTATCTCACTTGGCTTGTGAAGCTGTCGGCCTTAAGGCTGTAATCAAGAAAGTATAATTCACCCTGTGAAAAGGTCCAAAAAAGAAAAAGAAAAAAAAAAAGGTCATCTGTAAATAAGCAGCTCCTAAACCACTCTGATGTACACGGATGTCTGCCACAGCTTCTGGTGAGCCCATGGTTTGGGAGCTGCAAAACAGGTCTGCAGCCACATTCCCATTTTCTCTCTGAAATTGCTGTAGGCTCTTGCCAAAGGAAGCCTCTGCCTGTGCCCTTGCAGAATGAGATGTGTGTGCTAAAGAAAGTGTAATTAATGATTCAGTAGTTGGAAATTCCCCTTAAATATCCTCTAGGTTATATCCAACATTCAGAAGAGACCTGAATGTGCGTTGAATATTGATTATCCCTCATCTCCTATATGGTCCAGGATATACCATTTGGCTTTAAGAAGTGAGTCGTTTCTTAAAGAAAAGAATTTTTGGTATCTGGCTGTTCATGTGTGACCAGGCATGTGTTTTAGTTTATTTTAGATTATTTTTTCATTTACTGCAGATTGTGTCAGTGGTTATTATGGTAGTCCAGCAGATGTAGTAAAAAGAAAGAAAAAAAAATCTAGATTGAGTTGAGATACCCTTTGTATTGCACTAACTTGCCTTAGGGAAAGAACACAGGTTTCCTGTTAAGCCAGGACAAAGCAAAGAATGTAAGATACAGTGATGCCAACTCACATTTTATAAAGAGTGAGAATAGAAAATTGCCCCAGAATAAGAATGGGTAATGAAACATCTTCTTTCAGAGAGGTCTGAAACAAGGTGGGGGTGGAATGCTGGAAGTCAGGGGGAATATCTGGATGTTTTTTGTTGATTTCCTGGAGGGCAAGGCAGCCCTACGGGGATGCTTAATGTTATCTGTTACCAGTGTTACCAAATACCACCAGCTGTTACAGATGGACTTCGTATTTACAGGAATCTAAGCATCAAATGGGCATGAAGAGCTCGTCTGAGAAGTAGCCACAATTAACCCTTTTGAAGCACAGTGTTAGGATCACAGAAGGAAAGCTACGTTGCTTTGTTCCTGCGTTGATGTTTCTCTTTGGATGAAATGGTGAATTTTAACCTCTGAGGTAGAAAATTTTTCATTTTCATACCAATGTAAGGTTTTGTGATAATTTTAACGTGTGAAGTTGAAATAGATACTTTCTCTGTTAAATGCTTGCATTTGCTATCTTGTGATGCTACTTTATGTTCTGGGTGCATTGTTGATAAATAGTGTTGGCTGGACAGTTGCTGCTTTCCTTACAAAAACATGAATTCAGTTTTCATTTGGGTTTGGAGTAAAAGGAAATTACTTCCTCTCCCAACCCCCTTCATTAATTTGGAAAGAATGCAATAACTATGTCTCAGAACAGCGAACTGAGTCATGAGCAAAGTACTGACCTGGATAGAGAGCTAGACAAGAGGATGGGGTCATGGTGCTGCTTTCAGACCACCCCAAACCCAAATTATCTTCCTGAGAGTACCTGCATCAGAACTGTGGCAGTTTCCATAGAACTGAGTTTTGACTAAGCCTTCATCTTTTCAGTTGTAAAAATATTTTGTTGAAGCAGATTTGACCATTTTGGACAAAAGTAGTCATTACGTGGATCATGCTTGTGGCTGCCCCTGGTTTCCTGGCTGTGTGCAAGGCCAGGTTGGATGGGGTTTTGGGCAGCCTGGGCTAGCAGAGGGTGTCCCTGCCCATGGCAGGGGGGTGGAGCTAGATGATCTTTGAGGTCCCTTCCCACCCAGACCATTCTGTGATTATATTTTTCAGGCAGAAAAACTTAAGGGCAAAACAAATTTTAGGAGCTAAGCATCTGCTTGGAAAATCCACAGATAACAAACCAATGAGGAGCCTATAAATTAGTAGGGCTGTATTTCCTAGAATCCACCTGAAAGCTGTTTCTAGCATTTATGCAGTTACAGATTTGCAAACCTTTGTGAGGATACAATCTTTCTCTATGTGCAGGACAACGGAGGAATAGCCTATGTAGCTGAAAATCTAGTATTAACTTTGAAATAACCCAAGTGTTTTAATGAGAGACTTCTAAAACACATTTTGCATCTTACCATATGGTTCTGATCATATTGATGTAAGCTGGATTTCTCCCACATATTGAAGAGTTTTGGTTGTGTGTCTGCAGTTCTGGTCCTCTCTGCTGTTATCTGTGAAATGCAGTTGAATTGAAGCTTACTGCTGCTCGAAACCAACCCAGCTTGGGAAAAGCCTCCTGCAAACATGGGGAAAACAAATAGCAAAAGAGAACGTGCTAATTGGTTTCTTAGAAAAAAAAAGAATTAGTGAAACTTTTCATATGGGGTATTTTGCCAGGAAGTGTGTGAGCGTAACATATAGACCTAAATACCCCCTTGTCTCATCTGTGCATTGGGGAGTTTTTATGCGGGTGGGGAGAAGCGTCTGCTCGTTTTCCCTCAGACCTAGTTTCAGACCAGGGAATGGCAGAGACGCAGTAAGAGTACAGCCCCTAAGGGTGTTTTCCTTTTTCCCCTCTTTCACACAATGGGGCAGTCGCCCTGCATTGTCGATGGCTTATGTGGTTATCAGGGGCAGGATTGGGCAGATAAGGTCAGCTATGTCAAAGCTTGCTGTAAATACTCTCTGGGGCTTGCATTGAGAATGCTGGCATGTTTTGAGGAGGTGGTGAAAACGTTACTGCAGAAACCTAGTCGGAGATGTTGGTTTTCACGCTAAAATGGGCCGGTTTCTCTTTTTGTTACGTTTTTGGAGGTGGGGGGTGAACTGCAGGGGAAACACAAAATTAATACCGGGGCAGAACTGGAGCCCCGCAGGTGCTTTACAGGTCTGAGTCGTACAAGTCTCGGAGCAAACCGGGCGGGTTGAAGCCTCCCCCTCCCCTGCAGCTCACGGGGGAGGTCAGGGCAGGAGTACGCCGTCTCGGAGCACCTGCCGTCGCTCAGCCGGGGCACCCGCTATCGCACAACGCGAGGCTGCGGGGGCGGGGGGGGCTGGATGCAGCTGGAAGGAGGCTGCGGCGGGGCTCCGGGGCGGGCTGGGCCAGGCCGGGCCAGGCCGGGGAGCCCCCGGCGCGGGAGCGGTGCCCGCCGGGCGGCGCTGCGGGGACGGACGGGCGCTGCCGAGGGCCGGCGAGCGGCGGCGCCTCCTCCCCTCGCAGGGCGGGGAGGGGCCGGGGTGCGCCCCGCTCCGCTCCGCCGCCGCGGCTTCGGCAAGGCAGCGTCCGGCGGCTCGGGGCGGGAGGCGTCGGGCTGCCGCGGGACGGCGGGCAGCGCCCTTGGGCGGCAGAGGTACGGCTCTCCCCGGGATCTCCCCTGCCCTTTGTTGTGCGGGACCGGGGAAGGCGGCGGGGCGCGGAGCCCTGTGCCCCGCGAGGGTCCGGCACCGGCAGTCCGGTGGAACGGGATGGAGACGGGACCAGTGCTGCGGAGGTTTGGGGTATGGGGGGGATTCGGAGCCGGGTCCTTCGCGTGGAGGGGGCGGCGGTGCCGGGGTCTGCCGGCGCCTCCCGGGCGTCCCTTGCCGGGGCAAAACTGCGGCTTTGGGACGTTTTACAGGCACCGTGGCGTTCGTTAGCATCTGGTGGATGGCTGTGGGCTTTGGGCAGCTTAATTTAGGCACGAATGCTGGCGTGCACACACGCAGAGATGGTCCGGATCTTACCCTTCAGTGTAAGAATGTGTGTATGTGCTTTTTCTGGAAAGAGACCATGGCATCTGTTTCTTCTTGTCTAAAATAATTACCCTGTGTGCGCGGCTTTGCTTAATTCAAAAGAGCGGGATCGAGTATGAGGAGAAGAGGGGAGGACCGTGGAAAGAGTGTTGGTAACTTGGACCGGGCTGCTAAATGGGGTAACTTTTGGAGAAGACGCTTAGGGACGGACTGTTCAGGGCAGGGTCCTTGTCCCAGAGAGCTGGCCTAAGGGCATGGCTTGGTGAAGCCTCCCGACTAAGATCATCTGTCTGCAGCCGTGGAGGCTGTGGCTGTCGGGGTTCAGTGTAGGACATCTGCTGCTGCTGTGTTTTGGGAAGGGCATCCCTTTGTTTCCTCGGAGCAGCCAGACTCACTCCCTCGTGCAAAACAATGGCCATCCTAGCAGGGCCTGCGGCGAGTGGGGCTGGCAGTGCCATCACGAAGTGCGTAGGTGCAGCGCTCGCTTGTTTTGCCAGCAGTACCTATGTGCACGTCCAGCTGCGTGCATGCGTGCTTGCTCGTTGCTTCTGCGAGCGTGTTAAACCTTTGCAACTTCAGATGATGTGATTTAAGTCAATTGCTATGTGTTTAATTAGGACCACTATCCTAAAGGGAAAATGAAACAGTAATGAGATAAAAGCTGAACTGCTCTTAAAACATATGTTGGAGAAACCATGGAAAATACGTCCAGATTAGAAATTACCACTGGAAAATGTAAAGGTCAGGTAAAATGGCTGACTCTGCAATTTTCTGTGCTGAATTGTGGGTTTCCCATATCCGGCTCTTCTATTGTTAATTGTGAATTATGGCTGGCAACAAGCTGCCCATCCTTCCCTGGATGAATCATCACTTTGTCAAGCCCTGTGTCAAAAACAAGGCTTTCCCCCAAAGCACGCGGTGTTAGGGAACAGAAACAGTCCAGCCCATCTGTTAAAGTTGAGTTCAGTGCTTGGCTGCTTCTGAACATATTAAAGGTAACGATGTTCTGTGAGTTTTTCTTTCCAGTTGTCTTGGGCCCGAGTTTAAGAATGTCTTTAATTTAGCGCTTAGCACAATGTGCTGCCTCTGGCTTGAAGGCGGGAAGGTGTAATGGTTGCAGCATTCCAGTTCTTCCCAGAGTAGCATACAGCAATCACCCTTCACGTCATTGAGTAGTGATTACTGATGCGTTAGGTTACCACAAGTCTCTCCCAGTCCATGTGGAAAGAAGATGTTTCTGGAAACACCAATGTGGTGTTAGGTGGTGTATTTGATGGACATCTTGAAAGCTTCTGGCTCCATATGAGTACCATGAACAGATAAAGGTGAAAGAACACATGAAAGCAGCTTAGATCACAGAAACCTGCCTTTTTTTTTCTTTCTGTAAGAGACCTTGTTAAATCACATCTGTGGGGAGGAACTCCGTGAGGGAGCCATGCCAGGGGACGGTAGTTTAATTGAGCTATGTGTGTTAGCCCTTTCAAACGTTGTGCAAGACTTGATGTAATTCCCTTTAGAAGGGCAAATGTACATTGCAAGCCTACTGGTGCTTCTGGGAGAAGGGAAAATAAAAGTCTGGCGAAAGAGGAGGAAGTGGGAGAGAGGAATTGGAAACACAAGCAAAGCCATTAATTTTTCCCACTGTGCGTTTTTAAGAAACTGCTGGCAATATACTAGAGATACGCTGCCTCATGGAAGTGTCATGGACTTGCTTCACATGATTCTCTGAGATCATCCGTTTTCTCTGAGCTCTGTGGGAACCAAAATTCCTTGTGTTGGAGTCTGATCTCATCTTCCTTCGGCAGCAGTAATAGCAGTGGCTTGGGAATTGGAGAGGAAGGTGAAGAAAGCGCAAGTGGGACGGTTTGGAGAACAGCTCGGTGCTTGTGAAAGGCCAATTTGGACACTCCACTTTTCCTCTTTTGCTTGCCCACTGTGGTCAGAGCTGGGTCAAATGCTAACAAACTGGCCAGAGTTAAGTGCTCTTGTAGGTGGTCTAAGCTTGTTTAGTGCAGCTCAAATGTTGGACTGTCCTGTAAGTCTTACCTTATATTTCATTCATCCTGTTCATTGTGCTAATGAAGAGCAAACTGAAACGGAAAATGGTGACTTGAGTGATTGTATGTGTCAAGCTTTGGGAATTTCCTGAGTTTGATGAAAGGCAAAAGTAGAGGCTTCCCCCCACTACCCCCGTCTCTCCCCAGCAGCTATGTACTTAGTCTTTTAAACTCTCAGAGCCTTCTTACTTTGAAATAAAAGGTATATAAGTAGCTTCTCCTGTGTGTGGGGCTACTGGCAGATAATTTTGGAAGGCTGCAATAGTGATGACCAGCCCTCAAGTCTGTAACCTGATCCACAGCTTTTTCTCTTCAACTGGGAAAGGAAGTAACAGCTCCTATTACACCCTTATGTAACCTCCCTGTTCAGATCGTCCTAAAAGAAGGAAACCAGAGCATGATATTTGATGTATAAACGGACATCAAGGCAGCAGTAAAGAATAACATTAATTTGCTTTTCATTTGCAGTTAATAAAATGGGGGTGGGGAGGAAAAGTAAAGATTTTTCTTTCTCATTGATGTGCTAGTGGAAAGGGTTGCAACTCTTTGTCATGTGCTGTGAAGTAATGTTAAACAGAATGCTTGAACTGCAACAAGGGTCTTTTTGTGAGTCTCTTCTGGTGGGTTTGAGCATTACTCTCAACATTCACCCTTTACATTTGTGCCCCACAGTGCTTGTAGATAGTGAAAATTTTGCTCTTTTGGGTTTTATGACTCCAGGTTTCGGGGTCTGAACCGAATGCAGAGACTGGGATCTCCTTTCTTGTTTTTGCTGTTGGACATAAGCCCTATCTTGGGGAGGAGTGATGGGCAAAGAGAGAGATGGAGTTCTCAAAACCGTTCCATGTGCTTTCACATGTATAAAAAGGTATGAAAGTAGTACAGTAGGTGTTTCTCCCTTTGAATAGGTGAGATACCTCTGCTCACTGAGCAAACAAAGGAAGCTTTTCTCTGGGCTTCCCATCTTCAATACTTCAATAGGGACATTAACTCTTTGCCATGCTTCCTCACCATTTTTGTCAGTGGTCTCCTGCCAAGCTGTTTTTATTCTAACCAAGCGGCCTCTACTCTGATGCCTGTCCCCCATCCTCCCAAAGCCGCTGATACATCCTGCTTGTTGCAATCTGACCTTGTGTCTGGGGGGCGGGTAACTGTGAAATCTGTGACTTGATCCTTGGGGACCAGCCTGGCATGTGACAGGCTCTTCTTTCCGTAGAACTGGAGTGTGCTTTTGGGTATGCATGGCTGTTTTCAGCAGCTCCTGCCATTTGTGATCTTGTACTCTGTGTATCTCAGTGTTTATCTCACCCTTTCCTTACCTTGTTTAAGTAAGTGTAGAGTCTTTGGAGTTTCCTGCGGGCTCGAGGTTTTAGACTAATGCATCATCCATCCACAGGGCTAGAACCATCCAACTTGTCTCTTTGCATGTGAAGAGCTAGCAGCATAGATTTTTTGAGAAAACCATCCAGACACTTACTCTTTCTCAACTTCTTGTTACTGGGGAATTTCCCACATGGTATCAGAAGTCAACTTGTGTTCGGTTCTTGATTTATTGTAATTCCATTAGCGAAGTCACTGTGATGATGAAAGTGTTTCGGTGAGACTGAAGTTTCAAAATAGGGTTTCAGAAATGGAGCAGACTTATGAAGTCCCCTTCTTGGATGCAAATTGTTTGGGGAATCATTCTGTGCAGACAGTGTAGCAGCAGTAATGGCTCCCAGAGGCAAGGGTGGCATACTTTTTCTCCAGTGGAAAACGTAGGATCATAGAATCCTTTTGGTTGGAAAAGACCTTTAAGATCATGAAGTCCTGTCACTAACCTAGCACTGCTAAGTCCACCACTAAGCCACACACACACTAACACTTGAGCCTTTGGTATGAAAGCAATCAAGAAGTGGCCTTTAGCCTAAGCAGGCAGACTTAACATTTCAGCAGACCAGCTCAAGTCCCATGATAAGGAATCCAAATATGCAGAGTTGCAAGGTGAGAGGGTGAGGAACATTTACTGTCAGAGATCTCCTGTGCAGGAGATGGGGAGTGGGTACATCTTGGGCTTTGTCCCTGACTGTGCAGTGCTGCCACTGAATTCCTTTGGTGTAGGTGAACTAACTACATTTATAAGTTTTGCCTTGTTCTCCCTCTCTTACAGATATGCAACAGTCCTTACGAGGGTCTTGCATTAGCAGAAATCCTTACACTGTTGGGCAAGAGAACCATGAAAAGCAAAGATAGCAGGAAGAAGCAGCGTATAGAAAGGAGAAAAAAAGAGGAGATAATTATGAGGAATAGGCACTGAGTAACAGAAGGGTTGGTGGGTACTGTTCTATCAGAATTGCTTGCTGTAGATGTCTTTATTTTCTAAATACAGGCAACAAGGAAAGTGATTTTTAAAATTTTTTTCCCCTACTGTCAGCAGAAAGCAGCTTCTAAAAGTTTGTGACCACAGCCTGGTCAGCATTGGTTCTTGGGCTCACAAATATGCTCTGTATGCAAGCTCTCTTGCTTTTTTCTCTCTGCTCCTTTTTCTGTAATTTTCCATACTTTTCATAGTTTGTACACTCTAACGTGCTACTGGGGGTACTTTGAATTAGAAATAAGAATAAGTTAAAATACAGGACTTACTACAAAGGAAATACAAACAGGTACAGAGTGGCCACATGCCGAAACGCTTCTATTCAATACATGTTTTCTTTATGGAGTCTGTTCTTCCTCGTGTCTGTGGGAGCACACTGGTGTTTGAATATCTTTGTAAAGGTTTGACCTTAAGGTAACCATGCTTTGCATACAATGGAGCATATGTAATGTCCTGAGACTGTGCTCTAACTTTTCCAGTGACCTTTGAGAATCCTGCACCTCAGGCACGAAACAAGGAAACTACTTTATGTTGAATTCTGTATCTCAGGGAAGCATGAGCAAAGGAAGTGGTGCCTACTCTCTGTATTTTAATGCCTTTGTGTTAAAACAATTTGTAGGAGAGTTAATGGTGCCTTTTTAGATCAGAGAGGTATCCTTAAAGCCTTTATTGCAGAAGGACTCTTTGGATGGCACTGTAGTGAGAAGATAGTTCTGCTTTTCAGAGAAGCAGTTGAAGGAAGCGATGTTGGTATTAATCCTCTGCATCGTTCCACTGCAGAAGCAAATAAGCAGCTTAACAGTGAGACCGATGCTGGCTGAGAGATGAAGAGGTGCCATTTTTTCTGGGACTCAGGGACCAGTTAACTGTTCACCAAGTAGCTTTGCTAGAGCTTCTTGTTTCAGGGTGGAGAAAAAAAGCTTGTTCTAGTGGGGCTTATGCTTAGATGTGAAAGAAGGAATACCCGGGCTGTCTAACTTGTGGCAGGAGTACCAGCGGCTCTCCCTTCTCATCAAGAGAGGCTTGGAGAAAGGTCAGAAGATGGTAGGGGTTGAGAGGCAGATCAATTTTGGGAGTAGTTAAACCTACAAGCTAAGCAAGTTAAACCTTACAGCTAAACCAGTAAGCGATTAGTTACAGAGTGTCTGGAAACCCTTCCTACTTTCTCCTGTGAGAGCAGGTCTGTGACTGATGGAGAAGTTGAGCTTGATCACACAGGGTAAGCCTGGGAAATGCTGATTCCAGGTGAAACATCAAAGGAAAGAGTTGTTGAGAGGGTGAAAATGAATCCCTCTCTCTTTGAAGGGATGTTCCTGGCTGTGGTGAGAAAATATTGCTGCCACAATGTATCAGCAATTCTCTGTACGGCCTTGGTTAGCCCAGTTCTGCAAAGACAGGCTCAAATGGGAGTGGGAGCAGAACAGGGCTGCCAGAATGGTCAGGGCGATGGAGAAGCTGTTGAGAGGAAAATGAGCTGTCCTGGCTATGCTTTATTCAAAATGAGGGCTGTGAGAAGATCTTCTCTAAATATTTTCCTGTGAGGAAGAAAACACATTTAAAATTAAAATCAAAACAAACACCCCTCCCCACCCTCCCATGGCATTAGCCCAAGCAAGAAGAAGTAGGTATTAGCTGACCAGGAATAAATTTAGGCTAGAAGTTAGGCCCATTGTAGTAACTATCTCTCAGGAGACATTAGAAGGCTGAAAAATCATGCTCTGGAGTAGAGCAGTGTAGTAGTCATGACTGGATGATACAGTGGTTTTGGCACTGGCCTGCAACCTGTGGAGCTGATAGAGCTGCTGCTGCTGCCATTGTTCAGTTCGCAGGCTGTCAGGCTGCGGGAGTTAAAAGGGCCCTGGAGATTACCTTCAGCGATCAAAGAGTGCAAGGCTGCGTTCAAGCAAAGTTCACTCAAGGAGAAACTCGGGAAAATCCTCAAAAATGCTCATACCACCTAACAGATTTCTGCCACAGGGGAGGTTGCCTGTATCCCATGTGAACAGCTCTTGTCCTTCCTAAAGCTGCCAGGTGATCGTCCTTGCTGAAGCAGAGCGAGGGAAACTGCAGTTCCTGGGGGTATGTGTTGAGTTTCTTTGCCCTGAGATGGGCTGTTTCCCTTTTGTGAGAGGGAGATGTTTTAGGAAGGTGACCCCTCTCTAAATCTGTGAAGTGTTTCGTCTCGTTTGGAAATGCCTTTGTTTATCACACTAGATGTTAATAAAAACACCCTGTGCTGTCTTTCTAACGTCTCCGCTGTCTGGACAAGAGTGAGTACTGCGCTCTGACAAGGAGCCCCTTGAGCTGCCCCCATTGTCCCAGATACCTCTTGATAAGACATACACAGGAGCAGCTGGAGCTACCTTGATTTACAAATTGATGGCACTTATCCTGTGATTCCAGGGAAGTGACTGTTGGGAATGAAAATGACCAAACTGTGGATATTGTTTAACACTTCAGAAAAGCAAACACATCTGACAGTACACGTAATGTGTTTAAGGTTTCGCTGCCCTTAGACAGATTCTTTTTTAGCTTGGGTTTAAGCAAATATTAATTCCATTTCCTGCACCACTTGCATCCAGTTTTTTTAAAAAATAATTTTCTTCCCTCCTCCTTTTCATTATAAATAGTGTTCTGCTGAAGAGAAGTTGATGTACAGAATAGACGGCTGTGGCAAGTCATAGGTTGAACCCCTACACTGTTCTGTTACCTTGGCAGCTAGTCCTGGGAGAAATGGGACTAATCAAGTCTGGCTTCCTGTAGGTTTGATTGACTTGCAAAGAAGCAATCATTTCCATCTGAAGCTCTTCTACAGCTAGGGAATCCTGTGAAAATGCCTTTGTAGTGGCTCAGTGGTACTTAACAAGGTGTTTGATTTCCTTGCAACCCACATCTCTGATGGGATGCTGCTGCTGCTGCTGAAATCTTCTCCCCTGCTTGCTGTTACAAATGTGAGGCTATTCTGTTGTCCTTCACTCCTCTCCCCTTGGAATGCAATTCAGTGTAAGGCACGCATGACACTAGATGCATAGACTGAGATATGTACAGCTAGCTTGAGTTGTCTTAATTTTATAAAATCCTAGGTTAAAAGAATTCCAAATATTGTTTACAAATATTACAAGGAACCTGTCAGGTGTCCAGGGGCAGGGGGAAATGGCAGTGGGCAAGAGGAAGATCTCTAGGGTGGCGTTTGAGTGGCTTTTCCTTCTGTTCTAAATTGAATAGGGACATGAATGGTGTGGTAATACACTGTGCTTTCAGACATGTAAATTTGAGCTTTACTTTGAGTGCTTGGAAGAGAATATGGGTGCATGGAAACTTGGACCTTGCTCTACGGGTAACTCTGTGAGCTTGCTGGTGTCTGTCAGCTGCTCTAGGAGTTATAGGTGCATTTAGTTATCATGGGTGGGTTGGTGGTGGGTAGATGAGGGCACCAGCCTGTCTTTAGAGATCTGAGTTTCCTGAAGCTCTTGATTAGCTTTGTGTTTACTCCTGGTTCGAAGTCTGGTTCAGTGACTACTGTGATGACTTTCCTGTGACTGTTTTTCTGCCTGTGCTGGGCAGCTGAGTGAAGCTGTGGTGTTACCTGTTCTGTTATTTCATAGCCTGCATATCTTTGAGGCTTATCACCAACTGCTTAGTAGGGATTGCACACAAGCATTTGAGGAGCAGATTAGCATGTGCTCTGGTTTTTTAACCCTGTAGTATTAGGACATCTAATATCCATCTTCCTGACACTGTGGTTGCCCTGCCATGAGTAGATTTCTTTTGCCTGTATCAGGGATGCGTGATTCATGTGCTGGCTGGAGGAAAGCAAGGCTTGCTCTCTGCCCGTGACCTTGTGTGGAAGGGGAAGTAAAAACCTCTATTATAATAGAAGTATAAATAAAATACATAGATTACACTTGATTGCTGGATCACTCCCAAAGGAGCGAAACCTCAATTGAAAGAAATGTTTTGACTTTGTGAGAGCTGGGTGTTTTTAAGTACTATTTCATGAGGCTGTGCTAATAGAGGATCTTTTGAGTGTGAGCTCTGGTGGGGTAGCAAGCTACCAGTGTGTCACATACAACAAACAAAGAAGATTCCCCCAAAATAAATAAGTGCTACCTTGGGTTTTGTGCCCCTGTTCTGCAACAACCATGTAAACATAACCTTTAGATTGGGCAGGATCCCAACAAATTGGCAGAAAACTTTAAGCGGCTGCTTGAAAGATGAAGATAACCAGTTTAAAAGGGCACCCCCTACTTAGTAGAGTTCAGAGATCCAGGAGTAAAAGCTAAGGGGGTTTTTTTGTTTGGGTGGTTTGTGTTTTTTTTTAAAGAAATGAGAGCATTTTCTTTGTGCCCATGTTTTGTACTTAAAAAAATAAATCATATTGTCGGAAGAATACTGTTAATCTGAAATCTAGTCTTTGGTTTAGGGGAAGAAGGCAGGACCTTTGACAACTTCTGGTTTTGCAGTCATGTTTTGCTACTTATTTTGAAAAAGATCCATAGAATCTTAGCAAGGTATGTGCCAAAAAGAATCACCTTCTACCCTTCATCACCCTCTACCCTTCAGTGTTTTATCCCTTTCTGTAGATGTGGACCTGGAATGGTTATAAAACTCTGTGGTTAGACAGTGACTAAGAAAAGCTTAAATGTAAGAAACCACCATGGATCCTGTTTCTGCTGAAGTCAGTGGGAATTTAAACAGAAATTTGGACTCCAATCAGCTTTGTTAGTGAAGATCTATTTCCACAAGCATTCCACGTTGCAAATGTCCAAGGTGTTCTCCCTGTTAAACCAAAATAACTTTTAAAAAAAACCCCAAAACCTCCCAAATTCAGGCTCCGGAATAACCATTTATGGAAAAGGATTCTCCACATCTATAACCTTGGAAATCTGTTGATACAAATCCAAAATGTAAAGGGAACTTTTGCAGGGTGAAAACAGAGCACCAAACATCTTTTGATTACTTCAAGGCTGGATTTTAGTGGGTGCTCAAGAACCTTGGTAAGGTGAAGGACTGCATGTTTCTCCTCAAGCCTAGCCTGACTGTATGAACCACCCCGGTGAGTTGAAGCCTCAGGTTGGCTTAGGAAACATATCAGAGCCTGAGTGCAATTACTATGGCCGTCGTGTTATGGTTACAAAATTATTATTAGAAGTCATTTGAAAACCTGTGCTTCCAGGAGCTAAAGGAGAAATAGGAGAAGAGATACACCCTGCGGTCTCTTACGGCAGGTGGTACCTGTGGTGGTGTCATTCAAACTAGTATGCAAAGGGCCCAGAAAGCAGCCTTAGAGAAATGCAAACAGAGCCCCTCACTCCCTCCAGCGTCATGAATCAGGCTTTTATTAGGGAAGAGCAGGAGAGCAAAGCTGTATCTTCTGCATATGTGGCTCAGGTTATTTCGGTTTTGTGGTGAGGTACAGTGCGCTTTTGACGTGATAGGAGTGTGGTGTGTGGTCTTGTGATGGAACATGTGAACAGAGACACGAAAGAGGCATCTCTCTCACTTTCGTGGCATTGATAACAATTAACTGTCACTTTAATGTTGATTGTAACTAAGCTGATGTAAAAATAAAGACCCTAAACTCACAACAAATGTCAAAGAACTCCAGCAACAGCAAACAAACCTCACCTCTCTGCATTTATAAAGGACCTGAGCCCAATTTCAGCCACTGTAATGTCAGTAGGAGCTAATGTCCCAGCAAATATTTTGTACACTTCCTAATAAACTCTGATTATTTCACTGCCAGTTTTTCTAAACTGCATTTCTCTGTTGTTCAACTTCTAGAGGATGATACCGCTTCACCTGGTTGCTGCTGTTTGTTCAGCAGTACTTTCAGTGGCCTGTTTCTTTCCTGAAAATTGCCCAATCTTTCCCAGATGCCATGCATTTAGCTAGTGGGAGCCATTAGACCGTTCCTTCCTCCAAAGGAATTCTGCAGGGCAGAGCTTCTGCCATCTACATTGCAAGCACTGACGAACAACCTAAGCTCATGTACCTCAAGAGCCGTTCCCATTCAGCTCATGCTGAATGCAAACAGTCCTGAAGTCCTAATACAAACAGAGCCTGTAATGCTGCATTTTACACTTGCAGTTCACCAGAGCTGTTTGTTGTTAGGTACTCAAGCAATCTGGTATGGCTGTGAATTGTTCAATGCCTGCAGAAAATACAGGGAAGTTGCACAAAGCTTTCAAATAATAACTGTTGCTTGGTAGGTAAGACATGAGAAACGTTAGCTAATTCAGAAGCCCCAAAGCACAGACTTTTCAGTATGGAAAACTCTGGTTTGTTCAGCAGGGCTGCGGGCAGAAAAGGAGTTCAGAAGATACTCAGACATTGGCCAAACCACAATGAAAGATGGAGAGTCAGTTTCTAGTTCTTGCAGAGTGCTCGTACTGCTGCTGTGATACCTATTAACATTGTGATATCTATTGACATTCCTGCCGGCAATCTGTCTGTCCATTTTCCTGAAGGAAGAAATGGTGGGTTGCAACATCGTGCTGTTTTATGCATGCTCTTTTCTGCACCATGCTGATGGAGCAACATCCATGAGCAGTCCCAGCTGGGCAGGAGGGTGCAGGAGCTCCTAGCAGGCAGCAGATCAGAAATGCTGGGGGCACCGATCCCCTGCAGCATCCAGACAAGAAAATCTTAGGGCAGTCTGGAGGAAAAGCAGACACTTTCTTTGGATCATACCAACGTTTTTTCTTATGCGCCACAGTGGGGAAGTGTAGCTTTAAGTGAAAAGGGCACTATAATTGTTCAGCTGCAGAGGCTGCATCAGTTTACCTGGTGAGCCAGCGCAAGGTGTTTCCACAAACTTGTGCTTTCTGGGCATCAGTCAGAGGCCAGTGATACATCGGGTTTGATGGGCAGCAGAACAGGATGGATTTAAATCCTGCCTCTTGCTAAATTGGTACTCAGGCTTATTGTGAGCAGCACGAGATGGCTTTAGGCCCTTTTGGTTTTGTTTTGCTCAGGTAGTGACACCATGCCCCTAGCTGATTTTTGCAGCAGTGGCCTGTCAGTGTCCCCACTCTGTGTGGGATGATTGCTCCCTGACAGCAAAGTGAAGAAACATGAGTGGACACGTATAATTACAGCCTGACAGGAGCTCAGGATCAGGCCTGGGACACACAATCAGTTTGAATGCCATTACTGGAGTTGCAGGTTGTCCCTGTTAACTTTTCTCAAACAAAAGGTGGTACATTCTGCAGGAAGTGATGGTAGTGAAACAAAAGGCTATATTACCCCTAGAGCTTTCAGCATATCTGAGTGCATCTGTTGTGACAATTTTGGTGGTGGGGAACCACCAATGGGATCCTGGGGTGCATCCGGAGGAGTGTGGCCAGCAGGTCAAGGGAGGTGATCCTCCCGCTCTACTCTGCCCTGGTCAGGCCCCACCTGGAGTATTGTGTCCAGTTCTGGGCTCCCTGTTATAAAAAGGACAGGGATCTCCTGGAGAGAGTCCAAAGAAGGGCTACGAAGATGATAAAGGGCCTGGAGCATCTCCCCTATGAGGAAAGGCTGAGAAAATTGGGACTGTTCAGCCTTGAGAAGAGAAGACTAAGGGGAGACCTAATTAATGTTTACAATTATCTTAAGCAGGGGATGCAGGGGAATCAGCCAGCCCCTTTTCAGTGGTCTGTGGAGACAGGACAAGGGGCAATGGCTGCAAGTTGGAGCACAGGAAGTTCCGCACCAACATGCAGAGAAACTTTTTCACAGTGAGGGTGACAGAGCACTAGGACAGGCTGCCCAGGGAGGTGGTGGAGTCTCCTTCTCTGGAGATATTCAAGACCCGTCTGGATGCCTATCTCAGTGAAATGTCCTAGGGAGCCTGCTTTGGCAGGGGGTTGGACCCGAAGATCTCTCGAGGTCCCTTCCAACCCCTACAATTCTATGATTCTATGATTCTCCTTTTTCTACAACATCACAAAAGAACATCAAGCAAGCCATCTCTGCAGTCAGTGATAATTCCAGTGCAGCAACTGCAGATGTGTGCTAAGGACTGCATGCCTGCAGCAGCAGCAGGAATCTGCTGACAATTGTTGCTGTTTTACTGTCTGGAGGTGATGTGGAAAACCTTGGACAATTCCATAGCATGCTGTATGCCAATAATGGGGGTATTACTTCATTTACCCCTTGGAGGACGTGTGAACTTAATTGTAGAAGGCTTTTGGGGTTTTGCCTATTCTCCGTATCATCTTCTATTTATAGTTTTCATTAGCTCTCATTTCAGACTGGCTGATGATAGGGCTGCTGGGGAACAGTGTAATTGTTAATTTGCCATCCTTGCAGCCAAGAGGGACAGGAAGGCTTTAGATGCCACTGACCTAGCTGGATGGCAAGCGCAGGCATTGCATGTAGTAGGTACAACAGTCTGTGCTGTAAAAAGGCTTCATGTAACATGGGAGCATATGGATAAAAGCATTATACACATGTAATGTGCCCAGCACTTCTCCTCCCAAGCATGTTGTCCAACATAAAACAGATCAAGCTATGAAGGATTACTGAATAATCTTTTTAAAAATTTTTCTCAGAATGGCAATATGTGTTGAAAGTTCTCTTGTTTGGTTTCATTAAGGCTTAGATATGAGACCACTGTGAGGAAGAACAGCTTCAACAAATGACTAGAGAGAGGGGAGATATTCAGAAATACTGCTGATGTTTGCTTTAGGGATAAGAAAGGTAAATTAGGGAGAAGACCCAAGTGGTAAGTGGGTGTGGGGGAGATCAGGGAATGTTTAAAGAAGAATCAGATTTGCAGACTGCAAGTGTTACATGAATTTGTGGGGTTTTTTGTGAGCTATTTTGCTGCTGTAGTCAAATTTCAATAATTTGCAGCTGTAATCTTTATACAGTACTGTTGGTTTTCTTATGTCAGCAGAAAGACAAAAGCAGTGTACTTGGTAAACTGAGGCAGCACTAAGATTTTTAGGTTGCTTCTTATTGAACTTCCAGTTTGAAATAGAGCGAGGCTCCCTGCAGTACCTCTGTACGCTGTCTGCCATCAGCAGCCTTCATTTCAAAATACCTCAGCGTGTCCTTGTTTTAAAGCACTCGCCCTTTCTGGTTCTTTCCTCCAACTGGATTCTGTTTGCCGGTGGGCGCTCTCCTGCACTGCCCTGGTTTGGGTCATTACTGATCTCTCAGGCACTGGGAGCCCGTTTGGGTCCCATCCCTCTCATAGTTCTGGTTCTTGAAAGCAGTTCTTGAGAAATGTTCCTCTCTTTAGAGGTGTGTGATTACAGAAACATGGAGAAGACGCTTACTTATCTGTGCTCTTCCCCAAATTGTGGTGAGCACGTTGTCACCAGCACTGATGAAAAGATTTCTAGCTGCAAGGCACCTTTGAATATATGGTGTGTATATATACACTCTTGGACATGGACTTGGATTGAGCTTCTGAGCTTAGTGAGAGTTTACTCTCTCTGTGTAGCAAGGTGTTTGGGTTTGTTTTTTTTCTCTCCCCATGTAGTGATTTTGAGTTTGTTTTTTTTTTTTAAGCTACTTTAAAAATAACTATTTGGTATTTTAGCATTTTGAAATAAACATATTGATCTTCTATTAACTTAATCTAGTAGATTAAATTATCAATTACATTAAAACTAATGGTTTATGTTTAAGCAGTGTTCTTTTCTTAACAGTGCCTTCCCCCCGCACACACACACGCTCGTTACCTCAGATAGGCAACCAAATGATCTTGCAAGCTGCTGGCTTTTAGTTTGTTGTGTGCTAAACCAGAGCAGGGACTGTGATTGGATTCCACCAACGTGGGGGCTGATGACATTGCTGTGGCAGAATGCTCGAGTCACAGCACTCAGATACAGTCTTTGAGGCAATCTTTAATGAGTATTTTGCAAATCATAAGCTATTGTAAATGATTTTGAGAATTCAGTGTTAAACAAGATGGCTAGGCACGTTGTCCAATTTTTTCACCACCTATGTTTGTAGTATTTTCTAGCTCTCAAGTTAATGGAAATATTTTAACCATAGTATGATGTTCAATTATTGTGGGAAAACCAAGATGGAAATTACCCTTTGACCCTAAAATTGCACTTTTCTAATATATTGATATATGTTAATTAATATTTCTAGACAACTTTCTGATCCAGCTTTTAGTAGTAGATCTGGTGTCTTTGTGCACCTCTTCTGCAAACTGTGCCTCTGAGCTTGGGAGTACATGAATGTTCTTGATGGGTTTGGCTGCGCTTGGTCTTGAAATTCCCAAGCAGTGATGCATGAAGTGTGGTAGGTGGTATGTAATTTCACAATGGTAGATGAGGTATACTACTTAGAACTTAAATTTTAGGTCTAAATTGCCCATATTAGGATTTTTATGTTGGCTTTTTTTTTGGCTACAAACCCAATATTTAATAAGTTCCATACTTGAGAAGTACTTTTTTTTTTTCTTTTCAGCTTTCAAAAATTATTCGAGCATTAGTTGATGTATGGGAAGTAATTAGGTCATTGAAACAAAAATGGTAGTTGAAAGAATTTGTCTTAATGGGATACAGAAGTTGAAGTGATACCTCTGAAAAGATTTTGTGAATGTTTAAATATTTTTTGGTGATTCAGAGAGATGAACTTTAAAGAGGAAAAGTATGTTTCTCTACAAAAATATTTGTCCAATGCTTTTGTTTAAAATAAATATTCTTTTGTTTGTTTAGCAGAGTTGACTCAGCTTTGGTTGGTTACCACAGTTCAGCACTGTTTTTGCATTTCCATGTGAATTTCTAGTAATTCCCAGGCTGGGTTCAGGTTTTTGGGGTTCTTGTTGTATCACTTCTGCTAGCTGCCTGTGGAGCTGCGCTTCTCTTGGTTGAATTTGGATAAGCATCAAAGATGACTTAAGGCTTGATCTAATATCCCTAAAATGTCACTCACTGCTTGGAAATCAAATAGCATGCAGTAGTAGCACAGTGGCTGTGGACAGAAGCAAGAGATAAAAGGCTTTGCTTCTCTTAAGTCCGTTTGCTGATGGGTAGCTATTTCGGCAAATTAATGCTAATTGTGATAAGCTAATAGGCCTCTCAAAGATGTTTTGAAAAATGAGAAGGTTAGAATTACAATGTGCTGCAGTGATGGGGGAGCAGAGACAGCTTGCTAGCATTTCCTAGCTGAGAGGTTACAGCTGACGAGCGAAGTTCAGCCGTTGTTGTGTGTAGCTGCACGGTAATCGGTTCTGGGTTTGTATTGTCAGCAGAGTTGTTCTCTCGCCTCCGGTTTCCTGTTTGTGGGCCACACTGCTAGTACTGACAACTCTTCAGTCTCATCATGATTGCTCAAAGTGGTAACTCTGTACCTGGGGGTCTCGAGGAGGTCTGTTAATCTGTAGGGTTTGGACTGGAAGGATTAAAGGCTACGAGGATCAAATAGGTTTTGAGTTTTGGCCTGACCCTGACATCTTTGTCTGAATTACTTCCTTTATCAGACGTTGTTACTTTGATCCTGGTCCCCTGCTTAATCCCAGCTTCTGCCTTTTGCCACTCTGGTTAGATAGATGTGGTCTCCACTTGTAGGCTGGACTGCTGCTGCCCAACGAAAATGTTCTCTTAAGCAATAAAATGGCAAATAAATCCATGACTTAATTGATTTGGGTTAGGAAATGAAGTTATTCGATAGCCTCATGTAACCAAGAGCAGCACCGTACAGGAATATAGACACTCCAGAGTACTGGGTTTGTAGATTAACATAAAATAGTGTGGTTTGAGTCTCTGAGGGAGTCCACTGAGTTGGTTTCCATGTGAAAGTTGATGGGGTTGGAGAAATACAAGTAAGGGTGCAAATGAACTTCAGATTTAGGGTATGGACAAATTTAAACCCTAATTTGATACACTTAAGATGTTGTGAAGTTTTTGGTAAAACTTGGGTTTGTGTACACTTGGGCACAGTGTTGAAGTCCTCCATAAAATCTGAATGTGGTGCCCACAGGAATCTTCATTGCTGTTTATTGCAGTTTCATAGTTTATGTATAGGCATTGACAGCTAGAAGCTAATTTTTCGGAGTTGTGTGGGCAACCTGGGTAGATAGCATGACTTAGAGAATGTACCTTGGAAAAAATACTTTAAAGCAGTGTCATTCAACAGATGTTTAGCTTTGATTCCATTCAATAGATGTTTAAATTGTGTTTCTTAAATAGTGTTACTGGATAATGCCTGTGAATTATTAGAGGAATTTTGACCTAAATTTGTTCTTTGGTTTTTTTCTCTCTTTTTTTTTTTTTTTTTTTTTCCTTGGCAGGAGAAAATGACCAAAATGGAGGTGAAGACGTCACTTTTAGATGACATGATAGGGGTTGGAGATATGGTTCTTCTAGAGCCGCTTAATGAAGATTCATTTATCAATAATCTGAAAAAGCGCTTTGATCACAACGAAGTATATGTGAGTATACATTAACAGATAGCATCCTGTGAGGAGCTATGTTCTCGTTCTTAAAATACGTTTTTATTTATAAGGATGCACATAGACTGAATGCCTGCACATCATCTGTTTTAAACCTTACTTGTGCTGTAGTCTTTCCTGTACTGCATTGTTTGCATTTGATCTTTTCCAGCTGGGGTATTTTTCCTTTTTCTTTTTTTCCTGTTGCACAGCATCGTGGACCTCTTATTTACATAAAAGACAGTTCCAGAAACTGGTGATGACAGTAACTTGAATACTTCTGTTGTCAGAGGACATTGTAGTTCGAAAGAATTCACTTAAGATGCTTCCAGGATGTTAAAGCAGGTTGATATAGCAACGGTATATGTATGGAATATGCTAGGGCTAGCTTAAATTTTGCCCTCTATCTTTGTTTTGCAAAAGAATTTTATTTATTAGAATGGCTGGATTTCAAACTAGAGACAGTGAGCTTGGCTTTAGGTGGAAGTAATCAAAATCTTCAGGCATATTGATCTCAGTAGGAGAGATGTTGTGAACTGACAGTTGAAACACAGGCTGGGAATAAAGAGGCAAATTGGGATTCCAGTTAATCCTTTAATTTCCTGCTTCATCTCTCTTTATTCCATTTTTGTTAAAATGTGCACAGTATTATATCTGTTGCACTGCTGAGGCTGTGTGAACTTAATGATTTGTAGAGACTTGCCACAACTGCTAGTGAAAGATAAGTCTTTTAGAAGAATGGAGCTGAAATGTTTAAGCCAAAGTATAACTATGGTCGGCAAACAGTTGTGTTTGCAGCTTATTCTAATCAGATAAATGTGTTCTGTATTTAATTAAAACTTAGTCTTTTCCCCCTTAAATTTTTAGTGTTAATATGTTTTTCCACCTTCGTACTTTTTCCTTCCCATCCTCCAGTATGTGAGGATCTGTGTTGTTTTTGTTTGCATCATTTATCCCTTAGTTACAGGCCATGCTTTTGACCTTCAGTATTCATTGTCTGCTGCATCTTTCATCTGGAGTAATTTTCCTACTCAACCACGCCTGTTTCCCTTTCTGTAGGCATTTACTTGGCAATATGCAGTCTCACCTATCTGCTATTGTATCACCTCCACCTATTTACTCCCTAAATTAGGACTGACAAGTTACCCAGAAAATTAAAACAAGATGAGGACTCTCAGTATCTGTTAAAGCCTTGTTGGAGAAGAAACCAAAACAATCCGTATATCGCTAATTGTGGAAAGATTTCTTACACAGTGTCTAAAAAACCAAAATCTTCCTGACACTTTTGAAAGTTACATTTTAAAAATGTGTGTCTTAAATTCTCCTTGTTCCTTGAAGGTGTAATCTCTTCCCTCTTGATAGCCCTCTAGTTGATACCAGCATGTAGCTTTCGGACTCCTCCTGGCTGCTCTTTGATCCTGCCTCTGCAAATCCTCCATATTCAACAGCTGCACTGGCCTCCTCTGCTGGGACTCGGAGTTTTTTTCAGTCAAGGGCTCGGATAATTAACCTGTTTTGCATCAGTTTTAGGGCGAAGTCTGTATTCGTGATACTGACAGTAAAAGTGGATGACACTGAGCCATCTCATTCTACTTTAGCTCGAGAAAATAAGGAGAAGAGAATGAAAGGGAGCTATTTGCCTAGAGATTGAAGTACTACCTTGCTCAATCCTTGGGTCATACTTGAAAGTGTTAAAGCATTAAGGATGGAAACCTATTCTGTGCGGGTACCCTAAACTAAGCAGTCTCTCAAGAAGGAAAGCTCTAAGTCATATAGGAGTGGATTTCTAAAGATTTTTAAATGTAAACTACTATGGTTTACAAAGTTTTTAATAACATGTTTCTACTCAGTTTAGACTAGGTAGCTTTTTCTTGAAAGAAATCAGTGTGAATGACAAACAAGCAAGCTGTTTTGTTTTTATCTGCTATTACATGCCAGCTGACAAGCCTGTTCAAACACAACGTTCTCTGAGACGGTGACAGAAGCGTGTATTCCCTACAGTGTCTGATTCGGTTGGGCCTGGCACTGACATGCAAAGTAATTAGCTGCATTATGTGCTTTGGCAGGTAATAGGTGGTGTCACTTTTCTCTAGCGACCTGGGCTCATTTGCCTTGCAGGTGGGAAAGCCTAATATTTAAACACCTTCTGTTGAGAAGTGTGAACCGCTGTCAAAACCAGAGGATTTTTTGTTTCATTGTTGTTGTTTGTTTTGTTGGGTTTTTTTTTTTCCCCTTGAATCATTTCCCTGTAGTTTGCTGCATATCATTTACCCTTTTTATATCTTTTTGAGGTCTTTAAGTACAGCTTGTGAATACACACTGTGGGGGGAAAACGTTGCAAATCATTGCAGGTATTAAAACATTCACTGCATCATGGATGGTTACATCTGTGCCACATGCTCTTAGCAAGTGTGTCAGTTACCAAGTTTGTGACTGCATGGTTTTATTTACCAAGTCACTCCAGGAATAATAGCTCCTTTATTTATCCGTTGAATTCTGCTTGCTGCCCTGCAGATTTAATGCAAATTTAGAAAACTTTTATCACAGTAACAGATGGAAGGGTGCTCACAGTAACAACCACACTCATTTTCAAGTGCAAGTTTTTCCCTTCTCCTTATTGCCCCCCACTTTCTTCTCACCAAACTTCTCTCATGAAAACTACGCTTTGCATTTCTGTTTTTGGACTCAGGTGAGAACAATGAAGCCTTTGTTACATCTGGATGTAATGTTTGTTTTGCCATGTAAAATCCATAGTTTGCATGCTATCCTGGGGAAACCAAACTGGACTGTTAAAGAGCTACTGTTGGTGCTTAGCAAAGCTGCAGATTTCTTCAGCTCCAACAAGCTACACAAGCTGACCTCTCGGGATCTTTTCAGAAGGCAGTAGGAATGGATTTGTCTTTTCACAGCTCAGTTGTGGGGTTAAGTTCACTCTCATGTCAGTGCCCCTTGTAGGCATTACCAGAAGTTGTGGCCAGGTCAAAACCAACCAAGTCAAACTGAAGCCATATGAGCAGATAAAACCGTTTCTACGAGGTCTTACCCAAGATCAGTTTTGAAGCAGTTTTCTGTAGACTGCCGACTGTGTCTGCACTACACATGTTAGTTTTAAAATGGATGGAGTTGCAGTTATAACCTTTGAAAGGGTTTCTTGTGAGGAATGAGACTTGTAACTCTGCTTGGAAAATGCTATAAAGTTGGCTGGACGTTGCATAATTGTGTTAGCCCATCTCGACAGGTCAGGGTGAGAGTCATTGGTGAGTGACTGAGCCATTGGTGAAGAGTGCCAAATCTCTCCTCATAGCCAAGATGACAAGATAAACGGGTTCATTACACTGGAAGAGAGCACATTTTTGCCTCTTCCAGTCTCTTTCACAGTAGTTACATTTGACATTGAGTGGTTGATGTTGGAGATACTAGTGCCAACTCCATTTACCCATCTGAACTCCCAGATCTTGTTCATAAGAGCTCCCCTTGAAAGAGCATTCACATCTGGATCCCCTGACTGTCCTCTTGTACCATCCTGGGCATGGCCACTGTAAGCCTTTCAAGAACATGATCCTGTTTTCATGCCATGGGACAAACAGGGCAGTAAGAGGACTCCTAACAGAGAACAGAGTGCGGCTTGATTACCTGTTGTTCAATTTTATGTGTATTTGATGGAAAGTTTAATGGACTTGGGTGTTAGGTTGCATACCAGAGCGCAGAGCTGGAGGCTGTGCCTATAAAAATAAGCATGAAGGCTGGTAGAGCTGGAGTTTGGCCAAATATTCTACTAAAGACCATCGGATTCCGCAGTAATCTCATGCTGAGTGGCTTTGGGGGGAAGGGCTCATTGGGTAACACGCACGTGTTAATTGGAAATGGGAATCTTGGAGTTTAGTCATGTCTGGAAATGTCTGGGGTATGTCTGACCAAGAAAAATCTCATTAAAAAGCTGCAATTGTTTATTATATTCTTCTTGCAACTCTGGAACTCTTCACTGATAAAGTTTACATTGCTTTTTTGCAGAAGTTCTTTTCTGTAAATATCATTAACAAAAGCCAGTGAGAGTTTTTCTGTAGCTTCACAGAGTGAAATGAGGCTCATGGGCAATGCAGTTAGCAAGTAGGGGAAAAAAACCAACAATGGTGATTATTTGAAGGATCCAGGGAGCTGGTTGTGCAGTTAAAATGTGTGACCTAGAGACTGCATGGAAAACTTCAGATGCATTAATAAAATCCAGTTTGTGTGTCACTGATGAATTCGACTTGTCCTGCTGAACTCACTGTGTGAACTTTTTATTTTGAAGTGGTGTTTTTTTTTTTAAGTTGGCTGAAATATGCTCACCAAATCCAGCTCAGGAATTGTTTTTCCACTGTATTTTGGGATGGTGACAAATGGCGGGGGAGGGCATCTCTCTATATGTGTATTTGCGGTGACTCGTGAACAGTAGAGATTTGGGTTAAATAGTAGCATATGTACTGGGGCTGAAACTTATTTTTGTATGGGTCTGATGCTTTGTGAGGTGTGTGGAAGTGGCCGGCGAGGTGTGAGGAGTCTGGAGGGGAGCGCAGCTGTGTAGGCTCACGGGAGTCAGCCTGTAGAGGCCCGCTACAGCTTTATTGTGCTGCCCTGCACATTTTTCCCTGCAGTTATGTTGTTTCTTGAAGTCTTCCCAAGTTTCTAGAGGTCAACATTTTGTTCCTTTACAAAAAAATGTTTGTTTGCTTTTTGTTCTCACAACAAAACAGAATCTTTCTCTGATGTCAGCGTTTAATTTGTATTTTCTGCGTGTGGAGTTTGTGGGCTGCTTTGGGCGGGACCAGTCTCATGGTACTGAACACATGTTGTTTTATCACTGCTGTATTAAATATTTGGCATTCCAGTATAATAGCTCAGCGCTGGGTGTTTGAGGTAGCATCCCCGTGGCTGCCTGCTGGTGGTGGGGCTATTGCAGTGCGCTTGTTCGCAAATGGTTGCTTCCTGTTCTATCCACTGTTTTGGTATTGTAGGGGTAGCCTTCTTGTTTCTGGCTTGGCTTTACTCGGCTATGCCTCCTTTTATGCCTCCTCCTAGTTACTCGGCTAACTCCTTTTCCAGCTACCTTAAGGTATTTAGGAGTTCACTGAGTTGCTGTCCGATGTGGTGTCTTTGTTCCAACTGCACTCATACCTGGTTTTTCAGGTGGAAGAGAGGGGAGGACGGAACTCTGTGAATGAGACCAATTGTTTGGTCTGCACTGACCTCGTGTAACCATCCCTCCATGTAATTCTGTGACTGTCATGATGAACTGAGCTTTGTGGTATTGGGAACCGCAAATGCAGCTTGCTGGGAAAGTCTTCCTCCTAGTAACACTTATTGCTTGTTGAAGTTCAGTTTTGTTCTCAATTTCCTTACCTTCCGATGTTGTGCTGGTCTTTAGTATGTTATTTCTGAGGCTATCTGTGGCTCTTTTGAAGAGGGTTGTTGTCTCCTGTGGATTTGGGTACGTGCTAGCTGTACACATGGCTGTTCATAGCAAGTCTGTGGCTTTGCTGCTCCTGCAGCAACAGGCAGAAGAGTCTGTGCCCCTGCTCAGACCCGGCCCTGCTCTCTTGTACCTCAGTGTGTTTACTTGTGTTTGTCCGCTGGTCTTCCTTTGGGAGTTGGAGTGGTGGCAGGTGTGGTGACTGAGTCATTTCTTAAAAGGCAGGATGGTTTGAGAGTCGGAGTGAAGCAGCCATCTATCCGCTTGCAATGGGAGCCCAGGGGACCTGAGTTTCCTCAGATCTCCTTCTCTTCCTCCCTTGGGAGATGCCTGCGTCGATTTGAGCAATTTTCCCAGCAGTGCCTCAACAGTCTCCCTCTTTGAGGGAAGTCACTGAGTTGTAGTAATAATATTGTTGCAGCTGCCACAGGCTAGGACCTTGAAGCCTGCCTGCTTCTTCTTAAGATGTGAAGAATGGTTTCTGTGCCCAAGGCATGCCTTTTCCTGTGATAGCTTGTAGTCTAAGAAGTAGTGTGGTCTAAGTATCCTGCCTCCCTGTGATTCTTGCTTTGCTTGTTATCTAGATAGGAATCCCATTGGTCCTCTGTACCTTTCCATCAGTCTGCTCTGGTAAAACAAACTTATACCTGCCCTGGAGTCAGGAGTAAAGATTTTTGCAGCCAGCAGGTTGGTTGCTTTTAACCTTGAAGTGCTTCGTGGGAGGAGAGTTACTTATCTCAAGGCATTGCTTTGTTTCCTTTCTGTTTTGTATGGCTCCCACGAGTGCAGTGTTTGAGGCGCTTTTTTGTAGGGCTGTGTGGAGTATCTGCAGGAAGGAGTAAGGAATCGTGAGTACGGATCACAGAGAATTAAATGCATGCTGTGGGCTGTGCATCTTCTCCTTCCCCACGCATTCGTTCTTCTCTGCCTCTGATATGATGCTTTGAAAAAAGAGAGAAAGGGTAGGAAATGCCTCCTGTAGGGCACCAGGGACTGTCACGGGGCTGGCTCTGCCCTAAAATGTAGGGTGCTTCTGAACTAAGGTGGTGATGCGTTGGGCATTTACTGCTGTTTTCAGCATGTGGTATATGAAATAAAACCCCAAAGTGAAGATTAATGAAAGACTGGCAAATAGAAGAAGCAACATTGTCTAGGGACTGTAAGAACTAGAGCTCTCACCCTGAAGGTCATAGGTTAGCCTTGTCTGTGGCAGGGGACTCTTCTTCCCCCCATGGTGTTATTCATACAGAAATAATGAAACATTTTGGGACAAGGGCTCTCACTAACGTTTCCACCAGTGGTTTCTTGGCACAGACACTATCCAATCTCCAGCTACTGTTTGCCTACGAAAACAAGTCTTTATCTTTTGAAATGTGAGCAAGCATTGATGTTCTGAGGTAATTAAATGCTCTCTTTAAAATTTCTCATGTCTGATTTGGGTTCGCTTCCTCATCGCTTGCTTTACAGGCCCTGGCTGTAATTGCACCCTGCGCAGGAATTCTGTTTGTATAAAAACATCCCACTGCAGTCGGAGAGGCGGATGGCTGAGGTGATTAATCTGCTCTGTTGATAATAACATAAGAGCCTGTCATAATGATTGCAGGGTTAGCAGCAGTGTTCACAGAGCAGTGGGGATGTTTCTGCGCCCTCAAGAAACTCCCGAAGAGATACCTGATAATCCATGCACGTGCGTCCCCTTTGAGTACTAGCTTCAGCTTGCCACATGGGTCTTTTCTTGGCTTTTCTTTCTGCTCTTTCTTCAGGGCTCAGATCTAAATCCGGCTGCAGTATGATTCAGGGCTCGATCCTGATCGCTGCAGGTTACCTGTAGCTTGTTCAGTGACGTGATGGCTCAAGCCCCTAATGAAGAGTATTTTAGCGGTGGTGTTATCCTTTTTGACATAGGTTGCCTGGGTCGTGATTGTTTGATTTGGGATAGAGATGCGTGCTGCTACCTGTTTGAGCTTTGTTTCTTGAGTTGTCATATCAGCCTTCAACACGTTTAGTACACGACTGTGATACATACTGATGTTGAATTCAGTTTCTTCTAGCCATAAAGTGGTTTTCCCTGAACTGTGGGTACTGTTGCTCTGTTTCTTCTTTTGCTTGATTTCCCCTCCCTCCCGGAAATTTCAGGAGCTCCTCTATATGTAGTTTTCTTTACAATCTTTCCTCTTTTGTCCAGGTTTTACAAGGCTGCCTGTTAGGGTTAATATCTGCATTAAGCACATATGATAGCTTACTGGGTATGTGGTTTGTTTTGGGTTTTTCTCCTGTTAAATGGAGAAAGTTTGTACGTTGTATTTCTGGGGCAACAATGCCATGTCCAAGAGGGTAGTCTTGAGCAAGAGTTTTAATCATCATGGGGAATAGGCTATGTTTGTTCAGAAAAGCCAGTATTATATTTCTCCATTCATATAGACGTAATTAGAAAGGACTCCAAACTACAGTGAAAAATATTCATTAGTCTCAAGGAGAAGGGGAAGAGAGAGACAACACTTCGTATGAGGGTCTGGTTTGTATTTTCAGCTTACTGCAGACTAGGCTTTGGAAAATGAAGTTTTTTAGCATTGGCTTCTCTTCCAGTGAGGGTGAGTGCTTTCCACCCATTGTTGCTCTTTGGGATCCTGGGGTTGTTCCTGTGTAGCTGCTCACAGATGATACCTGAAGGCTCTGCTTGTGCCTCAAGCTCCCTGAAGCAGGAGGCATTAGGTGAATGTAAAGTGCGGCTGTGTGGCCTGATCACAGGCAGAGTTTATTTTGTATGTGTTGACATGAAACAGTGCAGGTAAACCCTGGGGTATTATGGGATGAAATCCTGGTTTGTTTGGGCTTTTCAAGTACCCAGCCCATCCCTCTCCACCAAACAATAAATTACCTACACAGTAATAGAGTAAATCAAAGCCCCAGAAGCACTAATAATGATCTTTCGGTGGTTTTACTTTTAGTCTTGATGTTATTCTTTTCCTCATTCTTTTTAAATGTAGCCTCCTGCAACTTTGTGAGTGTTTCCAACCTGAAAAAACACAATGGACCAGAAGCAGGGTGCATTTAGCTGTTTTGTTGTGGCCAACCACAGTGAAAAAGAAATTTGAGCACACAGCATGATAGTTCAAATGAGAGGTGATATTTTAATAAGGTACTGATCTGGTTGCTAATATTTATTAAAATGAGAAACTTCATTATTGAGTAACGTTGTGGTATTAAATTTGCCAGGTTCTGTTTGAGTTTGAGACAGTTCAGGAAGCGGAACGTGCAAGTACAGGCTTCCTCTGTGCCTGCCACCTCCTTGGCCTCAGCTGTTCTGAGCATGCAGAGACACGTATGCTTATGAGCTGGCAAGATCCAGAACCACAGTACTTCAGGCAAATACAAATGAAAAATAGTATTATATTAGAAATATAATTTTGCATATGTCATATTAATGAACAAAAAACCCAAAATAACTTCTCCCTCACCCCAAAAAACTGCTGGCCAAGCATTCGTTCTGGATTTATTCCAATGAAATCTCATCACACTTCCCTTTGATCTTACTTCTTTAATGTCTCTCATTTCAGTGAATTTTGTCGGTGGTGTGATCTGAAACTCTTTAGAGTCATAGGAACCCGATGCACTTGAGCTTAATCAATACTGAAGGAATGTGCAATATGCGTATCTGGGGTATTAAAAACAGTCTGCATAAGTGGAAGAATCAGTATGCACACTGGTGCTATTGTTTTACTAGAATTTCTTCATTTTCTATTTCTGTGCTCCAGCATTTAAAAAATAAAGAAGTAGAGCAGCCTTACTGCGAGCAGGGAGTTTAGTGTGCTGGCAAGGTGTGTTAGCAGCAGGACTTTTTACAGCCAGAGTGACCCATGTGCAGCAGCAACTTCTCTGGACTCATTAGAAGCTACCACAGGTAAGAAGCAGTGGGCTTGTTTGTAATCAGGCTGACAAAAGTGATGTCAAGTACACTTCCAGAGGGTTTGCAGCAAATGGTGTTACATATTTAATAATTTTAAACTCCAGAAGGCTGCTTTGCAGAGGGTGCCACAGATCCAGAAAAGCTTCCAAGGGTATGAAGCAGGCTGTTACAATACCCTAGATCTGCAGCTCCAGTGCTGCAGCCTCAGCTGCTGCCTTGATAATGTTCTCTGGCATCTGCAGCTGCAGTCCTCTCTTCTGGGCCCTTGGTGCATTGCAAGACTAATTTTGCAAGGAGGAAAAGTAGCTTTATTAATATACCTTGTCCCAAGGTGTGAAATATTCTCCCATAAGCTCTACTAGCAGTCTTCTAAAAGCTGCTCCTCTTGAGTTGGTCTGTGCCACCTCTTCCCTGTGTATCAGATTTCATCGCAGTGCTTGTGCATCCTGGCTGCAGAGATGTATGGGGATCTTTCCCTGGGCTCTCTGTAAGTTTTTTGCAACCTCTTGGCTGAAAAGGTCCACAAGCATTTTGGGCAGTTTGCCAGTTCCTAGCAGTAGCTTTCCCCAGCCCTTGGCTGGGAAGAGGCTGCTGCTGGTAGATTTCTCCTGTGCAACGGGAGCCTCATGTTGTCTTGTTCTTTCAGGGCCTCTTCTGAAGCCAGTCTTAGAGCTGCTTGGGTCAGGCCCAGGGAGCCTTGCAAGGTGGATACAAGCTTGAAGAAGCAGTTAACATCTTGCCCCAAGCAGTTATGTTTGCTTTCAGGCATCAACGTGCATGTTGCATCTCCAAGAGTTCTTCGAAGTGACGTAATAAATATTCTTGGCTTTTCCAGTTGAGTTGTGATTTAGAATTTTCTTCCAACTCAGGGTCTTAAACTCTTTTCTGAACAGGAAGGAGCTGTCTGTGCTGTTTGGGTTGAGAATGCAGGATGTGTTGTCACTTGACCCGATGGAAGTTTGAATGCTCTTTTCTGCGGATGAAATGTTTGTATGTCACAGTGTTGCTGTGCTGATAAATGACCAGGGGGAATGCTTTTGGTTTGGGTTCTGGACAGACACTCCAAGGAGGCAGAATTTGCCTTTGTGAGTTGTAACAATGAAGTAGAAGTTTGGAGGAAGGAATATTATCAAGGGTTTCTAGTTAGCAGAACTCGAGGAGACAGCAGATCTTGTCCAAACTCGCATAACAAGATCATGTCAAAGCCAGGAAAGAAATCAGATCTCCTGACCACATTCTGTCTGTTCATCGTCATGAGGCCATTTCTCTGGGGTTTCACTTCTTTTTCCTTAAACAGGGAAAATGAAGGATATCTTTAGTCCCTGGAGTGCCACGGTATGGTCTCCTACTACTCTTGGGTGTTCTTCTTGCAGCGCTGGAATGTTTCTGTGCTTGTCGCTTGCTCAAGGATTTCAGCCATTTATTTTGTTTGTTTATAATAGTGTTCTGATGGGAAGGCAGATGTTATGTGGGAAAGCTATTTTCCAGATCTGTTTATCCCCGTTATGTGGAATCTCACAGACCACCAGTAGCAAGTAACTGTTGAGATAGTGCTGTTTTCAGAAGAGGAAATGTATCAGTTCATGTAAGGAGCTTTGCAGCAGAACCAGTGATTTCTTGGCATGCTTTGGCTTGATGTTTAAAATGGACATGAGTATGTCTTTGTTTCTGTATAGACATTTGACCTTCTAAAATATTGGTATTTTAGGAAATGGTCTGTATTTGTTCATGTCTTGACAATAAACAACTGACTTGAATGCCCAAAATACATCGCCTAAGCAATACTTAGCTATGAAGAGATGGTTCTAAAAAAATCCCATTTGAATGCCTGTATTCAAAACTGAAAATCAGGGTTTTTGCTTTCACTCATCTTCTTGTACCTTGGCATCTCAGGGTATTTCAAGGAACTTAGCAATTAAAGTGCATGCTCTTATGGTAGCAGAATAACTGAAAAGGGCAAGTCTTCAAGTTCCAAAGAATTCCTGTTTTAAAATATGTTCTTAAAGATCTGGCCTTCGTCTCTCTTCTGCTGACACTTCCCAGTACCGGTTTCACAACAGGCTGAATCCACAAATTCTTAAGATTTAGGAGGAAACAATTTAACTTATTAATGTTTTATCAGGAGAGAGTCCTAATTGGGGTATGCGTGCACTTGTGAAGACCAAAAAGCTTCTTACTCTTGGGCAGCTTTTATTCTCGCCAAGAATCTGTGGGCTTGCAAACTGCCAAAGCTGCATGTGTAGAGAGAGCAAAGTAAGCACTGTAGGAAGGCAGTTTTTTGTATTTTTTTCTTGTTTGGCCTAAGAGGTTGGACATAGATGGAAAACACTTTCCTCCTTAGGGGGAGGATGACCACAAAAACTAGAGCTTTTTTTAATTTAAAGAAAATATATTTAAATGCACACTGCGGCGTGTATTTTAAAGAAGCAAAAATCTTAATTATTTGGGCATTTTCTCCACAGTCTGTATCCTGATGCCTTTGGGGTGCTACCCTCAAGGTGTGCTGTGGGCCAGATCAGAGCTGTTCCTCTCTTGGGTTGCAGCCTGGCTGCCAGATGCGAGGCACCTTCAGGATTGCTCCCCCTGGAAGCAATCTGCCTAGACTCTTATCTAGGCTAGCAGATCTGTCCTGGCCTCGAATCTGTAGGGGGAGGTGTTAGCAGAGTTTCTGGCCAATTCCTAAAGAGAGGAGAAAGTATGTGGATTTAGAAAGGGTGAGTCTGGAGTCCAATTAGTGAAGTATTGTATTTCATCATAGCAGCAGTTGTATGAAGGGTTGTCAGCAGCGGCTGCTTCTGTTTCATCCTGTGGGTAGTAAACACTGCTTGGATGAACTATGAGAGTCTCTGGAAGCCTCATACTACTTGTTTTATCACTGAAGTTGTTTGTTGAACTCTTTTAAATGGGACAGAAAGTGCTGTGCGAGTTCACAGCTTGCCTGTGTGTGCTCGTGCTGTGGAAATGGGAAATCTTGCTCTCACAGCTCTCTGCTTAGGACCAAATTTGGGTAGTATTTAGCAGAAAACTGCTTTAGATGTGAAAGGTAGGGAAGGGTTGCTGCACTTTGTATTGTTAATTTTTGGCTGCAGCTTTGGAGGTAATTCAGTGCTCTGCTGAACGTGTTGGTGAGTAACTTGGGCTTCTTGTTGTCTCCATTCCTATCTGAAAATGTGTATTCCAGTACTTCCCTGTGATGTAAAATTGTGGGGATGAGTCCAGGTAGTGATCGCCAGGTACTAAGGTGTCACAGGGAGGGAGCCATTTAAAAAGCACACATCTGTGTAAAAAACATTGTTTTTCTTCAGCAGTTACTAGCAAGTGTAATCCAAATAACAGGAACCTGTGGCTTTTGCGTGCAGCCTTTCTACCTTCCGGGACTCCCTGCTTGTTGGAGGCTAGGTTTCACCAGGTGTTACTTCTCTATTTTGTGGTTGTGGAAGGAGATACCAAACTCTTGGGATTTAATTAATCTTTGATCGGTATCTGCAGGCAGGGTGGGATGGGGTTGTGGCATTTCTTGCCACTCGGGTATATTTGAATACAGCCCCTGCAGCTGGAGGGGGTGTGGAGAGCTGCGGGGCTTCTGGCAGTAGGCTTGACGAAGGCAGGTTGATTTTGTCGTGTGCCGACGTGGTAATTGGGATCTATTGTGTCAGTCTTTATTCAGCTTGGGGGTGACTGGGACCTGGCAGAGTAAAACAATGCATCGCTCCGTCTGCTCTCTACAGGTAGTGGCAAGTATTTTAAGAATCAGGAAATAAAGACTGTGCTTCGTATCTGCTGAGGAGGAATCACCGTAGGACTGACTTGAAACCTGACCATAAACCTCTCTGTTGACAGAAACCTATCAGAGGCTATTAGCCTTTGTGTGTCTTCGCTGTGAAGCTCTTCTGTGCCCAAGGGTTTGAGGAGATGGCACAGAGCTCCTCCTGGAGCGCAATCCAACTCCAGCTTTGCCCTTACGTAGTTTTGTATGAGAGCACAAGGGCTGCAGCAAAGCTCATGTGACGTTTGCCATGCAGAGTCAGTTCTTCGTGGACATCTGTGTCCTTTTCCCTTTCTGTCCCTCAACTGAATTGGTCACAGAAATATTGTACGATTGGGCTTTCTCTTAAAAAACGTTCATAAGAGGCTTTCATAAGAAATAGCAACTTGGTGCACAATGGTGATTGCTGGGAGAGATCTAAAAGGTGCTTCAGGGTGTATGTACATATTTATTCATCACTACAATAAGGCTTTTTGTTTGCTTTTGCATAGGTATTAAATGGGAGAATAATATATAAGCAGCAAAAGTATGTTAAAAAGAAAAATTCACAACATTTTGTTTTCCTTCGACAGACATACATTGGCAGTGTGGTGATATCAATAAACCCCTACAGATCTCTGCCTATTTATACTCCGGAGAAAGTGGAGGAATACAGAAACCGAAACTTCTATGAACTCAGTCCTCACATGTAAGTACAGCGAAGAAGTTTTGGGTTTCATTTTGTCCTGAAACAGATGGTGCCAGCTGTCTCGCTCATCAAAAGGTCTCTGTTGATTAAAGCAAACAAAGTCACACCGCTGCTCCTCCAAAATGAATCTTGATTAGCTCATCCTTATTTTGAAGAGAAGTTGGGATAAGTTGTTCTTTCTGTTTCATGTATTTAGATCCTGGTATGTGCATTTCAGAACGTTTTCCTGTAATAGCAGTAGTCTTTATTCCTGCATTGTAATGTTAAATAGTCAGTTTTTGAAAAAATCTGTTTCTTTCAAAGTCCAGATTGCCTTGTGAAAACCTCTAGGTGTTACAAGTATTTGAGTCCAAGTTTTACCTTTGGTATCTGAAAGAAACTCTTACTCGTTGCTTAGTGCAAAAAATGAACAACCCTCATGATGAATGCAGAAACATATTGGATGTGTCACTGTAGGAAAAGAAAAGCTTGGTCTCCTCGCCTTTATGCTGGGCAGAAATAAGCCTGTCCCAAGAGGGCAGTCAGAGTGCCACAAATATACGACACCAATTTTAAGGCTAAAACACATAGCATATATATAGAGACGTATAATATTGTAAAATGTGATTTGCACATGATGTAAATTCTGAGTCTAAACTTCAGAACAGAAGGCTGGGAAGTAGGCATAGTCTCTTACTCTTTCATTCGCCTTCTGTCCTTCCTCTAGAGGCTTGCACATTGCAGAGAAGTCAGAGGCCATGCCATGGAGCTCCAGAGAGCTGACACAGCCCATACTGTTTGGGCCTGGGCAGAATTATTGGGAGCAATGGAATGTGGTTAAACCCCGTGTGTAACGGGGCAAGACTTGGGTCGCAGGTGTGGGTGGTATGGCTGAAGATAAGGGCATCTCATCTTTACAGTCTGTATGCTGCGGTAATCGTTTTATCAAGTTAGACGTGACAGTGGTGAACGTGAAGCCACCTGTTCCTCTTCTCTGCATGATGCTGGGATAGAGTGTTGTTTCCAGTGTGTTGTGAGGTTGCCATTTGACTTTGCATGTGTTCAGGAGGCTGTCTTGAGTGAGCAGCGACTGGATGAGTGTCCATACGCAGCCATACATTTTTGTATCTTCAGTGTTAGCTTTTAGGTTAAAAGGAAATTATGTCTGGAAAGTTATTTTGGGGGTTGAACCTGATGATCTCTCGAGGTCCCTTCCAACCCGTACAATTCTGTGATTTTTTTCCAATTAATTTTTTGCCTTCCCACTAAATCTGTAACATAACCAGATGCATCAGGTGAAATGCAAACAGCCAGTTAATGAGATTGAATAAGCTTCTGACAGCACTTGGCCCTCTTGGATCTGAAAGCTGGCTGTGTTCAGGTTTCATTCTTCACCATTTTATTTAGCAAGTATGGCTAAATTAACACAGTTGCTTGCTAAAAGAACTTTCTGCTCTGGTAACTTTGTTTGGCCTCATAAAATTTGCTGTCATATGATTTTAAAAATAAAATCTGGGAGTTGCAGTTTGTCTGACATTCCAAAAGTCAATGCCATCTTCTTGGTTACATGTTGAGCCAAGTACATAGTGATACATTGATCTCCACATTTTTCTATCTCACTGGAGAGAGATTTTTTTTTTCAGAATAAAAATAATCAAAAGTCATTCCTGTGTAGGTATTATGTGAGTCTTAACTTGGAAGAAAAATGTTTCTTAAACATCATTCATAACTAATGACAATAATTGTATGGTCAGGCTGCCATCTCAGAGCAAAGAACTTCTGGAGTCCAAACGCTAGAAATCCACTTTAAGAGCAGTAGCTTAGAGTGAGAAAAATGTTGAATTTTAACTTATTTCAGCAGTTCTCGACTGTGTGATAGTAATAGATTTCCCTTGCAAGTTTGGATACAGTGCAAAGTCAGGGAAAGTGTAAGACTAATTTGTCTTGGGCAGATATGATCTCTCCACAATTTTTATTTATTTATTATTGCCTCTCCATGAAAATTTTGTCTTCTAGAAATACAGGGCTGTGAAACAATTTTTGTTACGGATTTAACGGATGCAGGGTTTTCTTTTCAAAGCAGAAATATCAAATGATCGTGTTTTATGGTGACCTTGTTTCCTTTCCCACCTGTTTGTAGATGCTTATGAGAACTGCAGAACCAAGAGAGTCACTTTTTGCCTCTGCCAAAATTGGTAAATTTCTTACCATCTTTAAAAGCTGCTTTTAAAATCTAGTAGTATCTAAAATAAGGGCTACGCAGGGTGCCTGACAAGCCTGAACAACTTTTCATCTCCTTTAATATGTAGTACCTTCTGCTGTAGCCTAAGGA
The DNA here is from genome assembly GCA_027925045.1 of Hypotaenidia okinawae. Lineage (NCBI taxonomy): Eukaryota > Metazoa > Chordata > Aves > Gruiformes > Rallidae > Hypotaenidia > Hypotaenidia okinawae. The sequence continues at coordinate 9,652,123 of BSDF01000007.1, forward strand.
TTCATGCCAGTCCACTTGTTCACTCTGTGAACATGGAGCTGGTACTTGAATGATGGATAATAGACCATGAGGTGAGCTTCCAGGGTGACTGTATGGTCCTGCTGCAGCCAAGCCCAGAGTGATCACCAGTGGTGTGCTTGCCTATCCCGCTAGTCAATACAGGCCAAGGACTGGGTTTGGGGTGGAGCCAGCGTCATCCCAGCCTCGGGGCTTGCAGCTAATTCTAGGGTTAACTGATCTTCAGAGTAGGAGGCCACTGTTAAAAGCAGGGTTGGGGCACATCTGAGGAAGTCATTGCACTTCCAAAATTGTAATTTGTGGTAGTTCTTCTGACGTGGGGGTAAAAAAGCCCACAGTGATTTGTGGAGATATACATACTCATTTTTCTTTGATGTGTAAATCTCCGTTGTGCCATGGCCTCTTCAGAAGAATTGGTTGTGGGTAAGCCCACTGTACCATTTACGTGTGCTTTGGGAGAAGACTCTGGTTCCTATTGTGTAATCCTGAGCAAAGCAAAACTTCTGACTGTTAATAGGAAAACTAACGCATATGACCTAGAAAGTGTGTCTAGAAATAAAATGATATACAGTGTGTTTCTTGTTTCAGTGTCTCTTATGTACATGTAAATCAAATAGTGTTACTAGTGCTAGCTAGAAAAATGTAAGCAACTCATTCCAAGAGAAATTCTAGCAGTGGTTTGGTTTGAAATTCCTATAGAAACCATGTCTGCATGGCACCAAGCCTCCTCCTCCAGGAAAAAAGTGCTGTCACCTGGTAACAAGGTAGCCCATATTCTCCAGGGTCTGTCATTTTGGAGAGAAACTTCAGGTTTGGGAGTCACGGGTTTGAAGCATCAGCATCTCTGAAGCAGACTGTGATGGGCTCCTGAGAGCTCCAGCTCTGTGTGGGAGCTCCTGGGAAATGAGGAATCTACATCATGGATTTGCTTATTTTCCTGTAGTTTTGTATGTCTGTGGTCGAGGTAGGTGCAAGTTGTTTGGATGTGATGGTTTGGGTTTGGGAGGATGTGCCAGTCTCTGTAAAATAGCAGGCTTGGTAAGCAAATAAACCAGAAGGAAAGAAAAGCACATAATGACATGAAGATAATCCCTTACCTGGAGAGGTTTTTCCCCATGTATAGGCACTGAAGGAAACATAAACCCATGGGAGTGAAATATCTGTTCATGTGTTTTCTTAGCCCTAGTCTGAAAGTGAACACCTTGTCATCTGCGCTGCGCTTCATCACGAGCGTCTGCAAGAGTGACTGACGCCTTCAGTGACGCCAGCTAATACTTAATTGCAGGCTTTGGGCGGGGTTGTGTTTCTTAAAAGGTTCCTTGGAAACTAAAGAGTTCAGGCCACAGAACTAAAGGGTAGGGCCTCAGATGCACTTCGAATTTCTAGGAGAAAGTTTCTGGTTAGGTGATTTTTGGGGAGTGTTAGACCTGATAAGGTTTGATAGAACAGATTTTATTTTAGTAGTTCATTCCTCTTTAAATGCACTGCTGCTGTTGTGGCAGTGTTGTGTATTAAAGCGTTACTTTTCTAGGCCTCCTCAATGCTTGTTTTCACAGTCTGTGGCTATTTGCATGGCTGTAATAGGAAGTGTAACAAGCTTTTTAATTGTTTCTTTCAATGTTTTGTTAATCTCTCTGGTTTTATCTTTATCTGCAAGGCAGGATCAAACTTGTCTCTGACTTGACAGGGCAGAGTATGACATTTCAGTATTCAAATAGTTTGCTGCTAGATTTGTGCAGTCCTTACACTTCTGTTCTCTTTCAGTCGATGTAATTACTATTTCAGCTGATGTAATTGCTGTTTTGCTTACCTTGTGGGTAATGTAGACATGAGAAAGGACCGAGCTGTCTATCTTACTAATTTACATTGGCTTCTGCCAGTGACAAAGGCAACCGCAGGCATCTTCAAAGTGAAGGCGGTAGGAAATTAATGGCTTATCGTACCATTTATTTGAGGCCATCGTGCTGTGCCACTGTCCCACCAGCAACAGCTTTGCTTTAAGTGTTTGCAGAGTTTGGCACTTTCTTGCATTTCCAATCTTAACGTCAGCTTCAGGCTGCTAGCAGCTCTCTGTCTCTGGGTCGTGATGGGGCAGGTGACTGTTTGCTTCCCTTCACTTAACATTCTGAAATGCCTTACCTGCTTGATTTACAGGAATCGTGGAATATTTTCAATTTAAGTACAAAATATAAAGTGGCAGCTGTACTGCTGATGACAAGCTACAGCAAGTAAGAGCTCAGAACCAGTGTGGGTCGTTGCTTTTTAAAGCTGTGCACTGAAGTATTCATGGTGAATAACTGGGACAGCAGGAAAATATCTGGAGAAGGTTTTTGTCACAACTATTGCATTCCATTCAGGCAATTTTGCTGTACATTTAATTTGCTTGTTATTCTTCAAGTTCAGATATTTCTGAAAGGGGCAGTAGTTTTTCATTGAAAACTTTCAAGTTTAGAGAGACTTAAACTTTTGCAGGCAACTCCTGAAAACGGGCTTGCCTTCATATAGGATTCAAGCACAAAGATCCCAACCTGAAACCTGTTAAAATGCAAGAATGAGGAACTTGATGTTCACCATTTTGATGATCATCCCATTAATAATTATCAGGACAAGCCATTATTCTGTGGACATCTGCAATTACTCTGACAATAGACACAATTTTCCATTTCCTTTTCACTTTTTGAGCCAATGTAAACAGTGAATACAGAAGTATTTTCGCTTCTGGGGTTCTTTTTGCTTATATCCTCAGATTGTGTGTCTTTGGAAGCACCAAGGTTACAGTAACTCTTTTTCCTCCTTGATTTAAAGCAAATATTTTTGTCTGAAGGGCATGACAAAATTTTTTGCCTATATGTAAAACTAAGCTTTTCCCACAGGTACACAGTACCTGTCTGTCTTTATTGAAGAAGGGGGAGGTGGGTGACAGCCTGTGCCTTAGTTTAGTGTCCATTCCTCCAGTGTGCTTATTTTACCATTTCCTTTTCAGTTTGTCCTGTCCTGATCTTCGTTCGTTTTTTGTTGGGGGATTTATTTTAATGTTTGTTTTGATTTGTTTGTTTGTTTGTTGTTTAAATTTCACCCTTTATGGCTTTGTTCACCTTGCAGTATCCGCATTTTCCAGACCTTTTATTCTTATTCCTTACTCCTCCAGAGGCTCAGTCTTTGGACCTGTTCATGTGGCTCAGCAGAGTGCCGCTTTCAGAAGAGATTTATAGTCAAGGGAAGGTGATCACTTTAGAGGTTAGTCAGCAAAATGAACTGCTGGGCACACAGGGAACATCTATGGTGGACAGAAATCATCAATAGCAATTAGGGAAAACCACCAGTACCTGATTGCTACCCCACTGCTAAGAATGGGTTGAAAGAAAGGAGGGGAAAAACCCCCTACAGAGGCCACTGAAGTCTTATTTTTGGAGGGGTCAGGCTTGTTACTTTGTTAACCTCTGTAGTGAGGCAGTGCTTAATATGGTGTATCTGTGAATGTACATCCCTGCATCATACAGATGAAAAGGGGATGAAGCATCATCACTCTTGCTTCAAGAGCCTGAAGGACTTCATGCCTGTGAAGATCCTCTTCTGTTGCAGTGTGCTGGCACAGCACATATGGGATGCAGATTTTCCTAAATTTTAAACTTGGTAGGACACCTCAGAAGTCCTTCAGAGAAAACAAGAGTTTGAGGAAGGCAGTTGTGACGTGGCCACGTTGAAATGGCCATCTGATTCCCTGAAGAGCATTTTGAAAGTGATTTGTGAACTTGAAGGCTTAGGCTCTTAAAGCAAGGTTTCTCTCGTGTGCAACAATAACTGTAGCTTTTACCCAAAATTGGAGTAGAGATCTTTTAGTTGGTTTGGGTGGCACAGAATGCAGCCATCTCACCCCAGTGCTTTGGAGGTAAATAGAGCCTTAGTGACAAGAACTGTGGCTGTTTGCTGCCAGTATTAGATTGCTTGAAATTTTGTAATAATGCAGAATAATAATACAAGAACTGGTTTGCAGCAAGACATCCAGGGGTAAGGAGGCTCAAAAAATGCACCTGACACCCGAGATGTATAAACAGCCTGGGAAAGCAGCATATCAGTGAATGTTGTGCTTTATTTTCATTTTTAAATGGTCTGGGGGACATTTAGATTGGATTCCAAAGTTCTCCGGAATGAGCCTTTCCCTTAATCCCCTAAGTAGCCTTGCCCTAAATTAAGAACTGAAAAGGCCCTTTAAATTCTTTATGAATGGCACTGGTGCTGTCATTCTTCTGTATGTGTCCGGGACATAGGATTTCCAGCTTGAAAACCCACAAAGCTGCATGCAGCCAGAGAGTGTATGTAGACTACAGGGGATATAAAAAGTATCAAGACAAAACTCTTTCCCAAAATACCCCAGGGATTTTCATCTCTGTCTCTTAGCAGCGTATTCTGCCATGGCAAAATTAATCAAAATTACCAGATCCACTGGCTCACAAAGGACTCTGTTCTCCACAGCTGTCTCGGTTGGCTGTGTTGTTGGTCGCAGCTCCTCAGGTCCTGCTGCTGGAGGACCCCCTCCTTGGGCAGGACCCACCTGGCTCTGGTGGAGCCTGCTCATCCATCAGTCTCCCATTTGGAGAGCCACGTGAGGGCCAAAAAAACCCCCAGAAAACGTAAAAAAAGAAACATTTGCGTGTTCAGTGGACTTCTTCAAGAAGTTTGCAAGGAGTACAAGAATTGGGTACCTTTAAAACACAATTAGTTTGTAGGGGAAACACTTCAGATCTATTCCAGATGCTTCTGTAACTCTAGAATTGTTGTCATGGTGTAGGAAGGAAAATAATCTTGGGGCATCCTTCATGAATTAACTGCTGGCTTAGAGCCTCAACAAAATAACTTTGTTTTCAGAACTGTTTTCAAATATTTACTTGTGCCTCTGTACACAGCATACTTTCACGTTTGAGTTCAGTCAAATGCTTTTACTTATCTGTGACAATCTTGTTTCATGTGCATGTATTTGTTAGAGTCTGTGTTTACGTGTAAGCATAGAAATCTTCAGGGTTTGGCGATATTGTTGGAGCAAGGATAATTTAATTTAAAAAGCAAAAAAAGCTTTAATATATGGTGGATAGTTGGAGATGTGTGTTAATGCTCCAATAGTCTAAATGGTAACTTTTTTGTCAGATCCTATTTCTCCTGCTTTCCTGGAATGGGAATGTTGTGGCTAGTGTCCTTATTATGCCATGGATATTTCTAGGACATAAAATGCTGAGGGTTTTTTTTTTTTTAAATTAATTCACATTGTCACATAAAGTAGAACCCCTCTAATTGCCACAAAAGGCTTGGGAATCCATTCTGTTTCTCTGACTGGATTCTGTGAAAGAAGCGGACACTCGGTTCAGTAAAGGGAAGGACCTGCAGTACTTGTTCAGTTCTGTAATGCAGCTCTCTGGATTTGTCGACACGTAACTGCGCTTTGTTCTCTTCTCCACATTCCTCAACAGTTCTTCCAGCTCTTCATTTGTACATCTAGGACAGAAATCAGACTAACCCCATTTGTGCTGCTTATCAAAATGATGTTCTTTGGATTAGAAGACTGGCTGATGTTATGAGAGCGCTTGGAAATAAAATCTTTTTTAAAAGCTTTATGTGGCCTTAAATTTAACTTGAAGTTTTAAAGAAAGGATCCGATAGCTTTAATTTTTCTTTTCATTAGAGTTTTTGGACTTTTTTGCACACTGGGAAGCACTGAAAAGGAGCTCGAGCTATGTTTCACTGCTTAAACACAGACTGAAAAGTTGGGGTAGGTAGAGGCTCTGTGGGAAGAGCCAGCAATCCCGTTTTGTGCACTGAGTGTGCATGGACCAGACCGGTGATTGCGCCGTTCCCGGCTGGCAGTGGGATATTCTCTCAAGAACTGGGATTTCAAATTGCATTTAAGAACAGCTGTCATCCTTTCATTGGAAGTGTCTCATTGTGTTTAATGGTTGTCTTTTTTCCTTTTTTTTTTTTTTTTAGCAATTTATAGCACACCAGGAAATGACCATCTGCTGTGCTAGAAGCCTTTGTCATGATTCTTAGTATGGCGTAAACAAGGCTTATGCTTAAAGCCATAAAGAAACTTCAGTAAAATTCCAGCTCTTCTATCACATTTTAGAGGGAGAACATTTTGCATTCAGCTTTATACAAAAGGCTCTGATTTCTTGAACTCTGGGTCCATCATGATTAATGTAGTTTGGGTTATTAAAGATAAACTTTTTCATGTTCGAATCAGGAAATGCAGTCTTAATATTTACTGTCTAGCACACTGAATAATCTTTTACTTACACTTTGAATAGATAAGAGAGCTGGGATTGGGGTTTACAAACAGAGGTCTGAACTACAAAGACAGTTTAATTGTGGTCATTTCAGCAAATTAGTTTAAATCTGCACTTTTCTTGTATTGACAATTTCTTATTATATACTACAGAAATTATTTTTATTTGCTAAGGCTTGTAGAGTTCAAACTACAACTGATAATAATTACTCCAAGATGATTCTTAATGAGGATCTACCCACTGGACAAAAGATGATGTGTGCAGTTGACATTCTCCTTGAGTATCAGCAGACCAACCAGGCGTGTAGATGAAGTACATTGTCCCTGGAAATTGTCCATGTGGGTTGAACCAAAGCCTAGTGTTTGAGGAGTCAGAAGAAGGCTTTTTGTTTCTTGCTTTAACCATGTATAGAAGGAAATTTTTTGATGTATAACCACAAATGTCACACACAAATTTAAGCAAAAGCCACTTTGTAGTCTGAATGGAAATGTTAGCTTGATGTTGTACCCGAGCTAACAAGCTCTCAGAAGCTGAATGAGCTTTAATGCCTACTTTGTCCAGGGATTCACGAGTTAGTACTTTATTTGGAAAAGAGATCTAGGAGGCAAAAAATAAGTTGTGTAAGGCTTCTTAACTTCTTAACAACCTAATTGGTCTGTTAAGAGGACTTCAGAGTTGCTTGCAAAGTTAAAAAAAGTAATCAGTAACTCCTGAGTGAAATCAAAACGTACCTCTGTAGTTACATAGTGTTGATGTTGCCCATCAGATGCTTTCCAGATAACTGAATTACTTTTATTTGCAGTTTTGTCACTGCTGTCTCTTTTGGGCAGCTGCGTGATAGCTTTTGTGTTGCTGAGCCTAGATTTCAAATCTGATGATTAGCAACTTCCTTTAGCTTACACATAGCTATGAGGATGTGATGATGTGCCTATCTCTGCAGCACTGTAATTTGTCTTTGGCGACATGCTCAGCTTTTATTCTGATGGCAAACTGTTGCCTTCCATTGCAGTCTCTTGCCTTAATGCATGGCTGATGTTTCTTTACCCTGTTTCTTCACTGGGCAGAGATATGGAGTCACTCCAGGATCTGGTTTTTTAATGTGAGATGCTGTAGCTGTTAGGTATGTGCAGGATATTGGAGTTTAGTTGTGCTGCAACACGTTATTGTCCTGAGTTGAGACCTTTGAAAGCGTGTCCCTTTCTATGAAGTATGTGAAACTGGGCACCTCACTCCACTGTTTGTTCTCCCCTGAGCACATGAACATGTTTAATTGCTTTAGAATAAAGGCATAGATTTATTTTTCATTCTCTGGTTAACAGAGCAGTGGCAGCTTGTCTGACAGTATTGATGCTTCTGCAGTAAAATTATTTGCTGGAAGAGAAATCCCTGCATGAGCACATGGTAGCAGTGCACGCCTGTCATGGAAGCCAAAGCTTGGTTTGCTGTCGCTCTTCTCTCACTGAAATGACTTATTTCTGCCTTCTGAATTCAGGGTGAGGCTTCTTAGGGCTGCAAATAACAGCAGGGTTTTCTTTTTGCTAGGCAGGAGTACATTTTTTGAGGCCACAGATTGGAACGCTGCCTGTTTGCTAAGCACTTTTCCATGTGAAATCATAAGAGCATCACTCCTCTCCCCTCCGCCGCAGGAAAACCCCACTGCCAGTACAGCCCTATCATGGTTTCACTGGAGAGATCAAAAAGTCACTGGCCTTTTTACAGGGAGCATCTGTGCTCTGCTGCTGGTTTTTGCAAACTCAAGCTAGAAGATACAGTTTGTCAAAACTAAAGATATGAACATATTTTAAAAATAAAGAAAGAAAAGGAAAAAGGCAACTAACAGTCTATTCCCACCTGTACTGGAAAAGCCAAGCTGTAAGGATTGCAGTTCCTCTGGTAGGGGTTATGCAGTCTTGCCTTGGAAGTATTTCACTTCACCTGCACTCTGGGCCTGGTTTTCTGAAATAGCTGTGGGTAAGTGTAGAGAGCTGTGTTCAGCCACGATCAGTGCTTTGAAAAATGAGGGATAATGGCTTCTCAGGGTTTTGTTTGGAGGGAATATGCATTATGCTGAGCCCCCTAGGTCAAGGTGGATTGCAGTTTTACTGGGACAGCTGACTTTGAGCACGCTATTCACGCAGAGCAGCAGCGTGCTCAAAGCACGTCTTGTTCTGCAGGAAAAGATTTCTTTTATGTAAAATTTCATTGAAGCTGATGTGAACTGAACATGTGTGTCTGACCAGCAGGTTTGTCTAATTTTCAGACGTGTGCTGTATTAAGTACAGAAACTGATATAATTTTTCTGTGAAATATTGGGAGTCTGGATGTTTCTGCACAGAAAGGGAATGACTTTTTTCCCCTTCCACCCTTTTTCCTCCCTGTTCCACCAGCACTTTGTATTCTGCAGATACACAGGAGCTCAGAGGTGCAGTTGAAATCTGCTGGTAAGGAGATGGATCAGTAAACTGGGATTTTAAAAAACGTTGTCTCCGCTAGTTAAACTCTCACAGAAGTCAAGCAAGGAAAATCAGTTTGCATCTCTTTCTTCTTACCATCCCATTCAGCTGTCTGACCCCTTGCTGCTCCATTTGAACTGGGGACTATGTTTGCTAATGGAAGAAACCTGCAATTTTCCAAGCCTGACCTTGGGGACTGCAAAGCTTCAGAAGGCCCACGGAGAAATCGCTGCTGGCATTTCTGGTGTGCTGTGAAACTGCTTCCCTCACAGGCTTGTTTAGTGTGGGCAGGCTGGTGGTTCGAGGAAGCATGGAGCTTCTGACCCAGCAAATCACCACCAAAAAGGCTCAGTGTATACCACTGCAGTTAAACCACTGAGTGTAAAGGCTTGGCTGGTTTTAGGCAGTCAGTTGATTAAACGTGCAAATGCTGATTTATTGTAGGAAATAAGCTACATGTAATTAAATACACTTTTAAAAATAAAACAACAGGAAACGCTTCCTGTACTTCCCTTCAAAGATATTATGGCCAAGTAAAATTACTATTTTTTTATAATTCCTTTCCCCTGAGAAACTTAAAGTCCTTGCAGTGCATGGTATAGCAGACTGACCTGCTGTATGTCTGCATGAAGCCCAGCCAGCAGCATCCTCCAGTGTGACATTGTAGGAGCTGGTTGGTGGCTGTGGGGTGAGAGGTTGCTGCCTGGTATGTGGGGTGAGAGATTGCTTTGGCAACAAACTCATCTGGTTAGTGCTGTGCCTTGGAAATGAGTGTTACCCCTTCCTGCTAGACCCATGGGCTATTAGTATGGGTGAACAGGTGATGGTTACATGGCATCCCCTGGCTGACGTCCTGTCAAGGAATGACAGTAGTCAAGGAGGAAGCCAAGCCAAGATGCTCTTCTGAGAAGCCCAGGACGTGGAGACATTTGCTTCCCATCTGCCTTGCTTTATGCATATATTCACTTCAGTAGACAACCAAATGCGAGATCACTATTTTAATTCCCTTTCTTAGGCAAACCAAGTCACAAGTGATGCCTGTTGTTTGCCTGCAGCTGCAGATGTTTATGGTGTGTACAGCTGGCACTGGTCCATGTTAGTCTCAGTTGGTATGCCCTGGTGGGTTTTCCATGGTTAAGCTGTTACCAGGATAGGAGACTGACCTGTCTGCTTGGTTTGTGGCAGCACCAAAGTTCCGCCTGCTGCTCCTCTCTGCCCCCTAAGCTGGGACCCACACTCAGGTTGTTCTCCTTGACAGTCTTCTGTTGCCACCTTACAGGACTGAGCTGTGATGGGAACACACTTCCTGGGGGCGATAGTGTTTGCTAAAGTTCAGTGGGAGGAATTATTTTGTGGTCTGGATTAAAAAGTGGCATGGTCATCTACAGCGTCAGAGATCCTGTTTGGCACCAGTCGAAGGAGAATAATGCAACAGCTGGGTCATAGGCTCCTGGTAAAAGGCATTTGTTGTTTTTCCCTCATACTAATGTGCATCTCTAAAGAGATGCCTTGGAGGTTGTTGGAATAGGCAGAAAATCATAGGCTGGGGTTTTGGCTTTTGTGTGCAGTGCTGGGGAAAGGTAAGTGTTGGTTTTCAAAAATTTACGTTTTTTTGGACCACCATTCAGTAAAAATAAAGGGATCAAAACTGATAAAGCCCCCCACTTGCTTGGAGGGGAAATATGTGCCATCCTGCGAGAGGGAGGAAGATGAGGGACACACTGAGCTGTGCTGAGTGGTGAGGTGGTGCAGCCACTGTATTTGGGGAGAAGCACTGGCTGGGCCTCTCTGTGGGGAGATTTTTGAGGGAAAGTCCATTGGACACATCTGAAATCTGCTTCATCCTGAGAAAGACAAGATTCTCAGAAAGAACATTTTCTTCTTTTTATCCAGACCTCAGAATATTGGCCTGAATCACTGTTCTGCTCAACCTGCAGTGTGTGTATGAGCATCGAAGGGTATATTATTTTCCCAGTCTACTGGAACAGAAAATAAATCTCTCTGGCTTAATAATAGGCTGTGTTTTAAAGTGTGTTGCTCTTGAAAATCAACAGTGGCTTTGTCAGTCCTTTTCCCCCTCCCTTTCCCTCTCTCCTTTTCGTCCATACATTATGGCTGTTTCTTCCAAATCAGATGGGCTCATTTACACAGCTTTGGGCTTTATTCTGCATCTAATAACCTCACGGTTGCTAATGCGAATAACAAAGTGGGGGAGCCTACGCAGGAGGCACCCTTCTGCTGTGCATATTAGCCACAACATTATACAGTGTTGTTGATAAGACAGGTTTCTCTGCTCACCAGGAAAATAAAATGGGAGAATGTGAATGGGAGCAAAGGCTTTCCATCTGTCTTAGCACATCTCTTTATCCTGGTGGTTAAGCATGTTTTATTTTTTTCCTGATTGGCATTTTTCAGAGAGCAGCTGCTTGCCTGTGAAGGTCTATCCTAGCTGATGCTCCATCAATTTAGCTGTTACTTCATTCACTCCAATGGCAGGCTAATCAACCTTTTCTTTTCAAGTGTGTCAAAGTGTTGAACATGAGACAGTTTGTAATTATGGAAAATGGGAGTACACTTTTTATCCGTAGGGCAGTTAGATTAAATGATTCTGCACTATGAGCTAATACTATAAATAATCTCTTATGGCTGTTTTTCCTGAATGGTGAATTTTCCACTGAGCTTCAGTGGGTGGGGAGAACATACATAGCAAATAGCGATGATTTGCAGTGTGAAACCTTCAGAGCACTTTATAAAATGTGCTTCCACGGTTCCTAGCTCAAGTTGTCAGGAGTTTTTATACCCAAACAAATTGTGGTTCTGATCTGTTCCTAGTTGGTGTTGTGAGAGGAGGGAGTAGTTTATTTGCACTTACTCGGTCACAGAGCACTTCTGTGCATTCAGAAAAGAAGTTAACTGAAACGGTGCTTTTAATTGAACTTGAAAGAAATAATATAAATGACATTTTATGTAAAATCTACATTAAAAATGTGTGTACAATGTACATTTTACTGCTTTCCTTTTCAGTCTAGCATGGTGTGCGGTCTTTGGTAAGTGCTGACTTCTGGTACCCTGCCAGTGTGTTTAAACTCAGTTGAGCAGAAACAAGCCAGGACTCTACTATGTGAGGAGCTGAAATGGTCAAGAAGAGTGGTTTGCTTAATTTCTTCTCAAAGTAGCAAATCAGCTGGCAGTTTGCAAGCAAAGATGAAGCAGTAGGTGCTTTTAAATGGGGAGCAGGGCTCTCAGAATCAAAGCAAAAGTCAGTGAAGACGGGGTGAAGGGAATTGACTCTATTGTGCATGAGAAGAGCAATTGGATGGAGTTTAAGAATATTGTTAAGTAATTACAGCTAATTGTGAACACTGAGGGAAATGAGAGAAAGAATGAAAATGGCAGCGGCAAGAAATGCCAATAGTTGGCAAATACTGATCCTTCTGATTTGGGCCGAAAGGAAAAAAGTAGGAGAAGAGCAGAGTTGTTCTCATGAACTGAATTTATGATCATAGAATCATAGGGATTGGAAGGGACTCCGAGAGATCATCGGGTCCAACCCCCCTGCCAAAGCAGCTCCCCAGCTCATATTGCACAGATAGGCGTCCAGATGGGTCTTAATATCTCCAGAGAAGGAGACTCCACCACCTCCCTGGGCAGCCTGTCCTAGTGCTCTGTCACCCTCACTGGGTAAAAGTTCTTCCCCATGTTGGTGCGGAACTTCCTGTGCTCTAATTTGCAGCCATTGCCCCTTGTCCTGTCCCCACAGACCACTGAAAAGGGGCTGGCCAATTCCCTCTGCATCCCATGCTTAAGATAATTATAAACATTAATTAGGTCCCCCCTTCGTCTTCTCTTCTCAAGACTGAACAGTCCCAATCTTCTCAGCCTTTCCTCATAGGGGAGATGCTCCAGGCCTTTAATCATCTTCGTAGCCCTTCTCTGGACCCTCTCCAGGAGACCCCTGTCCTTTTTATCCCAGGGAGCCCAGAACTGGACACAATACTCCAGGTGGGAAATGATGACGAGAGCAAGTTTTTTACCCAATCTTGAGTATTCCAATGAAGTGCTAGCAGTTGGTCCTCATTTTGGGGTGAGTGGGTGGGAACCTTGCTCCTGTCTCCCCCTGACCCTGATGTTGTGTTAGAGCAGAGAGATGCTGTTGTGCTGCAGAAAATTGCCAGAGCGCTTTGGAAATCCCTCTTGGAGGCTGATGTGCTGTTTCCCTTTGCTAGAAGTTTTTGGGTTAGGACACCGAGAGAACTGTGGCCATCTGGAGCTGTGTGGCTGAAAAAGCTGTGCTATAAAAAAAGCAGAGCCTTCTTACTGAGCAAGGTGTGGGTGGCGTTTTGATTTCAAATTGCTTCTATACTTAAGTCCCTGCTAAAAGAGAACTCCAATAAATATTTCAGTGTTTGTTGTGGTAGGAGAACGTCATCTTCTTTCATGAAAACCTAAAAATCAAAGGAGAGCTTATTATAAGGTATGGTAAATGACACTGCTGACACACTCACCAGCTAATTCAAAACACATGGTTTATAACTGCTTTTTAAACTACAGACTGTTCTAAAATTTTACTTAGGCTCTGTAATTGTGAGGTGGCTCAGAGTGGTATGTGGTTTAAACCTATAGTCTCAAATGGTGACTTCACAGAGCCATGCCTCTCAATGTATTCCTAAAAGGAAAAGAATGGAAGGGTTCTTTGTGGTCTACGGATCTCTAAAATGTGTTAGGTTACAATGACCTTAAATGAAATTATTTTTTATGTTTGTAACAAATAGGGAATAGCATGACATTGTATTTTTGGAACCAAAGGACCTAAAGTTTGTTTCTATTTTTATCGAGATAATAGCTAGGAAGGACTGTGAGGTGCAGTGGTATTCCATGAAAGTCAAAGTTGCCAATGAATGGATCTGCCTTTTTCTCTGAGATACAAATATATTTGTTCAGTCGTGAGCATAAAAGTGTCTAATGCTGTTTATTCAATGTCAGAAAGACAAAGAAGTCTTAGTTATTTGAATACACCCTTTGTTATGCTTTTCCCAGTTGAATGCTTGGAGCAGTGGTTGAAATGTCAGAGGTAAACTTTAAAACACTTCTATGTAACTTTTGATGATTACATACACAAAACTTCTTTTGAAATGAGTAATTTTATTTTTTTTCTTTTGTCCGAGGTGGATAATACTCGATGCACTTGTGAAGTATTACTCTTAGCTGGTTTGTGTGGGCTGGAGGCAAGGGTAATGTAGATTGGCTAAACCCAGAACCAGATGAAATCCCACTCTCCTCCAATTTCAGAGGTCTTGTTGCGTTATTAGGATCTCAATTTCTCTGCTCTGAGAGGAGAAAAAAAACATGTGTTGGTGTTTTTAACTATGCATCACAGGCAGAGTTAATAAATACATCAGGCAGTAAAATATATTTTGATGGGCTGTTGGGAAACTAGAATTCAGTGTATTAGAAAAGATGAATGGTTACTAAGCTGATTAACTTGTAACTCAGTATATCAACAGACAGAATACTTTCTCTATGCTTGATGCTGACATCATTTTCTGGCGTGAAACTACTGCCCAGAGAGTTGTTTCAGCAGTGAAGTACTAGCTAGTTGATGGCTGAGACTATTTGAAGGACAGCAGGCGTGGAATCAGCCATCCAGTCTGTAGGTTTGAAAAGCACCTCAGAGTCTTACCTCCCTGCTGAAAGCCAGTTCAATGAATTGAACCTGTGGAAACCATGGCATTAGTACGAACGTGCTCTCACGTGGCCTGTGAATGCTCAGTGCAGTTTTTATTTCTTTCCTCTTCATCCTAATGCTTTTTTTTTTTTCATTCCTCTTGCAAAAAGAAGCACGGTGTGTGCTGGAGTAAGCTTTCCTGAGCATTGCGCGTTGTACTCTTCGATTTACAAGTGTATCTGCAGCAGTGTTCAACAAATATTATTCATTTCCTAAATATGTCCTGTAAGAGAGTCTGGTAAAGTGTTATTGCTACTGTAGTTTGGATTCCAGACAGCAAAGTGGATGCCAGAAATTGTGTCATGGTCTCTCAGAAGCAGCAGAATATTTTTTTTCCTAGTTCTCCAGCATGTTGGCCACATCACGAATTGACTTTGTTGTAATGCTAAAAACATTACAGTCTGCTACGTTCTCATAAACACATTTTCGCCTCCGGTTGAACTACTGAGTTCAAGTGCTTCAGTCACTATAGCAGTATTAAGTTTTGAGAGATTGGTCTTAATTCAGGTTCAAGGGTATGTGTATCAGAAGGAGTTGATGACCTTTGGCGGGGGGTTGTTGAGCGGACGGCCTAACCAACTGTGCAGAGAGAAGAATTGTAACCCAGGGCCTTACACAATGTAAGCTGGTGAGAAAAGCAGAGCCGGACATGCAACTAGACAGGCAGATGTGTTAGGGAAGAGGAGGGAGAGAAGAAGACAGGAGGGACACACAGTGGGGAATCGATGACACGCGCATCATTGGCAGCAACCTGTGATGGCAACGCATTTTATGTTGACCTGAGAGTTCGTTTCTGTTTTTCATTCATGGTTTGCTTGCTGCAAGTAACAAATAATATCCACTTCTGAGCGCATACAGACACGAAGTATGGCATGTGGTGACCTAACTCTCTGTTGCAGGGATCTTTTTTTCACATAAAAATATGCCGTGTTTGACTCTCAGATTTTTTCTTTCAGTTGTGCTATGCAAGTGTGCCTTTTTATTTGGATTTTGCTTTTTTGTCCTTTTTTAGATACTGCTTGCTTAAGTTTTTCCGAGGGGTTCTAATGCTCAGTTTCCATAGTTCATCCTTCCATGAAGTGTTAAATGCCATTGAAACAAAATCAATATTACTCTTTCCTGTCTCAAAATTACTACCGCAGAAAACTAAATATAAGTAGCACATCTGCATTTCTCCAAAATATATATTGCTGCATAGCAACGAAGCACATCTGGATTCAAATTGCAGCCCTGTAGTTTCAGGATGATGATGTTCTGAGCTCTGTGGAAAGACATTTTTGGTACAGGAAAGCTGTTGATTTTTGCCATATTCTTTCATTTTGCTACATGACATGTTCTTGAGTTAAGAACACACTGGGAAACACATCTGCATATTTAATGCAAAAACTCAGCAGTACCTGAATGCTTAAATTGCTCAATGCTTTATAAGGCTCTGAGATGTCTTCATACTTTTCAGAGTAGAAATTGCAGCTTGTGTTGTTCCTAGTGCTAATTTGTCTTGTTGATGCATTGACATTTTGCTCAATGAAGAGTGTAATTTTGTTCAGTG
Source organism: Hypotaenidia okinawae (assembly GCA_027925045.1). Lineage (NCBI taxonomy): Eukaryota > Metazoa > Chordata > Aves > Gruiformes > Rallidae > Hypotaenidia > Hypotaenidia okinawae. The sequence continues at coordinate 9,668,143 of BSDF01000007.1, forward strand.
AAGAACACTACCTGAATTTCCCTGAAATTTTGTAAATTTGGTTTGAGCATGCTGCCTTTAGAAGAATGTAGAGATTATGCTTTGCTTGTTAATGGAGAAAGTCTAAGGAAGCCACCGAGAAAAAGAATCCATTTTGCTTCTGTGTGTCTTTATGTTCTGAAAAGTGAATGCTTCACCACTTGCAGAACACCAGCACTTGGGGTTTGGGGTTTTTTACTCCCCTGACTGGATGTGAAGGACAAATAGTGATTATTGCTGGTATTTGTTTTATCTAATTCTCTATTGACTCTCCCTTTGCAGCTTTGCTCTGTCAGATGAAGCATACAGATCCTTAAGGGACCAGGACAAAGACCAGTGTATCCTTATTACAGGAGAGAGTGGAGCTGGCAAAACAGGTAATAAGCAGTTTTGATCTTATTCAAAAACATTCATGAACTTACACAAGCTAGTGTTTCTTTCACCTTGTCACTAAGATGCACGTTTAATACGACGTCTTCATCGGTATGTGAAGCCTTACTGAAGTAATGATGGTTTGTGATAGAGCATCCCAAGGGCCTGAAGGAGAACTTTTAGACTGTCCCCGTGGGAAACATGAAGACAGAGAGAACAAAATGCTCTTGGTCTTCTAGACTGGAAGACAAGCCCTTCATACTTTTGCATGTCTTTTAATAAATATATATGCTGCAACTAGATTATGTCATTTATCCAAGGAAAATAAATAACAGTAGCTGATCACTTTGGATCTTTCTTTTGCATGCTGTGCTCCAGCTCCAATTCTAAGATTGGCTTGTCTACCAAAACGCTGTGTTTTGCAGGCAAAGCTGAAATTGCCTTCAAAATGACTGCTGATTTTTAAACTGGAATGGTAGAAATCAAGGGAGGATTGCGTAACTGCAGAATATTTTAGGTAGACCTTAAAAAAGAAAGAAGCCAGTCATTTTCTGAAATAACAATTTAAGGCTGAGGTGACTTGCAAAAGACACAGTGGGTAGGAACACATACATCTGTTTCTATGTAATTTAAAAGATTTTTCCTTTGAGTCTGAGAAAATGAGGAGATTTCTATGCTTATACTGAGCAAGACTTAGTGAGTAACAAGAAGTTGCTTTCAAAGCCTTTTTTCAGAATGTAAAGTGTAGGCTTCAACTTTGTTTCTCTTTGTCCGAATAGTGGCATCTAATTGAAAGGTCTTGAAATCTTATAATCCTTTTATTCAGTTCAGTAACACAAAAACGTGTATGTATCCAGTAAATATAAATAAATAGATCCAGTAAATTCATGTTAAAACAATCAAGTCTTTATTTAGATGGCTGCTAGGGATGCTTTCTGGGAATTGAGACTTTAGAAAGGAGTTCTGTTACTGGTATTGTTTCATGTCTTGAAGTCCACAGGAACTGTGAATTATCAAACACCTCGTACAACTGAGATCCACCTTTTATTCATTTCTTTATTCAGCGGAGAGGTGTAGCAATTGTTGAGTCTCTGACCTCTGTTTCTAGAGGATAATATTCTGGTAAATTCGTATAGAGATTTTGACTGTTCTGTAATTTTCATAGCCATGTGGGACACAATACCTTCTTTATAAAGGTAAGCTCAGAATAATACAGGGTTTGAAATTCAAATTCATATTCAACTTTGAATCTGTGCTATTCTCTCTCTAAGATTTGATAGAACTGCTTTTGCTGAAATGGGGCCTTCAGGTGGGAAGTTGGGTTTTCATGGCCAAAATAAGAGGGAGGCGGGGTGGGGAGTGGAGGGGAGCAGGGAGGAAGTTGAGGAAGCAAACTTGGTAGTACAGATCCTATATAACTCTGGTTTAGATTTTTGATAGCCAGAACATTTGGCATGTTTAGGCAAGAAGAATTGAAACTGGACTGCCATCAGTTTTCAGATTTGCTTCCAATTTTGTTCTTGTTTCACAGCATCATCTTGTTCTTGCATCGTCGTGCGAGAAAACATGGTACATTCACAGCACGAGTGCTGTATTTGAATGGTTTTTTGAGGTTAAGGTGATGATGATTCTCTTCCTGGTGTCTTTGTTGGACCAAACAGAGCAACGTTCCTACTAAAAGAAAGGGCTTTTAATTTTTTTGCCCGCTGGCGATCAAAGCCAATCTTTAAGTCATTGTGCCTGTTCTTAATGCCTTCTATTTTAAAATAGCTTGTTTGCTGCTTCAGTGCTTTCTTCTCTCATTGATTGAGTGTCTCTTCTTAAATATGTTGACTGTTTCAGGAAATACTTCAAATCATTTCATGCTCTGAAGTGAACAGATTTTTTTAAGATGAGCACTGGTCTCAAGGCACAATTAAAGTGGATGGGAGGCAGTATGTGGATACACCCATAGTTCTTGTTCCTTACGTTCCTCCTCTGTTGCAGGTTTGCTCAGATTTCTCTGCAGTATGGGATAGAAATTTAATGCTAGCAAAACAAATTGGTCAAATTTGAGCCAAAATCCAAGAGAAATCTTATTGTTTGTCTTTTTTTTTCCTGAAATGAAACCCTTAAATTTATAACAGATCTCTGAAGAACAAGTAATGGGTTTTTTATGACTGTTGTCTTGAGTTGATAGGGATTGCAGCTGTTGGTAATTACATTGTATATCAGCTGATATTGCATCAAATTTCACTACCTTGCATCACACTAAACATCACAGACTCTGTTTATAAGCAGAATCCTTTTCAGCTGCTCTTTGTCCTGACCAGCAAAAACAGAAGATTGGATGGATTATTTAATATTCATCTCTGCATATGGGTGACTGACACCCACACGAACCCAGCTTTGAGAGTCCAAAGATTGTTCCAGACTTTTTGTTAGAAGTTTGTACCTTCAGATGAGTTTCATTTGAGTTTAAACAAATGTTTTCCTTTCTGTGGCACTTTGAAACAGACTACACAGCGTTATGTGAGGTTGAATTGCAGTTACTCCCTTACTTGTAGCCTACTTTAGAGTTGCAATTGCATGTGTATAGTGTTGGATGTTTACACTTGTGTTACTGTGTATCTGCTGACATCAGCTGATGGAATTTTGTGTCTGGAAACTGCTCAGGCCTATTGTTTCAGGCTAGATTAAAACATTTCTAACATGTCAGCTAGAGATAGGCTGGGGGATGACCTGCTGGAGAAGAGCTCAGTGGAGAAGGACCTGGGGGTCCTGGTGGATGACAGGTTGGCCATGAGCCAGCAGTGTGCCTCGGTGGCTAAGAGAGCCAATGGGATCCTGGGGTGCATCCGGAGGAGTGTAGCCAGCAGGTCAAGGGAGGTGATCCTCCCGCTCTACTCTGCCCTGGTCAGGCCCCACCTGGAGTATTGTGTCCAGTTCTGGGCTCCCTGGTATAAAAAGGACAGGGATCTCCTGGAGAGAGTCCAGAGAAGGGCTACGAAGATGATAAAGGGCCTGGAGCATCTCCCCTATGAGGAAAGGCTGAGAAGATTGGGACTGTTCAGCCTTGAGAAGAGAAGACTAAGGGGGGACCTAATTAATGTTTACAATTATCTTAAGCAAGGGATGCAGGGGAATCAGCCAGCCCCTTTTCAGTGGTCTGTGGAGACAGGACAAGGGGCAATGGCTGCAAGTTGGAGCACAGGAAGTTCCGCACCAACATGCGGAGAAACTTTTTCACAGTGAGGGTGACGGAGCACTGGAATAGGCTGCCCAGGGAGGTGGTGGAGTCTCCTTCTCTGGAGATATTCAAGACCTGTCTGGATGCCTATCTCAGTGAAATGTCCTAGGGAGCCTGCTTCGGCAGGGGGTTGGACCCGATGATCTCTCGAGGTCCCTTCCAACCCCTACAATTCTATGATTCTATGATTCTTTTCTTACTGAGGCTAAATGAGAAAGTAGTGAGCAGGTGATGTGCCATATCCAGTGGTGGTTTAGCCTGGGGTGGGGCTCTTGGTATTTAAGGCAATAGGGCTGCTGATGTAATGGCATGGGCCGGATGAGCGCTTTCCCATTTCCAGATGGTACAGCACTGTGGAAGAAAACTGAAATGAAATGTGCTTACAGTTCCTGTCTGGCATGGTGCAAATGTGATGGAGATCATCAAGTCTGCAAATCAGTTTATGGCCTGTTTGCCAAAACTTATCACTGGTTTATTTTGCTCTTCCCCCACAGAGGCAAGCAAACTTGTCATGTCATATGTAGCTGCTGTGTGTGGAAAAGGGGCAGAGGTTAATCAAGTAAAAGAACAACTTTTGCAGTCAAATCCAGTTCTTGAAGGTAAGAATCTCACAGAGCATGTACAAGAGTATTACTTCTGTGTGTATCAGCGTTTCTCCTGAGCTGGTTGTTTCCTTGTTTTCCTTCCATAAGAGATGTTTTCTCTGCAGAGAGACCTGTGAGATTTTATTCACTTACAGAAAGGTTTTCTTGAGGAGAATACTGTTTCCCTCATGAAGGGAGAGCTTAGGAAGTTAGGTCACATTTCCCAGGCTACTCCTGCTGCTCTCTGAGGGTGTACCCCTTCTTAACCGTGCCTTCATGATGCTTGGCTGTATCAAAAGACTTCAGTTCAGTCCCTCTGATTCATTTCCTTCCAAATTATATTGTTAGAGTCTCTAGTAAACAAGCAAGCTCTGCAAACCATTATTTTTCTTTTTGAAAAAAAAAAAAGGGTGGGGTGAGGGGACACATGCAAAGAAATGGCTCTTAAAAAAATTAAGCCAATACATAGACATGCTTCTTGTTCCCTGAGACTTATTGTCCCCTGGTCTGGTGCCTCTGTTATCCTGTCTTCCTGACAACTGCCTTTCCTGCTCTCCCATGAAAGACTTTTTTCTTAATTAGTCATTTTAATTTAAACACGTTGGCTGCCAGAAGCAGGATCTTCATTTTTTTCCTGGAGATACAGGATCCTCCAAGCTTGCAGTTTTGTCCCATTGTCTAATAATTGCCTTCAGAAGCACCTCGGCTGGCACTGACTTACTTTGGTCTGTTGTGCTGATCCCTGGCTCAGCCTTTCCCGCAGTTCTCGAAGCTGTTATGGTGCTGAGACAAATCCTATGGTTGCTGCTGTACAACAGGTTTGCATTTTGGACAGGTGATACGCAGTGTCTGTAAGGCTGTTGAGTATCAACCTCTTACTGCCTTAGATACCTAGATGGGTACGTGATGATTTGGAGTCTGCGGGAAGCAAGGGCTCTACAAGTGAGAACAAGGAAGGGGAGGAATTAAAAAGGGAAGGGAGTGCAAAAGCGGGCTGATAGCAGTGGTGGACTGGATGGGTAAAATGTCATTGTACACAAATCAAAAACTTTAGGCAAAGAAAGGATAAAATGTTAAAATTTAAGAATAATAAAAATGCTGGGTAAGCTTTTCTTTGATGATCAGGTATGTTCCACTTAAAGCTGAACGGGGGGATCGCATCCTTCCATTGGTTTGGATTCACAGCAAGGAGCTGTGTCACTCTTACCACTCTTTGAAGAGGCAGATTTCAGATGTGGACAGGAATAGTAGGGGAGGGATGGAGGCTTTTCTTGACAGAGCTAGATTGTCCCCAAGGGACTGCCAAACCTACTGGATTTCTTGTTGGTTTGTGAATCTTTGTTTTAATGCAAGAGGAATTGACTAAGCTTACAGAAGAGTGCCTTATCATTTAAAGGTATATTTTGTTCTACTCACTGCGCTGCTAACTGCCTATTAACTTTTGGAAGGTAGGACACTGGGTTATTCCTTGAGGCCGCTGAGCAAGCCTGGCTGTTTATATAAATTTAGACAGAAATTAAGCATTTAGACAGAAATTAAGCATTTGTGGTTAGATTTATTTTTCTTTGGTTATGTAGTCCCGTTTCAGTCAAGCTGCAGTGCAAGAAAATGACATAAATGTTACATATACGTAATTTATCTTAGGGGAATTATTTTTTTTAACTACAGTTGCTACTGTAAATTAACTTTTAGAAACAATGAACTTAAGGGAAAACTGAGGAATGCGTTTCATGCTTTATAATGGAACGTTTGTGCTTGACTCTGCATGGTTATAAATGACTCTACTGTTCAGCACTGCATTTAAGAAAATGCAGCTCTGAGATTTGGTTGTTGAAAAGATGATTTATTGCAGGGCATAAAGATTTTAAAAACAATTCTTTCACTTATCCTTGGCCTTCAGGAGCAACAAACTTTTCCTTTTGGCTTCAGTTCTTTGATCAAGAAAAAGGCTACTCATGCAAGTTTGTTGAAGTCTAAAAGCATGTATTTATGTCATCCAAAAACATTGACTTGACTTGATCTTTGAAAACATATATGCCATATAAACAAACATTGGCATAAATAAAGCCTCCTGTTGTTGGAGTAGGAGCACTGTACTTCATAACGTAGGGGACACTGCTGTTTGTCTTGACGTGCTTTGAAAATGTGTGATGTTTAGAGCTTGAATTGTCCTCCAGTCCAGGTTCTTGACCTGGCTATGTTGTAAGCTGGTGGCTGCCCATCTGAATGTGACTCTGGGAAGTCATTCTCAGAGACTTTTCATTGTTGGAAAACTTGAGCTGAAGAAATGAAAGTGAAACTATTAAAAAAAACTAGTTTAGGTCAAGGTTTTGTTGTAAATCAAACTTAATGGCACATTAATATTCATTAATATTCAGTGTGAGCTAGGATATAAGTGTGGGAATAGCATAAATAAATCTGTTTCAAAGCATTGATTGAACTGTCCCATGCAAACAATTCTTAAGGTAATTCTGTAATTTCCCCAGTTCTGGACTCCATCTTTGAGTGCCTTCAGTTCTGGACACCAAGGTTCATTTATCCCTCTGAATTGAAGAGGAAGAAGTATTTCCTATAATTATAGTTATCTGGGTAATAACATTTTAAATCTGATGATTCAAACCCCAAAGATATATACTCGATCCATGTGCAATTTTGTCTTGGAACCATTTCCCCTTGTATTTTTTCTTTCACTTTTTCAAACAAAGGAAATGTTGATATGAAGCTTCTTTGGGCTTCCATAGGTGGTTTTCTCATTTTTGATCAAGTCTGTCACACTCCATCAGTCCCCACTGGCTGATAACCATACAGTGAACAGGATATTTTTTCTCAGAAGTCTGTGATTCCTTTAAAAACATAAACAGTCTTAGGTATTTTAGCATTTAAATATTTTTTCACTGATAGATTTGGTTGTCATATTTGTTTTTCTGCAGCTTTTGGAAATGCCAAAACTGTGAGGAATGACAACTCCTCTAGATTTGTAAGTATCTTCTTCAAGACTGAATTTGCTTTCCTTTTAGGGGAGCATGTTCCATCGTTGGTTGTTTCCGTGTTACCTTGTATCAGCCATTAAATAATCTGTAAGGAAGGAGTGAATAATTTGGAGAAACAGCTTTCTGAAGACCATTGAGTTTGGAGAGGGCAAATACTTTCAGCAGCAATCAATATATTTCATTTTGTGCATTCAATCACGTTCTCCTTTCCCAACGTGTTAGTAGTGCGTTATTAGAGGTCACAGAATCACAGAACTGTAAGGGTTGGAAGGGACCTCTGGAGATCATCTAGTCCAACCTCCCTGCCAGAGAAGGTTCACCCTGAGCAGGCTGTACAGGACAGCATGCAGGGTTTCAAATACCTCCAGAGACAGAGATCCCACAACCTCTCTGGGCAGCATCTTCCACCCCTCTCTTAAAAAAAAAAAAAAAAGTTTCATCTCCTTGTCAGAAATCCTGTCAGTTTCTGATGTGGGCATAGAGTTCTACAGAGAATCAAAGTAAAGGAGGGGACAATAATGAAAAGAAGTTGGGATGTGACGATCTGTGACCAGATGAAAACACAGTTGCAGCGCAGCTGGATGCTTTAATTTTCTGGCATTGGTGGCTTTAATGTCAGCGACCGTGTGCCTAGTAACTGGTCTGCTTAGCAGGTCAGTCTTTCTGCATGATCTTGTCTTCCATCAAAATGCATACATTTTTTTTTGTTAAAACTGCTACATCAGGTTCTTGTTTTCTTTCTGTGGTGTTTTAAACTGTGTTTACAATGGGTTTTGGGGGTTTTTTTTGCTTATATTCTTTATAATGAACTGGTTGAATTCACGCTTTTTAGCATGAAACTGAACGTGAAATTACAGGAATTGGGAGTTGGCTCCCCTCAAAATAATAAGTGAGGCTAGAGTTGGGAAATGCAGGAGTGTGGGTACTCATCACATTTTCTCCTGTTAAAAATCAGAAGACTGAATGTCACTTGGTAGTTCGCTAGCTTGTGTGCAGAAGAGTAATGTTGTGAGATGTGTAGACAACAGAAGACAAATTAATACACTGGGGAAGCAGTGCTTTGTGAATAAAGTGAATGGAGAAAAGCCTGGGATGTTGTGGCGCTGGAGAGCAGCCTTTTTCCACATGGGTTACTTCTCTCCCCTTCCCTTCTCATTCTTAAGAGCTGATGTTATTGTTCCACATGGCTATGAATGCTCCTTCTGCCGCTGTCATTGCCCCCGCTTGTCAACAGAGCGAAGGTTCTTCATCCCAAAGTAAGGGCCAAAATTTTGAGGCACTGTAGGAAATGTTTTTGATAGAAATGGTAGGAAAAAAAACTCCAACCAGCTGTCAGAGATGACGTACTACAGAAAGGAGGAGACAGCAAAGAGGTGCCGTTTGCAAACAGAAGTCTTTCCAGGACAAAGTGCAACCAACTACTATTTTGCCTTTCAAGTCCTTGCTTATAAACACAAAGCTAAAAATACTTCTGGAAACATCCAGCTGGCCCACTCCTTGGGAAATTAAAATTTAATTATCCGATTTAATTCTTTATCTCAGAAATGTGAATCAGCTCAGAATTAACTTCAAACAAGAACGTACAAGTACTGTCCTGTCTAGCCTGCCTCAGCTGTCAGCAAGAAGAATAGAGTTGAAATAAGAGTCAAGCCAATCTTGACAAAATGCTCACTAAATTAGAAAACATCTTTGAGGCAGTCAGTTTAAAGTACTTGGGTCTTTTTTTATGCCCTGTAATTAAAATCGAGAGAGAAAGAAAAAAAAAGAAAAATTTTCCTAAATAAGGTGAAGAAGGAAGTGTAAACATAAGGCTTCCCTTTTCAATAGGTTGGTTTTGCCCTCTGCTAAGTGAGTACCAGAGGGGGTGAGATCATTTGTGTGCATGTTTTGCAGAATTTGGTTGAATTATTACCAGAAGTTTTAATCTTTCTAAACCTCCTTGCAATGTGAGTTGCACTGCTTTTGCCTTTTCTGCACAGAACAACTCTCCGTTTCTGTCGCAGTTAAATGTAGCTGTTCCTGCACTAAACGCCTGTCATACAAATTAAAATGATGCAGTGGGCAGAGGGATCTTCTGCCATGTGGAACAGAAGTCAAGGAAGCCCACTGCGCCAGCACAGCTAGAAACAAAACTGCTTCTGTGGTGACAGTCTGTTCATTGTTGCCTCTGGTCTCCTGAGTTACGAAGCAAAGAGTTCAGTGGGGAAAATCCATCACTTTTACAAGGCAGGCACACGCCTAGGGACAGCCACCCCATGATAACTAACAGTAATCATTGCCAGCCAGTCCTTAAAGCCTGTCGGCTTCAAGAGCGGCTATCCATCAACTGCCCCGAATCATGCTCTGAGACAAATTCACACCGAGACAGTAAGTCTACGTGGAAGAGAATGTTCTTCCTGCATTCTCCCATTAATAAGCAACTCCATGGCCATGAGCATTGGTGTTTTGGTGAAGGTTTGTGTAATGTCCTTTTTTGTCATATAACCTTAGAAACTGAGAAAACTGCTGGGTTGTGTTACAAACCTGATTAAGACTGTCCTCATGAGAGTCTCTGACTGTGGTAACACGATTGTCTTGGAAGCTCTGAATCATTTTCTGGTTTTATCAAAATTTGTCTGAGTGTTTTGTAGGTTGCCAGATTGCTCTTTTAGCCTGTAAAAACAACCAACTAACTTCTTTTAAAAATGCCTTGAGCACTTTTTTCTTGAACAGAACTTACAATCTTAAAATGTGTTGCTTTCACAGGGAAAATACATGGATATTGAGTTTGATTTCAAGGGTGACCCACTTGGAGGAGTTATAAGCAACTGTAAGTATTGCTCAGTTCCTAGCATATTAACAGCTTAAAATGTTTGGTTCAAAAAGGAAGATGGTTAAATAATTTAAAAGATCTGTTGTGTTTATCTAATTAAATCTCTCTCCATTATGTGATAAATTCTGCTTTGTAATTTTACTGTTTTGGAGCTGAATATTGTACCTCAGAGTAAGTGAACACAGGCTTGAAGAAGTATGCATGAATAACAAGAGTACTGTGCTGTTTAAAAGGCACAGAGTAATGCGTGTGGGTTCTTGTATTGTCTCTGAAGCTGGTAGCAGATGGATAAGGGCATCTGAGGGTCTTTTTCTACCTGAAACCCTGGGATCAATTGTGTTACTTGACTTGATGGGTCATGGAATTATGGTTCTTGATGCCTGAGCTATGAATTATAAACAGCTTAAGTGATAAATAGTCTGCTGGAGATCACCATGAGGTGGGTAGGTTTACTTGGAATCAAAGTGTTCTGTCCTAATTTCAACACACCTCACAATGTAGGAAACAGTTTATCATGAGGGAGGCAAAGGTGCTCTCAGAGGTTATTACTTGACGTGAGGATGTTGCTCTGAAATCGGTAACAAGTCAGGTATTTAACCAGCTCCCTGTTGGGAAGAAGGAGGCTGGGAACAGAATGCCAGCCCAGGATGCTTTGACTTGTTTTCCTTTTAAGAGTTTAAATGCAGCTTTTGAAAGAAACTGCTCTTCCGTGCTATATAAAGTTGTGTTTGTTTTTATTTTTAAAAAGGGATGGAGGAGAGCACTAAGCAGCTATACTAGGTGTCACTGACCTGGCCTTGACCTCTCTTCCCACTCAGCCAAATTCGTCGCTGTTTCTAAAGACTGACTTTTGACTCCATTGGTATTTTACTGGTTGTGAAATAATTAGAATCATCCAAGGTGAACTGAACTCTCCTTATAGAATACAAACATTTAAAAATATGTGAAGAATTTTACACATAAATACAGTTTAGGTTTTTTTTTTTTTCACAGGGCAAGCATTATTTCTGGATTAGGTCACCTTTTGGAACAGGGCCTGAAAGAGCATGATTTTTTGTGACTGAGTAGATCTTCAAACTCAAAGCAGTCACCATTTGTTTTAAGTGTATGTGTGTGGGTATCTATTAACTTTGACATTTGGCAGTCAACAAAATTAGAGGACAAACATACTGGGTGTATTTGTTGGTAATTAAATGTGAACAAAAAGGTTCTAGTAAGACAGCAGTGCTGTTTGTGACTTTTTCTTTCACATTCAAACTTGAGACACAAAAATGAACCCTCCCTTGTAGAGTGGGCATTTAACAGCTTGTCTTTGAAAGTAGTGCTGAGTCACCTAATTAAAATATTGTGTCATATCAAAAGGCAATCCAAATAGTTACTCTGTAGTTTATCTGCCTTCTAAATCTTTGCATGCTGTAATTATAACATTACATGTAATTATAATGGTGTGATGGCATAGGTAATGAAGGGCAGATATATTTTTAGGTCTTCCTAAAAGATGCCTATTTTAGTCATTCTCCTTGTCTTCTGACATTTAATAAGTATCTGATAGGAAAAAGATTAATTTAAATTTAAAAATCAAGACCCTGTTGTGGAAAAGATGTTACTTGTTGAACCCACCATACTTGACAGGGTACATCACAGGTAAACACCATGTTCCTTTAGCTACGTGTTAATATATCTCATCTTTGGTTTGGTGTACATGAAATTTGATAGCCAGTCCATCTTTTTTTAAAAGAGCGATTGAATTCTGTACAGTTTTACAGCAAGTTTGCTGTCCTGCCTTACAACTTCTCCACGCATCTGCAGCATTACACTGCAACAGAAATTCTTCTCTTGGGAGTTACCCTTCTGGAGGAACCTGGGGGCTTTAATTCTTTTACACCGCTTACAATTTACTCTGGTTTTAGTCAAATTTAGGATTTGTTATCTTAATTCATCAAGTAGGAAGTCAAGTAGTGCTGAAGTTTCCTATCCTTAAAAGGGAAAGTATGATTAGGTTGCTCATAAATATTCTGTGCTTTCTGACCATCTGTTGGTTCGGTGTTAACATGATGTGAAGATGGTATCATAATATTTTGTTTGCACTTTAATAGTTGTATCTGATGAGCTCAGCACCTACAGAACTAGGGGTCTTTTTGGATCACAGCCTGTGTCACCAGGTTGTATTTCATACTGTGAGTGGCTGGAAGCAGACATGGTGAACGTCTAGTTTATATGGGAGGCAAGAAAGGTAATGAAAACAAGCTACTAATTTTATCAGACTGGTAAAGATAAGCAGAGATCCATTATGCTAAAAGCTCATGTTTGAAAAGGTCTGGTCTGTCCTACTCTGAAGTGCTGTGAAGCTCTGGGAAAGGTGAGTCTGTCTTGCCTGCAACCCTTCACATAAGGGCTGATGCTCTGGTGACCTTCCCTTGGGCCATTCACTGGTGCCCTTCAATGAGCTCTTACTTCTTAATGACAGGGGTTAACCTACAAGTGAACCTTTCATGGGGTGGAGTTAGAGGGTGGAATTCCCCTGACAATGCAGGTCTGTCCTGTCCAATTTGCAGTGAATGGATGTGTCTGCAGGACATAGCAGGAACGGATAGATCTGAAAATGCTTAACGCATCATAAATGGAAGGGTAAAATAGAATGGAAGGGATTGGAATAGAAGAGGTTTGTGGCACCTATTAAGTCTGAACTGGTATGCTTTCAAACTGAAGATAGTTTGATGCTTGACCAGTGTACAATACATGCAGACTCCTGTACGTTACACAGCTGCTCAGAGCTTCTGTGTGCACTGATTTGTTAGGCATGTGACATATTGCTGTATCATCATGTTCAGTCATAAAAGAAACTGTGTGTGGAAAAATTGAGATTGATGGGATTTTGTGCTGTCTTTAACTATACTCCGTCAGTCAGGAGTTTTTCCCCCTTACACGACAAAAGAGAGCTGATTTTAGGTAGCATGTATTGTACTTGTTTGATCCTATGTTGGCAGCCACTGAGATGTGGAGGGGAGCAGGGGAATGAAGAAGGGCTGAGCTATGTGGTAAACTTGTTTGAATCTTCCCTTTTTGTGAGTTTTCTGTGAAGCTCCCAGCTGGTTTTCCTAAAGGATGGGAGATGCTTCATAAGGTGAGGCACACAGCCCTAGAGCTAGCTAACAACCAGCCCATCCATTCACAAGCTGACCTGATTCACATCTGTGGGGTTAGGAAGCCCAGATTACTCTTGTGAGCTCTTCTAACCAGTAACCCCTGCTGTATTGTCACCTGTGACTGCAGATATCCGATCCCCGTTTTGTTACAAAACCACCAGGCCTTCCCTAAAGTTATGCTGTGGATCTAAAATGCATTTACACGTGGGTAATTTGCATTTACATTTTCTCTCACTGAATTGAGTTTGAGGTATAGTATCCACTCGTTCTGTCCTCCCACTGGGGTTTATGGTCGCTGCTGTTGCAGTGAACACTTGTCAGCACTTATGTGCTCAGAGAGGCTTTTTTTTCCAGAGCACTTGTGAAGAAAGGCGGTTAGAGTGTTGGCTAATTAACTTCTTTCACCTGGGTATAATATTGCAGTAATAAATTACAGAAATCATCAGTGCTATTCTTAGTTTTCCATTTATTATATCTACTGTGGTGTTGGAAATGAGAACAGGAGACAGGTAGAAAAGATACTATTTTTTTCCTGTAACTACAAAATACTATGTATGTTATGCATGTTACGTATTTTTTCTTTTAAAAAGTACTAAGTGCTAACTGCAGTAGTTTGTACAGCTCTAAAATAGGTCTTTTTATCCACAGACGCTGTGTCTGTCCCATATGCCAGGTGATGTTTGTGTGCACACTTGGTTCGTTCGGTTTGTGACTGGTTTTGTGTACACTACATTTTATGGTTGAAATGGTTTTGCATAATATGGTTCTAATGTTTCACACTGGCAGTTGTTCAGACCTTTTCAAAAGCAAGGATCTCAGGATATCTTTACTAGAAAATTTTTGAGTCTCAAGTTTTCAGGTTTCACCTGGGATTTCCAGCTGAAACATAGGTAGCTGATATTTCCTCATCTGCCAAAGCCCTTCAGGGATTTAATGATTAACGAGAAGACAGTGGTGGTGCAGGTGAAGTACAGTTTATGTAATGCCTGCTTTCGAAAAGCCATCATTAACTGGCACAGTGTACTTAAAGTCCAAATAACAAGTGATCGAGGAAGGGCCCTGTTTCACCACCTTTTCCACAACTACATGAACCAAACCTATGAGGATTTTTGAATGCAACAACTTTTTTAAGGTACCACACTGATGATGATAACTTTACAACTTATTCTTTACCACTTGTTTCTTCATCTTAAAAGATAAGTGATTGCCTGTGTACTGAGAAATCAACAGCTCAGGCTGTTGACTTTAGTTATGTGATTAGTGTTAGTAATTGTACAGTTAGACATGATGGAAAGAGATATTCATATTGCTTTTTTTTTTTTAATCTTAACTTGTTCCAACATCTCCCTTGGTGTTTCACCCTCATTGCCACCATTTAAGCAATTGTCTTGCCTAAATTAGGAAGTGTTAAAACAAGCAACCAACAAACAATACTAAAAATTTTGATTAGCTCATTTTTAAATATCACTTATCACTTGAGTAATCAGGATTGTACTCTTAAAATTTGCAGTCATTGTATTTTCACTGCACGTAGTGCCTAGGTAGTTGTTTTTGTTTGATGCAATTATGGACCATTTAATTTAAGAGAATATTATTATAAACTCGGTAGGGGAAAATGGGGAAAAAAACTCCTGAGAAACCACTGCTGTATTTTCTTTTTCATCAGTGACTGGTTTTGATGACAGCTGAACAATCCAGATAGGAAAACAGATGATACAGTTTAAAATAATGTGGGTGTACAGACAACCTTCCATGACTAGAAAATGTTTTGCATTGTTTCTTTGGCTTGATAACTAAAGATGTCCTTGGTCGTGGCCTGGTGAAGAGAATATGGCTAAAATAAACTTTTCGATTATTCAGAATGTACCAAGGTAGCATGGTGTCTGTAGTGTTGTTTATTCCCTTCTTGAATGTCAATTCAACTTCTAGTATAGTTAGAGAAACAGAAAGATCCTGAATTTTTCTGTGTCAGTTAAGTATGTGGGGTCAAGTAACCAAAAAGAGGTCCTGTAAATGGGGACATTTAAAGTTTGCAGAAGTATTCAGTGTCAGTTTCTTTCTTGCTTTTATTTTTTTTTCTCCTTTCATACTGAGTTCAGGCAAGTGGTTTAACGGGCTGCTTACCCAGTTCTCTTGCACTTAAACCAGGGTTGTCTAGGAATAACAAATAGCTTTCAGATCCTGAGGAATGCAGATGGATTTTGAGTCATCTGGATCGATGGATATTCGAACAGTGTGATTTTAAGAAGTGTTTCCGGGTTGGACCTTTCCAAAGTAATTTAACTTTTACAGTTGCTTTGATACATGCAACATGTGAAATGTTTCAGTTCAAGCAGAAACATTATCAGATAATGCAGAAAGAGTACCTAATCCATAAATACACCATGTGTGGTTCTGTGTGTTCTCTCTAGATAATCCTGTATCGTGCCTATCTATAATTTATATAGGCTGTATAACAAAATGTCATGTGTATTGAGTTTGGGGTTTTTTTGCTTGTGTGGGTTTTCCTCAGGATGAGCACCATCTGCCCACATGTGCCACTGTAACCAGACTGGTTGAGTGGATGCGTGCAGAAATCTGCTGTGCGCCTTTGTGTCTTCTCTTTTGACTGCTCAATTCACACCACTTGTAACTTGTACATGATGTGAGAGCAAGCACGAAAGTCGCTGGTTGTGCAGTAGTTGCTTTAAGGAAAATATCTTTGGTCCACAACTTTTTAAAAGGGTAGAAAATGGCAGGACAAGGGGGAATGGACTAAAGCTAAAGGAAGGAAGGTTCAGATTAGATATTAGGGGGAAGTTTTTCACAGAGAGAGTGGTGAGGTGCTGGAACAGGCTGCCCAGAGAGGTGGTGGATGCCCCGTCCCTGGAGGTGTTCAAGGCCAGGTTGGATGGGGCCCTGGGCAACCTTGTGTAGATCCGGCCTGAGGTTGGTGTCCCTGCCTGTGGCAGGGGAGTTGGAGCTCTATGATCCTTGGGGTCCCTTCCAACCCATGCCATTCTGTGATTCTGTGACATGAAAATGCTAATTAGGGGAAACAAAGGGAAGAAGTTTTCTTAAGAGTAGGGCAGATGGTCTGGATCTTTTGTACCCGTCTGAGTTCAGTCTGCTTGTGGGCATAAAAGAAAAAAAGCCGAGAATGAATGCAGCTTTGAAAAGAATTGGTAACAGCTGCTTTGCTAAGGTAAATACCTGATTTTCTGACAGCAACTGCTTTCTGGAGCCTTTTTCCTCAACTATGAAGGCTAACAGAGTATGGAATAGACTTTGGAAAGCTGACTGTTAGTTAAACTTCTGGATTCTGAAAACATATAAATAAAATAAACTGAGTAAAAACTCTTAAGACAGTTATCCTTCTAACTTAACTGGTTTCACATATGCTCAAGAAACTGTTTATTAGATGTACTGAAGGCATGCATGTAATTAGAAGGCGGCTTACATATAGCGTTTTTGCCAGGATATGTAGCTCAGCTTTTATGACAGCATTTGAGTAAATTTATATATGTAATGCTTTTAAACTCAAGTAAGCCAAACCACTTTGCAAACTGCATTGCCTCAATAGCCTTTGAAAATACAGCCGCTTCCTGAAGTGTGTGTAGCCACCGCAGGAGCTGAAGCTGTTTGTTTCTTTAGGATTAAATTTGGCTGTGATCCGTTCCAACGCTTCACTGGAGAACCTTCACAGCCAGCGTGCCTCTCAACTGCACCGTGCTCACCTCGTCTTCCTCAGGCTGAATTAATGATTGTATGGC
The DNA here is from genome assembly GCA_027925045.1 of Hypotaenidia okinawae. NCBI lineage: Eukaryota > Metazoa > Chordata > Aves > Gruiformes > Rallidae > Hypotaenidia > Hypotaenidia okinawae. The sequence goes on from BSDF01000007.1 coordinate 9,685,046, forward strand.
CAACCAGCCTCTCCCTTGGAGTTAGGAGTTTAAAACAAGAGAGGATCAGATATCAGTTAGGTACAGTGATGCTGAGTTTGGACCGCAGCTCAAGGTGAAGTCAGAGGTAGAGAGGTTGCATGCTAGGGTGATGGTGAGAACGGCGCCTTCTGACCTGTGCCTTTCTGACATAGCATCAAGTGTCAGGTGCTAGTCATCTAAAACATAACCAAAAAAAGGCAATAAAATGGAAAAAGTGTAAGTGAGATTCCCTAATGTGCCCCATCCTAGCATAAAGTGAGCTGCTGGTGAATGGGGCAGCCACTTATTTGGGTGTATCTGTATTTTGTCATCTGGCATGTGCAAAACTTCCTGGTGCTGAAACGGAGACACTGTGGAAGGACAGAGGCTCTGGGGTTTTGGAGTTACGAAAACACGGCTGTCTGTTCAAACAGAAAGTTCTGACAGGGTCACGCAGCATGTTTGATGGTGAGGAGGTATTCATCTTCATGCAGTGTTCATTGGCCCTCTCAGAGGCTCTGCTTGGCAGGAGCTGTGTGTGCTGTCACAAGGTGTGCTGGTTACAGTTCTTTTCTTGGGCAGTTGCATGTTTGTGGAATAACATAGTTCAGCTGGTCTGTCAATGATTTGAAGCTTGCCCTTATATAAGCTAAGCAGATTAATAATACTGTCGGAATTCTGTTACTGTTGTCACTGACTAATTATTAGATTAGAACTTCATTTTTGAATCTGACTTGCTGGAGCTGCCTGTAGCTAGCGAAAATATGAATACCCTCTGTTGTGTTCCTCCGTGCTCCTGGGTTGGCGGAGCAAACCCCAGGGCAGACACTCCCTCTTGGGCTAAGCCCCGGCATGCCAGGAGGCTGGTGAAGCCTGGGGCCTGCAACCTGGCATGCCAGCGTCCGCTCCCCAGCTGCCTCACTGTGGTGGGCCTGGAGCAGGCTTTACAGCATGAAGTTGGAACTGTTTACAAGGGCATAGAGGGATAGGGCGAGAGGGCACATTGCTAAACTAAAAGAAGGAGGGTAGATTTAGATTTGATATTAGGAAGAAATCCTTCCCTGTGAGGGTGGTGTGGCCCTGGCACAGGCTGCCCAGAGAAGCTGTGGCTGCCTCTGGATCCTTAGCAGTGTTCAAGGCCAGGTTGGATGGGGCTTTGGGCAGCCTGGGCTAGCGGAGGGTGTCCCTGCCTTTGGTTGGGGAACTAGATGGGCTTTGAGGTCTCTGACCACTCAGACTGATCTGTGATTCTGTGATTGTGATTCATCTCACTGAATATAATTAGCTTAAGAGAAACTGGATACTGGGAACTGTGGGTGCTGCTATCTGGAAAAATGGTGTGGAACAATCGTGTGTAACTGGGAAAAGAGGGAAAAACTTTTTTTTACAAAACCAGTGAGTGACACTGATACCTGCTGAGAGGTTCTCTTATCCCTCTCCTCACTCCCAGTGCACTGGAAACCACAGCTTTTCAGTGGAGCACAGTCTGAACAACCTTTGCATTGTCACCTCCATATCAAATATGATGTAGAGTCTGAAGTGTTGCAGTGTATTGTGCATCAGTCTGCCCAGATACCTACCCTTATTCTTAAGGCTTAGAAATGTGACCAACACTAATGGTTGTGGATGAAGCAATCTTCTTACTACATCAGTGCAGTGATGCTTTGAAAGCATTGTATTTTATTTCACTTAAAATGTCTTATGATGGAGCTTCTGTCAGTCCCATTAGGAATTATTTCATACTTTGATGCATGTGAAGATCACAAAGGTTTACATGATTATTCGGCTTAAATTCTTCATTTGACTTCCCCCTCTCATTTACCCATCTCTGATGTGCTTAGTCTTTTAACATTTCAGTTCTTTTCAAACTTCAGCCATGCAGTCATTCTCACAAAATCTTCATTTTGCTGTGGTACCGTGACTCAGTCGATGCCTTTTGAGCACATTGCTTCCCTGGTCTGAGTGTAATTTGTAGCTTGTAGACTGCAGCGTTTAGAAATGTACCAGGCTTATTTGAAAAATCTGTGGTAGCTTGATAAGGCTTGTGCCTGCCATTTATCATCTAATTTGCTGATGATGATATAAAGCAATGAAGTAGAAAACAATTGGGGATTGTATTAATATTAAGGTGTTTTGCTCCAACAATCGTCCCCTGACCTCTGAGACATTGTGTGTTTGTTTAGATCTGCTGGAGAAGTCTCGTGTCGTTAAGCAGCCAAGAGGAGAAAGAAACTTCCACATTTTCTACCAGATACTGTCTGGTGCATCAGAAGACTTCCTCTGTAAGTGTTGCCTTTCTGCCATTTTCATTTTATGTTGAATATGCTGTTCCCTGCACATAATCTTTTATGGGAAATGTGACATTGACTTGTTCTGCAAATTACTGGTGGTAGTGGCACTAGTAATACCTGAAGTAAATATATGGTTTGGTAATACCCAGATACTCTCACTCAGAGGGTTTATAATTAAAAGATCCTTAAAGAAAACTTAATTCTACTAATAACGACAGCTCTTGACAATACTGGTTCTGGGATAAAAGAGCTACTAACAAGCATGCTGTTACTAATGATATTTTAATGTGATTTATTAGGCAAACTCAAACTGGAGCGGGACTTCAGCAGATACAACTACCTGGGCCTTGATTCTGCCAAAGTGAATGGAGTGGATGATGCTGCCAACTTCAGAACAGTTAGGGTGAGAAGTAACACGGCTTGGGCGTAAGCAGCGAGAGGACTCAACGCTGCTGCTGAGCTCCTGTACCCTGTGTCTGGCTGTTCGTGCTGGGCTGGGAGGGCCATCTTTTCTGAGTCATTTTCAGAGCGCTATGTACGCAGTCTTCATGCAAAGGCATGGTGGGTTTGCACAGGGAAGCTTAGCTACCAATGGAAAATATGAAGAATCAGGTTTCTGGAGTATTCCAGTGGGAATATAGAAAAGGCACCAAAAATTAAAAATGATCAGGACACGGGAAGGTTTATATTGTGTAACTCCCTATGATGGCAACAGCTGAGGTTCATGACCCGGGCGGTGGTGACCAAGTCAAAAGGAGACAGGGCTGAGATGGTTCTCAAGATGATTCGCTGTGATGGTTTTGCCTGGCTGCTTTCAGGGACAAGAAGAATACAGTTACCCAGTGTCCGCAGCTTTAGATTCTAAAAGCTACTGGCTTATAGAGCAACAGTGTGAACTGAGAAGACAGTAGTACCTGGTCATTTGGCTGTGAAAAATTGGGTTGGATTGTGAACTAAATTAAGTGGCTAAAAAAAGAAAGCCATAAACTGAAACCCAAGAAGGGGACTAGACTAACATGCTAGGTCGATTACCAGATCTTTGTTAACTCTTACTTATCTAAGCATAGTAATTACATCATATTCTTTTTTGTAGCAAAAGTGTTCATAAAACATTTCTAGTTTATGGTAACTGAGGTGAATTGGGAATTTTGCAAGTATCATCTGTTTAAATGTATATCCTCTTATCTCATCATTTTATTCCCTTTCCAGAATGCAATGCAGATTGTTGGGTTTATGGATCATGAAACACAGTCTGTTTTTGAAGTGGTGGCAGCCGTTCTGAAATTGGGCAATATTGAATTTAAGCCTGAATCCCGTGTGAATGGCCTCGATGAAAGTAAAATCAAAGATAAAAATGGTAAGATGAGAGTAGCGATGGGAAGAAAAAAGACTAATTTGTCTGAAGTCATTCTTAATGCAGTATCCTTACAGATGAACTAAATTAGATTATTTCCGTAACTCACCCGCAGGCAAATATGGGTTGCATTCGGTGCAATTTCAGTTGCTGTGATTGAAATTTTTAAAAAAGGTTATTTTCTTTTTCCACTTTATTAACACTTTCTTCTGAAATGGCAAATGGTGCTGTGCATTTCTGTAACTGCTTGGTTATTCTGCAGGGGAAGCTTTTTGTTCTTTTGTAGTAAAGTGTCTCTGTCTGTAATGTCAGATTCATTTGGTCCTGTTTTTGCAGTTGATACGTTTTGAAAGTTCATTTATTTTTGTCGTGAAAAGTATTCTGTGATAAATGGAAGAAAAATTTCCTCACAAAAAAACCCAGATAGAAAGTGCTTTTGAAATCAATAACTCTGCTTCCTCGTGTTGTGCATATTTTTAACAACTTTGCTTAGCAGGGTAGGGGAGAGGGTGTGGATGGGGACATTTCTGTTGAAGATAACCTGCTTTGGGAGGGTACTAAACTACTTAAAAGGTAATAGGTTGGAGGAAGAAAAAGCAAAGATGTGAAAGGTTTAATTATATTTGTGCTCTCCTTTTTCACGCTAGAACTCAAGGAAATCTGCGAGTTGACAGGTATAGACCAGTCTGTATTGGAAAGAGCTTTCAGCTTCCGGACGGTTGAAGCCAAGCAAGAGAAAGTTTCAACAACACTAAATGTGGCTCAGGTAAAAAGGTGTCCTGGTTTTACAGGAAAGAATTGTTTTCAATGACAATTTATTCTCCATGACTAAAACAGGAATGACCAAATAAAACCTGCAATTAATAGGCTATGCTGAATGAAATGCATCACTAGAATAAGTGTGGGTTTTCTTTGGTGGTTTCTAAGTGTTCAAATATACTGGATGTTTTTATGTGTGAATTATCTCAAATGAGGAATAGGGAAAAAGTCAAAGAGTTGCAGAGAATAAAAAAATAAAACAGTTCTGCCCAAAATACATGTTGAAAGTATTGTAGCAGACTGTTTTCATTTAGAGCAGCTGGTGTAATTTCATGTGAGTCTTATGCCCTGGGCTGCTGAAAAAGTTTTGCTGCCAGTGTGACTTTATGTTTCTCTAACGCTGTAAAGCCAGTGTGATTGCTACCTGTGTCTCATCAGCTCAGGCTAGCAGGAATGTTGTTTCCCTAACCACAGCTGTTTAAGTCCCTTTGCTTAGGATTAGGACAGGGGATGTGAGACTTTAGAGGATATCAAGATGAGCGGGAAGGGAGTTGAAGTGTCTTGGTTGTGGCTGCAGTTCCAGCCAGCCTGCAACCAGGAAGGCAGAGGGGTGCACCTGCAAGTTGATGCTGCTGCCAGTGTCCTGGCACCCGTGGTCTGGCTCAGGTGACTGCTTAGGCAGAGGCATTGCTGCCTGAGCCGGTCTCACTCTGGTACTAGCAGCTGTAAGATACATCCATAACATAAAAAGTTTGGGATTAGCCCATTATGTATAACATACTTCTTTTTTTCTGTCTAGGCTTATTATGCCCGTGATGCTCTGGCCAAGAATTTATACAGTCGACTGTTCTCTTGGCTTGTTACCAGAATCAACGAGAGCATTAAGGTATTGTTGTTTTGTGCCTGTAGAAAAAAGTAAAAATCAATAGAAATCTTTTTGATTAAAGTGGACAGTAAAACTGTATTTGATGGCTTCATTTTTCCTGGTTGTACAGTTACACTTGGTACAGGTGAGTAACTGTATAACAGCTCCATGGATTGCTGTCTGCTCTGGGTTGAAGCTTATGAAAATACCTGTGTTAAGTACATTTTGGGAAACCAAACTTAACAGTTGACAGAATTTGACATCCTGCTTCTGAGATACATTAGCTTTCTTGATTCCCAAGTATGAAATGTACAGATGATTGCCTCAGTGTTTTTTGTTTTGTTATTTTAAGGCACAAACAAAAGTGAGAAAGAAGGTGATGGGGGTGCTGGACATCTATGGCTTTGAAATTTTTGAGGTAAGACCTTTATGATGGTAAACATTTCATGTGAGAGCTGTTATTAAAGCTTAATAGACTAGTTCATGAATTTGTAATCAGAATAAGCGTAATTTGAATTAAGTGTGTCACTCCTGACAAAACCACTATAAACATAACGCAAAGAGAAATGTCTTAGCATGTCTGGCAATTGAAACAAAAAATTATGAAAGCCAAACTTGTGTTTTTGCACCATAGATAAATAAATATTTATGATGGGTAAACTAAATGTATTTTGTTGTGACACACACACTGAGCATAAGAAAAGCTCTGGCAGTGTCACTTCTGCCTTGAGGCATTTTGTGGATGTCTTTGAACAAGCTTTGCTTCCTTTAAAAAGCACAACAAAACTATACATCTTTTTCCTGTCGAAATTAAGCAAGGAATTGTATTCCGTTTCATCTTGTTTCTCTTAAATAATCTGTACTGGTTCCTAGCTAACAACCTGTGGCTCAGTGCTGTTTGTTTATGGTAGTATTTTTAGACTGGTGGTATTTTGAAACAAAAACTATCGTCGAGAAATTTTTAATTGGATTAGAGAACACAAGGGAGAGGGAGTTTTCATAAATCTTATTCTGACAGTTTATTTGAAGAGATTTATAGATCTTGGTTGGAATCTGTATAGTGTTTAAACTAGAAATTCAGCTGGGGAGAAAAAACAGTAGAAAATGTGCGATCCTTACCCACTTCTTCCTAGAAAATCCAGGGAGTTTGTTTGAACTGTGCAGAAGATGGAAATAATCCAGCAGGGAGTAATTACACGTGGGAGGGTGGTGTAAATCGTGTTTCAGAAGCACAGCATCAAAGTATGTGCAAATCAAAATACCTCTCAGAAGAGGAAAACAAAGCTGGTACTTGCTTCAGGGGGTCACGAAGCTGGGTTGTACTGTTTGCATTAAACATAAGAGCATATTTATGAAAATATATTGCGAGCGGTCAGGTGGCTCAATGAAGTGACAGATCTCTGGAGCTGGTCCCTGGCCTACCTTCAGAAAGCTGGACACTAGGATGGTACTGCTGGCATCTTCAGGCAGGACTCTAGTTTTCACTACCTCTTTTATGTGAAGAGTAAAGAAACCCATATTTATGATTCTGAAAGATCCCACGCTTCACCTTCTGATGACAATAGCAGTCTTGTTCTATTAGATGCGATTTGAATCTTACGTAAATGAGATTTTTTTTTAATCTGTTTTTGAAAGGTCATTTACTGTCCACTGCAATTTCTACAGTTTCCTGTAATATGAGGTTAATTTACAAAGGAACTGGAGGTTTCTTGACAGTTAACAAAGGAAATATACTGGAGTATTGATAATGCTGGCATATGGTCTTTGGGATTTGGTTTCCACTAGTATTTTTGTCAAGGACAAACCCCACTTTTCAGTCAAACTCAAAAGCTATCCAAGAAAGCAGATTGAAGGACTGGGCTGTCCAAAAATTCAGATTAGGGAACTTAAATCTATTGATAATCTTCAGCCTCTGTGGGTTTGGCAGATGTCAACAGCAAGCCTGGCTAAACAAACCCAAAAATAGGTGCTGTAAAGCTGTGTTTATTTTTGAATCCTGCCATGCCCTTTGTGGTAAGCTGTTTGCTGGGACTGAATGTTTTGAAAACGAAACACTGAAATTTTGGGTGTCTCTGTGTGGATTGTCTATGGGCAAGGATTTAGGGACTAGGATTAGTGTGAAAATGCAGTCTAAAGGATCGGGTTAGTTGTGTAATGCTGCTGGAGCCTGAGCAATGGGTTGAAGCCCGACACTAATTGCTCCAAGTATGTTTATCCACATTTTTGAGCAGCTGCATGTGTAGTCAGTCTGCAGTGTAGCCTGTGATTTGAAATGGGGCAGGGATGATGGTTGGTGGCACTGGGAATTTCAGAACCAGCTCTATTGCAGACCTCCTGGGGTAGGTTTAGGGCTGGTCCCATTTTATTCCATATTTGATTCTGTATTTTTGGGCAGAAGTGGTTTCTGCATCTCTGCTAAGTGTCGGGGTAGGGTTGTGGATGGGGTGGGGTTTATGGCAGAGAAATGAAGGCTGTATGAAGCAGATGGCTAAGGGCCTGGCAGGTTTCAACAGAGGTGAGCAGAAGACTCATTATGTTCACTTTGGACATTTGATTTTGTCGTGCATGTTCCCTGTGCAGACAAGGGCTTAGGTATGTAAAAATTCATGTCATGGAGCAGGTGTGAGTGTTTCATCCTTCCTAGCCTTCAGAGACAGAAATGCCGGTCTCTGCTAGTTGTCTTTAAGGCTTTATTCTGAATTTTCAGGCACCACTGTGTAGGATGGTCCATATGATGAAGCTAATGATTTGGAGTGCAGCTTTACAAAAGTTAAGGCTGCCAAACAAGGCTTATTCTTGAAGTTTGCCAGGTCTGGAGAAGACAATTTGTAGTGTGAATGCTTTCTGCTCCGTCCCTTGGCAGAGCAGTTCGTTCCATGTGCTTTAGCCTGATGAGAAGTGCGGATGCACTGGGGAGAGAGCTGCAAAAGTAAAGGCTGCAGAAAAAGAGAGACTATCTGTTTGGCCCTCAGGCATCTACTCAGGGTTGACCCAAGGTGATAGGAATGCCTTGTCTTTGGGGACAGCATCTGACCAACTCCTTTTACTTCATACACGAGAGCCTGCAAAGGCATGACAGCATCCATCACATTCTGCATAATATGTGCAGTAAATTAAAATGCCACCAAGAAAAGAGATAAGCCACCTAACAGTCTACCCAGGTCTGTTTCTCACAGTCTGTGATGCACTTTGATAGTGCTTCTATTTATATATAGCAAGCAGCTTGTCTCTTGTATGTAGAAGTCCCTTGTGGTGATCAAAAGAAGCTTGGTCATATGGTATGATGTAAACTGTCACCTGGACATTGATAAATGCAGTTTTGTTATATTAACATTTATAGCTGTGGTAATTATCTGTTTATAGCAGGAGGTAACCCAGTAAGGAGGGGTAAACGCTGAAAACGCTTTCTGAGATGTTTAAGGCATGAAAAAATTGCAGAGATATTTCCACTTTTAGCATAAATGTATACTACAGCTTGGTCTAGTTGCTGAGTAGTTGCTTTGCCATTTTCAGTCCTGTTTGCTGGATAAAGGAAGTTACAGTTGCAGAGCATGCTTAGTTTTGAGAGACTGCTGCTGGCCCAGAGGTGGCTTCTTCCTCCCAAGGATGATTTTACTGGAGCAGGGTCTAGTTATTTGCTACAAATAAGACTTAATAGAGAGGAAAAAAAGCATATGGACACAATGGGCATATTAGGATCTTTTATCTTCATCATTTAATATTTTTTTCATCCTTTGAAGGTCTAGGGACCCCTTCTTCATGTCTTGACTTCAGCTCTGACTCAGCCATGGATTTCTGTTGTTTTGGTAGTTGCCTTAATCTCCTAGGCTGTGATTTCCAGACACCTTTTCTATGCACTCCACCTTGCAACAAATTTCCTTTTCAAAATTGTTCAAATCTTTTCTGATGCCCCTCAGCATAACATATAGCTGGCGGGGGCAGTGCCAAAATGCACTCACCCCACCCTCTCTTCAGTCAGCTTGCATACGGTAAAGCCCAATATAGTGTGAAAGAACTGAATTCTTAACCTATAATTGGTCAACTACATCTGCTGGCAGCTGTTACAAAAGAGGGGAGCTTTACAAAGGGAGACCCTTGGTTGGGTTCCTAGGTGCTATGGAGATTTTAGAATACAGTTAAAGCAATAATTTCCTTAAGTGCTAGAGCGCTCAGGAGCAGACGTGCATCTGAGGAAGTTAATCACTATTTAATTAATCACATTATAATGTAAGTATTTAGAGAGGCTTATTTTGCGAAATGTGGGTTTATGAATTAAATCCCTTTGGCTGCCTGTTTCCAGCAGAGGAAATGTTTGAAAAGCTGCAGCAAATAGATACAAATGCCCCGGGTTGTGAGAGGAACACGTTGCCCTACAGCAGCTGCTCTGTCTTCGTAGAGGAGTGGATATGATTACATAGTAGCTTTTTGCCTGTTTGTAACTCCTGTTGCTCTGGGACTGTAGTTTATCAGGTTGAGTTTGTTGAAGTGATTGTACCTGGGTTTCCCCATGGATCACACATGCATGGGGTGCACTGGGTTCACCAAAGTTTCTTGCCCTTTTTACCTCCAAATTTGGTTTGGATCCACGTGCCTGGACACCACAGCTGAGAACAGGATGGATTTCAGAATGCCAGTAGCATCAATAAGGGCTGAAGTTGGGTGTGGAAAATGGATTATCCCTGAAGCTTTGGCAAATGTATTTCTTGCTTCCATTCAATACCCTGAAAACCACAGTTTGATTACATATGCGTGCTATACTTACAGTTAAACTATGTGCTTCTCTGGTTCTTTCCCTATAGAGATTTTTGGACAAAAGCACAGAGCTTATTCTAGTTTACATGAGATATTTTTCAGTTAAGTTTGAATACTGTAATGTTTGTGTATATGAACAGAAAAGTAAAGGATAAATATTGGTAACATCTTCATTAACTTTTCGGAAAATTTCGAAGATCTTTATAACAGTCACATGTATCACATGGCTTTCTAAGCTAAAAATAGTGTCTTAATTTTCTTTAAACACATTTTCCCCCTTTTGCTGGTTTTCGTTTTCTATCATTTAGATTTCCTAGTTTCATCTCATAAACGCGTATGCTGTATGGTCATACATAAAAATCCCTATCCCCAGACACTGCAGTAGGATATAAATTAAATTTGCTGGTTGGTTTCACCATTTGTCCCACCACTCATCTCAGTGAAGTGACCATGATGGTCTTCTATCATCATTGTTTTTGCCATCTGGCTTTTTCTTTAGGAGCCTCAGTAGTAGTCTAGGGGCTTGATGGAACTATCTGGCATTGCCTGCCTATGTTAGGAGGAGGCCAGAGACTTCTGATGCTTGGAGCTGCATTGATATTAGAAAAAGTTGCTTTCTGGGGCTATATATATTTGAGCTGCAGCATCAGTCTCTCTAAGTCTTCCCCCTAGCACCTCCCAATATTGATCAAAAAGTTAATTTAGATGGCATCAGTTCTGTTGATTTCAATAGACAGTCTTATGATTTGAAACATTTAGGGTTTGGTTTAAATTATGCCTTTTCTTTAAATGCTTCTCCTGTATTTTTTAGTTGTATGTGTGCATATAGGGAATTTGAAAAGGTGTTGCTGAACCCTTTTTAGTTCTGGACTGAGCAATATGCAGATCTTTGAAGCGGCACTCAGCAAGAACTGATGTGATGAAAGATGAAGAAAGAGGAAATAGGGGGAAACACCTTGTTTATGGGTGTGATGCTGATGATACAGCTATGTCTGCAGATTTGGATCAACAACATAGACTTGATTTGGGGAAAACAGTGAAGCAGAGAGGACACAAGGAAATGGAGTGCTAAAACTAGGACTTCATTAGACAGGTGGAAGAGAAGAATTTATTCCTACCTACTTGTATGGAAAAGTACCCAGTTTTCAGTACATATCTTAGTTGCCTCAGTGTCTCTGGAAATCCCTGGAATCTGGGTACTCAAAAGTGAATATGAATTCTCTGTGGGGAGGGAAGGTTAGAAGATAGTTTGCACAGGAAAAGACCCTGGGTTAAATATTTTGTTTGTAAATCTAATGCAAGAAATGACACTCTGCATCAGCATCTGGAAACACATCTGCTGAGACCAGTAGGAGACTTTCAGCCTAAATGTGTGTGTAGGAGGGGGTCTTTGGACAAAAATATTTTTATTTAGTCTGTTTGCTGTTGGTATTTTACTCATGTAACACCTTACAAGCTCAGGAACATCCATGGCTGGTTTTTTCATATGATTTCATGATATGAGAAATCAGGCAAAATATTAAGGAACAACAAATATTTTCCTTAGACTTTCAAGCACCTATCTGTAGATCATATAGCAGCAGTGGTTCAAAACTAGAACTTTCTATCTTTTCACAGTTGACTCTAACAATCTGAGTGCATCATCTTGACCTACTTGTTTAAGCACAGTATTTTTGCATGGAGCAGGATTTTTTTTTTGAGTACAAAAACTTGCTGATGCTGAAATGCCACCCCGATGCCCAGTAGGTTGAAGGCTGGTAAAAAATAAAACTGTATGAGCAAGACCTCATTATTTGTGAAGTAAAAATCATGGTGAAGTAGGTTTTGATGTTTGTCGGTATTTTTTTTTTCCTACTTGTCTAAACTTATTGTTAACCTGATAAAAGATGGAGAAGGTGAGCTGAGTGTGATCAGTTGGTCTGTATCTATAAATGTGACATGATTTTAAGCCTCTCTCAGGTGACATTCTGTTTCATAGCACTTTTCATTTAATTTGAGAGACTGAGAGGTTTTTTCTTCCCCAAATGTTACATTTTGTATTCCAGTAATTCCAAACATTTTTCCTCATTTTCTTTGCTGTAATTAACTGCTTTTGCTCTGTATTGAACCTAAAGACCAAAATCACTACTGCTCTTCAATGACTTTTTTTTCCTGGAATAGCAATTTTCAGTGGCTTGGCAGTGCCAAATAGAATTTCATAGCTTAAAGTGAGTGATTTGTGAAGAACTCTGTGGGTTTGGTTTGCCTTCCTTTGGTGAACCATAAATATCAGAGATACGTAGCAAATCGGGAAAGCATCTAGCAATTACTTTAATGTATTGTTAATGACATTTTAGTTGGATGGTTTAGCTGGATTTGCCATCCAGTTTCCATCCTCTTTTGAAGACTAAGACTGAATAATACGTGAGCAAAAAGTCCTGCAGTCTCTGTAATCAAAATAACACTCTCTTTGGGAGAAACAACCTTTCTGCACTGGCGTGGATGTGCGGGGCTGGAGCATGCAGTGTGTGTTTTACCCTTCCTCTGTGCTGGGGTGATGTGTCAGTTGGGGTCCTTGTACTTCATTTTAGTATATCTGTGGTGATGGCCTTATCTGAACATGTCAAACTTTTGCTCGTTCTTCCTCCAGTATCTCTCTCCCTTCCTCCATTCTCCTCTCCCTTTACTGAGATTTGTCTGCTGGGGCTATACAGGCCGCTTTTTGAGACAAAAGAGATGTGGTGGTTTAGAAACGTTGACGATGCAAGAATGCTGCTCTGTGTTAGACTCTGATGTGTCTCCATCCCTTAGTTTATTTGATAATCTTTGGGTAGCACCTGCAGATGCACTCATTTACAAAGAAGTAACACACAACTTGAGCATAGTACTGAGTATTTTCAGCAATGTGCAAATATGAGTCTGATAAAAATGCTGATCTATTTTGTATGCCAAGTAAATGCTAATAGATATGGTCTGGCTTGTTACGGATGTAGTATGAATACTGACTGCAGTTTATGTAACTTCTTTTTGCAACAGAATGCAGTAAGTATGACTTGTTTGCAGTGCTGATTTTGATGCATGCCAAATCTTAACTGTCTCATCTAGAGCTATGCAAGTTTTGCGATCTCTGATTGACAATTGCAGTTGGTGTGAGGGGCAGAGTTTGATGTGGCTGAGAAAGCTTGGTGATCAGCTATGATTTTTGCTTTATCTAAAATTAAAATGATACAAGTAATCTGTGCTACTTTGATATTTCCTAATCTGCTTGTGTGTTCTTAATCTCATTTTAGCAACCAGATCCTTAATTCGAAATGTTTAAATGATTGCAGCTGCCCTTAGTCATAAAAATTGTGTCGCCATACCTTGAGCTTTACAAATACCATACAGCAGACTTCTTTGGTATAAAAAGGCACAGTGGCTTATTCTGCAAATTTTCAGGCTTCCTAAATAACCAAAGTATTATCGATGACTAGTAATTAAGGAAGAAAAAAAGGACAAGGGGGGTGGGAAAGCCACAGCCACAAAGCTGAGAAGACCAGCAGCAGATAGCCACAATCACTCATGATTGCAGTTCTTTCTGCAGACACATATATGGAATCCTTCAATATTAACGACTCTTTCGAGCACTGGAAAAAACACAGTGAAGCTGCTGTTTCCTTTGTCTTTGAAAGCAGTGCTTTAAGCCGGCCCTTAGAACTGGACACCTGCGCTCCAAACTGCAGTCATTTAAGATAATGAAGTGGGGAACCAGAGCCTTTACGTGGTGGTCCTGGCCCTGGTGATGTTAGCAGTAAAGGTTCAGTTGACGTTAGCACGAGGGCTTTGCCTCTGGCATTTTGGGGCTTGCTGCAGCCATCATTTCAGTGCTGACGAGCATCCTTCTGGAAGCGAGCACGCTGCTGTAATGTCACAGCCCTGCAGCAGCCCTGCCACGCAGCTGGGATGAAGCGGAGTGGGCTGTCCTGGCTGCAGTCACCAAGCAGCCTTCCCACTGCTCACCCCTCCTCCTCCTGAGGTCTGCTCCGTTCCCTGTCCCTTCCGCAGAGGGTCACGTGGGTGCTTGCTCCCTAACCCAGTTTAACGAGTTAGCCTTTTAAAGGATTTCTGGTTGATACAGTTTTTAAATTCCCATCATTTCAGGGGGAAATTGCACAAGCAGTTCATTGGAAGGGAGGAGGTGAGTTGACCTTTGGAGTCAATAATCTCTTAACCCAGGCTCTGCTGCAACCAGAATAGCAGTTTGAGCCTTTGTCTGTAGTGAAATAGGAGACTGATTCTGCTTGGAAAACAGCTAATGCTACCTTTATAATCTTATTTATCAGAACCTGCAGGGGAGTACATATTACTCATGAGGACAGATTAGTGCAGGCAAAACTTCAGTTCTTTATTCCCTGACACCACAGGCCTCCCTATAGCTCATCCCAGGGAATCAATACAGTGGCATCATGAGTGTAAACCTACAGAGTTTTTGTCCCTCAAAATGTCTAAGGGAAGGATTTGGTTTAAAATTTCTAAACTAATCTCATTCTCCATAAACTAGCACTGAAACCATTCCATTGTAAAGCTGGAAGGAGTAGTTAGTAAAGCAGCTTGTTGACTTGCAGCTGCTGCAGTAACTTACTCCAGCTGGGGTCCAGGGTGTTTACACAACAGCAAATACTAATATGTTTTCTGTGACAGGACAACAGCTTTGAGCAATTCATTATCAACTACTGTAATGAGAAGTTGCAGCAGATCTTCATTGAACTTACCCTCAAAGAAGAGCAGGAGGAATACATCCGAGAGGTAATGCTTAATTGATCTTTCCTTATGCTCTCCTCTTCCCATTGTCCGTATATTGAAGATACACAGGCATGTGAGCTGGAACCTCTTTTTGGGAACAGAGTCACTTTCTGACTACAGGCCTGGCACGGGGCACATTTGTGTGAGACTGTGGTAATTCCATTAAGCAAAGGGCTGGTTTGGGTTTTCTATCACATTATGAGTTCTCAAGTAAAAAACAGACTCAGCTCTTGATCATTGCCAACAATGACTGGCAGTTCTGAGTAATGACTGATTAATTTATTAGAAGACATTACTGTGGAGCTGGTGTTCTGGTAGCGTCTGGGATACACCCCAACAGTGGCCACAGCTAATCCTGGTTCAAAAGGATGGGTGAAACAATAGTGTGCAAGATGAAAGAAGCTACATGTAGGTTTGACTCCAGTTTTCTGTCAGGTATTGAAGGGAGCTGCCTAAGCTTTACAGGTAAATTTTAAAATGCGCTTTGAGACCCAGACTCTGATGTTACTCTGTGAGTGTACCTCGAGTTAAAATTTTATTAGGTTTTAGAGTTCAGACCAAATAGCAGCTCACAGATGTAGAAACAGGCATATGCTGCCTGTAATCGAATTGGATGGTACCATTTTGGTGGGTAACCAATTTTAAAAAGTGAATAAAGTTCCTGCCTTATAATCCAGAGGGTAATAGGAAGCTTTAGCATGTCTTTTCTTTTTGCATTCAGTGGTGAAACTCTCCAAACACTATTACTGCAATTTCAAACACTTCGGAAAAACTGAACTGTAAGATATTCCACAGAATGCAAATTAAGAATTAAATTAATATTTTCTTTTTCCAGTCCTTTGCCCTACCCCCGTTACCTCCTGATGCATTGGCATCTCATCCTGGAAATTTGAAAAAATTAGGATATTAGGAATGTCTGAACAACAGCCAGACTGGATTTTTCAGATGGACTCATCTAAATTTATCCCTCTTTCTTCTTCCCATTAAAAATAAAAATAAATTTAAAAAAAAAAAAAAAGAAACAACAAACAACTAACAACGAAGAGCTTAGAAATTTTGATCTCGGATGCTTGCAGAGAAATGGGCTCATTTCCTTCCACCGAGCGGGAGCGTGGGCAGAGCGGAGCTGGGGCGGGAGCAGCCTGGCTGGGCGCCAGGGGAGTGCATGGGAAGCTGACACGGGTGGGGGAAAGGAATGGAGACCGGGTTTGGCAGCCGCTCGGGGACAGTCATTTTGCATGGATAATGTTAGTAGGAGATGATTGCATCTCTTAATAAATAAAATGCTGGTAAGCATATAGAATTGGATTTGGATTTAATATCTTAGTTAGCTGGAATGTAATTGTGGTTGCCTAGAGGAAAAGCTCCCTTGTTTGTTTCCCTGCTCATGTATTTGTTATTTTATTGTTTTTTCTAATAGGGGATTGAATGGACTCATATTGAGTATTTCAACAATGCTATAATTTGTGACCTAATAGAAAATGTAAGTTATATTCAAGAATCTCTCTGAATGATGTTTTAATGCACAGATTGAATTAAGCTGTAAAGTCTGTACACATCCTCATGTACTGTGACTTCATAAAACAAGCCACTCATCGTATTAGTTGTCTTATTTTGTATGGTAAAAGTTTATTTGACTTTATAAATTTCTTATAGGACTATATGTTACTTTGTTAGAAATGTTCAGCAGCACCTATGCAAAAAAACCCCAACCACCAAACAACTCTTAAATATTTACATTTGATGTTGTTTTCAATAGATACCACGTGCTGCATCTTAAATAACATCTCTTCTTACACAGAGACTAGAAGCCTCAACGACTTGCTACTGAGTTCTTTAAGTACATAAAGTACTTTGTATCTACTAAGATGACTTCTATGGACTTGGTGCAGCAAGAAAGATAAAATTCCTTAACAATTAGAAAAGAACAGTTTTTAATTGTTACCATAAAACGTGTGCTGGTTTAATGCATAAACTGGCTACTTCTGGTTAAGTTGGAGTTCCTGCAGTCTGAGTAAATGATGCGAAATTCCAACATAAAGTTCAAGATTCAGATCTCAGCAGCAGACCTTCAGAAACACAGATAATACAAGCCTGTTGGAAATGGGTATTGGGCAAAGAGCCAAACTTTGAGATGGTCTGAAGGATGTTTTTACTGGGTAGAGAAAGTCAAACAGGAGAGTTTGGTCTCCTTTTTATGCCTTGATGGAAATGTGATGGAAGCAAACACTTAAACTCTTGTCTGTAACCTAGAACCAAACTGGAATCTTGGCCATGCTAGATGAGGAATGCCTGAGACCAGGAACTGTTACTGATGACACCTTTTTGGAAAAACTGAACCAAGTCTGTGCCACTCACCAGCATTTTGAAAGCAGGATGAGCAAGTGCTCGCGGTTCCTCAACGATACCTCCTTGCCTCACAGCTGCTTCAGGATTCAGCATTACGCTGGCAAGGTAACTGGTGAAGCGGCAGGAGTACATGGTGTTTGGAGGGTGTTTTGCCTGGGTTTGGTACAGGTGGAAGGCTCTTCATCCTTTAAATGATATTGAAGTGGTGGGGAATGGCTTGAGTCAGCAATTGATCAAAAGTCCACACCTGTCTTAATCTTTTCTATTTTAAGCCTAAGATTTGGGATTTGGGCTGGAAGGTTTTCAGAGATCATGCTGCTCTAGTTAAAATCAAGCAAAGGAAAAGGTGTCCCATGTGCTTTGGTGGTGAACTGCTTGTGCTGCTAAAGTCTGGAAATAAAAATGTTGTTCAGAATGACAGAAATCCACATATATCTACAGGCAAGGTGTTTTGGAAAACTATGTTCTTTGTTACTGAGCTAGGTTTGCGCCTTAGTCATGGTGATCAGAAAGTGGAAGTTTTGTACATTTGAAGGAACTGAGTTTATTTTGACAGCCTGAGTGTTTAAACAGATGGAAGAGATAGCTATACAGAGGGCTGGCACATGTGTTTGATTTTTACAACATAAGTGGTATGAATAAATACAAATCTGAGAGTCTTTGATGGGTAATTCAGTGTGATTTTTTTATTAATGAAAATCACAATAATAAATTTATTTAAGAGGACAAATTATTTTAAAAATAAAATTTAAAGTAAGCATAGGGGTTGAAACTATACCTCTTGTTTGACTCTGCCAAGTCATGAATATTTGGGAAGTGTTTCATTTTGCTGGGACTGTTTAGTGCTTCTGGTTTTGTTTTGTTTTTTCTTTTATTCTTTGTCCTTAATCTTAAAATTCAGAATAGCTTGATAACTTCCACATTCAAAATAGTGCTAGAAATGTCATACCTCCCACCTTTGAGGCAGCCATTCGATGCCTTTAGTTATGTTTTCCATAAAAATATTTTGTAATTGCATATAATCTATCAGGAATGAATACTTAAATACTTCTTTGCTTGTCCAAATTCCAAGTGAATTGAAAATACCCCAGTGCTTTGTGAAGGACTGCAAAGACCCTCTGCCTTAGCAGACAGTGGAGGGTCTTCAACTGTTACTGGCATTCACTTACCCAGTAGAGCTGTCAGAGATTTCCTCCTATTTTGGGAGGAATGTGGTTTTTTTCCCTCCTCAGCTGAGAACATTTTGACCTAGTCACTGGACAACAAAAGTTTGATTCTCCTGACATGAAATACAAGCTACTGAATTCATATGAGCAGGGCTCCTTGCAGTAGTGGCATTTACCACACCTGTCAGAAACAGGAATGTGTGCTCCACGCTAAAATGCCGCCTTGAGTTCCCAGTTACTCAGCATTGTATGAAATGCGGCTCTGTCAGTTTTACTCTGTGTGCATAGTACATATCCACATACAACTGAGAACTCATGAAGCTGAAGAATCTCCATGACCAGCCAGCTGACTTGTCACAAATAATCAAACTAATTTCCCTACCCTCAAAAATTATAAAAGCCAGTAGCAATCTGAGATCTACATGAGGTTCCCCTGGATGCCTCCTGGGTCTCCAGCTGCAGGTCAGAGCTTTGCATTCATGCTTGTTGTTGTTGGACTGTTTTCCCTGTAAAAGTCCTTTAAAATAACAGTTCCCTAGGGGCTTCATGGATAGCTGCTGCCTGCTGCGATATCAAGAGGCGATATTTTATATCTTGTTTTAGTTAGGCAAATAATGGAAGCATTAGTATTTTGAAGGGAAGGGGTATTTTTGCGATTGCAATTCAAGAGAGAAGGATAAAATCTTCTTTCAGCCAACAAAGGAGTGTTTTGAAGTATTGGCAACTGGTAGTGTATTGGAGTTATCAGCAAAGAAGGGGTTCTTTTTCCATTTCAGAAACCAGAATTAATCAGCATAAGGAACTGTCAGCAGTGTGAGAAAATGCATTTTTCCCAGGAAATGTGTTCAAGGAAATTTTACCCAACAAAAAAATCTTCCAAATGTCAAATTTAAAAGGAAAGCTGAAATGTCTTTTGTTTATTTTTGGATAGTGAGAAAGCAGAAATCAATTTCTTGTTTGCAGTTCAAAGCGCGCTCTGATGATACTCTTCTGTATTGTTCAGGTTATGTACCAGGTGGAAGGATTTGTTGACAAAAATAATGATCTTCTGTACCGGGACCTCTCCCAGGCCATGTGGAAGGCCAGTCACTCTCTTATCAAAGCGCTGTTCCCAGAAGGTAACCCTGCTAAGATCAATCTAAAGAGACCACCGACGGCAGGTTCACAGTTCAAGGCTTCAGTTGCTACCCTGATGAAAAATCTTCAGACAAAAAATCCAAACTACATTAGGTAAATGAGCCTGTGACAAAGCTCTTGTGAATTTGTTTGATGAAGTTAAAACAACAACAAAATAAACCCGATGTTGATATCTTAGAATGAGCTACTGAAATCTATGTTTTGAACTCACAGTAATAGTTGTTGATATGTACAGTGCTGCAAACAAGTGTCCCTGTTCATCTTCCTCTCCAGGTGCATCAAACCCAACGACAAAAAGGCGGCACACATCTTCAATGACGCTCTGGTGTGCCATCAGATCCGCTACCTTGGGCTTCTGGAGAATGTCCGGGTGAGGAGGGCAGGTTATGCCTTCAGGCAGGCGTACGAGCCCTGCCTGGAAAGGTACAAAATGCTGTGTAAGCAGACGTGGCCCCACTGGAGAGGGCCAGCCAGGTAGGACAACATCACTATTCTTACCTGTCCTGTCCCCGTGCCTGAAATTACTATATCCCACATTTTCTGATGTTTATTTATTTTCTTTATTTGTAACTTAATGAACTTTCAAGAATTAAAAAAATAAATTTAAAAAGCCAGTGTGGTTTGAATGTTTTGCATTTTCCTTAGCATTTTATTCCAGATTCTGGATTAGTTTATTCACTGGGAAATGTATACTTTTCAGTAGGCTAAAAATTGAATTTTCTTGGCAAAGGAGATGATTTTAATGATTAACTATTGTACTAATGGAAAACATTTTGCACGTGAGCAAGGAGGGCATGTCATTTTTAGGATATATTTCAGCTTCTATACTGATTCGGGTCTGAAAGAAAGGAGGAGGGGCAGAGAGAGGTAATGGAGTGGAATCAAAATGCTAAAAAGGTCTGGCATGATCAGAAGGGCACTTATCTTTAATAACCAACTTTCATTGTAGGAAAACCCAATTCTTTGAAGATGGCCATGCAATTTTCCTCTGTCCTTTCAAGAATAATTTTACATAAGGATTGGTGAACAACTATGAGATAATACCTCTTGCAAATCAGTTGTATTAAATATGTAATTTTAAATTGCATAGTGTTCACGTGTATTTTTACAGGTGACGCCTTGGGTAGACAAATGAGCTTGTCTTAATTATTCTTTCACGTGGCCACCAATACCGTGATTTACATTTCATTCATAATAGATTAATATCTCTAGCTAAAATTTAAATCTTTAGGCTATCAAGGTAACAGTGGCAGTGCAATATTGGTAACAACAGCATTGTTACAATCTTCACAGCATTCTGTGCAATTCCCCTCCCTTCTCTTTCATTGACATTTATAAAATGCAGTTGGTAGAGGGTGGAACATTAGCATTTGTCAAACTCATCAGTCTTTGTTTCACATTTCCATGTTAGCATGTGAGCCCTTCCTTTTTTCTTTCTTTTTTTAAAAGTAAATTCATTATAGATGCAAGAGGAAAAACAGGCCATTGCTGCTGTTGATAAATGAAAATTACTCTTTTTTTCATCACATTATTCTGAATCTTTACAGTGGTTATTCTTGCCTTTAGCTAAATAACCAGTGAGTAAACGAGTTAGGTTTTCAATCTTCTTATGTCAAGCACTGTTTAAGAATTTAAAATACGCTTTCATATGTTTTCCATAAATTAATCTGTGAATATGTAAACTAAGACGTTTTAGAGCTGGGGGTCATGTTTGTTAAGCTCATTTACTTCTTATTAGGGCTGGAGTAGAGGTACTGTTTAATGAATTGGAAATCCCTGAAGAAGAGTTTTCATTTGGAAGATCAAAGATATTCATCCGCAACCCAAGAACGGTAAGCAAAAAATGTCTTTCCTGCAAAATCAGCCCACATAACCTGCATAATTCACTAGCTGCTTACTACAGATTCTTCTAGATTTATTGATGCATTGATGTATTGCTGTGGAATATAGCATTAAAAAAGGCACTTTTTAATGTTAGACCCATTAAAATTGGTGTGAATCCAGAGTTTGCAATAGCTGTCAGCCTGGATTTAACGTAACTTTCATGCACTGATTTGTGGCAACATATCTGTCACAAACCCTGTTGCTGCATCTGCCCACAACTCTGAAGATGAATAAATCAAGTATGTCTGAAGGGGGACTTGAATAAAGAAGAGATTGCTCTTACAATAGCTCTGCTTATGAGGTTTTTGTTCTTTTCTTCCTTACTGTTTTTCTTCCAACATCAAACAAACCATAAAAAACTCCACACCCAGCTCTTCAAACTAGAAGATCTGAGAAAGCAGCGGTTGGAGGACTTGGCTACTCTAATTGAGAAGATTTACAGAGGTTGGAAGTGCCGCACACGCTTCCTGCTGATGAAGAAAAGCCAGATTGTGATTGCTTCCTGGTACAGGAGATATGCAGTAAGAGAATACCTTTACTAAATAGAGTTGGGCGGGGGGCAGAGGGGTGTCCTCTTATTGTTGAATATGTTTTTTCATAGCAGCTTGATATGGTATTTCATAAACCCACCATATTTATGGGATTAAATACCCTGATCAGGTATTATTCTTTGATATGTATGGAGAAGTAGCGATAGAATTCAGTCTTATGGTAGTATTTAAGTACCAAAACCATGAATCATGTTTAGTTTCTAGAGACCACTATTAAGTATTTACTTCATGCTTGTGCTTAAATAATTAAAAGGCTCACTGGAGTCCTTTAGCTCTGCAAGAGCAGAATTTTGTGGGCCAGCTGGGAAGAGTCTTTTTCATTCAGTTAAAATGCTCTGCTGCATGGCACTTAGAGTGTTCTCAAAGCATATGGTTAACGTGTAAAAAAAAAAAAATGTTCAGTGATACACGTGTAATTCTGTGGAATTCAGTCATTCCTAAGGCTTTTTGTATTTTTGCCTTATTTGGAACCTTTGCATTTGGAGCTCAGGAATGCTGCTTGGGAGGATCCCAGGGATTTGTTTTAATTATAGCTCCTAAGATTCCTAGTTGTTACTGATAGAGTTCTGAAACAGTTTCAAGCCTTTTTGTAGGCTGGGCGTTGTGTGTCATGAATTGAGCGGTGCTGGTTTATGACTCTTCCCGTGTCGTTTTGTCAGCTAGTAAACGGCGATGACCTAGATGACAGAAAAATGTTTCATTGTTTTTATGTTGTAAAACAATTCTTAAACATCTCAGGTGTGTTTTGTTATCACATGCATATCAGAAAGCTTGATATATTATGTGGAAAGAAAGCATCTTAAACTGGAACTTGCAGACTTGACATCATTACCGTTTTTCAGTTGACAAGCGCTTCTGCTTATCATCTTGAAAGCCATTAGTGTTTTGTTTGGTTATCACAGATAATTAGAGAGAAGTATAGATCATTTGGAAGAATATGAATAAATGCTTTTTCACTGTAAAAACTCCCCTCTCTCTGAACTTCAGTGATAGAATGCACCATTTCTGCAAACAGCATCAGTACAGAACTTCATTGTGACCTCATACAATCTCAGTGAAGTAAAAATTTAGTTACCACAACTAGATTGTCACAACTTTTAATTATGAAGGAATGGAAAAAAAACAATTGTATGACCAAGTTCACATCATTGTTGATTTCTTAACTGTAGACATTTACTGGTGCCCTGGTGAAACACAGCATCAATTACCTCTGAATGCAGGATGAATTCAGACTTAGGAGTGATAATAGTGCTATTTCCTCAGCCTCTTCATGTAGTCTCAGGGCAGCATTCTCCTAACCCAGCATGACTGTTGGGCATCATGATTTGGAGTCCCTTGCATGAGCAAAGCTTTTTGACATCTCCTTCTGCTGGAGGCTTGGCTCAAGGATCTGCAGACACTTGCCTGTCTGTTCCCTTGCGAGGCATGATGGACATCAGTCATGGCATAACTGTGGCCTAAAGGGGATTCTCTCTAGTGTCCTTATAGAGATGTTCACTGTAATTGAGTGGGCTGAGTGGGAAGTCTAAAAGCCTTGTTGCGCATTCTGTCAGCTGCTGTTCACTGGGTATTAAAGTAACCACTGGTCTACTGGAGAGCTGAGCTTTTAAGACTGAAAATGTCCAGGAAATTTATTGTTCAAACTGGCATACTTGGATAATATTCCAGCATGTCATTCAGGAATCCATGGGTTTTCTTTTTTCCTGTTCCAAAGTTACCATCAGCTTTTGTTATTATAAAGGGACTGTGGGTAATAGGAACAGCACAAGTCTTATGAAAAGATGGTAAAAAGCTTAGCCGACAAACCTGAGCATTTGTGATGGTTTGTATGCTACTTTGTTGATGGGAAAGACAAATAAAGCTGTCACTGTTAGTATTTAATCCATGTCACTTTTGTGCTGCTGACCGTGAACTTGGTGTTCCTGTAAACAGAGTGACATTGTCCATGCAGTATTGTTGATGTGCTTTGTTTCCCCTCGAGTTAAACACAGAATCTACACTGTGATCTGCTTGGTCAGAAGTTGTTGGCTTTTTACGTTTTGTGCTTGTATCCTTCACCGTGTTTTCAGGCGTTGGTACTGGAAGTTTTATTATACAGTACTTCACAGTTTCAATATTCTATTCTAAGCATCACATCTTTATTTCCAATATAGCAACAAAAAAAATACCAGAAGATGAAGAGTTCGGCTATTATAGTACAGTCTTACATCAGAGGATGGAAGGTGAGTTCCCTGTCACTGCAGCTATGTCTGCATGGTGAGGTAAGGAGCGGGGCAGAAAACACTTTCCAGGTGCACTGAGCCTTCTGACTTCCATGCCTTTTGCCCATTGAACTGTGGCTGTACTGTAGCTGTTGTTAAACACTCGTATTTGCCATAGAAGAGGTGAGTTGGGTACATCTGCATGCAGCCTTGGCCCATAAATCCCTGCAAGCGATGCACATGGAAGGCTGGAGCTGTACTAAACTACTTGGTTATCCTTGGGGTGCCTTCTGCCAAAGAATTTGGAGAGAGGTGCCCTCTTTACATGCGCTGCAGTGTGAATGAATGAGTCTGGCATTCAGAGCTGACCTAGGTACCGGCTAACCAGGCACCTGCAGCTCCAGGATGGTCTGTGACAGCCACTGGGCTCATGAAAAATGTAACATTGGACTGATTTGGAAAGAAAAAAGTTGTGGTTGGTGGGTATTTTACAGTTAACAGGATTCTCAAAGAACAAAATGGTAAGCAGACTTAAAAGAGTTTAGGGCACTTGGGCAGTATGCTGCTTGGGTTGAATCTTCAATTCTCCTCTGTGAGCTAAGCAGAGGGGTGAAAGTTGTCCTGTATTCAGCTTGCGTTAAGTACTTTATTGCTGTTTGCTCGTCCTCTGCCTCAATTTCCTATAATTCTGCTGTTTCTCCAAGAGACTTGCCCTTTGTGAAGGGATAACCCTGCAGCCATGGTAGAGGCTTCAGGAGTGATGCTCTAATAAGAGGTAAAAGTGAGGTTAACAGCTCACATGAAAGCAGCCACAGTGCTTAAAGCAACTACTTCTGTCCAGCTTCAGAAAAAATGTCTCTGGGCACCTCTGTTTTCTTATTGACCTTTCTCCACCCTGCTAAATGTGTCTTTCTCTTCTATCCAGGGAAGAGAGAACTGCCTTGAATTCTGGAGCAAGTTCCCTTCTTGTCAGACAGGAAAGGAAGGGGCTGCAGTTACTAGCTGTAGGTGTAAGCAGCCCTTTCCTGCCCAGAAGGTTTTCAAGTTTGCCGGCAATAAACTAGTGTAATTTGATTTTACTGGGCTTTTTTGATTTTCACTTTGTCTTTATTATTTTGCTTAAATGAGTTAAAAATATCCTTTCAGTCTAACTATTGACATGCTGTCTTTTCCCATGAGTGTTATTTGAAGAAAACTGGGTAAAAGTATCATCTCATCTTGAGTTAGGGTTTTCTCTTTGTTGCTGGAGAAACATGCTCTTCTGCAGTAGCACTGTGGTGGGTAGAAGCCAGGTATGACAGCAGCCTTTAGCGTCACCTACAGCCAGGCAATTTACTTGTGATTCATCCTTCACTGCCATCTAAATGGATGAGACGTATACCATGTGGAGGAAACACTGTTCCCGGATGTATAGATATCTCAGGTGATGCAGCAAATCTGGGAGGGAGCTAAACATTGAACTAAGGTGCCCTGTCCCACCTGTCCAAAGCTCTCACTTGTGCACAGAATCCTCCCTGGGACAACAGATTTCTGGTTGCATAGCATTTATGAGTTGATTTGCTTGTTGATTTGGAGGCACTGAGTTTGGTTTTGTCTAGGTTTACAGGTTGCAGTGCCTTAGTATAAAGTTGTGAAGGAATTTATAATTGTTATTCAAAATAAAACAATGTTTTGAATTGTTTACAGGCTCGGAAACTTCTTCGGGAACTTAAGCATCAGAAGCGTTGTAATGAGGCTGCTACAGTAATTGCTGCCTATTGGCATGGTACCCAGGTAAGAAATGGCAACAAATTGTGTACTTCATTGGCTCTACATAGAACAAAGGCGGCCCCTCAGGATAAGGCTATCTAGAAATATTTTCAGTAGCTTAAACTGCTGTTTTTTATTTATTTTAGTTTTTCTTTTAGTTTTTCTTTGCTGCTAACATGTTTTAGCTGGTGCAGTCTGGGGAGCCGGGACACGCTTTAATGTTTGCTGTTTGTAGTGACTGGTTTCTTTCTTGCTCGCACTGTTGGGAACCTGCAGTAACCTTTTCTTTCCTAAGCTTTTCTATATCCCATTTTCAAATGCATCACAGGCGCGAAGGGAACTGAGACGGCTGAAGGAGGAGGCTAGAAATAAACATGCTATTGCTGTTATTTGGGCTTACTGGCTTGGATATAAGGTACTTCATGCACATATCACATGCCCCCCTTCATTACCCAAAAATACCAACAATTAATCAGTAGAAAATAGTGAGAATTAATGACTAATACAATTGACATTAAAATAATAGAGCATGATCATTGAGTCCTTCCATTTCCATTCATGCCACACTTAATAAACC
The DNA here is from genome assembly GCA_027925045.1 of Hypotaenidia okinawae. Classification (NCBI taxonomy): domain Eukaryota; kingdom Metazoa; phylum Chordata; class Aves; order Gruiformes; family Rallidae; genus Hypotaenidia; species Hypotaenidia okinawae. The sequence continues at coordinate 9,711,442 of BSDF01000007.1, forward strand.
TGACAACGTTTTGTATGTCAGTTTTGCGGTAGAGTAGGAAATCCTTTGCATGGCAACCAAGTAGTGATTTGCACTAACAAGCCATTAGACTGGATTAAAAATTACTAGACTACAGTATTTTCAAATTAGGAAATGCATTTAACTACATGCAAATATGCAAAGCATGGTTTTCAAAGGGGAGAGAAGGTTGGGTATTTTGGTGTGGGTTTTTTCCCCCTAAAAAGTGCTTACAGGGACGCCGTGTCAGTGATCCAATTGGGATTTTCACCAGGCTGTATATTCTGCACCCTGGACAGGCTTCATTTACAACTTCAAACACATGGTATTAAGCTTTACTGTATTTTAATTTAAATTGGTTTAATTGAGTCTCTGTCTGTGGTTTGAACCAGTAAGAACATTTCAGTAAGTATAAGTAAAGCACAGCTTTATGACCTGATCCTTTAGTAGCAAACTATGTTAGTTTGCAATTCTAAACTTACAGCCCTAGAAAAATCCCAGGAATTCCAGCATCAGCTGTTTGTTTTCAGAAGCAAAGTCCCACTGAAAGATTCTTGCTAATCCCCAGCCTGCAGTTGTGGGTTATGTGAACATTTGAAATGCCGTTCACGAGAGGTCAAAAATTTATTGGTTTCAATTACTGAATCCATAGTTCAGTTGAAAATCATTTTCAGTAAATAAAATTAAGTTTAAAACATTTTCCAGCTATTATTTAGGTTGCAGGGGCGGTGTGGGAGTGTTGTCAGAACACCTTGCCAATTAAATGGAGAAACACACTCAAATTACATCTGGAGTATAATGCTGAGTTTGACCTTTGCTATTTTGATATAAATCTATTAGATTTCTAATGAAGTGGCAGCCCTGGGAATGCAAACAAACACATACAGCGTTTTCCTCAGACTAGAGAGACTTCAGAACTTTGCAGTTTAGCCTGATATTTAGGAAGCTGTGTAATTTGACAGGCATGCTGTCTCATCTACATTTGTTTAAATACAATACTTCGATAATTTATTTTTAACCAAGGTTCCTCTCACCAAAAAAATTACTCTGTCCTGCAGAAGTGATAGTTACTTTCTTAGGTTTAAGATGTTCTTTAGAATTAAAAAGGACACATCCAGAGAGCGGATGCAATAGCCTTAACTATGTAGGAGCTCCTCATTTAAATATTTAGTAGATTTGGATAATTTTGACATGTTTTAGTAGTTATTTTTAATCAGCTCATGGGAATTTAATGAAAAATTGATGTCTTATTCGTTAACTAGAAATAATCTAAATATTACCTATATGTCTCTGAGGATAATCAGCTGAGTGAAGATTAGAAAAAGAATTACAGTTTCTGATAAGAGGTAAAGCTTGCTATTGGCACAATGTTTTATTATTCCCCAGGGGGATATTTAAACCAAAATTTTGTGAATGTTATCATCAGAGATCCCTTGTTTTACAAAAACAAAACAAACAAAAAAAAAGAAGCACCTATAAAAAACGCTCTAAACCTCAAGTATGCAGTTTCCTTCTGTTTCACACAGCAGAGAAAACCTCAGCTTTCCAGAGTCCTTGTTCTTACAGTGCTCTATGGTAGGAGCTTTTGTTCCCAGCAGATGAATGAAGCCGTATTCCTTACAAGGGCCTGCATCTAACGCAAATTAACCTTTCTAGCTACACCAGGCGAGTGTAGCTGGCACAGGCTGGGACTGCTCTTGCACAAGTCTGACAACATATAACTTGAACGCTGCAGATCTATCGCTACAGCTGCCTTGGCTGACCCTATAATCCTAGAACTCTTTGTTTTACTTGACTTATATTGTCAGTTATCGTCAGTTAACTGAGTATCAAACATCCCAGTCCACTCCCAAAACCTGAGATTCTGTTGAGTTGTCTACCCGTGCCTCTGTGTTTAGAATACTTTGCAAATTGCTTTCCCAAAATGGGCCTGATGGATGAGGTGTAGCTAGGTGCCTATCTCTTTGTACACGAGGAAGGCAATAGGTTTGGGTGAGGGGCGGGAGGGAGCTAACGCCTTCATTCTATAAAGACACACATAGTTTACTGGGCTGGAGGATTTTTTTAGAAGTATATAAAGATGAAAATAAAATAACCTCCAGAATAAAAGCCCTCAACAGAGTGCCGGTAATTCATCATTGCACACATAGCTTCAGAGTTGATTTTGTTCTGCCCAGGCACCTGCCAGTGGAAGAAGTGACTAGACAGCGAAATTTTAGCAAGTTTGATTTTTCCTAGGCATCATTCTGATCGTGCCACTGCTGGCAAAGTTCTCTATTAGAATCACGTTGCAAGATATTTGCCACTGACTGTGAGATATGCACGGAGGAGAAGATGGAAACACTGATAGCAAATAAGGGGCCCAACAAAATTCTTATCTGTACATGCCACTTGAGCAGCAGTGGAGGCTTTTTGACCTTCTGTGTGACTTCACACCCATTCTCACTGACATGTTGGGTTTTAAAGGTCAAATGCTGTTCTTCCACCTTTCTGTGTCTTGATTGTAAGTTGGCTGTTCTGTTTGGGAGAAGCCTTTTCCTGGTCGTTGTGCTGTCTGCATCGGGCTGTCTCTTTTGTTCACTATCTAAACCTTTTAGGCTCGAAGGGAATTGAAACGCTTGAAGGAGGAGGCTAGGCGTAAGCATGCTGTTGCAGTCATTTGGGCTTACTGGCTTGGACTGAAGGTACTTTCTCAAACACTCCTGTCTGTCAACATGAACTCAATAAAGCGTGGCATCTTACTAACACTTAATAAACAAGCTCAACGAGCAGGGGTGATTTTTGCACATAATTATGGTACTTAATGTTGTCATGGGCTTAACTGAAAAATTCATAAGGTAAAAATGCTTCATTTATAGCAATATTTAGGTATCAGGTAGTTTTTGTCATATCAGGAATATCAGTTTGAGTGAAAGAAAAATGCCAGATTAAAGGGACTCTATTATGGCTACTTTAAAAACCTGACCTACATTGGCAAAGATGCTATCTGGAAAGATTACAAGGATGTGTTTTCTTATTGCGACCTCTGATTGTTTGAATGGGAAGTAGGGTGAAGCTGTTTGACTCTCACTTGCTGCTCAGGTTAGACCCCTGACCTCAATGTTGAGAGCATGACGTAAAGCTAATGATAATGTCCTTTTGTTTCCATCAAGCCTTTTCAGGCTTGTGGTTACCTGTGGCTCATGGCAGCCATGGAGTCCCCCCAAAATTGAGATGTTAAGAGTCTTTTGTTTTCTGTCCCTTGCTTTCAAGGGCTGGTTGGCAAAAGAAAACACATTTGTAATCTGGAAGAATGTAGTTCTGCTCTGTAAATAGACTATGAAAATGGCATCTTGAGGTGTTTCAGGTCTGTGCCCAAATTATTTACATAATACAGTTTTCAAACATGTTTTTACAGACGCAGTCCTGAAGAGCTGTGAGAATCTGAACTGGTTTTGTTTGGCTGGCTGTCACTTTTGCCAGTAGGGATACTGAGACTGCGGAAGTGTACAAGGGGACAATTTATTTAATAATGTGGAGTAAAGTCTGGCACTCTTGTTCTCATTCTAACAATGATGGAATGGGGAAAAAATTGTCAGAAAACACACAATTATGTACAATGTATTTTTAATATATCTTCTAAAAAAACCCCATGTTACAGCACATATGTTGAAACCAGAGCTGGAAATACAAAGGTGCCATTTGAAGAAGTCATTCTGCAGATCAGAATCATGCTTAGGTGCCACTGCCAAAGTGGGTCTGGTTTAATGGTTTTAAAATAAGAATATGTTCCTCCTAAGAACTCAGAGGCTGTCTTATATCAAACAGCAGCATTTAAATGACAAACCTTAAGGCAGGTTACAGCAGGAATATGTGTCTGCCTGTCTGTGGTGTGGTTTTTCAGTGTGCTTTTTAAATAGCATAAGCAGCACTTCATCTCACCTGAAACATGCAGGGTTTTCTGAATAACAGCTTAGTCTGTTTTATATATATTTATAAATAAATACACACACACACACAGAGAGCACTGTTACCACGGACAGTTCTTATTCATCTGATGACATTTCCACCCATGGCATAGGGAAGTGAAGATTTAAACTTGGTATGACTGATCAAGATTAAACCATTAATTGCCGAGTCCTTTTTCATAAGTAGATTTTAATAGCCGTGGGGGTAGTTTCCAGATGTAGGCTTTTCTGGAACGGCTTGCATTTCTCAGTGCTTGCTTTGCAGCTTCCCCGCAGCGCCAATAGGATGTGTAGGGGTATATTAGTCCCTCTGTTCCACATTAATTTGCACACCTTGCAGCTCACGAAGAAGAATATAAAGCAACATCACTAAAGAGAGTCCATGAGAGCATGGTGAGACTTGGGTTGATTTGGGTTGAAGTAGCTCTGAGTGTGTTAATTTCCATCCCTGAATAATAAATACAGGATGTACAGTAATTACAGAGCTCTAAACCTCACAGAAAATCAGTGAATAAGAGCTCTAATATTTTTTCTTATAATCTGAGGAGGAAAAAATAGTGCTGCATTTGCATAGAATGAAGACTACTGAATGCTGTTGGTTTTGTTGATGCATCTTAATGTGTAATTAAACAAAGCCTGCTTATCTCTGGAGATTTTTAATCCCGGAATGGTGACAGATTCTTGCTTTCAAAATGCTGGCTTATCTTAAAATGCATAACAGTCAGCATGGGGTGGAAGGTGTGCCAGGATAAGCCAAGCAAACGTTTTTTGTGTAAGTTGATGTAGGTTTTTTCCTGCACGGATTTCCCTTTATTTTCTGCACCACAGAGTGAGTTAGCAAAACCCAGGAAATTGTCTCTGGGGTAAATTATGCAAAGCTACGATGTTTTCCCTGGGTTTTGCCCAAAGTTTTTAACAGTTGTATTGCAGGCTGTGCCAAAGTTTGAAAGAAGTTGGGGGGGGGGGGGGGCTCCAGCTAACTTGACGTGAGCCTGGGCTTCCCATAAACCCCCTAGTCAGCTCCATGCTCTCACATGGAGTTTTCTGAAGGGACCAATGTAGATACTAATTCGCACTGACAAAAATATCAAGGGCAAACAAGTATTCTGCAACTTGCATTTACATGCACATACTAAAATTTAGTATCACCTGTAAAAATGCTTCTTAGTGCTCACTTTTGAATGTTTGGGGTTGGTTTTATTTTAATAAATTCAACTATCAAGCTTACTGACATTAAGCAACCACTGCTTTTATCAAACACAAAACATCATCTCTTTTTTGAACGAAGGCTGTTCTTGTGAAGAGTTTTCTCATGAATAAGGCTGCACTGGAAAAAAAAAAGATATAAAAATCCCTTTTAATTACAGCAAACTCTGTGTATTAAGAATCTTAAAGGTGAAATACCAGAAATAGTCTGTGAGTTAACTATGTAATTAGCATCAGGTCAGCCCCTCTTCTGAGCCAATAAAAATGTGTATTGCTGATGACAGCTCACTTCTTCCAGTCAAGTTTTATGCAAAAGCCTATGAAAATGGATTTGTGCTGTAATTTCAAGAATATTTTAATATCTTGCCTTTGCAGAGGAAAGTTATTAAAATTGTCTGTTAAATTTGCGCATGACTGTACCTGAGGTTGACTGAGGTAGCTCTCTGACCTCTCGGTCCATGGTCTGGTTCATATATTTGAATGTAGCAAGTTTTCCTATTTCAGGGAACACTCTGCATGTGTGTATGGGTTATTTCCCCCCTGTTTTCTGCTGTAGAGCTATATAAAAGGCTACCTGTGAAAACGAATTAATGCTTTGTGTTCACTTTGAGGGTTTGTTTAACTTTTCAGGTCCGTAGAGAGTACAGAAAATTCTTCAGAGCCAATGCTGGAAGAAAAATCTATGAATTTACCCTACAGAGACTTGTATGTATATATCTGTACAAAGCACGTTGTACATTTTCTGTGTTTCACACCTTTGTTTCCTAGCAAAAGTGACACCTGTATTACGGCTATGATGGTCCTTGTAAGGAAGTGCCTAAGCTAGCCATATAAAATTGACAACTAAAATTCCAATGTTGTAAAGAAAGGATGGTAATAGTATTTTGAAAGTGTGAGAATGGCACTAACTGAGCATGTGCCATGCTTGTACGATACCTAAATCTTCATTTCTCAGTATACCTGGCTTTTTAAAAATCCATATTCAGTTTTATTAGATCCGAGAGTTGCAGTTTAGTAACTGCAACTAATTCTAATCACAGAGCATCTGCTTTTCCTTGCTTATTTCAATAACTCTGGTATTTGAACATTAATAAAGCATCTTGCTTCAATTTTCTCACAGATGCAGAAGTACTTTCTGGAAATGAAGAATAAGATGCCTTCTTTATCACCAATAGATAAAAACTGGCCAGTGAGACCTTACCTTTTCTTGGATTCAACTCACAAGGAACTAAAGAGAATTTTCCATTTGTGGAGGGTAGGATACACTGTGGTCCAATCTGTACACAACTTCATCGCGTGATTTTCAGTGGTTTTTGTTGTTCATGGAGGGGATGGTTTTAGGATGTATTTATTCCCCATTCCAGACAGGGTATTTTATGAAAAATGTCTTTGGATCATTTTCTTTGGCCTGAGAGGGCTATAACTATCCTGCCCCCTCCTTTCTGGAACTAGAGAGAGGATCACTTCTTGCCGTCACCTTTTAACTAAGCAGTAAAGCAGTATGCCTGTTGCCTGTTAATTGGTAGCTTGTAATACTTGTGTCCTTGGCCAGGACTGGGGGCTAGATCTTAGACTAACATTGGAAGTATCAGGTGGGATTTTTTACTTATGAACTGTGGTTAGCTGAAATTTGTTTTGGATGTTTGGATGGAGAAAGCAGCAAGAATCTGTAGAAGTGCTGATGAGATGCTTTACTGAGGCTTATGGACTACGCTTTCTGTGAATTGTCAGGGAAGAGTTTTTCTTTCTGAGCCTGCGAAACTCCTCCTCTGAGCTGTGTTTTGTTCTTGCTTTCTGTTGATGTAAACTTCCACAACTGTGGAGCTAGATATATAGATATAGATTCGTGTGTGTGTGTGTTTCGGTGAGCCGTTTTAGCACAGTTTTTCAGTGACTGGTATCAAATAGATTAAACTCATGTTCAAATGCAACATGCTTAAATGAGATGTTTTAGATACTGGTTTGGGTGTAATTCAGAAGTATTTAGAATAGGTGAGGAGGAAAAACACCTCTGCTGTTTGTTACTGTGCTAGAGCGGTGTGTAGGATGGAGCTGAGTCACTTCAGAAGTATACAAAGAATGTGTATCTTGAGCGATAAGCAAACATTAGCCTGTGCTGCTGCTTCAAATCAGATGAGCGAGGATAATTTGTTTGTTTAATGTATCATGTTTTGCAGTGTAAAAAGTACAGAGACCAGTTCACAGATCAGCAGAAGCTTATATATGAAGAAAAACTGGAAGCAAGTGAACTTTTTAAGGACAAGAAGGCTTTATATCCAGCCAGGTAACAACTGCTGCTTTTAGTGTACAATAAAGTCAATATCCTTACATAGATTTAGGAAATCAAGTAAGATTTTGCTTTTTATGTTAATCAAAAAAGTGCATGTTCCTTGTTTGACAGTGTCCCTCCATCATTTTAGTTTACAATCCTGGAGATTTTGCTTCTAACTTAGATGTAGTTGCAGCCCACTAACACTGAGATTCTGAGTACTTCTTCCACAAGTCATGATGTCTTGTTGTTCTAACCCCTCATGACCTGTTCACATCGTAAAAGTTGGGAGAACTTGTAATAGGGAGTGACTCTCCGCCTTTCCTCTAGTTTCCATCACGCTGGTTCCTGCTCCCATTAAATGTGGAGTGAGCAATGTCACTCCCAGAGACCTCTCCTATGTTCACACTTAGTGCATTCAGTATAATGGTGGAATGTGAAGACTAGATAATTTAAGAGTTAGATGCATTGGTGTGTATATATATATATTTGAAAGGATACTTTTAAAAAAGTGTTTTAAAAGGTCATGTCCATCTTAGATTTTTATTTTTTTTTAAATTGAAGACACTTTAAAAAATGTGAAATCTCTGCAAATAAGCTTTTTGGCTACTCACATTATTTAGTTCTTAAAAACTGGTAAATTCTTGTCACCGCTATCTGCAGAGCTAATGTTACTCAAGAAAGTGCAGTAGTATGTGAGTTTACTGAAGGGATGCGCTTTTTTTTGCATACAATAAAGCTGCCCAACTAGAGATCTAGTTGAAGATAAGTTCAAAATAAATTGAAATGGATTCTTGAGAGTGAATGTGAGATGATAAATTGCATTTTTCTTGAAAACAAGGGTCTCTTCTATCTCAGTTGAGTTTTCTTTTACAAGCCACAGTCGGCGCTGAGCAGGACCAAGAAGCAAGGTTCAGTAGAGGGGATGAGTGGGAATCTGCAAGAGTTGATGAGGGCAGTTCCATGCACAGACAAGCTCTGCTTGTCTGCTTAGAATCACAGAACATTAGGAGTTGGAAAGGACCTCAAAAGATCATCTAGTCCAAAGATGATTGTTTGTGTGTTTTATTGGGGGCTTTTTATATTTTTTTTCCTTTTATTGAAGTACTTCCTATTTTCTTGTAGTGGGCTTTGTATGTGTTTCTCTTTCTTCCCTTCTATAAATCAGTTATTTATTGGCTGTATATGTTAGCTTGTGGTTTGTTCCTTATTTGCTTTGGGCTATCTTTTTATGCTGTTGAGAAAAGAGGACACTGCCTTTGGACTTATCTGGAAGTAAGCAGGGTTGCTTTGCTTCAAGTATATATCTGATAAGCACAGAGCTCCTTGGGAAGGAAGAAATTTTATTTATATCCCTGCTTTGGTGCTTTTTATACCAAGACTGAAAAATGAAATACAGGAAAATATGTATCTGAGCTACTTTTATCCAAGATGCTCTTAAGTGGTACACATGATAAAGGGTAGCTGTGATTTATTTCAGTTTTAGCTTGTAAGTTGCCATTGATTGAGGGACACAGTCTGCAGAGAATCTACTGGTTTGGTGACTATGGTTTCATAATGCTATTTAATAAACCCAAAAAAAACCCCAAAGCTCCAACACAGTAGAAAGTCAGAATACTTTCCCCACCCTGCTCTCATTTAGAAACATTTCCATCTCATTTTGTCTTGTCTTCAGAGTTGATTAGCTCCTATTGGGGTTTTTTATTGACCTAAGGGTGGAGGAAATTACTGTATCAAGTTTCTGATTAGTTAGTATAATGATTCATAGGATGTGGCTAATCTACTGTGTGTAATACAATTATTTAAGAACAGAGAGTGACTTATTGTGAGTCTAAAATACCAGTACCCTTCCTTTTCTCCCCCATCTGCCCGTGGGCCAGAGATGTAATTGCAAAGGTAATGCTTTGCGCATAATACATTGGCTCCTCTCAGGCTCTAATCTTGGCAGAGCTTTGCATTAGGACTTGGATTGTAATTTAATCGAAGTGATTAGTTAAAGTGACTTCTGAACAAAGCAAGCAGCAGCTGTATTCACCAATTCTTAACTGATAGCACAGCTCTTGCCATGTAACCCTGGGGTGGGTAAGATGGGGTGATTTGCAAGTCTTGACGCCTTGCTGTGGTACACACTTAAACAGCAGCAGATGTGGAAGGCTGATTCTTGTCTGTCACACTGAAATGCTATGGGAGAGCAGAGGAATCAGTCCTACTCATGTTTTATTTCCTCTCTTTTCACAAAGACTGCTAAATGTGATCTTAAATAAAACTGATTGCATATGCAAGGATGTACTTGTGTCTGATACCTATAGCAATTTGGCCCATTTAATTGGAAAGCATCTCCAGAGCAAGGGGGAAAAAAATAATCCCATTACTGTCTTTGGTGATAAATTTCTTTATTCACTATCCCTGTGCTGTTAATGTGTATAAGATTCCGTGCCTAATATGCATACCGTTTATTACCTCCTGCTCCTTCCCGCGTTCCCCTAGGATAATGTGCCAGGAGATATATCCACAATACTCTGTAGCACTTCCCTAGTTATTTTCAGCTGGTGTAGTACGCCTGCAGAGATTAATGCCAACACCACCACACTGTGCAAACGGTGGTACCGACCTGAAGAGCCTCAGGGCAGAGCTTGGGGGGGGCTCTAGTTTTCGGCTTCTCAAAGGATGGAGGACAATTACCAAGTGTACTTCTTCCCTGAAATTCACATTTAACTCATGTTTCTCTTGTCTTTTTGTTGGTCAGTGTTGGGCAGCCATTCCAAGGGGCTTACTTGGAAATCAGCAAGAACCCTAAGTACAAAAAACTTAAAGATGCCGTGGATGAGAAGATCATTATTGCGGAAGTTGTCAATAAGATCAACAGAGCTAATGGGAAGGTAATAAAATGGCATTGCTTTATTTGGAAGAATAGGTCATTTTTGGTAGAAACAAGCTGTGGGAGACTTCGTTTCTGTCACAGAATAGTCTGAGGATTTTAAAAACTGCCTTTTTTAGCAAGACTGGAAATGCTGGTGTTACATAAACTGGTGAGTTTAAGCACCCATTTTAAATTTACATAAAGGTTCCTAAAATCTTGCTTGTGTTGCAGTTTGTGGTGACTTTTCCAAACAAAAATGTCATCTCATCAACTGATAACAGGCTGTGTTGTTTCACAACTAGATGCAGTCTCTGTACCAACCTTAGATCTTCTGTTTGCCAACCAAAGAGAAATAAATATTTAGCAAATACTGTTCTTGTTTAAGTATTTAGAACACTTAACCTTCCAAGGTTCATGCTGTTGTTCAAGCTCCCGATCATCACATTTTGCTGTGTGTTAAAATTGTGAGTACTCTGCTCGCTTTGCATGTCTTCTGACTGATACCAAAAGCTTTTTGGAATAAAGAAGCGAGTTTCTTATATCATTTGAATAAAGCTGTTAAATATACTGGGTACTTTTTTATTCTGCCAACACAGAACTTGTTTTGCATTTAAATTATCCTTATTAAAGCAGGAAGTATTATCCTCCCTTCATAAATGTAATTGTTTTCAGCATATCTGTCTAAATATTAGAAGTAGTAGATCTCAGCCTCTCAGATGTAGATGTCATTTATGCGTTTGTAGGAGTGAAATTAGGTTGCCTATTGTTGGTGCCAAGTTAATTTTCCAGTTTAGAAGAAACTAATTAAATTAAGACAATAGCTTTCCTGTACTTGCATAGGCTACAGCTCTTGAGATTAAAATAAGTTAATAATGAGCTATGGATCTGTATGCTTAAGAGAGCTGCTTCTTAATTAATAACAGTTAAGATTTTATTCAGATTTTTACAGAAGAAAAAGTTACGTGTAGATTAAGTTCTCATTCCTCTTTCTTATCATTTTCTAAGACAAATTTAAGAACACACATTCATGCTTTAAAAGTATTTGAAAATATGAATGTGTATCCTCCCAAATAATAATTCCAACAGAAAAAGAGGGGAGAACATTACTCTGAAAATACCTATGTGGTTTGTGGTGTTCTGCAACATAGTTTTGGTGAATAACAGTGAGGTTCAGTCCTGGATTAGCTGTCACTGCAAAGGTACGTTGGCTTTCCTGGGGATTGACAGAGCATGAGGAATGAGGTTATCCTGATTTGCGTAGTTTCTGAGTTTCAGTTTCTGAAATTTTTAACTGTAAGCCAGTAATTGAAGGAACTGTTTACATCTAAGCATATGTGCCAAAATGAGCTAAGCTTTTCTAATCTATAATTAGGCACATAAATAAATTTGACCTGATTTTAACCGATCTGAAGCTTTCACCGAACATGAAATGTTCGTGTTTCCTAATGTGGGCCAAGCTCATTAACTGTCTGAACTGCTTGCAGCCTTCGTGGGTGCTCAGTAAAGACCAGTTCTCTCTCTGGGTAGATAATGGGTTGCATTTCTCTATTTTCACAGGCTACATCCAGGATTTTCTTACTAACCAAAAACAACGTTCTTCTGGCGGATCAAAAATCTGGGAATATTAAGTCAGAGGTTCCACTGGGAGATGTTACCAAAGTGTCCATGAGCTCCCAAAATGATGGCTTCTTTGCAGTGCACCTCAAGGAGGTTGGTTACCAGTTTATAATACAATAGTGTGACCTTCTTACATGCAGTGATACAAAGATTGTTTGGTAATTACCTTGTAGCATTGAATTACTGGTTAGACTTTGGGTTTAGAAGCTTCTGCAACTTTGCCATATTTGCAAAAAATTTCATTTAAAACTACTGAATCCAAATAAGAACAGTTTTTTACATTATGAATAGTCATTTAATTATGAAAATCAGACTTTATTTCACTGTGACCTCTTCAGGATTGGAGTTTTCCGTTTGCAATATGGGTCTTTAATCCAGTTCAGGTACCTCGTGGCAGCGTTTTCCTTTTTAGATGCTTGTATAGTTCTTCCTGACCCACTGGCAGAATGTCTCTCTTCTTTATGGGATACCAAGGAAGTTGATTACTCAGTTCTAAAGAACACATTTCAGTGCTGTGTTACACTGTTGCTCTGCTGAAATCATTAAGCTGGTATTTGTGTTCTAGCTTAAATGGATTGGAAGAACATCATATAGAGTGTCTCTCCGTACTGACTAACTCCACCCTAATACTGGCGTTGGTTCCTTTCTGAAAACGTTGTGAGTTTGCTGTGGTGTAGCCATAAGAGGGATACAGAAACACTGCAGTTTTGTAGGACAAATGGAGAAGATCCTCCGTTAGGGGCAGGGGCGTGTGTGTGTTTAACCTTCTCATCAGGTTTGTGGTTTATTTGAGAGGGAATGGCATTTTGATCCTATAGACTTCCCTGCATCCCTAATTAATTTAAAAGACGAAAGACACTTGTTTCATTGTGCTGGGAAGAGAAGACTCCTTGTAAAGCCTCCTGCTTGGCTGGCATTTCATGTTCTTCATATTCTAGGTTTTGGTAGTCCTAAATACTTCCCTTTCTGTTTCAGGGTTCAGGAGCAGCTGGTAAAGGAGATTTCCTGCTCAGCAGTGATCACCTTATTGAAATGGCCACTAAGCTTTACCGCACTACTCTCAGCCAGACCAAACAGAAGCTCAACATTGAGATATCTGATGAGTATGTTTCTTGTTTGCTTAAAAGTACATTTCCTTCAATGCAATGTGCTAAAACGTCAAGTACCTAATGTTAGGAAAACAAAACACTGTTGTATAATGAATACTTCTTTTCTCTTGGCAGAATAGTTGTAAATAAGGATCCAATTTTCAGTGTGTGCTCATTTCTAGAATTCATTTTGACTCTTACTTCCTTGAAAGTCAATAGAGAAAATGTGCTTTTCTTAAAGTACTTTCAGACAGGGCTGTGGAGCAGAATTGCTGCTGTAGGAATAATTAGAAGACACTAGGCTTGTGAGAACCATTTTGTGTGTGACTGGAAAGCACATATTCCTATGAAACGTTTATGGTTCAGAGTGAACAGTACGTGCCAAATTGTAGTGAAAACAGCCAAAACAGAGTGAAGACCTCCTCCCCAAACACATTTAATGATGATGCTAGTAAAGCAGGTCCATACAGCCCTGCCTTCTCTTTTGGGAAGAATCTGAAGATTCCTGAGGATGGTTTTTGATCAACCTATTGCTATTCTGGGTTTTTTTGGTTGTTGAAAAGCTTTGTTTGACAAAACCCATGCATCTCAAATTAGTATTTCTTTGTGCTTAGTGCAGTTTTGTATTTTGGCCTTAAGTAAGGACGGCTCTTGCAGTGTCTATAGCCACGGAATAAAAATGTGGTGTTGTGTGTGTGAACTCCTAAACCCTGATGAGTAAGAGCCCCTTGCTCAGTCCACCATTGCTGTGCACTCAGTCTGTGGTGTGAAGTGCCCCCTGATTTCCGTAGTGTTGGTCTGGTGGGTGTGTTCATTGTGAATAAAGAAGATGATTTGGAAATCTCCCTAAGAATAGTGTAATAAAGTTTCTGTAGGTGAAAACTGAACCTTTTCTCTGATGGCACTGCACTGCTTGTATTCTAGAATCATGATGGAGAGTACAGTTTGTATCTGGTCAGGTTTATTCAAAGGCTAATTTTGCTCTTTCCTTGAAAATTATATCTGCCATTTCCCTTCGTTCTGTTACCAGATGGGATTTCATTTGCTCAATTTTAGCCTCTACAAGAGCATGGCTATCCCCAGCAAGTTTCTAGTTTAATGATGGCTACAAAGGAACAAACTACTAAAAGTTTAAGCATGCTTTGCGCTAGCCTGGGCTGCCTGCCTGCCTTAGGTCTGTAAAGCAGTCTGCTTTCTGGGAGTCTTGTATTTTGGGATGTGGTTTTGTTTCTCATCCTGCAGATTAAAAACACTGAAGTATGTGTTGCTGTTTGGTTTAGCCGGACTAAATAGTTTTTAAGTTGTTTGCTTCTTTTTTAGCAGTTCCATCACTGCTGATGGGGAAGCAGTACTCTCTTCTCTCGGTAGAGTTCAGATATTAGCACAATGAGGGACCAAGGAGAAAATGTGGCCTTGCTTTGGCTGCTGTACACTACTTTTTAGGAAGAGAGTTTATATAAGTAAAAATGCTGTTGATCCAGAGGTATGTCTAGTAGGAGACATACCGTTTATCTATAGTAGTGGAGCAATGGGTCTAGGAAGATGCAGGTTTGGTTGTAAGAGATGATGACTGTAAGACGTACTCATGCTTTGTCGATGCTTGTGTGGCTGGGAGCACTGAACAAGTTAAACTTCTGAGTGTCTGGGCTGTTCAGCAGGGAAGTGGGACCAAAGGGCAGCTCAGCGCGGGAGAGGCCGCTTCCTCCCCTGAGTTCTGCCGTCAGCTTGATTTGTGTTTTCCGGCTGGAGAACAAATTCTTTGAAGTTTTTGGCCTCTGCTGGAGGACTTTTTAAGGATGCTAAAAGGGAAAATCTGCTGTGTTACAAAGGACTTTTTAGGTCAGCAGCTGCTGCATGTGAGCCAAAAGGCAGCACTGCCCTCTTTATGGCTTTTAATCTTGCTGTCCAGATCAGCGAGAAGTTTGAGGCTCCGCAGGAGCCTGTTGGGTTGGGGTTTGTTAAAAGCAATTCTCCACATTCAATGAAATTTCTCTTCCAGTAGAAAGTGCAGAGTCAAATCCAGATTAATTTATCCTGGACTGCAGGAAATATGGAGATGTGGAGATTGCTGGGAAGGAAGAGAATTTTCCCAGTTGCTGAGCAGGGGGGCTGTAAAGGTTAACTAAGACCTTAGACATATGCAGACTGCTAAAGTACCAGATGTACTAAATTAAGCATAAACCAGAAGTGCAGCACTTCTAGTATTGCCATAGAAGAATTTAGCTTCCTTCCATGAAAAGCAGAAAAGTCCCTTTGGAGGACAATGGTGAAGCAGCTGGAAATAAGTCTTTGCAGCGTTCCTGGTACATTAGAAATTCTGTTTTAAATTGCCATCTTCCTAAAGGAATAGCCAATTAGCTATTGTACAGGGTCCACGGCTACAGGCGAAAGGCAGTGATTAAGAGGTGCTACCTGAAGGACACCCAAGCTGCACCATAACCTATGCTGGTTTTTGTGGGTTTTTTTTTTATTTCCCAAGTCTTCTTGTTAATACGGACCTGAAAACAACATCTTTTGGAGTGATGCTCAGAACCAACAGGAAGAGACTTCTGCTCCTCATGTGGATTTCCCCAGCTTTTATTAAAATGTATCTTTCTTCCTCTCCTAGGTTTCTGGTCCAGTTCAGACAGGACAAAGTGTGTGTGAAGTTCATACAAGGCAGCCAGAAAAACGGCAACATCCCAACTTGCAAGCGAAAAAACAATCGGCTTCTTGAAGTGGCTGTCCCCTAACTGCAGCTGGTGACTCTGCCTTTCACGGACTTGTTTCTTTGTAATAGTGCAATTTTAGTTGTCTGGTTTTGCTATTTTTATCCCTTTCTGGAGCTGTTGACAGCTAATAGCTTTAGAAACCCTTGGCAAAACATTCAATTAATCGACTTTTTAATTTCTTTTTCTTCAAGCCAGAGTTTTAACCCTGAAAACGCAGGTTTTTACCCAGCAAGGTGTTCTTACCAGCCGGCACGTATCTGTCATACACAAATCGTTCTCTTTGTTTAGCAGTCAATATTGTAGCGCAGCATACCATAAACCCACATATTAACCATAAAATTATTCATATGCCTTAGTCTAGAGATCTGCTTAATGGGAATTATACATGGCCTTGATGCCTTTGGCCATGTGTGCCCAGTGTCTTTTTCTGCCAAACTGCTGTGGGGTTTGGATGGGCTCCTTGCTTGCCACCACCTGGAACGCCAGCAGGATGGCGACTGATACACTAACTCCCCTACTTAATGCTAGGACCTATGTAGCTCAATTTTTTAGTCAGTACAGCACAGGAACATGTAACTCTGCAAACCAGAAGGAATATATGATTATACAAGCAGCATATGCGCGCAATTTTATAGTAAAAAAAATTAAGACATTTTGAAATGGGATTTTTAATTAGGTCAGATGTTTTTAATGACTTTATACAGTAGAAATCAGTTAAAATTCAAAAGCTCATTTCTTTCACAAAAGCTATATGGCTGGAGGCATACTTTCTGTTCTTTTTTTTTTTCTTTTAAATTATCAGTTAAGTCTAGAGCCTGAAAAATGCAATAGCATTCGTAACATAAGCAAACGCTAGGTATTTAAACAGTTAGCTATCAAACAGAAGGTGTGAACCTTTCTTTTAGATATTGGCATGTACAATGTGCAATAAAGCATACATGACATTTTGTGAAAAATTATTTATAATACATTTTTGTGTGCGAGAGAGAAGATTTGGTGCAGCCTGCCTAGACAGCGTGGGGGTTAAAATAGATTTGTGTTGTTAACTTGCAGTTTTTTTAGTGTCTACACTACAGTTGTCAATTTTGGAGGAATACTTAGAATTTAAAAAAAATAATAAAAAATCCTTGATTTGGGATCTGTATATAAATTGGTGGGATGGTAATAAAACCCTTCTAATTCTGTGCTCTTTGGTACTCCTATGTTATAACCGTATTTTTGTACTCTGGACTATTTTATATAACTTGCGTGCCTGATGTAAATGTGTGCACAGGAAATACAATCAGGAGCTGCATTGTCAACTTTTGGTGTAACTGGTTGCACTTAATCTTTTATAAGCCAGAAGCATTAGCTGGAATCCCAAGGAGAAGAGATGCCTTTTTAGGTAGAAGTAACTACTCAAGTGAAGGGTTGTTGGATGTGACGCGTTTGATTTGCTGATGCAAGAACAGTTGAGAAAGCATTGTATTTCTGCAGTCTGATGTAGGACAGCTTTAAGAGCCTGGGTATCTGATGTGCGGTGCTGGAAGTCCAAGCATAAATAAAGGAAAGATAAAGAAAAGTTCAGAGTCTCATTACTCTCCTGGTGGTAAAGCGATGTAGCACTCATGGCTGCGAAGGCTCCTCTGGGTAGTTCTCGTTCACATTGGCTCTCCAAGTTAAAACTCTGTACTGCAAGGGCTGTTCTAGTGCTAATGGTCACCTCTTGTCAGTCTGATAGAAGAGCTGGTGTGGGTTTCACCATGTTTTGCTTTGGGGTTAAAGTAAATGATTTTGCTAAGATTTGGGCGCAAAGCGTTTGTTCTAACTGGTTGCTTAGTGTCGGTGTTGAAAGACCCTGCAAGTGACCTTGCCAGGGTGGCAGTAATCAACAGGGGTATCTTCTAAACTGTGACCAAGAGTTGCCTCTTCCTTATCGTCTTAGCTTGAACCTTCCTTTTAATCACTGAGTCAGGTTTAATATTTAGTGGTGTTTTACATGTATTAGTTAGAGATGCTTACAAGGGAAATCGTAGTATCGGTCTGTAATGCAAAATTGGGATACTTCAATGGAATTTTTCCATTGCCTTAAGAAGACAACACACAGCAATGTGCCGTTCAAGGCTCCTAAGTCCTGTGTCAGAGTTGCTGCTTCGTAAAGACTGGAGGGTTTGGGAAACTGTTCGGTATCATGGAAGCCTTACTGTAAGTAACATGAGGGGCAATTTTTAAAATTAATACAGAAGTAAGGAAAGCAAACATTTGAAGTCTGATGTAACCCTGCAGTTGCTTACAGATAGGAAAGGGAAGAGTTTGGATTCAGTGCACCTGGACATGTAGCCCATTAAATTAGGGTACTATAGGATAATACTAGGATATTTGATCCATCCCAAGCAGAACCAGTACATGTCCCTTTGATTTTGTTTTTGATCTTTGCAACAAGCCATGGTAGCTGTACCTGCAGAGGACTGGAAGAGGGACAGATTCCTCGCTTTGATTTCCATTCTTTCATTGCTTTTTCTGGACCTTTGCAACTTTCACCATGCTTATTAGCTGGTACATTGTGATAGTGACCGTTTGACACTTAAATGTTTCTTAATGTACAGAGCAAGTTTTGCTGAATGTGAGTGATATACATCTGTAGATGAGCCATGGTATCTCAATGTTTAGATTTAAGTATCTAGGATGTTGAAAATAAAAACGCAAGGTCAGCTAGTTGGGCTGGGGTTTATTTTTCTCCTTTTCCTCTGTTTTCTTGTATAACCTTCTATCAAATGGAATTACAAAGAGAACGTTGTTCCTCCTATGGTGCTAACCCTGTGCATCCTTTTATCTGTACCTTTTAATTTGTCATCTGAATACTGGGCAAAGCTCATTTAAAACAATGAGATTTGTTGCATGATACTTTCCAGAATCAAATAAAATTCTGTTCCTAGTCCTATACTTTCTCTATATCTGTATCTTCCTTACCGCCTTCAAATCTCAAAAGTGCAGAAGGTGGGATTTTAGGTTAAATATACACACTCTGGGGAGAGAAGAAATTTTATTTCATAAGTGATTCCTTAAGGGGCAGCGTGTCCTTTTCAGTACAATTCTTCTGCACGAGTTCTTTCCCCAACACAGCCTTCCCTGAACATTCTGCAAACTCAGCTTTCCTAACAATACATTTGGACCAGTTCTCAAAGAGCTGTATTTATAGCCAGATTTGCCCAATTTTTAATGAATGCCTTTGAGCCCCACACCTATTGTATTCCACATGTTCAGCCTTGTGATCTTTCTCTCTTTTTTTATCCTTAGTGATTTTCTCCTGATTTATGTAGGTTTTATTTCATCATACAAACTATGGAAGAAAAACTAAAATGTCAACTCAAAAAAAGCATCTCCAATTTTAATCCAGGTTTATTTTCATTACCAAATCAGAGCCAAATCAAATGTATTGAAGAATTGATTCAAAATTTTGATTAAGAGATCAGATAATTTTCCGCAGTTGGCATAAATTTCACAGATAATTCTTAAGCTTTTGGATCCTTGATCTTGAAGAATGCTGTCTTTTCTATGTGCTGAAGGAACTAGTGACAGCTGGTTTAAAAGATGGCACAGCAGTGTGGTGGTGATGGACAGGACGGAGACGGGCAGGTCTACACTTCATTGGGTGTTAGAGCTTCCCAGCAAACAGGCATTTCAAAGACAGAACTGGAAGGATTTCATGGGGATGCTCCCAACTTACAGCATCACTGGCAAACGTGAATTTTACAGAATCTCAGTCATCACGCACAGATTTCCTCCTAGCCAGCCTCCATCCTTACCAGAGTGTTTTGTAGCTTACACAGGCATAGGACCATGAGCAGGAGGGACAATTCTTTACCAATGTTTGTAAAACCCCCCTAAAGTGATCAAAATTCTCTGGATACTGCTTTTGATCATGTAGTTTAAAATGATTGCATGTTATGTCACTGTGCCATGCCCTTCCAGGTAAAGGCTGTTGGCATATAGCACAGTCTTGTAGCCATTACAGCCCAGCATTTGCCACTTCACGCTGCAGACCTGTCTGTCTCAAACAGTGCCATCTATTAAGTAGATTGAGGAGACTTAATTCAGGCAGTGACACCTCCCTTGGGGGGCACAGTGTTTGCATGTCCGTCCCGGTTACACTGAGACTTTCCATTTCCCGACTACCTGGAGCGTTTCCTCCTGGAGAGGTAGGTAAAGGGAGGTTTGGTGTATGAAAAACACCCCAAGCAGCACATTGCTGGAGTTGGTTGGCACTCGCTTCTGCTGAAACATCACATGGTCAGGGCTTTAAGCACACACCAGGGTTTTTTATATATATATCTATATATTCAGATATATAAATAGATATGTATTCAGATATATAAAGCCACGTTCTTCCCTGCAGGATAATGCTGGCAGCCGTGCTCATGCATTCGGCGGCACCAAACCTCTTGGTTGTTCTGCACCTTTGATGTGGAGCACACAGAGGGTGGGGGGTTGTGGTGAGTTTACAGCTGCTGTTAACTCTTCTGACAATGCACTTCCGTAAATGTGGGCAGGTTTGGCTTGGCTGCTCTCATAATTAACTGGAATGCCAAGAGGAACGAAGTGCTGCAGCAAACGTGTTGGTTTTCAGGAATCGCATCGTTCATTCCAGTCCGGCTGTAAGTGAGAGCTACTGAAAGGACTGGGGCTGTGAGAGGAGTATCCAGCTTCATCCCACCCATCAGCTAGAACCAGCTCTACTGTTCCCTCGTGCACAGGGGGGACCCACGGGTTCACTTAAGGTTGGGAGGGTTTAAGGACATTGCCATTTGCTTTGTTTATGGACAATTGATGAAATTCTCTCCTTCATCCTAAACTTTTAAGACATCTGGTTGTGAACTGGCGAGGAAAGATTATGGGAGTATGAAGCACATGAGCCTTTTTCATGAATGGAAAGAAGTTTTGAAGAGTCTGAGTATCTGTTCTTAATAATTCAGCTGATTTCCAAGGCTCTACCCAGCCCTTAACTCAAGGTAAGGATCTCTTTGCTGTATAACATTTCGCTCTTTCTGGTCTTTATTAGAGACAAGATAAATATTCCTCTGGCCAGGGAATCTTCTCCCTGGAAATACGGCAAAGCCCTGGGGTACTTCCTGCAGATCCCTGGCAGGAGTCCTTGCCCAGGCCCCCGGGGGACTCCACCCTCAGAAACCTGGAAAGTTCTCTGAAAGGGGGAGGCTCTTTGCCGCGATGAGTGGTGATTTTCACTGGCTTTGCAATGTCCCCTCTGGACACTGCGAGTCCTTTCCCCACCAGTATCGTGACACTGGGTGGTCTCAGGGATGCTGGGTACCTTTCCCACTCAGGGTCTGATCACTGATCAGGTCCTAATTTCCTCCTGCCCCTGTTCCCTTTGACACTCTCTGCAGTGACACCAGCAGGCATATGTCTCCAGGGGAAAGAGGCGATGTATTCTTTTAGGTTATCTTCTTAACCACTGCATCCTGGCAACTCAATCTCACCTGAACATGCAGGAAACATCATCCTGGTGAACATGCAGTGCAAACTGGGGCACAGGAAGCTCCATGTGAATATAAGGAGGAGATTTTTCATGGTGAGTGTGATGGAGCACTGGAACAGGCTTCCTAGAGAGGTTGAGGAGTCTCCTTTTCTGGAGACATTCAAACCCCACCTGGATGCATTCCTGTGTGATTCAGTCTAGGTGATCCTGCTCTGGCATGGGGGTTGGACTAGATGATCTCCAGAGGTCCCTTCCAACTCCTAGCATTCTGTGATTCTGTAATGTTTTGTTCCTTTCTAACCAGGAGCTGTTTTTAATGAAAGATGCTTTGTTCTCTTTCGAGTTAACTTGCTGAGCTCAATCAGTATTGCAAGTGTTTCCCAGAACTCTGACAAGAAGCAAAGCTGAAGCCTGAAACATGGGAAGCCGCTGTTGCTCTGCTCTGTCTCTTCCTGTCAGAAGGGAAATCTGCTTTAAGGGATGTGGTGATGAAGTCCCTGCTGGCTTCATTCACTGCTTGCAGCCTTCAAGGTTGCTGTGCGTGCTGCTTGTAGCCTGAAAATGAATCCATCAGAATGCAAAATGGGTAGTTCCTAACCGTGGTGCCGAAAGGGGCGAACCCAGTTATGTTCAGATGTGAGCAAGCAACGTAACAGACACTTCTAGTTGCTGGTAGGCTGCTGTAGCTATGGAGAAGGGACTTTGGCTACGTTTAACCAGGAAGACTCCAACTGGAGGTGTTCAAAGCAATGCTGTCTGACCAAAATCATAGAATGGTCTGGGGTGGAAGGGACTGATTACCATTTGTTCTTTTAGTAGTGAAGTCCAAAAATTGTGGGATGAGCTTGCAGTGGAGGATCCTAAATGTTGATTGCATCCTGAACTTCTTACTTGTTGTATGGCAATACTGAGGCCGTGTGACGGCAGAGCCATGATTTTCTGTGAGCACAGGGATAATGAAAAGATAGAGAATAACAAAGCCCCGGCTATTCCTGGTGTAGGAAAAAGCCACATGTTTGAAACAGACAACAAACTCACTGCAATGTAAATGACTGGTTGTTTCTAGCTTGCAGGCCTGTTACTGACATGGAAATCTCCTTGACCATCTCTGACTTGAACGCTGTGCTTAGAAAGCATTGGTGTGCTGCCATCGCCTGATCTCCTGCACGTGCCTGGATGCTGAGCACCAAGCCGTCCAGAGATGGGGGTTTTGATCCAGCCTGGGTGTTTTTCTCTGTTCTGTGGAGGCAGAGGTAAGATTTCTCAGGGGAAAACAAACAAACAAAAAGATCAGACTGGAAAAGAAAGGGAGGGTATGAGCCAGATTCATGCTTTGAGTTTCAGCCCCATCTTCAGGCTCATTTGAACAAAGCAGGTGAGAAAACCCTTTCCAAAGAGAGGAGAGCATCCTCTCCACCTGCCAGACCCCAGGATGCCATGGGTGAGGGGCCATGTCTTCTTCCAGCCGTGATGGAGCAAAGCCTGTAATAAACTTGATCTATTTTTGTGTTTGTGCTGTGCTAATCCTGGTCTGTGGTGTTACTCTGAGGCTTCCCTTGGTGTGGCTTTCTCCTCACACTTGGAGTTGCACTGCCAGATGTTCCCTTCTGTCACATTACCCCAGTGTGTCTTACAGCCCTTTTTTGCCCACGACCTCTCTGCTCATCTCTGATGGAGTTCCAGTGTGCTCAGGGGGAACTTCTAGAAACTGGTGGGATTCAAGGGGAAGTGGGAAACCTCTTCTGAATGGAGAGCACATCAAAAGTGGGGCATGGGTAAGAGGCATCTGGAAGAGGCGCTTGAGCTGCAAGGCATCAGGAGTGCGTTAGTGACTGCTAAACCTCGGGCTTCAGCTGCTTTGCCTCTTCAAGCTTGAAGACCAGAGCTCCAAAACCAGAGTATGGGTCAAAACAGCAAAGCTGTTACTCATGCTTCACAGGTAGCTTGGGAGGGTCAGCATGTGGCTCTTGGAGTTTCTACTCCCTCCGTTTGATACCAGCGACAGCTGTAGGTGGCAGGACACATGTTTCCTAGGACATAGCAGGGCAGCGCCGAGGACAACTTGACCTTGCTGTGGGGCTTGCAAAGCTGCTTTTGGTGTTCTCAACCAGGGTGTGTGAGCAGACGTGCTTCAGGGGAATGGAAACATACACAGTGTGCGAACAGCTTGGGCTTGGCACAGCCACTGGGTGCAGTTCCTCATGGTCCAAAGCATTTGGCCGCTTCGTTCCTTGGAGATGCTGCCTGGTCTCTTGTGGAGGCTTTAGTTCAGGCTGGGGTGTTGGTTGTTGTTGGTTGATTTTTGGTTTTTTGGATTGTTGCCCTTGCAATGTGACATAAAGGTCACTGTGGCTTTAAGGGCATATCTCTCTATTCATGAAAAAATGTAATTTAGCACAAACAGATGTCCTCCTTTTTTTTTGAGGGGTGTGGTGTGAACACAGTGCTGATGGTGTAGAAAGCATTGCTCATACAGAGAACCAAAATGGATCCTAGCGACTAGTAACAAGACCTATGTTTGTAGCTATTTCTTTCCTAAAAACAGCTGGAAGAGAAAACCCGAGGCTGTGGTTTCATGAGCCGAACCCGCATGTTTCCTGCTGCCACAGCAGCGTGGCCTGGCCCATCCCGCCCAGTGGCCTGGCCCCAGCTCCAGTTGTGCTGCCCTGCCCCTGCAGTGAGCTAGGGCTGGGTGCTGGGAGGGCAGAGAAGTCAGCCCGTGACAGGGACTCCCTGAGGGGGACGCAGGTCCCTGTGCAGCCCCATGGGGCTGGATGGGGGAGAGAGCGTGTGGGGAGCTGGGAATTCGGCTCAGGCATGATGATGCGAAGCCACGAGCTGGGATAGCAGCTGTGTTTTCTGTGGTCACAATGGGCTTCAAGGACCTCATGAGCTTTCCTAAAAGACGCTGTGTGCCAAAGCCCCAGCTTTGCTACTTCTGGGAGACACAAACATCCCTAGATTTTACCAGCTGTTCTTTGAAAAACCTATAAAGAACAGCAACCTGCAGAGAGGAACAAGAAGCAGACATGGACCCTGCTGAATGCCACCGGCCCTTTACAAAGCCCAGTTCAAGCTTCCCTCTCCCGCAGTGCTAACTTTCCTGTCAGAACCCAGGATGGGCAGAGGCTTTGGCTCAGACGAGCGAGGCAGGAGGGGGTGTGAGTGCAGGCTGTACTGTGTAATGTGAGGGCTGGCTGAAGAATGACACATGAATGCAAAATTAAGGGCTGTGTGAAACCTTCCCCCTGCTCTGGCTGATGAGATGGCTCTCCTTGGCTCCGCGGGGGCCCAAACCTCTCCTAGTTCTCACACAGGTTTCTGCGCAGACACGGTGCAGATCATTACAGAGCTTCCTGCTGGGACTGTAATGTCATTTCCACTGCTATTTGCCTGGATTCTGCTTCTGTGTCTTCCCTTCTCCCCCGAGAAGTGTTTTGTGACTCCACAGCTCACCGGCCAGCGCTCTCTGGTGAGCAAGTTTCCCGAGGCTGCTGGAGACATCCATGCCCTAAATGCAGAGGCAGTGCCTGCTGCAGGAACAGAGCCAAGCACACGTCTCCTTTTCGGCTCCACGGGTGCGATACGCAGCGCTGCACACTTTGGCATGAGTCCTCTTGCTGGCCCACCCCCAGGCCACGAATCGCATCTCCCACCCACGGGGGAATGACGTATAAACCACTGCCACTCGGCCGTGCTGGGAAGGTGCCGCCAGCAATCCCCAGCCATGCTCCTCTTCAAAGCAGGCAGTGTCCCCTCTTCCCATGCGCTCACGGCACGTATGGAGCATGGAAATATTTTCAGGGCCTTTGAGCTTTCCTTCTTGTCCTGCTTTCTACACGCTGCCTGATAGTGGATGGTAAGATGGAAGGAAGAAGAGGAAGAAATGTGGCACAGCAGCACAGTGCTGGCGTGCTTTGAAAGCTGACTGCTCCGTTCCAGATGTTCTAAATCACATGTGGAGAAGTGTTTGTGGTCAGATGCTGCTTGAAACCGATTGTTGATAGTCTCCTGAGACAGTTCGTGACAAATTGTATAATAAAAAAGCTAAAAATAGCATAGTTATTCCCTGAAAAAGCAAAGTTCCCACAATCCAATGAGCTGGGAAAATTGTTGAACTTTCTTTGGACACAACGTACTCTTGTGTGTGTGCTCTCCAGCCTTCCTGGGGTCTCTAAGCTTTTTTCTTATGACCCTTGCTCCTCCCACCAGCTCCAAGCAACCGTGCTTCCAGCCACCCCGGCCCCAGTAGCAGCTGATCTGGCTGCTAGCCAGCGATGTGAAAAACATCTGCACCCCCTGAACCTCATAGCTTGCTCCTCAGCATCGCTGGTGGGTGCGAGTTTGTCCTGGTAGAACATTGTTTTCCAAAGGGTAGTTCACTAGATGTAGCGATAACGCCAAGAGATCTTTGCTGCAACAGACCATCCTTGACATCAGCGGTCCTCTACTCACCATGCCTAACCCAGGTCGCCATTGGTTTCTTCTCCATGGTGTCTGCTTGCAGCACAGTACTGACCTTCCTTCCTCAGTGCGTGGGTGGCCACCACACAAGGGTTTGGTAGTGTCTGCAGTGTCCTCCATGCAGAAGGGTTGAGGCCAACAGACGTCCCAGGAATCTCCTCTTCAGCAGTGCTTGGTGAGACAAGGCCTTGCTCGAGAACTTCATAGTTTAACGTGTGAAGTATGTTTTTTTCAGTGTTGAGAAGGCCCGTGTATGCTGCAGTAAGGAGCTGCAAATCTGGTGGCAGAGATGATAAAAGCTGTGGGTAAGGACAAGCTGTGGGAATGGTTGGTGGGCCTGGGGTGAGATGCTGTGTGCTTTGCTAGCTTGCCAGCCAGTTGAAAAGACCCAGCCCCTTCTCATTTGACAGGCACCAGATGCATACGAGCACCCCAAGTCTGTCTACTACTGGAAAAATACGTCTCTCCTACAAAAGCTACCCATCTGTGTGCCGGTTTATCTCTCTGGTACTGGAATTGGCTATGGAGTCTGCCCTGCTCTGGCATGCCTTACAGCTCTGCAGCCTCAGGTACTCATGTAAGGCTTTCTGACCAGTGAATTGGGGGGATCCTGGGAATGTGAGCTCAGCTTCAGCCACACATTTGTGATGACCTTTTGGTGGGTGATGATTACAGCTGTAACACGAATGTCGTGATGTGTTTTACCTGACTGCTCATTCTGAAGACCAGTGATGTTTCAACTTTCAGGAGAGTTAATAACTGGAGCAGTCAGTGGTTTGGCTTGCGTGCTTGGGTAAAGCCCCAGTCCTATGTGTCAAAGTCTCCTCCAAGGCTTTTTGCTCCGTGGGAAATTCCACGCACCCACCAGTCCGCTTCCCAAAGCCTCGGTTTCTCCCCACTGTCTGGTGTGTTGCCAGCCGGTGCCTGTTTCTGTGCCCTCCCTGCCTGCTTGCAGGACTGGGAGTTGGGCAACGGAGCTCCAGCTGTCCCTTGCCCACACTGAAATCTGGGGAGTGCAGATTTCAAACGGGAGAAGCGGAGCAATGGAGAACACCATGTTTCGGAACAAAATGCGGAAAGGCTCCGGTTTCACAAGGAGATGAAGTCCCTGCTGAGCTGGTCAGAAGTTTAGAACCCATGTGATGTCTTGAGAGGAATATTTGTAATAGATTTAATCTGCTGACAGGCTGATGCTCCATCCCAAAACCACCAGCACAGTTGCCTCCATGAGCACCATCCTGCCAAGCGCTGCCTGGGACAGAGCCTCACAAAAGATGGAAAGCTCCAGTTGCTTTTTCTCCCGCAAGGATGGAATAAAAACTGGTGATGAACACGAGCAACCGTCCTGCTTACCCGGGCTGGCTGTGCTCTGCCTCCTGCCCGCAGCAGTCCCGCTTCCCCGGGGCTCGCTGGTCCTCATCCTCCCTTCTTGGGCTTTGGAGGTCTGTGCCTGGGCCACCCCTCTGCCTGGCGCGCGCTTCCTTTGCCAGCAGTGGCTTCCTTCTACTCCGACGCAGTGGTTTGGAGATGTGAGGTTTATGAGGACTTGCTTTTCGTATTCCCTCCCCTATTTAGAAAGATAGATTTGCTTATTTGAAAGCTTTGTGGATTTATTTGTAGGTTGCGAGTGGATCCAGCCCTCCCATGGGTCCTTCCTCTGGCAATTCCCCAGATCCATCGCTAGTAAATAAACACAGCCCTTGGTATCGGGCGAGATAATTGGCTGTGTAATGCACAGAGTGAGAAATTTCTTTCCCTGAGATTTACTCATGGATCGTGGGTTGCCCTGGGTGGCACAGTCTGAGCCATTTTCTGGGCAAGGGAGAAATATGTCAAAGGGAAAGAGAGGGAGCTATCATTATAACAAATTACTGGGTGCGTATGTGCATGACTGTGCTTTAGGTGTTCCATAAGAGGTATCCTATTAACAAGTTAACAAACATGCAAACGAGGAGCCAAGGATTACCATTATATTTGAGACAATAACGAGTGCTTTGTTTTTTCACTTGTAATTAATGAGGATGTTGCCTGATTGATTTGGTGTCCCCTGGGTGAGGTTGTTCGTTCGCTGTGCTCTGCTTGGAGGACGCAGCACCTGGCGAGCTGTGCAAGTCCCGCCTCTCCTCTTCACAAACTCCCTTTTGGCTCCCACCTGCCAAGTCAGGCCTTGTGCTCGTGGTGGGACTCTGATGTCTCACCAGCCTTTGGGTGCAAACCATCCGGCTGGAGATGCCAAGGGCTGAGTCGAAGCTAAAGCCAAGTCAGCTGCAGCAAATGCTCAAACTGCATTTTTAATTAATGCTTTTAGTGGAAATGGTGCATTTTGTCCCTCTTCAGAAAACATACTAGTTTGACGGTGCTGTGCAGAATACAATACAAAAACCACTGCTGCCAGTTATGCTTCCAGTGGGTAGATACAGCATGTAGAGCATGAGCAACGCGAGCATACGTAGGAGGAGTGGTCAGAGATTTCTTAAGGGCTTGTCCAGCGACACTTGGTTCCCTCAGCTGCTGGTTACTGTAAAACCATTCAGTAGGGTTGGAGACCTCTTGGGACTTGGTGGGATCCAGCCCCTTTGTAAATACGCTGCTACAAGGGTGCAAGGTTGTGTGTGAACCTGTCAGCTACCATGCCGACTGACATCGCTGCTCTCGACCGTGTCCCATTACTAGCATTCAGCTGGTTTGCTAAGAGACATTTAATTAGTTTCCTGTATTTGTTAGCAGGAACAACATGAGCTGTAAAGGATGCTGTGAGCCACCCTGCCCAGAAACACTTCTCTGATGTAATGCACGAGACAAACAGATCACCATGATGTCCTACCATCCATTCCCTGTGATGCCACCTACAGGCTCCATGGCCCAGGAGAAGGTCCTCTCCCATGGCCGAGGTGCTTCTCATGTGAGATGTGACCTTCTGAGGCAGAGATGATTGATAACAAAATCTGCATGCAGGACCGCTGCCAACAGCTCTCCTGTGACATCTGGGACTGTAGGTGCTACCTGAATATAACGCGCATCTGTCAGGTGGGAGAAAGAAATAACACTGTGTCTTCCAAGGAATCTGCTGGTTGCTGCTGTGACTGATAATAATGTGAGAACAGACACGCCGCCCACCCTTGTACAGCTCTTAATTTCAAAGAGAAATGCCTAACAGCCTCGCTCACCCCATGCTTTGTCTTTGCAGACACTTCGGATGTGTTGCCACCTATAAGAGAAGCCAACAATAGACAAAACATCATTGGTGGAGGCAGTCATTGCTCGCTGTCCCACACTGTCATGGGTCTAGAAAATGCAGTTAGTTATTCCCTTTGCAGCCCAGCTCATTGAGAAGTCTGTGCACCTGCAAGAGACAGAACAGCTGTCACCTTGCAGCAGGATTCAGCGTCCGTGGAACACAGGGGAACCCGGGTGGGAGCAGACCTTTGAGGTCTCCCATCCTATGTCCTGCCCCAGGCAGGGTCAGCTCTGAGACCATGGTGTCCAGAATGCTCAGGACTTTGGCCATCCCTTGGAAACCCCCAAGGATGGAGACTGCTCAACTGCTGGGCTCACATTACAGCCCATGGCGTGGTGCTGCCTTGACTGCTGGGAACGGGCATGTTAAGTGCAGTTAAGAAGCTTCAATCCCTTATCCAGTGCACCAAAATGAAGCCCTAGCCACCTGCTTTTGTAGTGTATTCCCTTTCTTTCATTCATGAGATAAAAAAGATTGATATGAAAGCAGTTTTAGTCTCTCCAGGCCATCAAATATCATTGAATCTATTATCATTTCAAGGCAGAGTCACAATCTGACCAGGGAGGCAAAACGGGATCCTCTTGGCTTGGGGTAAGCCACTGAGTCTGCTCACATGGGGAGAATAATATTTACTGCTCAGTGCTAGCATGGGGATTAATGTGTGCTAGGTGCCGTGGAAATAGAAATACTACTCACAGAAAGGCTCTTGTCTTTCAGGAAAATTCTGTGCACAAAGAGCCTCTGGAGTCTGTCCTTTGGCAAGAATCCCCCGTTAGCTTTTCAATAATTGCACTTAAGGTAATCAGATGGCTCAGGATGTGAAAATGGTGGCACATTTCCTCCCTGTTTCTTCAAACAGAGAAACGTAGAGTCCCACAGAGTGATGGACTGTAGAAGGAGAGGTATTAAACTGAAGAAGGGTTAAGATGCATGCAGGAGCATGGAGACCTGTAACTGGGTACTGTGTGGGGACTGGAGAGAGAGAGGAGGTCGCTAGGCAGCTGGAGGAAAGGCTGCTAGCATGGAAGGCTGCGATTATGGAAAGGTTAATGCATTCAGGCAGAGTGAGGTGTATTTGTGTGCTTTGCCTGCCCAGTGAGGCAGGGTCACTTGGGTACGGCTCTCCCCCAGCCCACCAGTGCCGGCTGGGCCAAGGGAAACTGAAGCAGGTCATCATCAGCAGGCTGGGCAGCCCGGCTTTGCCACAGCCAGAAGCGTACAGCCCAAAGAGAGCCGGCTCGTGAGCACTAAGGCACAAATACGTGTGGTGTTTGACTTCCCAGCAGCCTTTTCCCACAGCTCACGAAGGTACTTATCCTCCAGAGTCTTGTTAACATGGTAGACCTTCAAATAGCTGAGTCCTAAAGCTTCTCCAGGCACATCAGCTGTGACTTAAAATCTTGAAAGTGAATTCTGCTTCGCTGAAAAAGGAGCTAATAATGTTGATTTGCAGTGAATTCTCTCTTTTCCTTTAATTTGCCTGAAATAAAGACTGCATTTCAGGCAGGGTGATGCTGGATTTGGACAAGGGAGCAGTGGGAGGAAAGCTATACTGAAAGTCTGGAAGATGTCTTACTCGCTTCTCAAATGGGTAAAAATTGCTTCAAGATGCTTAGCAAATATCTGGAGAAACTACTAAGCACACCCTATTCTGTGTCATTTTATGAGTCCTCTCATTGATTTCAAGACATGAGTTCAAAAATCCAAAGAGTAAGGCCGTTGAGTGGCACAGGGCTGACAAGAGCCGACACCGTGGACGGGGTGATGCTCCATCCATGTAGCAAAGCCAACAGGAGCATGACGGTGGCAAACTGCAGAGCTGCCTGCTGGGGTCTCTCAACATCTCCCTCCTTGCCCTGGAAGGAGGACTGAGGTGTATTTATCATGTGTCTTACATGGTGATCAGCTCCCCCTCAGAAAGTTATTTATTCAGTGCTGATATTAGGCAGGACCCTTTGCTGTTGGGTTGCAGTGTGCCAGTACGTTGCAAACAGCATGAGGAGCAGAAAGTCGCCTTGCAGAACCACTCCAGTGGGTCTGACTGGGGTACCAATAACCCAGGGGGGCTGTTTATGCCTCCCATGGGTGCTCATTCGGAGGTCAAGGGCTCCCCCTTTGGTGTAGGGCACCATGATTGGCAGCCATCTGCCAGGAGTGAGGGATAGGGCACGTCCGTGGGCCCTGTGCCTCCCAGGGTGGTCCCAGAGCACTTCTACTTGCAGAGGAGGAGGTAAGCCCAGGGAAGGAGCAGGCTTAGCACGCAGAGACCTTGGGACCCTGCGGCACAGAGTGGGGAGCGGAGGATGCTGGCAGAGCAGAGCCCCCTGCGCTGCCTCCCCAGCCTGCTCAATGCCTCTGCTTCTGCTCTCCTTCAAAACTGATTTTCGGATGGTGCAAATTAGGTAAGAATGGGTTCAGAGTCTTTAGCTGTGATTATTTCTTTTTAATTTTTAGTCTGCACAATTAGATTTGTAATGGACTCAGGACTGCTCTGAGGTCGTTAGGTCTGGGCCCTGTGAGATTGCCATCTGCGTAGAGCCAGAGAGGGCTGCGGGGCAGCCTTACCAGCCTCCTGGGGCACACGCCAATCACTCACTGCTTGAATCCCAGCTGCTCCCCCCAGCCACTCAGGGGGGTGTAGACCCTTGCAAAACATGAGTCATCCGTCCCAACCCATGTCCTCAAGAGATGTGGTTGTTTGGGAGAACGTGGTGCTGGGGGCAGATAACAGGGTCTGGGCTTTGGAACAACTTGGTTTGTCTCTGCTTTGTCGTTAATGAAAGGGAATGTGAGTGGGTTGTTGCACAGAAAGCAAAGGCCAGACAGTGCAGCCATGCTGGGTCTCTGCTTCCCAGGTTGTGGGGATGTAGCTGAAGGTAAGCGAGGGCTGGAGTGAGGTAGGGGTGGAGATGAGAAGGTGCCTGGGTAGCCTGCAGTACCAGGGGAGCTCTCCCCAAGGAAGGGGGTGGATCTGTGCAGGGATGAGGCTTGATGGGTGGTTGGAAGGCAAGTAGGAAAAGGAGAGTTGAACCTTGCTGAGAATCTCACCACGCTGAAATCTGCCTCCTGCTTCCCACATTGCTACGACTGCTTTCTTTCCATCCCCAGCATCCCCCTGAACCTTCCCACGCCGGTTTCCCCAGCCATAGTTGGCCCCAAGACACCATCCCTATCTCCACCCCTGTCTACTTCGGACTTTCCTGCTGCTACAAAGTTTTATCTTGCAGCTGCAAGGAGGAGGAAAAATAAATCTTCGCTTTGGGGGTGGCAAAATTCACTGTAGCCCATGTGCTGAAAAGCCTTCGGCTGCCTCTGCTGCCACATCTTGTTCTACTTAAGCTGCTGCTTTTAATAGACCCAAAATGTTTGCTTTACCAAAGACATTTCCTTCTCTTCCAGCAGAACCATGCGCACTGGTCTGTTCATGTAAGACCTCGCCTGGCTGCGGGAGCTGCTGCCACCCCTGCTCTGTGTCAGCTCGTGTGGCACCAGCGACGCAAAGACCACCCAGCTGGAAGCCTTCTATCTGACTGGTTTCGGTGACAGCCAGACTGGAGATTGTTAAAAGGGGATTTGAAATTTCTCATAACAGCCCCTCCCTTTAATCAATCCTTTGACAATGGGACTCGCCTGTAGGGATCTGTAGTAGGTTTTGGGGGTTGCATTCAGCGCAACTGGTAACCTTCTACACCGAAGCTGAGCAGCAGTATTAGCAAAGCAGTTGTCCTCTGTATCCTTCTCTCCTTCCCCTTTCAGGTTCACCATGGCCAGCGGCATTTCTTTCCCATCAAATACCTCTTGGCAGAGATTTCAAATGCTGGTAAGAACTGGTATTTGAAAGCTGTAGCTGAACGTTAAGGGGTGGATCTCAAACACACCCCCAAGGCTTTGACTGGGTAACGCTGTCCAGCCACCTGCACAGACCCTGCTGTGAGTATCACTGTACCATCTAAACGATGGTGTACAGAGAAGCCCTGACACTTCCTCTGCAGCAGTGATCTGTGGGACTGCAACCTCTCCCCTCCTGCCAGCTCAAATATGGTTTGGTGGTGAACAAGGTTGAGAGCAAGCCAAGGCCCACATGAGAGCAGCTTTCCTCTGCAGTGCGGGCAATGCCCCGTGCAGAGGCTGGAGTAGCAGAGAGGGGGTTTCGGTGTTCCTCACGTGTGCCTGGGAGATGGCAGGGCCCTGCTTCTGCACATTGCACCTCACCACCCTGCCCTTGTCATGCTGGCTCTTTGGGAGAGCCTTGCCTGCCTTGGTAGGGAGGGGGAGGACGGTGAGGTCCCATCTGCTGCAAGCAGGCCCTTGCTTTGCTCCTACTGCTACCCCAGCATGGTTGTTGGATCTTGAGACCCAACCTGCAGCAAGGTCATACATCTCCTATGTGGAGGAATCTGACCACCTTCTCAGAGCACTCAGTGTGGCCAGTGCTTGAAGTTCAATCAGCCCCACATGCAGGCACCCCAGGATGCAAAATAATCAATAAACCACAGAAATGCTTTCCCACTATAGCATTGATTGCACTGAAGTGTTTATGCTCTCCTGGGATCTCAGGGGAGGGCTTCCTCGCTCAGATGTCCCCCTTCAGCCAGCTGTTCTTGGCCACCTGTCCCACACAGGGCCGGGAGGCCGGGCTGAACTGCAGCAGTTTGGCGATGAGGGCTTGGCAGGGCTCCGGCAGTGGGGGCAGCCCCTCTGGGTACTGCACCCCTTTCTTCTGCAGCTGGGGCATGCTGCAGATGTGGGTATCATCAAAGGGCATGCAGCCTGTCACCATCACGTACAGCATCACCCCCAGGCTCCACATGTCGTACTTCTTGGCATCATAGGGGATGCCCATCAGCACCTCTGGGGAAGCATAGGCTGCTGACCCACAGTACGTGGTGCTCAGGTCAGGGTAGCTGGTGGCCTCCTTGCTAAAGCCAAAGTCACTGAGCTTGGCCCGTCGCCCATCAGCAGTGAGCAGCACGTTCTCACACTTGAGGTCCCGGTGTACCAAGTTGCGGTCGTGTAGGTAGCGCACAGCCGCCACGACCTGTGCAAAGATGTCCCGGGCCTTGGGGACGCAGGGCAGCTTCCCCAGCTGCTGCACGAGCTGCAGAAGGTCGGTGGCTGCCGCCTCCATCACGATGTAGAGCTTGCCGTTGCAGTCCTCGATGAGCTCGAAGACGCGCACGATGTTGGGGTGCCGGATCTTGCGCATGATGGAGAGCTCCCGGGGCAGAAACTTGTACACAAAGGCTGTGGGCGCTCGGTGCCGGTCCACCACCTTGATGGCTAGGGGCCCCTTGTACTTGTTGGAGGTGGCCGCTTTCACCTTGGAGAAGCTGCCCTCCCCTAGTGTGGGACCCAGCCTGTAGCCCAGCTCACAGAGTAGCTTCTCTCCTGCATCCGTTTTTGGCATGGTGTGTGATCCCGATGGGCTGGTGCGTAGCTGCAGGGCCAGAAGGGTTTGGCACATGGTGTGGCGCAGATGTCAGACCTTGGTCTCCCCTGTGGCCCTATGGGTTGCCCCTCTGGGGCTCCCGAGCTCACTCTTCTATTGTGATGGCATAGAGCGTTGTGTAGCAGTGCCTTTGTGAGATGTCATGGGTGCCTGGTGGGTTCCTGCCTCTCACAGGTGTCCCAGGCATGCCCACACAGGGAGAAAACTCCCAGGGGTGGATATTTTAAGGAATTTTTACCTTTTCTTTTTCCCTTGAGTTTTCAAAAAAGGGCTTCCTGGGAATGAGAGTTTAAACATCAGCTTTCTGGGATGAGGAATCCGTTTGGGGACCTGTACTCATTTTCTGCAGGCTGTCCCATTAAAATTGGAACTTCAGAGAGTGGTACAGAGCAGTAATTTCTGCTGTCCCTAACCACAAGCCACCCAGACTGACTGTAAGTACTGGGGGCAGGGATGGGGGATGTGTGTGCTATTATAATAGGGGAGAGACCTTTTTTTTTCTAGGTAGGCTTTCAGATTTTGTGTGGTGTGGATGGGGAACTCCAAATTCATCTTTCAGAAGAATGAGCTTCTCAGTTCCTTGAACTTGGAATCATGCTCTCTCTATTTTAATGAGAACTATATATTTGGGGGCTGTGGAGAAGCAGCGAGACTAGAGATCCTTTGGAGAACTTAATGATTTAGATTTTTTTAAAGGCTTTCAGTCAGTTTTAGTTGCCATACAGCGATGGTCAAATGAAGCCCAGGGCAGGGGTGGATGGCAGCTGGGCTGCGTTGCAACATCCACTCTGCAGAGAAGCATCCCTACCATTGCACACTATGTCTCCTTCCTCCATGCACTGAGTCCTTGGCTCTCAACAGCAATCGTTTCTGGTTTGTGCTGGGGTTTTTTGAAGCTGCTCTTACTCTTCTGGGGGAGCCCACATTTCCTTTCTAGCTGTGCCAAGGAGCCTAGGACCCCAAAGCGTCAGTCTTCCTAAATACCAACCCAAATGCTACTTTTACCTGTTGAATACATGTTTCATCCCACAAGCTGGGCCTGAAGGGGAATAGGATTCAATGAAAGACTGAAGAAAATCTTTCTCATGATCCCATCTTGTCAGTGCTCTCAAGCTGCTGTGTGGGCTGGGGACCGGCTTTGCCCTGACTCCTGCGGGCCAGTCATCAGCATGTCAAGTTTTAGCTGCTCTGGAAGCTGCGGGACCAAGCCAAACTGCTTCCCTGCTGCGGATGCTATTCCTACAGGCAAGCTGAGGCATGGGAATCCAGTATGTGTGTGTGTGTGTTCGAGCCCATGGGGCAAGGTAGGTGTATCCCCAGGCACGCTGTCAGAAGGCCAGGCAAGCAGCGTGTATGCTGCATGGTGGAGGATTTGTTCCAGCGCAGGGGATATCCCGCTTACCCCTGAGGAACATCCTTGGTCAATCCTGATCTCCTCTGAAGAGAGCATCCCTTCCCTGCTTGCTGCCAGAGCACGTCTGGAAGACGCTGCCGTGGCTTGCTCTAGCAGACAGCAAGGCGTGCGTGCAGCTATCTACAGGGGTCTGACTGATGCTCAGCACATCTCTTAGAGCAGGATCGGACTCTCACGCCATAGACATGTTCCCAAATGTGTAAAACCCTAATTTAAAGGAAACCTCTGTCCTGGTTCTGGCCAGGCCACGGTTGACCTCCCCAAGCAGCCAGCCCAGGTGAGCTGAGTTAGCCTGAGCTGTTTGCCACACCACCTGACATCACTTCCCCATAAAAACAGCTGTTTGGAGAAGGGCATGGGCTTGTTGCCTCCAGGACAGTCTGAGTGCAGCCAGGGCGTTGTGTCGGTCGGTCCTTGCTGTCAGGGAGCAGTCGGGTCAATAATTATAGAGGCCCCTGCGGTAAGATAACTGGAAGGGGCAGTGAAACCGAAGCAGTGGCTCCAAACCACGTGGAGGCGGTAAGGAGTGATGCTGTGGGGTCCCGCGTTGCCGGTGACACCCCTGCCCCGTCTGTCTTACGGAGCTTGCTGCTTTTGGGAGGTGACTGAGGTGCAGTTCCAGATGCAGCAGTTACTCAGCGAGTCCTCCTCCAAGCCCAGAAAACGCGGCGCGGAGGTGGATGCTGGAGGAGCATCCTGGGGGCCGAAGGGTTTGGGCCGCGCCTTGAAGGAGGTGCGGAAGAAGCTCTGGTGAGAACGGGGATGGAAGCAGCTGCCGTGGCAAACGCTCCCCCTCCTGTACGCTCCAGGCTAAGCCCCTGCAAGCTGGCTTTGCCGGCGGGGCTGCAGGCATCTATCACCGTGCTCTGGACCCGCAGCGTGGGCTGGCGCCGCTGCATATCGCTCCAAAGCCAGACGGCAAGCCGCGGGCGGGAATGAGAGGTTTCTGTCCTGCAGGCCGGGTAGGACAGAGATGCGGGCTCAGCTTTTTGTGCTGTGCTTACATCTCAGCCAAACAGATTTTTGCCCCCTTAGCTGCTGGCCTAACATTTATTGGTATAAAAGTGCACCAAAACCCTCTTTTGCTTCCCATCCCTTCACCTCGGTCACCACTACCTGTGATGTAAGTATTTCGGTCACACTGATAGCCTTTAGCAGGGTACTCGGTACCAGCATGTTGAAGGATGCTGAGCTGTCTGGGACATGTCTTCTATATCAAAGCTGTGTTTGCACGACTGCCTTGTTCTGTTGCTGTTGTAAATGAGATTAATTAGAAATCAGGCAGCAGTTATTGGTTTGTTGGGCCCAGTACTGTGAGCAGGAGCTGGTCTGCAGAGGTATAAATTATTTGAGCTCACCATCAGGGTTTTCATTGCAGGGATGTTTCTGACCGTCGGCGTGGTTGTGTGTCAGCCTGACATGCAGTCGGCTCCTCTGATCAGCACGGGTGATCTGCTCCCAAAGGACCACCCACAGTGCTGCCCAGTGCAGGGGCACCAGAGAGCTGGCAGGTACATCAGAATCTACTCTCCCATTTCAAACGCAACATAAGCTGACGTACCTCCCAGGAGTAAGCTCACCCACGGTGGGTCCTGCATCGCCTGGGGCTGGACTGTGACCCTGTGCATCAGGGCAGGGCTGTGGGAAGTCAGGGTGCTGCTGATGACAGTGAGGCTCTGGGACAGGCACCTCGAATGCTGTTGGGTGTGTAATGTGGGTGCTGCCAGCACAATCATGCTAAAATGGAAGTCCCCTCAGTGCAGGTGCCCAAGAAGCCAAAACACACTGGTTTTATACCCTATCCCAAGAGGCTGTAAGTTACAGCATGCAGAACGATGTCTGTGGTTGCACAGAGCCCTTGAGATGTCTGAGAGTACCTCAAATCTCATACAAACTGCGAGATTGTGCCAGGGGTGTGTGTGTGTGTAACTTTCAAGGACTGGTCAAGTAATTCCTGAGTGCCCACTCTGGCCATTCCATGGCCAAACCTTATTGCTTAGCATACTGTGGATGTGGGAACAGGCCAAAAATCTGCACAAGAAGTAAAAATAACCAATGCTGATATTTTTTTTTCTTGACTACCTAGTTACAGATAGTGTAAAGGGTAACTGTAAGAGCCAATACCAAAGTCATCAGGGCCTTCTTGCCAACAATGGGTAAAAAAAAAGCTCTTTAAACATAAGCTTTTAATGTTGTATACTGCATTTGATTTATATATATATACACACAGTACACAGAGCTGTTTTACAGAGAACAAAGAAAGTTGTTGCTTGTAGCATCGTTTTCCATCCCTCTGGCTGTGTTGGGGGGAGTTGGTGCAGGTGCTGGAGGCTGATGAGAACGTTGTAGGCTGGAATTGCTATGTAGTCCTATGGAGCTATGCACCAAAGAGAAACCCAAGGCTGGCACGTCTCGTGTGCCAGAAACATCTCTTCATGTAAATGGGAATTTAAGCGGTGCGAGGGACACAAAATGGGCTTGTGAGCCACCAGAGGGAAGGGACACATGGCAATGGGCCACACCACCAACCCTTGGGCAGCCTGTGAGGGCCTCAGCAAGTCCCAAAGGAGATGAAGGCTGGAGAGAGTTAACGGGCTGGTCTGCAGATAGGATTTTGCAGCTGGTGTAGCCAGGCTGCACCTGCCAGTAATCTCAAACCTGAAGGCGATAAGCAAGAGAGGAAAGGGAGACAAACAGCACTAAAGCAGGCTTTGGCAGGCTGGTTTTTCTGGGAGCAGGAGACGTCCCTGGGCAGGCCTGCCGTTTAGAGTCTTTGCACCAAACCCTCTTTGGAGAGAGAGAGGGAAGGAGGGTGATCTTATGCCTCCATCCTTGTGGTAAGTGGAAAGTCATGCCTGGCTCACCAGAGCTGATGAAAGCCAGCTGCACAGGGAGCCAAGTGCTCCTTTTTGGTGCTGGGATGGCTGCTGGGCATGGAGAGAGCTGGGGGCAGAGAGGGACTCAGCTCTAGGAGCTCACCACATCCCTTTCCTGGCTGGAGGTGTTGATTTCCCTGTTATCATTCACATGGTTCCTTCCCACTACCTCTCTTCTGAGAGCTGGGAAGCCTTATTTTCTTCCTTGGCGGGTGTTACAGACACTTGGCTTGGCCTTCAAGTGGGAGATTCCCGTACACCTACCAGAGAGATCCTCCAGACGTCCTTGCGAGCCAAAGACAGCGACAGGCTGCCAGGACAAGAGATGCATCTAAGCTTGCTCTTCCTGCCACTCCTTGAGGCCAGGGAAAGAGCCCAGCAAGCCGGCTGAGATACCCCCTGGGCACCTGGCAGCTGGTGAGGTGGTGTGGATAGGACCTGGGCCTCTGTGCTGCACATCTCCTGAGATCTGGGAACATTCCTCTGCTCCCTGCATTGCTTTGGCATCAACAAATCTCTTTTCATAGTTGAAAGGTTAAAAGCCTACTCCA
Organism: Hypotaenidia okinawae; assembly: GCA_027925045.1. Classification (NCBI taxonomy): domain Eukaryota; kingdom Metazoa; phylum Chordata; class Aves; order Gruiformes; family Rallidae; genus Hypotaenidia; species Hypotaenidia okinawae. Next base: position 9,750,605 of record BSDF01000007.1, read on the forward strand.
GCTGTTGACTTGCTTACAGTATTTGTGTGCCTCCCACCTCTGTCCCAAGGCAGAGCCAGCTAGTGTTCTGTCTGTCACAGCTGGCTGTGGAACAGGTGGCAGGGGGCTCCAGGTGAGGCTGCCAGCAAGGCAGGGGTTTCAAAGGCTGTAGCAAGTGCCTCTCGGGTTGGCAGAAATATAGACAGTCGGGTGTGAGACGGGTTGATAGAGAAGATGAGAAATGAACAACTCTTCTTACCATGTCAAGTTATGGCCATTAAATCCAAATCCAATTAAATTAGAAAAGTGGGTAAGTGTTTTGTAGTTAGCTATCACAAACAAACAATACTTGAATTTCTTCCTCATGCTGATTTGCTTACCTGCCCATAGAGAACCTCATGGCAGAGCATTATGTATTCAGAAAGAGATTTAGTTGTCTGGCACCTATGGTAATTAATTTGTGGCCAAGCAAGGACTGCAGAATTTGGCCTGTAATTAGGATATGACAGCCTATGGTCCACAGCATCGGGAAGTTAATGGCCAAGTGTTATGGCTGCAGGGCAGATGTTTAAGTGGGAGTTGTCAGAGCCTGACAACAAATGGCAGTTGTCAGAGCACATCCTGAAGGCGCTCAGATAACCACTGAGGTGGCTTCTCCCACAGGTCTGGTTAGCCCTGGGTGAGCCAGCCCTGTGCAAGAGCCTGGCACAGCTGGAATTAGAGAAGGGTGAGACATGCAAACAGAAAGCCTCAGAGCTGTCAAGACTGATAAGAAAGCTCAGCCTGAGACTTGGAAGATCATTAAAGACAAACTCTTAAGTAGCAAAAGGAGGTAATCTTGGAGCAGATAGTGGTGTTGGTATGCACATATCAAAGAGGGAGACAGGCAGGCAGGCAGGCACTCTGGGAACAAGGCTCCAGGCAGCTATGGGACTTCCTGAAGGTCTGTTTGCTGAAGTCTGCTCCATACAGCATCTAGCTAGACAGGGTTTTGTGGAATTTGAAGCAACTGCCTAAGAAAGCAAGAAAGAAACTAGCTGTGACCCTGAGAAGATAATGGCCAAAGCAACCTGAGTCTTATCACAAGCAGAGACATAAAGGACGGGTAGTTTGGATGGGCAGCAGATACAGATCTGCTCACACAAGTAGCAGAAAGCCTTCCATTATATTTCTTGGTTTGCTTCCCAGAAAATGGAGGTTTTAGATGCTTTCCTTCTTGCTTACCTAGAAAGGGAAATGACTCCATCAAAAGCTAAAGCCAGGCATTCCCCCTTGGTTTCCTGACCAACTGTCAATGCAGAGGGGTGTCCAGGCTGGGAGGGAGGACCAGGCATGCCTGTGCCTGCTGCCTGGGTGGCGGGCGCTCGCCAGCCATAAGCGTATGTATAATATCGCAGTGCCCTCTTGGGGCAGGTGCTCGTGGGAAACAAGCCTGTCTGGGCTGCGCACCCCGAGCTCCAGTCTCTGCGCTGCCGGGGGTCTTCCCACCAAACACTGCCTTTTCTGAGGGAGAGGTCAGAGTTTCGGCTTGGGGGGCGGGGTGGTAATTATTTATTATTATTTCAATGTATATCCATTCTCTGCTGCTGATCTATTGTGGCGAGTCACAGAAGCGAGGAGGGTGAGGAGCTCCGGAGTGAAGATGGCAGTCTGCCCTCAGAAATGAAACCTGCCTTGTTTAAATGCATTCGGCCCCAGCAAGAAACAAACTGTTTCAACAACGGATTTAATTAGCTGGCGTTTGTGTTCCTTCGCAGAGCTTTGTGTCCCAGCGTACCTGCTGGCAGACCTGTCTGAAAGCCCTGGCATCTCCTGCAAAGGAGAGGGAAGCATGACTGAAGCGTTTAAAGGAAGGTTGCGGGTACCCGGGGGCAGCCTGGAGAGGAGGGGAGCGTGACCGATCTCTCTTCTCCAGCTTTTGTAGTGCCAGCTCTTGTTAAACGGTGAAGAGAGACAAAATGTGAACAAAAAAATGCAGCTTCCAGCAAATATCTGAGATGATCCCACGGAGCCATAACTACGTGGCAGCTAATAGGGCTCTTGGTGACCTGCTGTTGCCTTTAGTGCTCTGAACATGGAATGCTTGAGACCAAGCACTGTTCGCTGCTTGGTGGTAGCTGCCCCGTGCTCTCAAAAAACAGCAAACAAACAAACAGGAACTTTTGTTCTAGGGAACACCTGTCGTTTCCTCTGACTCCTCATGCTTACAGGGTTATATAAGAACCCCTGTTTCAAGGAAGATGGGAAATGGCAAGTCTGGGATGTTTGTGGAGGTTTCTCTGGCATGTATACATGTGAGACTGCGTGTGTGGGTTTGTGGTATTTGGGGAGAAGAGTTTTGTTGGGGGTTCTGTTGTTGTTTGGAATTTTTTTACAAATTCAGCTAGAAGCCCATCTGTGGAAAGGATTTGGTTGAAAATGATGTGCTACCTGGTAGACAAGCCCATGCCCTTGAAAGCTGTTTTCTCTGAAAAGCCTCTGAGGCTGATGATGAGGACTTCAGTATCTTTTTTCTATTTCTAGAAGTAGTTTACTTCACGTCAGAGATAGAATTTCCCTAAGTTCCAGGTCTGAAGAGTTGGTTGTGTGCTCTGGCAGTCACTCTTGTGTCTTGCTGTTTCTCTGCTTCCCTCTCTCCATACTATTGCCTCTCCAAGGCTGATGCTGTTATGGGGCAGCAGCTCTCATGTGTCATCCAACTATACCGGGCAGCACACAGTCAGCGTGATCGGTGGGGAAGGCAGAGCATGGGCAGACAAATCACAGCATGAAGAACGTGGATCCAAATAGGCATAGCTGGGAAATGCTAGGATGGACTTCCTTGCTTAGGCAGCCCTTTGTTAACCTGGAGGGGGGCAGACACTCCTGCATTTCTGGGTGCGCCTTGCTTTGTGTGCTGACGCCCCTTCCTTGCAGACATGGCCTGTGGCTTCTTCAGCTTCCTGCTTTGCTTTCTAGGCTCCCGGGAGGCAGGACACAGCATGTCTTCCGTGCTTGTCCGCTGCCAGCACAAAGCCTGCTTCTGTTTTGCTACTTAGTGGCCCTGTCTTAAGGGGACAAGGTGTTTGATTGCTGCTTACTGGATCCTGCTCCCTTTTGTCGCTCCAGCAAGATTTCACTGTGGGGCCCGAGCTGGCTTGTGCGCTGGGCAGGACCGAAGCTGAGTGTTTTAGAAAAGTAGTTGTATTTTTGGAAAGTATCTTTTCTGTGGGCAAGGGAAAGAGGACGAGAAACCTCTTACTTGAGAAACTGTGATAGTCTGGCAGGGCAAGGCCTTGGCATCCAGGGGAATGACCACTCCTGCTGCGGATGTGGCTCACATCTGTTCAGTTCTGGCTGGCCTGCCAGTGTGTGTGATTAGCAGAGCCTGGCCGATGCCCACAGGCAGCAGGGACTAGGGCCAGTGTGATCCGGATCTGCACCTGGAGCACTGGCCCCGGCCCCCACTGTACTCATTTATATAGCTGTGCAGGTGTATTTAAAGTGTATTAGGGGGCGGGGCTGGCACAAAATATTTGTGGGTTCTCCCTCCAATTCCTGGCTTCCAGACAAAACAGCTGATCTTAATTTATTTTTGGCATTGAAACCCCATTTTGGTGTCCCACCAAGCCTGTGTCAGCAGGCTGTAAGAGCAGCATGGTAATGAGAGTGTGGTGCTGGCATCTCTGGGCTCTCAGGGACGGCTGTGATTCTGGCAGTGGCACGAATTGGCACCACCAGTTTGTCAAAGCCAAGTAAATCTCTCCCAGGTACTTGGGTGGCACAGAGGTGTGACAGAGAGGCACTGGGGTAATCATGAAGATGGTAATGTCTCTCGCATGCTCTTCCTTCTTTCAGCATCCCTGTGGTGTCCTGAGTGCACAGAGGGCTCAGAGGAGCCATGAGGCGAGGTTTCATTGGTAGCTGTCAAATGCAGAAATAAATTACTTCAAGCAATATAAACCTCACTCAATTTGTACCTGCTTGTGCCGGCCATACCTTGTATTTACACGGTGCCACGGGAAACTATTTTTAAATGTTAACATTTAAATTAACACCCAGTCCTGCAGGCTAAATCTGTAACAAATGATAACATTTCCACTGAAGTTTGTTTTGTAGCACCTCAAGAAAAGCAGCTCATTGGAGTGATTTATTTTCACTCCTAGGAGACAAAATAGCCTCGGAGCCTTTGTGAGCTCCAGAGGAAAGGCAGCCACAGCACTGGGCAGGTGGCATCTGCAGTCATGGAAACAACTGATAAAAAAAGTTTCTCATCTTACCCATTCCCTGACAGAATTTTGCTATAGGATGCAGTCATGAAAGAGTCTCTAGGGTCCCTCTGCCCTACGTGGCAACACTATCAACAATCCCGGTGTAGTGTAAGAAACTGGTGGTTGTAGTTGCTCTGCAAGGCTGTGTTGGCTGATGAGGTTGTAGGAGGTGCAAGGCCGTGGGAATGGAAGGGTGAGAACCACCTGGAACTGGGAAGGAGTGGTATGTGGGGTGACTTACACCCGTGGCATGAATGTCCCCAGGCTGCCTGCAGGGCGGGCCCCCCTGCATTGCATTTCAACCCAGTAAGTGTGAAGCAAATTGTCACTCTATGCGCATCTAGGCATAAGTCTCATGTCTGGCCCACAGGTCAGGACTGTGCTGATCCCACAAGTCTCTGTGGTATAGAGTTGAGCTGGACATCTCTGTCCAGGCCCCAAGGTGATCTGGAGGCATCAGTCTTAATGACCCTTGTACCTCTTTCTCCATCCAGACTTTGGTGGTACTGAAAGGAAGCTGTAAGGCCTAAAACAAGCCTCTGACAAAATGACTCTTGCATCTCTTACCCAGTTCCTGCTGGTGGACAGCAGATGCAGGTGTGTGCCAGGGCAGGCTGGTTGGTCACAAAGTATATTTGGCAGTCCAGAGATATGTCAGGTCCTGGTTGTTCACCAGTTCCTATGCATGCTGCACAGCAGCAATGACAAAGTCAGACCACCAATACAGTCACATTACTTTCCCGTGTGACATAAAGGTGTGAAGTTGGTTTGACATCATCTGAGAGAGCCCCTGAGGGCCAGTGAGTAAGCAGATGCTGCTGGTGACTAAGACCTTCCCACTGGTGTGGTCAGACTGGTGGTGGAGCAGCACAACACATCTCTGGGACCAGTGATGTGAACTGCAGGGCACTGGGTCCAGCCCTGGCAGGGAGATGCTGCTCTCAGTGTGGGTGCTGGCGACGGGTTCAGGCTTTTCTGCTGCTTTCTTTTTGTTTTTTTAAATACTCAAGCAGCACTGTCTGTTCCATGCATGGCAGTCAGTTTTTCATAAGGCGTAGATCCAATTGAAAAAACACCTACCACTGATTTACCTGCATAGGTGTTTTCTGAACCAGGAGGGATTCTGTGTGAGCAGCTTTACAGCAGGGAGGAACCTGGTGATGGGGACAAACAGCCCATGTGGTCTCTCTTTCCTACTAGTATCCCTCTCTGCAGGTTCCTTGTGTTGCTAGGTGAGATGCACCAATCCTTTGCAGATTTGATAGCTCTGGTTTCTGAGACAGGCTGTTTGAGGGAGAGTTTCTGGGTCAGAATTGCTGAGAGCAAAAGTCTGTTTATGAGGAGGGGAGAACATGTTTCTTGTGTCTCGCTTCACTGCCTTTTCCTGACAGCAAAATGCTCTTTACCCTTATAATGAAGGGTAATTTCCCACCTACATGCCTTTGCTTTCAGCTTGGATGTTTCACCTCCTCACTGGCAGAGGCAGCTGCTGGTTAGGAAGAAACTGCTCCTTCTCCAGCCCCTCTGAAATTTCTCTTCAGCTCCCAGAACACCAAGCAGATCTGATATGTCAGTCTTGGTTGCAAGGTGCTGTTCAGGCATTTTGGCCTTGGGCATGGGAAAAGGCCCTGGATTGTGAAATCTTCAATTATTCTGCTGGCAAAGCTTTTGGATTCTCCCCGCTCCCCAGGTGCCAGATGTCCTTCCCAGGGTAGTCAGAAGAGCATGGCAAGCCATCACCAGAGCCTTTCAGGCAGTGTATTTGCTCTTTGTAGCCCCTCTCCCTGGCCCTTCCCAGGAAGATCAGATTTTAGGTACTCTGGCTGCATTTTCCTAACTCTGTAAATAGGCAGCTCTCTCTAACTGTGCTCAGTGTTCTCTGGGTGTGTAATTGCAGGAGCTGGGTGAGAAGAGCACACTGTGGTTCTGCTTCCTCATCTCTTTTCATCTGGGACTTCAGCTGATTGTCCCATTGCCATTTCGCTTGCGTGTCTGTTTCATTGCAAACCAATCATCCTTTTCCAGCCCTGTTCGAGCTTTCCTGCATTAAACAAGGAGATATCTCGGTGCCTGGGCTGGGCTTCCTGATGTAGACATGAGAAGAGGAGCAGCATGTCCTGCCAGCTTGCTCCCCTGTGCCTGCCCACCGAGACATATGCTTGACAGCACGGGCTGTGCTGGGAGGTTTGCTGGGGTATGCTGGCTGGGTGGGTGATGACCATGCTCACCCTGGTGCCTGTCTCTTCAGCACGCTTCTCCAAGGCATGGGGACTTTGCAAATGGTTTCCTTGTACCAGAGAACCGCAGCTCTTCCTTTCGGGTCAACCTCAAAGGGCATTTTTGCTTCTACACTTCCTGGCACAGTACTTGTGTGGGCACGCTGGTATTTCCAGCCCCCTGCCATATGTCTTGGAGGGAGGCTTCGGTTCCTCAAATCCTTGGAAAAATATTCTGGGGAAGTTTTTCTACATGCTTTTCCAGTCTCTGTGAGGTGGCTACTGCCAGGGATGGGGAACAGCATCGTGAAGACTTCCCCTCTCACCTAGCCTGACTGCTCTTGCATGTGTCTTGTCCTGAAAAAAAAATCTGGGTGTTGTCATGGCATTGCCTCCTGCTTCCCATTCTGCTTTACTCTGTGTGGGCAGGTGTCCCTTGTTTTCTTGTCTGAGGTGACTGCAGTCAGAGCTGTGGTTCTCGGTTACTGTACAAGACCCTAAATGTCTCCATTCACTGGGCATTAGGACTTCACCCATCCCTCATGCAAATGTGATCCCCAGCACCACTGCTCATCTGGGATACAGCATCTTACAGCCAGCCTTCACCTTCCTGCCCCCACCCTCCACAGAAACAAGTATCGAAGGTCAGAGCCTTTGACTGAGCCCTGCCAGAAATGATGTCTGTACCCCTGTGCCAGTGCCTCTGTGAAGACCCACACCCAGCGCTGGTGCAGCACAAGGACTCTGCAGAGGTAGGATGTGGCCACCCACTGCCAGTGAGCATTGCTACCTACTGTGGGAGGTTTCAGCTCTGTTCCCCGTATAGGGGTTTGAGAGCAAGTTTTCTCCTGTTATCCAGGGGCAGTGCTCCAGTGGAGGACACCCTGGGTGTTGCGGGATAGGCTAAGGGAGGTCTTGCCCAATCTGGCAGCAGAAATGCCAGCTAGCTATGCTGAGGTGGCAGCAAGGCAACAGAAGGGACTGTGAAAGGAGTAAGAGTGCATGGTGGAGAAAGGATGCTTGTGGCTGGGCTTCATGCTGTGAGCCTGCACGGAGGGTTGTCATTTATCACTGCTCCTTAAGAGCCCGCTCTAACTGTGGCCCCTCCCTACCCCCCACCCCCTACCCTTTTAGAGAATCAAATCCACTTCATAATTTGCAGGGTTTAGCCTTTGTAAGATTTATTTTTCTACCAAACTCTGGTAGGAAAGGAAAATCTAGAGCAGGTGGGTAGCTTTAGCAAGTATCAACCTCATGAACCAAAAACAGGTTCTCTTTATCTCCTGTTCTACATCTCTGTAGCTTCTCCGGTGACCCTTCTGACAGATCCCCAGGAAGCAAAATAAACACTGGGTTTGGTCTAGCTTATTCTGCAAAATCAATGGTGGGTTGTTTTTCTTCTCCTTTGCTGAAGCCAGAAATAGGTCAAGCAGCAAACCAGTGCTTCGGAGGCAGCTGTGACTGCTGTACGTAAGTGTATTTCAGAGGTGGCCTCTCTCTGGGGTTAATGTTCCCCTCCTGCCTAAAATCCCCGCAGCTTCATTTTGCTAGAAGGAGGAAGTTAATTGTTTGCAGCAGAGAAATGAAACCACTTAGATTTTTCTTGAACGGAAGTGGTAGGTTTTTCAACCTGGTACATGCTCCTGTGATGCACTGCACCCATGGCACCCAGCTTTGCTTTTCCATGGCTGACAACTGCACCTGGGAGTCTCACCCCTCACTAAGACCCTCCCCCGCCTCCTTAGCACCACACCTTGCCTATGGCTGGGCTGCTTAAGGATAACACCTTCTTAGTGGAAGTGGGTGTGAGTGTCTTACGACATATGAAGCTATTTCTGATCACATATGGAGTCGCCAGATCTGCTTTAATCACACATGTTAATTTGGTCACAGCGAGGCAGCAATATTCACGGTATTTTAGGTCCCATTTTTCCCATTCAGTAAGCTTGTCCTGCTTATATTTCCCTTGGGAAATCCTGGCATCAGTGACGGGCTTTATTTTCTGCAGATCTTTTGGACCTTTGCTTGCCTCTCTTGGAATGCAGGACAGCGTTTTGAGTGACCTGGGCTGTAACAACATGCCACAAGGCCTTTCACAAGCATCTCTGCCTTAGGAAAAATATTAGGAGTGTTTGTTTTCTCATGTGCCCCCCTCTCCCCCACCCTGATCGTGAAATTGGCCCTTGAGAACACCCACAGCCAGGCCACGAGGGTGACAGTCCACAGACTGCTCAGTATCGCTCCTAACTGTTGGGGCAGCAGGTGAGCAGCAGTTGTACAGATGTGGTGCTCTGTTTCCTCTCTCTCTGTGGGTTTTCAGATCAAACTGGTTTGCTTGAAAGGCTGAGATCTTGCAGCTGAAACCGAGAGACACCAGGCAGCTGCTGTGCATGGGCTGAGAACCACTGAAATGTTCCTCTCTCCACTTTCTATGAGTGGTCAGGTCAAACAGCAGCAGTCATTTCTGGGTGTTCTTCAGCCAAGGTCATAGGAAATAATTTTAGAAAAGCAAACAAGCCATCAACCTGTTTGGGAAAATTCAAATGAGAAACCTGTTTTATCACAGCATCTGAATGGGAGCTGCTCATGAGGGAAGCCAAGCAAGCCAGAGATGGGAAAGGACCTTCGCACATGGCTCAGCATCACCAGGGGCAGCCCACTGGCATAGCCCAGCAGTGTCCTTTCTCTGGCAGCTTCCTCACGGGTTCTTTGAAGTAATCAGAACAGCCCCGCTCAAGTGTCACCTGTTCCGCTTGTGTCTGTTTTCTCTCCTTCCTCCTGAAGGTCTCATTCAAACACCTCCCGTGGTGGCTGCCACAGCCTCTTTCCCTCTAGTCTCCTAGTTCACACAAAGTTCCCTCCAATCTAGAGAATGCACAGCTCAGTTGAGCTTTCTCCAGAGTGGTCTTATCCCTTCCCCTCTCCTTCAGCTCCTGCAGGGTCGAGGTTGTGCTCCTTTCCAGTTTTGAGGTCTTTCATCAGTCTGCTCGCTGTTGGGTTTTGCTCCTGCATGCTCTCTGGTGATCCAACGTTGCCTATCTTTCTGTCCCTGTGTAAGATCTCTGGTACTCTTTTTTTTTTTCCCTTCCCATTGTACCTTGGGGTACTTTGGTAGTAGTCTCTTACAATCTCCACCATCCAAAGTGTCCCTGGCCTTCTGCAGGCAGGGCAGCAGATTGTATCACCAGTACCTCCAGGGACTCGGAGCCAGCCCGGCATTAAATTAGAAGCCCGTATGGAGTATAATAAAAATGGACTTTCATTTTTACAAGCCAAATGAACTTTCAGACTCACGGAATTATGTTCAACTCTGAGCCCTGGAAATAAATGTGCTCTGCTGGGGAGCTGAAAGTATCATAAGCCTCTGATGGAGCATCTTCAGAACTAATTTGATGTATACATGGGGCTGGTATTAATCCAGGCTGAATTGTCTGTGATGTTTTTGTAACTTGCTGATCAAATTCAGTGTCAGAGAGAAGCTCGTTTCCTTAGCTCCGCTCCTGTTTGGCAAGGTCAGTGTAACATGGCTTTCTTCTTACAAAGCGGAGGCAGCCTTTGTATGGTGTATGTTGTATGCAAAGAGAAAAGCTTTTACCCGTTCTTGTCCTTAATGATGGTTATTAGGGCCTGTGTGAGGAATGGGTGGGGGAGAAGGAGATCCCATTGTGATGCATGGCAGAGGAGCACAGAGGACCAGTATGTACCCTGCCTTATCACACAGGCTGATTACAGCCTGGCACAGTCAACAAACCATTTCTTCCATGACGGAAACCAGGGGTACGGCACATAACACACTGTGCTCGAAGTGCTGTGAGAGCCAAAGGAAGAAAAGCCTCTGGCTTTTCATTTCTGATGGTACGTACAATGTATCTGCTGGACGAAGGGTAGTTATTCCCATGTTATCCCTTGGGATTTTAATAAAGGGTAACTGTGGACTGGCAGCGAATCAAATCTTCAAATTTCTGATTAAAAAGTAGCAGATGTCAGGCTATCGTGGATAATATTCCATGAACAGGTTTGGGTTTTCTTTTCAAAATTAGATTTTTTAAAATTTATTTTTCTTTTTAAAGAAATGGGTTAATTCACACCCTTCCCCCCACTCTATTACACCTATTTTGGAGTCTGACCCTTGTGTGGAACAAGGCATTTCACAAAGGTGGCAGGTCACCCCAACTCAATGGATCACCACGCACCAGTTTAGCCCATGGCTCTGTGTGTGTACCTCCCTGGCCCATCCCAGTGGGGAAAGAAAGCCCATTTGCTTAAATAATTGTCAAACCTTAGATGATAAAAGTGTCCTCTGCCCTCAATACCATGCTTCTTGCCAGTGTGCTCCAGGCCCTGGTTCCTCAGTTGAGGACTGTAAATGTAACACTGCTAAAAGCCAGGGAAGGTGCTGGGGTGCGTGTGTAAGAAACTCCTCAACTTGTTTTGTCCCTAGGCTTTCCTGTGGAAACTCCTACATGAAGGGTTTTGCTCTTGTCTGTTGTTGTTAATTTGGTATTTGTTAGCAGCGCTGTGGTTTGTCCTTTTATATCCTGGTAGTCTGGGGTGGGAACAACAACAACAGATGCTGCTTGTTTGCGAGCCTGGAGTGTAAGGGAAGAGTCTGAGAAGAAAGCTTTGATAGCAGGAGTGGCAGGGGATAGCAGGAGGGGAATAAGTGAACACAAGCCATGAGAGTGTGCATGTGCAGGGGATGCTCTGAAATGCTAAGGTTTTGTGCTAATCTCTAATTTGCTTGTTAACTAACTTGACTCCAAAGCACAAAGACTTGGGCAAAATCAGTTTGGCAAAGGAGTCTTCCCCATAACGGCAGCTTTCGAAAGCAACACAACAGAAAACCCTGGGAGACTCAGGCTTGGTGTTCATCTTTCTTGTAGCATCTGCAGCATCAGGGGACTTCCTTGTAACTTGATGCACCAAAGAGATTTGTGCTACAGCTCCCTTTCTCAGCCTTGCGCTGCGAGGCAAGTGGGTCAGCTGCCAACTTGCTCTTCCCTTGGGTCCTCGTCCCTCTGAAGTCAAGGGGAGTCTCTGCGTTGCCACCAGCTTCACAGACTCAGGAGCAGGCTCTGAAGCTTGTCTTCAGTTGGCTGAGCTCTATTCAAGTCCTTATTGGTTTCTTTTTCCCCACGGCTTCGAACCGGCTTCTGTGAAAGACAGGGCTCGGGGAGTGAGCTTGCTCCCCAAGAGTAAGAGGGTGAGAACAGAGGGGAGCTGCTGAAACAGCAGTGGTGGCTCCAGATGTACTCACCCCCGTGCCACAACCCTCTGGGGAGCCGGTAAATGATGTCCTGTGACACCGCTTGCCCAAGTCAGTGCTAGGTGGCTTTGGCAGCAGCAACAAAGGCTTATCATCACTATCGCCTCTGCTGCCACCTGCCAGCAGAAGAGGGGACGCGCTGAAGATGCTTCTGGGCCGGCGTGGGCAAATCACAGAAGGCAGGGTGAGGGTACGTGAGCTGTGCTCTGGTCCATGCCCGCAAACCCCGTGTCCCGTACTGGTTCCAGGTCAGCGTGTCCCCCTCCCCTGCTGGGCTAATGGTGTTCGCCTTCCGCACGTGCTGAGTCTGTGCTTAATTCGCATCTTGGCTCAAGAGGGGGAGGAAATTGGGGGGTCACTCCCATGCGTTGGTTGCTGCTGCATTTCATAAAACTAATTTTAAGGTGGTAATCGTTTTATACAGCAATCAATCCAGCTGAGCAGTGTCAAAAGGAAGGCAGCGTTTAACATGAAAGTGGGAAACAAAGACCGTGCCATGCAACAGACAGACACAACTGTCAGCATCTTTCCACTCTGTCCCTGGTGTCAGCCAAGAAGCACAGGGTGTTCCCCGCATGACCAAGTAAAGACAAACTGACTGGGTAGTGAGAATGGGTGAATATTTCTGGATTGGTGGTGTGACACGGGAGCTGATGAGTGCGCAGCTCTCACAGCCACAGCATCCAGAGGTGGATGGTTTAGGTGCTAATTATTCTTCACCAAGGGGAAAAAGGGAGTGTGATTGTTCTGGGTTTCAGAGGAATGGCAGGGCTGTTGGGAAGCTAGCAGTCATCACCGTAAGTTGCATCTGATTCAGCTTTGCTATTGCCTGGAAGGCATGCTGGGGAACAGCCTTATGGAGCAGAGCGTGAAGTTGGAAGGAGCCACCAAGGGCATCAGAAGGCACTCGCTTCAGGGGGGATGTGTTTTTGCTCCAGGCAGGTTTTAGTGAGAAAGGTGTTGCAAAGGACGTCCTTGTTGGAGGCTGGTGGGGCTGCTCCTCGGCATGTATCACTACCACAGGCACCCTGAAGACCTTGCTTGGTGGCAGCCACCTCCTCGTAGTCCTCCAGGGAGCCCTGCAAGTAGGAGGGTGACGTGGGGATGAAGCGGGACTAAACATACACATAGAAACATGCATCATGCAGCTCTGAGTGTGGGCATGCGCTGTGGCGTGGATGTACACAGGCACAGCGTGAGCAGAGACAGGCGGTGATCACACACTGCAGGGCTGTCCCAGGCGTTCTGACTGGAGCCCTGCCTGCCTCTCTTGGCCCTTGGGGGCTGCTGTGCCCCTCGGGCGAATGCCTGCTGCCAGGCAAGCCCATGCCAAGTCACCAAGGCTTCCTGGCTTTCAGGACTGCTGCCTGGCAAATGCTTGGGGAGCTCTGCGCTCATCCTGGGTAATGTGGGGGGGCAAATGGGCACCCCAAACTCCAGCCCAGCTGCTGGAAAGTCACTGGTCTTGTTTCCATCAGAGGGTTGTGATTCCATTGCTGCATAAGCAAGCCAGCTCAGCCTCTTTGGATGGAAGAGGAGCACAGAGATCCAGAAACCCAGATAGCTTCTGGTCCCTGAGGTCCACCACAACCTCACCCCAGGTTTTGATGGCAACGAGATCTTATTTTACCCCGCAGCTTAAGATTTTTTTCAGGTTGCTCCAGGTTCTGCTCTCTATGTCCCGATGTCAAACAGATTAAGACTTGTTCAGGTCTAGTTTACACTTTTCTTGTAGTTACTCTGTGTGTGTGTTTGCCTTGGTGTACTCACATCAGCGATACAGCTTGTCTGGAAATGGCTTCTGTGTTTGCTATTGGATGGAAAATACAAACACTACTGGCTGAAAAAGCTTGATGGGAAGAAAAATTTTTGTTAGTCCTTGTTCTGCTCCCCCTTTTCTACACTTTGCAGTTGCTGCAATATTTATGTTACTGTAGATGCATCTGCAGGTGGTCTATTTTGGCATTGTTCACGGAGGAAGACAGATCCATCTCGGGAAAACAGTGTCTCATGCTGCAGCTGGTGAAAAGCCTTTGTGTGAATCGGCTTTGGGTCACCATCCCCACACAAAACTTGCAGATGATGGGCCAGTCCCCTTTCCTCTCCAGAGTCGAGCTGCCAGGAGAGGGCAGGCACACTGAGAACAGTAAATCTGCCAAAAAAGAGAAGAGCATGCCATCGAATGACACTGCAGCATGTTTAACAACTGCCCACTGAGACTGCAGAAGTGTAACGTGAATTTTCTGTGTTTCCAGGTGTGACTGTGAACTCACAACTGATACCTGGATACTTGCCATGCTTAGGGGTCCACAAAACATGAACCTAGGGCTGTGGCTTGAGTGCCTCCTTGACTGTTTCCGAGTGCTGTGCGTCTGCTTGCTCCTGGAGCTGACCCACAGCCTTGCTAGTGTGTGCAGGTGGCTGCAGGCAGCTGATGGATGAAGAAAATCAGGTGGGGATTTACTTTTTTCTCTTGACTTCTTGGAGCACCACAGGCAGGTGAGCCATACTCCTCACAGGTGGCCAAGCAGCTGAGCAGGCTGAGGCAACCGAGTTCTGCAGCCCTGGTATCGCTTCCTAAAATCAGTACTGGTTTTCTTCATGCTTTCTCTGGCTAAGCTTCCACCTGCCAGGTAGTGTGCTGCAGCAGAAGTGAGATCTGATCAAGAGGTTGTGAGTCTATTCTGTTCCTTCTGGAGCTAAGGGTGCATGGAGTGGGAGGCTCAGTCAGCCCAGTATGGGTTTTAAGTCCTTTTCCAGATTTTCCCGTATTTGGACTTGAGGCACCTTCTTATTAGGCCGATTTTTCAATCTACCTGAATGTGTCCTCAAAATCACAGATGAGCACAAAGCTGCCTGTGTGCTGGCACTTGCGTACAGGCACTCTGATCATTGAGCCTGCAAGTGCCCAGCTAGAGCTGCTGCAGCTCCTGTAGCCTCTGCAGTGACCCTTCGGTGGCTGCCCACCTGCTCCCCACAAGTGAGCCTTAGTGGGGGATGTGTTGGCGGCTGCATCCTGATATTTACCATCCAGGAAAGGCAGATTGTGTCAAAACATGGTGGAGAAACACCTCCTGAGAAACTAATACAGCCAACCCTACAAAACCAGTTTTGGCCCTCCCACATTTCAGTGGCTTCTGAGTACATACAGTGTGGTGCTACAGGGTCTTCTGCCACAGAGGGGGGCTGCTAACAGGGCTTCTGCAGTTCCTCTGTGCCCCTAGCGACTGAATTAGAAACGAAGCTACAGCCTTGTATTGGGGTAAGCCTGATTAATGAGGTTGGTCACCCTACCTGGGGTAAGACCCCTGGCAGCCTGGGCATGATGCCATGCTGTGCCTGCTCTCAGGATGAGAGTGTCTCCTGCTCTTGGCAGAGCTTTCCGTGGGGATGGAGTGCCTTCAGAAAGTGAGCACTGCCTTGCTCCTTGGCAGTCAAGGCATCTTTGCTCTGCTGCAGCCTAAGGCGAGCTCACTGTTTGATGACAGAGGCGCGTTGCTGTTAGTTGAGTGCTTTGCCCCAAACCAGCATGATCTGCTGCTCATCTGGAGTTCTTCTCTCAGGACTGGTGCCATGTTATGTGACCACAGGGCGTCCAGGTGGCAGAGCAGAGTGATTCCTCCTGGATGTGCTTGCTGAAAGTAGTGCAGGAGTAGTGCAGAAGCAGGGACATCACAGTGGGTTGGATTCCTCACACTTACATCTCCTCTCTCATGGGAACCTAAAGACCTGAGAGAAAAGGTAGTCTGTTGTGAGCTGTGAAGGACATCTGATAAAGATCGTTGGCTGTAAGGAAAGGAAGAGGGTTTGAGAGGTCCCTGGAGCTGTGGGGTGGACTGAATTGTTCGGCTGCCCCACAGGTATGTACCCATGCTAACCCTGCAGTATGGCACTCTGCTTTTGCAAGTCCAAATCTAAATGAGTCATCAAAGATCCTGGTCAGGTGCAGGGGGTGGGAGATGGAAGAAATTAGATGTTTCATAGTTTTTCAGGCACAGCTTTGGAAACTGAGGATCTGGCGGAGCAAGTGAGCAGAAGTGAAGTGCAAATCTACTTAATAATAGAAATTATTAACACTAAGAGAGCACCGTTCCAGTGCTTAGTGATAGAAAAAAAATAATTAGCCTATAGCACAAATAAATGGAAGATGATGAATGATTAAAATTATAATTAAAGCACGGGGATGACGCTGGCACCGCAGACATCTCTGCAGACTGTTTGAACAGTACGTTAAACAAAGTCAATCATTTCTTCCTAATAACACTATTTACAGTGACACATGAAAGCAAGGCATGTCACTGCCAGCAGCCTGGTGTTTCCAAACACGTGTATGGCACTAGCAGCCAGTAAGAATGGGTATGGCCTGTGCCGGGCCAACGGTTAACGCTGCAGTTCAGTCTCCCGATGTGAGGCTCTAGGATAATAAGCGTCAGCAAAGAAAATGAAAAGGAGGGAGGACATTGAACAAGGGCTTCAAAAGAGGATTTCCTACAGAGGTTTTAGGGTGGGATGATCTTGGCTATGTTACCATGCTGGATAAAAATGAAGCTGGGGGGGACATAATGATAAATGTCCATAATCCATGAAAAATAATTTAAAGTGATAGAATATTATTAGCGATTTCAGGCAAAACTAGCCTATTTGTGGTCATTATTTGCTGCCTGCTCAGGATCTAATTAGAAAAAAAACCCAAAACAAAACCCATGAGATACAGCTCTCTCTGTCCTTTTCAGCATAAAGCAGGAAAGGAAAACCTGAGATTTTCTTTTGCTTTCAAGGGATGAGCTCCCTTCTAACTGGATGTTTGGGTTTTTGGGTTGGTGTTTTTTTTTTTTAAAGGAGGCTTCAAAATTGGGCTACAAATGTGTTTGCAGTCCTGGAAAGCTTTAAAAGCTACTGGAAAAGAATAAGGAGTGCCCTCACAAGCCATGCCACACTCTACAGGAGATAATCAGGTGCTCTGTATCCATTTTCTGTTTTAAGGATAAAGAGAAGACACTTAAAGAGATAAAACCCAAGAAGAGCTAAACCAGTTGAAGAGATGCTCAGAATTAATGTCTGTAAACCCTTGCCACAAAATACCACTTTATGGAAGAGGTCAGTAAGGTGCAGGAGAGACCATAAAGGGAAGTTCTC
Source organism: Hypotaenidia okinawae (assembly GCA_027925045.1). Lineage (NCBI taxonomy): Eukaryota > Metazoa > Chordata > Aves > Gruiformes > Rallidae > Hypotaenidia > Hypotaenidia okinawae. The sequence continues at coordinate 9,767,452 of BSDF01000007.1, forward strand.
AGTCCCTGCCAGAAGTAGCAGTCCCTGCTTCTTTGGTGGGTTTAAGAATTGTGCTTTCTGTTTGGTATTTTTCTAGAAGAACCTGTCACCATTTCTTTTTGTTTTACTGCAAGGAGTTGACACTGTGTGCTTAAAGGTTTTTGTGGTTCATCTGCTCTGTGCTGAGAGCTCCCATACTCCAGTTAGCTGGTTTTAACCAGAAAACCCACTCACCATGTCAAATACATAGATCTCTTCATCTGCTTGTTGTTCACAGGTACAAACCCACCTGGTAGCAAGGCCGAGCTAGCAGAGCTTCGTTGTTTGTTTGGACAAGCCATGCCTCTGCTGGGGCTCTTCCCAGTTTCCAAGGTGAGCTCTGCAAGAGTCTTGCCACACAGGCGAGAGCTTCTGCCACAAGGCAGAGGGTTGAAATCAGCAGCATGCTCTAAAAAAGGTACCAGGGACATCTGAGGGTAATTTGATAGCAGTAGGAAGTGAGGAGCAATGCCAGGACCAGCCCACCTCACTGGTCACAGGAATAACTTTCCTCTCCTTTCTACTACTCGTCTCTCGTGAGACCGGCAGAGTGAAGGAGCTGCTTTGCGCTGAGTGACGTGACATCGGTCAGTATGTCTGTGATGCCCCAGACAGAGGGAACCAGGGGTACTTTGTTGACAGTAAGGCTAAAGTTCTTGATTTTGGGTGTATCAAACATTACTTTGGGTTGGTTGTGGGGCCAGGTGGCATAACCTCCATTACACTGGTGTAACACCTGAGTTATACCAAGCTAGAATGGTGGGAACAGATCAGACACTGGTGAGGTTTTGGCCATGTTTCCAGGCACATCTACTGGAAAACAAAAACAAACCCACAACTAATAGGTCCTTTGTTTTGCATGCAAAATTATTGAACAAACACTGGGCATACAGAAGACAAGGGCAAGGGGACCTTAAGGAGGTTCCAGAGATGCTGGTACCTCCTATAGATGCCTTGCTTGTGCCTTCAGAAGGCAGAGATTCCTTGGGGAAAAGAAAAAAATGTATCACAGAATCCAGCTGATTTTAATGCCCTTGGAATCTTTCCATTGGATTTTTTTTTTAAAGACTAACACAATGAAAAAAAAAGAATAGGTATGGTGCTGTACACAAAATGGGGAAGACGGCATGAAAGTGCTGCTAGGAGAGTGTTGTTCTCTGTAGAACGGCAGTGAAAGAAAATATAGGCAGGAGGAATCTTCAATTAAGATTGTATAAGGAAGCAAATATTTGAGGAACCAGTAAATCAACTAGATAAGGGTAGAATAAATGTAATTCAAAGACCAATTTCTTCTTGTAGTTTGTTGCAAACATTAGAGCGCAGGGCTGCATTTGATGATGGACTATAGAGTACAAAGTTGGGAAAGAGGCAGTAGCTCTCTTTAAAGCTCACTGAAAGATAAATAAATCACAAAGGTTATTGTATCGAACTGTCAGCGAGGCTTTTAATAAGCAGGTACAATTATTTTAGGCATGAAGAAAATATAAGAACTATCTGCCCCCTAGGGCTATTATTTTCTCAATAAATGTGCTGGCAAGGAAAGTCAAGCAGAGCCATAAATATAACAGGATGGGAAACGATGTGCTGGGGAAAAGGAGTTTGTGATGCTGTTAGAAGTGCCCAGTACAGAGAAGCAGATCGCAGTGGAAGGAAGCCAGAAGTTTTACATACAGCAGTGAAAATGGGATACACGGTATAAAGCTAGGTAGGCATCGGTAAATGCACATGAAACATCAGACAGGGCTAGAAACATGCTTAGAGTGCCCTCTGCAGCTGATGGGTGCTAGTACGGGAGGTGTTAAGTCTCATTTGCATACATGAGGGCCGGTTTAGAAAGCCTTTGCTCTTCCTGATGAGCATGCCATCAAAACATTTAGGGCAACGAAGGAGCTGGTGAAGGGTCTGGAGCACAGGTCCTGTGGAGAACGGCTGAGGGAACTGAGGCTTTTTCGCCTTAAGAAAAGGAAGCTGAAGGGATGCCTTATTGCTCTCTACAACTACCCACAAGGAGAGTGTAGAGGTGGGGATCCATCTTTCATAACAAGCCATGGGACAAGAGGAAATGGTTTCAAATTGGATCAGGGGAGATTTCCATTAAATATCAGGAAGAATTTCTTTACAGAAAGGGTTGTCAAATATGGGAACAGGTTTCTCAGGTAAGTGGTGGAGTCACCATCCCTGGAGGTATTTAAAAGGCGTGTAGATGTTGCATTTGGGGGACATGGGTTAGAGGTGAACTAGGCAGGTTAGGCTGTGGTTGGGCTCAGTTGATCTTAAAGGTCTCTTCCAACCCAAGTGATTTTATGATTCCATTCTAAAACCAGTGCTGTATCTGGGGTGAGTACAGGCACCACTGCTTCAATTTCAGGCTGCATCTGATGATTCAAAAGTTTTTCCCTGAGTGATGACTCCCCAGGTGAGGACCAGAGGGTCAGAAGCAGTAGAGAATAGCCCCACCAGCAGTACAGGTACCAGCAGAGGGTTCTGTAGCAGATTACCACAGGAAGGGTAATATTTACTTCTCTGTTAGGGGAAGGAGATGTAAAGCAATGGAGGGGCGGCTCGTGCAGAGAAAGACAAATGTGTCAGCTCAAGCTTCTGCACTTCGATTCAAATGGAATGGGTGAGGAGGAGGAGGAGGATAAATGAAATGCACAGCCTACGTTTTAAAACAGCCCTAGTGACTTAGGCACACACCACATAAGCGCAGCCTAATGACGTGCTGTAGGAGGCAGTCCGTGTACCCATCTCACAGGTTGCTCCCTGATTTCCAGTCTCACACCAGGCTTGCTCCTGGCCTGCCAAGGGGAGCCCTAATTCCTCTTGGTTGTTTCTGTTCTTTGTTTCTGTAGCTATTCTGCTTAGCTTTTAATGTGCAGTTTTTTAAACTGGAGCATTGCATCTGGAGGGAGGAAATTTGTGGAGGAGGTTGGGTTTTATTTTCTGGTTTTAAAAGTACTGGAGGGGAGTGGTGCTAGCTCCATAGCAGCCCTGCGATGTCAGATGTTTTGGGTACTTGGGGGTACCACCACTGTCCAGACGTGGGCTGAGCATCACTGTTGCTCTCTGTTTTGGGGGTAGTTTGTGGAGCTTGGCAGCGGCAGGGGTTTAAGCCTGTAAATTGAGTATACTTACAGCTTGAGGCAAACAGCTCCTCTGTTTAGCCCTTGGAAAAGAAAATCACTGTGGTTACTGTAGTAACCGTGATCTCATCTGCCAGCACACGCTGGCTTCTGACTAGTCAGTACTGTGGTTGCGAAGCGTTGCACGTGGATGACACTCGTCAACAGGGCCTGGATAACATTTTCACAGTCATCTCAGCTACCCCTTTGCCCCAGGGCCTGACAGGCTTTACCTTCACCAAGCAGCTGTTCGTCTGACTCGGTTTTTTAAATCTCCGGCACGGGGGAAGGGAATGTTTTTCCTTGACACAGCTGTTGCTCTTCCATAGCCTGCAGCACACAATGGATGGCATTTCCCTGTCATTTTTATATTCACTGGTGTGACTGTAGCTCGCGTCTCTGGCTGTTTAACAGATCGCACTAATGACCAGCCATTTGGGTAGTGATCTTTGTCATCTTCTTTTTAATGTTGTGGGAGTCAGAACATAATCATGTAATGCCTAGGAGGCGGGGAACAGCAGAGCTGTCCTCGGACTTTCCATGGCTGGAGAGCACCTAGGCAGACTCAGAATGAGCCTTTTTCTATCAGGTGTGTTAGGCTGTATTTGTTATTTGTAGAATTGGCTCTCTTCAAATCTTTCTTGTTTGTGACTTGGGTCCTTCTTTTTGGCTTTTTAATTTGCTGTCATCACTAAGTAGTAAATCCAGGATAACACCAGGTTGTGAGAATATCTAGGTCTTGAGGAAGAAAGACGTGGTCACCTAAGCAACGGCTGACCAGAAGGTGTGACGTGTTTATCAGATGCAATGAGTCAGAGGCCATAGTGTCCGAAGAGGAGGATGATTGTTTTAACCACCCTGATAACCTCAGCACAAGCGATCCACTCACTTGTTCAAACAGTTTAGCTTCCCATCACTAGTGCACCTTATCGTCATCTACAGCACTCCTAGATTTCAACCCAGTGACAGCAGCCGCAATGCCATCTCAACGGAAGCCCTCCTGTCCTGTGACACCTGCTTTCTAGTTTACCGGTGTGAGCTTGTGTTCTTCTTGCTCACCTTGCTGCTGACAGCACCTCAGTCCATCACCCCAAGGAGCAGGTTGGACACAGTTGCTGCCCTAGTGCACCCTGCAGCAGGATGGAGGCAGGGATGTTATTTAGCTGCCTTACAGTGCTCTACTATCTCATACTTTGCCCCAGCTGCCCTCCCTCCCCCTCCCTGACTGAGCAGGGCAGTTAAATGCTTTTTCAGACCTTTTAATATATTAATAAAAAGTATGGAGGAGTTGTTTTGTTTGGGTTTTTTTTTCTTTAGCTGTTGAAGTTCTTTTTTGGCTTTGCTGATTTCCACTTTGGGTTTTTTCCAGGCGAGCTCTTGTTTCCTCAAGGACAGGGATAAAGTTCAAAGCGATGCATGAACTTTTCTGCTTGGCCATAAGGCTCGTCCCTCCCCTGCCTCCCATTCCTCTCCCTCCACTCCGCTCCCATTTCTGGATACAAATGAGACTGGCATCAAGGCTTGGTATAATTTCTTGTGCAGCCTTCGTGCTGAGTTTAAGGATTTTAATGGTTGCATGGGTGCCTCTAAGGGTTCCCTTCCCTGCTGCCTCTCCCATCCTGACTCCCTCTCTAATCCTAACTGAAACACTTGTGTCAGAAGCTAATGCCTTCTTGAAGATACGGAATTTCAATGATTGCTCAGAGAAGGTGAATGACTTCCTTCTATCCGCTAAGGTGGATGCCACTCGAGACCTGGGGCTTGCAAGGCAGTGCTTGGAGTGCCCAAAGAGGCTGTAGGCCTCTCAGGAGGCATCAAAATGAGTCACTCATGAAAGGCAGACTGGAAAACAGCTGAAGCCATTGTCCTGCATGAGAGGGAAACTCCTAGACCTCTGCAAAGGTAAGCAAGGGATGGGTGTGGGGAGGGAGGCAGAAGGTAAGGCCCAGGTCAGGCACCGCAGTCCAACATCAGCAGGCTGGCTGAGGAAATCCAGGACTAGGGAAGATGAGTGCAAAGCCCATCAGCCCTGTGCTGATCTACTGCTCCCGCGAGACCTCCCAAAAGAGTTGTCCTCTTACAACTTTGCCCACCAGGAAGGGTGGTCCTCTTCCCAAGTGAAAGGGTAGCAGGGGGATGCCAGGCTCGACCCACTTGAACCCTCCTGCCCTTGTTGTTGTGGAAAGATCCCCACCTGTGGATCGCACTCCCGCAGTCGGTTGCCTGAGCGGCAGCACCACTGGGCTTAATTTTTGACCGGTCAAGATCTGAGTGATTTAATCAGAGACCAAAAAAACCAAAAGCCATTATTCCCACTTCCCACTGTACTTGACTTGATAAAACAACAGATTAGGTATCGCTGAGGTAACGGGATCAGCTGCCTGGAGTTTTCAGCTGGAATACTGCGTGTTTAAGTGATAACAGGGCTACGTGAACACGCAGCACCTTTTTGCTGAAGGTGCCTCCTACTTAATGAAGTGTTACATAAAAACTGTCCCCAGACAGTTTTAGTGTCGAGTGTCTGTGTAATGCACAGAGCAGCAGCTTATTAAAATGGAAGGCGTAAACAAAAATAATGATGATGAACAGGATGCCCAATTCAAAATTATATTGCTTGTCTTACAGCATCGACAGCTGTGTCAATGCCATATTAGTGGTAATCAAATCTTGCATTGTCTGCCACAATGTAGCCATCTCCTCGTGTATAAAACCCCATTAATCACATAGGTGTGCTCTCTGTTGGAGGGAAGATAAATTAGGTAGTGTTTTGCAGACCTGCTGAGAGCGAGCTGGGCACGCATTGAGTATACATAGGGAAGGATATGAAAAATCTACTCCTAGATCTTTTTCCTGAGGATTTTTCTCTGTGCCAAGCCAAAGAATGGCTCTGAGCCTGCCATTTTATTCCCCACCTTCCATCATTTGGTACCACAGTTTTCCTTTTAGAGCAAATGGCAGTGTGTTGCTCTGCTTATGGCAACAAGGTGGGGGGTGGGGGTGAGTTTCTGCCACTCTGTAGACACTGATGACGTTTTCACCAGCTTAATGCAGGAGCGTGCTACTAAATTTCATACTTGTCCCAAACTGCAAGGCTGTTGGCAGACTCTGGAGACTCAAGTCTGCCACAACTCTGCCATGGACCTCCAGCATGGTGCTGGCCAGGTGACTCCATTTTGTTCCACCTGAAATGCACGTAACAGCACTCCCTGCGCCCAGAAGGCACAGAGCTAAGAACACCCTGATGAGGTGTGTGAGACACATCCAAAGGAAGAACTCATGTGTGGGGGTTTTTTTTTTAATACTGAGGTTTCTGAAGCTGTGTGCGATGAGGATGCACCACACACATGGATGCTAGCGGACTGGACAGGGGGCACTGAGGCTCTGCACCCCATCCCTGCATTTTCTTCCAGGCTCCATTCGAGCCCCTAGGAACACCGCTTGCTGTGTGTGCAGCCAGGAGGCTGCTCTGTATGCAGACAAGATTATACCATGGGAAAACTTCACTCCAGGAAACTTTCATCCCAGTAACACCCCTGCCATTTTCTAGAGCCTGCTCTTATCCAAGTGACCTGCTTCCATATTTCTTGCCTGTGCTTCAGCCCTGGATGTTGTGTGGGTTATCTGAAGGGGCTGTATATTTGAGGTGATCTCAGGTCCTAGAGAACTTAAATGGGTGGGTCTAGCTGAAGGATCACTTTAGGTTAAAACTGACCATACCTCCAGTTCAATTGTGAAGTGATGACAGCACTTCTTACCTTCTGACATAATGCTCTTGGTAATAAAAATGCCAAGTGGTGTTAGTGTTATAGTTTGACAGCTCTGCTCCATAAGCCAGTATAGAAATCTCTTGTTGTCCATAGCAACCTGAAGGCATCAAAATATCAGCTTGCACATACGGGGTGGGGAGTTTGAAACGCTGCTGTTACTGGAGGCTGCTAGGAAAAGGCTCTCTGTTTGTCCCTGCGCTGATGTTCTCCTCATCACCCCATAACGACTGCTGCTCTTCTCAGCACAGTGTTTTTTACCAGGCTGTTGGTGACCATCCCTAGGAGGTGTGCATCGTGTATAGTTGGAGAGAGACTGGCACCAAGGCAATGTGTGCAGGGAAGTCTGAACCACAGTGAGCGCCCATTCTGCAAAGACATTGGTGCTGTGGTACCCACCACTGTACAGCGTGTGACAGAGCTGGAGCCACAAGTTCACTGGCGGTGGGCACACTGGAAAAGGATGACTTTGTTCTAGTTGAAAGTAGGGGAGAGAGAGAGACTAGAGCCTCTTTGTCTCCCCCTCAGGCAGCGGTCTGGTGAAGCCCCTCATCGCTTTGCCATAGCTAATGAGCAGGAGGCAGGGCAGCATCCCAGGCTGTAGCCAAATCACTGGCACAAAGCTGGAGTCATGTGATGTGACTGAACATTGCAGGGCTCCTTCTCTGTGGTCAATATCTCAACGCAGTGGGTCACCCTAAACCTGTTACCCACCTTGTCAAAGGCTGCGACCCTCACAGGCATTGAAGACCCAGGTGCCAGCTAGCTAGAGCACACTCTGTCCTGGCAAAGGGTGTTGTGACAGCCCTGGCAGGGTCGCTGCTGTGGGTGCTTCGTCCCTGCCTGTCATCACCTTGCTCCTTACTACAGTGCTCTATTGGAAGCCAGAGACTGGCCCAGCTGCTCAGCTTCACCAAGGCACTTTTGCAATACTAGAGTATGAAGATATTTTCAGCAGCTTCTGTGCTCTTGGCAGCACCCAGGCCTGCCCTGATGCAATTAGGCTTGGGTGTCCTCCAAAATGGCAGGAACTTCAAAAGCCCTAAAGCAGCCAGTCAGGCAAGGCAGCTGGTCTAGTAAGGCAAGGCAGCCAGTCCAGCAAGTCAGCCGGTCAGCAAGTTGGCCGGTCAGAGAGGCTGTGTTTCTGCTAGCTGGCCAGTCAGGTAAGACGGTCAGTCAGGTAAGGCAGCCAGCCAGTCCAGGCAAGGCGGGCGGTCAGGTAAAGCAGCCGGTCAGGCAGGGTGCCCTGTCCGGTAAGGCAGCCAGGCAGAGAGATGGCGTGTCTGGTGGCCGGCCTGTCGACAAGGCTGCCTGTCAACAAGGTGGCCAGTCAGGCGGCTGGCCGGTCAGGTGGGCTACTGGTTAAACGGGTGGCCAGTCAGCAAGGAGCCCCGTCAGCATGGTAGCCAGTAAGCATGGCTGCCAGTTAGGTGAGCGTCCAGTTGGCAAAGCGGCTGGTCAGGTGGGCTGCTTGTCTGCAAGGCACTGTGATCCAGGGCAATGGGCTTTATAGACCCAAGAAGTCTCACTGGAGTTTATATCCACTGCTGGTGATGCCAGGAGGTCGCTAGCACAGGCAGACCAGATGAATTTCCTTTCTGCCTGCCAAATAAACACTGGGGGGAGGGGGTGGAATATAAAGGAATTACTGTACCATGATTCAGAAAGGAAGGAGAGCTCTCTTGTCAAATACAGAGTCAAAGGATGCCTGTTTACCTGAAGTGTCCCCATTTAGCAGGTGCTGGGGTAGTGTTTTGGAAGTCAGAAGACAGCCAATGCACAAACACCAGTGCTTTTTCAACTTTTTGAGTTGCATTTGATGGTGACTGCACACCCTAATTCACATGGGAAATGCATGTTGGAGCCTAAAACACGCTAAGGTGCGCATCCTCCATGCTGCCATGGCAACAGTGGGATGCCAGAGTGCTGGGAGCTCTGTCTGCCAGGAGCGCTGCATCTTGGCAAGAGAACTGCCCTCCGGATGTCCAAATTGGTTTAATTACTGGCTGCAGACACTATCTGCTGTCTAGTGACTGATTCTTCAAACGAGTGGTACTTCCCTGAGCAGAATTCACAGCTAGCTGTGTGTAGCAGCAGGGAGGCACTGCTGAGGGATGGTGGTACTGTGCACAGCCCAGCAACATTCATGCAACACTGTCAGTCTTGATAAGTAAGCCTGGGGAAGCTTCACTGATGGTGTTCCGGCACACAAGGTCAGGCTGTGGCTTGGGTTTTTAATGCAGCTTCCTCAGCCATTGCTGATACCCATCCCTTTCCTGCTGGCTAGGCACGTGCAGGGCAGCCTTTGCACTCTGGTAACCTCTGCGCAGGGCTGAGCGGCCCCGGGTGTCTGTCGGCAGAAGTGGGAATTGAAATTTTGTCCCACAGAGAACTCTGTTTCTTTGATGCTTCTTTTCCTTCAGGGGAGTGACAATGACAGGCCTTTTCCTCTCTGGAAAGGATTGTAACTCCAAAATACTGAAGCTGTGCTTACCAGGTCAGTGGGGCAGGGAATTCCCCTGCCTGAACAGCAACAGTGCCTGTAGGAACTTTGGCTTTGATGCTCTGTGCTCTCAATTCTCCTCCTAGGCCTAGGACTGCATCTTTGGTGCTGTGTCCTGGCTGGGGAAACCACATGAGGTTTAATCCCTAGTGTTGCTGGGGGGGCACACTGGGATGGAAAATGAAATGGGGGAGCACGGTCCATGTAGGAGAATGGGGCATGAAATAACATAGCTGTAGTTCCCATGAAGTACCCTGCCAATATGGGTAGACACCTACTAATGCCAAGCTGAAAGCTGCACCGAAACAATTTATTTTTTTAAAATTCCATTTGACAAACAGAAGCAGTTGGATTAAATCCATACAGACCGGAAACTGTTTTGTCATGTCTTTACCGATGCTTTGGTAAAAATGAGTGTTTCCCACTCATAGATCTTGGTATGAAAGCAAGCATTTTGTGTTAGCTGCCACTGCTGATTTCGGTTGCTTCATGGCCACGTAGCAACAGGGTTCCTGCTGCTGTTACTTCTCTTGCTGCTGGGATGTGGGGAGCGAAGGTTGGTAGAAAGCCTGTGGCTATTTATAAAGCCCTTAACCCGCTCTGCAATTTCCACACCAGACACCACCATGCCAAATCAACCCCAAGAAATCAGAGGGTGGCTATCAAAATTATGCTCTTACATCATTCTTGCATTTCTGGGCTGAGGAGTTGGGTAAACTGTACCTGATGAGCTCTCCCAGGAAGAGCCTGCATGGCTGTTGTGCCAGCATGGAGTGGCTTCGCATGACACACACTCCGTGTGAGCTGTCTTCACCCTCCCCCAGTGCATCATTTGGCTGAATACAGACAGCACTTATTGCTAATTACATGTTGCTCTGCTACCTGCTAATTAAGGACAGCTGCAAAGTTAAGATGTGTGTTATTTGGGGTAGCGATCACCAAATCTGGTGAATGCAGAGGTAGAGGACAAAAACTTTAACAGAACCTGGACTGCCTCATACTACAGTGGATTTTTAGTTGCTTTTAATCTTCTTCAGGCTTTATGACACTGCTGTTCAGAAATACAGCAACAGCGGTCAGGATAAATGTATGTAAATATCATGGTTCCTCACTCGCTCCAGGGAAAGCCAGTTCTGCTTAGCCAGCTGGAAAAGAAACCCAGTTGTGCTGGCACAGACGTGTTTTGGAAAAATAAACATCAGGGAGAGAGCGAGACCTGTCGCCTTGGCTGGGCAGTCTTGCAGGAAGGCCAGCGGGGAGGGACTCCCCTTGCTCTGAGGCTTCAGAGAAGGCTTGAAGGGAGCTGGAGTGGCTCCCAGTGCTCGGGATTCGGCACGGCTTCCTCAGCCCGAGCAGCTGCGGCAGGGGCTGTGCTGAGGGAGGGCTTCTGTCAGGCTAAACAACCCCCTCTGTATCAGCCATGTGTCCCTGGCATTGCTCCACAGTGCCTGTGTGTGGACTATGGGACATGGAGCTCTCCTATGCTGGACTGGGTGTGATTTCACCTTGGTAGCCAGGCCAACAAATGTCATGAGGAGTTTCTCTTAAAATAGCATGTGTGCATGGCAGAGTTTCATTATAGTTCCAATATAGCACTGGCTTTCACATTCAGAAAGGTGCCATCAAGCTTCTGAAATTAACACTTGGCTCAAGCCTGGCTTATACGAATGTTTGAAGAACTTTTGTAGTATCATGAGATAAAAATGAGATTGAATGTGGAAAAACCTGAACAAAAATATTCAGAAACTGTGTCATTAAGTATCTGCTTTTACGTGACATTTGATGGTGATTAGGATGTAATATAACTTCCTTAGGGGATTATTCAACCGTGTTACTGTGGTGTTTGTGTTTCTCGGTTCTGCATCGCAGCAGCTGAAGCTGGGTCAGGAGGGATGGATGACTAAATGACTACGGGGGTGAAGAGCAGGTGATATGCCTCCTAGAGATCCTATGGGAAGCAAGTGGACCGAAGGGAAGACTTTCCGTGGACCCATGTATGTCCCAGTAAGTGCTTGCTTAGTCAGACTCTCATGTGCGAACCCACGTGGGAGGGAGAGGTGGAGTGACTTTACCCAGACCTGTACAATGCGTTCAGGATATCACAGGAAAATACTTCTCACCGGGGAGTGAAGTACTACTTCTGCCTGTGGTAAGAACACTCTAATAGTTTGCTCTTTGCTTCCTTTGGAAAGAAATGGTGCACGCTGCAATACAGCCAGGGAATCACAGCTTTTACTCCCAAATCTGGGAAGTCCCGAACTGAGAAGGCACCCACCTTGTCTGTTAGCTAAATTATAATATGCATTAATTTGCCATCATTTCAAGAGGTTAAATTAATACACCACTAATAACATGCTTGGATTCTATTCAGTGGAGGATCACTATACCGGAATAAAGTAGTATTTGTTGCAGCAGAAGTGCAAGAGAGGTGAATTGTTCTTCTACGATTTTGTTTTTGTTTACCTGATGGTAATTTAACAGTGGATGAAACACCCCAGAGTGGAGGTGTCATTCAAAAGAACAACGAAAGGGGCAAACCTGTAGCAGAACTTACTGGAAGAACTCCTGGTACAGGAAAAATCAGAGAGAACACAGCAGGAGCTAAACTGCTGCTGCAGAAGGAACAGGACAAATCTTTGATAACGAATGTGTATTGCCTTCAGCTTTTCATGCTGTCCAGGGCATGAGTCCACAAGTCCAGGGTACAGAAGCAAGCCCAACCGCTGAAAGACTTTGACTGCAATATGAGGTAACTTAACATGGCAGGAGCTGTGCTCCAGGCTCACGGTCACCTGCCCAGTAAAATCTCTGCCAATCAACAACCCCCTGACATCTTCAATGAATTGCCTTCACGTGGTTGCCGCTTTAGGAACATCCCTTTTTTGTCATTGTTGTCACTGACACTGCATGCTCTAATCATTCCAGAGATGCAAGAGAAAGAGAATTTCAAATCTCAAGGAGGGCCCTTCAGATTTTTTGCTGCCTGTAGTAAAGATGACTTTCCTCAAACAGTTGGACTGATGCTTTTCCAATTCTTTACAAACTACAAAAGAAGCCTGATGTATCTGTAACACAAAATAGTTTATTGTATACTTTCAGTATTGTCTAGCTTGAGAGGAGAACTTAATGAAACTAACGCATCAATAGATAATACAACTGCAAACTGAAAAAAAGGATTTTTTTGGTCCTCCAGCTATTTAAGATTTTGTTTGTTTTTACCTGTTAAGCCTAATTCAAATAATTACCCTTTTTATAGAAAACAGATTTTATTCAGGTTTATCTAAATTTTTATCTAAAATAATCTTTACCCTGTAGTAAAGATGAGACTCTTGGAAATACTTTAAGTACTACCTCTACAGGAGGTATACTCAGCAGCACCAAAGTTTTTATGGCTAAACAGAAAAAGAATTACATAGAAAAAAAAAAAACAAACCAAAAAAAATTACAATTAAGAATTGAATTTTTAGGTCTCCAATATATAACCAAAAGTAATGGGAAAGGAATGGAATTATTTGCTATGCAACACAAAGATGGCATTTGCTATCTGAACATCATTAAAGCCTTTGATTGATCAAGGAGCCCCAGCAGAACCAAAATAAAATACATATGTCATGGTAGTACAGGTATTACAATAGTGGGAATGCACCTGATTGGCAAGCCCCTTGAAGTAAAAGCCATGACTACATCTGACAGCTTGGTATAGCCATTTCCCCAGCAGTGCCAGCAAGGAATCACCTCTGCTTCCCTAAAGCGAAGCTGCATTCTCTGGGCCATCTGACATGGGTTAGTTTGGTTGGTTTTTTTTTAGAGCCTGGGTAAAACCCCCTTGGACTCTGAGGTGCCTAATCCACTGACATCGCTTTCTGGGGGAGCTCCCAGGGACTGCAGTGACAGGGTGGTGGAGTCTGCTTCTCTGGAGATATTCAAGACCCGTCTGGATGCCTATCTCAGTGAAATGTCCTAGGGAGCCTGCTTTGGCAGGGGGTTGGACCCGATGATCTCTCGAGGTCCCTTCCAACCCCTACAATTCTATGATTCTATGAATTAAACCGGGCCTCTAAAGGTTAACCGAGTGATTTGTCCGAGAAAGATGCCAAGAGGGAATGATCACCCAGCTGTTCTGCTGCAGATGATGTGAGGCAGTAACCTGAGAGCCTGCTGCTCAGCTTTCCTGCCTGGAGTTTCTGTGGGATCCAGCTCTGTCCCATTACTGCGATGCCAGAGCAGCTCGGCTGGATCGCCCTCCTGAGCTCATGCCTTTTGGTTGTGTCTGAATTCAAAGTGCGGTGTGGATGGTCCTATTCTGAGCTGCCCTGCCTGGGCTATTCGGGAATATCTGGGAACGTGCGTTCCTGACCAGTCATGTTATCAGCAAGCCCCAGAGCTGGGAAGCCCTGGGAAGCTTTCACTGCATTCTGCTTATTTTTCCATTCCCTCCCACACCCTAACACAGCACAGGGCAACAACATCGACCGCAGTAAAATAGTTCCTACAAATAGTGCCTACAAACACGTTACCGCTATGAGTTAGGCTTGTTTTGGGTTTTTTTTTTCCATTTTAAAATATCCCAAACTACAACTTCATTTCAAGCAGTACCTTCCCAGAGGTGCTCATTGCAGAGGACCCATTTGATTTCACATACATTATTGGCTTTCAGAAGGAACCTCTTCTTTTGTTATCCCACCTGGGCAGGAATGTTGATTTTTATATATATATATATATATATATATATATATATATATATGTGGTCAGAAAAATCTAGGTGGAAGTGCAAAAGCTGTGTCACAAAACCTCTTTGTGTCACCAACAGTGCTTGAAATGTGCTGCAGTGACAGGTCTGATGTTCTGGAAGAACACTTCTTATCTGCTGACCCTATTTTGGCCCTGGCAGGTGACCCTTAGGTCCTTTCCTGATGCCTTCACTAGGGGGATAACGTGAGTCTACAGAAACCCATAGAGACTGTTAGGTTCTCGTCAGTCACTGACACTACACTTTGCACATCTCCCAGTGCCACCAGGAGAAGGTGAGAAAGAAAAATGTGTCGTACTTGGAGGTAAACAGCTTAATTCCCTACCAGTCTCCAGGAGGCTGAATTAGTTTGCCACGTTAAGAGCTGTTCAGTCCACTTAAGGTTTGCATGTCACTGTTAACACAGAGCTAACTCACTAAGCCTGCGCCCACCCGCTCTTCCGCAGACACGAGCTTGCTCTGTGCCTGCCAGCGCCAAGCCACATCACTGGCAGTGTGGCTGCACTGTGTGCTCAGCACGGGGGGTTGATATTCTCACAGTAACTCATCCCAGCGCCGCACCCCCTCTTTTTGCACAAGGTGTCGCAGCCACTTCTGACCTGTTAGCAAAGCTGCCTTCTGACAGGAATGCAGCTGGTCGTGCATACAGCAGTGTTGGGAGGGTAGGGCGGAGGGGTGGTGGTGTACCTGCACCTGGGGCAGGGCAAGGGGGTATTGCATCTTCCTCCAGCTCTGTGGCAGTGCAAATGAAATGTGGCTCCTCTGCTTAGGGAACAGACCTGCTGGAATATTGGGTTCTTCTATCTTTGACATGCCTTACTGCTTATTAAGACTTGAGAAAGGTAGAAATCCATCTTCTTAAGACCACTAAAAACTTTCAGGAAAAAGCACAGATTGCTACAGAACAAAAGAAACAAACAAAAAAAAGAACAACATAGAAAAGAAACCCAAATCCCCATTACAAAAACTAAATCCAAACCAAATTTAATCTTCAAAGCCTTCTTCCTGGACATAAATCCCCTATTTTTCTTTTGAAGGTCAGCTTGAGGTGATGCAAGACCAGCCCATTAGCCTCTGCGGAGCCAGCCGGCAGACAGGGTGATGTGGTCTGTCTGCATATCTCCTCCAGGCACTGCAGAAGGGCTGAGAACCAAAACCATTTCTAGGGTGGGAAGAGCTGAGATATCCTCCTCAACTCTAATGGCCTGCATTGTTGGTGCTGTGCGGCATCATGGGACAAACTCGTGGGCAGGAATTCCTGTATGAGGAATACCCCCTGGCAGAGACTGGGCTGGCCAAAGAAGGCATTTGCAAAGCCTCTTGATTTTGAGATGTTGCCTCCCCTGACGAAAACCAGTAAGAAAGATCTCACCTTGCTGGTAGCTTCATGGTTTCTGAGCCACTTCAGGCAACTCCCTAGAGCTGACTGCCCTGCATGGAGCCAGGAGTGTGGGTGAAACAAGTGACTCGGCTCACGCTGGGGAAAGGCAGAGCTCTGTGCAAACTGCCTTCGTCCTGACTTGAAGCGTTTGTCTCTTCTACCAGCCAACCCAACGTGGCAGCAGGCCATGATTTTGCTGGTGTGAGGCGGTATCTGTTTCCCCTATGTAAACTGGAGTTACTGAACTGGTTTAGGCAACCATGACTAGTGTCCTCCTGAACAGAGCGGGGTTGTTCTGGCATAGTTGCAGAGGGAAGTACTAGTCACCCATCTGCACTTGTTCAACCTTTTTCGTAAAGCCCAGCCCAATGAAGGCTCAAGGCTGCAAGGTCTGGTTTTTGCTGTAGCACTCACTGGAGACCCAAGAAACAGCTACTGTGAATGTTAGTGGGCTTTAAGCAGACCTTTTGTTGTACACAATCCTTTGGGTCTCCAGCTGAAAAGCTGAGGAACCACTAGCTCCTATGCTCTTCATCTGTATGGGGTAAATTAACACCCAAATTCCTCTGGTCCAAGCCCAGATTGGCAGCTGAGCAAGAAAGCTGCCCTCGAATTGTCTTGCATTAGGAATTTCATGTAAATTGTCCTACTGATGAGTGTGGGATTAGGTGAATGAGAGATATAAAGAAGTCCCATAAACGCCTTGCAGCGCTTTCATCTCTGATGAAAACATCTGCTCCAATGTGTGGAGCCCAGGAAGAAGATGATGTGTTAGTGCTGCAGGTCGAGAACGTGGCTCCTTGGAAAGAATGCTGCCAGTTCAGAACATGTGCTTTGCAGCTTTTATTTTCTTTTTTGTGGTACGTTATGAGTGCTCTGGTACCTACAGTCTGGTGCCTATAGTCAGCTTTCTTAGCTAACAGCTAGGTGAGCAGACAAAGATGTCTGAAATCCAGTGTCAGACACCTGGTGGTCTTGCCTGCCTCAGGCATCACACTGGTATGCACCAGCTCGGCTCTGTGCTCCTGAGCCAGGAGTGGACCACATGCATATGAAACTAGCCCTGACTGCAGCACAGTCAGGATCCCCCCACCACATCTGTCCCTCTGACTTCTGGGTTGAAGTTCCTCTCCTGCCTGTGTGGCTTCCTCTGGAGCCATTTCTATTTCCTTGGGGAAATCCTGATCCCAATGGCTGAGTATGATGTTTTCAAGAAATGCCGAAGGCACCAAACTGCTGTTTCCTGGGGACCCCAGAACACATGACTGGCTGCCAGCTTCTTAAATGGGTGCTGAAGTGACATCTACATTAGAAAACAGCTAACCAAACCTGCAGCTTCATTTAGGAGCTTGTCAGATGTGTGGAAATGGCCTGGTAAGGCTTGCTTAAAGGTGGTGTTTGGGGGCTTTTGTGCATTTGTAACCTCTGTGTACAGTAAAATATCAAATGTTAGCTCTTGTTGGCAGATTTCTTGCAGGAAGATCTACTTTGAATAGCACTGAATACTGAGCAACTGAAAGAAATAGGGGAGTTTTGACCAATGTCTCTGCTGATGTAACTCCATTAAAGCCAGAGGATAAAATCCCAGACCTGCTGAGACACATGGGGTTTTTGCCAGGCGTGTGACTGCTGAGACCTCTGAAAAAACATGACCCTGATTCTGCTTTGGACTGAAACCTCCCTGTGAGTCCTAGTCTACAAACACGTACCTTGCACATGAGAGAAAACTATTCTGCAGTAAGCACATGAGCTTGGAAACAGATCAAGCTTCATCAGTGGAACCCCTGCTATAGACATTCACCGTGGGCTACGCTTGGCTTTGTGTGGTAAGACACTGACCGGGTGGCACACAGACATTCAACTCCCTCATTGATAGAAAGGCTCCTGCTTTGGCTGCAGTCCCACAGTTTACTCAACATGCTCCCTGTTGTTCCTATGAAGTTTTGGTGCCGTTTCTTAGTGTGACCCACTCACGCCACCAGTGCTTGTCAGCATTTTTTCAAGACCAGGTTATTGCAGAAACCCTACATACTGACAATGCCTCTCTCTCTTTGTGCTTTCCATCACATACTGCTCTCATGGCTTCCAGGCTTCTTTCAAGGCCTACCCGTTGTTCCGGGCCATTTGCAAGTCTTCCAGGAGCTTTCTTGGCCTAAGATAGGCCTGCATCAAAGCCCCCTGGGCTCCTCCTGTTTGTGGAAGACTGACTACACCTCCAGTGAGGAGTTTAGAAAGTTGGTCCCTCCATCACCCACAGCTACAACTTGACATCCCTTGGCTCTGAGGTTAAAAGAAGCAGGAAAGAAGACACTGAGAAAGAAAAAAAATTAATAATTATTCTAGTTTCTTCATACATTGTAAAGAGGCAGGGGCAGAAAAAAACCCTGTTATGCTTTGCTGGCCACCTTCACTGCAAATAGGAAACTTCCAAGCACTGCTGGGTAATACCAAGGGGTATTAATAATATTACCAACCCCCAGTGCTCTGGGGCTGGCAACTGGAATGATTAAAAACAATACGCAAGTGTCTCTGTGTGAAACAAACAGCAAAACTTTTCATCCATGGTGGAACGGGCACTGTATGCACTGCCGTAAAACGAACCTGCAAGGAAAACGTTATGTCTCTAATGGTAACAGAGAAGATGACCAGCTCTTTCTTCCCAGGACAATCCCAGCCCTACAGATACAGAGGGAGTTTGTGACCTTGCCTTCCTTCTGTGTGCAATCAAGCTTTCTGGGGCTCTGTGCCTCTTTTTACGTTTGAGAGGACAGGTAGGAAATATTTCACAGCGTCAACAAAGTTGACTAGAACCTCTTGTGACTATCTTGGTCCAACCTCTGTCAAACAGAATGAGCTACAGCAGGTTGCCAAAGATGGGGTCCAGTTGGGCTTTGAGTATCTCCGCAGTATCCACGTCAGTATAAAACACATCCACCTGCTTCTGTGCTCACTGCTGGTCACCACGCTACCTGCTCTGCAGGCCTGGTGGCTTTGTGCTGGCGAACAAGCACCAGGCAGCCTGAACATGGTGTGATGCAGGGGAGTGGTCACACTCAGTAGCCCAGGAGTTGCCTGGCTGACTATGACAACAAGGTGGCTTGGTAGCCCAGAGCTGGCATCCTTTGCACCTCTCGCAGCTGCGGCATTACGCTTGTCTTCCTGGACAGATGTTCACTTGAAACTATCTTACAAGAGACACAGAGCTAGAAGCGTGTCCTCAGTGAAGTGTTTTTCAGTATTTTCTGCTTTTGAGCTAACCATCCTTCTGACTTCCTCTCTGCCTGAGACTTGGCGGGCAAGTGTTCTTTTGACTGCTTTTTCTTGCAAAATCAGGTCATCTGCTCAAACCTCCAATGAGATTTGTTGTATGAGCCACCTTCTCTCTTCCTCTCTCCTAGCAAGACAGAATGCAAGAGCTGGGACTGGTCATGGAGGTTTTCTCTCCAGTTGCTCTCCACGGGTCAGGGCAGTGTATGGCCTTTGGCTGTCCTGTTCCAGGTGTTCTCACGTGAGTGATGTTTGGTTTTGCTAGGGCCTGGTGAGTGATCCAGGACAGGGTGTGATTGTGCTTGGGGCTGAAAACACAGGACTCAAAATGATGATTTCCCAAGGGATCTAAATAGATGGGGCAGACAAAAGGTGGAGGTGAAGGCAGAAAAACCCCGCCTGTGTGGGAAAATTTTACAAGTTCTACAGATAAGAGTATTTTTGTCCAACCTTTGCCAGGGATGCTGTCACTCCTAGAATTTGGTTTGAATTCTTTCCAAGTGGCTAAATTAAAGCCACCCATGTACTGCCATACACTCAGTCGCTCTGAACGTGGTTTCAGCATTACCAGATTACAAAGCCAGTCAGGAGAAAGGCCACGGGGAGAGTCTCTCATCCCCGCCCCCTGAATCTGCATTGACTGGAGGATATGGGACAGAAGGGGATTGAGCTCTCAGGGGCTTTAGCAAATTCTCCCGTGGCTTCTGCTGCCTTCCTCTCAGATTCTTGCAAGCAGCATGTTTTATTCTGAGCACCGGGGGCCGATCCACTGCCCACGGATAAACATTGCACGTTTGTTGGCCCAGAGCTCTGGTGTGGCAGAGCGTGTGGCCAAGCATTTCACAACTGCTGTGATCTGTGGATCTCTGCTTACAGAAATAGAAGGGGAAAGCCCAACCTGCTAAGCTTGGCTCTGAAAAGAGAGAAGCAAAGCACAGGCATGCTGCTCTGCAGCCTTTACTAAGGGGGAGAGCCGAATTACAGAGCCATCTTCACCTCTTCGGGCTGATATGTGGCAGGGAGCTATTTTCTCGGAACTCTCCAGTCAAGCGAGTCACAAGATTGCGGGGGCTCGTTGCTGGCCCACCACCTCGCCTTGGAGGTGCAGCTCCACCTCCTCCTGCTGACCCTGGCATTTTGGGCAAAGCAGAGTACCGGGTAACCCTAAGGCTTCCCCTGCGCCCTCTGAACACCGGCTCCGGGAGTGTCACAGGGTGGTGCATTCTGGCAGAGCTGCGGGACGCCACGCAGCGCCGCCACCCTCCGGCCCCTCCCCTCAGCCATCGGCCATGTGTGCTGGGCGGAGACCAGGGCTAGTCGCCCCTAGGGAGTCGCAGCAGCCTCCCCTAGCCCCCCTCCCAGCGGACACACGCTTCTCCTGGGCGCGTAGCTTTTTATCTGCGGGTAGGCGTCTGGAACCCCCGGGAAGCCCCTACGACAGGGCAGCTCTCGGTGCTACAATGGGGCTTAAAATGGCGCCAGAAGGAGGAGGCAAAGCCCTTCCTAACGCCCCTCTGCTCAGCTTGCGCACGGGGCGCTGCAATGCCATCCTCCGCGGGGGGAGAAGCGAGCGATTGAGCCGAGGAAGAGAGCGCAGCGCGGCACCTACAACCCAGGACAGCCCCGGCCCGACCGGGCGCCGCCCGCAAGCCCAGCAGTAAGGTCTATCCTTGCCGCGCCCGGGGAAGGAGAAGATGGCCGCGGCGCGCCCCAATCAGCGCTCGGCACCGGCACGCGCCCGCCTGTCGTCCAGTCCCGGCGCTCCGCGTACACAAGACAGTTCCATTCAGCACCGTCCCCCCTGCCGGGCGCCTCCCGTGGTCCCGCCCTGTCGGTATAAAAGGAAGCGCAGCGCACATGTGCTTCTCAGTGCCGGCGGGAGCGGGGGAGCGTGCTGCGCTGTGTGGTGTCGGTGCTGTCGGTCGGGAGAGGGGGCGGTGGGGGTCGGACGTGCCGCAGAGTCGTCGCGCAGCCCTCTGTGCTCGTGTCCCAGTGCCCAGTGAGGGCTGCCGGTGCCCCCTTGCCCGGCCTTGCCCTGCTGTCGCCGCTGCTGCTCCCCCGCGGCATGCGGGCTCGGTCCGCCCCGCCAGCCCTGCCCCTTGCGCCGGCCGCAGCATGAGCGCGGCGAGTGATACGTACATCCTCATAAAAGACATAAAACCCGGACTGAAAAACTTAAATGTCATCTTTATTGTGCTGGAGATCGGTAAGTGGCGGCCGGCACGCCCCACCCCCGGGCCGCCCAGGCGCGTCCCGCGCAGGGGCGGCTGTGCCCCGGCCCCCCTAAGCCGCGCTTCTCCCCACAGGGCGAGTTACCAAGACGAAGGACGGGCACGAGGTGAGGTCCTGCAAAGTGGCGGACAAGACGGGCAGCATCACCATCTCCGTGTGGGACGAGATCGGCGGCCTCATCCAGCCGGGGGACATCATCCGCCTGACCAAAGGGTGCGTATGGGCCCGGGCCCGCCGCCCCGCCCTGCTCTGCTCCTCTCTCGGGCAGCGCCGACCCGGCTCGGCTCGGTGGGAGCCCTTTGTCCCCTAGGAGGAGGCGCGGGCTGCCAGCAGGCTCGGTAGCCGGCCGAGAGGCAGCGATGGCACCGGAGCCCCGTTACCGAGGCAGCCGCCCGAGGCCACCAGCACCCCACCTTTCCACTCCCCGTGCGGGCCTGGCGGCAGCGTGCAGCCCAGTAAAGGGCCAGGAGGGGCGTGTGTTTTTAACGAGGAGGAGTTGAAGAGCCTTGCTCTGGCTTTAGGAAAGCTCCTTGGGAAAATGCTTGGCTTAGGATGGGAGGGGACGCAAGTCGGCCCTGGTCAGGCAGGGAAGTCAAAAGCACGTTCTTATTTTTACAGCCAATTCTGTAGCAGTCAGCTCCTTAATGAAGAGGAGGAAGTGATTAATGCCTCTCCTGGAGAAAATCTGCTTCTCACCGCAGTGGGTTTAACAGCAGTGACAGGCAGAGGAGGACAACCTTTCCATTCCTGCTCTGCAGATTTATGCCAGGGCTACGCTGCAGAGTGTGCTTGGTTAGGTGCAATTAATTTGTCTCAGAGACTGTTCAATTTGAGAAAGAAAAACCCAGCCCCACGACAAACTTGGGTTTGTCAGCTGTGAGAGAATACTAGATTCAATTTGTCACTTCAATTGTCAATACCAAAGCAATAGTCCCTGCCCTTCGAGCTCATCACACCAGTGAGGTTACACTGATCCTTTGGCCTACAGCACCCCAGGAGATGGAGGAACTGTACTGTGTGTAAAGGTCCTTTTAATTTGTTCTTATGAAGAAGTAGGTGAAAGGTTACTCCGTGGAGCTGCTCTTAAGTTGTTCATTTCAATGCAGTTCTCAGTTAATGGAGTGAAATCAGATGACCTCCTCGCCACCAAAACTACAGCTGCTTCCTCCTATGCAAATGTCCTTTGGCAGGAAATGGGCTGACTCCTCCGCAGAGGTGGGTCTGGGGAAACCTGCTTGTGTGTGAGCCCTGCTTGGGCGGAACTACACCCAAGCTCTGGGCCGGCATAAAGCCCCATGCTTACATCCCACTGAAACAAATAATTGGTGTTGCTGGTCAGCACTGTTACTACAGCTCACTGTGGTTTCACTGGTGTTTCAGTGCCATGAACGGGAGGGTTGCTACATCCCTTCGTGTCAGAAAGCCAGTTTGGTTTGTATGAATTAAATTTGAGCTGATACCACTGTTCCTGGTGGGTGGGTAAGTCATGCTTTCATGTACGTGACTTGCCTGCTCACTTGGGACTGCATAGTGAGTGAAGTGGCAAACGCTAAATAGCGTTCTGGTTTGGATCCCAGCTTAGGAAAAATGCCCTAACACTGGTGTACAGGGTTCCCCAAACACAAGTCTCTGCCTTGCTCAAATGGGATTAATCTCAGTGTGGTGTTGCTGTTGCAAGGCAGGTAAATTCCAGCTCTGTAGGCTAATTGACTTTTCAGTGTGGGATGCTCCCTGTTACAAGCAGAAAAGCTTAGCTAGGCCCCAGCAGTTAGCATGTCTTTCTGCTGAATTTCAAGCTGTTAGACACATTTCTCTGCAGAAGCAGACGCCATTGCTGGGTTTTTTTGTCATTGACCGATTGACTTACAGGAAGTTGATGCAGTTAATATTTGTGAATTGGAAGTTCATTCTGGAGTTTAGTGCTTTCTGGCCAGCTCTTTGAGACAAAAAACAATGCTTGTGTTATGTGGAATAACTGGGCTGGAGGTTATCAGTCCTGTTTCTTGCTGGGTCTTGCCCCAGTAAATGTGTGTTTCACATACAATTACTATCTTTCCCTTTGTGCTCTGCAACAACACCATCGAACTAGCTGGCTATTGGAAATTAGGCATAGAGGGGGATCTTTAAAGTGACAGCATGATGAAGTGGAGATCATTAATCCTGCTTCTGGGTGGAAAACTCCTGAGATGGCCACTGTAACTGTAGGCACTAAGCTCTACCGCTCATGCTGCAGTACAGAGAAGGTTCCTATTGTGTTGTGGTCCTGTTCTGCCTCTCTGGTGCTGCAGTCTGTTGGAGGCCCTGTGTGTGGCCACATGGCTCCCAGTCTCAGCAGATAAGGCCAAGGGCAAGAGCAGGGTTAGTTATCTACGTTCCAGAGATAGACCAGGAGCATAAGGAAGTGGTAACTCGTGCAGATTATCTGTGACTCCTGAGATCACAATTCCTGGGGCTCCCCATTCCTTCGCTACAAGATGTGTATTCCTGTTAACCCCCTTGCACTGCACCTGGGTTTCTGGTCTGTGTTTTCGCTGTTGTGTTCACATATGTGACACCCCTCACTGAAAGGAGCAGTTGCACAGAAAGCTTTGTGCGAGTGGGATTCCAATGCCAGAAGTCACGAGCTGCTGTAAAGACTGGAGTGCACTTGTGCTGTCTGGTAAATGAATGTTTTCTGTGATGAAAAATTATTTCATTGTGTTTTCATGTGTTGCTTGGAACATGATGGCCAAACTTGCACCTTGAAAAAAAAAATCTGGTAAGGACCTACACTGAAAAAGTGTTTCCCATTATACATGCCCAGTAGCAGTATCTAAATTCTCTGTGAAGAACAGTAATTCTTGCTGGCTCCTGCTGAAAGCAGAACTGCGACTTGTCACTGGATGGTAACATTTTGGCGAAATGCCTTGCCTTTGCAGGAACAGCCATGAGGGTTGCTCCAGCTGAGGGAAGAGCACCCACTTCAGAATAATTGGCTGCTTTCCTGGAACTGCCAAAGGAGGCAACTGAGCTTCCAGCACCTTTCGCTAGAAGTAAAATATGGGGATATATAAGCTTCTAGTGCAGTTACGTTGGTGTCCCTGGGAGTTGTTCTAGTCCATTTATGCTGATAATGCAATACTTACTAACTCTTGGGAGATAGCATGCTTCCACTTTCTTTTTCAACGGTGGTGTTTCTTATCCGCTAAGAGACTGCTCTGCTTCTCCTTCCCTTGGCCAGGTATGCATCTCTGTGGAAAGGATGCCTGACGCTCTATACGGGACGAGGAGGCGAGCTCCATAAAATCGGGGAGTAAGTATTGAGTGTTTATACTTCTGTCCTCTTCTCAGCAGGGCATCACGGTAAGTACGAGAAGTGGTGGTTCTTAGTAAATGGAAGGTAGGGCACCAAAAGCATGTTACCTGGTCATGGATAGATACGGTGCAGGCAACTGCAGTGTGCGTCACTATGTGCTGTTAGGGTAACGAGCTGTGACCCCCTCTGGATCCTAGGTACACTGGGGAGAATTGCCCTCTGTTCGCAGCACAGGTTTGGGCTTTACCTAGAGGGGAGAAGATGGTATTCATGACAAGAGACTTAGTCTGCATTGCTTACCTAGGCCTCAGCTTGAATAACCACTTTATTTTGGTGGAAGCCTTGTGTGTTACAAGCTTGAGAGACAGGCTGTGCAAAGAAGGAAGACAAAAGTAACCCCAGTGAATCATACCTAAACAGAGGCAAGCCTCATTAAACCTTCTTTAAACTGCCCACAAGCTGAGGTGGCGACGACTCCTGACTAAGAGCGTACTTGTCAAGCAACAGGAAAAACAGCAATGTTTCCTAACCAGAAGAGTGCTGCTGCTGTTTCACAGGGTGGTCATCAGGAAAGTGGGGCTGTGGGGTGGCCACCTCTCTTCTGGATGGTTCAGAAGTGTCTAGTGCTCAGCTGGATTTTGTGAGGGAGGGGGTCCTGGGGATTTTCTGTGGTGTAATGCCGCGGCCTCAGCAGTGTCATGCAGTGGGCTTATTCTCCAGCAGGCTGGAGTGAGGCAAGTCCTCAGCTGGGCTGTGACTCCCGGCAGGAGATGGGAGGTCCACTTCTGCCTAGCAATCCCAATCTTCCCCTCTGCTGTAATTGCCATGTGGTGAGTTGGTGGGCCTGGTCTTCCATAGTTCCCTCGAGTGGAAAAGGATGCTTTGAATTGCATTCCCTGTTTTAGACCCCTCTGTGCTGTTGTGTTAATGGAGCACTCCATAGCATTGGGAGCATGCGGGGTGTTTTGTTTTCCCTAGAAATCTAATGCAGTCAGACTTTGGGAGCGGGCTGGGTGACTCTGCCTCAGGTGAGCTTCTGAGTGGGTGATGAACAAGGGTGCAGCTGGAGGAGAGGTGAAGGGATCCCTTTCATCACCTTTTGTTTACTCTAGGCCATTTTACCTCCTAGAGTAAATGTGTACTTGCCTCTGCTTGACTGAAACATCCTCACCAGGAAGATGTGACAGCTTCACCATGAGCTTGTTAAGGGATCAAGGACTTTTAATACTCTGAACGGTGGGGTCTGGATTAGTTACTTCTAGGTGGTAGGATATGTTGAGGATGTATGCTCTTTGAGTTGTGGTTTTAAAAAAAACCTGCTTTAGAGCTTCCTCATGATCTTGATTTCTCTCCAGGTTCTGCATGGTATACTCAGAAGTGCCAAACTTCAGTGAACCCAACTCGGAACACATCGGGCAGAGCAAACTGGTATGTTAGACTTGTCTGAGGCTTCTGGCACAATGTGCTCATTGTTCTGAATGCGTCATGCTAGGCTGTGATCAGATGTGATGCTTCTGGAAAAATGGACTTGAAGTGCTAGATAGATAAAAAGGAGCCAATAATTAGAGCAGCAGATAAAAATCCATGTGGAGCCACTATAAGAATACAGGAAAGAAATCAGCCCCTTTCTGTAAAAATGTGAAATTTCTTTCTCTGATTCATGTGTTTTTTTCTTCTTTTTACGTTTCTCTGAAGGTACAGGGTGAACAGAATAATAGTTCTACATCAAGTAATATGGGTTCTTGTACTTTCGGGCCACTGGGTAAGTTTTTTCTTTTTGTGAAAGGCTGAGAAACACCTAATGGGAATAAAAAAGAACCTTACCTTGCTGAGGGTTCTCTGCTCTGGGGCAGAAGCATACTTTGGGGCCTTGAACTTGCAAGCACGGAAGTGTCAGTACTTCCTGAATAATGGTTTCAGGGTTTCCTCCCTGGAAGAGGTCAGAATATTCAAGATGCCTGTGTCCTGTAAAGGGACCTGACTACGCCTAAATTGTTTTCATACTTTTCAAAGAGTTTTGGCACCACCTCATATTGTGTTTGGTTTTTTTTTGTGAGGCTTGTTTGGTTTGTTTTTTATTTAAGAAAAAAACCACTGGAGACCTTGGCTTTAAAAATTACTTTAATCTTGCTGATCACCTTGGCTTTCCTGCCAAGTTAGCTCCCCAGAACAGAAGTAGTAGTAATCTGAATTCCAATATTTGACCTGGCTGGATCATTTTTTGATGTATTTAAAAACTGAAGCTTAAATAAGAAAATGCTTCAAAGACTTGAGTGGGTGTAAGCTGAGAGGAAACCTCACTTTTGGCCTGCTTAATGATGCCCAGGTGCAGTACCTGGTGGTGTATGGCTAAGCTCTGCTGACAGATGATGTCAGACTGACCCATAAAAAGCTTGAGCTAAGTGACTTGACTACTTCCTCTTTAGCAACTTGATTTTAACTTCTCTTATTTTACTTACGAGCCCTTTCTGTTCCTTTGAAAGTGCTCTAAGCAAAAAAGGGGGCAGTGCTTTCAGGCCAGCCTTTCCTCAGTGCTAGTAGGTGTTCAGCCCATTTAGTGTGTAGGCACCTCTAGTTTCCCTGCTTCTGCTGATGGACAGCTTCATTTTCACTGAGCTTGTGTGGTTTTTTTTTCTCTGCCCACTTCTTGTGCAGTCTTTAAATGCAACTATTTCCTCCTGATTTTTCCTTCTCTCCCTGTGCTTCCTTGCCATCATTCTGTCTTTTCAGCTCTGCCTCTCTTTCTACCAGCAGAACAGGAGGAGCTGATGCTTAACAAGGCTCAAGTTCATGAGGACTTGATGCTATCCAAGTTGCTTTTGTGGCTGGGCTTCACAAGGCAGCTTTCTTTCCTTGCACCCGGTAGTGGGGAATGGCACAAGAGCTTTGTGTAGCTTTTCTTTTCTTTATTTATCCTTGACTTCTGCTGCCCTGTTGTCTCTGGAATGTCTTGGTGTGTGGCATACAAGATGACACATGTTTTGGAAAACACCAGTCTGGTTTCATGAGATTGCAGTCTCTCTCCTGTGCAAAGAGTCAGCATGCAGCTCTTGCTTTAGTTGGGGGAGAGGGGCTTGAGGAGCGCTGGGAGGGAAAGCTGTGGTTTGGGGTCTCGTGGTGCCAGAAGGGCTTCTCTTCCTCCTGGTGCTGAGGGTTCACTGGTTGCTGCAAGCTCCATGTTTCCTGTGTCTAAACATGTGTCAGGGAGCAGTGATTTCAGTCAGTGGAACATGCAATAACCTTGTTTCTGTCTTTTTAGGGAACGGTTTACAAACTGGACCTGAGTCAAGTGGATTTCCATTTACATATAATCACGGCCATGGTTATGCAGGTAGTGGGAGAGGCAATGGACGAGGACCTGTAAATCCATCACCAGCTAATTGCGTTCAGCCTCTTCCTCCTGCTGTCAGTAATGGGAGGGACCCACGCAGAGCCTTTAAAAGATGACTATGCCAAATGTGGTTGTACAGCTTGCTTAAACTCTACACTCTACTTGAACACTTATTGCACTTTTATTTATAGTTAACTGTGAACCAGTTTGTCCTTTGTTGTTTTTTACCTTTCGGTCTATGGAGCAAACTTGATGTGATCTATTCCTTGTTTTGCTTGGGGAAGCACCATGAGTCTTCCCTGTAAATTAGGTGGGTAAGATGGGTATGAGAAAGGAAGGGTAACAGGTTGAAGAGTCTCAATTAATTAACTTGGTACCCTTTGCTAAATGGAAGGAAAACTTCAGTTACATGTATGTATATTTCTGTTCCTGTTGGTCAGCCATAGAGCCTTAAAAAGCCTGTTCTGTCCTGTGCTCGGGTATGTTGGCTTCTACTGGAGTTAATGAGAGCTCTTCGTATTGTAAGAGGAAGGGGGAAGAGCAAAGGTACTCTGGTGAGCTAAGTGTCTTGGAATGAGTATGGCTTGTAAAAGCAATAAGTGTAAGGGAATGGTGGTGCCAGCACCTAGTCATGTCTCCTAAATCGAATGAAAGCTGAAGACATGGTGAGTGTCATAAGCTTGACTTCTGATTCCAGAAAGGTGTATGCTAGTTAGAAAAAGTATCTGTAAACACAGTTATCCCTGTCAAGGAAGGTGACATGGATTTTTGCTTTGGATAGCAACTTGGATATTCGCTCCTGCTTTGTGTGACATAGCAGGAGAGGAGGATCTAAATTCAGACAGCATTGCAGAACATGCTGTTTGTCACCACTCCTGGTGTAAATGCCCAGGGTTGCATTGCAGGAGACTGAATGTCCGGGAAAGAACTGTTCAAATGCTGCATTACCCGTCTCTTCAACGAGGCTGCCTACTTCTCCTTCCTTCATTCACTTTTCTGAATTAATTCTGTATTAGATGAAGCTGTTATGTGTGGATTGCAGAGGTACTGGCCAAGCACACAGCCGTGCTGCTGATGCTGTTAAGCTGCTAAGCTTTCCTTCCTCTGTTTTATATGAAATACAAATTATCCCTTAAAGAACTTAACCCCCACCACCGCCATCCCCTGGGGGACAGTAGCTGTGGTTTTATTTCTGAGATCACAAATGCCTCGACTCTATCTAGGTGTAAGAGTCCAGTGCCATATTTCAGATCAGGTTCAAAAACGACTTGGAAGCTGAGGTGTCATACTGGATTCGTCTGTTTAACTCTTCTTACAGCTGACCTCTCAAATAAAAGAAATTGCACTAACCATTTCAAAAACAAATCTAACGTTCTTTCTCTCAAGCCATAAAGACTTGATGACAAAAGGCTGTTCCCGAGTTGCGAGTTGTCCCTGCGGTCGTTCATGTTAACGGAATCTGCTCCTATGTCAGCGATGTTTACAAGTGACTTGCATTTGGTGCTTTGCTTTTGGTACTCTGTCCTGATGACTTTTTGAGAATCGCTTCTAACTGGCAGAGGTTCCTTCTTTAGCCTGAAATACTGAACCTGTTTTAAATGCAAGCAGCAGCAAGAACAAGCTTCTCGAGGGAGGTTTAGAGAGACCTGCGTGCCCGTTTTGCCTCTGGTCTGGCATAGTGCTGTGGTGATGCCCGCCTCCAGGTGGAACTGCCCACCCTTGCCTTGGACACAGAGGGTGGCGTGCCTCCTGAGATCACCCATGGGCGCTGCTATGGACAGACAGCAGTAATTGGTAAACTGGAAAGCACGCAGTGACTTCTGGGGAAATGGCGTAAGGAGGCGATGTGTAACTCAGGGACTTCCAATTGCTCATGTATTTAAATAAGTCATGTATAGTGCGTGGACAGCCTCTTGCACGCTCTTGATTTAAGATGTGATATGCTTGTGAGAAGAGCCAAGAGGACTTGTAAACGTGTGAAGTATGTTTGATGTGGTCCAGAAGTAACTGAGATGTAAGTAATGGTGTGAGAGGTGGTTTCCTCTAGTGGCTGTAAAGGTACCTGGTGAACAGTGCAAGTGGTGGGATGGTGGGGTCTTCATCCTCACTGGCATGGCCCCACTGTGGATCTCAATTCTGATGGTCTTTTATCTACAGTATAAAGAAGGCTGAAGTAGAGGGGTCCCCATGTGGGTATGTGCTGAGGTGCCTCATCTTTGTAGCTCTATGCATTTGAGTTTTTATTAAGCTAATAAACAGGATACTTGTTCACATGTTCCAAATAAAAAGTGAGATAATTGCTGTTGCTAAGTGGCTTAAGAATAAAAGCTTGCTGTCAAGTGGATGATTGATTTGCAGTTGGGAGGAAAACAGCAAGAGGCTGGTCTTCATGTTTTCAAGGTTAGTAGCATTCCTGCTTCCCTTTTCTGATGTTGAAGCTGTTGCAGTTTATTAATGAATTTTTACTTCTTTGCAGGGAAGATCTGTGTCCTGAAAAGTCACGTGGACTTAAACATAATCGTAGTAACTTTCCAAGGTCTTCTGATCTTCCAGTGAACCTCAGACAAGAAACTTGTTTCCCTCCGAGGTGTCATTGTCAAGATCTCAAGCTCTCAGATTGCAGAGGAGTCTGGGAGCCTGCCCTTGAGCCTGTGGATCCTGTGGGTGCACAGTGAGGCAGACGTGTTTTGCTCTGTAAACAAGCAGTTGTCATGAATTCCTTGGACACTGTAAGGCAGTTGGGTGCCCAGGGGTTAGGTCATTAGGGAGTCTCTTCACAGATGGCTTCCCAAGGTGTAAAGGTAAGGCCTCCTGCTAGGGTACCCTCACTTTAGGTAGTACAGATTGCCAAAGGGGAAAAAAGCTTCTGGGACAAGTTCACATCCCAACACACAGTACATGCTGCTACTGTGCAGTTGAGTGGTGCCAACACACTGAGTCATGAGGGCCCTGGCTCTTGCCACCCCCAACATGACAGGCTGTGGCAGTGTGATGCACAGCTTGGCTGTATGTCAGCAGCAGCCTTCCACGTGTTCCTTCTGTCCATCCCCTGCAGGAATTTTGCCTTCATCCTAACAGTGGTAAAGCATCCCTGTACTGTGAAGCACTGTCCTAACCTTGGCTGTGCATCAGCCATGCACTCTGTCCACACATGGAACAGGCCTGTGCTGTAAGAAGAAATCTGCCCCACCTGAAGTATTGTGTCCGGTTCTGGGCTCCCTGGTATAAAAAGGACAGGGATCTCCTGGAGAGTGTCCAAAGAAGGGCTATGAAGATGATTAAGGGCCTGGAGCATCTCCCCTATGAGGAGAGGCTGAGAGCTGGGATTGTTCAGTCTTGAGAAAAGAAGACTAAGGGGGGACCTAATTAATGTTTATAATTATCTTAAGCATGTGATGCAGGGGGAATTGGCCAGCCCCTTTTTAGTGGTCTGTGGAGACAGGACAAGGGGCAATGGCTGCAAGTTGGAGCACAGGAAGTTCCGCACGAACATGTAGAAGCACTTTTTCACAGTGAGGGTGACAGAGCCCTGGGACAGGCTGCCCAGGGAGGTGGTGGAGTCTCCTTCTCTGGAGATATTCAAGACCCATCTGGACACTTATCTGAGTGATACGAGCTAGGGAGCTGCTTTGGCAGGGGGTTGGACCCGATGATCTCTCAAGGTCCCTTCCAACCCCCATGATTCTATGAAATATGCATGCTGGATCCAGACATGTGATGTCTAATCACTGCTTTTGCCACTCATTTAATTAGCTCTGACCTTTGCTTGAAAGGGGTTGGGTTGTGGCCCTGTGTGCTGCAGTTGTGCTGCTCTTCAGCATCTTGCGTGTCCTCCCAAGACTGCAGCTAGTGCTGCTCGTGCAGCACTGCTGTGGGCCCCATGAATTGCCTTTTCTTTGCCAGTGCTGTCTGCGCAGGCTGCACCTTAGCAGCGTGGTGGGGTGTCAGCAGTGTTGCATCAGCAAGCACATGGGGTGCTGACTGGAGGAACGCTCTTCCCTGCAGCCTGTCAGGGCCTCAGGGTTTTCATTTGTAGCAGTGCTTGTGTTTTGCCAATGACCTGCCATGCTGGGGCCATCCTCTGCACCTTGCTTCCGTGCGCTCAAAGGACCCCTTCTTGTTTTGCAAGGGAGTTTTCCTAAGCTGTTCCCCAAGTGCTTTGTTAGGACTAGGAATTAGTAAAAGTTACGGGATGTTAAGTGTTTCTAGGGAAATTTCCCAGGCTGCTTTGTGGCCTGTGTCTTCTGAGGTGCCATTTGTTCCCCAGCCCCTCTCCGATGTCCACAGATGGGCCCTTTCAGGCACGCTGTTTATTCCTGGCCCTTGAGCCAAGCAATTCATTGCACTGCCAAATGTGATCTCTGGCAGTGCTTTCTGTGGGGTATGAGGAGGTGCACTGCCATCTCCCTGCAGCCCTTGCAGGCGGCTAACTCTTGAGCTAGAGCAAATGGATTTGGGGAGTTCTCCCCCAGGTCCAGTGCAGGTTACCCACCAGGTTGTGGGCTGTGGCTCTGTGAGACTAAAGCCAGAGCTCTCCCTGCTATTGGGTGAGCCTGACCACTGCTGCGGAGCATGGGGATCCTTAGGAATCCCTGGCCAGCCTGGGCTGTGTCCCCTCAGGCTAGGCTGGAGCATTCCCTAGGGCAGAGTTCAGCGAGGGGCTGGGTGGAGCAGTTGGAGGCTGGCCAGGGACTGTGCGTGGGTGCTGGTACAGGCACAGCCCCTGCTCCAGGCTGCCATGCTTGCTTTGCCTTTTCTGGGTGTTTCGGGTGCTGGTTTTGGGGAGCTCAGAGGGGCTGGGGTTGCCTTGGTCGCTTGGGTGGTTCTTCAGCCGTGTCCGAAAGTCCCCAGTGCACAATCGTGTCTATGTGGGGAGAGACAGTTGTTTAGGTCCCTGGAAAGGACTAGACCATAGAGGGCTGGGTGCCTGCCTGATTTAGCAGCCTCCGTGCTGACGCGCTTTTGTTTGCTTCCGCGTAACTAGGGGATTGGAGCTGGCTGAAGGGGAGGGCCGTTCATTGGGACACGGCTTCAACTAAATTGAAACAGAAAAGAGCTGTTGTGTTCCCTCTGGAGCAAACCTCAAACCTGGGGCAGTTGCCCGAAATCTGAGATGGAAGTTTTTGGCAAAGCCCTTCAGAAATTCATTCAGAAATGCACTTTCTGACTTCAGCCTTAATCATGCTGCTAATTCCTTTCTTCTTGATTCTATAGAATTTGAAAATGTTATGGCTCTTTATAAGGATTATGGTTTTTTTTTTCATCTATTCCGTGATGGACATTTGTGTGTGTGTCTAACATGTATAAACATACACAGTGTCTTGTAATTGGGATGGAAAAAATTAATCCTAAACAAGCTGTTGACTAAACTACAAAGGATAGAGTTCAAAGGGATTATAAAAAAGTTTGAAAGCGACTAAGGGGAACACTTAAGGACTTCATTTAGCTTTTTAATTTCTCTAAATTGCTGATTTTTTTTTTCTTGGGAAGAAAACAATCCAATTAGAAGAGCTTCATCTAAAACTGCCAACCCACCCCCCAGCTGATAAAGAGTGTCTGGATTTGTAAATTTCCTAGGGAGGAGGATTAGGGAAGGAGTAAAAGATCAGGCTTTTGCTCAGAAAAGAAAATCCTTGTACTATAAATGTACCTTCAGAGCTAACTGCTTCCTTGCCATACAAGTTTAAATGGGATGGTACTGGCTCCGCAGTGTGGACAACCCAAAGTGGTGCAATCGCTGTGGTGCTGCTACGTGTTACGCAAAATTGATGTATGGGAACAAAATCAGGGTGCTGCATCATTAACTGAGACTCCACGGGAATGTTGTCATCTGTTGTAGTGTATCAGCAGAGCCCTCTACCAAGCTTCCTTTGGGTTTGTGGCCAGAGAATGAAAGACATTCCATGTGCATTGTCATTTTCAAGGATTGCTATCCGGGAAGCCGGGAACCTCTGCCGTGCGCCCCATGGGGGTGGTTGGGAGATGTCACCTGCTTCAAGCATGATTTGGATCAGGTCCTTTGCAAGCAATAGGTTCTTGTCTGTAAAATCAGGGTAAGGAGGCGGGGCAGATCTATCAAGTGCTACATTCATGATTTATGAAGGTGCAGAATGCTGTGGAAAAGCTGAAAGCTGCAGCCAGAGTCTAGATTTTTCTTTCTAAACCAAGAGACGTTTAAGACTATATACTCCTCAGCTTGGATTCTTTATGGTTATGTATTTGGGATTGCTCTTTTCCCAGAAGTGCCAAGTGCTGCAGCTCTGCACCCAACATTGCAAGCCATCCACCAGTCATGGAGAGCTTGTGGGTGCAACTGGGAAGGGCTGCCTGCCGGTACTCCTCTGAGGAGTGCTTTTGGGCTTCATTTGCACACCTATGGCTCTTGCAGTGTCAGCTCCCAGTGCAGGGTCCATGGGTATCTGTACAGCCCATAGCAGGTAGGGCAAGGCTGTCCCTTCTGCTCTGGCACCTCTAAAAACCACACATCCTGGCAGGCAGGATGTGCAGCCATCAGCCACTGATCATGTAGAGCTGGTGCTTCTGCTCTGGTCAGGTCCTGATGTTCATTCCTACTGGGGCAGATGTGAGAGGGGATACCCCAAATCAGGACAGCTGGAGGATGCTGGGGTGAGGTCTGTAGCGGTGAGGCTGGTGGGGCCCTGGAGGGCTCTGGCTGGTGGCTTCTGGTACCTGTACCCTGGATGAATTTTTAAAGTGGTTGGACAAATACCTGTCAGGAGGATAGGAGGGGGTGAGGAGTTCATTCTGGCATGGAACAAGCATGAAGATGCATTAGCTGATCTCCTGTAGCTGTTTCCACCATTACTTTTTATGATTTATGCATTAGCTTAATTTTTGTAATTTCCTCCTTCCTAGGTTGATTAATACTAAATTTAATTTTCTGTAATCAACTTGAGCACGCAACTTGGAGAGATGAGGTTTAGGCTGATTGTGCTAAAAAATCTACCTATCCTGTCTAGCTCAAATAAAGCAGAACTATTTTTATCTCTAAATTATGCAATATTTTCATGGAGCTCTGCAGCCTACTTATATTTAACCTTTGAATGGAGTGCTCTGTTTTTTCAGATCACCTAATGCAAACTTTGTAAATGGGTTTTTTAATTATGAGAAACCCACCTGCATGCCATCAACCAAATTATTAGCGAGGCAGAGAAGGATAACCAAGAGTGCTGTCAGACTTCAGCTGAATATGAAAAATATTTAAATGCCAAGAACAGAAGTTGCCAAGAAATAACTTTAAACACCAGGTGCTGGAAGAACAAATTAATATGACTTACTTTATTTTTAGAAACAGTGAGTCGAGGCCTGATGCAGGCAGACATTGCTGTGTGCAGCAGCAGCAGCACTTGGCCATGCAACCGGACCAACAAAATCAACACCAACTCCTCCTAAAAGAAAAAGGAGAGATCTAATAGAGTTTGAAAAATAAAACCCAAAACCAAAATCCCTAGGTAAGGTGGGAAGGAGAACTTGATCTACTCTCCACTATTTGCAAGGCTCCGGTGAGCTGTTTTTGTGCTGTTGCTTATCAGAGCTGTCTGTGATGTGGTTTGGGATAACCTTGAAGCAAGAAGTACCTGTGCAAAAGCCCCTCCTGAAAGCTTTTCACAGGTACATGCAATCTAGTTTCATTTTGGTTGTGCTTTACTGCTGGCAGGTCCCATTGCTAGGGACAGTGAGTCTAAATGTTCCTGCTGAGCTTATTTTCCCCAGTAGTGCGGGGAATCAGAGGTAATTTCTCGAAGAAGCGGGACCCAAAACATCAGTAAGTCAGCATCACGAAGCCAATAAGAAGGTTGTGTCAACTTGGGAAAATTGCTGCAATAAGTTTCCTGAAGCTTTTTAGCAAAGTGGATTTGCAGAAGCCTTCAAGTGCAACTTCATCGGCACTGCAGCTGCCGGCGTGAATTACAAAATCCTCTTTCTTGCAGATGCAAATGGCTGGGAGCCACATTGGAAAAGAGGTACGTTGATAATGGCTGCTGTGTTGGATGTCTGGTCATCATCAAACAAAACCATATAGTCCATCTGTAATTACCTTGTGGTTTGGGCTACCTTGGTTTGTTTTGGTTTTTTTTTTTAGGGGTGCTATGAGCAAATAGGTCCTTCTATGGCCAGGGCTATTTTGATGTCCAAAGCTGGTGAGCTGCAGTTGTTTAGTTGTTCTAGTCTGGAGAAGAGTAGACTGAGGGGAGATCTTATCACTGCCTATAATTACCTGAAGGGAGATTACAGAGAGATGGGAGATGGTCTCTTCAGCCAGGTGACAGGAGATAGGACAAGGGGAAACAGCACTAAGCTGTGCCAGGGCAGGTTCAGATTAGATGTTAAGATAAAGTTCTTCACTGAAAGAGTTGTTTGGATGTGGAACAGGCTGCCCAGGGAGGGGGTTGAGTCACCAACCCTGGATATGTTTAAAAGACGGGTAGATGAGGTACTTAGAGTTATGGTTTAGCAGAGGACAGGAATGGTTGGACTGTAAAGGTCTTTTTGAACCCAGTCATCCTGTGATTCTGTTATCACAGGCTGCTGCTTCAGTCCAGGCATGAAGCTGGCCACTAAACAATGAATTCAGGGTGATGCATGCAGGGATTTGGGTGACATGCACAGCCTGTGATGAGGAGTAAGGCCTGCCAGAGGGCCCTGGCTGCAGGGTGCTGAGTCAATGATACACAGGAGGAGGTCTCCCTGGTGCTTTGTGTTTCCTAAACCTAACCCTCCTCTCCCTGGTGCTTTGTGTTTCCTCCTCCTAACCCTCCAACAACATTTGGTTCACTCTGACCCAGTATGGGTGGGCTTTGGGTTGGATTTTTGTCTTGTTTCAGGTGAACTTGAAAGGTCCCTACTGTGCCTCTGTGTTTTCTCTGACTGCCCTCTCTTTTACCTGTTCTGAGAAAGCCTTCGCTGGCAGACATGGAGGGGCTCACCTGCTGTCCCACTGAGCCTTCCCAGCCTGCTGCTGCCTTGCCGTGCAATTGCTTGCACTGCTGCTTGTGGCGCTGCTCGACTTCCCTAATGCAGTTCTGATTTGTCTCTAATGTATCAGTTTGGCAGGCCTGCCTCATACCATTTCTGTGTGTTACGTCTCGTTTCTGTGTCACCAAAGCGGAGTTCAGGCCTGCCCACATAGAGCCCCCTTTGCCCTCCCCAGGTGGGTACGACCTTGCCTGCCCTCCGGGATAACAGTTGGGGGCTGGAGAAGGCATCTCGTGCATCATCGTATACAAGTTGTTCTCAACTCCCTGGGCACCGGGCTGCAAATTCAGCCTTTCACAAGGCTCTGGTAAAGAAGAAAGGATCATTTTTTTCCTGGCTGGTGCAAATGAAAAAGCTTTTCACTTGGGAGTCGTGGGTCATGTTTATGGAAACGGAGAGAGCACTTGCAATATTTATGGTGGTTACAGAAGTGATTGAATCTATCTTTTATTGATACGTATTTACATGCCTACAAAAATCTTATTGCACAGTAGTTGAGAGAACTTTATTTAGATTTAGTATTTTGAAATAATTTTTTAGTGCTTCTTTATTATCCATGGAGTGTGAGATTCAATATTTCAAGTAGGACTGTCACCAAACAGCCGGAGGTTTCTGAAAGATTTTTATTTTACATAAAGATAAATGTTGAAGCCACATTTTTCAGATGCACCATCTGTTCCGTGTTGACCTTAATTTTCTGGATGAGTGCTTTTCTTCAAACGTTTTAAGTCTTGTCTACATTTCATTTGGTCGGGAGTGTTTAGGTTATTTGTTGAACAGGAAATCAGATATTCAGAATGCAAACACACCATTACATTGCAAATTATTCCCTTTGTATAATTTAGCAAACTGCTTTGTAAATACTCTGCAGACTTGCTGGGGTAGCTCTGCATCTCTGACATCTGGCAGGTCGGTCCTATGTGGAGCTGAGTGTCGCAGTAGATGTCCCGAGTGTCACTGTCACACCTTGCACAGGGAGGCGGGGTGCAGGACACAGAGTGAGAAGTGTGGAGTACCCTTTTAACGGGTGTCTTCTGGGGACAAGGCTAGGGTGATGTAAGGGTTTGTTGGCTGGCATCATCCCCTTGGAATGATTTGCTCTTCAGGTGGTATAAGCAGCAATCCCTGATGCTACTAAAAGATGACCACTAAAATAGCTGTATGTCTATGTATGCATCGATTCTAGAGGGAATACCTCCCTTTTCCTTCAAATTCTTGCTCTCCTGTCTTCAGATGAAACAGGCTTATAGGTGACTTTTGCCTTCCTTTGCCTCCAGCCTTGCTTTGTGGCTTGTCCAAACTCCTGCAGCTACCACAGTTCAGCTGCTTATTACCCTGCCACCTTCAAGATCTCAAGTCTCCCAGTTCCTTCTGCCCTGTATCAGCGTTGTGGGCTCAGCACTTAAACTAAACACCATCCTAAACTCATCTGACCCCTCGCCAGCCCCATAGAAGTTTTTCTGCACCGCCTGTCACTGTCCCTCCTGGGGGCTGTGGCCAAGGCCTGTACAGATATGTCTGTTGACAGGTGGCTGACCTGGCCTAACACTGACACGCAGTAGCAACTATTTCAGCGATGCAATGTACTCAGGGAGGGGAATGTCTTTGTGGCTTTGGATTGTAAGTGGGATTGTAATCCTGCTGTTTTCTTTTCATAACATTGCAGATCTTTTTGCCCCTCCTGTATGCTGGACGTTTGTAGCCTAATGCAGAATGGATATTGCAACTGTTTGGAGTTGGGTTTTTTTTCCCTTTTAAAATATGGATTTGGAAATAAAAGTAATGATGTGGTAGGAAAAAGTGATATGCACTGATTTTTGTGTGTGTGCTTTAATAAAATCCCAGCAGGGAATACTGTAAGGACCGCACTTGAATTAACCAGCTGTCTTGGGTTTTTTTTTTTCAGCTTTACTACATAAGTGCCCAGTAAAGCCCATTTCAACGAGATGCCAAGATGTGGAGGAAAAGAGCTGAACAAATAGCAAAATACCTGCTTAAACCAAGACTGTGGTGTTTCCAAATACCAGAGCCCCAAGTGTGTCTCACCAGGCTGTACCACCGATTGCCGGGGAAGTGATGGAGGGGCAGGCAGCAGGGAGAAGCAGCTGTTGGATTTGTGGCTCATGCCAGGGACTGTTTGCCACCCAGAAGACCATGTCATGCTCTGCCACTGAATTGCTGGAGGGCTTTTGGATATTCACTTGGTATGTATTGCAGAATGAAGGCAGCGCGTGGCTGGGGCGAGGGAGGCAGTGGGGTGTGCTGCCTGCTGTCCTCCTTCCCCACCGTGTCCTGGGCACCAGGACTCTGCTGGGAAGTGGAAATCTCAGTCTGTTGTCTTAATTCCAGGCTAGCTCAAGCTATTTTACAGAGATCTTTTTCTAATCTGTGCTATAAGGTAATTAAATATAGAGTGGGTAAGTTTTGTCTCTCCTGGCTATCTCTAGTGTCTGGATTTGTATCTCTGTATGCAAGGACAGGAGTTATTAGTACTGCAGAAAAATGAGACCAGCTCTCCCTCTACCACTGAAACACATGGGTTTTTTTCTTTCTGAAAAAGCATCGAGTTTTGCGAATGGAAAATGAGAGTGGTTTGGGTTGGTTTGGCCTTGTTTTGAGGCAGCAATTTATAAAATGAATCAAATGGCACATCTGTAAATAGGTGAACAGCGACTCAGTGGGACGAAGTACAGCATCAAAACTGTCCCCTTGCCCCTGCGGGACAGGCATTTTCAGAAGGCAAGATGTCAGACTGCTGCAAGGTCAGCTTTTAATTATCACTGTAATTAATCTCAGTTTGATCTCTTTTTTTCATCTACGCAGCAGCAGCAGAAGGAATTGTTGAAGAGACATATTAAAAGCAGGATTCTTCCGTAGAGCAGGAGCTGCTCCTGGGCTCTCCCAGCCATGGGGCTCCCAGCAGCAGTAGGACTCCAAATACTCTCTAGGACAGCCTGAAACTTTTGAACGATCAAAAAGTTGGACTGTGCATTTGATCTGGAAGTCTTGGGTGAGCCAGCAGCATCCCAGCATGCTAACCACCCCAGCAGCATGAAGACCTTCATGGGGGTTCCCGTTCAAGGGTCCCAAACGAAATCTGAGTGTCGCGATACTGAGCCTTAATTTGTAGTAAGAGGCTGTGGGAGGCTCTGGCAGCAGCGGGGTGAGTGGATGAGAAACAGCTGTGGCCTTTCAGACCAGATCTACGCTGAAACCAGTGTGCATTTCTCCTCAGCAGAGAAATGTTTAGTTTTGCAAGATGAAAATACAGTTGTTTCCATGTATCTGTCTTTCTACAGCTGCTTAAGAAAACACCAAACTCTGGTAGCATCACTGGAGAGCAAGTGCTTTAAAACCTGTTGGTGTGTGTTTGTCATGCTTTTGCTGATAGTTCCCTAGCACAAAGTTTGTTAGCATTTTGAACAAGCAATTCTTCTGAGACAAAACAAGTAACTTTTGTGTAACTTAAAAAGGGCATTCTGCAAGTACTGCCTTTGCTTTGTGTGGTCATGTTTGCACCGCCTGAGTAAGTAAGTGTATTAAAGATGACCAAAAGTATTCTGACCTGCTGGGATGCAAGTTAGATGTGAAGTCCCTGTAAAACTATTTG
Organism: Hypotaenidia okinawae; assembly: GCA_027925045.1. NCBI lineage: Eukaryota > Metazoa > Chordata > Aves > Gruiformes > Rallidae > Hypotaenidia > Hypotaenidia okinawae. Next base: position 9,807,722 of record BSDF01000007.1, read on the forward strand.
GAAGACTACAGCTTTGTTTAAGTTTAAAAGAGAAGGGTGAAAGCCAAATGTTTATCCGTGGGAATTCCTGAACCCACCACTGCATGATTTTAGTTGTAAAAAAAAAAAAAAAAGTGTTGTGAATCTGTGGGTCTAAGGGGGAGGATATCTGCTTTCCACCAGCACAAAGGATAGGGCACCGCTCACGATTACAAGGGCAACCCTATCCACCAAAACCTTCCAAACTGGCATTGACTTCCCCAACCCCTCTGCTCAGTTGCCATTGCTAAGACTTGTGTGTGCATTTTGCAGTGAAAGCCAACAGCCCACTGCCCATTTAATTTTTGAGGGAGACGGCTGTGCAGTCTGTCTCGCTGTGCAGTCTGTCTTACCTGGCAAAACTCTGAGGTCGAAAAATCTAGCCGAAAGCTGGCAGGTCCAATGGGGAAGCAGTACGGATGGTGCTTTTGTTTGTCAGGCTGAGACGAGGTTTTAACTCATGGGAGGGTTTGTGTATTGCCTAGATTTTGTACATGTGACCAGGTACAGCCACACTGTGCAGGTTGGGAAGATGAATTGATGGGCAAGTGGGTAGCTGAAAGTGATCCGTGGAGGGTGGGGGGTCACAGTGAGGTTATTAAGGGCTGTAGTGAAGGGGCACACAAGATAATAGTTTTGGTTCTCCTGGTTTGCAGCAGGAAAGGAAACCTGCACTTCTGCTGGTCCCCTCAGGGCCCTGCCACCTTGCCAGGAGCAATCCTGATGAGAGAACTGCCCCTCTGAGCGCAGCGTGCCCTGCAGCTCTGCCCCAGCCCGGGTAAAGCTCTGCTTGGTGCCATGGCTCCTGCTGCCCAGTGAAAATCCAAGCTTCAGTGCAGCAACCTGTCCCAGTTCCGGCTAGGGCTGGGTTAGTTTTCCCAAGGAACCAGCACAGGTGAGCAGAGGCCCTTTCTCCTGCCCCACATAACAGGATCTGGGCAGGGGGACCAGCGTTGGGCTGCGGCAGAGGCCGAGCATCCGCTGCCCGGTGTCTGGATGGGGGTGGCCAAGGAAACGCCAAGAGTGGTTTCCTGGGGTCCTGAGAACTGCTCTGGTAGTCCCCTCTCCGGGTGAGGGATTGGCATTCCTGTCCTGTTTGGCTCCACAGTGCCATGTAGAGCACGCACCCCTCTAAGGAAATTGCTGCAAACCCATGTGCTCAAAAGCCAAGCATCATTTTTTCCCTTATTAGAGCATGCTATTATCCCATGTAATCTCTGGATTATAACTAATTAATGTAGCTACACCTAATTACCGAGTTAGAGACAGGTGAGAAGGAGCTTATTTTTAATGAGATTTTTGTTTGATGGGGATGAAGGGATTCTCCAAATGGCATGTCTTTTCATCCTGAATTACATCCCAAGAATTGGATGCCATGGTGATGTAGGTTGTGTTTTGCAGTGTGATTTTTTTTTTCCCCAAAACATGACGCAGAATGCAATGTGTGGTAACTCTGTGCCCTGCCGGGGAGCAGAGCCACGTCTTGCATTTTACCAGGATTCCCAAATGTAGGGAACTGAGAGTGCAGACAGCCGTGCACAGATAATCATGCTCCAGTAGCGGTGATGTGTCCGAGGGTGGCAGTGAAGTCACTGCCCAGAGGTGGGCACATGAAAGAGATGCAGTGCGTTAGCCCCCTCCCCCAGAACTGTGTGCTGGGGCAGCTCTCAGGCAGCCCCTAAATTGAGTCAGTTCACTGGGTGGGTGGCTCTGATCCAGGGCAAGCTGGTGGTGATGCGCCACAAAGCCTTTTCTCCCTCACCTGGCAGGTATTAGTACTGGGGATGTTTGAACCAAAGTCTGAAAGAGAAGAGGATACGTCTCTTGCTGGTCTCAGTGATTTCAGAGCGCACGGTATGTTCTCCCTGTAACACTGGTGTTATAACTTGAAGCCAAATATAGTCCTGAATGCTATTTATTGGTTGATCCAAATGCAGGCAAATAGTTTTCCCACTTACTACGGAAATAACGTTGTTCTCTTGCCATCTGGTTGTTATATGTTATTTCCTTATTCTCCACACCCCTCCCCCCCCCCAAGATAAAATGAAGATCTTTTGATTAGCAGCTACACTAAAATGTGATTGATCTGTCTGTGAGAATTGCAGTGTGCCAAAGTACATTGCTGTAGCACAAGTACTGTTTGTTATGACATTGTACTGAGTCACTTGTTGATGCTATTCAAGGGAGATAATTTAGTTAAAGAAACTGGAACAGGATGTTTGCTTTATTTCGGTACTTGTAGTCCTGAGTCATCTCTGATAGCTGATGAAATACAGCAACTCACATTTTAGGCAGGGCTTCTCTTAACACAATTTGGGAATCCTGTGATTTGATAGAGGGTGGAAAAATACACAGAGCTGATTTTATGTGGAGAGGTTCATTCTAGTTCTTGCTCTGCGCTGAAGCGTTCTTCAAATCTGCACACCTGTGGCACTTTGTCATGTCTTTAAGTCTTTGTAGCTTGGGTGAAACAAGAGCCCTTGTGTAGACAGCACTGTGTCAGGGGCTGTGCTGCTACTGGGATTTTGAGGACTCTGGCTTGAATATGTGGGCTCTGGCTGGGGGGATCAGCTGGGCTGCTTCTTGTTGCTTGCTCTTGTTGGCTGCCTCACCGTTCACTTCCATTTGCAAAAATAGGAAGCCCAGAGGCGTTTGGTTGTGTGCATGGGAAGTAAGGAAGCAAAGGGAAAGTTACTGCCTACCTGAGACTCTGAATTAAAATTTTAAGTGAGATTTTTGGATGTAATTTTATGCAAGTCAGTTCATGTGTGGGAGTGTGACCATTAAGGCAACTGTTGGAATAATATGAACCATCAAATGTGTATAGTTGTTATTTCCTGTGTGAATTTATAAATGATGGCCAAATCCTGAAGTCAAGCTCCTCTTCGGAGCACAGAGACTTTTCAAAATAATTTGTGTGCATCGCTTCAGCTTCACTTTCAGGGTAGCAGACAGCTACTATCTGATTGAGTACTATGGGCAGAAGATAAAGAATATTGACTCCATTTAAAGGTGTGAGAAGAAGGGTGAATGTAATTATTAATTTGGAATTGGATGAAGACGCACAGCACTACTTTAAATAAGGGAGAATATTATATCATGAGCCTTGATCAGAGGATATGGTTTCTCTTTTAAGGATGTGGTATTTCTTTTAATTTGGATGTATGCAAAGATGATATTGCAGTTGATGTTCTTGGTACCAAGGTGACAAGATGGCTGGGAAAGCAAATCCATATGGCTCATCTCATGTTGTGGTTGGTTTTCTTTTGGGAGCCTGTGGATCCAGGATAGCCAGGTTTGGTCCAGCCCTGGTACAGCAGTGAGCCTGTCCAGAGGCTTCTCCTTCCACCCCTTCGCCTCCTGACCTTCCCAGGAAATGTGTGCAAAGCAGGCAGCAGGGCAGCTGAGAAGGCTTCTTCACCCCTTCGTAGGAAAGTACAGTGAATGCAGGGAACATAGGTAAAACTGTACGTTTAAATTATCCACAGTCAAGCAGTGAAGTACATTCATCCCTTCTGGCACTGTTGCTAATTTATATTTAAAGCAATATGAATTTCATGAGCATTTTAAAAAATCATATTTTAAATTCAATTTGCTGTCAACTCATTTGATGTTTTGTGTAAAGTCATTTCCTGTAAACAGGTTATTGAATATCAAAAGGCTTGTCTCATACATAATTTTTGGGAAAAAAATAATATTATAATAAAGATGAGAATCTAGCCCTCACGGGAGTCGGCAAGCACTTTCTGGATCACTGCAGTTCTTTGGTGCTTGCTCTGTCACAGTCAGGGGAGTGTGCTGGGCAAAGAACGTTCCAGAAACAGTCAACAATAATAATACTCTTTTCTAGGCTACAGTAGGTTATTTTGCAATTAGCTATTAGTACATTATATATGAAGAAAGACATCAGGGTAGTTTGGGTTGTTGGTTTTTTTTTTTCCCAAATACCAAAAGCAGAGTTGGAAGAAAATGGATTAGCATAGCTCAAACATGACAGATCTTTCATGTCGTAGAGCTTGTGCAAAGTAACGGGCTGGGTAATATTAATAATATGTTGAGAAGCTAAGACATGTTTGTTAAAAAACAAACAGCTGGAGAAATAAGCCCTGTATTTTCTTAGCACAGGATCCTTACCTGTGCTTGGATTGCTGTCATTTGGCAGTGGCTGCGTTGTGTAAAACCCAGTATCAAGGCTGGCATGAAGCCGAATCCTCTGCAAAAATCAGCCTCTGGATGCCCCTAATTTCTCTTCCAAGTGCTGAGTAATGTACCCTGGGTGCGAGCATATAATGTGCAAGTAAGCTGCTTGGGTGCTCTCGAAGGTTTGATGGATTCCTATCATAGTAGATCAGGCCGGTAAGGTTGAAATAGTTTTTTATTTATTCATTTATTTATTTGAAGAAGCTGTGTTGTCTAAGTGGGCTTCTCTGTCTTTGAGAACTGCAAAAAAAGGAAAAAAAAAGTTGTTTCTAAATTTTGAATCCCTTGTATCGTAGCCATGTGTGGTACATCAACGTAACATACACTCTGTATAAATAGTCTCTGTTACATTAGAAGTCATTAGGGGTGATGGGACATTGCACTGAGAAGAGCCAACTTGTACTTTTGCCTTTCTCCAGCAAACTGCCTCCTAATGGTTGATGCAGGTGTGAAGCAGTTTTACGCCTTAATAAAATTCCAAGCTAAACTTTGAAATGCCAAGCTCCCAAATTTTGCCCAATTTTCTGTGTTATTCGGGGGAGGAGGCTCCAACTGATTGCCAAGTGCCAAACTGCCCTCTAAAGTAGCATTTCCGAGCTTGAGGCACCTCAGCTGCAGCCACTGAAGCAGCACTATCACATCCCGTCCCTGAACTCACCCCAGTTGTCTTTGAGGTTTGCTGTGCGTGCCTTGTGGCACTCAGAGAGGTAAAGACTGTGGTACGGGGCTCAGACAAGAGTTGTCCCTTTCCTCATGGCTTCTGAGCTGGCTCCAGATGTGGTGCCTGTGGCCATAGCTTTCTCCTCCTGAGCATGAGGTTTGGGACTGTGTCCCGCTGAGCCCATGGGCTGAGCTGATGGCAGTGGTACCCATGTATGTGTTCAGCTTCCGTAAGCTATGTGTAGTGCCATACTTTGCTGGTGAGGTGAGAAAAAACTTGGGAGCCAAATGTTTGGAGCCGAGGACATCAAAGCAGACCCACGCTGCAGGGTGGGTGAGGAGGAGTCCTGGCAAGGGCTGAAGGAACACCCTGCAGAACATGCACTGTGGTCACCACCAATGAGATGATGGCAGCTCTGTCTTTCCACTCTGTGCCATGGCTGTTACAACTGGTGGGCAAACTCTCTCCTAGGGGGTACGGGCTCTATTTATCTTCAGTGGAACTGACCTGACTTAGAATTTGACAGGGATGCAACCTGGGGCGTGTGTCTGAGAGACAGATCGTGTGGGCTGTGCGGTGGTGCTGTATAAACCCTGGGCCTTCACACACCAGTGCCTTCCCCTGCGCCCCTTTTAAGGAAGAAAATGAAATGACTCCCTGAGGGTCACAGGCACTCAGACCTAGCCTGGAAATGCTGACACCTGTGTCTTGGTTTGATTCTTGGAAACAACTTGGAGCGGGTAAAAAGTGGAGCATCAGCCAGGCAGAATGGGGAAAGTGGGAATAAAGCCAGCTTTCCCCAGTGAGTACATGGCTTTGAAGGAGTAGGGGTGTAATGTGTGCTGGTAATGCTGAAGCCTGCAAGTTAAAATTGTTACAATATGAAGCAAATCCACAATATCCACAGCAGGAAGCTCAGCACATTATGGTAGAATTAATGCACTATTTCTGTGGTTGAAATGTGGGCCGTGCTGAATAGCAGCTAAATTGTCTGGGAAGAGCCTAGCCAGGAACCGGTATTCCTTTTGAGCTCTTGTTCTGAGAGTATTTGACATCTTTCTCACTCGGGGAAAAGAAAAGGAAAAGCTGCCCAGTGCCCCTGTGAGGGGCAGGGCTGATATCCATCTTGGTCACCCCAGCTTTGTACTCTTTCAGACCACTGTGCCCTCAGGGTCAGTGAGATGCCTCCTCTGTGGAGACCGCGGCCTGAGAGCAGCGAGTGGTGGCAAAGGTGAGGAAGAAATAGCATCCTTTGGTCCTTGGCAGGTGTTAGGCCGAGCTCCATCCTGTTCAGCTCTCATAGCTGCAACTGGTGTTCAAAGAAGTCACCACCTGAGACAGCCTCCCAGAGTGTCTGTAGCACTCTGCTGCACACTGAGGACATGATTCTGGGAGAAGGTTTAGTATAACACAGTGTTCCTGTTGCTTGCTGTGAAGTGCACGGAAAGGGCCCAGGGGCGTGGAGGTGCCAGGGGTGTCTGCAGATTGCACCGAGGGGTTGGCATCCCTTCACTGCGGGGCCAAGGGCTAGGGGTAAGCTGAGACCTTCCATATGGTAAGAATAAATCGAGGAAGGTGTCATTGTTGAGTTCTTGAAGTGCATGGGAAGAGGAAAAAAAGTTAACTTCAAGTGGCATATGTTCTCTCAGGCCAAGGCTCTTTGTGACCTGGAATCCAGAGATGCCTGAGCTGGGGTGAGGAGGCTCAGGGCCCCCTCTGCTGAGCCTGGTTGCTCATGAAGGAGCAGCAGCACGCCGCCTGCCACCCTGGGGCCTCCAGGCTCACCCACTGTGCTGGGAGTGTAGGAGGGCAGAAGACACATCCCAGTCAGGTGTCTGCCAAAGCTGGTAAGACCCAGCGCTGCTTGTGTGACGTGCTGGAAGGACAGTGCTGGGCTTCTGTCATAAGCAGCACTGCTGGATTGCTGCGTGGGGCTTCTGGCCCTGAACTGGCAGCTTCCTTGTGTCGATAGGTGGTGCAAGTTTGCTGCAGTTCCTGAAGAGCTGGAGCGTGTTTTCTAAGATCGCGCTGCACATGTAGGCTGATAGTGGGACTGGAGAAGGAAAAGCTAAGCACTGTGACGGCCGTTACAAAAAGATGAGACTCTGTATGACTGGTGTCAACAGTCTGGGCAGTGCCAAAACAAGCAGAGGCCGCGTCACCTCATGTGTGCCAACATCCATAAGTGCTTAGTGTCGTGCTGGGCAGATGGCATTTAGGCATGGCATGGGACAGGACAAGACAGGCAGCAGTGAACTCTCAGAGGTAATAACCAGGTCAGTGGGAACCCTGGGTCTGCTGCCAGGCACTCCCCAGCATCACCGCACAGCCCGGCTGCCACAAGAAGGGAGCCTTGCTAACTCATACAGCGGGTTCTGGAGGAAAAGGGATGCAGCAGGGAGGACAACAGAGCAATTAGACCGTTCGTTTCCATGTCCCACGTAGCATGAAGTGGTTGTGACGGCAAGTCAAAACCTTGCTGATGCTGAGCAGAAGCGACAGAGCCCCTGGTGTCATCTAAAGCAGCTATGACTGCTAAACAAAAAGGAAAAAAAAAAGGGGATTTAAAACAAAGCAGGGTGTCTAACAAGTCCTTGCACACCGAATGTGGCATTGCAGTTTGCTATGGGCCCATAAATGTGCCCTGTAAGGTTTGCAAATAGCTGTGCTCTGGATTTGGGAAACCTGGTGTAAAGCACAGGGGCAGAGTTAGCCATTTGCAGGAATGCAAGGCCATCGGAGCTTCCACTGCCAGAGAGCTCTGACCTGTCTTGTCCAGTGGTTAGCTGCGGGCTTCTGGAGTGTAAATTTATATGGAAATATTTGGCTCAGCTTTTTTCTTCAAAATAGATCCCTACAGATAGCTGTTTGCAGGTCCACCCAGCAGCAGAAGAAATTCATGCTTAAAGAGACTATGAAATCGAGGAGAGAGTGATGCAAGCGGTGCAGTCTGTCTGCAGGAGTATTTTCTAAGCAGGTTTATTTCCGTGCCCTGTGGCTGGCAGCCATCCTGCTCACAGCTGTCCAGGGAATGATGATTTCTCTTTGCTGTGTCTTTCAAGGTTTTTTAACTGTGTCTGCTTCATACCGAAACAAACCAACCCATTCTTTTGGACTGTTTTCATCAAAATGGAAGCATCTGGTTCAGGTGTAAAAATAGCGAGTGTGTTCTGAGCACGGTGTGTGTTTTGCTTCTGCTTGTCCTGATATACAAGGGCATTAGGTGCAACCACTGGGACAATTGTGTGCATGTCCCATCACTATGGCACGGACTTGTGAGATCCATGGTGACTGTCTGCACCAGGTCCCCTCCCTGCTTCGCTTTCCTGAGCGGCTTTAGCCGAAATCAGTGTATTTCCAAGCTGAAAGGCTTTCTGAAAAAGCAGTATGCTTCAGGAAAACGTGGCTCAGTTATAATTGTCTCAAACAGCAAGAATGCTCCTGGAGATAGGGGTAGAGGAGATAACAGGGTTCAGACAGCTTTTCTGCTCTGTTGTCGCTTTGCTATGTTTGCGGATTAATCAAGGCCTTTGCCAGATAGGATGGAAGAGCAGAGCTAAAGCGGGCCATGGTCTGGTATCTCTGCCATTCACCCCCCATCCTGTTCCTGGCTGCCTCTCCTCGCAGGGCTCAGGTTTGAATGAGACAACAGCTTTGCTCTGCTGTTGGGGAAGTCAAGCGTCAGGAAAAAGCTGTGGCGGTCTCCAGTCACCGCATCTGAGGGGCAGCCCCTGCCGTTGTCCCCCAATTCCCTGCTGGATGGGCAGGTCCTGCTGTGGTCTGCTGTGTGACCTGCTATGCCAGGCAGGACCAGTCCCTTCATAGCCTGTGATTCTCTCCTTGATGAATTTGGGGATGATGTCACTGTCCCATGAAATGCAGGGTGTGTTCGAGATGGATGGGTGACATTGATGGATGGTGATGCATTGAGCTCTCTTGCTATCAGCCCCTGATTAACGCCGTTATCCTGTTGTGGTTGAAGGCTGTTGCTGGACAGGATTAAGGAAGAAAGGCCTATGAGAAGCAGGCTGGTTTGTGAGCTATCTCCCTGTATCTTTTAATCTCTCACGCAGTACAGCCTGATGTTTTCAAGTCTTCCTTTTGAAATGGCAGATAGAAACATATTGCTGCTGTCTGGAACCTTTAATCTTCAAATGGAAATAAGCTTTTCTTGCAGAAGTAGGCTGCTTTTTCAGATGCTTTCAGAAATGCTGATGTTGTGCCTTGGTTGATCTGGCTAATTAAAAATGAGCTCCTGTCAATCAAAACCATTAATGGTAATGGCAAAAACGCAAAGTGCAGCTCTAGTAAATCAGTGTGAGAGAGAAATGTGCCTCAGGAAGACTTGAGGTTTTTATTGTGAGTTTTGATACTCACCGACCTTTCTGTTGTGAATTTTACCCTTTTCATTTTTGTTGGCTGCTCAAATGACCAATGCAAATTTATTCAAAATACTTCACTGCTTCCCCACAGTTAGAGATGAGCATTGTGAGGTCTGTCCTCAAGGTCTCTTCTGGGCTGAGTCCCACCAGGTTCAAGACACCTCCTCAATCCATCTCGCACCATCTGCATCCCAGCCCCTTGGGAACACCTGGATTTAGCAGATACTCCATTTTGCTCCCTGTAAAAATGGGCAGAACTGAACCTGTAGCTCCATGTTTTCTACCCTGCTGTTAGTCCTTTGAGCTGTGCCATTCCCTAGGGGCTGTTTGCTGTCCTAAATGTTTGGACAACTGGCCCTGCTAATGTCGAGTCCTTCTCTGGAGAGGCACATCTCACTGGCTACAAGTGACTGAGAAGGCATCTAACTTCAGCCCCGTAGTTAAGCCCGTTCAGCCAGAGAAGTATTTTTATTCCCTCCCTTTAGAGCCTTTGTGTGTGTCTGGCTTTTTAACATCTGTTTATGCACCAGATAGATGGGTTGTTGTCATGAAAGATATCCTGAGTATAGAGTTTGACTTAGATGTGAATGTAGGAAATGCTTATAAAGATACCTGATGGTGAAGGTTGGAAGGTTATAAGCAGGTGGTGCTGGACTGCTGTCAGCTCTGTCCCTGGCTAGCAGGCCTGATTCCAACAAAATCTCACAGACCAAAGCAAGCCTGCCTTTATATATGGAATTTCTCAAATGTTGGTACAAAGACTCCAGGTGCCTTAATGATTAATTAGACTCAAAATGGCAAATATGACTGCCTAGCAGCAAAAACTAATTACATGCAAATAGTGAATTAACCAGAATTAACTCAAAAGACCTCAAAGCAGCTCAAGGATTAAAAAATTTATTTCTTACCACTACCCTCCACCCCCCCATGATATGCAAGAAACAAACCCTGACCTTCCTTAGAGGAACCTCATATAGAGACTCTGACTCGCTCCTCTTTTCCTGCATCGCTAAGCCCAGCATCACTCTTTGTCACTAAACTGCTCCATGGCAGCATCCCGCTGCTTCTGTCTGCCCCAAGCTCCTTCCCGTGCTGACTCCTGTTTTCTCTGTGTCTGCCGGTCCTGTCCTTCCCTTTTTGTATTAATCCTCTTCTGTTCTGCTTTCGTGCACATTCTTGCATCCCCCAGTCCAGTTCTTCAGTTGCTGCCTTCTTTCCATCCTTGCCTTAAGCGCTCTGGCGCATCCCGTTTCTCCTGCCTGCCTGCAGTCCCACAGCAACCATGAGCTAAAAATCCTCACCCAGGATGGTGTAACCGGGGCAATTTAATTAACAGACCTTAATGCATCAAGACAGACTACCAACACAGGCTCAATACCTTTTCCCAGGTGCTGTAGAACTCAGTCTTCCCTGTTACTTTACCATTCTTCAGATTTAATTTGACACAAGCATGGTAGTTTGAGTTTCCTCCACGAGGTCCTGCTTCAGCCTGTCTCCTTGTAGGAGCCTTGGAAGTCAGCAGGGATCTGTGATGAGGAAGAGCTGACAGAAATCCTGTATGCATTTGTGGTAGAGCCTCTTGCCTTCCCGAGGCTGGAGGCCTCAAAGAAAGTATCTGCTAGGCTATTCCAGTGCTCTTACACCCCTAATTACATTCTCATGCCTTAATCATGAGCTGCCTTTTGCTCGGGTCTGCTTGTAACATCTTCCTCTCTTCTGCTTCTGACACGTGGGCTTTCCCTTTAATGTGGCAGCTGTTCAGCGCCTGCCTGAGTGGTAGGATTGAAATACCTGCAGACAAGCAGAGGATCTTTCAAGTTCCTTTTGAAATACACCTGGAAATTGCAGATTCAGTTCTCGGATGGAAAGCTTGCCTGTCTGCTGCCCGAGGGAAGGAACCAGGCATGGGCTTCCTGCACAGACGGGCAGATGTTATTGGTATGGAACACAGCTTCTACGTTTAAAGACCTCTGAGCTTCACGGTCCAGTCCTGTTCTTTTACTGGGGAGTCTCAGGATAGTATTTTCCTTAAGGCTCAAGCTTCCAGTCTGGGCATCAGGTTGCTTTCATTAAATAAAATTGGCCTGAAAGCATGACGGTGCATATCTGGGTGAGAAAACTGGCTTAAAAAACACAGGACAGAGATACCCAGCACCCCCTGCTTGAAAGCTTTTTTCACTTTAGATGTTGGGATTTCTTTGGAGGAATCCAGATTGATAATTTTGGTGAGCTATTGGCAACCATCCACAGCTGGCTTTTGTTTTAAGTGGCACCTGAGAGAAGGTTTTTCACCTGGTTTTTGTTCTTTGGGACATATCTCAGGATGGAAAGGAGCATTTTGGAAAGGCTTTTTGTTTTGCGTATGACTTTTACAGTGGAAATGTTTTTTCTTAGGCTGGATTTTTAGCCACCCTGTTGGCATGTGCACTCTGAGGAGAGCGTGCCGTGATTTACAGATCCCTTACTACCCCTTCGGGCAGCCTTTTGGGCTTTTTCTGGCCACATCTCCAACATATGTGTGTGTGTTGAAGTAATTTTTCCTTTGGATGGTGTGAACACATCTCCCCCAACTTGATCTTTTTGATAGCGGGAAAGAGAATGTGTTCAAGTAGGGAAGAAAACAAACCTGTATATAACAGCTCTAAGCTAGGATGAAGTAAACACCCTTTATTTCCCACAGGTCCTGCAGCAAAGCTGGGGAAGGTTTGCCTTCTCTTTCTAAGGAAAAGAAAAACAAGATTTATTTTTAAATTTTTTTTCTTGAGTGCCTGTTAAAAAACATTTTAATTGAGTTACAAAAAAAAATCATACCTTTATCAGTGAAAACTAAAGCAAATCCGTGGGCAAAGTACAAGGCTAAGGTCTAGCAGAAACTTGGCAATGAGTTTGTGAATTTGAAAACCTTGAGAACTGTGTGTTTGGATCATGCCATCATCCACTGCTGAAAAAATCTCGAGGGTCACTGCCTTGACCCTTCCCTGTTTGTGATACGCTTGTCGTTCTGCTGTGTATTGTGAATTCACCTGGCTCAGATTTATGCACATCTAAACATTATAATGAGGAGGAATTACTGCTGCCACCAGTGGATGTGCCTGGCTGGCTGCCAGGGAGCTCACTGATTGCTGGGGAGATGCCAGCGCTTATGAAAAACGAATATTCTTTCAAATCACAAAATTGTTTTTGATTGAGGGGGAATTATGAATAGCTGCAGTGTCTGCAATGGCCAAGTAAGTTTACTTTGGAATCAGTGCTCTGATTAGCAAACCTCTCGACTGCTATTGAGGATTTTGGGTCCAGTTTTGTGTGTGTACAGAGTGCTACCGGTGGGTCTGGTCCCCAGGAGACCCTTTGCCAGTGACCGGCAGCCCTGCCAGGCTTCTTCCCCCTGCACTGTGGTCTGGAGGTTGTCTAGAAATATTCTGTATTTCCTTTAGTTGGCCCAGACTTCACCACGTGTGATCCAGCCTGGGCTTGGCAGCTTTACCTTGGTTTCTTTCACTCGACTTGGCTCACTTTGGCCTCCTATGGCTGGCAGTGGATGCTCCAGGGGTCCATTGGGTGGCTGCCCCAGGCCCATTGATGGATCCCTGTGAGCAGCATCTGGCAGGGCTGGCACTGCCAGCAAGCCCAAGTCTTCTGCTCAAAACAGCCCCTTGGTCACTGTGCCCAGTGTTAGGCACTTGCTTTTAAGGGGAAACACAAATGGCTTCTCTTAGCACTTACTGAAGGGTTGTAAACTTGTGACTAGTTGCTGTCTGTGTTGTTTTAAACATCCCTAACTGGAGTAGCTAATAGATAAGATTGGCTTAGGCTTCATTTCCTCATCGAATTTTTATAGAGAGAAAGCCACTGACAGTTCTTCCTCTGAACCCAAATGATTATAGATTCAGACAAAGGAATTCACAGTAACAAAAGCTTCCTCTGTCCTTAACAGATGAAATAAACAGATTGAAATCATGTGTAATGCTACCCCAAAATACTATTAATGTTATTAACCTCCTGCAGAGCTGTTCCATCCTCGGCTTTTCAGTTCTGTGGCTTCTTCACGTGCCTGTTGGTGATGCTGGTTCAGCTGTTCTCAGAGGGTAATAACACATAGTGAGAAGGCTATAAGCTCACTGGCTTTGTGGGCTGTTGCCTTCTTGGAAGCTGCAGAGGCGAGTTGTGTCGGCAGCGTGCAGGATGGCTTCAGCAGAGGCACAGAGACACAGCACCTCGTGAGGCCCCTGTGATGGTGGCACGTGGCTTTCTCCATCTGTCTCATGCAGGCGTGGGGACACCATCTCCTCTTCGCTCTGATGAAGCAGCTGGGACCGACGGGTGATGGTAGGTTGACTTTCTCCTGAGAAACTGGAGGTGTCTCATGTGAGAGTGGGGAATGCTTCCAAATTTAAAGCTGCTGCATGTCAGGGTGACTCACTGGAAGTGGAAGGATTTATTTTTTTCTTTTTTTTTCTTGCTAGGTAGGATTTTTAATGTGAAGATAAAAAAGATGTTTTAATAGTGATGGAGAAAAATATTGCTGAAATAAGGCAAGCTGATGATCTTTGTGTTTGACCCAGCTGGTCTCAGCAGGCAACTGCTGTCGTAAATTTTAGGATGGTTCAAGGATATCATCAGGATATTTTGATTTCTAATCAGGGAAGTGAGAAAACAGCACAAACTCACATACGGCTTTTTAAAGAAATATGTCTTTAAAATACTGTAAATAGCACAGTAATTAACTGGTACTTGATTTAAGATAGCTGGAATCTAAGCCCTGTAGGTCATGTAAGGGTTTTTACTCTCTGGTACAGCTGCAGTTCCCTGTAAATTTCTTAACTGTAAGGTTTGTGGAGAGGAAGAAGGGAAGGATAAAGGAGAGCACACTTTGAGATGTACAAATGCAACACTTTAAAATAAATCAAAGCAAACACTTAAGGTAAATGCAACAGACTAAGGAAAGCCAAGGATCGTGCAAGGAAAAGTGGTTATTAAAGCAGGTGGGAGGTCTTTGTTACCCTGCTGGGCAAGCACTGCTATCCTGGGGGACAAGATTCCATTTGGTCCCATGTGCTCATTTCTCTGGCTGTCCAGGGTGACTATGTTCTGTGCAGAAATTTGCCTCATAGTCATCTGAAGTTAGGTGGGAGTAATCCCACCACATGTCATGTGCTCCATAGTATTAGGATAAGATTTTTTTAATGGATCCTTTTCTCCTGTTTCTGAGCCATAATGACTCTTGCAAGCACTTCTATTGGCTATGCATCCTTCTGGCATAATTCCTGGGATATGTTCTTGCTGTTCGTTGAGAATGAATTCTGGGAAAAGTTGGGAATTTCATTTCAAAGCTTACCCAAAATCACATGTTTGATGCAGTTTGCATAAAATACTCAGAGTTTGGGGATAAAATTGATTTTTTTTTTTTCCTTGTTCTACTATAATTTTGGGTAACCACAACTTTTGTCCCTCCTACAGATAGAGCATACTTGTTTTATGGCTAAGCTCCAAAAGACCCAAGCATTGTAGCTTCCTTGAGAGTGACAGTAACAAAATCTCTCCATTTCATGCCAGAGCCCTATTCCTTTTTGGCATGTCTTTAATGAAGAGGGTGTTGAGGATTCTGCACCACATGGCTTTTGCAGCCAGAAGTCCAGATGTGGTAACTGGTGCATTCAAATGGTGAAGAACCAGTTTCTTGGCTGAGGCAGTAAGGATCGTGCATGGCTTAGCTGAAGATGGGTGCTGTGCATTGGAAGATATGTCTCTGCCTGCAGCCATGAAATTTCCAAATCAGGTCTGGGACCTGAATGTGATTACAACGCAAGTCAGAACGTAATTATGAATGCAGGAGGGGCTGCAGGAGTGCAAACCCCGTTTGATACAGTAAAATCTTTGGCACGCTGTAGTGCTCAGCCTGAAGTTCTGCACCCATTGAAGATTTCCAAAGTTGGAGCTTTGGAGTTGCTTTAATGTGAAATATTTATTTTTTACATTACAAAGAAAATAATGGCCTAGGCAAAAAAACCCCACCCACAAACCCAACCCAAACGACTAGGGAAAGTGATCACAAGACACCAGGATTAGGACTGTGAAAAGTTGCCTAGAAAATTGCTTTCAGGTCCAGATTTCAGAGCCAAAGTGGCACGAGTTCTCAGATGTGACAAGCAATCACCAGCTCCTCTTAGGCTCTACGGGAGCTGCTGAGCGCTCAGTGTGTGTTTGAAAATGAGGCCACTGATTTAGGCTGCTGTGGGGGGGACTTAATGGCCTGATCTGAGGCATCCACTTCAGAAAGTTTTGACTGGATTCGCATAAACGCTTCAAGTCAGAACATATCGTTTCTGTATTTCCTGTGGCGAGCCAGAGACTTAACTCCAGTTCTGCATTTCATATGCAGAGATTGCTCATAGACCTGGGAGGAAGGGTGGTATTTTAAGCAGCGCTGTTCTGAGGACTGGTCAGCCTCTTAAAGCTCCCTGGGTGTTTCTGCTCCTGCAGGCTGACTGTAGCACAAAGCCAAGTGGATGCTTGATGACAACTTGGGGATGTGCTAACTTGGCCAGCATCCTGTCTCCCACCCTTAGCAGTGAAGAGACCTGGAGGCTTGATGCTACAGAGGGGCTTCAGAGCATCTAATCCCACCACTGTGTCTGGCATACAGGTATGCCATTCCTGACAGGGATCTGTCCAAACTGTTCTTACCAGCATCTGATGAGAGAGACTCCTCAGCCTCCCTGAGCAATCTCACTAGTGCTCCTTGGTGACTACTGTTACAAAGCATCCCCTCGCCCCTTCGGATGTTCGTTCTAGCTCTCTTTGCTGACACCATTGATCACTATTTTTCTCCCTTCCTTTAGGGTGATAATAACTAATGATCCCTTCCTAGTTTTGTAAAGTCTTCGTAACTGACAAGCTAGTAAGTTTTCTTCTGACTTTCATGCAGGAAAGTCAAAAGAATTATGACAAACCTATGTGTATTTTTGTTCCTTTGGCACTCTTGTCTCTCTCCAGTTGGCCTGTAGCTTTCTAAATGCACTATTTTGGCTGGGGTCTAAGGACTGCTGTGTTTGCTGTTACTGTTACTCCACAGGGATCACTTATAGATACTGCATTTTATGATGTAAGTCTCTGCAGCAGCACGGCTTTGACTGATATGCATTTTGTGAATCCTTACAAACATCCCAGAAGCACTCCTGCACCACTGCCTTGTCCTTCCCTGTTTCATACAGGTGCTTATTCTGCCAAAGTGTAGGCCACTGCATTCTTCTTCCCTAGATTACAAGATGGGTTACATTTTTTAAGACTTACATTTTTAAGACTGACTGTTCTTCTGATTTGCCAAGATGATGTTCATTCTAGCTGTGTCTTCAAACTTCCTTAAAGCTTTTGTCATCTGCAGAATTAGTAAGCATGTTCTTTTCCATCATCCAAATTATTTATGAAAGTGTTCAAGTCACCCAAGACAGATCATCACGGAAAAAATTCCTTTCAATTTGACAGTGAACCACTGATACTGTGCTCTGAGGATAGAGCTGCTTCTGCACTGCAGGTCACATTTCCTTCTTTTTTTTATTATAGCTGCAAAGAAAGCCTCGCTGAAGGCAAAATATGTATCATCACCCCTTTTTTAATAAGAAGGGGAGCACAAGATGATCACGGAAGGTCATGCAAGTTTTGTGCTATCCTATTATCTGAACCCTTTAAGCCAGGGACAAACTTGATGGACAGGCCAAGGCGGACGGAATGGCCCCAGGGGATTTTCCTTTCTCCATTTCTTTTCCTCAGAGTCCTATGGGATTTGGATGACCAGGACTAAGACAGAAGAATAAATTCTTACATAAGCCAGCATGTAGGTGAGTCGGTTTCTCTTGGTTCCTCTTGCATCCCTGCACCATGTCCTGCCCAGGCTGCCTTTACACAAAACCATGGACTATTGCATTCACCAGACACACTCTTGTGTTATTCTGCCAGCCTCCACCTACTAACCAAGGCCTGGGACCTTGGGAGCTCAGCACCACGTTAGTGGTTTTAATTGCTTTCAGCCAGGACTTGAAACATTGCCAGCAAACACACCGCCTCTGAGAGCTGCCATCTCAGCAGGGCTGCATTAAAAGGAGACTTAATGAGGAGCACAGTGTGGCCAGTGGATGGAAAGCGGCTGAAGAAATGCAGTTGTTTAGCCCTTTTTGCCACTGGTGCCCCACACCAGTTGGAGAGACAGAGACTGCTGAGGAAGACAACCTGGAGTTGAAGGGAGACAGGTTATCTGTCCCATCCCCTCACTGGGTCACCCCAGCCTGCAGGGCAAGCTTCCTCAGAGAGAGGACTTGAGTGATGGGAGTGAGCAGCCTGATGATGGAAGGGGCCGTCTTTGGGCTCCTGTTGCTGCAGGGTGACACAGGGAGTGCCCAGCAGGCCTCAGCAGGAGCCCCCAGCCCCGGGGCTGAGGAAACAACCCCTTGCTGCTTCCTGGGCAGGTGTTAAATCACCCTCCTGGACAGAGGGAGGTGGATGGGAAGAGCTGTAGGTTGAACACTGCTTGTCTGTAGCAGACTGAGGGACAGCCTCAAGTCAAGGTCAAGTACAAAGTCCTACACATGGGTTGGGGGAATCCCAAGCACAACTACAGGCTGGGTGGAGAATGGATTGAGAGCAACCCTGAGGAGACTTGAGGGTGTTAACTGATGAGAAACTAAACATCAGCAGGCAATATGTACTTGCAGCCCAGAAAGCCAACTGTCTCCTGGGCTGTATCTAAAGTGGCATGACCAGCAGGTTTCTGTACTATGTCTAGCTCTGTGGTCCCCAGTGCAACAGGGACATGGACCTTGTGAAGCGAGTCCAGAGAGGGGCACAGAGATGATCAGGGGGCTGGAGCACCTCTGCTGTGAGGACAGACTGAGAGAGTTGGGCTTGTTCATCTTGGAGAGAACAGAAAGCTCTGGTGAGACCTTATAGCAGCCTTCCAGTACCTGAAAGAGCTAGAGGAAAGCTGGAGAGGGACTGTTTGCAGGGTATGGAGTGCTAGGATGTGGGGTAATGGCTTTAAGATGAAGGAGGGGAGATTTAGATTAGGTATTGGGAAGAAATGCTTCCTTGTGAGGGTGGTGTGGCACAGGGTGCCCAGAGAAGCTGCGGCTGCCCCTGGATCCCTGGCAGGGTTCAAGGCCAGGTTGGGTGGGGCTTTGGGCAGCCTGGGCTAGCGGAGGGTCCCCTGCCCGTGGCAGGGGTGGGACTGGGTGGGCTTTGAGGTCCCATACCATGGTCCCGTGGTCTGAGGACGCGCGGGCGCGGTCCCCTCCCACACACCGCGCGGAGTGCCGGCGGGTCGCCAGGGGGCGCCGCAGTGCCGCGGCGGCGGGCGCTGCCCCGCGTGCGGGTTCCCGCCGGGCCGCGCCGGGGCGCAGTGATGCTGCCGGCAGCGCTCCCGAGCAGAGGCTGCCGGCTGCCCCGGGGGAGCGGGTCCTGCAGGGTGTCAGGACCGGCTTCTCCATCCGCGGCAGCTGGCAGCTGTTGGCCTGCAAAACGGCCGCACCATCGCTTCGTGCCATAGCGTTCGTGGGAGCAGGCGGACGTCCTCGGCGTGTGGTGATTTTAAGCACAAGATCTGTGGGAGGGAGATAGAGCCTTTATGGAATCACAGAATGACTGGGTTGGAAAAGACCTTTAAGATCATCAAGTCCAACCGTTCCTGTCCTCTGCTAAACCATAACTCTAAGTACCTCATCTACCCATCTTTTAAATGCATCCAGGGATGGTGACTCAACCCCCTCCCTGGGCAGCCTGTTCCACATCCCAACAGCTCTTTCAGTGAAGAACTTTATCTTAACATCTAATCTGAACCTGCCCTGGCACAGCTTAGTGCTGTTTCCCCTTGTCCTATCTCCTGTCATCTGGCTGAAGAGACCATCTCCCATCTCTCTGTAATCTCCCTTCAGGTAATTATAGGCAGTGATAAGGTCTCCCCTCAGTCTCCTCTGCTCCAGACTAAACATCCCCAGCTTCCTCAGCTTTTCCTCATAAGATTTTCCCTCCAGCCCCTCCAGCAGCCTTGTTGCCCTTCTCTGGACACACTCCAGGACCTTGATGTCCTTCTTGTAGTGAGAGGCCCAGAACTGGACACGGCACTCTCTTGAGGTGTGGCTTCACCAATACAGTACAGGGGCACAATCACCTCCCCAGACCTACTGGCCATGCCACACAGAAATGTACTGATTTGCTCCAAATTCTGTGAAAACCTGCTGTCCCGAGGGTATAACACCAACCTGCCCTCGGCTGGGGTGAAACCTGGTTTTCCTCAGGGCATTTCCAACCCCTGGGTTGTACAGGCAGCCTTGAAGTTCTGCAACAGTAGAGGAAGGGGAAATCCTGTGAACTGAGCCCCACCTATGAGCAGAAAAGAAAAGGCAGAGGGTGAACTTCAGTTTGTCCTTGGCTTTTGCCTCTGCTACGCAGCATCCCACATAAATTAATGGTGAATCATAACGCAGTGACAAATTCCAGTTCCCCGCGACTGCCCCTCTTCCCTTACTTATCTGCTGGCTGCCACCCTGTTTCGTGCTAAGTGGCTTGCAGTGCCATAACAGTTCAGTGGTTTTTGCATAGACAACTTGAAATTGCAGGCTGGGAGAGGCGAAAAAAGAATAGGGCTGCTAATTGTTAAAAGCCTCACATAACTCTAGTGCTGTAACAAGAGATTTCATCCTGTGAAGGTTAGTTGCTACTAACAGAAAGCATCGTGTATAAATAACACATATAAAATATCATCAGGTATAAAATAATGTAACATGGTTAAATATTTGCTGCTGAAAGGTAATTCCTGACTACACGCTCTTTCCTGAAGCAGACGCTGTCTCCCGCTTTGGCCTGATCCTTTGCTGTGCAGGCATGGGGTCTGTTGATACCAGTGAGGCATGTTAAGCATTTTGCACCATATTCTTATTTTAATTGATATTCATAACAGTCCAACTCTTCCATGGGGAGGGGGAGTAGAAGACAGAGCTACAAATTAAAAGCACTTGTGTATGCCAGGACTACAAAGAAAGTTGATTTCTAATAGTTTCATCTTGCGAGGTATAATATAAGCCAAGCTGGAGAGTAATGCTAGTTGTTTCATCTCTGAGGCACTTGACTCACCTTTGTGCTATCAGAGGGCAGATTTTCAGTTGAATTCAAGTGCAATAGTGGAACTAGCAATAATAATAATTCTTACTTCTGTATTGTTTCGGTAAGTGGTGCTAAGGACCTGTTCTTTGGTTCCCTCTCCTGTACTTTCAGGGTGAGTTAGATGGATCTGACATTCACAGCTTGTTAATCACCAGAACCCCAGGTAAAAATAACTGGATACTTTAAGTGCTGTAAGATTTTCTACTGACACTTAATAACACCCTGGATGTTTTTCTTAGCTCTTGTACTGAGTGTGCATTGTAGTAGTGTCATCATTACAGCATAAACGTGTCTTCAGCCATGCTGAGATGGAGGGAAATGGGGTGGATGTGATGGAAGCTGCAACAATGGCTCTGTGAGTTTTTGTTATATTTGGCAATTTTGCTCCAAACCATTTTATTTGGCTTATTGTGAGGGGGGAGGAGAAATACAGGTCTTGAAAGTGCAGTGTCTTCACGCCACACAAAAAGGAGCTTTGCTGTAAGGAGTGTTATGGACCCCAGTACATCATGCCACTCTGTTGCAGGGAAGGACAAATGAGATGTAAATTTGATTTGTTTATTCTTACATTCTGCTCCCTTCTTGACATCAGAGACACAGTTGCATTCACTTGATATTTTCACTTTTGAGTCACTGTTCTCATAGTAAAAAGAAAGATGCATTGAGTTTGGGATAGCAGGATTAGTTTAGATTGAAAGACTACAATGGTGAAGAAGGATAAGATGGCCTACATTTTTATTTATTTACTTATTTACGTATCCATTTTGAGACTAAAATCAGAATTTGATTTTAGGTCCTATTTCTGCCACATATTCAGGATACTTCTCATCTCTACACCAAAGCTAAGATGACGTAGCTCAGTGGCTTGCCTTCTGGGGAGAAGCTAAGGAATCTCAGTGGCTGCTATGTTAGGTTCTTCAGTGTTAGCTGGTGTTACAGGGCACTGGTGGTCTGATGATACATATATTTTCATTGTTACAGATGTGATAAGCCTCTGCCAGAATTTAGCTGGCATGCAGCTGCATGAACCCAGCTCACATTGAGAGGGATTGCTAGTTAAATGCTGGTTGCAGTTCCCACCTGGAAATTCAGGAAAATGAAACCAAGCTACCTGGTGCCTAATAGCTAATTTTCTTCACTTGCAAGCATGAATCATTTGGTTCAACAAGCAATACTTTATTAAAGGGAATTAAGTTCCCTTAGCTGGTACTGCTTTCATCTGCCCACATGATCCCAGAGAGCAGATGCTTGGCTTTTGTTTCCCCATAGATGAAGGGTTTTGGTTTTTTTTTGCTTGTCTGAAGCCCACAGATTACCCATAAATGCTGATCTTCATCCAGTGGGAGATCAAACCACTTCAGGTGTTTGCCAGCGTGGGCAAGGGCTGCCTGATCAGAGCACCCTGCATTGTCTGCATTGGGGAAATTCATCATCTCATGACCTGTTTTGGGCTTCTTTACTAGGGATCACTTCCATATCACACAGCTCCAATTACACAAAGGGTTTGACTGGTGTCCCCGATGACGGCTGACTTGTAACTCTACAGCAGTAGAAACGGCAGGCCTCGGCTGTGTGTTGTCTACTGCATTTCTTATATCAACACTTGTGTGACATAAATTCAGTCCTGGGTATGCAAACTCTGCTGTGGTTGTACTTGTTTAAGGTCTGGGAATACATATATTGGAAGGGAAAGGTCTACACATCAGGCATGTCATTGAATCTCAGAGCACTCTTGTGTTAATAGTTCTCTGTTTTAATATTGCTGTGACAGGGTGCTGAAAAACAGATGTATACATCCTCCCAAACACTGGTACATGAAAATTTCCCTCTAAGCTGAGGGAAGAGGCTAATTTATTTTCGCTCTACGTCTGTGCCTTTCAGCATCCTGAGCAGCAGCATTAGCCCCAGCTGATGTCACAGAGTCTATGGCTAACAAGCAGGAAAGAAGATCAGTGTTTTCACAGCCCTGTAATGCCCTGTTTATTTATGTAATAGATTGAATGTCATGTAAAGTTTGAAACTGCACTTAGCTCTTCTCAGCTCCCTTGATCTGTCTCACAGCTGCAGTAGATGGGTCTCTCAGCTGCTCTTGCCGCCTCTCTAATCTGTGCTTTGATTTTGTAGGCATTTCTTATCTGCTGGTTGTGGTCTGTTTGACACGTCCAGCTATGAAAGGAAAAACAGACTGTTGAGAACTAGTGTGATAACGCTTCTGCCCCAGTATAAAGGAACTTTATGTTCCTTGGAAGCTTGCCACATGGCTGCAAAACTGCACGTCTTAAACAAAAATTTCTTATAACCTCCAAGTCATTAAATGCCAGCGCCACGCTAATATATTTTGCACTTGATTTTCAGGAGGTATGAACCAGCATCTCTCTGTTGGTATCAGTGGAGTTACATGTGTTGTCAGAGAAAACCTCCTGGAGCTTTGGAACGGCCTGGTTTTACTAAACCTACTTGTGATGATGAATATTTTTGCCCGTACGTTTGCCCCGTACTTTGAGGGCTGAGCCTGGGTTCCCTAAAGCTCAAGCTGACCATGAAGATGAACCCCTGGAATCAGAAGCTGCCTGGGACCATGTGGGATCCAAATGCTGTGAGCACAGCCAGCACTGCCCAGATTGCAGCTGCCTGCCCCTGCAGCTGAACTGGGGTGGCTTACAGGGCATTCTGTGCCATGGGCAGTCTGAAGTTGATGGCACCATTGGTGCAGGTGTGCTGTTCGTCCTGAGCAGTGATGCTGGATGCTTGATGTGGGTCAGCATTGGAATGATGCGTAACAGCATGGGAAGCTCATCTGTCATAAGGGACAGTCTCTCCCTCTCTGCACCAGCCCTTCATCCAGCACAGAATCTGTTTTATCTAGACTCCTGTGTTTTTTTAAATATATAAGTTCATTTGTTTGCATGCATATTAGAATTTGATGTTTAAATATTTGACTTCTTTGGTTTGCTTCTAGCTCCATTCAGGAGGCCAACTACCAAAGCCTGCTCTGACTACCACTTTGTCATCTGACCTGAAAAAGCTGGTGGAAAAGAAAACAAGCTGCTTCTGCTTTGCCTCCTGCTTTTCTGTGGTCTCAATGACAGATACCTGCTCCTTTGGTGGCATAAGGCTATGGGTAAGTGTTTTGCCGGAGCTGTGATATATGTAACCAGCTGTTCATCTTCTCTAAGTGGGGAAGAAAACCACTCGGAGGAGCAGTGGCTCTCCCTGAGGCAGCAGCTGACATGGATTTATGAGGCTGTAGCAGGCATAATCAACCTATTTAGTTTTCCCAAAGCAGGAAGAGAAGCTCACCTGTGGGAACAGACCTTCTTTACCCTTAAGCAAAATAAATCTTGCTTCCTGGGTGATTCTGCTAGACGGGAGCCAAAAGCTGTGTGTCGTGCTGCTTTGGCTGCGGGAAGCTTATTTACCTGCTTGTGGAACAAGATCTGCTGAGGATGCCTAGGGCTTTATTTCACCTGGCAAGTATCACAGTCTATCCTAAACCTTTGAAAATAGCCTTCTAATGGATACTTGCCTGCCTGCGGAAAAAACAGTACTCATCCTTTCTTTCTCACTACTTTAGGCTCTAAGGTAGCACTAGTTTTTCTGAAGTAGAGTGCTGCTTTTCCCTGAGAGGTGACCCTCATCAGGAGTGACCCATTTCCGCAACGCTCCCCGGATAGATGGTAGTGTTCAGATACACCCAATGCTGTTGAACCCCAGGGGCTGGTTAGAGAGCCCATTAAATCTATGGCAAACAGTGCATGAGTGACCCATGGTTCCAATTCTGATGTGTTCTCATTTGAATTGTTTGAAGAGCCAGGGCAGGCTGAGCAGCAAGGCCAGGGGTGAGCTGGGGTGCAGGAAAGCATGCGTGCAGAGCAGTGGCCCTTGAGAGGGAAATCTTCTCCTTCACCTCTCATGAGACTCAGGAACACAGGAACTATTCTGAGAGCAATGCCGTCTGCATCTCTGATTGTTTGGATGCTCACTTATTGCTGTGAGGCAAGTGCGTAGATGCAGTCCCCTCAGGGAGAAACCTGTTGTTGTTTCCATTACTTGCACTCTTTTGTGGGAGTACTCGAGAGCCACAGTCATGGTTCAGAGCCCCCTTGTGCAGTGAATTGGTTATGAGTGGGACTGGGATGACTGTTCCTTGGAGACAGGCTAAAGTTTGGTAATTTTTCCCAAGTTTTATAGAAAAATATGTTACCTTTTAAATGAGATACAGAGCTGGTGGTATATATGGCCATCATGAATGATTGAACCCCTTTCATCATTTTACTTCAGGATATGATCAGCAGAAGGCTGAGTCCTGGGAAGAGGAGCTTGTAAGCCAAGCCCCAAAAGCCTTACTACGTTCAGGTGGCACATTTCAATGGCAAATTCTGGTATTTCTACCCTATGCCTACGGTTTCAGAAAATAATGAGGTAAAACATGGGTTGGAGAAGATGTTGAAGCCCTCTCCAAGGGGTGAAATATTTGATGTCTTTTGGATGATGTAGTAAGAGCACGTTTAAACGTTTGCGTGGTGCGGCGTAAGGAAGTTGGTAAATGCCTGTGGAAACGTTCATTGTTTTCTGCTAAGTGTGACCTTTTCTTACCCCGCTTTTTCTGGTTTATTTTGTTGGTTGCTTTGTTGGTTTTGTTTTGTTTTTAAATCCGAAGTAGCTCCTTGGGAGCAGATCTACGTCAAAAACTCTTTGTGAAGCACTGGGATTTTTTTGCTTGTCTAATTGATGCCAAGAAGCAGGAAGCACCATTAATTTCAAGGAACCATTCAGCTTTAGTAGGGCTGATTAGTTGAGAATGTGAGGTGAGAGTTCTTGCAATACTGAAAGTGTCAAGCTATTACCAACTTTTACATTAATTTTTGACAAGTGTTTTAATTGTTGACTGGAAAAGGGAATGAGCATTCATGTTCCTTTTTTTCCCTTCTTGCTACCTCTGTTTTTGGGGAGCTGAGTAGTTCACTATCTCACACATGGAAAACAATTAAAGTGTTGCTTCTTTCAACGCTGTGTGATAATGGAGTAACAAGGTGGTGTCTCAGAGCCAGAGTTCTTACTGGGGTTCTCAGGAGAGACAGGAGTACTTTGTGCAGCTGAGCTGGCATAAGAAATGTCTCATTTGTCATGTGCTAGGAGGTGATTGAAATCTCCCTGTAAGCTACTCCATTAGATATGCTTATGCGCTGCTGAAAAAAACCAACACAGGCTGTAGAAGAAAATACTACAGCAAGCAAAGTCTGGCTACAGTAATACTTAACTTATCTGGCTGAGCGCCAGCTTTTTTATGTTACAGACACCAGCATTTGTTTAATGTGTCCCTTATCAAATCCAAAAGCTAATATTTGAGTTAGCCCTCCATGAAGATAAACAGGAACTGTTTGAGTGAGAATTAAGATATTGTGTATCATACTCCTCAGAACAGTATCTGGGTACTTTACCTTGGATCCAAAGAAATGTCTTGCAGATGTATATTCAATCTGTGTTCAGGGAAAGTTCTCTTAAAATCCAGTTTATATAGCTAAAGTATTTTGGGAAGCACTAGGATAGAGAGGGATCTTGGTTTTAATCAAATGCAAAGCATGCCGGCGTTGATTTGAATCCATCAGTTGGCTCTCAGGTCAGGATTTTAGTCCTCAAAGTAGTGAAAAGTCTTTTGAAGAAGCTCAAATAGGGCTCCTGTATATCTGAAAACAAGAATTTTGCAATCCCTAGATGTGCAGGAGAGCCTGATCCACAATCATCTTCTCGGCTGCACAGCATTGATAGAGCTGACACAGCTCCTCTGGCTTCAGTGCACTTATTCCAAAACCGCAGCCAAGAGAAGAATTAAGCCCCCTGTATTTACCCCTCATTCATTTTAACCACTGATGGTTTTGCTTCTGAAAATGGCCCTTTTGACAGTGGCACCTTACACACAAACTTCATCAGATCTGAAGGCAAGCAGCAAAGTAAGGACTCTTGACTATATGGTTGGGATAGTTGTAAATAAATGGATGGTGCAACAAATGATGGCAGGATGCCACTGCTGATGGATTTTAGGACCCTACCTTCCCCCACACACCACCAAAAAAATAGTATGTATAGTTAGGTGGCTGCAAGTTTTAACATGGGTTAGTAGAAACCTGGTGAAAAACCATCTGAAAATGCAAATCATGGTATTAATGGTTATGAAACGTGGATGGAAAACAAGCAAACAAAAATTGGAAAGCAGCAGCCATAGCCATTTACCTTGGGAAATGAACAAAAAATGATTGCTGTATTAAATCCAGCTCAGCATGAAACTATTATATACATTAAATGTAGTGGGCTTCTCCTCACCAGGCAGTATTCATGCAGCTTTCATGGCTGAAGATGAAACTCTGAAAATATCACGATGTAAATATCACTATGTAAAGACGATTATTGTGCAAAAGAAATTTCTAGTAGTTGGGAAAAAAGAACCACTTCTTACTAAGGGCTAGGCCTTAACTATTGACACAAGAGCAATAACAACTGTTAAAGCTGATAACTATAAGCATTTGATGTCTTCAGGTTCTTGCCAGGGTCACCACATGCTTTGTCAATGCTGAGAGGAAGCAAATAGCTGGAACTGGCTAGAATGCATTAGGTGGAGAAGAGGAAACCCTATTTCCTGACAAATAACTTTTTCAGTTAATGCTTTTTTATTTGGCCAGCTGCACTGTTGAGTGAAAATAGTGTTTACAGAAAGATGGCAGAACTCACTGAATAAGATATAAACTTAAATAACAAAACATCTCCATCACAGTGAGAACCTTGGAAGTAGGCTAAAGCCTCGTCCCTACCTACACAAATTTACTATTTTGTGTAAGCTTCTTGAATTCTGGGAATCTCAGAAAAGCATCTTGCCATTTCTTCCACATCAAAGTCCCTGTGGTCATCAGAACAGCAGAGCCATGTCAGGAGAACTGCTGCTGGCAACGAATTTGCCTGTAGGCTTTGCCCAGAGTGTGGGTGGATGGGTCCCGGTACTGTGGTGGGGCAGGCATATGCCTTGGTGCTGAGTCCACAGTCAGTAGTATTTTATGCCACTTTCCCCAGAGGATTTAGACCAGAAGAAAACCAGTGCAGAGCATAGCTGCTCCATTCTTACTCTCAGATTGGAGCCTTGTACAAAGAAAATGAGAGCAGGCACCAAACATGTATTGTAGCGTGATTAAGATTCACAGAAAGCCAAAATAGTCTTTCAGATTGCTTAGTATGATGGCCTCACAGAGGAATTTCTGCCACGCTTTCTGCTATAACAAGCAAATCAGATGAGTCCCGAGTAGACATTTTTTTCTTCAATTTCAGTATTTACTACATGTATTTTTAAAAAAAATTACAGTTTGAATATCTCTTTTGTTCAACTACTTGGGGTATGTTAGGCACTAATGGAGCAACAGTGGAGTAATAACCCCTGCAACTGCATTGTTCATGCCAGCAAAACTCTCTGGCTGTGTTGCCTACCAGTATTGTACAGGCAGAGATGATATCACCCTGTCTGCGTTTTGAGCTGACCAGGCGTCATATGGATGCGGTTAGAGCAGGGCCCGGTTTGAGCTAATAAGAGAGGTGGCATATTAGCTCGGGGCAGCATCTGACATTTAACACGTCTTCCAGTTGGCTTGAAGCTGTGTGTCTGCCTCGGCGCGGACACTGCCTCTGCCTGAAACATATTGCGCAAAACTGTGTGTGACAGGCTTGCAAAGCGATTCCATGAAATCCTTGTAACGGGATACCTAATATGAAATCTCTCCTGTTAGAGCTGCAGGTTGAGTAACTCACACGATCAGGAACCACCAGTTCGGGTTCTCTTGTCCCAGATTTTCTCCAGACACGTTTGGATTTTGTTAGCCTCCCACTGCTGGCATAGATTTTGGCTGCTGTCGCATCATGCGAGGGGACTCCCTGGATTTGTTTAGTTTTCCAGGATGGATGCTGAGTACCGTGATAGCACAGATACTTTAAGAAATGTCAGGAGGAAAACATTTGAGGAACTTTGTCTTTATTAGTTTATAGAATGAGTCATAGATGTGCAGATGTCTTCAAAATTAATGGGACTTGGATGCCAAATAAATTTTTTTAGGGTTTATCACATTATCCTTGTACTAAATATAGATGGATAAACGAGTGTGCATACAGATACATATGCCTTACCTGTGTATATATGTGCATGCATATATACATCCACGTGTATGAGGTACATATATGCCACAGTAGAGTTGTATGGCAAAAAAGCGATGAGAGTTTCTGCTCTCGTTGTTGTCTCTCAATACGCCTTCCCTTCTCTACTGTAGGAGACCTTCTTTTCAAGTACTGAAATTTGACAGCAGCAGACAAGTAGGTGAGAAGACATTTCCCTTTTGTAGAGTCTTAATGCCAGTTTTTCTTCAATCTGCTCCAAAGCTTTTCTTCATTTTGTCCCTGTTTCCCTCTTCTGTGTAGAGAACGATCCAAGTATGGCAGATATGAAAAACCCTGTATCCATAACTTGCATCCTGTGACACATCAACATAGTAGAGCCTATAATTTTATGAGCATTATATAGAAAACCAGAGAGCTTCTGGAAAAGTATAAAAAACTGCCAAGAAACAACTTAGGAGACATTAGGAGTGGAGCAGGAGAAAGCTGCTCCTGGTCCGAGGAGCATGTGGTCAGAATGGGGCTCAGGCAGGTTGTTCATGCTGGCGCCAGAGCAGAACCTGGCCTTTGCTATGCAAAGTGGCAGAAAGGCACCACTAAAAAAAGAAACTGAGGAATGCCAGAAAGAACATGCTGTTTCTCAGCAGATATGTGAGAATGGAGCAACTCCCACGGGGGACCAAGCATGAAGGAGAAGTGGCCCAGCCAGCATGGTTGCCTCGTATCTTAATATAGCAGAGTTCTTGGCAAAGCAAGTGGGTGAGGCTGGGTGGAGGAGGAGAGTGGGGTTTGCTTTCCCAAAAACCTGTTTGCAATAGCAAAGAAATCCTGCTGGCTCCGTCCCAGCAAGACATTAGGATTCAGTGATCTGGCAGTGAAATCCAGCTGTCGGAGGTGCATTCCTCAGTCTCTCCAGCAGGTCCTACCTGCCCCTGGCCCTCAGGTGGGTCATGCTCAGTGGGGGCTCAGCTGAATGTCTGAACTCTGTTAGCAGTGTCTATCTCTCCTCTTCCTCTGTAACGCCTCCTCCTTCCCCAAGCCTTTTTGGAAACAAGTAGGCATGGCCAATGTGTGGTGTTGCACGAGCAAACACTGATGGGCAGGATTCAGCCCAGAAGTATTTTCTTCATAGGTGTTGCAGACCTGGGAGGGAGCTGTTCCCAGTGTGGGCTTCCGCAGGCTTGGGCTGAGCTGGTGTGACTTGTGAATAAGGTGTTGCTTTAGCCAATTCCTGACTAATTTCCAAAGAAATCCAAGCAAAACAAAAAACATTGCTAGCATTGCACAATAAAAATAAGTTTTTGACCTAAACCCTGGGCGCTGCCTCTGCAATACAGACTGCCAGGTAGGGAGGTGATAAAATACTACTCTCTCCCCTCGCTGTTGTTGTCTCTTACATGGCAGCTGTCCCATAGTCTTTTCTGATTCCCTACTCTAATTTTCATCCTTTTGAACCCTACACCTTATTGAGTCTTGTTTTCCTTTGTTTTCCCTGCTTTGTTGGTGCCGCTTGGTTCTGTCCAGTCCTTTGCTTTGAGGTCTTTGCCTCTGGGCTGGGTGCTCTGCTGGTGTTTTTCTCAGCAGCCATTCAGCTCCTTCCTCCCTGTTACCCACCGGCTCCTTCCCTCGCACGTTTCCTTTCTCATACATATCCCACTCTCTGTTTCTTACCCACATTTTCCTATGTTTTTCCCCCACGCGCTTCTCCCTGTATTAATTCCTCCCTCTGATCCTGGCTGAATGTCCACTGTTGTATCGTTGAGTAATGAGAACTGATTAAAAAAATAATCTGATGGGTTGAGTTCTGGGATTGGATTTATAGGATTGTGTCAGTCTGTTTCCTCTTCAGTGAAGGAATTTAAAACAGTTCCAAAAATCAATACAAACTTTTCCAGGTTCTCCCCTTATTTGAAACTGGATGTCATGTATGTTACACGTGTATGTCATACACAGTGTTTTACAGCTACTAGGTAACATGATCTTGTTTTAATTGAGATCTCTGTGCTGTTACATCTAAACCAGAACTGCATGCTTCCACGTATGGCAGGCTTGGCCTTTGTGTGAAGAGGTGTGCAGCGGCACACTGAGGATGCAGCCGTTCTTCTAAAGAGTTTGTGTCTGGACATGCAGAAAACAGACAGACAGAGAACCCCTTATTTTCAAATTTAGGTGGGACTTACTTACCCAGGTCTTAAATGATGTATCACCTCTTAATGTTTTCATTCACTATCCGCTCACTGACTTTCAATCTCCAGCAATCATCAACAGTAAAATGGTAAACCTTGTCGGAAAAGGAAGGCTATTTAAAAGAAGTCATGGTGCATATAGCTTTCACCATGTCAGCGTGGAAGTGACAATTGACTCTGCAAATGCAGACAACTTCTGTGTGTTTGTAATGTGTTTACTGCTAGTCAGACATTCCCACTGTCCCTTTTTCTGCATCTCTCCCAGCACTGTGTTGAGTTGTAATGATTCAGGGACCAGGCGGCTGGTTAATGCAGCTCATGTTGTCACCCTCACGGGGCTCCTTTGCCTACAGGCATGTCAGGAGGAACAAGTAGTATAAGGGCATATATAACTGTAGTTGGCAGCATACTGAAAAGATGCTGAAGCTTGCTTTAAATGAATAGCGTAGGACATCAGGAGCTAAGTAGTTGAGAAATAAGATAAATTTGCTTGAATGGAGTGTTGTGTTTCTGTAGTTAGGTTGTGCTTGGTACTTGATCTAAATGAGGTATACGTACATGGTTTGCAAAGCAGGCATCCCTTCCCCCCTTCATGTGCTATTTGTTCCCAGCACTGTCTTGCCTATTTTCAGGATCCAGCACAGATAACACACCTTGGCCTGATGGGAGGAAGCGAAGAAGCCAGAGCCAGACTCTCCTCGCTGGCATGAATGGCATGGACATTATAATGACCTTTTGCTCCCTGGGTTCAGGAGTTTGAAGGTTGGGTTTTTTTTCCCAAAAAAAACTTTTTGGGAGGAGTGCACAAGTTACTACAGTGACTGATACTATGTTAGTTGGTGTTCTGGTCTTCAGCTGAGTGCCAGCAAGGCAAAGGCGAGGTGCGTATCCTTTGTGTCTGTGCAGCCTGGGTTTGGTCTAGCTGTTGGGGGTCACATTGCAGAGCAGTGAGACACACAAAGTTTTCCATCTCTCTCTGGCTTGGATTATGACTTTTACCTGAATGTGGGTGTCCTTGGTTTTGCTGATCATTTTTCCTAGTTCTGCTCCTGCAACAGACGCTATGGGTTTCTGAGTGCCTGGTACCAGCAGGCAGCAGACCATGTTCTAAGGGAAACGGAGGAGACCGCCACACGCAGACAGAAAAGAAAGTCTTGCAGTCTCTTGTGATGATCTGGTGTGATTATCTGCTGAGATACTCCAGGGAGCTCTATAGGTAAGTTGTTCCAAGGCCAGGTTTTCACCAAAGGGAATAAAGAGAATCACGATTATTACTCAGTTTGGGCTGTGAGTTGTTGCTGTGCTCCGTGGGAGAGGAAATGCTGGAGAGTTTAAAGCCATTGACTGGCAGAGGAGCAGTTGCAACCCTGCTGCCGCCCAGTATGATAGGGTTTCTAGTTTGGATCATTTCCAGCTGTTAGGCCCAATTTGCTAACCATGTTGGGAAGTTTTCTTTTAGATGGTCAGTATTGTTTAAAGGTTATTGAAAGCAAGGAGATCTGTTCCACCTTTATCAGGAAAACATTGCTGTGGAGATTTTAGGAGCAACACGGTTATAATGAATAACGACTGTGTGGTACTTTGTGTAGTGTTTAGCTCAGCCTGAGAAAGAGAAAATAATGGAAGTCTCTTCATTCTGCCTGTGTGTTCAAACGAAGGAAAATCAAAGCTGTTGCACCAGAGCTATATATCAGCTAATATATTTTAGGAACTGTGGAATGATCATAATTACAAAAAAGTCCTCCAGAGAGAAATTATGACTCATAGTTTATGTTCTCTTTAGTGTTGCTATGGAAAAAGAGGTTAGTGCCAATGGTCATACAGCAATATTAATCTCTGATCTGAAAGAAAAATAAATAACAATCTCTAGCTTAACCCAAAGCAGATTTATTCTCAGTTACTGCAGCACACTCCATTAAAGGGGATAACCATGTAAGAAGAATTAAAGATGACATTGATTATCAGTTCTCAACATGCAGTTAGAGTGAGTTCCTTATTTGAATTAGTGTGCAGTTCAGACTCCTGCAAGCGACTCAGAGGAGTGAGAGGAAGGGAAAAAAGGTATTGTGATCAAAAGGAGGGCAGGAGAGATCAGCCACCACCGACAGCTGCAAGTATGCTGATTAAAATTTCTTTATGCATGCGGTTAGACTCAGCCTGGGGTTGATGCTGGTTCAAATGCAGATCCTGAAACAAAACCCTGGCAACGGGAAGTTTAAA
Source organism: Hypotaenidia okinawae (assembly GCA_027925045.1). Lineage (NCBI taxonomy): Eukaryota > Metazoa > Chordata > Aves > Gruiformes > Rallidae > Hypotaenidia > Hypotaenidia okinawae. The sequence goes on from BSDF01000007.1 coordinate 9,840,682, forward strand.
AGTGGTGGAAAGTGGCTGTCAGCCCTTTTCCGTTAATTTGGGAAAGCAAGGCCCGTGAGTCAGAGCTGTGGATACTTGTGTGCTGAGTCAGCACCCTCCAGGCTGCTCTGGCAGTTGTTTTCCTGCAGGTTGTTTAGTTGCCTAGGCAAAACCCTAACCAGGACTGTGGCCAAACAGCTGGCTGCTTGCATTGCTCAGGTGGCAAATCTTTGTCTTGGCATGCTGGAAAGCTACCTGACCCCTTCTTCTTGACACACAGGGTGTGCCCGTGTGTCTTAGCAGGTCACTGCAGAATTTTTCTACTTGCATTTTCTTGACTTTTATTTTCAGGGGCCGGAGCCACGCTTGCTCTGTTGTATGCAGTTAGCCAACCACAAAGGTGTAGACATCAGAACTTAGCTGGAAATTTTGCTCACGATGCACCCTGCAAAGCAGGCTATAGCTTTCCTTTCTGCCACACATCTGCCATGCTGATGGCAGTAAAACTTTGCATTCTGCTGATGAGCTAAGCAGATCGCACCGGGGAGATACACAGATCTCACATCCTGCATCAATGCACACAGCTCTTCCTGATGGTCGCGGGAGTCATACAGGTGGCCCAAAACCCTTGTGTGGCTCAGGGAGTTCTTTGAGACAGCTGAAGGCTTTGCTGACTTGTCCCTTGGTGAGCAGTTTGCCTTCTAACTGCCATTACTTTAATTTTTTCTGGGTTTACCTCTTTTTTTTTTCTTTTTTCTTTTTTTAAGTGTGTGACTATCAGTCACGTAACTGTTTGGCATTAGAGCCTGTAACAACAATTGCTTTTCAGTGCATCAGCACGAAGGGCATACAGGTATATTTTACCTTCTGATTCTTTTCTCCTTCTTCCCTTTCTTCTGGCTCTCTTTAGAATCATCAGGCAGGCTTCAGTCAGGCTCATATGAGGGCTTTCACTGCACTCTATTACTTGACAGTGAAATGGTCCAGAAAGCACGTATCTGTGCCTTTTCACAGAGGAGCCGGCTCATGGATTAGCACGTGAGGGTCACTGGGGTGCTCTTTGCCCTTTCCCCTAACAGGGGACAGAAATGTCAGCTGGTTTTCTGGCATTGAAAATGGAAGTATCGGCAGCTGCTGAGTGCTGCTAGTTTAAATATTTATACCAGAAGGACTTTATCACACCCTCTTCCTTTGTGCACAGCTCCCGCTGATTTCAGTGGAGGTCAAACTTGGAATCCCTGCAGCAGCTCACAGGTCAGGTCTTCCAAAAAATGATGGTACAAGTGGAGCTCAAAGGCACGTGGCTGCACCTGTGTTATCACGTCAAGAAGGGAAGAAAAGCAGGTTTGGGATTTGTGGGGTTGTTTGTTTGTTTGTTTTTTAAAGTAATTCTGTGGATAAACCTGTCAGCACAAGCATGGGATACCCACACACATGCTTGACATCTGCCAGCCTGACAAGACCCAGGCACATACTTCAGATGCTTGAAGGAATACAGTGCTGCTGGGGCTGCAGCCTGTCTGCTCCCCGAAACATTAGGTTTTGCAGGCTGGTGTTTTTAATCAGGACTTGAGAGTGGACTGAGAGGGGAAGAAATGGCTTGAGGGACATCTTAGGGTTCTGAGCTTGCTTTGTCCTCTCTTTTATGATAGCACAAAAGCAGACATTAGGTTAAGTAGATGTTCTCTCTTGCAAAACATGCTTTCTCATGTACGTTAGGATTATAGGCCCCTGCTCATCCTTGTAGATATGTGATTGTGGTTGAGAAAACGTTTAGTTCTAGTCCTGCAACTGATGGCTGTGTGTGTAGTGTATCCTGAAGCATGTGTCTGAATTAATTCTCATGGATGCTCAGTATCTGCATTTCCAGTGGTTTCACTGGACAGCATTGTAATGCTTTTAAAACACCACGCCTGGGATTTGTTTCAGCATCTCTAATACTGGGTAAAGCGTGGCCAGGGGTATTGTTTAAATTAAAGCTTAGCAGGACAAACAAACCAGGCATATCCGAAAGCGAAATGTAAACATGATGCCGGGGTTCCTGGGTAGTGCTTCGTGGCTCTGGGAAGTTGACAGCTGTTACATAAAGGTTAAATGTGCATTCTTTGGTCTGTCAGTAAAATTAAGCCTCCTAAAGACTGTGTGGTACTCCAGAAGACATTCATTTATCTGTGTGCATAAACAGACTATAGACGTCAATATAAATATGTTTTCAGGACTATTTAAGGTATTAGAAGTATGCCACAGTCCAGTAAAAAAATGCAGATGGAGCTAGCAGATTTTGGAAAGTGCCTGACTACATTCAGATGTGCTAGGGATCTGACGAGTGTCTGGAAAGCAAAGTCTGAGCCCTGGTGTTTGTACTGCTAAATAACAGCAGAGGATGAGAAAGAAAATGGTATAGGTACAAAGGGGGATATGAACTGAAGTAATAAATGCTTGACCTTTACATTTCATCTTTGCCAACTTCTCAGACTGCTTCCCCAAAGACTGACATGACTGTGCTTTATGTTATGCTTTTATTTGCCATATTTGTAGTTAGTTACAGGTAAAAATTATTGAAATCCATTGTAGTTAATACAAAATATAGCTGCATGGGTTATGCCATGATTTCTCTTACAAACAGTATCTCTAATATGATACCCTATACTTAAGAGCTTAACTCTTAGTAGTACTCACCTAAACTATGCTCTTACTGACTAACTTCCAGTGTGATTTACTGGTTACAGATATTACCCCTGTGGAGTAATATCTGTTAAGCATTTCATAACGGTGTTTTTGCTGCAGTTTTTATTTCCCCTGTAATTTGTGATTCTAAATACAAGTTGAAGGAAGCGACCTTTTAGTGCAATGTTAAGTATCAGTAGATTTTTTTAAAAATACATATTATATATATAAAATATATATATATATATATATAAAATTTATATATATATATAAATATATATATATAATTTTATATATATATATAAAAGAAAAAAACAACCCACTGCATAAACAAACAAGGATGTAAGGTAACTGTTGTGGGTGTTGTACTTCCCTTTCTTCACCTCCCCCTTACCTTTGTTAAGTGACAGGAATGAACATTCACGGTGAACAAACTCCCTGTAACCTGTCGTTTTCAATGAATTTTGCAAAATTACAGGCTTGTAATTTTGAGAGCAGGTAGGTGGCTTTGATGAAAGTTATTAGCAGAGAATCAAATCCTGTGGCTTTGCAGCCTCATCCTTACGTAATCTCATCCCTGCCATGAAGTTCAGTCCATAACACGTTGTTCCCTTTAGACATGACTAAAAGTGTATTTCACTTTTTGGAAAAAAAAAAAATAAATCCTTACATCCCTGTGATTACCTAATTCTTCTGTGTAGATATAGCTCTATATATGAAATAATTTGTAAAAAAGATAAATTATGCTATTTTCAAAATACTCTGAGATACAATGTTGTGCAGGTGCAGGGTTGATAGTATATTGTTATAAAGGCTAAGAACTAACTGGTTAGTGTTATCTGAGTATATATTCTTTAAGATGGGATCATAGGTTTAGTATTGTGGAGGTTTGTTTTTGCTTTTTTTTACATTTCATTGCATTTCATACTTTCTCCAGACTATCTCCATGTATTTATCAAATTCCTTTTTTTCCTTTATATTTTTTTTTTCTATTTCTGATCCCTTAGTGGTACAGTAGCTGATCACACATTCATGCTTGTCACTAATGTATTTCCATAACTCTGGCAGACAGCAAAACTATCTTTTCCTTTCCTCCTAAACGCAGTCATTTCTTCTAAGTGAAGAGCAAAAATCTTTCCCCCTGCTGAAACTGACGGAATCACCTTTTCAGCTCGGCCCTTTAAATACTCTGCCCTTCTAGGTTTTAGAGCATCACGGAGCAAAGCCCCAAACAGACTCTGTGTATGCACAGTACTGAGGCTGTTAGTATTCACGCAGCGTTAGCACAGAAACCAGAATCAAATGTTCTCATTGGTATTTCTACATTTACATACAAAACTACTCACAGTGCTGTGAAATACTGACTGAGAAGAAAACAGAACAGAAATGTTTGGGTTTTGACTACTCTCCACACGTTCCTCTGACCTAACGATAAGAAAGCCAGCTTGCTGCTATCAGACGTGCTCTTTTCCTGCTAGTCTCTTACGCCAGCTGGCAGCACCCCTAAATTAATAAACACCAGTGACTCGGCCTAAAACGGAGCATGTTGCAGCCCGTGTCATTGACCTCGTTCACCCTGCGTTCTAACACGATGCAATAAGTTACCACTGCAGAGAAAAGGATGGAAGAAACTGAATCACTGCCACCACCTGTGTAGCAGAAAACGGTTACTCGCCTAGGTAAAACCATGCATGTCTGGAAGGCGGAGGAAGGTGCGGGTTGATTACGCGGTTTGGTCTATCTGCAGGACAGCTGCTTGGGTCGTTTCTTCGTCAGATTGCTCCGTTTCCCTGCCGACTGGGTTGTTTCTTTCATCGTACAGTTTCTGGCTAGAAACTTCTAGGGGCATCCCGTACTCTTCATCGTCTTCCACAATGGACAGCTCGATGTTGTTGTTCATCATGGCGTTCCCTTCCCTTCTGGCTTCCTTCTCTAGCGAATCAGCTACTGCTTTGCCTTCCTCCGTCAGCGAGCTGGTAGGTGTCATATCTGAGTGCATGTCGGCAAATGACGCTTCATCCTCGTTCTCTGCTTGGTCATTGCTTGTAGTTTCTGTTGGTCTGTCCTCAGCTTCAGCAGGGCTTTCTCCTTCACGGGATTTCTTCACACTGAACGTGAGGGGAGACACTTTGAAAGCCGAACTTTTTGAAGAGGAGGATTTCTGATGATGTACAGTGAGTGACTTCTTGATCTTTTCTCTCCGTTCAGGTGAGACAATCTTTGTGCTGATCTTGTTCATCTTCTTCTCGATGTTTTGGCGAGAAAATGCTTTCTTGAGGCTGTCTACCTTCTTGAGGCTAGATCTTTTAATTTTCTCAGCTCTTGATTCTTCTGTTTTCTCCTCTGCACTGTCATCCACATCGTCTTCCTCATGAAGCATTTCATCATCTGAGCACAACTCCACTGTATGCAAGGTTTCTTCCAGGGTTTTGTTCTCATCCACGGGCTCCTCTTTTCCTTCGGTAATGCTGGGAATAGGCTCTTTTGAAAAAACACTGGCAGGGATCTCATTTTCCTCCTGAAAGAATTGACAATATCTGAGTTTCATAGTTCAGAGGACACAAATTTAATAAAGCACAACCCCGAACAATTACTTCCTCCCTCCCTCCCCCCGCCCTCAATGATCAGATGAAGGATGCTGAACCTTTCTTGTTGTTTCAGTATATTTAACCAGTAACAAGCCACTCAAAGCCCACTGAACCATTATCTGGTACAGTTTAAGACTAATGAGCTGTCAGCTGTAAGATTTCTCTTTCAGAGTGACTTGGAATGTATACAGAATAGAAATCCCATTCTTTGGCATTTAAATTAGATACTCATTAGTAAGAGTTTAGCTGTAAAGCTGCAGACCTATCCCTGGGGAGAAGGGATGGTAAGGTGGCTGAGAAGGTCATGCTGCAGACCCCTGAGTCAACTTGCAGAAGTCCCGTAACACCTGCAAAGCTTTCAGTTTCTCCAGCCAAAGACCAGGGATATCTCTGCAGAGATGTTGGTTGCATCTGAGAACTACCTCAGGTGGCAAATGCAGTCAGCACTTCCACTATGTTTCAGAAAGGTGCATGTTGCTGTTAAAAATGGACTGTTGACATTGAGAAGCCATGCAGTCCCTCATGTTTAGAGTGTGTGCTGTTTAACAACTATTTACTGGGAAAAGGTATTATGGATTTCGTTGGTACATTGGTAAATATTGAAAACATGGACAGGATGAAGGACAACTCACAAAACAAAATATTTATGGCATACAAAAATAAATAGACATCATACCAGGTAAAAACCCCTACCTATCACTTCTAGTTAAGAGGAAAATGATAGCTTTTAGAAACAAAACCAAGGAAGGGCATGGAAAGAAAGTATGTGAAAACAAAACAGGCTAAACAAGGGCAAGAAGCTGCAACTGGTAATGAAGCAGCTCCGTGACTACTGAGCGCAGCAGCTCTGCAACTCCAAGCAGTTCAGAGGCAGCACAATGCTCACTCTGTTCTGCTGTAGGCTTTGCAGGCATCTGCCCATGCAAAGAAAATGAGGTTTCTTGCACATTCCCTTTTCTTTTCAGAATCATTACGCCTTATATCTGTGTACTCTCTACTTACTACCTTTTTTATCACCTTCAGGCAGACTGTGTGCAGTATCACCTGGTGCTACGGATTGGAAGGGTTTTTTCTATATCTCCTCCCTCCCCCCATTTATTTTCAGCTAGGAAAAGCATTAACTGCAGGGTGAAATGGCCACAACAGTCTCAGATCCATCCCCAGTGTGCCTGGTGTACAGTTAAGGGGAAGAAAGGCCACGTACACTTTGAAGTTCATTTCAGGCCTGAGCATACAGTTGTGACCACTGGAGATAATGGTGTTGCCACTTAAATTCCCTGTCAAGACTGTATAAGGATGCCCTTTTTGTGACTGTACCTTGCTTTGTACGTGGTGGGTTTTAAAAACAAAATACTCCTGGCTACTGTGGTGCTTGTGGAACTCAAGAATGTGCATGTGGACGGGCACAATGTCTTCATACTGTGTATACGCAGTATACTGTGATTCAAGTGATGAATGTCCCTCAGGGATACAAAAATGAAAAGTATAAAAAAATTGATGGCCATTCAACAGTTTATGGGCTCTGCTTCTATGGTTTCCCCGCACCTTCCTGGCTCAGTGGCCCTTATTAGATTCACTGGTACAGCTGAAGCTTTCCAAGCCTGCAGTGGAACATCTAGTAAAGCCAGTGGACTTCTCCCGACACCTATAATGTTGTTGGAGCTGTTGGCAACAGTGAATGAGAGATAACAAACCAAAGAAAACCTGCACCAGCTTTAAGTGAAAACAGCTGCTAACTGCAGCACAAATATTTATATTTTCTCTCCACTGCAGGTAATGAAACGTGGATTCCTTGAGTGGGTGCAGCGTTAAATTATTCCCCAGTGCATGAGAATTCGGTATAAAGCATAATTTGTCTTGTGCATTTTTCCAAACCTAGGTAATCTCCTACAGCTTTAAACCTCTCAACATTTAGGCATAAGTGCCTGAATGGCATAGAAAATTCTCATTTTAATGGGTAAAGATGGGTTGTAACTTTGGAAGTGTGTAGTCTGGGAAAGGGGTGTTGGGTGAGTTTGATGGCAGTGCAGTCTGAGCCAGAGAGGGGCCTGTGTGCCTCACCTCAAGGTCAGTTTAGTTCTGTGCTTACAGCATCCGTGTTAAACTCAAGTGCTGCACACAGTCTCTAGAAGAATAGGGACGTAGGTTTTACTTAAATTTTTTATCAAATTTGTCACTCTGAGTAGAAGGGAGACTGTTAAACGTTCCCTATTTATAAAGGAAGAGGAGGAAACAAAAGTATACTATATAATAATTAGATCATGATTCAATTAAAAGCAGATCCTAGGTGATCTTTGGCTATCCGACAGTACTGGCATTCAAGAAATCGCTTCGCTTCCTTCACCACCCTGGGAAACATCAGCCTCTGGGCATCTATTACTCTGCTTGTAAAATGGGAATGCCATATTCTCCCATCTCACTTTTGAAAAGACCTCAGGATCACAGGAAGCATTAAAATGCAAATGAAAACAAATTAAGTAAAATGCGTTGGAAAGACAAAGGTGGTATGGTAGGAATACTCTGTGGTGGAAGAGATGTTTCTGTTTCAAATACAGTTACTTAAGCAGGCCATTGGTAACTTTTTGGTCTAACAAGTTTCTATGACACCTATATTTTGGTTTATTTTTCAAGCAGTCTGGTAGTTCATTTAAGAATACTAGAACAATACACTGAAAAATGCCAACTGTTACAAACTACGTAAACTATTTTCCATGCCAAAAAGAGTAGAACTTTGATCTTTTCTTCTTGATCTAATCTAAAATTCTGAGAAAGAAATACATCTTTTTATTTTCCACATCCAAGCTCAAAAACAGTGCTTGCATTTTCTCAGATGACTGTAGGTAGCTAGCTCCTCTGAATTTTATTTTTCCATGCAGGAGCCAAATAGACTTCTGCAAGTTCTTTGTGTAAAACAATTCCTGGTAATACCTGCAAAGTTAAAGCTGGTGCCTTCCCTATGACTTTGATCAACCATTCTCAAGAACCATAGAACAGTTTGGGTTGGAAGAGACCTCAAAGCCCATCTAGTTCCAACCCCTTGCCTTGGGCAGGGACCCCCTCCGCTAGTCCAGGCTGCCCAAAGCCCCATCCAAAAACCCAGCTACAGGTTCTCTGGGCACCCTGTGCCAGGGCTTCAACACCCTCACAGGGAAGAATTTTTTTCCTAAATCTTACCTCCCTTAGTTTATCACCATGACCCCTTGCCCTATTACTCCGTTCCCTTGTAAACAGCCCTGCTCCAGCTTTCCTGTAGCCCTGTTAGGTATTGGGAGGCTGCCACTATAAAGTCTCCCTGGAGCCTTCTCTTCTCCAGGCTCAACAACCCCAACTCTCTGATAGGGAAACCACAAACTGCCCTCTGATCACATTCATGCCTTCCTCTGGACTCTTTCTCTATAGGTCATCATCTCAGCCATACCTTTTACAAGAAAGGAAGATAAGATCTGTAACAGCATACTACACAGCTGGAGGGTGTGAGTGAACAGGTTGTTAATTTGCTCAGGAGTGCTGGATCCCTGATAGAGGGAAATTGGTGTGCTTGGGTTTGGATTTTTGTTAGGCTTGTGGTAAGAGGCCACGGCCTTCAAGAAGGGGAAACAGCATTTTCCTATGCTTACAGCACTCCAGGCTCCTCTCTACTTTGTAGGTGCTGTTAGATGCCTACGTGATTACTTGTCCAAGACTTGTTTTGCTGCAATACGTAGGTCAAAAGATGACAAATCCTTCTAAAAAGCTCCTATAGCTCCACCTACTTTCTTCAGACATGTGTATGCTCTTTAGACCTGGATGTGCACTCAGGGAGTGAGGAGGGCAAGAAGCAGGCTGGCTCTGCAGACAATGAGGAAAATTTTGGCTGCCTGTTTGCACGCCCTGTGCAGGCTGGGGTGTTTTGGGAGTGTCTCGTGGGTTGGGCTGCACCATCTCCCAGCCTCCTGCAGCACAGCTGGATCAAGTCCTGAGAGCCATGGGAAACGTTTTTGTCATTAATCAATTTAAGAGTATTCTCCCCACAAGGGTCCAGGGGGAAATTTAGCAGTTAAATAATAGCGTTATCAGTTTGTAAGTCTTTCCTTCCTCTCATTTGAAGTTGCTTTTTCAATAGATTATTACAGCGCCCCAAACAGCAAGATACAACCCAGTGGCTGATTTCCTGAGCCCTCCTCTTGCACCATTTCAGAATGAAGCATTTGCCCATAACAGCATCCAAAAGAGGCTTGAATATCAGTGTGCTTCATCCCAAACTGTAGTTTTTCCTTATTTTAATCTGTCCTATTCACTGGTAAACATGGCATTCAATTGAAAAATTAAACATGAGGATTTTTTATCTTCCATTTTGCTTCTGCAGCTAAACAGTCAAACAAAAACCCCACCAAACCAGAACCAAAAAGCTGGTCATGTGGCAAGGACAGAATAGAGGGGAACAATGCCAGAGCTTAACAAGGATTTTTAAAACAGTCACTTCAGTGTTTTGCTAGATTGCTGTGTCACTTGTGGTATTTGTAATAACTTTAGCATCCTCAAATGCTTGGAATGGAGCTCCGTAAAAATATGTCACCAATTAAAGAAATCTGTGCAAACTAGGAACAATGAAGGCAGTCTAGGGAGAGAAAACTAAGAGGATTTTAATGGAAAATATGTAAATAGCTGAAGTTTTCTAAACGCAGCTCATTCTCAGTGTGTACGCTGTGGGGAAGCGGATGCTAGTGAGCAGTAGCACAGCTTCATAAAATGCAGAGGTGGGGATCAGTCATGTGTTTTGGCTATGCTCAGTGCTCCTACCAAGTACTAGGGAGCTTGAGGTATACAGTGAATGCAGAACTGAATCACAGATGGGTATTTTTATGTTCATACCAAGCTGGCTTACTAAGCTGGAAAAGTGGGTCCTAATCAGAAGCATGCTATGTAAAGTTTGGGGTGGGTTGGGTTTTTTCCCAGTGGAAAAGAATCATCCCCCAACTGAAGGAAAGCCTCATACAGCCAGATATCCCTTCTGTTTTTACAGAAATCTGGCATCAATATGGCTTCATTGCTATGACTTCTCCTTCCTGCAATTGTTTTTCCATGGATTCCTGCTTGGGACAGGACAGAAACCCAGCCAGCCTTCTGCTCTCTTCCTTCTGTACAATTACGCTGCCAAGGCAGTGGACCCCGCTGACTACCAGGTCATCCCAGCTCCACCTTGAGACCACATAGGGGAATTTTGAGGTGAGGACACAGGTAAGGCACTGGCTCATCGGGCAGCAGGCCTGTGGGCACAGCTTTGTGAGTACCCACCATCCCTCTGGGTACAGCTGCGTCCCCAGTGGAAAATCCCAGCTCCTCCCAGGCTCTGCCAGAGAAAGCCCAGGGCACTGCTCACCCCAGCCACCCTCCCACGCCCTGGGGAAGCTCTGCCAGCCACCCTCCCTGGTTTTCCAGCCAGCCACACTGCCTTTGAGCAACAGGCCAGTGCCAGCAGCAATTCCCAGTTGACAGCTGATTTTTTTTAAACTGAATTTAACTGCAGTCTTTCTTTTCTAAGGCTTGTGTTCCCAGTCTGCATCAGCTTGGGATCAGTTAAGTTCATCTCCGCCCCACCATGGTAACATATTTTCCAGTGAGAGATGGAAACACAGTCAATGAGGGAAAATCCTTGTGAAAGGAATGAAGAACTGACCTCCTGTCCAAAGGTATGACGCCAGCAATGGGTGGTGGAGAAGCCCTGGCTTGTCTTTAGCTGTTGTTCTGGGATGTGGGCCTGTGTTGTTTCCTTTGGGTTTGTGCACTTTAGGACTTGGCATTAAGGAGAGGCTCAGGGGTTTAAACAGGTTTAGGTTTGCAATACCATTTAGTCTGAGGATACAAGCCAGGCAGCCCTACCCTGCTGGGACACTGCTCTACCCTTCAAACACTTCTTGGCCAGGCTTACCAGTACTTTTACCCAGTGCCTGCAAATCACTGCCACTAAACAGCAGGAGTGAGGGTCCCTAGATTAGAGGCAACCCTGGCTGCCCCACAGCTGTGGGTTTCTTTCCTCTACATACTACATCATCTTAAAATGATAAAGTTTGGGTTCTCTGAAGGAAGATGCTGTAGTTGCAATAGCAAGGCCTTAGCCCTCACGCTTGCAGGTAGCAGTAATGCTATAAAATTACCTTCCCACAGGTCAAGCTGGTGCACCCTGCCCACGGGAAATGTTCAAGCTCTAGGTCTGAACCTGGAGGTGGGCACCAGTCCTTAGCTAACACAGCCTGGGAGATGGCAACATTTGGACTTACAGTAATGGATCTTAAATTACTTAGAGGACTCTAGTGAACATGTGTCTTTTCATTTACCCAGTCCCTGGAATAATTTCCACATTCCTTCAAGGGTGGAAACCACCATGCTCGGTACATGCTGCAGCTCCTCCTCTTCTGGCTTGACAAGCCTGGACGGTAATTTGGGAGAACAATAAGAAGGGAGGTGGGGGCTTCCTTTTGGCGCGGGGAAAGTGCCTGTCAGCTTTTAAAATCAAGTTCTGCTCTTTTCTACTGAAACAAATCCAAAACAACAATCCCCAGCAGCCCAAGGAGTAGAGTCAGCTCCAGCCAGATGTAACGTGTGGCCGACAAGTTTATCCGGAGGAGCTGGTGATGTGCCTGACCTATGGCTGCTCCAGCCCTGTGCTCGCTCTCCTTCCTTCCCCCAGTGCCTTGTGGAGGTCTGTCTGGTTTTTTTCTTTAAAGATGTAAAAGTCACGTCCTGTGTTTAGTTAAAGCTCACGCCGTGTTCTCTCCAGACCATTGCTTAAAAAGGGGAAAATATGCAAACGGCTGCTATCACTGGATGGACTCCCAGGAAGCTGGGTTTTAGCTGAGTTTTTAGCTCATCCCTGAATGGGCCAGAACAGCCTGAGGAGCGACAAGGGAGCGTGAGGCTGAGTGGGACAGGGAGCTGCAGTGCTGCTCTCTCCTGCTTCCAAGGGCGGGTTTAGGGGCACTGCTAAGAGTTAACAAAACGTGCTCTTTAAGTTTGCTAGAAAACTTCTCACAAAACCCCACCCCAAACAACAACAAGCCACCAAAAATCCCAAACCACAAAACAAACAACACCCCCCCCCTTCAAGTTTACTAAAAAAAGCCCCAAAACACCACAACAAAACTTTCCCTACTCATTCTCAGTAAGAGATGGCTTTCTTCTCTCCCTGAGTTGGTGAGAATAAAAGGTGGTTCTTTCCCCAAGTTTGCTAAGAGATAGCAAAGCAAGTTCTCTTTCCTCTGGTTTCATAGAATCATGGAATGGTTTGGGTTGGAAGGGGCCTTAAAAGGTTCCTACACCCTGCTATGGGCAGGAACATCCTCCATTTTTGCTAAGAGTTAGTAAAAGACAGTTCTTTCTCCAAGCTTGCCAAAGTAACAGGCTGCTCCTTCCCCACACTCCACTGAGAGTTAGCAAAGAAGCCCAAAACCTGATCAAAACCAAGGTGTTTCCCCCAAGCTTGCCAAGAGTTAGCACAAAAAAGAGACAGCTCTTTCCCCAGATTTGTTAGGAGTTAGCAGAACAGGCTCCTTCCCAAAGTTTGGCAAGAGTAAGAGTGGGCATTTTTCCTAAAGTTGCTAAGGATAAACAAGGGCTCTTTCCACAAGCTTTCTGAGATTGAAAAGTTTTCCTCCCAACTTTTCTAAATCAGCAAAAAGACAGCCTTTTTCCACAAACTTTGCCAAGGGTTAGTAGAGTTATCTCTTTCCCCAGTTTTTGCCAAACAGTTAGCAAGACAGGCTCTTCCCAAGTTTGGGAGAAAGGTCTGGAGCACAGGGTGGGCAGAGGGTGGTGGCAGGGGTGGCCTCAGGGCCTCTCACCTGGAAGATGAGCACCTTGAAGCGGTCCCGCCGGAGCAGCTGTGCGTGATGCTGCTCCAGGCGTCGCACCTGGTCGCACTGCCTCTCCAGCCGCTCCCGCACGGCTCGGGTGTGAGCACACACCTTCCTCGACTTCTCCAGCAGCTTTTCCACCGCTTCCCCCGTCGCCCCGTGACTGCGACACAGTTTCCCCAGGTCTCCCTGAATACCCCGCACCGCCCCTTCCAAACCCCGTTGCCTTTGCTCCATCTGCCGCTGCTGCCCTTCCACCGCTTCCAACATCGACACCAGTTTTTCCAGCAAAGCCAGGACGGTCAGGGCGTTCACTTGCCCCCCGACCGCCTCCGACGGCGGTAGCGGGGGTACCGCGCTGCCTCCCGCCGCCTCCCCCATGGCTGCGCCGGGATGGGACGGGACGGGACAGGACGGGACGGCGGCTCCCGGCGCTGCTTTTAAGGGCTGCGCCTTCCCCCTCCCCCGGGGAGGTTTCGGGCTGAGCCCGGCCCCTGGCCCGCCCCGGACGGCCGCCGACTGCCCGGCCACCACAGCGGGGCCCCCGGTGCCTCCCTCTGTCCCATATCCACTCCCCTCTCCCCCTTTTTTAAAAAAAAAACCCAGCAAGGGATGTCTGCTCGGGCCAGGCTTGGCCAAGCGCAGCAGCCGCCTCCTCGCAAAGCATCAGTAGATGGCAGGAGATACCGCGAAATGCGGCGTGGGGATGGGAGGGAAAACCAGAGGCTGCCGGAGAAGGGTTGGGAGATGGGAGAAGAGGGTGCTGGGTGCTCATGATCCGGGAGAGTTTGTGGGTGTACTTGGGAGTTAAAGCCTGCTACGAAGGGGTTACGCTAATAAGAAAATTATCATTATAACCTATATAACTATTATATCAATCTCTTAATATTGATACAGGCTGTTACATAATGATTGCCTATAATGATCTCGTATTACTTAGTATAGTTGTGTAATAATTTTAATAGTAATTAACATACTTATAATGCGTTCACACAGGCTGAATCACATCTCCCAGCGCTCCTTCCGCAGCGGTTGTTGCAGGGGCTGCTTCCTGGGTGGAAGGAGTGCCGGGAGATTTGACTGACCTCTTGCACGTGCTGGGCACTCTGATTGCCCTGGCTGCTTCTGTTAAAAAATCCTAGGGTTACAATGCCTGCTTTGGGGGAGACGGCGATAAACTGGGTGGGGTGGCGGAGGGGAGGGGTTGTTATCAAGCTTTAGTGAAGCACCGAAAGGAGCTGCTTAGAATAACGCCTAACAGTTCCCAGGTCTGATCCAAAGCTGTTATCATAAGGGAAAATATTACAGAGTTTTGTGGGCTTGGGCTGCTCATCTGCGTGCTCAAGTTCTCAAGCACAGTCAGATTCCTTTTATCTTCCGTTCTTGACGTTTGCCTGGTAACAGGAATTCTTGCTGCAACGCAGATGTTTCTAATATTTGGGTATATCAAAAGAATTCTAATACTTGGGTAGCTGAAAGAGAATGTTTTCTGATGCTTGTGTCTATATGGTTCCTCCATGATTTTCCTACATCCTGGAGATTAAAAACTTGGATTACTTGGGATCCAAATGGCTGTGAACTCTCACTCTTTTTCTGTAAGCAGGAAAAGTTAATAAGTTTTAAGAATGTTACCAAGAAAAATAAAAAGTAGTGACTTAGGAGTAATGCAAATGAGTTAGCCATTTCTCTGCATGTTTGAGCTCCTGAATGTTCAATAGCATTGCCATTAACGCCTGAGGATTCGGTCACTGTATTTTTCAGGCTGCAACTTCTCTTTCTCAGGTTGTGGAAGCCTGAAAAATCCATTTGGTGAGTGAGTTCACATAGGAAAAAAACCCCACCAAGTGTGCCAGATTTGTCAATAAGGAAAGTATGCTGAGACCGTAAAATATGCAGGCTTAGAGGGGAGTGGACATATTTTAAAGGAGAAACCTAAACAAACCCCTTCTGTTTCCGCTGGCTCTCCCAGGCAGCCTGATACACCCTTCCTAAGACATTCATGTTTCCAGAGGGCTGCCGCTGTCTTCCCCTCTCCATTCTGGATCCTGCCCAGCTTGCTTCCTTGTTCTCTCTCCCTTTTTTTTTGGCTATGTCCTTGGGGCCTGGGCAGGAAGGAGGTATTTTTGCAGAGAGCAGCAGCTCACATTGCTCTGGCAGGAGGTAAGGGGCTGTGGGTAGGTGGGAGAGGGGCAGGACTTTAACTGGGTGGCAGTTCATAGCAGAGGCAATGCATGCTGCGTGCAGCAGAGGTGTGAGCAGCTGGGCAGTGGCCAAGGGGAGGGATGGAAAGAGGCCACTACCTCCAGCAGTATGGCTCCTGGCTTTTGCTCTTCCGGCAGCCTTCTGTCTTGCAAAAATATAGGAGCAGCAAGTCAAGGTCTCCCTCCCTCTGTCTCAGATCCAGTCTTTCCTTTTTCTTTTTCCCATGGAAGTAGCAACACTCTTATGGCCATGCCCAGCTGCATATCTTTCCCATGTTCAAATTGCTTTCACCTCACAATTAATTTTTTCTTCAGTTTTGATGAGCTGAAGTTTTGATGAATGTTGAGTTCTGATGGTGAAGCCCTGGCCTGGCTGTGGTCCCAGCTGCTAGACATGCAGGCTTTCCAGCCCATCTCTGGTTTGCACTTTGGAGCTTGTCTCCCTAAGCCTTTCTGCATCTACCTTCTACTGTACATTTGCACGATGGAGAAGATAGATTGCAAAATGAGTATGCCTGAATAGCAGTCCCCTGACCCCTGTTACAAGCCTTCTGCAAAGGTTCTGCGTGTTTCCGAGTGTTTAAAACTCCCAGCCCTGCGTGCATCCCAGGAAAAAGCTGTGATGCCCCGGGGTAGCTGGCACAAAAGCCAAGGTATGGTTCCACGGTTAGTCCTCTGCCCTGATAAAGCAAAGCCAGGGAGAGCAGTGATGTAGCTGCAAGGCCCATCAGCAACACCACCAAGGATTTCTCGGGCTTCCCACGGCTCAGGAGGTGCTGTGTTGCCCCTGTGCTCCCTGCCCAGCCTTGCTGCTTGGGTCACTGGCCCTGAGGGAGGGGACGGGTGTAAGACCAGGAATATGGCAGCCCCAAACTGGTACCTCTTCCAGGCAGCTGCTAAGTTCCAGCTGGGGGTTTTGACACTAGCTGTCAGCTCTGATTACCTGTTGCACTTGTAACAATGCTGTCAGTCTGGCCGAGCTGCCAGCGTTTGGAGGACTTGGAGACTTTTTATGCAGGTTTGGGTTTTTTCACTGTTATTGATTAATTCGGCAGGGTAGTGGGGATGAGTTTTTTGCCAAGTTTGCAATGCAGGTTTTACTGGTGAGAAAGTTTCTGGAGGAAAACATTTTACTTTTGTTTAGAAAGAAGGATTAAAGAGATTAAATTTATCGGGGTCATCCGATGTAAGTCAAGAGTTCTTTTCATGTAAAATCAATGTGCGTGAATTATACGGGCAGAAATTGGAGGTTGACTCACTCATTAGTCACGTGATGCTTGGGATAATAAAAGTTTGATGCTGGAACATTACTGATAATTTATTAGACATGAAGTAATAGGTAAAACAAAATGACAGGGAAGGGTGGAGCAGGGATTTAATAGGGGAAGGAGGAATGGCAAGGACCATACTGGTCATCCTCAGCTTATTGAATTTCATGTCCAAGGCTTTCAAGTCATGGTGTGAGGGCATCTAATTGTGTGACCACAGGTAGAGAAAGAGCTGGTTAATGAGAAGAGCTGTGGGAAGCATGCAAGGAGAGTCCAGCAAGGGAGTGAGGCTGATGTCTGTTTTGGGGGAGGTGGGTCCAGCGGAGAAAAGAGAATCCAAATACACATGGATGGGGAGAAGCGATGCTGCACCTGTTGACACCAGAATCAGGAACTACTGAGACCAGTCAGTGGCTGAAGATGTGAAACTTGATTTCTTCTTGCTGTAGGGTTTCTTTGAGGGCTGATCCTAGGTTGCACTAGCATTTTCCTCCTGTCGGTCTGCTTCTTCTGTCACAGGGATGCTTGTTAGGTCATTGAATCTTCCTTGGCCTTTCAGCCAGGATTGGTTGAAACTGTCCAAAAGCTTCTGGGGAGACTGGTCAGACCGGCCAGTTCATTAAAGGTGCATGGTGATGGAGGGAATCTTGTCTTTTTAGGCAAGAAGGTTAAAATGGCATTTGTCCCAGTGGAATGCATCTCCCCTCCTCGGCCACAGGCTGCCCCTTAGTCCATCAACCTTCAATGTTGCCTTTTGCTTTTAGAAATAAAATTGTATGCCTGTTATGAGCCGGTTTCACCAGCAGCCCCCAGTTTGCATTGTGCTATAGAAGCCTTGGAGAAGAAATGTAACAGATTAGAGAAACAGTGACTGTTTTGCTGCATTGCCTTTGGCACTGAGCAATCACTTTGGACCAATACAACTAACTTAACCCTGCAGTAAATGCAGTGGATGATGGATGGCGTCTCCTTTGGCACCAGCTACTAGTACTTACCACTTTGAGAAGATATGTGTCTCTGATATGATGTGGTGCTTTGCATGTAGGAACAAGCGCTGGGCCAGGGAGGAGAAGTCTCTTACTGCTTCAGAGCTCTCAAGGCGAGGGCTTCAGCTGAGGAGGCTGCCTGCGCCCCAGCAGGTATGCAGAATGTGTAGCAGTGAGGTGAGCAGGTGGAAACACATCACCTGGGTACAAGGTGGTTTGGGGTCTGGGTGGCATGGGGGCTTAAGGGTGCTGCCAGGAGAGAGGGAGACTGGTGAAAAGGCTGACCAGCAGTTGCTGTGGCTTTGGGGAGAAGCAGCAGATATGCAGTAGAGTCAACAGCCTTGGTGCACTGGCAGCATAAGCCTTTGAGAAGCATCAGCTTTGGTGAAGCACTGTCTGGAAGAGGCTCCAGGCAGCGACCACCCCCTCCTGATGCACAGCCCCTGGGGTGCGCAGGCAAGCTGGGCACCATACCCTCCTTGCAGGGGCTCTGCTTGTCCCAACGGCCATCCAGCCCACACCCCACAGCAGGGAACCCACAGGGCACGACTCCTAGCTGCCGACTTGGAGCAAGGAAGAGGAACTGTCTTTGGAGAGCCACTGTGTGAGAGTGGGAAATCTGGAGAGTTGCTGCTGGGAGAAATTTTAATATTTTGGGAAAGAGAGAGATGAGGCTGTCTGACGGGAAATGTATCATCATAAAAGAACATGAAACTTCAATTTTGCTCTCTTGTGCAAATGGTATCCAGCAGAACTTAATATGCAACGAAGAAATCCACTTCCACTTTATCGGCCCGACTAAATCATGTTATGCACAGGAGACTTCCTTTTGCTGTGTGCCAAATAGTAATAATTCTGTGCAGGCTTGTAGACAAGGCAAAAAATAAGCCATATAAAAATACCATATGTGCCAGGCATTTTCTGTGCATTTCCTCAGACATTTGAGGAGCAAAATAATAAACTACTTTTTTTTTTTTTTTCTTTTTTGTTCCTTTGAAAAGCAAATTAAGTTTTGTGAAAGGGGAAAGAACGGTTTCCTCAGCTTCAGATGAAGGAGAATATTTCAGCCTTTTGGTTGGACTTTTTAGCAGCTCGGACAAAAGCGAGGTCAGGACACCAGCAGACACAAATTGAACAGCATATGGCCAGTCAGACCGGACTTGCCAATTTATTGTATTCATCTAGCGAGTATGTGGGGCACAGAGCAGGATAAGCAAGTCCATTAATATCAGTATAAAAAAAGATACAGAGGTGATATTAAAAGGACATGAAAAATAGCAGGATCTGCAGGATGGGCCATGATTACCTACAGGGAACTGGCTCTGCTTTTGCAGCAGCAAACCAGCTTCAACCTTGAAACCTGCTCCCGTGGCCAGGTCTGTGAGGTGGGTGTGAGGATCTGTCGGGTCACCCGGGGCCAGGGAACCAGAGCTTGAGGCAGGGGTAGGTTTTGTCCCTGTTTTTGGTTGAAAGCCTTTTCCAACTAGAAAAATGGGCTTTTTGGAACTGTAATTAAAATGCTTACCAACGGTTTTAAATTGCTCAAAAGGCGTCAGGTTCTTCTGAAGACAATGCTGGATTGTTGTGTGTCTGTCCGTTCCTCCCCCCCCAATTTCAGATCAAAAATTGTATGAATAAACAGAGATACTTTCCCCTTTCATCTTTGGATATTTCTGGAAAAGCAGGAGGTAGTTTTCAGTGAAAGGCAGAGATAGTCAGTCTGCTTTCTCTTTCCTCCTCCACTAAAAGAGAATAAAATTAGAACTCTTTTAAGAAATGGAAGCTGAATTTTTTTTTTATTGCAAGACATTTTCAATCGTTTATTCTCTTTTGAAAAATTTTTGAGGAATGTTTAGGGGAACAAACTTCTTGGAAAGGACAAGGATGGTCTGTGAAGACTGGCAAAGTGTTCTTGTGTTGCTGTATGGAGATTGCTCACGGCAGTGCCCCTTCCTAATGGAGGGGGACATTATCTAGCAGTAAATCAGGAATTATGATCAGCATTGTGCTAAAAAAGGAATCTGCCTCTATCTTGCACATCCCTCAGGATTGTCATTATTGATAAAAAGCTGAAAGAGCCTTTCCTACTTTGTAATCAAGTGGTTTGGAAGAAGATGATAATGAAATCACATTTAATGGAAGCAAATAGAACATTAATTATGTGAAAAGCAGGTGAATTGAGGATATATGTTTTCTGCAGATAATTGGGGAGACTTTGGTAACTTTTGGCCTGCAGACACACTGCCAATCCATATCCCTTGAATTTTTTATTTGGGATGAGCTACAATGGACCTGGAATCTAGAGAGTGTCTTTCCCTCATTGCTGAGGCATCTGTCATGTTGTGCCGTGCAACTTCATGTTGTTCAAATGACATTGCAGGAGATAACAGTGCAATGCAAAGCCAAGCGTGATAAATAGGACATGGCATGTCCTAAACAATACTTGCTTTTAGTAGATCAGTTATCCCTTAAAAGCTAGTATTTAAGTTTGTCCTTAGATAATTCAATAGCTCCCGTCTCTGGTAGGAATGATGTCAACCTGAGTTACTGTTTCTGATGAGCAGCGATGATGGGACAAGATGGCATGAAAACGATGAAAGAACAGCAGACTCCGGGTGCGCATCCCAGAGCTCTTTTCCAAGTACCTGGTCAAGGAGAGGTTTGTGGGGCTGAGCATGATAATGAAGTGAGAAATAGTTGAGTGGGATCTGTCACGGGCCAGCTGGCCTCAGTGATAGCATTTGCCACTGCAGCACTCTTGGTTTTTCTCTGTTGTTTTTATCCTCGGGTCACTGCTAACATGCCTGTGTTAAGGTAGTGGAAGAAGAAAAAAGAGGGTGGTGAGACGCTGATACAGGTTGCCCAGAGAGGTGATGGAGACCCCATCCCTGGAGTCATTCCAGCTCAGGCTTGATGAAGCTCTGAGCAACCTGATCCAGTTAAAGATGTCCCTGCTTACTGCAGGGAGGTTGGACTAGGTGACCTTTAAAGGTCCCTTCCAATGAAATGCATTTTGTGATTCTACAAAAGCAAACCCTTAAACACACGCTAACTTGGCTGAATGGAGTAAATGAGGAGCTGTTGGAATCAAATGATTAAAAAACATGCCGGGACTTGAACCTCAACCAGCCAGTTTGTCATGAAAACTGCATCTGGTGTGATCTGGCAGAGCTCCTGGGAGAAGCCAGCCTCTTGGCCCCTCGGGAGGGCTGGGGTCAAAGAGCCTCCAAAAGGTGGGGGTGCACCAGAGTTACTGCTTCTTCACAGAGGAGTATTTTGAAAACTATTTATTCTTATATGTGACAAACAGAGATCTAGGCTGGAAGAATCTTGGGTGGTGAGAAGACAGTATCTTCTCTCTTTCTAGCCTCTTCTCTCTCTTTCCTGCACTCTCCCCTTGCTGTCTTACATATGCCAAATGCATGCTGCTGTCTGTTCTTGATCATAATTGTTTTCAGCTACTGAAAACATGTATTATTTTAGTTATATAAGAAGTTTCATATTCTTCAGAGGCCTTGTTGAGGTTAAAAGAAAAACAGAAGGTTAACCCGGGTACCAAGCATCTGCCATGCACAGCGTTAATACCTGATTTATTAGTGCACAGCTATTAAGTGTTTTTTTATTCAGAAGTATTGAATCATTAAGCAGAAAGTCATCTACATAGGACATGGCTAAAATGTCAGGCTGCAAATTAGTTTGTTTACACAGCAAGCACCGAGGATTTTAGACCCACTCTCTTGCCTGCTGTCATGCTCTGGGTTACAGGCAGTGAACCCACATTCAAATCAAAGCCATGAGCGTGGTGAACTTGTTTTTTAACCCGAGCACAGTTCACCAGGAGTTATTTACATGTATTGGCCACAGAACTGAACCCGTGGTGCTGTGCAGTGTTTCAGATGACGGCTTACTCACGCCCTGCAGCAGCCTGTAACTCACCCCAGAGCCGTGTTCCTCCTCTGGCTGTCATCTGAAAGGGTTTCCCATTGCCTGCTCCAGATGCACCGAGGGGCTCCTGCAGCTATGGAGCACACATGTCTTTCTCTGTATTTTTATGTTAGGTGGTGGACATTTACCTACTAAGGCCTGACTGCCCACAGGCTTTTTGGAGATGCTCGGTCAGTGACTGCAATTCAGGGTTTCAGCCACATAAAGGGTACTCCTGCTGTGAGAAAGGGTGGCGAAGCTCTTGCACTGGGTGCACTCTGCCACTCGTGTTGCTTTGCTGAAGCCCATTTTTGTTTTGCTGCGTCAAATGTGTTTGAACAAGACCATGGAAAATTTTTCTGTTCTCTGGGTGGCTGCAGAAGTGGTGTGGCAGGGAGGCTGTTGGGCACAGCCTTTTTCCAGGCTGGCCTCTTGCTGTACATCAAGTCCGGATGCTGTTCCCAAGCACAACAGCCTTGAGCTCTCTCCTCACGCTGCCAACGCAAAGATCAATTAGTCCCTGTCACACAGGGTACTCTAAGGAGGAAACCAGTGTACTCCAAACTGGCCTGGACCATCAGAGCCATTTCATGTCTGTCACCAAGGAACTATCAAAGAGTAATGACCTTGTCGCTAGTATGCAACCGAGATGGATGTGAAGTGATGACCCAGATGTGTAAGACTCCATCCCATAATTAGTCCTCCAAACCAACCAGCTGCTATGCCATTGCTTTTCAACTGGCTCTGGCCCCAGTTGCATAACCACATGGTGCTGCTTGAATAATTTCACAAAAACTTCTCATAAATGACATGTACATCAGGGGCAACTATACCCCTCCTCGTCTGCGCCATGCCAGCTGTAGGCAGCCCCCCAGGCTTCCCCTGCCAATGGAGATGTGTCTCTTCTGCTCTTCATCCCTTAGAAGGGGAGGATGGTGAGAGGTCAGGGATTTAGGGCACAGAGTACGTGGGCATCTCATCTAGCTTAGAGTTTTCCTCAGCATGGGTTTTTTTGTTTGGTAGTGCAGACTTATTGTTAAAGGGATATCATCCTTAAAAAAAAAGTAACCACAAAAAACCCAAACCCAAAGCGCTTTCCCCTGGAGCTTCTGATAGCACTGCAGATTGCTGAAAGCAGGGTCGAGAAAATTAATCTTCATCTGGGGAGGGTGTTTTCTCCTAGCTAGCTTCCTACACAGAATCTCACTTTCCAGCTTCTTTGTTGCTTGCCAGGAGCAGTAGCCACAAATTGGAATGGGAGCAAGGAAGACGATCAAAGGGGAAAGTTGTGATTGAACAAAAGGAGCATCAGGATTTTGTTTTTTATCTCCAGATAAACTCCCTTTTATAAACCTATAGGACCAACAAAGATTAAATTGGCATTGTGTTTCAGTAAAGTGCATGCTAAAAAGTAGTACATTTTTAAAAAAACCCCAAAAACCTGATTGCATTGGGATATTGTGGTGGGTTTTTTCCCCTCCAGATAAACTCCCTTTTATAAAACCTATAGGGTCTGAAACTCCAAAATACTTAGAGTTGGCATTGTGCTTTAGTAAAGTGCATCCTAAAAAGTATTACATTTGATAGAACAAAAATGGCTTGATTCCTGACTGCTAAGTGTGTTTGTCCAACCTCAGAGCTTTGCTAATAACTCTACTACACTTCTTAGCACCAGGCATCATTGCAACTGTTCTTCAGTGTATTGCTTTACTGTGCTACAGTGGGTTGGGTTGGTTGTTTCTGAATGGTCTCTGGGCATCTGGGGGTACCCTGGTGGGTTTAGGCAGGCGAGATGCTGTAGTGTTATCCTTGATGCTATTTAGCTTGTAACTCATGCACAGAAAGAAAAAAAAGCTGGCTGCTGTAAATTAGTGACATGTAACTCCAAAAACTAATATGGTTGTAAATGCTGGCTTCTTTTACCTGACTTGTGATGAAAAACATCATCGAGGGACTCAGAAAAATATCTTCTGCTCCTGGACCACACCCAGATGAATGGCAAGTGTAAGTGAACAAAAAGCAAGCTAAATTCTGTGTTGAAGTGTATCTCTCATTCCATCCTCTCTTTCTTTTACTGAAATGCTGATAAAGATTTCTCCCCTGTTCATCATCGCATTGGTCCACAATTTTTGTAGTTCATAGCATGTAATTCAGGGTGGCACAATCTAAAGCAGTAGCATGCTTTAAAGCTGTTTATTTTCCCAGATTCAACATTTTTGGGCCAGACAGCAGGTCCACACCTTCTGTGGCTTTAATGAGGTTCAAGAGGGCCAGGCAGACTGAGGAGACGGCTCTCCACTCGAATCCTCTCTACATCATTTGCCATATCTGCATTCGTGAGACTCCTGCATCCATGAGAGCTCTCCATCTTGAGGTGAAAAAGTGTGGGTGTTAATAAAAACAACCTCAAAAAAGAAAAGCTTCTGGCCATGTTGCACTCAAGGTATTTGCTATAGGGATGATGCAGGAGGTTGGGGGTGAGTTGGGTGATTTGATCCAGACTAAAAAGAAAATGATGAATTTTATTTTTCTTTCCTGAATCCCCTCAGCAAATATTTCTACATCTTCTCCAGCTACTAAATATCCCAATATGTAAGGAATTAAGAGCTGAATGTGGAGCATATGAAATGCCAGGTCATAGGAGGTTAAAGAAGTCTTTTGAAGTCAAACTTCCCAAATAATATTCCTCTTGCAAAGATTTGATTGCCTTTCAAATAACCCTGTTTAGAAAGCATTTGCTGATGGTTATCTTGCAAGCTTATATCCTGTAGTGAAATCTTTCCCACTGCCATTCAGAGTGCGGTCCTTCTGGGGGCTGGCATGCTTGGGGTGGCATTGTAGCTCCATCTCACCCCCTTCTCCTGACACCCACCACTTCCCTTCCTCTCCTGCTTTTTAAAGGACAGCCAAAGTGTTTCGTGTGTTGAAATCCTTGTCTCGCTGAAATTGCTCTTGACTGGCTGGTTTCCTTCACCTTACAACTTGTAATTAATTAGGAAAAGGTTAATTCCTCACCTTCCAGTACCTTCTCTCTGATATTATTCAGACCATGGTTATCTTTCCCCGTCTCCCACTTTCCTCTGGCTCTCCTGTAAAAATGACTTTTCAGGATTAGTTGGTTTCTAATCTCAGTATTTTTGTCTGTTGCCTTGTACGTCTCTATCTAAAAATATATTAACAGTGTCACTTCATGTGAAATCCATGTAATTAATTTTTAGGTTTGAAAGGTTTTTTTGCTTTTAAAGGGCAAGAAACACCTTTTGGCAGTCTCTCCAGGTGCATTAAAACGCATGGGAATTTCCAAACACAGCGGGAGGAGAGGTTTCACCATCAGCGACGCGGAGTGTCTAGAACAGCTAGCTGGTGTCCTTTGACACTTTCTTTGTGGAGGATGACGGTTGTCTGCAGAGGCTTTTCAAAGCCGAATTTTAAGAGCATTTTAAAGAAATGTCTCCTTTGGTTACAAAGAGAGAATACCCAGGTAAGGATGGATGTCTAAAAATCTATTGTGCGTGCCCTTCTAGGGAGAGTTGAGGTAAGAAAAGGAAGTTTTAGAAAACGTCAGAATCTTTTCCAAAGTGTTCATCTCTTTCTGCATGCAGAGGTTTGTTTTCTCATTAAAAGTATTAATAAAATTCAGCATGGCTTCACCAGTCGACCCAGGTCAGTCTTAGCTGTCATCATAGGTCATTTAGCATTCCCAGATTCTGCTGGGTATGTCCAGCAAAATCCAGGGTCATGATGTGTTCTGGTTTTACAGACTCCTACCCTGTAGTAGTTCAATCTTCTGGGTGTGCTGGGAGTGCCGCAGGAAGTGGTGCTCAGCTAGGGCAAAGCCACCAAATCCCGGCTGCTGGCTGGCATGAAGCTGCAGCCTGTTCTCAGGAAAGATCTTCTGGCGTGGGGTGTTTGCTCTTTGTGATCACTGCTCAGCAAGCTGGTGCCTTTCTGCTCTTCCCTTCAGGGAACGAGTACAAAAACCAGTGAGGGGATAATCCATCTCTTTAGATGAGACCTGAGATTTAGCATAGGATGGTATGCCTTTAATTTGGTGAAGGGTGGTGTTGTGTAACTGTCATTGGTATTGCTGCTCCACCATGCTGTGAATAATGTGTTTTGTCATCAGAGAACATCGATATGCACCGGAAAAGAACCCTCATCTGGAAGCACTGGGTAAGTACAGACAGCAGCCAGCGGTACAGGGCTGTGGAAGGGCGGGTCCAGCCAGTGAGAGGAACAGATCTAGCCCACATTGGGGCTTGATGGGTTCCTGAACCTCATGGGGAGACAATACTGTTTTTGCTGATGTGGGTGAGTGTTGGTGGAGGTCTGGCAATGTACCTGTGTGATAGGCAATATGCAAATACATCCTGCACCCGTCAAAACCGGCCTTAGCTTATTCTCACAGTCTGGTGTGTAAAGCACACAAAGCTCCCTGGAGTTCTTACACGGGTGAGATAAGGACATGGTCAAGAGGTTCCTTCACTGTCTGTCTATTTTTGATAGGAGAGGGTTGGAAGTACTTCAGCTGTGCTGCTGAGCTCCTGGTTTTGAGACATCTTAGTGTTTCTTAGTATTCCGGGGTTTGCTTACTTTATTCAAGTACTAATTATGGCAACATTAATATAGACTGATTTTAACACTGAACAAGCACGCACCAACATTCGTGAAGGCATGCTGCCAGTGATTTTACAGCCATCCTTGATGGAGGGCAGGATAGAGGTGTACAAGGAGGAGAACTGTGAGGATTGGGAAGGCCTTTAGGGAAAACCTTGAATCTGAAATTTGAACTAATTAGGGACAAGCAAATGAACTGTTGGCAGGAGCAGCAGGAGCAGAAAGGAGAAGTTCCTGCTGTAGTGAATCCTTGATTACAGCTGAGCAGAAGTCAGGAGGACCTGGGAGAAAGAGAGGGGAGAGACAAAGTCCCTGTACTTGCAGTTACTGCTCAGAACAGCACCAAACCATTCACTGCAGCATCCATCCACCCTGAAGTCCTCAGGCTGTCCTTCCCCACCATTGACCCTTTAGCACTGGTGGAAGAGGGTAGGCAAGTGACTGCTAGAAGCTGGCAGCCATCAGTGTTTGCCAGGGGAGACTGGGTGAGGAACCCAGCATTCTTACCCACTGCTGTTGACCCGAGTCAGAGGGGAGGAACTGGGATGCCTGGACCTTTGGTATGTCCTGGTAGGGGGGATGTCCTGTGTTCTTCCTTGTAGTTTCTGGTGTCCTGCATTCTTCACATGCTCTCTGGTATGGAGGTCCTGCGTTCTTCATGTAGCCTTTGGTGTAGCAGCTGTGACTGCCCCAGCAGGTGACGTGTGCTGGGATGAAGCAATTCAGTTCCCTGGGGGAGAAATGACAATGGTGATTTGTAGCCAGGCTTTTAAGAGCCATTTGGTAGTGCAAATGCATTTAGAAAATAAAACTGTTGAAACAACAGAGCTGTGTATATGTTGTAGTCTTGTCCTGTGAGGATGGCCTTTCTTCCCAGCTGTGAGGAGAGGAGAATCAACTCATCAGGCTGTCCTGCAGCCCCAGCCCTCCCTGTATCTCTCTGAGCAGCACATCCCAAATGTCGCTCACGCTTTTCTGAAACTAATTCTTCAATCTTGGGCATAGGGTTGGATTTTGACCTGCAGGCTTCCACCTCCAGCACAAGGTGACTTGTCAGCTGCTTAGAACACAGCTACCATGAAATGGTCGAGTTCAAGATCCTGAGTGGAAGAAGCAAGCCAAAATGTAGGATAGCTACCCTGAATTTTGGAAGAGCTAACTTTGATCTCCTCCGAAATCTAATAGGGGCTATCCCGTGGGCTACACTGTTTGAAGGAATGGGAGCCTGTGAGAGCTGGCTAGCATTCAAACAGTGCTTCTTCCAAGCACAGGAACGATGCATCCCTTTGAGTAAGAAATCGGGAAAGAGAGGCAAAAGACCTGCGTGGATGAGCAAGGAGCTAATGAGTAAACTCAAAAGGAAGCAGGAGGTCTATGAACTGTGAAAAAAGGGTCTGTGCACCTGGGAAGAATACATGAAAGTTGTCAGGGCCTGCAGGGATGCAACTAGGAAGGCTAACGCCCACGTGGAAGTGAAGCTGGCAAGGGACATAAAGAATAATAAAAAGGGTTTTTTTAGATATGTGAACAGTAAGAGGATGACCAGGGATAATGTAGGTCCCTTGCTGAACGAGGCGGGTGTCCTGGTAACGGGGGATGACGAGAAGGTGGAGATACTGAATGCCGCCTTCGCTTTGGTCTTCACTTCAAAGGCCCCTCAGGACCCACAGACACTGGATGAAAGAAGTAATGTTTGGGAAACGAGGAACTTCTCTCTGGTTGAGGTGGGGGTGGTCCAGGAGTGTCTCAAAGGGATTAATGCACACAAATCCCTGGGCCTGGATGCAGTGCATCCACGTGTGCTGAGGGAGCTGGCAGAAGTGCTTGCTGAGCTGCTCTCTATCATCTTCAACAGGTCTTGGAGAGCAGGAGAAGTGCCTGAGGACTGGAGGATAGCCAATGTAAAAAGGGCAAGAAGGAGGATCCAAGCAACTATAGGCCAGTCAGCCTCACCTCTGTCCCTGGAAAGGTGATAGAACAGCTTGTTCTGGATGCCATCTCCAAGCAATTGGAAGAGAAGAAGGTCATGAGGAGTAGTCAGCATGGATTCACCAAGGGGAGATAGTGCTCGACCAATCTCATAGCCTTCTATGGTCTCATCACCGGCTGGGTGGATGGAGGGAGAGCAGGAGATGTCATCTACCTTGACTTCAGCAAGGCTTTTGATACTGTCTCCCATGACATCCTGATAACAAAGCTGAGAGAGCATGGGATAGATGAGTGGACAGTGAGGTGTGTTGAGAATTGGCTGTTGAACCGAGCCCAGAGGGATCGTGATCAGTGGAGCAGAGTGACTGGAGGCCTGTGACTAGCGGTGTTCCCCAGGGCTCAGTGTTGGGTCCAGTCCTGTTTAACATCTTCATTGACGACCTTGATGAGGGAACAGCATCCACCCTCAGCAAGTGCCAATGATACAAAGTTGGGAGGAGTGGCTGACGCAGAACACTGTGCTGCCATCCAGAGAGACCTGGACAGGCTGGAGAGCTGGGCAGGGAGAAACCAAGTGTAAAGTCTTGCACTTGGGAAGGAACAACCGTTCGTTTCAGTACAGGCTGGGGGATGACCTGCTGGAGAAGAGCTCTGTGGAGAAGGACCTGGGGGTCCTAGTGGATGACAGGTTGGCCATGAGCCAGCAGTGTGCCCTGGTGGTTAAGAGAGCCAATGGGATCCTGGGGTGCATCAGGAGGATTGTGACCAGCAGGTCAAAGGAGGTGATCCTCCCCTCTACTCTTCTCTGGTCAGGCCCCACCTGGAGGATTGTGTCCAGTTCTGGGCTCCCTGGTATAAAAAAGACAGGGATCCACTTGAGAGAGTCCAAAGAAGGGCTATGAAGATGATAAAGGGCCTGGAACATCTCCCCTATGAAGAGAGGCTGAATAAGCTGTGACTGTTCAGTCTTGAGAAGACCAAGGGGGGACCTAATAAATGTTTATAATTATCTTAAGCATGGGATGCAGGGGGAATTGGCTAGCCCTTTTTCAGTGGTCTGTGGAGACAGGACAAGGGACAATGGCTGCAAATTAGAGCACAGGAAGTTCCGCACCACCATGGGGAAGAACTTTTTCACAGTGAGGGTGAGGGAGCCCTGGGACAGGCTGCCCAGGGAGGTGGTGGACTCTCCTTCTCTGGAGATATTCCAGACCCATCTGGACGCCTATCTGTGCAATATGAGCTGGGGAGCTGCTTTGGCAGGGGGATTGGACCCGATGATCTCTCGAGGTCCCTCCCAACCCCTACAGTGATTCTGTGATTCTGTAGATGACTCCAAACTCAAGGGCTAGGCTCTGGCAAGTGAAGGATGGGAAAACTAAGCGATTGCTGGTGTTTGCAGAGACCACAGGTCTCTTGTCATGATGAGCAGGCTTAGTAAGAGCAGTCCTGTGCCTGAAAGACAAGGAGACAAAGCTG
The DNA here is from genome assembly GCA_027925045.1 of Hypotaenidia okinawae. Classification (NCBI taxonomy): domain Eukaryota; kingdom Metazoa; phylum Chordata; class Aves; order Gruiformes; family Rallidae; genus Hypotaenidia; species Hypotaenidia okinawae. The sequence goes on from BSDF01000007.1 coordinate 9,870,149, forward strand.
ACCTCCAAGGTCAATTTATTGAGGTTATTTCCAACCAACTTCATCGTTTTATCACTCTCTTCATACTACCTATGGTTTTAATGCTGCCTGGAAGCTCAGGAAGAATTGCTTGGGAGCAGAGAGGGTGGGAAATAAAGGGGAAGGGGGTGATTTGGACCCTCTAGCCTTTGGTGGCAGAGGGGGCAGGGGTCACTGTATATGAGTTATGGAGAAGCACCACAGGTAAGCATCGAGCATGCTTGCCCTCCTGGTCACGCCATTCTCTGTGGGTTTCTCCTGCAGCAGCTTTTGCGATGACCAGCCGTGTTGTTTGTAATGTAGGTGGGGGTCTCTGTCATTGTGACAGTCCTGCATGGGCTCGGCTCCTCTAAATTGCCAGGGCAGGCTGGCGCCCTGCCGGCCCGGCGTGCTTCATCAGCATAATTGGGGCTCCCGGCAGGGCTCTGCCGTGCAGAGCAGCTGGTGCAACCAGGGCACCCTCGGCAACAATCGCTGCTCTTAATGAGTTTGTTTCTGTTTCATTAATGAGTGGCAGGGATTTCATTTTCCCCCTCATACTGATTTTCCAGACCCCTTCTTGAGAAAGCAGACCAAATTCAGACAGAAGCAATACTAGGGTATTCTTAGATAAAATTACTTCCATGGTTTTTTTTAAATTTCTTTTTAACCAGAGCAAAGTCTCTGAAGGCATCAAAACTGGTGCTTCTTGCATATATGGTGCTACTGCATTTGGAACTATTCACCCCCTGCTTCTGAAACTATTTACCCCTATTAACTAACAGAGGCATGTCCCTAAAAGACATTGCTAAGCCTGGCTGAGTAGCAGCATGTATTTCCAGGGAGCATTAGGATTTTGAGGAGGGAGAGGGCTGTATGCAGTGAAAACCTAACAAATACATGCAAACCCCACCACCTGAACCACGTGTGTTTCTCTGAATGCAGTTTTCCATAGACTTCTGCAAGGTCTTTTGCAAAGGGAGCAGCAGCCAGAGACCAGCTTCGTTCACCGCAAATGTCAGTGAGTGAATGAACAGTAGTGGCAAAAGATTTCCCTCTTTGGGAAGTGAGGACTGCTTCCTCCCCAGCCCCAGAGAAGCACACGCCGACACAGTTGAGCTACGGGCGAGCAAACTGCTGAGCTGGCCTACAGAGTGAGGACGCGGCCTGCGGTGTGAGGGAGCCCAGGGTCTGTCAGGCTGGAGGATTAGCCTGCTTATCTCCTTTGCTGGCGCTCAGTTCGGATTTAGTTAAGAATTTCCTGCATCTGCATCAGCAAGAAGAAACGGTTGTTCCCAGGATTCAGAAAGGTCAGCACAAGGCCAAAGATATTTCAGCACACGGTTTGAGATTTTTAAGGTGTTGGGAAGGCGTAGGTTGGAGTCAGACCCTGAAAGGAGGCTCTTGACATCAAAAAAGCAAGTATGGGAGAAGCTTCTAGCTAAGACTGCCTCACCACATATACGTGCATTTGTACGCAGCAGGAGATGGATGTATGCTCTCCATTTTATGCTGGCTGTTATCTGTCTGCACCAAACCCTCCCTGTGTGCTGCTCCCTTTCAAGTCAGCAGCAAAGCTCCCACGGGCTTGGGTGCTGTTGGGTCTCGCCGGCTGTGTGGTGTTTGGGAGATTGTCCTCCTGGGCTGGAACTCCCCTCACTGCAAAGCCCTGTGGCACAGACATTTTCAGCCCCAGCTGCTCTCTGCTCCCCAGAAGGCATCTGGTAGGTCCTTGCTTTGAAGCGTTACTTCTCTGCAGGCAGAACGAGCCCCTCAGATTAATGGTCTGCCTAAAAGCTGAAGAGAAGAGAAGAGAAGAGGGAAAAAAAGAAATCATTTAAAACTTCACATTAAAATGCCACTCCACGTCTGAAAGGGTGCTTTAAAACTTTTATAGAGCTTTTTACATTTGTTTCCCCTGTTTTACATTTTGTTCTGGACTCAGGCACTCCTCTCATAACTCCCCTTTGTAATAAACGTTTTTGCCTGGGTTGGCTCTGTGCTAACGGGGACTGTTCGCTCTGCAGAAGGAAACACGGGGCTTTTGTCTAGAATAGAGCTTTTCTTTCTGAAACCACCATTGGCCGGGATCAAACCTGGGTGGGAGCTGCAGACTTGCCCCAGGTGTTCCTGCATCATCTTTCTTAAAAGTCTTACTCTTTTTTCGGTGTTCAGGAGAAGCGTATCTGGGCTTAGCTCTCTGGTTCTCTCCCTGCAGCTCCTCCAAAAGCCTGCTGGTGGTGGGCAGGGGGCAGAGCTGTGACAGCTATGGCATCACCTGGCCAGTGCTGTGTGTCCCTCTTCCCTGTCCCACCACACTGCTCCCCTTCCTGCCCCCTCCACATGTGTCCCTGCCGTGGCTGCACAGCTACTGTCCCCACTGCTTTCCCTTTTGCCACATCCCACTCCTCATGTGTGTTCTTGCTTTTCATGCTGCCAGAGCCTGAGGGGAAAGCTTCTAAGGATCAGCAGGAATCAGGCAGTTGTCTGTCTGCCTCCTTTTTTTTTCCGGGGGGAGGTAGGAGATGGAAACACCAGCTTTCACCTGTTTTACACACACACACACACACACACCCTCCCCTTTTTGTTTTTGAGAAGATTTTAGCTCATAAGTATTAGAAGGATATCACTCAAGCCCCGCTGTCTGCAGTGGAAGCCCAAGAGCAGCAGAACACATCCTGCATCCCTCTCAGCCCATCCCAGGGAGATGCTCACCTGTGCCTGTTCTGGAGCAAGAAGCTCTCTGGGCCTCTTCTAAATGAATCCCACTCGCCCTGGCACATTGTGCATGGGGTGTTGGTGATGCTGACTGTTACATCACTGCTTTGAAAATTGGCTTAAGATCTCAAATTTAGACCAGAATGAAGTGTCCTGAGAGGAATGTGCCGGCAGCTTCCCTGGTTAGTCTCCCAGGGAGTGTGCTGTGCTGCATATTACTGCTTCCTTGCTTTTTCCTTCCTTTTGTGCACACAGAGCACCGCTCACTTGTAGTTCCTGGCTATGAGATTTTCCTGCGCATTATTCCATCCTTCTCCTTGCCTCTAGCCCCGTACTCAAACTGATAGGTCTTTTTGAAAGTTCAACGTTCACACCAAAGCCTCCATGCCTCTGTCTGTGGGTCAGCGTACCAGGTATGATGTGGCTGCCCCGACCAGCATTTCTTGAGCACTGTAAAGGTCTATTGCTGGTGTTGCAGGAGCAGTGCTGCCCTGTGGTGCTGCTCCTTGCACAGCTCCCCTTCTCGCCTTGTTGCTGTACCTGCTGCTGAGCCCTTTCTCCCTCAGCTTGGCGTCTGCACACCTGAGCCCTGATACGGAGGGCTAACTTGAGGAATGCAAATAATGTTCCCTGTGCATCCGCACCATGTCTCTGAAAAAACCCTTTAGATCTTGTTCCTTGTTGCCCTGGAGGATAATTACTTCAAAAAGCAGCCCTGTTGCCTGGTATTTCAGTTTATCTCATTACTGTTGTGTTTGCCAAGCCAGCCAGCTTTGCCAAAAAGGGAATCAAGGTTGCTGGCAGTGCTGGCTGGCTCACACGTTCACCCTCTTCGCTGGCTGAGATGCTAATTTTGTCTTGATTGCAAACCTGCATTCATCTTTTGTGAATTAGCTGTGACTACAGATATGGCATAATGGCTCTAAAACCCGGGCCCGAGCCTGCAGGCCCCTCTCACGGGCCGCCAAAGGCAAGGCTAATGGATGCTGTTAGAATATTTACTTGCCACTTTTTTGGCCAAGGGGAGCAGCTGGCTGGCACCCGCAGTTGGCAAAAGAGGGAGCGTGGCATCGGAGAGCTGCTTGGCAGGCAGTGGGCCGAGGGGAGGAGCCGCAGGAGGCATGGAGAGGCAGACGGACAGACAGACGGACAGGCGCAGGGATGTGCGCACCATTCCAAAGGTCATTTGTGGCAGTGCCGGCTGGTTGCGAGAATAGAGATGAGAACTGACAGCTGCTGGCTGTAGGGGCTTCCCTGGGCTTCAGGAGGACTAGAACAGCCTCAGGATACCCTCAGGACGCTCTTAATATAATCTGATTTCCCCTCTTCTAATCTTGGGTCGGCTGCAACAAACTAGGTGTAAATTTTTTAAGAGTCTCCGGTGTGAAGTGCTGAGCCGGCAGTGGCGCAGCCAGCACCTGATCCGGCTGGGTGCTCACGCTGACTCACACTGGCACTGCCATCACAGTCACAACCAGCCTCTGAGCTGTCTAGAATTAGTTTAATGCCTGAGGATTCTTTTACTCTTCTTAAGATCCCTAAAATCAGACGCCCCTCTGTAAAAAAAAAAAAAAATTAAAAATTTTAAAAATTAAAAATAAATGAAAGCATTCTGGACCTGTTAAGCCAGGTCTGAGCAGCGCTCGCAGGGATGGGCAGTGCAGGGTGGATCTCCACATCCCTGGGTTTTACATTGCTGTTTAGGCTAAACCTTCTGTAAGTGATGCTATGGCTGTTGCTAAGCAACAAGTGATGATTGCTATAGCCAATATTCCCCTCTTAAAGGTACATTTGCAAAGAGTAATCTTTTGTGTGCATGAAATTAATTTGCAGATGTATGGATTTATATTAGTTAATGGCAATAAACTTTGGAAGTGCTTCAGTGTGGTGTTAAAATGGAATACAATGTGGCGTGAAGATCCTGTGCAGCAAAAACATTAAGACCTCCCCTTTAATTACTCGGAACTTAAAACTGGGGTATCTCACTGAACAAAATAAATTAACAACAAATCAGGTTACAGAATAAATTAACGAATGAAATCGGCTTAGTTGGGAAGTTTAAAAGGCAGAGTGTCTGTGGGCTGCCTGCATTGCAAGTGCAGTGAAGGAGCCTTGAGCTGGAAGGGCAGGCTCACGCGGGAGCACCTGGCTGGGCTCTGCTCCATTCTCAGTCTTTGCCATCAAAGACCCGACCTGTGCTCAGCGTGGGCTGAAACCAGCCACGCTGCACTCAGCCACGGTGCACTGCCCAGCGAAGGTAAAACAGCCAGTGCGAGAGAGGCCTCTTGGCTGCTAATTTTTTTGTTGGTTTTTATGAACAGTTGCAATAGGTTTTCAGACTATAACACTCCTTTCACAGGCTGTCACAACCCTTTTTCTTTTCCCCTTCCCCTTCCCCTTCCCCTTCCCCTTCCCCTTCCCCTTCCCCTTCCCCTTCCCTTTCCCTTTCCCTTTCCCCTTCCCCTTCCCCTTCCCTTCCCCTTTCCTTTCCCCTTCCCTTTCCTTTCCCCTTCCCTTCCCCTTCCCTTTCCCCTTCCCTTTCTCCTTCCCTTCCCTTTCCTTTCCCCTTTCCCTTTTCCCCTTTCATTTCCTTTCCCCTTCTCTTCCCTTTCCCCTTCCCCTTCCTCTTCCCCTTCTGCTTCCCCTTCCCCTTCCTTTTCCCTTTCCCTTTCCCCTTCCCTTCCCTTCCCTTTTCCCTTCCCTTCCCTTCCCTTCCATTCCCTTCCCTTCCCTTCCCTTCCCCTTCCCCTTCCCCTTCCCCTTTCCCTTCCCCTTCCCCTTCCCTTCCCCTTCCCTTCCCTTCCCCTTCCCTTCCCCTTCCCCTTCCCCTTTCCCTTCCCCTTCCCCTTTCCCCTTCCCCTTCCCCTCTCCCTTCCCCTTCCCCTCTCCTTTCCCTTTCCCTTTCCCTTTCCCTTTCCCTCTCCCTTTCCCTTTCCCTTTCCCTTTCCCTTTTTCTCCCCAAGCTTCTCCTGCTTTTCTCCACTGGCAAGTACTTCACCCTGTTTGCTGTGCTTGCAGAAGGTGCTCCCACCCCCCGCTTGCTCCCTGGGGACATACCCCTGGCCCAACCCATGGATGCCATGGCTCTCATTGCCCATTAACCCTGGTTGACGTGATGGTCCTGCCATGCTGTGAGACCCCTGCACACTGTCATCACCCTGGAGAAACACTCTGCTAGCAGTGGGGAGAAGGGGAACTGTGGCAAGGTATTTTCACTGTATTACTTTCAGGTGGTTGCTACATCTTTTCTAATTAAAATAAAATCATCTTAGGACTCCTGAAATGAATATTTGGTATAATAGATTCAGAAAGTGATGAAAATGTTTTCATTAAATAGTGAGAGAGGGAGAGAGACCCTGCAAGGCATAGCATTTTATCTCAACTCTCTAATAACATTAATAAACTCTTTAATCTTTGTCACGTTTATGACTTAATGGCAATCCTTAAAGACATGACAGACAAGTAAGAGCTGCCAGGTTCCTTTAACCTATAAGCATTCATATTCTTTGCAGGATTTTGATTAAGTGGAAAATTCCTCTGCGACGGGCTTTATTCTCCATGTAAAGCCGTGCTCTGTGATCCGTGAGTGGTGGAGGATGCTTAGCGCCGGCTGGGACCTGCTGGTGCTAGGGCTGGCCTCTCCTTTCTCTGTGGCCAGGAGCCAGTTGGGTGCTGACCCTGCTGATGGGCTCCATGTCATCAGTCACTCAGGGGGACTTCATCCCTCCTTCCCACGAGAAGGCAGAGGTAGCCCCACCTTCTGTGGGCTACAGAGTGATACCCACCCCCTGTCTCTCTGCTCACACAGGGGTCTGCGGTGGGCTGCAATTTCAGGCAATGCTTGCTGAGAAGCAGCATTGGAAGAGTGTCGTTCGGTTGCATGGATGAGCACTCCAGTTGCAGATGCCAGGCTGAGACTCACCAAGCCCGAATTTTGCCTGACCCCTATATGCTGTTGTCCTGTGGTCCAAAAGAAGCGGGTGCCTGGGGGAAAACCGCATGTGATGACATCACTGGGGCTGCTCAGCAAGATGGGCACAGCTAGAAAAGGAACCCAGCCTTTGTGTATCTTTTTTTTTTTTCTTTTTTTTTTTTCAGACTCCCAGCAGCCTGGCATTTTTCTAATCTTCAAGTCCTTGACTATAAAAACTAATTAATGCTCTTTTTATGCATGGGTTTTTTGCATTTAGTCTCCCAGGGCTTTAATTTTAATGATGCTAGGTGCAAGTGCAGCTGTTTTTCCCTCTCTTGCCAGGATTGGGACCCAGAATACATGTTTCTGCAGCCAGTACCCCAGTGTTCCCCAGTTGGCAGCAGAATGATGCTCCGCTGATGCTCTAAGTCCAGCAAAGGGTTGTTGGTGGCAGCTTGGCCCTTTTGATTCCTGAAGTACCCCCCTGGGAACTCTGCACCCCCTGTGAGGGCTGGGACAGCCACATCCTTTCCTTGCCTGACTTGCGGGCATCTACGGTGCCCAAAAAGGATGCTACAGATGGTATTTTGTACGGGTTTGGTTTGGTGTCTTCTGCTGAGAACATAAATACCAGCTCGGTAGCGTCACTGTGGTAAATGATAAGCTGAAGCCTCTTTGGCTGTTTTTCAGTCAAATGCCAGTAACAAAATGGAAAAAAAAAATATAAAAAATCCCCATTAACCCCCTCCTTTATTTGCATAGTTTTGATGCTGTCAAAGAAAAGACACCACTCACATAGCATAAGGAGAACTTTTAAATAGAAGCATCACATTTTTAAACCCCTAATAAAGATAAAAGCAAAATAAACACTGAAATTTGAGTTTGGAGAATGAGGGAAGAAAGATTAGCCTGTGCCGGCGCAGTAATGAAGGTAGTGGCTGGTAACAATTTTTAATAGCGCATTAATGCTGAATTACTTTGGAATTTCTGCAGGAGCCGAGATGACATCCACATAAACACCAAATGAATTCCAAATGATTGGTATTATCATAAAGAGCACCAAATGAATTAATAATGATGGAACACTTAGACTAAAACGTTATCTTCTCTAATCTGTTGTCTCTTTTATGCATTGTGCAATTCATTTTTAGCCAACTATGACCCTTTCTTTAGCTTTTCTTTTAATTTAAACAACAAAAAAAATTAATATATTTGGTTTTGCATGAACGTTCTGCTCCTGTACTGTGGGAAGCAGGACTTGGACTAGTCTGTCTTCCTAACAGTTTTTGTGTTGGCATCGCAGAATTTAAGAGATAGATGGGAAGACATCTGGACGTGAGACGTATCGCTGGGAAAATGACTATGACTAATAAGAACCATAATAATAACGATTCCGCCTTGATGGTCCCACATGTGCAGAGACCTCAGGGCACCCTTAACAGCGTTTAATAAACTAAATGGCTCACTTTACAGCGACGCAGTGTGTCTGCCCCTCCCGCGGAGCAGCCCAACAGGAGAGGAAGCCTGAACTCACAGCCCGGGTAACTCAGCCGGAAAAGATCGGTGAATAGGCGGCCAGGCAGCAATGCCCTGTGGGTGCCAGGGAGGGGCTGAGCACGGGCACTGCAACTACATGTGTGGGGGCTCCTCGGGGCGGCGGGTGGGCACAGCCAGCGGAGGGGTGGCAGCAGCATCGCCTTCCTGCAGGCTGTGGTGCCCCAGGTCGTGTCGGGTCCCCTTCCGGGGCCGAGCTGGGTGCGCGCGCTGGCGTATTAGCAGTCAAATGACATTTAGGGAGCACAAATCTCACTCCCTCCTGCAGGCCAAGTAAATATCATTAGTAATGATATTAAATCTCAAATTGTGCTCCTGCACTATGGCAACCACTCACCAAGCATTTGATATTGCTGCTTGTTTCCAACAATGACTTTCATAGACTTTATTTCTTAGAAAACTGACCACAAGCCTCTGCATGGCATGCCATGGAAACACAGAATAATAATAATAAAAAGAAAAGTTGACCCAGCTTTCAGAGCGAGGCTGTAGAGCTGCCAGGAGGCTGGCCAGGCATGTTTGTGCTTTGCTAGGGAGCTGTTGATGCTGGGTGCTGGATGGGGAGCCGGTCAGGGCAAAGCTCTTCTGGCTGGGTAGCCTGGGTGGCCTTAGAGCAGCACATGCTCAGAGGCAGTTGGCTTGCTCACCTTTGCAGTAACACACAGATACACACACTTTTACATAAAAATATAAGTATTTGAATATACTAATATATATTATATATTAATATATATTTATATAAATATATGTTAATATATATAACCACCTGATTTATATATGTGTGTATTATATGCATGTGTGTATATGTGTGTGTGTATGTGTATGTCTGTCATGTGTGTGCATGTTTATATCCATATATACATATCTACATACGTGTGTGTATAAAATACGCAATACATAGAATATAACAAACTTTAAACATTAAAATAATCAAATGTTTTATATAATGAAATATATTATAAAATGTTTTATATCTTAAAACATGTATCTATAAAATATATATTTCTGTAAAATATATCAATAGACATAATAAAATATAAAAATAAATTTAGAACATATATATATGTACATATATACAAATATATATTAGTATATATATATAACACTCCCCATGATCTATATATGTGTGTATTATATGCATGTGTATATGTGTGTGTGTATATGTAAAGTGTGCCTATATGTGTATATTCATATTTATGTATATATTCATATATACATATCTATATACATATGTGTATATACACACACACACACACACACACACAACCTCCCCCTGCTCTTAGCTGTTAGCTCATCTGCATCTTTGCTGCAGAAGTGTTTGCTGGGCTGTCGCAGGCTGCCGGTGGCAGTGGCAGGGCCCTGGCCCATCACACGTGCGTTCCTTCTGTGACAGAAGCAACATATAATTATATTACAAATTAACTTGCAAATGCTGGCAGAGATGTACTCCACAGGAAGGGGCGGGGGAGGGAAATCAGTTTCATCTTCTCTTGTGTCTTGTAGCTGGTCCCTCCAGCACCGCCTGCATCTTTCAGGATCTGTGCCCTGGGAGCACTAATCATTTTTATTAACCATTAAACAAAAAGATCCTCTTTTTATTTGAAAATGTAAAACATGCAGGAAGCACTATCTATAGCTGCTAGTTCAGGTCACATTAAATGGCTCTTTTTCACCTCTCTGCTCATCCCCATTCCGCTGAAAGCTCCTTGCTGTAAGACCCACTGCTGCCCCTCTTCCTGGGCAGGGGTGATGGTCTCTTGTGCCTATTTCCATTTAGAAGCTGGATTTTTATCCTGAATAATTACACTTCAGTTCTGAGTGACCCGATGTAAAGCAAGCCCCTTTTAAAGCATCTCTTGTGGCAAGTTTATGAGGTGTTACTACATTTTCTTAACATTTTTCACCTTCTAGTTGCTTTTATTTCACGCTGGGGTGCTGACAGCCGAAGGTGCTGCGACCCCAGAAAAGTGAGCTGGAGGATGGCAGTGGGGGGAAGGGAGGGCCCGTGTCTGTGACCACGGTTGGAACCCACCAACCCGGCATGCAGCCCTGCTGCGCTGGGTCTGGCGGCAAAGGGAAGCTGGAATGGGAGAGGGATCTGCCATGAGGAGGGGAAAGGCTGGTTCCTGCTCTTCCTGAGCTGAGCAAAACGGGCCCAGTGTTTTATTTACCAGGCTGTGGCTGATGCCACCTAGTTAGCATTATAGAACAGATTCCTCACATGCTTTTTTATTATGCAGCCTCGTGGCTGCTGTGTGAGACTGCGGAATATTTTCCTGCTCACAACGGCAAAAAAAAAGGGAAAAAAAAAAAGGAAAACTTGACAAAAATCCTGCACTTTTTTTTTCCCTTTAATGCATCTTTGTTTTCCACAGCCCTCCTGCTGTGACAAAACTGTTAATTAAACTGAAAATAAAATAAATTAAACACCTAATATGAAATGCATTTGAAGGCAAAGCCCATCCTGCCCGCGTTTGCCAGCAGAGGCTGTGTTGGTGTCACTGGCAGGGCACAAAACAGGAGATAATATTTATTTATTTAGTTTATTTTTGGGTTCCGTGGCAAACGGAGCACAATCTAGCAGGCTCGGACAGCCAGGCTGTGGCCCATCCAGACCAGAATGTTACTACAATTAAAAAAATGCCTCTAAAGAGCTAATCTTTATGACCAGTGTATCTCCATCTTCCTTTAATCATAGAATCATAGAATAGTCTGGGTTGGAAGGGACCCCAAGGATGGGCCTAGAGCTACACAAGGTTGCCCAGGGCCCCATCCAGCCTGGCCTTGAACACCTCCAGGGATGGGGCATCCTCCACCTCTCTGGACAGCACCTAATTACTCTCTCTGTAAAAAACCTCCCCCTAATATCTAATCTAAACCTCCCACCCTTCAGTTTTAGTCCATTCCCCCTTGTCCTGCCATTATCTACCCTTTTAAAAGGTTGATTCCCCTCCTGTTTATAAGCTCCCTTCAGGTACAGGAAGGCTGCAATGAGGTCCCCTGGCAGCCTTCTCTTCTCTAGGCTGAACAAGCCCAGCTCCCTCAGCCTCTCTTCTTAGGGGAGGTGCTCCATCCCTCTAATCATCTTTGTGGCCCTCCTCTGAACCCTCTCCAACAGTTCCACAGTCCAGTTACTGAGTGTTCTGGAGGGAAAACCAGCCAGCAACCCTCCCAGGCATGGGCACTCCTGCCCCCAGCCTGCCTTAGGAACCTACAGGGACTGAGGTCTGCAGACACTTTGCCACCAGCCCGTTGGAATCCCCTTCGTCCCAGCTGCATACCTATAAATAATGGCAAGAGCAGCCCTGGCTGAGGCACGGTGCCTACTTTGCAGCATGGTAATGAACTTTGCTTTTAATTCGGGGCTGTAACTTCCACCCCAGTGCAAAACTGGGAGCCGTGGTAAAAAAAAACCGCATGCATAATAAGGGGTGAAAGCAAGGATGCGGCACGAGATGTGTCTGATGTTGGATGAGAGGGAAGATAGCCTTTAATCATTTTGTTTTCAAAGAAGCTTTAGAGATCTCTTTGAAGATGAGGCTTTTCGAGAGCTGCTTCTGGAAAATAGGAGGCAGTGATACACGGCGCCCACCTTCTGCCCATGTCCCCCCCCACCCCCTCAGTTAACCTGCACGGGGGCTGTGCATTGCATACACACACACACACACACACACGCATCCCTGACTTCAGCACACAGCCCTCCGGCCAGGCACTCAGTAAACTTCTGGAAAGCTGAGCCAGTGTGGTACTGCCTGGGGAGGTGAGACCCCGATGGCTGCAGCAGCAAGGAGAAAATCATCCCTGTGTCTCTTCATTTGAGGTAATCACGGCTCTGCAGCATGCCAGGCAGCCAAGGTAAGGGGGTGGCAGCTCCAGCAGCATGGCCAGCCTCCCTTGATTAATTGGAATATGTTTGTAATGACACTGGTCTGTAAATCATGTCTTCGTGGCGTGGGCTGAAGGGGAGCGACTTGGCCTGCTGATCAGATGGCGTGTGAAGGGAGAGGCGTGGAAGCCATGCCTGTCCTGTAGTGCAGCATTTGGGGTGGGTGAAGGCAAGAGTCCTGTGTCCCCCACCTGTGGCAGCCAGGCTGTACGGTACCCACACAGGACATTTTGTGGGCTGGGCTCCAGCATAATGGGAGTTGTTCCCCTGCATCCGAAAGAATGGAGGGCTTGAGCATCATCTGAGTGTCCCAGACTGGGGAGGGTGGGAGAGCTCTTCTCACCAGCATTTGGTGTGCGCCAATATCACCCTGGCTTCCTTCTGAGGACTGAGGTGAGGGTGCTGTTGTGCTAAATGCATCATGTACAAAATAAGCATGTGGCTTCTTGCTCCAAACACTGTTACAGGCTGAGAAGGCAAGCGCAAGAGAACAGGGGTGTTGCCAGTCCTACTTTTACCCATCCTTACCTAGTGGTTTGGCCTCCGTAAGAAAACTGCCAGGCCAGTGAGTGACCCCAGGATGTTGGGGGGTGGTGGCACGGGTTGTCCCTAAGCAGTCACACTGAGTGCAGTATTACTGATTTTATCAGGGGGGTTGCATGTGCAGCTCTTCTCTTGTGTGGTTTGTGACGAGTTTGTGTGCTGGCTTTTGGGATTATTTACAGATGCTGCAGAGCCATGACAAAAGCAGCCCCTGGGACAGCCAAACCAAGCAAATTCCTGCTCCCTGGAGAAGGAACTAAGCAACCCCCACTGGCCTGGAGAGGGGCCTTGCTCTTGTTGGTGTAAGTGCCCTGAGATGAAAACTCACAGCAACACAGAAGCACTAACCCTGCCTGTGACTCTGGGCGGAAAAGCAGGGCTCTGCCTCTGCTCTGGGCACTATTCCCAAGGCCACAGCTTCACCCAACCACCTGTCATCCTATTGAGCTGTTAAACTGCCTGGAGAGTGTCACAGCGAGTGTTCTGGCCACGTGTGGCTCTAACTAATGCACCCCCCGTCCCTTCAGAAAAGGAAAAAGCACCTCCAAAGCCTCTTCTCCAAACTTACTGCTGTGTTTGGCAAAGTGCCTCACAAGCTTTCTGCAGAAAGTTCCGTTCCTGTTCGTACAACCCCAAGGCACTCTTATTTTCAGACCATGTGCCTGAACCAGCATGTTGAAGGTTAAGTTTCCAGTCTCTGAAGAGGTCTCACGTTTGGTGGAACATGTCCTCTGCATACTAAAACCAAATGCATGGGCCCCTCTGCAGCAGGCACCGAAAAACTGGCCTTGTTTTTGGAGGTGTGGAGGCTTTGTGACAGGCACTGTGGCTGGGGATGCACCTAATAACACCTTGCGAACACAGGCTGTTTAGGGATTAAAGGTGGTAGAGCACAGTAAAAGCAAGACAAATAACTTTGGGAAGTTTAGAGATCACATTGTGGACTCCTGTTTTCCCTTCTGAAGAGTGCTATGCTGGTTTAGGCTGGGCCAAGCCTTGCCTTTTTAAAATTAGGTTTATTGCCATAGCTACATGCTGGGGTGCGTGTGTGTTGTTAACATTTGATTTTTATATCTAATGTGACTGAAATAAACGATCCAGATCTGATAGTCCCAGCAGGGATGGACACTGATGATTTAGATTCAGCCCAAAAGTCTGCAGTCTGGATGCTCTGTTGCCTCCGGCATCTCAAAACACAAAGCATGGGGCTGGGGATTAGACCCACGTTCGCCACCTCCACACTAATCCTCAGACCCACGGTGAAGTGCTCCTTGGAGGTGCTTGCTGCCATCTCCACGTTGGGTTCAGCTGATGGAGGCATCTGAAGAGGGGCTTTGCAGTGCCACTTTGGTATCAGTTTAATTAACAGATTCCTTCCCCAGAAGGGAGCTGTGCCACCAAACCTGCACAGCCCAGCAATGCCATGCCTATGTTCCCCTCTGCTTCGTACCACCCTGAGCCTATGCATGGGAGATAAGCCCAGCACAGACTAGGAGCGAGAGGAGCACACAAACATCCCCGTGGCCCTGGATCATGCTGCCTTTGTGCTGTGTGCTCCTACCCTGCATCACACTCTCCTCACCGGAAAAGCAGCCTCGGCGATCATGGGGCAAGGGCTGAGGAGCAGGGAGTGGCTGTACAGCCCCACTCCATCTGCCTTGCCCCAACCTACGGCTCCAGAAAGCAGATGGTCCCCACGAGGCTGGCAGCCCAATGCCACCGAGCTGCCGTGTGCTGTCGCCTGCCCCACTGCCTGCAAAAGCACCGCACTCCCACTCCCATCAATCAGCACAGACCAGGTGCCTGGAAGCATCTCTTGCCAATCGCCTTTTATTACCTTTAAAAAGCCAAGAAACCCAGAACAAGACAAAAAAAACTGAGACCGTGTGAACATCATGCAATGGATTCACTTTAAAGCAGGCTGGGGGAGGTCAGGGGACCAAAAGCCATGTTAAGAGTAGAAGTTACTGCTTCACCCGTGCCTGAAGGCCAGAGCGGGTGGACTGTCACCGGTGGGAGGTGGTGACTGTTGCGAGTGGTCAGACCGATGCTGCAGCTGGAAATGGGAACACACGCACGAGCCACCATCCCTGGTAAGCCCCGATCTGATGCCGACCCAAATGCAATTCCTTATGTGGTGATGACAGCGAGAAATACTCCTAAACTCTTGTCATGGGCACAGTCTGCCTAGGCAAAGTCTCTTTGGAAAGGAGCCGCACAACGAATACTGTTACGGGGCGGGGGGTTAGTCCGGTTATGTTATTTAGTGTGACTAGAACTCCGGTAGTTAATGAGCAGAGTGGATGTTGGCCGGCAGCAGCGAAGTTACCTCACTCTGCCCTTCAGTCTCACTCTGCTGTCTTCAAAATTCACAGCACAAACTAGAGTAATATTAGCTTCTCGAAAGAATGGGTTCTGGAGAGTTTCAGCTACCACGGAAATAACTTTGCATCTTGTCCGTCATGTGGATGTGACAAAACACATGCCCTTATTTTCCCGAGGTATAGCCAGCATTTGAGTTCATTACATTTAATGGAGTAGGGTCAGCCATAAAGTTACTCGCAAGGTATTTTCTGAGTGGTTTTCACCTTCTCTTTGAAAAAATAAATTATATCAGCATGTTCACGAGGTACAAATGGTGCTGGCATTTCGGCTGTTATTATGTTATTAACTTTTTTAACCTAATAATTTTCAATCAACAGTAAGAAGCAATTTTCACTCACTCCGGTGACCGGAGTTGGAGATTCTGCAAAGTGTTCTTGTAGGGTTCACCTTGACGGACACCTAATTCCCTCCCAAATCGAAACATTACCCCCGACACTCTCATCGCAGTTACCGAGAATTTCCATTTCCCCTTCAGTTAGGATTTAATTTGGAAGGCAAAGACTTCCTAAGCTATGGGAGAGTAAAAGATAGATGGTATGGGAGAAGGCGGCTGATGAAATGTAGTTGATTCCGGATCTGAAATATTTTATCCCTCCTCAATGTAGGTTAAATTATTCTTCACCTTTCCCACATCCATAATTGTCGCTGATCTTGGACCAACTCAAAACCCTACTACTGAGTTCAGTAGACTCAAAATTGCCACTAGAACTGGAAAAAGAAAAAAAAAAGAAGAGATTTGTTAGTGTCCATATACAAAATCCCACAACTATACAGAGCTATGAGATACAGCAAATTTAAGAAAGGCAATTTTTTTCTCATCACTGAGTATTTATTATATATAACAAATACATGAAAAAGAAAAAACTATATTGTGTGATATAAATAGTTTATTTACATTACAGAAAAACATCAAGACAATGTATAACTATTTCAAATATATCCATACATAATCAAATATAGCTGTAGTACATGTTCTCATTGGTGTAGATTACCACAAATGCAAGGCAACATGTGTAGATCTTGTCTTAATCTTTTGTCTATAATACTGTATTTTGTAGTCCAAGCTCTCTGCAGTTAGTTTTGCCATTGTGGAAACATGCGCTCTTTAAATTAACCTTGTCGATGCTCTTGTCGTGTTGTCTGAACTGTAGTGCCCTGTGTTTTGCTTCTGTCTGTGGATTCTGTTGCTCCTGGGACATTTCCTGGAAAAGAGAGTTGTGAGAATACACGGCTCGTAACAATGCGTCTGCTCGAGAGGTGACATGGGCGGCCGGGGACGCGGGGGCGAGAAGCACCCCTGGCCCTCGGCGCGTTTTCTTGTCAGCGAAACGAAGCGGGCTGGCTAACACCAACAGCACCACAAAAAGCCCTTCCAACCCCATGGGTAAACAAAAACATGGCAAGGGAAACTAGATTCCTGCGCCTTACTGATGAGCACTGGTGACCCCGCTGCACGGCAGTGGCCCCGGTTGCACGGCGTCTCTCATCTTTAAATGCCGGATTTATTTTCAGCGAGGTGCAGGTGGAAGGTTTAGGATGGTCTCACGCTCACCTGCTCAGTGTCCCAGGTCTGTGAAGTATTTACAAAGCAGGTGTGGGGGCTGCCTTTTGGAGGAGCTAAGTGTCTGCAATCCCTATTAGTCTCCATGGAAATGCTCCGTGCCCAGCTCATTAGCCAGCAGCTACTTTACTTACGGGTGCCTGCACAGCACTATGCTTCTCACAGGGCGGCTGGGCTTAGTGCAGAAAGCAATCATGCTGCAAAGACCAAAATCTTATTTTCCTTTGGATGGCTGCAAAAGCAAATCCCTTCTGCCTCAGGACCTCACGGTGCTCCTCAGCAAGGGCATATTTCATGCTTGTACCTGCAGCAGAGCCAGCTGCGGGGGGGACTATGAAGTCTTTCCCCCAGAAATGGAAAGGTAATAGCACGGTTCTGGTTTCCTCCCAGGGAAAGGCACTCTAAGGCAGAGAATGTGGGTAAGTTTAGTCCTGTGGAGGCCACGGGAGGTTCTAAGCAGCTGAAAGGCAAGTGGGTCACGGCAGAATCTGGGGGGGTGAGTAGAACCACTGCAGGGTGACCAACCAATGCTCACACCTTTGGCATGTGTGGTACTGGTAGGACCACACAGTAAGCCTCAGAGAAACAACTGGCAGTAAGAAGGGTCCTTTACCCAGGGCAGTGTAGATAACGTTTGGCACAGGAGGAGGAATGAGCCGTTCCAAGCTTGGACACAACGTTTGTCCTTAGAACTTCAACTGGAGCTCAGTACGTGTTTTCAGCCTGTGTGCCCCCCATTCTGTGGGTAGCTACACTAGGAAGACTGAAACACCCTCCTGGAGTGGCCTGATGATATTTGAGACTATGCTCATGTGGGAAAAACAATTCCCCTTGTGTTGGGCTAAACTGGTTTTCCTGTTACAGAAAGGCATTCAGCCGCTCCTTGTGAAACCCTAGGGTCTATGTGCCAGGGCGAGCCCACCTGCTCCGGGCAGCGAGCGCTCGAAGCACGTGCTTTCAGCTCCATCTCTAACACCTAACAGCAGAATAGAGTGAAACAAATTTTTACTAACCCCCTAACAAGGCCATTTTTTAACCTGTTGAATGGGAGTGATGCTACAGCTTTGTGATGTCAACTGAAAGGCTAAGCAAGGGGGTAAGGCCTTTTGCAGCATTTCAAAACACCATTATGTAAGTGTCTAACAAAATATGGGTCAGATTGTCCTGACTTCCTCACTTTTAAGCCAACAGGACCACCCCCTCATGAGAAACTGTGTGGCTGTGTGCTATATTTTGCCTCGTTCCTTTCTTGGAAGCAGTAAAGCAGGCTGCGATCATTACTCCAGGAAAAATAAGCCCGCGTCTCCTGTGCTCTCCGAGGTCACGGCACAGCTTTCATTATGAAACTAATGCAGACTTTAGACGGTCTGTGATTTCATGACAAACTCATAATTCACCGCGTGTTCCTAAAAAGGCGATCAAACTTTCTGAGTGATCCAGGGAGCCGCTGTTAGCAAACACGGGGCTGATTCACGGAGCCGCATGTCATGTGCGCGCTGACAGCCTCCCAGCCCTGACCGTCCCCAGGCGGCCTCTCCTGCCTATTCAGTTGGAGACAGCACTGACAGAGCTGCCTGGCGTTCCTCCCCTGTCCCCAAGGATGAGGACTTGCAGCTCAAGGCACAGCCCTGCTTTGCACCACACAAAGCAGAGTTGGGGAACCAGGTGTACGAAGCCAAAGAGGGCACAACTGGACTGGTTTTGTAGGAAACATGGAGGTACCAGGTGGCTGGGGGATGACAATCCCGTCAGCAATCCCTGGGGATGCAACTGGGCATTCCCAGAGAACAGTGGATACCTACTGCCGGAGCTGGAAGCAAGAAGATGAGCATCTCACAGACACGTTCCCAAACCCAACACTGACAGTGTCTATACAGTCTCTTAGTCCAAGGTTGACAGAAATCGTTTCAAACTCAGAGATTACTACAATTAAGAGGATGAAAAAGCATCTCTTAACGGAAAACGCCCATGTTCTAATTACATAATACCGTACACTACCAACTGAGGGAAGCTGGGAAGGCTCCAGGGCCAAGTAACTTACACTGCAACTGCGTAAACGCGAGGCTGCTGCATTTACAGGTACATTGTGTCGGAAGCACGCCTGGGTTTCCTAAGAGGGGCGTTGGCATTTAACCAGTTTTTTCAGACTTAATCATTTGCTAAAATTGAGTGACAGCTTTTTCTTGGTCCATAACTCTTTAATCAAAAGTTCTTTGTAGTGCTCTGTGTGGGGGATGCATTCATTTATGAACACAGCAGTTATATCAATGTAAACTAGGTACTGGAGCGCAGGCTGCCTGCCCTCCCTCCATTGAAGCTTGCTCGCAAGCTTGAGTTACTCACAATGTGATTCATAGCAGGTAAAACACATTATGCATTCATTTTTAATCAAGTTATTTCTTCACATAAATAAGCTGCTGTGACTAACCATTAGGGAAGCACTAAAAATGCAAAGCTGTAAAGAAAACTGCTGAGAATCATTATGACACTAGGCCAGACCTATATTATTTACCATCCTCCTTTCCTTTTATCACTGCTTCTCTTTTACCTTACCCCTGAGCTGATAGTCCGTGTAGGGACCATGCCTACTTCATGCTGCTCCTCCTTCCCCTGCATCTCTTGGCATCTGGGCCCCTGGTCTTCCACCCCAGCCGTTTGTTCCCATTGTTGGTGCTAGCGGTGAGTAGGCAGGTGGGCAACCTCATCAAGGCATCAAGCTGCTCCGAAGCAAACCACCAGTTCCATCAGCTGAGTTTTCAGCTGAATCCATCCTCCGGCCTGGTTCATCATGTGGCTACACAAACGCACGCGGTGGCACAAGAGCATCAGTGAAACAATGGCCTTAGAAGTGCCTGGGAAATGCCCACGGCCTTCCATCAACAGAGGACACCACATAGATTTGCACTACCGTACAGGTAGGACTTTTAAGAGGAACAATGGTAATGACAGCTAAAAGATTTACAGTGGCAGTCTTATGCAGCTCAAATGCAAGGGGTCTGGATGCAGTGCTCCAAGCTCATTTGATAAATTAATTAGGTGAAGCTGCACAAAAATGAGCAGCAAAGAATTTGGAAGCAGCGACCTTTGCGTGAGTGAAGTTTCCCTTCTTTCTCCCAGGAACCTGGCAGGGTGGCTTTAGTGCTTTCAAGAGTTCAGGGTGTGGAGTTCAAACCAGCGCACTCAGGTTTCTCCAAAGCAGATGACTTCAAAAACTCAATTACTTATGCATATGCTGCCACAACGCTCTCTTGTCACGCGGATTTCTCTTAGGCCACTTAAGAGCACACTTCTGCAAATGTATCTGGAATCATTATGCTGGGCTGGAGGATGCTCTGCAGTAATTACATGCATTACAGAAAAGAGTCAAAAGATCATAAATTGACTTGGTTACAAAGCGTGCGGGGAAAGGTGCCGTCCCTGTGCAGAAACAGTGTGATGGGTAATTTGCATTACAGTCCCGCATCACTCCGAGCACGCCACCTTCATTCCTCAGTATGAAGTGCCCTGCGTTAGACTGCATCAAGGTGACAAAACTGGAGTCACTCAACAAAACGATACAGAGCATTAGTTCCACTATCAGTCCCTACAGCACCACCTTTCCCTTACTACACGCTACATTTCTGGTTGTTTGAATGACTTCAATGTAACCTATTGCCTCACCTGGCATTCATTTACTGTCAAGTTGATGGACTCGGCTTGGCCAAAAAAGGAGCTATGCTTCATCAGATGGTTTTGGTTCATGCCTTAGGCCAGAGGTGGACCTGGCCTAAGGCATTAATTTATTACAATTTTTATCATAAAGACTTCTTATGATTTTTTTTAATCTTTCCTAGAGCAAATGCTATACTTGTCTTCCAACCAGGTGGTGCAACACCGGGATTGGGGTATATTAAGAGGTTTTATTTTCGACAGAGGTATGACACCTGGCTGCTTTGCTTTTTTATCATTTTAAAAGAAATTTATTTCCAAGAGAGTGAGTTATCAGTGTTGCTGGCTGAGCAGATTTAACCTCACAGTTTCTGAGAGAAGCCTGAAGATGCCTCAAGTTCAGAATTTACCCCAAGCCCTCACAGAGATAGTAAGGTAGGTCAGTTGGGAAGCAGAGCAGCATGTGTAGGAGGGGAAGGATTGCATTTACCCCCCTTGTTCTGAACCGCCCTGGAGCTGCCGTTTACATTTGAACAACCCTTCTGTCATTAGAGGGGAAAAAAATAAATCATGTATGGCTTGGTGTGCCACCATCTAGTGAAGACCTTAAACATGAGCGGTACCTCTGAATGTCTATACAAGCCTAATGAAATCATTTAATCAATGGGGTTGCAAACAGGCTTAAAAGTTTGCATGCTTTGCCTGATTAGGACTAAGGGAATGGGCCCTTGAGGGAACCAGATGGAGATATGATTAGTTTTATTAAGTGTTGATCCAGCTGCTGTATTTATATTCCCCTTATTTATACGAACAGTATTTGTCCAAGCATCTGAATACAAAATAGGAAACTTCATTTGCCGTAGGCACCACTGCTACCTAAGTCTGATTAAGATGGAAGTAAAAATTCAGTCACAATAATGAAGCAGCACGGGCTGGTTGGACCAGACAATATCTCCTGTTTGTTGGGGAATTAAACAGCATTTGTTACTGGTAGTGTCGTGCAGAAATTGGTATAATCAGCGCACAAAGTGGGAAACCAAAAAGAAAAAGTCTTTCCTTTTTCTGTTGCAGAGTACCAGAGATACTGACCTTGTAATACAGAGGACTACAACACAGATGATCGCAATCTGGATGGTTCCAATCACAGCTGCTATTAAGACATACTGGAATCGTACTGGACCTGGAACCACGTATAAAACGCTGTAGTCCTTTTTTTCACAGTGTTGTCCAGTATAGCCAGCATCACATCTGAAACAAAATATTTTTCCAGTTATACTTGCTGCTTTCAAAGAATGAAAAAAAAAAGTAATTTCAAAGCAAAAAAACAACAATCAGTGGCCTAAGAACAAGCTTATGTGGGGGTTTTTTTTTCAGGTTTCCCCACCCCAGAGAGCACACTGGTACCTCCTCCACCTCTCAGATGGAAGACTTCTGGTCCTCAGTGTCACCAAGGTCTGCGAGAGTGAATGGCATTGTGATTGTACCAGGAGGTGCCCAGGGGACTGTGACTCATCTAGCATCAAGTGGAGCTACTTGCATGTTGTGATGAGAACCCATTTAGGTCCTTGCACAACATATTTTAGATCTCTCCCTTTCTTTGGGAGGTGGGGGAGGGTGAAAAGCCATCTAGTTGTGGCTCCTTATGCAGATTACTCCTAAGGAGGTGATAAGCAATCATCCAAGCTCCATATGAAATGTGATTAGATGTTCCTGCAAGTGGATACATCATTTACATTTTGTCTAGTTGCTATAAAAAACCCTCTGTTGATGCTGCAACCATCCACCCCAATGCCGCCTGCTGTGCCGCTCACTAGTTCCCATCCTGCAGCATGACATCTCCCTTCTGTGATTTCTGGGGAACAAACAGTGGTTTTGCCATTTTGGCTCTTGCCCTGCTTCCCCTAGAAAGCCCAAGCAAGAAGATGCAAAAATCCAGGTCGATGGCAGTAGCAACCGTGAGAGACCGTAAGAGACTGCTCAGGCTCTTCTCAGGAGGGTTGTGTCCTGATGGGTCAAGCCTTGGGCTTCCACCCTCTTCCTCTCCTGCGTTCCCACAGCAGCCAGCAGCTTGAAGAAAGGATATTTTCCAGCTGAATGGAGATCCTAAAACACAGCAGCTGCAAAGAGCAAAAGGTGCTGTGGCTGTTTGTAGTAGCTGGGAGAAGCTGGCTTGAGGCTCTGCCCTGGGGGATCGCCCTGCTCTGTATCTTTGCTCTCACAGGTTGGAGTTCAGCAGTAATACCCCACCTCTGCAGGGAGGTATCCACTGCAGAAACATGTCCTTTCACTGTCACACCTCCTTCCTGCCCTAACCTCCTCCAAAGACACCTCCTGCTTGGAGGAGCCACCTTTGCCCTGGCCCGCTGCCCCATGAGCATCACTCCTGCCACAGCAGGGACGCGTTCCTGGTGGCTCTCTTCGGGCTGAGGAGGTTACTCAGCGGCTGTCTGAGCTCTTTGTGAAGTGCTTTTCAAAATATTTCTGAATATAGCTGAAGGTTACCAAATGTTTCTGTAATGAAATAGCACTCTGCGTAACTCAATGCGCTTTTCCCACATAAAATGGGGGCTTCGTTGAATAATTTAAATCTAATGGGTCTTGTAGCACGAAGGGACGTGGTTACCATTCTTTTCCATAGTTTACCCAGATCAAGTTGGTTTGTAAGTCAGTACTATGATGTGTATAGCCTTTCCCCTCCTTGGCAGGAGAAGAGTTACCTGCAAGACGGTTCCAGCATGTTAGTGGAGTGCTCGCACTTGCCATGCATGCAGAAGCCGTTGTAATGCTCTGGACAAGGGATGTAGATCCCTCTTGCACTTTCTTCCAGTTTATTTGCATTCTCTGTGAACACAGGTGAAAGGAACATTAACCTGACAAGGCAGGATACCGTGACACAATGGAAAGAACTCAACGTATAGAAATCAGGAGACCAAGGTGTGAAGGATGGGATGCAAGAGCAACGGCTTGCACCCTGAAGCAGCAAAGCTTTGCAAAGTTTGCTGCTGTTCTGTTGCACATCTGATTTCTCTTAAGTTACAGCAAATGAGACACCAGAAAAAATAATCTGACTATTCAAAAGCTGACTACAGCATAGAGCGTGAGAAATGCCCGATTGCTTCTGTTACCCTCTGCAGACTCTCTCCTCACACCCAGGCAAGGCAAGGAGGAGGAAGACTCTGGACATGTGCAGTAACATACCACTGCATTGCATTCAGTCATTCAACACAAATGTATTCAGAAAGGTAACTTTATGGATGAAGTAGAAGACCAGGAGTCATCGGTGCTGCACACCCATGCCCCAGAGCCAGCTGGCCTCCTCCCTGTCCCACAGCACAGGCACCTTTAAACTAGGTTGACTTTCTGTCCCTGTTTTTGCAGCTCTTAAATAGCCCCTGAGGCTGCAAATCTCAGAAAATACTTCCCTCCACGTAGCCAGGAAAATGAAGGCTTCATTTAGTTTTGGTACAAAGATGTGCTCAACATTTAAATCATGGGCTGAAATGCAGAGTGGTCCTTGCAATAAGCTCAGATAAACCTTGCAGACTGCCATGGTGTTAACTAATCTGGGTAATTTTGGCAAAGTCTTCCACTTAACCAATATTCATGGTATCTCAAATGGTAAAAGTCCTTTTTTTGTGATAGCAGCACCTACCCCCAATTAATCAAAAACAGAAGAAGAAAAAATCTCATGATCGACATCTGAGGAAATGTAGTTTACATGCAAATAAGCAAAAGCATTTGTATCTGCCAAAGAAGTCCCCAAGTGTTACTATGAAACAACTGCGGCTTGTGTTCTGCCTCCCAGCCAGTCACGGCAGCAGAGGTGCACTCAGGTGTTATTCCACCTTTGGGAAAACTGTGTGTGGCGGATCCAAGATTCCAATTTTCATAATGAGTTTCTTTCCTGTCACCACTGTCCTAGAGTTTTAAGAGTCTCTAACAGCTTGCATTGATGAAGCTGGTTATATTGCCCTTATGTTGAGACAGGGAGGGAAAAGCTCCCAGCAGATGAGTATGAGAAGGCAGCCTCTACAAAGCATGAACTCCTCTTTCATGGTTCGGACTTTCTGGACATTTTAGTGTGAGTGCTCAGTTCTCTTCTTGGGAAAGATGAAGAGAACAGGAATGGAGAGATGGGAGGCAGCAATACTAGGCTTATGTCACAGCTCTGTCTTCTCAACCTCAGGAAAAAACTGTCAGCACACACAGATGCACAGCTTGTGAAGCCATAAACCTCACAGGCGGTATTTAAATTCCATCTTTTTTTATTAGAGGAAACTTCAGCCCTGTGCTTCCGTGAGAGACTCCAGCCTGCAGGTCCCCGGAGAGGTACAACTGGCACCAAACTAAGCAGCACTGGCCTTCTGGACTACTTGCCAGATAGTGACTTGTCAGCTGCCTCAGCACCGTGGACCACTGCTGCATTTTTTCTGGGACAGCGCAGACAAGACAGGATGACAGGAGGCATGCTACAGGCACGGCATAACCTCCTTGGAGAACTTGTCCAGGAATTTCTGCTACTGGGAAGAGCTGGGTTTAGAAGGTCCGTTTGGTCTTGTGCTAAACATTTTTGGCTACCTATCTATCAGCCTCTAGGTCAGGCACTGGCTACTAGCATGTGGAATATACACATGGAGTTATTATCCCACCAGGACTTCAACTGTGTTCCTTCTTTCCACCTGGAAATCTTCCTGGAACAGAAATAGCCATGTGTGACATATTAACAGACCTGCCCAGCACACACAGGTAGATCTTGATTTACAGCTTGCTGGACTCTATGCACACATAGTGATGTGCACCATGCTGACGGCTCCTGGCTGTGCTGGACCTCTGCTGTGGCCCACATACAAGCCTGTCCTGAAAACTGCAGCGGGAAGTACAGGATCCTCGTTAACACACAACTTTTCTTCTGTGGAAAATATTACGCTGTTTCCTTCATCCCTGCCATTAGTGGGAGTTTCCTTCCTTTCTGAAGAACAGGAGAGGGTGCGTGGGGGTGTGTGTGTCCCCGGTCCTTCCTTTCCAGGTACCGAGACATCTTGGCGACATCCGTGCACCACCCCCAAGCAGCGTGAGAACCCCTCCTCTCTCAGATGAGCCAGCAGCGCTGTTAAAACCGTAGGAAGTCAAGTGGTTTCTTTTTAGTTTTAAGGCATGCTTCCAGGTGGTGAGGGGAATAGTTACTTTCAGGACAGAAGAACCTGCCAGGATGTGAAAGGGGGAGCAGGACCTCTCCCAGACTTGCAGATGTTCTCGCTGTGTGTAGGCTGTAGGGATGGTTAAAAGAGGAATGATTTTTCCTCCTCCTGCAATAGTGTGGGTAGAAACCATGTTTTCTTCAAAACAGGTCTCTAGCATGCTTTAAAGTAAATCTAGGATCCTGCGGAACTTGATAATTATGCCTCCAAGTGTAACGCGATGGTGGGAAATGCTTTGCTGAATCAAAAAGGAGATGGCCCAAGCTATGCCAGCACTTCACAGGGCAAATGCTTTATCCAGGAGCACTTGTCATATGGCTAGGAAGAGACCACCAAACTTAAGAAATGAAATGTATGTAGTCCCTCATTTCCACTGATGACTCCTCTATATGAGTTAGGGAGTGAACATTAAGCCAGAGAGGGTGGAAACCTGGTTTTAATTTGATCTGGCATTTCAAGTTGCTCACAATAAAAGCTACATTTAGTTCAGATGAAGAAGCTCCCCTCTTCCAGCACGTTTTAAGTTCACCCAAAAGATTTCCCTTGCCTCAAACCAGGTTATTTTTCTCATTACATAAAACATCTTTTCAGCTTCATAATAGAGACCCAAGCACCAGGACATGCTTTAAAAGTTCCCTCGTGCTAAAGCTGGCTGGTGTAATTTCTGAAGGATCTGAGCACAGCTGATCCAGCTGCCAATGAGACACCAACTCTCATGAATGCACCTCAGGGTTTATGTCACTATGAAACCAGAACTATGAATCATTTCTAAAAGGAGAGGATATGAATTTAAAAAATATGTTTAAATTATGAATCAAATAACTGAACAAAATTTTAAAAATTTAAACTAAGTGAAATAAACTAAGACCTCCCCCTTATTATGATTTTAGATTACAGATAAGTTCAGTCCTGGAGGCAAGCCACACTACTCAGATTATAGTGTCATTAAACTAAGGAGCCCCTCTACTGTACCATCCTTATGCCTACAGAGAGCAAAATTTAAGGACCAAGTTACCTGCAGCTCCATATTCATCAGGCAACGGCACAGACTCAACTCAAAGTTCCTATGGTTTCAGTATATGTTAAATATGGTAGCTCCTCTTCAAACATTAGACCTCCTGCATTGTTACTGGCAACTATGCATGAAAGTTTTCTTTGCCCCAAGACAACAGATTTTTTCCTTCTTGCGACAACTAGGATCTGAGATGGGAGCTGCAATACCTAGAGCTAAAATGGGACTGACTGGGTCAGTCCCTCCTGTCTCTGGACAAATGTAATTCCTGCCCACATTCCTCAAAATGCTTCCCCTTTTTATCTGAAAAAGAAGGCCCTCACCCTCCAGATCGAATGTATTCAGAGATCATCTTCTTTAAGCGTTTTTCTGATAGAGAATGCCACTTCAATGAAACCAACATCTTTTCCATTTCTGAAACATTTTTTGCATCTTTAGCCTAACATGACATTTCATATTGTTCACATCTTTTGTTAGTGCCAGAACATGACATGATAGCCTATCACAGAAGATATACCAGTCAAAACAGATTATTTTTAAATGCGTTGAGGCCAGATGCTACTTTGTGTAGACTGGAACAGCTTATCGTTGTGCTTACTAGAAGAATCTTCCCGGTTAAACACTTGCTCTCCAGCCTTTCTTTGGATAGCAGGGAGATGCTGAGACAATTGGGTCTTGAAAAGTTATCCAGGGTGACTGACCACCCACTCGGTGATCTTGATTTTCCTGATGGTTTATCTCTTGAAATGTTAAATAAATTATTTAAAGCTGTCTTGTCTACTTTCCTTACTATCTATGGCTGTTCCTGTCCTCTCTTAAGGAGGAATGGAAAAATAATTTCAAACATACTTAGTATTCTCTTTATTTTAATTTCTGGTGGTGATATATGCCTTTCCTTCAGTCTTTGGCAGCTGAACGTGCACCATGAGGATTCCTGGGTAAGTATGTCAGTGAAGGTGGAATCTCAAGCCAAAACAGTCTGCCCAGCAGGCAGGACCCGACTTTGCAAACAGCACAAACCATACAGCCAGATTCTCCTCTGGGCAGCCCTCACCAGTCCCCAGCTCCCATCTGAGCTAGCGTGGGGCTTCTGTTGCACAACTGAATGTGTGGAGTAGCACCACTGACAAAACGAGTTAAGTCCATTAGAACCCTTGATGAGGATTATATGAAGTACTGCCTGGAGTGCCCAGGAAATTCTTTCCAGTCATAAGTTCCTGCAATCCACTTTGGAGAAATTAGATAAAATCTAGGAAAAAGATAGGATTCTTACGTCCAAAAATCGACTGCCAGGCACTTAACAATCAGTTCTGCGGGGCTGATAATTCTGCTGCTCTTAATGTTTGAATCAGTGAGACTTTGGAGGTGATTTCAGGCAAGCAAAGTGGAGGGAGGGTTGCAGCCTGTAAATTCTCACGGTTGTACTGCTGGAGCTTTGGGAAATGGTAACGGGTAGGCTATGCCCATATGAAAAAATATTGGCTCATGTACAGTGTTAATACCTAGTGTACAGTCATTGCTGGACCAAGGGAGGACCTGAAAATATATTTATATATACACATATATGTCATCAAATAAGGGATGAGATGGCGAATGATGTGCAGCAGGAGCTATTTTGACACCTATCTCATTGGAAACAGTGGTTAAGGAGAATCGACTTACTTACATAATAATTTAATCTTAATATTGCTGAGGTCAGTAAAATTTGCAGCTGAAAGCTCTCGCTGATATTGAGGTAGTGGCTCTTTACACATCACATCATCAGAGGATTTATCAAGGGGGAAAGGGATTCTTGGGTCAAATATACGTCCTTAACCTTCTCAACCCCTTTGGAAAGTGTGTCCCCTCCCCTCTTTTTACCTCCTTGGCAGCTGTCCCAAAGATGTGCTGCAGAGCATAGCTCTGGGAACTTATTTAACAAAGCTCTTCTGCTTTGTATGACAGAGAGCTGGTGCAGAAAGTTCTTGTTTGTAATCAAAATGAACGTCCAGAGAGCATCAACCCATTGAGCAAAGGTGCCCTGAGTTTTGTAGAACAGCTTCAGTGACTGACTAGGAGTGGGCAGCTGAATCCTGTGGATTAGCCACAGGACAGTTTATGTTACTCATCTGCAGTCTTCACAGAGTCAGCACCTGCTGCTCGTTTGGGGTAAAATGGAGCTTCTCCAGCTTGGGGACATTTGCAGGAATGGTTATTGAAGGTCCCTCTGCAAAGTCAGGAGGAACAGGGTGGTAATGGTGTTGCTCCCTCTGAAACTGCAGAATTGCTTTAGCAGGTTTTCTCATACTTCCCCTCCTCTCTAATAGCACCTAGCAGGAACTGAGGTCCCACAACAACTTACGAGGATCAAGTCTCTAAGCAGTCTTCCTTGTAATGAAGAACTGTGATGACAGATCCTAGCTCTGATGAGAGAAAAGAGATTTCTCCTGAGTCTTTGCTCAACATCTCCAGGCACCCTGCCTTCGACAGAGCTGCCAGCAGCTACGCTACCATCCGCCAACCCTGTGGCCGCCCAGACCTGACCTCTCAATTACCTTGACACAGTACCTTCTCTTCTTCTGATACCTTTAAAGCCTTGCTCTTGATCTTGTGAATACTGAGTGCCTCTTTACAGTGAAGAAAATGTGTGCAAGCAACTAAGGGCAAGCAAAATCACTGCTTGGGTGGGTGATGGAGCGAAACTTCAGCAGGAATTGCTTGCTGCTACTCAAGAAGAGCTCGCCAGTCCACTCTCCCTGAGAGCTGGTGGAAAGCGAGACACGGAGCATCGGCTGAAAGCACCTGGCACTGCCATGCCACAGCCCCAGCCGAATTTCATCCCACAGTCACTCCAAGGACAAACTTCAAGCTAGCCTTTCTACATCCACGGCACAAAAAGTACCCTCCCCACGTTAGCTACTTTACCAAGGGGGAAAAAAAGAAATGGAGCTTTGTGAATTAAATTACACTCGCGTCTTTTCTCAGGCACAAAATAGGCTTGCTCAACACAGTAATTTATTAATTTTAAATGTTCCTATGCAAATGAGCTCCCTGGAATAAGATAACATCCACTTTCCTATTTAAAAATAATCTAGTGCTTTTTATGTTGGAGATGATGGCAAGATGTCCTAGTGCGCTTGGGAAAAAATATTGTGCTCTGTCTTTTGCAGCAATGTATCGTAATTATTCAGCCTGCTGCCATTATTAATAATAGAAACCAATGAATTAAGACACTAATAATCCCCAGATGTTCAAATGGAGAACAAAATAT
Organism: Hypotaenidia okinawae; assembly: GCA_027925045.1. Classification (NCBI taxonomy): domain Eukaryota; kingdom Metazoa; phylum Chordata; class Aves; order Gruiformes; family Rallidae; genus Hypotaenidia; species Hypotaenidia okinawae. The sequence continues at coordinate 9,899,814 of BSDF01000007.1, forward strand.
TTTCAGCTTGTCAGCATATATATATGGGCTATGCTGTATAAGCTGAAGCTATCTCTGAACTTCTGAAGTCAAGAAACACTTTTATTTACAACATCTGCGAACATATCTTCCTTATTTGAGAAAACTGCTTGAAATCAGGCAACTCATTAATCATTTTCCTGCACACATCAAGACCACTTGTCTACTTAAAACTAAATGTAACTTCTTTTTCTTAACCCTCATTTCTTTTTTCAGTGGCCACAGTCCACCTGTACCCACTGGGTAGGCACAGATGCCTTACCCTAGGGACTCTACAGACCCCGAGCAGCAGTGGAGGCTCCTACATGCACAAGTAGGTGCTGCCAAGTAGCTACTGTGATACAAGGTGCAATACGATCCCAGAATAGCAGAGAGATACAAGCACAGGCTTGCAAGCATTGCTCACGCACCTGAACAGGAACACCCAGCAATATTAGCCAAGCTGAGGGAGGAAAGAAAAACACCACACCATGTGGGCTGACGTCCTGCTTCAAACCAGCATCTTCTCAGTGTCAGGTGCTTGCCCAAGACACAACTCCTTCCTGGGGTGACCACTTTACTCAGGGTGGTAAAGCAGGCTGTCATCTGACCTTATCTGACCTCCTCTCCTCCACACTCCCCCCATTTCATCCACTGATCCCTATCGAGGCTGTCAGTAAAAGCTGAGGTCACTGCTGTTTAAAGTAGATGCTGCATGACCACCCCCACACTTGATTTTGGGGACATGGAGAGATGATGCACTGACCTCTTCCTTCAGCAGCTTCATGGAGCGGTTCACCACTGCGTGTGAATGGTACCTGCCTCCTTCCCAGTCTGACAGACTGGAAAGTTTTTCAGCTCCCTCATCTCTGTGTTAGCTGTCACCAAGTCATCTCTCAATGACACAGATGAAGCTCTTTAAGCCTGCCGCTGCAGGGGCCCGTCTCGAGGCTGGCCATCACTGCTACGGATGTGATCTAATGACGCGGGGCTGTACTGAGGATTCATCAAAGCCCCGGGTAAAGGGGCCCTTACAGTTTGTGCTTCCTTCTTTTGTGCCAGGATTGAATAAATCTGTGTTAACCCCATTCCTAGAATAGATTAAATCCCCCTTTGTGCTAACTCAGTCAGTATTTGGTTTTGGCATGTAGCTGACGTTCCCTTCACTCAGATCCCCCTGTCTAAGAGCGACGCCGTCAGCCCCGTGGGAGCAGTTTCCTCCCCTTCTGAAACCAGCCACAATAAGGAATAAAGTTGTAGTTTTTCTCCTTGCATATGATCTCCTTAGGCAGCTCATGACAGAGCCCTCAGAGGATGAGTTAACCTTATTATTAGTGTAAATCTGTGTTGAAAAAAAGTTGGTATCACTTTAGAGATTTGTGAGGTTCCCTCCAATTAGGCTGCATGCCTGAAGGCAGAGGGACGAAAGCCCTATCCATCACATGCAGCACAGCACAAGCCGAGCGGATGTCACCCCTCTGTGAGAAATTCCTCCCAGCAGCTCAGCCACGGCTTTTCCTCCCATCTGCTTCTCCTTGAGCTATTCATGAGGGTCAGTGCTGGAGGGGGTCAAAAATGGATGGTGGGAAGCAGACCAAGGCTCCTCTCTACGTCCTTCTCTCTGAAAAGCATTGCCTGAGAGTTGCAATTTACTCCTAATACCGTGTTTATACAGAGGTGGAAATACCATCCCAGTATGTGGATGTTAGCAGCAGCAGGTCCTTCTTTACATGACCAAATCGTGTCTCCTTTGGAGCAAGCAGGCATGGATCTACAGAATGAAGTGGAGGGTGGCTAGGAGGGATGCTGATGTAGGAAGCACCTCTGCATTCAGCTCTATCTTCTGGGCCACAGGAACCAGAGCACCATCCCTAGCACACAGCCCCATGCAGCACTGACAAACACAGGCTTCTTTCCAGCAGCAAAACCAACTAGTCCAGGACTAACACACAGCAATACGTCAGCTTAGTTAAGTCGCGATTAAGTAACAAAACTCCCCAAACTTGACCAAGTGGTGTCCCGCTGCTTCTCCTTTGTGTGCTACTACACGATTTCTCTATCAAAGCAGCCTTGCTAGAGCGGCACTCCGAGAGTGGCTTATTTATATGTAGATGCAGCTATATGACATTTCCAAATGCCATACATTTGCATATGAAGGTTCCACTTTTTTTTCCCCCTCTTCGAGTAAACAGAGTCTGCTGTGACTCCAAAGCAGTGCTTTCACTCAATTGGAGCTTTGCGAGCACCATACTCCTTAAGAAGCTTAACCCCCCCTGAAATGCCTCATTTTCATAATGTGGCAACCTTGGCTATCAATAGAGTCTACAGGCAGGTCTTTTGATTTATAGCTGCACCTTTGATACCAAACCGAGCGCAGAGAGCAAAGCTTCAAGACCTGAAGATTTCATATGAAATGGCTACAGATAATATGCAATACAAATCGATATTTGCAAATAGGCCTCAGACATATGATGGGAGACTGTGGTCATCCTAAAAAAAGGCTGTGGGTTGCATTTGTTACAGCTATGAAGACAGTATTGATTTTTGTCACTGATCTTTCCCTTGAAAACAAGAGCTGGAGCTTGTTGCAAGAGCTGCTGGGGAGCTCCGAAACTGCAAACCTAACACAAAACCACAACCTTCTGCAACGCTGGGAAAGCCAAGTGGACATTATATATTCAGTTTTCTTGTCAAAGGAAGATAAGGCTGAAGCAGATGGTATGTGGGCAAAGTTTCAACCTGAATACATTGCCTTCTAAAAGCCAACCACACTAAGGAAACAGCCCAATTTCGTGGCACGAAGTGGATGAATGCGTTACCTGCACATTAAAGGGCCACCCGACGTGGGGCCTTGAGGTATGTGCTAGGGAGGAGCTGGAAGAGCTTCCTGTTGGCAACAAGTGTATGGTAAAATGACAATCTCAACACCTCTCACGTACCACCTAGCGTGAGCAGCATGAATTATGCATAGCACACAGACTGAGCCCCCTCCTCACACACGCCTGTGCTAGGACGAGCAGCCAAGGGCATGCGCTGAAGGAAGTGGTCCTTCAGCACCACCATGCAGTGTGGGAGTGCTGATAGCACCCAGAGCGGATGGTAGAGTCACCAGACATCACCTGTCCTCCTCTCTCACAGCTCAGTACTGTGTTGGGCTTCGAGCAGACCTCCTCCACATCCCCACTGCCCTGGGGGTGGGTGAATCCGAGGTGAGGATGAGCCACTCAAGCCTTTGCTCTGCCCAGTGTCCAGGAAACACGACAGGAACTTCCTGACAGTGACAACAGGCACCACACCATCACTGTGGTCTTAGTTTATGGAGTTTCACCCATCTTCCACTGGGTTTCTAAACGACTTCATCCTCCTCCCCTGCCAACTGGCAGAGAGCATCAAACATGACAAATGGGATGAGGTGCCAGAAAGCTGATAAATACTTTTGATACGGCCCTAAAAATAGTGAAGGGATATTTGTACCCTTCTGACACTTCCCGAAGAGTAGATGGATATGCATGACCTAAGTTTTAAGACGGGTGTCAAGAATATTGATGTGTGGAGGGAACAAGATCGTTTCGTTGGCACGGCCCCAGGGGACAGTTGTATGACTAACGATGTCTCCCATCTCCTGTCTCCCAGCAGAGGGTGAGGGGAGGGGGCTCAGAAAGGGCAGCGCCCTCGGTGCTCATCCAGATAGAAGGTTTCAGCTTGCAGTGCAGCTCTGCCCACCTAGGATGCACCTCTTCCTCCACGGCAATGAGAGAAATGGGGTGCAAGTGTCTGGCAGGATTCTGGCTGGCTGGCTGGCTGGCAACTCGGCTCACACTAGGGCAGGCTGCAACCGGCTGCAAATGCTGCACGGCTCTGAAGGGCTAAATGGGAATTAAACTGCCTAAGGACATCTCTCACAAACACAATGGGATAAAATATGCATATGTCCCAATGGAAGAAAATTCTAGATTGGGTGAGAATTACAAACAAGAATTTTGGCGCAGAGTTGTTCTGGAGGACAAGTAAAACAAGATGTTGCAATTGCTGCCAGGCTAATTCGTGCTCCTGATCGAGCATGACAGGTTCCTGGGAGTACACTTGTAAATTTAATTTAGCATTTCCAGCCCACCTCTGGAAATGTAGAAGCCAATTAGTTTTTCCTCTCCCTTCCAATTCCTACAACAAAGCAGACTCCAAAGGCCACCGATTCACACACTCAGTCCCAGCGTCCTGAAGTCACTCTCTCCTCAGCACCCATGCAGGAGTCTGGCAGGAATTTAAATACCGATGCAACTAGCATCTCTTCCTATTTTTAAGGACCACCATAGATAAAAAGGGTCTTTGAGCAATTTAACTGTGGATAAACGAAGCATGGTTCCATGTTTGTATGGAGATGTGTGTTGTCTGTATCTCTACCTGGCAATATCTAGAGGAACATGCACAATTTTATGTAACGCGAAACTGCATTTTCCATCAGTCAGCTGTGTGAGTGGCTTTTACTGGCAGAAAGATCGGGCAGGAGGGAGATCAATGAAACAAAACAGGGGCTTCGTTTTGAGAAACCAAGGCAAATAAAAGCGGACTCTAATCCAGTTACCAGTCCATCCCCTAATTTCCAATAGGAACTCCAGGCCGGAATGGATTGTCTTCTGCAGAAATGGCAAGAAGCAGTATCTGAAAAGGTCTGCTATTTAGGCCTGCCAGCGTGGTGTTATGAGAATTTACTTTTTGGTTGCACACTTCAAACAAACAAACTAAAAAAATTACCACCGAAAGCAAGTATGAATGGCAAAACTGTCAGAGAGGCTTGACGGAAGGCACAGAGATGGAAAGGCTGCCCAGGTATGTGACAGCATGGACAAGTAGGTCAGGGACGTCGTTTTGGCCACAAGGCATTTCCTTCAGTCCTTCTGACAACCTGAAGGGTGTACAGCCCTAGTTCTGCACTGATTTTATATTCAGTTTTGATTACTAAATTCGGCTTTTTGTTTTTCTCTTTTTTTTTTTTTTTTTGGGGTGGGGGGGTGCATGTCAGTAAAGTGTAGCCAAGCTGGAGTGTGACACCCATTTGGCTCCCTTCCCTCCTTTCTTTTTTTCCAGGGTAGCATCTGTGCTTGTAAAAACATGCTGCCCGAGATAATTCATCCAGGAAACCAAAGGAAGAGCTGCAGAATTTGGGGGAAGTGTGTGTAAGAAAATAGGAGACTGAAATAAAAATATGCAACTCCAATATAGGGTATTTCTGAATGCTTCCTGAATCACATGCCTGGCAAATCCCTTGTGCATGTCTTGGTTATTTTGGTTGCCAGAACATGACCCTGAATGGCCTGTGACTGCTCAGAAATGGGTCTGTGTTGACTAAAAGCACGGTTTCAGCCATGCTTTCCACCACTTTTCTTTGGGCTCTTCACAAAAGTAAATAGGTTTTATTGGCATGCTCAAAACTAGGATCGCCCCTCCATCAAAGCCAGGCACTACACTTGCTGAGGGTTGAATCCTGCTAATTTTGCCTTTATTTTTACTCACCTGTCTCCCCCTGAGCCCTGCAATGTAAAACCGTGATGAGTCCATACAGCCTAAAACATCTGCCCAGTTCTACCAATAAAATCTTCTTTTGGCTGCTTAGAGGATCCGTTTTTAACAGACTGTCTGTTAGAAATTCTTTTCAGCAATACGGAGTTCAACATGTTTCCTTTTCCATGCCCAAAGATGGAAAGATATCCCGTACTATTCCAAATTCTACCTGTAGAACAGCATAAAAAACCACTGCAGCAAAACCTGTTGAATCTTTTACCTCACCTGCCAAAGACATACTTTGTTTCCCACCTGTCACAAAACTCCAGCTCCCTGTGCTTCCACACGTGGGTATATTTTGGTGTGACGGGACACAGCACTGCACAAAGAGCAGAGCAGCTTCTAAACACCATGGAGGTGCCGGGACTTACTGCCATTGCACAGCCCATCTTGAAACACAGCCACAAAAGTCTATTAAGAACATCTTTTTTTTATAAATGAATACCTGCGTTTACTGTTTTTATATGCCCGCACCGGCTCTTATTGTCTTACAGAAGTGAGCTGTAGAGATGGCATTTGTGTAAATAAAGGGTTTGGCATTTTATCTTAGCGCTCACTCCAGAGCTAATATTCAAAGTGGGAGAAACTGAATGGAAAAGAAAGGGCAATTTTGGCAAATGGAAAATTTACTAAGAATAAAAATGGATGGAAAAGCTGCATGGAGAAATCACAAAGCTGTTAAACTTGATGGCCATTCTCTCACTAGCTTCAGTGAAGCCAGAATTTTACCTACTGCCTCTTTAAATCTTATTCACTCTTATAACAGTATTTTAAACCAAACAGCTGACATCCTTCTGCCTGGGCAAGGCCCTTTAAATCACTGAAATGCAGGAGAGGAAAAAATTCCGCAGTGCCAGATGTGTCTAAAAACAGTCCCAGCTCTTGTTGAGGCAATCCGCAGAGGAAAATGTTTAGCATATATCATGCCTGACAAAACACTAATAGTTTATCAGTTTTGATATTATAGACTAATAACAAGCCTTTCCACGGCTCCTTCATTTGTAGCGCACAGAAACAGGCTACACTTCTTCTACTTGATTTTAGAACAGTGGGGTTTTTTATTTTTTAGATTTTTTTATTTAATCCTTTCCCATCCGAGGTAGATAGAAGTACACTTCCATTACTAAATGAAATTGTAAATGAAATACCCTGGGGAGGGGGTGTTTTTTTTTGATGTACACCTGACACAGTTTTAAACCACAGACAAAATAAAGAGGGAGATTAAAACCATAGGGAGGGATTTAATTTCCTCCCTCCACCCCACCCCCGAAAAATATTTTGCCATTATGTAAGGCTGTCTAAAATGGCTAAGGCTGGTGATGGCAGCAGCAGGCAAAGAAGCACATTTCGGTTCAGTGCAGTAACAGTCTGAAGTCACAGAATCAGGGAGTATCTCAAGCTGGAAGGGACCCATAAGGTTCCACAAGTCCAAGTCCCTGCTTCTCAATGCCCTGCCACTGCTCCTCTAATACATTTCCTTTAGAGCCGTTGTGTTTCCAGGAAAAGCGTTTGACACTAATGCAGGGCTCGTGAGCGCGCGGTACAATGACAGCCCAAGTGTGCTGGAACCATAGAATCATAGAATTGTAGGGGTTGGAGGGGACCTCGAGAGATCATCGGGTCCAACGCCCCTGCCAAAGCAGCTCCCCAGCTCATATTGCACAGACAGGCGTCCAGACGGGTCTTGAATATCTCCAGAGAAGGAGACTCCACCACCTCCCTGGGCAGCCTGTCCCAGGGCTCTGTCACCCTCACTGGGTAAAAGTTCTTCCACATGTTGGTGCGGAACTTCCTGTGCTCCAACTTGCAGCCATTGCCCCTTGTCCTGTCCCCACAGACCACTGAAAAGGGGCCGGCCAACTCCCCCTGCATCCCATGCTTAAGATAATTATAGACATTTATTAGGTCCCCCCTTAGTCTTCTCTTCTCAAGACTGAACAGTCCCAGCTCACTCAGCCTTTCCTCATAGGGGAGATCCTCCAGGCCCTTAATCGTCTTTGTCGACTTTCTTTGGACTCTCTCCAGGAGATCCCTGTCTTTTTTATACCAGGGAGCCCAGAACTGGACACAAAGTCACCTCTCTACACAGGCCAATGAGGCCTGTTGAACCCGAGTTACTAGGAGCGCCTCGGCTAGCCTCATGCCACTGGGCTGGGCAAATACCTCAGCGGACAGAAGTTGTAGTTGATATTCAAAATGCTGCATCCCCCACAGTGTTTCTTATGCCTATAAACCATTCCCATTTTCCTCAAGTAACAGGCTTGTGTCACTGGTGGCTTCACAGTGTCTCATACACCAAACATTAAGAAACACAGAAGGAACTTTACATTGCTTTTCTCCGACACCCAGGGCGAGGTGTGGGGCTCAGCAGAGGCATACAATGGAAAGATGTGGAACCATCAGCAAAGTGAAACCAGTGTGGCAAACTACTTGTCTGTCTCGGCTCTCTTTACACAGATCGATTAGATTAAACCAGGTAAAAATTGCAACTTGTCTCCATGCAGTGTCATTCTGAAGCTCTATTACAAATAAACACACTACTTCTCCTTCCACCAGATGCATTTACACTTCCTGAGTCTAGGTGGAAGCCTTTGTTATCTTAAGGCTCGGGTTATAATTTCACGTGTCTAATTGATCAAATTATCGCGTGTTTGTATCGTAATTTGACATGATGATACTCCTTCTGGAAAAGATGATGTTTCAGTCAGCGCTAAGTAGCAACTTTCCTTACGATACAACTTATTACAACTGTCATGTGCTTTCATCTCACGGTATTTTGATATCTAACATTTCATAAAGAATGCCAAAACATCCCGTGAAGCAAAATTCTGAAGAAATTCAGTTCTATGAATATTTCAAAATTTAATTTTTTTTTTTTTTTTTTTACATTTCAGACTAGATCAAATGCAAGTATTTAAATGCTGATGTTTCCTGAAAACAGATATTCTGGCATCTCATTATAACTTTAACTCTCAAATCCTTGGAAAGGCTTTGTAATTCCTAACAGCAGATTTACAAAAACTAGGCCTAAAATACAACTGCTAGGCACAAAAATACACTGTGGTACTCCTTAATATCCATTAACTAATATAGACTAGCGTCGTGGATGGCAAACAGCTGCTGTGCACCATCTCAAACAGCATCCTTCAAGGACGAGACTTCAGCTAATCAAAGTGCCTAGAGCCCAGAGGAAGGGTGGAACTAAGGGAGAATGAAATTCCTCCCCAAATCCAGACAACGGGATTAATTTTCCCAGCATATTCCTTGGGGAGGATTGACAGAGTCTTGTCTCAAATGCTTTTTTAAAAATTTCCTTTCTTGTAGGGAAGGCAGGGGGAGTTGAGAAGGGGAAGAGGATGCTGCCAAGAGGGAAATGCCTTCATCAGGATGCCAAAAGACCAACCAGTACCTACCATCTTCCTGGCATGTGGATGGAGTGCTAGGAGCTACAGACCAACACCCACACCACAGCTGACACAGGGTGAAACCCAGCTGTCACAGCAGAGCATTTTGAGTCACATGTGCATCACCCTGTGTCACAGTAAGTCTCAGACTGTACCTACACATGCCTGTTGGTCCTACAGAATGACCAGGCTGCATGGCTTCTGAGGCCCCAAAGGGAGAAGAATCTAAGCTTCCCCTGATTTCTGCTGTGAGGTGGGTTTGGGGCTGTCTGCAGTAAAGTTAAGTACAGCTCTGTGAATGCCACTTCGTGTCTGGACTCTTCCTGCACTGTCAGATGGAGATACTGTTACTTCGTTATCCATTGTCAGAGGGGAGCCCTGTTACTGGATGCTGGCATACCTCAAAGGAGGGGTCTGTAAGGGGGTAACTCATTGCAGAAGTGGCTAAGATCCAGCATTAACTTGGTGTCACAATGTGATTTAGTCAGGTATAAAATGATCTTCCTCTGGTAACAGTAAATCCTTTACACAGTGCCGCAGCTCTGCAGGGCAAAGGATTGTGGTGCATATTCTACGTGTCCAAGGCAGACAAATGGTGGCTGTAGATCACACCATGTTGCTGGATTTTTATTTCCATAAACCTCTGAAAAGAAAGGCTCGGAAAAATGTATTCTGGGAGCAGCTTTAATGAAAGCATACAATTAGCATCACTGTGACCCATGGAAGGGTTTTTCTAAGGGTCCTTTCCTGCACTCATTTCGTCTGGGTATCCCTAGCTATTAGAGGTCCTATTTAGAAAGGAGGTATCTTGATAAAGGCAACTTGAGGAATCTGGCACAGTTCAAGCTGCGTTGAGTTTTAGGGATCACATTTTTATGTGTAAGCAGGAAAACGTCTTTTTTCCCTGCAAGCTGTAGCTCCCTTTGAGCTCATTCATTCTTCTGATCAAAACACAGAGCTGCTGAGCGGAAGACAAAGAGATCAGCGGGTGCTGAAAGGCTCAGATTTGCTCAGGAAGATGGGTTTCTATGCTCCAAATAAGACAAAACATATGTAAATGATACATGGTGAGTTTACGGACAGGGACACAAAGGGAAGAACCTACAGAAATGCTTACATCGGCTCAGGTCTGCTCATCGCTAGTGCACATGCCATTCCTGGTTTTATTCCTAACCTATAACAGAACCGAATGTTAGAGAAAACTGCTTATGTGAGAGCATAAAGGGAAACCACAACCAGTAAGGTACGCAATCTTGGGGAAGCCAAGATGTGGGAGCCAGTGTGAGGAGCAAGCTCGATGGATTTTACACAGTTCTGATGGAAACCCTAGATGGAAAAATATACTGCCATTACAAACTCCGCCCTCACCCCAGATCTTGACAAAGCTTTATGCCTGAATTAATTTTCAGGACTTAAATACTTCAGGGATGCTGACAATGGTAAAATAGCTTGGTCTGATTTTGTAATATCAGGCTGCCCATGCCAATACCAGTGTGACAAGTTGGCACTTGTTCTGCTTGTTCCCCTTCCTTCAAATCAAACTCTTAGCCTGGACAGACAGACAGAATTTTCAGGCTACTGAGCTTCTATGCCTTTTTTTATCACGTTAACTCACAACATTATGGAATTTGTTTGTTATGAGAAGGAAGCACAAATGAATTCCACAACTTTTGATTCACATTCATTAGTGACTAAATTAGGGGCTAAGCTTTAAAGGCACGAATGCAAGTGCTCTTTCTCCTTGAGATGTCTAGCAGTTCACCTGAGACCTAATTTAAGTTTTAATGCTAACAATTACAGGTTCCATGAGCATGACACTGGGAAATTTTAAGTAATGAAAAGGCACAATCTCTCTCATTATAAAAGCACAAAAAAACCCCCAGAAATCCAAAAATACAAAGCCCATTTTACCAAGCTTAGCATATGTGCTTCAAAGTTAAAGGAGAACTCCCATAAAAAGTCAGGCATTCTCTTGAGGCTGGCAGATTAAATGAGCAATATTTCTCTCTCCCTACCGCTTGTTTTTAAAATCTCCATGAGCCTGGTTTGATTTTGCATGCTCCTCAGGAAAAGTCTGTAAGGAGGAAGTGCTGTTAAATCACACAGTGCGGCACTCCGCAGTGCTGCAGCTTCCTTCTTGCATGGGTTGTGGTTGTGAGGCTACTATGTGACCTCTACAAACAGTGAGTCTGTCTCCTATTCCAGAGAAATTCTGTAGATTTCAGTAAGATGGAGCCAAGTAGGATCTAAAGATACACTTGAAAGCATTCTATAAAAGAAAACCACCTAGGGTAGCCATTGCTGTGGCACCCACTGCTAGGCAATCACATTATGCTCCCTGATTTTCAGATTTTAAACAATAAAGCATCCTGCCCTCCTGACAGCACAGAAGAATTCTGAAGTGGGACTTCCCGTACTCCACCCTTCTGAAAATCTGGACTTAGAGAAAGAAGCAGCTGCAATTTGTCATTTAAAAGCCGCACCAGGGGCAATAGAAGGTTTCAGGGCCACATGAGTAGTTGGAGCTGACACTGCTGGCTACTCGGGCTTTCAGTAGTAGCTGGAGGAGCTGACAGTAGTTCATAAGCTGCTGGCAGTAAGATTTACTAACTGGCAGTAAGATTTACTAACCGGCCTGCTGGCCTCTATCTCTACTTTTGAAATTATTTTTCTGGACATCAACAACAGCAAGGAGCTAGGATGCAGCGGAAAGGCTGGAGACCACCGCACTGTCAGAATACGGTCACCTCTGCCTGTCTGCAAAGTCACTCAGAAGAATCCCAAGAAGAAGAATGGTTTTCTTCTAGCACTCCATAAACTAAAGTAAGCTAGCCAGAGTTATTACTCTCAAGTGAACACTATATGCTTTCCATTTTGGAAGCCTCCAGGTTCTAAACCATGAGCTGAGACATTTCTACTTTTTGAAAATTTTCTATCAGGATTAGGTTGGCAAAGTAAATAAAAAATGCCTTCTCCACTTGACTCTATTAGGAAATTATTTTACAAGGGAAGACCGACTCTGTTCTTGCATTACCTTGACTTTACGTGCCCAAGACTTCATCTATTTGTGGACATCTAAACTTCTGAATGATCAGACATCTTAAAAGGACATTCAGGCACGTGGGCATAACGTGGTCACATCTCCTGGAGGGAGATGCCCTCGTTGCTCTCCTCAAGTCACAGACCAAAAGAAAACCCAAACCCATAAATTGTACAGCCAGAAATACAGTCTGTACTGGGTTTCTTCCCTTTGGTTTGCTGAGCTCACCTGCCCCCATTTCGCAGCCTTTCACCGTGCCCACAACTTCCGCAGGTGTTTGCAAAACCTTGCGCTTGGAAATGCGACTAATGCTTGCAGCAGCCTGCGAAAGCTTGGCGTTTTTAGAGGAACTGGAGTATCCTTGTGCTCCCAAACACCACCAGGAGTGTGCATGCCTGTGCGTCTAAGTGCCAGTGAAGACTGCAGCTAGACAGCACCCATGCTGCCACACAGCTGGCAAAATATTAAAACGTGTATTTTTATTCACACACACAATTTTTAAGCGATTTGCTGGAAAAGTAGGACTGCTTCCTAAATAATCTATTTGTTTAGTGTGACAACCTCTGACTTGGGAGTCTGCGGAATCGAGCGCCAAGCAAATCTGCATATGCAAGGATGCAATTTTCCCGGTGTTTTTACAAAGCTGCGGATGAGAAATGGTTTCTCTCTGGCTGTGATGGATGCACGGTGCTCAGCTCTGTGTCTCACTTGCTAATTCCATTAAGAAGAAAGGAAAGCCTGGTTCACAAAGGCAGAGCAGAACTGCGTGATAGTTTATATCCCATAGCTAAGCTCTGGGGCTTTATTATTCTTCACCAGTTTAGGAATGGCTGACATGGTAGTAGACACGCAATTTAATTTAAAGGGACAATGTCAAGTGGTTTACACTCAAAACTTAACCTACTTTGAAAATGTTACAATGTGGAGAAGGAATCTAGTCTGAAGTTCTCATATTTTATTCCCCGGGGGGAAAATAAAGAAAAAAGTCACTTTCTATAGCAATCCAGCACGGCTGTTCTGATTCCTGGCCCCTCTCCAGGCCTGTTACAGACAATGAAGACGGCTGTGACTGAATTCCGCGGGCTGTGTATGGAGCCTGTGGAGAAAGGGATGCATCACACCCCAGTGCTTCTCACATGTGCTGGGTCAGCGCACCGCTACCAGTTTTTCCACATTTTCCTTGATAGGCATGGCTTCTTCACCCGTGCAAAGGGAGGAGATGTTAATGATGCAGAGTGGAGGGTTTCGGCGAAGTTTTAGGATAGTCTTCTTCCCTCTAACATAAAACATTAAGTTGTGTTTATTTTGCAGTCCATGAGTCTCGGGCTTTAGAAGAGACTCTGTGATGAGCCCAAGACTCTTTATCCTTGGCGTGGGGAATCGGCGGTGGCTCAGTCACACAGCGCTGGCCCAGCCAAGGGGAAGATGATGTGTTGACACAGATGGATTCTGCCCTTTTTGGTGGAGCACTCAGTTTGCTTGGGCAACACAGCCATCTGCCGGATTACTCGCCCGAGCACCTCCGGTAGTGCCAGGAAGGCCCCAGTGCCAGAAAGCGGTCTGAAAAAGATCCAAGACTGTGGCGTAGGTTTGAAATCCCATGGGAAACCAGGGAGGGGCCAGAGCAGGGAACAGAGCAGCCATGAGCACACGCACAGCATTTTGTGCTCGTTAGTGTTTCCCAGGCACAACCACAGCATCAGCATGAGGAGCCACAGCAGTGCCGGCAAGACAGCCCGCAGACTAGCTGAGATTGTGGAATGCACCACCTGAGGCTGATGCCATGGCAGAATTCACTGCCCTCAAGGCACCCAAAAGTACAGGTCAAGCTGACCATTTGAGGATGTGTGTTTTTGAGCAAAGAAGCCGATAAGAGCTGAAAAAGCCTTCTTCCCCTTCCCATCAGCTTCGCTGTGCTGCTGACATCCGGCTGCTGAGACTTGATCTAATCAATGCTTATATAGGGAGGTTTGTCTGGCCTGGAAGATGATATTACTGAATAGGTCTATCAGATTTGTCAGTGTCTTCGCTGACAATTTTCATGAATATATAACACTGAAATATGGCTCATCCATACTGACTTATTCCTTATAGTGCTCAAAATGGCTTGATAAAAAATTTTCTGTAATTTGATAATGAGAAAGGATAAAATCAGTTAAGGGGATAATTGCTAATATCCAGATCTTAAGAACGGAATATAAATATTGGAGAAAAAAAAATAAATAGGCAAATGAATAAACAAGATGAAAACTCCTTGATTGCTTCGACTCTGAATGCGAAAATGCCACTGAAACAGCCAACTTCTTTATGGGTGTAATGGGGAAATTCAAGAAAACATCAATCACAGGACTTTCAGCTCAAACACTACATTCCAAAACATACATTACACTTAAAATATTTTAAAGTGCTGCCTCATGGAAACTGCAAGAGGAAAAGTGTTTCTGTTGGATTTGAGGAGAAAAAAGAAATCCCACCTGCTCGTTTATTGACTAAAACCAAACTGTATTTCACAAATCTGCCACTTGTTGAAAAGAGAGAAAATCCCCTCCGAGTCCAATAGACACTTGGGGTTTCAGAAAACAAAGAGAAGCCAGAATTGCAGAGAGACAGACACAAGCATGCGCACGTATGGATGCTGTGCTGACAGGCACTGCGCAGGCAGCTATGGAAAGACAGGACTGGTGGACCTGGAGACACAGACGCTCTCCAAGAAGGGCCACCCATGGCTTGCTCCCTCTCTTTCATTTTGCCAAAAAGGGAGACGCTGCTTTTTGGGAGTTTCTGGCATTCATCAGACATTTCCAATGCTAGAGCAAATCTCACCTGTGTAAAATAAGAGCCCTTAAAAAAAACAAGATGATGCAAACTTAATGTAAGGATTTATGTCCCAAAGGGAAAGAGTACTCTGGGTTTTACAAACCAAAAGATGTGTGTGTTCTTTGCAAGTATCAACAGGCTTGAAAGAACAGGAGGGAGCAAAGACGCTGATTGAACAGACGGTTTGAATAGTTCAATATGAAAAAAACCCAGCTGGGTGTTGGGACTTGTGGCTGTTTGCAAAGCTGTTGCCTTCCCTGGACCCCACGTTGAGCATGCGGGGGTGTTGATGGAAAAACCCAAACCACTCAGCTACCACATTTCTGCAAAGAGCATTTGGCACTGCTGCATTAGCATAATTGACAACATCAATTATGCCCACTGCTATTTTTCTCCCTCAGGAAAATCAGTCCATACGAGTCAATGTTTTTAAGTGTGCGGCGCTCGCGGTCTTGGTGAGTTTTAGTGCCATTAAACGGCAGAGAACAAACGTGCTCTCTGGAAAGGCCCGGGCTCAGGGAAATTGCGTCGGAGGCATGGCAGCTGAGGAACTGCTGTTTTTTCACACAAAGCTCCCCATGGTCAGGGCAGCATTTCCCTTCTGAGGACGTGAAGGTGGGAAGAAAGTAGTATATGTTGTCGTACATTCCTTACAATAGCCACAACCAAACATTTTTATACTGGAAAGAACATGAGGATGGTACGGCGTTTCCTGCCTGGCACACGTTGAAGCTGGATCACAGAATAACTTGGGTTGGAAGAGACCTTTAAGATCACTGAGTCCAACCACAGCCTAACCCTGCCTATTCCACCTCTAGCCCATGTCCCCAAGCGCAACATCTACACGCCTTTTAAATACCTCCAGGGATGGTGACTCCACCACTTCCCTGGGCAGCCTGTTCCAATACTTGACTACCTTTTCCATAAAGAAATTCTTCCTGATACCTAACCTAAATCTCCCCTGGTGCAATTTGAAACCATTTCCTCTTGTCCTATGGCTGAGAGAAGAGACTGACCCCCACCTCTCTACACCTTCCTTGCAGGCAGTTTTAGAGAACGGTAAGGTCTCCCCTCAGCCTCCTTTTCTTAAGACTAAAAAGCCCCACTTCCCTCAGCTGCTTCTCATAGGACCTGTGCTCCAAACCCCTCATCAGCCCAAAACTGGACACAGTACTCGAGGTGCAGCCTCACCAGAGCTGAGTATAATGGATCAATCGCTTCCCTACTCCTGCTAGTCACACTATTCCTGATACAGGCCAGGATGCCGTTGGCTTTCTTGGCCACCTGGGCACACAGCCAGCTCATGTTCAGCTGGCTGTCCACTAACATCCCCAGGTCCTTCTCCTCCAGGGACCTTTCCAGCCCACTCTACCCCAAGCCTGTAGCATTGTCTGGAGTTATTGTGACCGAAGTGCAGGACCCGGCACTTGGCCTTGTTGAACACTATAACGTTGGCCTCTGCCCATTGATCCAGCCTGTCCAGGTCCCTCTGCAGAGCCTTCCTGCCTTCCAGCAGGTTGACACTTCCACACCCAATTTGGTGTCATCTGCAAACTTACTGAGGGTGCGCTTGATCCCCTAGTCCAGATCACTAATAAAGGTGTTAAAGAGGACCAGCCCCAGCACCGAGCCCTGGGGAACACCACTTGTGACCTGCCGCCAGCTTAAGGTCTGTTCACCACAACTCTCTGTGCCCAGCTGTCCAGCCAGTTTCTAACCCAGCGAGTAGTAAACCCATCTAATCCATGAGTGGCTAGTTTCTCCAGGAGGATGCTGTGAGGAAGTGTTGAAGTCCAGGTAGACCACATCCACAGCCTTCCTCTCATCCACTAAGGAATGTCCACTAAGTCTCAGTATTATGCTGCTGTCCTCCTTATCACCAACTCCTTCTGAAAGCCTAGAGCTATTACAGCTCTTAGATAGAGTGGTGCCTTTCCCGTATGGCCTCCCAGGGGCATTATGTCACAGACACTCAGGGACACTGGAGACATGTGGACTGCCCTGCATGGATGGGCAACTTTCACCCTACGTGCTGTCACTGCATGCAAACATGAGAAGTTTAAGCAGTAACAGAAAGGTGCACAAAAAGAAGACATATTGTCAGCTGGTGCAAGCAACTGTGGTGCTGGCTAAAGCAAGGAAGGGATGGTACCTGGTGAGACCTGCCCAGGAGACACAGTCACTGCCCTCAAGGGCAGTCCACTGGGGCCTAACCCACACCAGGAGCATCAAGAAGCTGCTTGCTAAGATGCAATGACAGCATTTTTCAGTGCTGAACAGGTACCTAATGCTGATCCAGGATGTCTCCATCCCTCCTGCAGCTCTAGGTGGGTGAGGTGCCCTGTCTCCTCACTGCAGGCCCCATCACCTCTCACTGGACTATGACCTTCCAGCCTCTCAGCTCTGAGAGACCACCTCCAGACCTGTTCCTTCATGCTGTAGCTCTGCCCTCCTCCCTGCCCAGTAACCCAGTTTCCTCCCATGTTCCCTGCTCGACTCCCAACCCCTGACAATACTTTGCTGCAATCAATTTTCTTCTACCCACCACCTCTCCTTTCAAGCGTGGGCTGAAATATCAACTCTCTCCTAAGCAAGAGCTGTTCTCTTCCTCCTGCCCACTTTAGCTGAAGGTGCCTTCTGTGCTCCTCTTCCTCTACAACCCATGACTTGGCTTTCTTTTGGCATCATTGTGATCTCCTCCCTGGTTCTCAAACTGCCTTTCCTCTCTCTTTGTTACAACTCAGTTGCTTCATTCCTAAAAGCGCTCTTTCCTCTCTAGGTAATGTGGGTTGCTCCTGTCCTAAAGCCAGACCAGCAGACAGGTGCAGAGTGGGACAGGCTGCAAAATAATTACAAAGGAGAGGCCTTCATCTTGACCCTCATCGCTGGGGATGCCAGTGGTCTCCCCAGTTCTCCAGCAAAGAAAGTAAAGGAATTTATGCAACAATATTTTTTACCTTCATTTCTAACTTAAATCATTCTGACCTACTTGGGCATGTCTCCAGCCCACCACCAGATACAACCTCAGCCATTCCAGCTTTTAAAAAAACCTGATTGCTGCCTCCCAGAAAAGATCTGAGAGTGGTCAAGGTTTTGGGGAAAAGAAATTGAAACCCTCCTCTCTTTGCATGACTCTCTTTTCACCCGTGGAAAGGCTCCTTGGCAGTAGGGAATACCTGGACCATGGCTCATCTTTGATCTTTTTGGAAATCAATACCAGCATTCACTATCCACAGAAATTTCAACCCTCACCACTTTGTGCTGCAGCTGCCCCCAGCACCTCACACTCCTCAGCCATCATTTATTCACAGCTCTATGTTTTCTTCACCACATGCTATTTTTAAGTGGGAACACTACAATCATTTCAAACGGCTGGGCACCCTATTAACACAGGGGTGTGGTGCACAAAAGCAGCCCTCCCTGAGAGACGCCAAGCAGGATCAACTAACGTCAAGAGGACCCTCCTGGTAAGCAATGTGAAGACCTGTGAAACCATCCGCTGGATTTCACCCTAAGCCATGCTGCTTAGGTAAACCCAGCGATCTGCACCTACTCTCTCTAAGCACCTCCTCTGGAAAACACAAAAATATCACCAACTTAAGCAATGAGTGCATCACCTGACCCATTTTCACACCACCTCCCCAAAGGCTTGAGTTCTCAGCGCGAGCTGTGAATATCTGCAGGCACGTGCGGGCACACACACACATTCGGTTTCTAAATCAATCCTCCATGGCAAAGGGTGTAAAAAATGTCACCCAAACCCCACCAGTGTTTACGTGTTTTTAACTTCCAAGTGTCACATAAGGCTATTCAGCCATTACATTTTACTGTAGCTTCTGAGTAAATTAAAACCATTCATCACTTAATGCCTCCCCCAACATTTTAAGACCTTATTAACTTAATAATCAAACATAGACAGGTAATATTACCTATAACAGCAACACTTCATGGCATCACAGCTGTGCTGTGCTCTCAGTTTTCACTCTCTTAAACCTGTATATTGTCACAAACATATACATAAACTAGTGCACCGATTCAATAAATTTTCAATAATGTCTGCTAATCCTGGCAAACAGTTCACAACATTTATTTCCACTGTCAGAACATGTGTTTTATGGCCAGAACATCTGTGCGCTGATAAAAATGGAAGAGGCCCATTTGTTCAGAAGACAGTTTCCAACAAAAAGACAACAGTGGTTTCATAAAGCAAACCAACAAAACCACACCATGAGAGGATGAGGACACCTCACCTTGGGAAAGGGAGGAGAAAAGAGCCTTACATAGTTCCCACGAACTGTCATTCTCACAGAACAAGAATCGTACCTGCGTAGTCCGTCCTCGCGTAATGCCCGTCTTCCGACTTCGTGGTGGTTGTGGTATTATTATCTGTGTGAAAAGAAATACGTTGAATTGCTTGGGGAGCCTGTGCTTGATACGAGCTATACCCCAGCCACCAGTGCCCAGGCAAAGGTAGCTTCACTAGCATGCACAGCATTGTTGCGGGTGCGAGGCTCCCCTGGGCCTGACAGGTGAAAACAGCAGGATCGGGCTTTTTGGAACAAAACGTGAAACACCTTCCAGTAATAAAACTTTTTTTTCCAAAAAAAACCCCCCACCAATGTGTGGTAACAGATTGCAGCTGGGATAAATATATCAGTATGAAGCAGGAGGTGTCATTTCTGCTCTATTTGAAGTAATTGGGGGGTTTTAAGATGTACCCTGAAATGAACCTCCACGTAAAGCGGTTAATTTTAACGAGGCAGGAAAAAACCTGGAATGTGTTTAATACACCTGTATAGTACGGCCTTGTAAGTAGATGTGTTGAGGATTTATAGGTCAGAAGCTAAGGGGAAAAAAGCTATTAAGAGTCTGAGCCTCAGCAGACACTTTATTTATGAGAGCTATTTAAAGGCAAATTTTCTTCATTTTTATTTTAGAACAAAATAGAGTTTTTAAAGTCAACTCAAGGGTTACAGGTGATATAATAGCCCATGAGCTGGCAGAGAAGCACGATATTCATGGAGAAACAAAGACAGTCTTGAGCTGCTATTGGCAAAATTTTCTTCCAGACACCTTTGGCATCTCATGGGCCCAGAACAGGTCAGATGGAAAACAAGCTCCAGCACCAGGCTTGGGAGCACATCTTTGGCATCTTGGGATTGCTTCATGCTGCTCCAGAAAAGGGAGGAACAGAGGATCCACTGTGGGGTGGCAAAATGTACCCAAGGGGCTCTCCCGCTGTCTCTTCCTCAGAGAGCAGAGCCCTGGGCAAAATCCAGCTGCCAGGTTTCAATACTGACGCAGGGCTGGACAGTCCCCAGCTGCTGCGGACAGGGTGTGGGAAGGGTTACATACACCACTCCTCACGCCTCACTTGGCATCTGGACCGCAGA
The DNA here is from genome assembly GCA_027925045.1 of Hypotaenidia okinawae. Classification (NCBI taxonomy): domain Eukaryota; kingdom Metazoa; phylum Chordata; class Aves; order Gruiformes; family Rallidae; genus Hypotaenidia; species Hypotaenidia okinawae. The sequence continues at coordinate 9,920,024 of BSDF01000007.1, forward strand.
GGGCTCTGCCCCCTCCTGCAGTCTGCACTCTACAGTATAAATTGCAGGAGTCTAATGGAAATGTAAGAAGTGCCAAATAAGAAGCCAGCCTCGGTTCTTTCTTTTCTTTTTTTTTCTCCCTGAACAAAAATTGAAAACATTCTTTGAAATGAGTTTTGTTATGAGAGTTACCTTGACATCGACCCAAAGACATGACTTCAATTTTCTCCTGTTTCTGGCATGATGCCTCTTTGATTTGACATGCATTATCATAAGATTTCCCATCGGAAGCACAAAGAGGATTGAAGTTGGTTTGAGAACAGTCAATGTTGCACACACACCTGAAAAGATAAGGAAAGAGAAAAAAAGAAGAGGCTAATATGAGAAAGTTTTTTCATGACATCATAAATACACCTCAGAAATAAAAGTGTTTGTGTTTTCCTGACTGCACAATGCAAATCAACAGAATGAAAGCGGAGAGTTCTGTTGAGAGGTCATTTGTATTTCTGGATGGAAATGAAATGCGGGGAGAGGGGAAGAGACACACAACAGAAAAGCAAGCAAAAGGAAAGATAAAAAAAGTGTGTTATACGTGGAAAACTATGCCACAGCATCGCCACCTGTGACTGCTCACAAACTGAAGAACACCCAAGTAGATACACAGGTGATTCAAGCTGCTGCGCCCTCTTGCCATTAATAAAGCCAGAAAAGTCATCTCTGATGAGGTGAATTCACCATCATATGCAGCACTGTATACAAATGGTTTGATATTGATCAATGATTTAATCCTGATAATAATTAATCACAGCACCTGTAGGTACCCCGATCACAACAGAAGATGCCACTGGGGTAAAACCACCTGCTAAGAATGGGACTGACAGTAGCAATGTGACTACACTCTCTCTGTGCATAGCGCTGGTGGGATCTCCCCAGCTCCTCAACATGGTGAGGCTACTCAGTATTACAACTAAGGGAATGCTCTTTTCATGAGAGGCTTCATGCATAAGCACTTTCTGAAGCCTCTGAATAACTCAGCAACCAAAAAGCCTTACCTGGCTGTCACCCGGGAAGGCCAGCACCCACTCCCAACCTGGCTACATACAGGGTGAAGGTGCCCACGGCCAAGAACATGGCATGGGTAGGGTAGCCCTGTCCTAAGGGAGCTATGGGGCTTTTCCAGAGCCACAATGACCCGGCTCCCGAGCTCCTGTGCTGCTCTGAGAGGCGAACCAAGGCACAGCTGAGAATCTACTTTGAAAGTCCTGTCCAGATCTGAACACATACCCTAATGCGGACACATCCTTATCCCAGCAAGCCTTGCCACTGCTCCTAAGATGGAGAAACCTAATTACTTCCACCACCAGCAGGCTGCAGCCTTTTTTCTTTAGGTTTCTCCTATTTCATTATCATTGGAGATGTCAGACACCCTTGGGCATCGGCAAGGGAAAGGCATGCTAATATTCTGGCCACCAACTGTGCCATGTAACGGACAGCTCCCCCTCAGCAACGCTTGCATTAACAGCGATGCAATCCTGCTTGGGGACAAAGCCAGAGGTCTAACCTGGCAGCTGCTTCAGCTCTTCTGAGCACGCAATTCTGCACATGCTGCTATCTAAACTCTTCCCAGCTCCTCCTGACATTTAAGGCAAAGTAATGCGACCGATTTTCTATCTCCAACCCACTGGTTGCGCTGAACCTCGCAGTGCCGACTCCACAGCTCTCCCTTTGGAAAGTTAAGTGATGGAAATGTCAGCCTCCAGCTTTGCTGCTTGATTTAAGAAAGCATTTAAAAGTCAGTTCACCTCCTGTTTGCAGCAGACATCTGGACACCTTTGACCACTGGTAGTGTAGAGAGATAAAAGCAAGAGAAAAACTTCGGTGGAAATTAGACAGTGAGGGTCGGATTGCTCCATCGCCCCCGCCTCTGGCCACCCCAAACGTGTCGAGTGTGATGAAAATCAGTGGGACTAGGACTTGTCTTTTTTTTTAGATTTTCTCTATGTTGGGTAAGTCTACATTCCACAGATGTTCACAAAATACAGAAAAAATTGGGCTCAAAAAGAAGCCAAAGGTGAAAAGCTGTGGTTATAAATTAAATTACAAGCTTTCATAGCCAGTGGAAGAAGAGAGAGCCTGGCTCCCTGTGTTAACAATTTCCCCACACTGATGAACATACAGAATATAAGAAAAAAAAATCCAGTCCATTTCCTAAGAACCTCCTTATCAGTTGAATAAGAATGTTCTGCTCCACCGAAATATTAACCATTGTCATTTCTTCCCGCAGCTGTTTCCAGCTTCCCACCTTAGACAAACTCACTTCATTAGGAAACATTTACTGCTCAAGTAATAATAATTCTTTCCACGTAGCTCCACCATTTGCATTTCAGATGGGACACAATCAGCCATATGCTTCTTTTTTTTTTTTGTAATAAAACAGCTCAGAAACAGCTTCACTTCTCTACATTTTGCTAAAAAAAATGAGCGTAGGTTAATATATATTATGTCTCAAGTCAAGAGAAAATTAAGTCAACGAGAAAATTAAAACAAAAGGATGCTCTTTAGGGGAAACCTAAGCAGCTTTTGATGCAATTTCAAAACCACCTAGGGGATGTAGGAACCCATGCTCAGATTTAGGCACTTAAGAGACATATTTTTAAAGGTGTTTAGATGCTTAAAGATGCATGCAAACATTCTGTGTGGGATTTCTGGAATCTCAGAGACCTATCCCCCACTGGTTTCAAAGACCATTTCAGAGCCCATTAGGCATTTGCTCGCATCTTTCAGTACCTTACAAAAAACAAAGATCCAGAATTACTTTTCTGACCTCCTTCAGTAAAAGTGAGAAGAGAACCGAGATTTTTTTTCGCAACTCCATTCTAAACTCCTAACTGTGAGACCAGCCTTCCTCTCCACACAAGACCGCTGCAGTCACATGCTGCACTGAGGATCACCATATGAGCACCAGGAACCACGAGCTCCTGTACGCTGGTGTCAGGTTGCTTGTGTGCGAGGAGAGCAGGAAGGGACCACCTCTGGATGAAGCTCTATGCTCCAGTCCTACAGGATCTCTTGCATGATGCCTGATTTTACTTAACGCCTGATTTAACCTAATGAAGTTCAAGAAAAGCAAGTGTAAAGTCTTGCACCTGGGAAGGAACAACAGTTTGTTTCAGTACAGGCTGGGGGATGACCTGCTGGAGAAGAGCTCTGTGGAGAAGGACCTGGGGGTCCTGGTGGATGACAGGTTGGCCATGAGCCAGCAGTGTGCCCTGGTGGCTAAGAGAGCCAATGGGATCCTGGGGTGCATCAGGAGGAGTGTGACCAGCAGGTCAAAGGAGGTGATCCTCCCCCTCTACTCTGCCCTGGTCAGGCCCCACCTGGAGTATTGTGTCCAGTTCTGGGCTCCCTGGGATAAAAAGGACAGGGATCTCCTGGAGAGAGTCCAGAGGAGGCTACGAAGATGATTAAGGGCCTGGAGCATCTCCCCTATGAGGAGAGGCTGAATAAGCTGGGACTGTTCAGCCTTGAGAAGAGAAGACTAAGGGGGGACCTAATTAATGTTTATAATTATCTTAAGCATGGGATGCAGGGGGAATCGGCCAGCCCCTTTTCAGTGGTCTGTGGAGACAGGACAAGGGCCAATGGCTGCAAGCTGAAGCACAGGAAGTTCCGCACCAACATGAGGAAGAACTTTTACCCAGTGAGGGTGAGGGAGCCCTGGGACAGGCTGCCCAGGGAGGTGGTGGAGTCTCCTTCTCTGGAGAGATTCAAGACCCATCTGGACGCCTATCTGTGCAATATGATCTGGGGAGCTGCTTTGGCAGGGGGTTGGACCCGAAGATCTCTCGAGGTCCCTTCCAACCCCTACAATTCTATGATTCTATGATTTTCAGGGCTAGATGGGCAGTAAAAACCCACCACAATAACCTTGCCACCCCAGTCTCCTTGCTGCAAGGATCTGTGCAGCATCCACCCCTCGCAGAGTTTTCAGTGGACAGCTTCTAGCTTGCATCTGCAGTTTCTTACTGCTTTTGCACTTACATACTCAAATCCTACTTTAAGGCTGCACAATTAAGTCAACATCAAATATATGTCAGGAAATGCTAAAGGTAGGATTGCATCAGGAAGATTAATGTGCCTGGGTTGCTGACTCTGTTTAATTTATAGTGCTCATCTTATCAGGGAAAATGACAGTATATTCAAACACGCTTTTTCAGACTAGAGGAACAAGCAGCCTGCCATTTCAACCAAGACCCTGAAGTCGGTAAGAGTAAATTACAGAGAGAAAGGCAAGTATTTACTCCAAGTGTCCATGCCCAGGCACACGTGGCCACAGAGTACAGAGCATCCTTCAGCGCGATCCACCAGCGACGTGACAAATGCAAAATGAACAGCACTAAACTGTCTTGACTGCACGAACACCCATAGCCATAGGTAAAGGCCCCCTCACTTGAAGCATTGTAATGCGCTGAAATGGGACTGTGTCCTGTTCAACAAGAACCACCAAAACCGTGACCTCCCTGCTTGGGTCCCAGGGTGTACACTGGGTGAGGGTCCTGATGGCATACAAGACTTCAGATCCTGCAGGACACAGGGACCTCCTACCCCAACAAGAGACTCGCCCCAACACTTGCCATAGCCGCACATCCCATCCCACCCCCCGCTCACTCTCAGCCTAAAACCTGGCCGCATCCTGGCTCTGCCCCATCACCTTTCACATGTGACAGAATTGAAGTGGCCTCATCTCTTTTGATTGCTGTCCTGAGCTGCCTCAGGTCCTCCTGCTCACAACACATCCCACTGCTGCTTGCCCGCAGCCTTACGGTCCCCAAGGCACTTCAGTACGCCTCTAATTTTAAGTAATTTGATCATTTGACCATTTTATCATCCTGGCTATGACTTCTGATTACAGTTCTATCAATAAATCTATTTGGTTTCTGTGTTCCTAAGTATAGCACAGAAGAAGTCTTGGCAATATATAAGCTGACTGAGCTTTTCTCAGGCTCAAGAAGCTGTGAGAAGGTCAGTGAGGTCTCCTAGGGGGTCACAGGATAAAAATGTACCTGAGACCATACAAAAAATACATCTGTAAGGCTTAACTACACCTTCTGTAGTTAGAAAAGCAGCTTTAAAAGCATCTGCAAGGAAGAAGTGCTTCCAAAATCTCAGCTGATACCCTGCAGCTCCCCTGAGAAAGGAAGAAATACTGAATGCTGTCTCACAGGCCCATCGCCTCTTTCAAGTAATGGGCTCATATTTTAATTGGGCTGTCACTGTAAACAATCATTAAACAAGGCTCACTTTCTTATGTCTGTTCTTCCAGGTCATTATGATAGTCTCTGATGAATTCCACTTCATTTTATTCCATTTCATATGATGAAAATCTTGGAGGAGCCAAACATTCAGCAGTCCACTTAGTTACTTTGGTGACCACGAAAGGGAAAACCAACACAAACTACAACACCTGTCCAACTGGAGAACCTGGGCACATCCTTGGGAGGGGTTTTTGGGCGCATCCTACAGCACAGCTTGGTGACACTGCTAGACCACCTGATGAAACTACCACGTCAAGGCCAAACTGGAAGGTTGCAGACAGGGGTGGCGTAAGCTGAGACGCCAGAGGAACCCGGGTGGGGGGGCTGCCTATGGGAGGGGTGGAACAGATGAGCTAAGCCTGTGGCAGGTAAGATGCTGACAGGCATCTCCCTGCACCTCACTACTGACTTGTGGGGCGCAAGTCGCTGCACGTATGTCTGTTAAGGCAGTAACTGCAATAAGCACACTGAACAGCACAGGGGAGCCTGTGCGAATTTTGGGAATGGTTGTCACTATTTCACCCACTTAGCACACTTCCCCCTTCCCAGGGAAACATGAGAAAAGCACAGAAGTAGACGAGTGTGCAGATCTTGGCCGTGACAAAAAAAGCTGCCCAGACCTCAGAGGGGTCTGCATCCCAGCAGTGATGGCAATGTGCTGCACCAGGCTGCTTGGCCAAGCTGGAGCAGCCAACTTGGCTTTCCATTGCATCAACCTCTATAAAAATTAATGAGGTCAATAAAACAGGCACGGGTGAGTACACTGGTGAGCACACAAGCTCCTAACTCTCCATTCTTCTGCAAATAACATATGGTATTGTTTTCTGGGCACAGAGAGTGTCTTTGCCTGCAGAGAGGATGCCACTGAAGAGAGGATTCATGGCTATGAAGGACTGTCCCTGGAGGGAGGAACTGCGTTTTAAGGAGGCGTCTCAATAAAACGAGAGAATGGCTCTTTGCCCATAAAGCATAGAGGAATGCTATAATTATATTTCCTTAGTTCATGAATAAAGTATAATCATTAGTGACACAGTGATGATATAAAGAAGCCCACTCCATGCTTTGCTCCTAAGACAACTATCCAGCCTTTGTTTTCAGCGACATATTACTGAAAAATAATTTAAGAAAGAATTACTAGGCAGTATCGCCCCATAGCATGAGGAAGGTTTCCTGTGTAGCTCTGATGGGAAGGAAGGAGGATAAATGAGACACTGCTTCTAAGAGAGCGGTTTTACTGGGAACAGATGCAGGCACATTTTTGCAGTGCGAGATGGCAATGGCAGCTCTTCCCTATTCAACATCTTTTAATTAGCCCTCTGCAGTTTGGAAACCTGAGAGCATTGTTGGTACCTCCTCTGTTTATTAAAGATTCATATTCAGACTTTGCTGGCCATGGGTCATTTGCTTTTTGGAAGCAGAGCAACAGAAAATTGTGCCTGAGATATCTGCAAAAAAAGTACTTAATGAAATGACTAACGTCTTCAGCCAAGTGTCTAGTTGATTACAGGGTCCAAACTGCAGAACAGCAATAAATCTGCCACAAAGAGAATTGTCAGTCAAGAAAAAAGGCATAAAACCAAACAGACAGGGAAGCAAGAGCTAAAAATGTGAAAATGCAAATCCAGTGTTATTTTTACTAGTCTGAGCTCTGATATTTGAGTGCATATGCTAATTTGGTCAAGTGTGAGATCCCACCATGTCTCAGTGAGCACTATTTTACAGGGAAAGTGATGTTCCATTCTGCAATCATTCTAAACATGTCGTATATTTTCTCCAGGCAAAAATAAAAAAAAAAGCAAGGGAAAAAACCAACAACATTTTGCAGCATAAAAAAGCCCAAAGCCTTCCCTTTGCCATAAAACAGTGTATAAATAAAAACACAGTTGTTGTACATTTATGATATTTCCACCAGAGACATTTCTTATCTTCCTCTGTTCTGACTAGAAAACAGTGATCAGAAACTCAAATTTCTGGTTGGATGTCAGCCTGGTCCTCTCCAAGCCCCCTGCCCCTCCGAGCGGGGCATTAAAGGCTCATTTAAGCAAACCTGGCAGTACCCACCTGCATAAAGAGCCTGGCAATCAGTCCCAAATGCCTGCTCTATCATTTGGATTCCTGCAAGGTTTTTCTTTCTGGTACACGGGGCATCTTTGTTGACATTACCAGCAGGCAAGCTGAAGTGAAGCCAGGCTTAATATTACGCCTCAAAATTCGAACACGCACTGTACGGCGGTTCAGCCGCGTGTCAGGAGGCTGGTGGGAGTGCTCATTTACCCAGGCAGCTTTGAGCACGTTTAATGCGTCTCAACACAACACCATGCAGAGATTCTTGAACTAGTTCTGAGCAGGGATTGGCGAGGTTAACCAGGCTGGGCAGACCTGTGCCCACAGGCATCCACAGCCTGCGGGAGGTCAGCTAGTCCATTCAGACCATCTGCGTGCTGCTACGTCATGTCTTCTTAAAACACACTGCCTGCAATAGCCCGTTGCTGGGGAGCAACGACAGGTCACCTCCACTACCCACCTCAGCACCACATCAGTCATCCTCAAACCTGTCTGCACACGGGCAGCTAAATTGGATTGCTCCAGGGAGCTTGCATGCACTTCCCTTTCAACTTCAGTCCACACAAATATCAGCCCATCTGCAAGTACAACATTAAGTTTTACAGTAACATCCTAACACCAACTATTATACACATTTTACAGAGAGGTAAGTTTTAGTGTAGGGCCCTGGCACCCTCAATACACAGTCAACAGGGACTTTTGGTCAGGTACCCTACAGTGGTCTCTGCAGCGTGTGGAGCAAAGCCCAAGAGGATGGCACCCAACGATGCCTCCAGCCAGGAGACAAAACCACCTAGCATTGTCCCCTGGTTTCACACACCATCAGGTACAGACGTACACATACATAAAATAATGTATATATAAGATGTATTCATAATGCACACAGCCTTACGATATTTTACACTTTCTAGGAATCATACCTTACAACGTGCCTGTGCTTGCCAAGAGACTGAAATCCTATCACCGCCCTCTTAAAAACATCATTAAGAGGTTTAAAGAACAGAGATGCTGCGTGCCTCCTTCAAAACAAACTTTGCTGTATTTCTGAGGCTGATGCAAAACTTTAGCTGCAGTGCAGAACAATAAACAATACATATTTTATAATGACAGCACAAAAATAGCATGCGATATTTCTTTCCTGGGCCTGCTAGTGCTTCTCTTCTGCTTTAAGATCACAAGGGAAGAAAAAAGCACGGCTGATTTGGAGTGCCCTCCATTCGGTGTCATTTATTTATTTATTAATCTAATTTATTTTTCCTTTCTGTCCTTTGCAGCCCAGTTTCTGCACTCAGGTCCTTAGCACATCTGCTTTTCACAGCGGCTTCCCTGGGACATTTTACCTATTTCAACTGTTCAAATCTTTATCTTCACCGGGAGCAAAAGGAGAAAAGCTTGATTCCCTCAGGGTGACACAACGTTTCTGCATGGCACTTCAATAGCATCCTGTTTTTCAAACAATTAGAAATCACAGAGATCATGCACAGAATTATCAGCATACTGCATAGAGATTTTTATTATTATGCAGAGCATAATGAGAATGATTTGAAGGACCCCAAAGCATTGTACCACAAGGAAGTGCTGAATAATCAGGACATTTTTTTTTTTTCTTGACTGAAAGAGACCAAAATATTGTTTACTGGACATATGTCAAGCTAAAATGCACTAAAGTGGTGAATATATTTATTACTGCCTTTCCTTGCATGGCAAAAGACACATACATGGAACCAAGGCAATCACCATACAGCTGTCATGCTGCTGCTGCTGAATAGCACTGGCAAGCTTTTTACAAATAGGTAGGGAGTTTTTGAGGCACATCTGTTGTAACAGCTCATGGAGGTTGTTTCCATTGGTCTTGCAGACCTGCCTTGAAGGCACCTTGCCCTCCAGGGGTGAGGAGAGCTGCCCAGGCACTGGATCCTTCCTGGAACTGGACAGGCTCAACAAGGAGTTGGGTCCCATGCTCCACCACTTTTCAAGGTTCATCCTGGAGCCTGCAGCTCATGAGAACTACTTTAATCTGCCATGCAAGACACTGTGACTTTATTCCTAATTTTCCTTTCTTTTTTTTTTTTTCACTGTAACTTTCTTTACTAAGTTTTAGACAAAAAACCATCACAAACTTCACCTTTGCTTCCTTCTTGCAATTCAAAGCACCAATTATAATACGACCTTCATCTGGCTTCCTGGTGCCTCTGGTGCCCTCAACAGCACACTGAATTGTATGCTAACACCTTTAGGGTAAAACAAATGTCTGGTGGTTTGTGGTTTTTTTTAATATCATTCCTATTTAAAAGGAACTAAGTTGTGTAAAGCAGGCTTACCCAAACAGAGAAACCAGAGAATTACAAGGCTGGTGACTGGGCTTGAAGAGCAATGGAAAAATCCTCACGCCAGCTATGTGACCAGAGAAGAAAATTCTAATTCTGTTCACACACCAATTCGAGTGTCTACAGGTATCTAACGTGTGGGGTTTATTTAAAGCACACAGATAAAATAAATGCCTTTTTATGGTTTGCCTATGCTTGGTGTCCTTCACGTCTCTATAGTCTGTGCTAAAACAAAGCTTTGCCGACTGTTTCTTTCCCTCTGTAAACATTTGAGGCTGTCCTTCATGAACGTTTTATCGCTGTGTGCCTCAGACTGCTGATACCATTTGCTCCTATCTTGAAGCCAGCAGAATAATGAGTACTGTTCCCACAAATCCCAGCTTTTCACCCCTGCTTGCGACAGCCTGCAGGAATACCGCTACGTCTAGTGGGAAGTGTGGGACACCATCAAGCTGGAGGCCCTGGCACGGACCTGGCGGTGCAGGAAGGGCTTGATCTGCTCATGAAGGACAGCGGCACCAGCTGGGACAAACAGCAAATACCCGTTACCACCTTTGCTAATGCTAGAAGTGACTTCTGAAAGCAAAGAGTGGAGTAAAGGGACAATGGCCTCTGGGCCATCTGAGTGCCGTGTGCTGCAAGCCCCGACCCAGGCAGCACATGTGCCATGTAGCGCCAGCGGGGAAGGCAAGGCTCAGCAGTGACCTTCTCCAAGCTAGGCAGAAGAAAACTGTGGTAAAATAATCCCTCCCCACGTACAAAATCAGACTGCCTCTCACCATGAAACTGCTTTGTGTCCTCAAACACATCTGCTCCCACTTTCTGAGGAGATCTGCCTGAGGCAGCACCCTCTGATTTGGCTGCGGGCTACCCTGCTTACAGAGCTCACACGACAAAATGAAATCCAGTCTGGCTACTTAATGAAATTTTAGGAGGATTCTTCTGGGTTTTCCTTGAGGCACCATTTGCATCTCTTGCGCAGACAGCAGTCAGGTCAGACCAGCTCTTGTCACCCCGTGCTGTGCTGAAATAAGACCTCAGCCCATGGGTATGAGCTCGGGACAGAGCAAAGTGCTGCACGTGTGGGAAGGAGAGGGCAGCAGTAGCCCCCTTTTTCCTCAGAGCGTTCAGATGAAAGCTGCACAAAACCAGGCGTTACCATGGCCCAGGGAGGCTGCTGCTTCTCCTGCTAGCTTATGATGACCGCAGTGGTTGGTTGCTTTTGGGAGTGAGCCTCAAGGGGACAGCACCGCTGCCAGGGAAAGGAAGAGGAACGAGTGAATGAAATGTGCCATCTCAAGGACACGGACACGTCCTTGTCAGCATGCTAATGAGATGAGAGTAACCTTCTTCAGGTCCGGGACATAGTTCACTGGGATCCACCTGAAGCTCCTAAAATGAGGGACACACCACAAACACTGGGCCCTGGCTGGGACCAGCGTCCCTGGGGCACCCGTGCTCCTCTGTGCTGGAGAGCTTCGTTACAAAACAGCCAGGCTGAAAGACAGCAATTAACTCTGTACATCTGGGCACATCTCATGCATGTTTTTAGCTGTGACTTGCACTTGGGAAAGGACCAGGGCAGGAGATGGACGCCATGGGGAAGGGACACCTGCCATCCCGCAGGGGCTGTGGGAGCAGAGGTCAGCCCTGTGCACCAGCTCCGATTGAGTTTTTCTCAGGCTCATATTTAATGCATGGAATGTATTTTTAATGGCTTAGATGTGTGAACAAATAGTGGCCTTGCTGTTCCAACACGGGTGTTGTGAAGGAGCCTCCGACCTTCTGCAATGGATGCAGTTTTAACTTAATAGTTAACATAAAGCGGGATAGAAGAGATGAAGCATTCTATTATGACATTTGATAATAAATTAGAAAGCACTTTCCCAATCCTTTACATAGTTATTCTCTCTGCTGATCTATTTAGCCAACACATGTAATTCTGAGCTACAAAGCTGTATTCCTGCTTTCATAAACATACTTACATAAAACTCAGTAACAACACAGTCTATTTATTGCTAAAATGCTGGTAGGAAATTGGAAAAGGTATAAATACAATTCATTGCTGGTGATCTCCTGCCCCCTGAAGGCACTGTAAGGCTCCAAATCTTGCTCAGTTCACAGCATCATAAAACCAAAGCAATAAATGTCACTCCTTTCTTGATTGCGCATTAGGCCAATCAGCTTTTTATTGCGACTAAATAGGCCGTCATGAAGGCACCGCTCGGTTTACTGCTAGGGTATGACTTTGGCTAAATGGGGGGCCAGGGAGGGAGGAGAGCTTACTTTTAAATAACAAGGAGGAAAAAAACCAAAATGGGGTTGGGGGGAAAGGTGCAAAAGTGTGTTGCTCTCCAAGGTCTTAGCGCTTGCTCTTTCATGCTGTAATGCCGCGACATACACAGACGATTATGTGTCAATGCACATTAATATTTGATGCGCATTATCCTATTATTCCTTATGTGCACTTTCACAAACAGGCTCTCCCAGCCACAGCATTACACAAACGAGCGATGGCTTCACCTCGGAGTGCCCGGCACGGCTCTGCCCCTTGCAGAGTCGAAAGCACTCTGTATGTACCCTTGTGTTGTGTACCTCCTACAATGCGGGAGGAGCTGAGCATGATCTTCACAACACCCTGTAGTACAGCAAGAGCACAAAACACACCACCAAAACCGTCCCCTCAGATGCAAACAAAGGTGTGTGCTCAGAAGGCTGCTAAGCCACCTGGGACTGATAACCGCTGCCATAGATGGCGGCAGACGACCAGAAAGCAAACATGGGGTACATTTGCACCCCTGTTAAACTAGGCACATAAATAGTTTCTCTTGGCCATGATATCACAAGTAGAGGTTGTATATGGACATTCCCTGGAAACAGAGAGGGATGCTGCTGCTGTCTCACATGGCGCCCAGACACGCACGTGCCCCTGTAACAGGCACAGCTTGGCAGCAGGGCAGCCCACAGCCACAGACCGCTGTGATGTCAGCCGAGCCGCCACACCGCACACCCTCCACTGCCCCTCCACAGAAATGCTTAGTTCCCCTGCTCCACACCGGGAGTGCCACTGCTGCCTCGGGGCCAAGTGGGGGAAAGGTGGGTGAGGAAGACCACCCTGTCACCTTCAGGTAGCACCCCAAAACCCTCCCCGAGCCCCTGTGCATCGACAGCTGCCATGGCTCCTCCCTGCTTGCCAGCAACCAGCAAAACCAACAAGCTGCAAGTCAGCTTTAGGTTTCCTCCTGGCTTCCACAGTCCTTACCTCCAGCCTTCTCTGCCATGACCACCCATCCCTCTATTTCTCCATGCCTACCGTTCACACACTGCACACTCAACCTATGGGTAGGGATCTTGGCCATGGAAGCCTGGCAGGAAAACATGGCTATTCTGAGCCACGCATTTAGAATTATGACAGCTTTCTTTTTTTAACTGTAATGCTGACAGACTAATAATTGTGAAGACAAATGACAGCTCTACATATCTTTCAAGCCTTCCTTTCCTTAAATTTCAGAGGAATTTGTGTCTTGCTCCTAGAGGAGCATGGCACTGTGATAAGATAAGAAAACCCAAAAAGCTCAGAAGTTATTTTTGGCTTTTCACAAATCAATATTTCCTCTAAAGCAATTGAAGCAGTCAGTAAGCCAAATTCTGCTTTTATCATCACAATTTCCAAGTTATTCCTTTGCACTCTGTGAACGACGGCACATTTACACTCTGACAGAGTCTGCTCTCCCTTCTGCCCATGACAGCTCCACTGGCTACTGAGAAGTTACTCCACGGCTGTGATACTGGGAGAGAACTTTTGTTTTACTGAAGTCAGTAGGATAACTTTCATCGACTTCCATAAGCTGGAAGTTCATCTTCTGAAACTGAAAGCCAAGTTTGGATTGGCATCTAAAAGAGGAGCTCAATGGGGAAAAAAAAATCTATAAGCTTTATGACTGTGTAGGGTAACAGCCCCTGGACACACAGCAAGTTTTGCTGTAATTGCAAAAAATAAAAAATGTCCTTTTTATTACAAAACTGAGTGTCAGGGATTCTGGTTTTTGGATATGAGATGTATGTGTTGTATATGGTCCCTGGAAAGACTTACTCGGGTGAGTGGTACAGATGGAATACAATGTGGGTTTGCATTTATCTGAGAACATTTAGAGCTGTGATATATAGTCTACATGACAGACTTCGTCGATGTATAGAGAAAATACAGCCAATTTCTTTGTGTAGGCTGAATTATTTACCAGAGTGTTCCAAAGTGTATTGGTAATAAAACACTATGAAGTATAAGTAACTCCAGACAATCTTGGCTTATGTTAAAACCAGGTTTTTTTAGAAGAATGTTATTAAGAAAATAAATCCTGAGAATCTGGAAAGGCAGGAGTTTGTCAAATGAACATAAACCTCTGAAGGATTGTGTTGACTCAGTGGATGGAAAGGTCAAATTCTCCAAACCACCACCCTAAGGGAGTTGGGAATCAGTCTCACTTCAAAATGAAATAGGCTATTTTGGCACAGGATGAGGAATGTAAAGATGGCAAGGTGATTTTGTGAAACTTACCTGACTGGGAAAAATGGTTGTTTTTAACCAAAACCAAATAAAACATATGTAGAGTACAACAATTTCCCCAGATGGCCAAACAAGGCATCATTTTCCCAAACATTAACTTTCTAGCCGAGCACCTCCAAATAGTGCATTCAGTTTAGAAATGCAGTGTGCTCACTCCTGCCTCCTACTCCTCGAAAAGACCAGACCGTAAGGGAAACATCCTCTGAAGATAAAGCTAACATCTTGTTCCTGTATCTTCCCTCGCTCCTTCTGCGGACTCACTGCTGAGAAAGAGGAAAACCACAGATTTGGGGTTTGATTCAGAGTCTTTTAGAAGTCAGCGGGGATCTGTCTCTGGCTACGGGAGGGCACAAAGTTACTTTTCACCTGGGCTAGTTTTAAGTTGAAATTCAGAGATTCACAGAATTATAGGGGTTGGAAGGGACCTCCAGAGATCACCGAGTCCAACTCCCAAACTCAAGTTGTCCCCATCACTGATTTCCATTAGCTCAGGCAATTTTTTACAATCTGCTGACTTGCCCCCCGCCCAGTATCTCCATCACTGTCCCAACATGGTGTCAAAAGAGTTTCACTGCAAGTTGCCTGGTTTTCCTTTTAAAGCCCTTTAACCATGGAACACACACGAAATGAAACATTGACAGTTTACGGAGCCAGAAGTGGTCTAATTTCTGGGCTGGCCCTAGGGGTAGCTCTGTTATTAGGCTAAGACAAGTGACATGGGTGTGAAAGGGTGCAAAAGCTGCTTGGTCATCTCCTGCTGTGCAATGGCATGCTGCGGCTGCCTTTACTTTCCTCTCTACACCCTTGTCTGGACTGTTATCAGACATGACTTCTAAGCTCCACAAGAAGATTCGTGCAGCAGCAGCCTCACTTTCATGCCTTAGGTACAATCTCAAGTTAAGCAGAAATTTAAGTCTTTGCAAGAGTGCAATTTTTTTAATGACTTTGATTAAATTTCTGTGGTTACTCAAACTGCAAGTCCAATGAGCATGTGAAGTGTTATACGTAGCCATGAAGGAAGATCTACTTTTCTTCTAAAAGGGAAAGGAAAGCAGCAGAAAACGGCAATTATCTACTGTATGATGCATGGGACGCTGCAGATGCTAAAGTGGCTTGTTGTTTCTGCATCTGGAACAAGTAGGTCACACATACTTATTATACACACTGCTGAACACGAAGCAGCCAATACCCGTGTAATGTACGTGAGCTTTCAAACCACCTTTTAGTACTTTATAGTAGTACAGCATCTTGTTTGCAGATGCTCTGGTTGAGAGCAACTGATGGAAGGGGGAAGGGACCCAAAGCTGACTGACCTAATTGCTGTGTGGATTAAGAAGCTGGCAAAATCATTAGTTTCTTTTATATGTGTTCTTTCTATACCATAATAAAGATAAATATTGATTGCTAGAGCAGTATTGATCATAGGGGTCGCTGCAGATGGCAGCTGCATGATTTGCACAAATATCTTCCCTGTACAGCGACACTCATTTGCATGAGAATACAGCTTCACCATCCACATGTGTCACAGACTGTTCACTTGTCACATCTACCCAAACTATATATGTTTGTCATCAGCAATAACACATGAAACAGAAGACTAAACTAGTGCATCTTAATGCATTTTGTGTGTGCATCTGTCTGCCATAGGTAAGGCGAGTTTACTGTCCCAGCCACGTGGAAAGAAGGACAGGACCTGCTGTAATGATGCTGCAAAGTCAGCACCTCACTTGGGTACACTGCCCAGCTGCATGGCACATCTCAGACCAATACTCCTTCCTTCACCCACTGACCTAGCCACCAGTCACGCCTTTGTTCAGGCCTGGATGCCTTTGCCCATGCTCCCGACTTTGGATCATTAGAGATGCAGTGTCACCACGGAATGGCTTCAGCATCTTCTCCTCAGCTGAACCTGCCTGGTGGGATCCTTGACCACTACAAGAAATGGAAAAGGGCCCTTCCAGTGTGGGCCAGGCTCATGAGGAGTGAGGAAACGTGCCTACCACAAGCACAGCGCCTGTTGCAGAGCACAAACACCCACACTCAGCCATGGAGGAGTCCTTGGGGACCCTTGCATGGGACTGAGCTGTGGGAAGCAGCATGGTTATTTACACCCCCTTTGCATCCCTGGTGCAAACCCTGAGTGGCTCATTCAGGGTGAAGCACCTCCTGCCAGGGATATGGCTGCCTCTCTCCTCCACCCGCAGCCTCCAGGAGGGAGGAAGAGGAAGGCAGAAGAGCAATCTGCAGAGATGGCCTTCTCACCCCTTGGACACAGCCAGGCTGCCAGGGAAGCACTCTCCCTGAGCACGTCACACATGCCTGCATGTTTGCCTCACAGCTAGCAAAGCACATCTTCTTCTGGGCAATGCTGCACTTGGAGCCTGCTGCTGGCTGACCTGCTGATATTGAAATTCAAAGGAAAAGTGTGCATATTTAACCCCAATTCATCATTTTGATTTTGATTAACTCTACAAGTCAGAGGTTTGCAGGCTTTAATCTTGTTTTAAGAAAATACTCCTGTCCTCTCTTCTTGGCTTTTTCCAACAGGAAATTTAACAGAAGGGGTTTTCCTATTATTTATCTCCTTCCACTTACTTGGAAACATCATGGGCCTCTGGAATAGCTGCCCAGTGTCCCAGAGCCATGGCTCGTCCAGCATAGAGAGCGTTCTCGTTACCTCGGTGGCCCGTAAGGAGGAGATAAATACTGGAATCCAGGTTCCTGACGTGGTTATGCACTGACACTAAGCCACTTTAGCAGATGAGCAGGCACTCCACTCAGTGACTACTATTTATATATGGTGAGTGAGTATTTCATAGATGCTTTTTGGAAGATCTTAGAAACACACCACGGTTCAGAATGTTATGCTTCGTTCTTCATTTCCTTTTAAGTATATCTCTCGGGGTGTTATGTTGAGTAGCCCTGTCTTACAAAATCAATTATTCCTTAGCCAGCTCAGAAATAAAACCCAAAGTAAGCAACACCAAATGTCTGATTTACCAATAGATTGCAATCCAGTGCTAAAGAGCACAGCTACTGCCCTGCTTTAAATATTCATGAGGCCCACTGGTGCAAAATGCATTAAAGGTGGGAATAATGCCAGTAATACACGATCCTCTTAGTGACAAGAAGCTTTCACATATTAAAGTAGCAAGATGTTAAAGACTTTCAACTGAACAGTCTTTGTTTTTAACCTAGAGAAAGAGATTCACTAATGGAATGCCAAATTGCATTCACTCTCGTGATCCGAGACTGCAGAATAGGATAATAACACATGTGTGCGTTACCACGCTGTGGAAAACCTGTTATTACAGTGGATTCTTTCCTGCTATGTCTTTGTACTTCCCAGAAAATGCTCACACATATATCTTACCCCTTTGAGTAGTCTTCTACATGACAAACCCTCTATCAGAATCCCAGGAGCCTAGCCATTAACAGACTGGTTTTGCGCAAATAAAGAAGATTTTAAAATAATGGTGACACAGTACAATAGCACAGTTTAGCTGAGTGACAACTGGCAATGAATAACCAAAAAAAAAAAGAGAAAAAAAAGAGAAAGAGTTAAACCAGAGACAGGGGACTGCAAAATAACAGACTGTGGCAATGCAGAATAATGTTAATTGTCGCTTTAAATCATCAGCAGCCCAACCACATCTGCTATCACACCTGTGCTCTCTCCTCTGATCTTCTCTGGCACCCTAGAAATATCAGGCGCACAGCCAGCCTCGTATCTCCAGCTATCTGCAGTCTGGCTCTGCTAGCAAGCTTGCATCCCCTCTTACCTGGAATGCATCAGGCACTGACCCTGCACCCTCAAACTGCTTCTGATTGATAGGGGACACTGCCAGTGACGGGCTTGTCGCCCTGTAACAACAGGTCCCGGGGCCACTGGGACCCACTGACCCTATTTGGGTTGTACAAACTTCATCAGTCAGGTCAGATAGCTGAAGGATCTCTGCTTACATCTGAAATTTAATCTGCATAAAAAGAGTGATCAAATAATAAACTGATCCCCCCCCCCATTTAATCCAAGGACATTTTCTGCGCACCGAATCTTGGCAGGGGGAGTGGGGCAATATGTCTATCTGGTGCCAAACACGGAAATTCAATTAACTTACATTTGAAAGAGGGATCTAGGTCCCCCATACACAGTCTGCTTTTATTCTAGAAATAAGAATAACAAAGAGCTAACAGCCAGAAGGCTCATTTTTCAGAAAGACGTTTATCCGAGACTAATCAGGGGGCAGGGACAGGAAAACAGGGCTCTGTTACGGCATATGAAGTTGTTTACTTCAAAGCAGACCTTTAACAGGCTTTACATGGTCTTTGTACTTCTGGTTGGAAATCTGCTTCCCTGCCTTTTAACAGTTGGTCTGGTAGCATCTTCCCAGTAAATGCCCTTCCCTGCTTCCCGCCCCGAGAAGCATCTTCCCCAGCAGAAAGACCGCCTGTCAATAAAGATTGAGAACTTCAGCTCCTGCAGTCATTACGCTGCTCCGTGCAAGCTAAGTTGTTTCAAAGGGGAGGAATTAGATAGTGCAAAAGCTGCAGTGGGAACGTTACTGGGTGAGTTGGATCAGGCTGTTTTAGCAAGCTATTTCTGGAAAAAAATAAACACTGCTACTCAGTGCTTATGATTAATAATGTTATCTTGTAGCTAATTTTATTCCTTGCCCCTCTCTTCTCCTGCCTTCCAATTTGGAAGTGCACTTAATTATGAAAACACGAGCACTAGACTGTGAATTTTGATATATTAATTTTAGCCTGGTTTTGTTTCTACACCGCACCACCAAAACTCTCAAGGACAACTGGTCAAGGAGACAATGAAAATCCTGATACCTGGGGTAATTTTCTTAAGCAAAGACAAAATTAAGCAATTTCTTCCACACAAATCCCATTACATTAATGCAAACCTATAACCATGATGCACCTTGCTCCTGTTGTTCAACACAACAATTTCTTTCCATGATAGGAGCCAAAGAAAGGCCTCTGTGGTTCATTTACTTGGTGTTTTTTAAGTATGAGAACTGGAGATTATTAAAAGCCTGGAAAGGCAAAACCAAAACGAACACAAATGGATGACCATGACTGTATTCCTAAACTTCTTCACTGAATAGCAGAAACTCTCTTAAATACTTGCCTGACCAACAACGCATGGTTGTCTTGCCTGGATGAGGTCAGCTGCCCAATGCTGGGCCCAATTACCATCTTCACTGCTCATCCATTCATTGACTCCTCTCTGCTCCGTTCCTACTGCCCAAGTTAAGAGTTCATGCAATATTGCTTTATAGACATCTCACTGCCTGCTCACTTTATCCACCCTTTAGCCACCACTGGCCTACAGCTTCAGAAGCATCAGACACGTAGTTCTAATATTTTCATGATTATTTTGTTGTCTCTCTAAATTTGTATTAATTACTTAGATAGAAATATGAGGCTTGAAATTAAGGCATTGTTAGAAATACAGCTGTGTGAAGAGCAGCTTTTTTGATGTGTTAGCTTTTCCAAAATCACAATTAAATCATTGGTTTAAAGTTCGGTTAATATATGTTTGCACAGTTTCTAGGCAAAATGGAAAAAATAAAAAGAAATTCTGAGTAGATAGAATTATTTCAGTTTCCGTGGTTAAAGTTTCAAAAAAACCCCCAACCACCCTGAATACATTTGAAGCCTCTTTTAAAAATAAATAAATTTCCATTCAGAAAGTGCCTAAATGTATGCTCTAATCATTCGAGGGTTAGGTCTTCAACTCCAGCAACTAGGAAAAAGTGAAACAGATTTTCCAGCATTTCTAATGCCACACAGGAATTAACATGATGATAATGCTAACGATACTTTTTAACTGGAAAAGCTTTAGGTCAGTTATTTTCCCCCATTTCTATTTTTACCAAAGTATAAAGCTGTAAAACCCCAGATGGAATAACATAAGTTATAACTGCAACAAAACATATAACTGTGTTTCTAGACTTTGTCTAAATTGTGCATGTTCCAAAATTACAAACCAGACTGTTAATACATTTTTTCAGAGTAATAACCACCTTGATCGCTGTGCCGAAAATTATTTAATATGGGTAACACTTTCTAAACCACAGCACCTTTAAATAATACGACATTCATTAAAATAGAAGAGTAGACCAAATTACTGTACCAAACATCCTCTGCATCTTCGTCACACTCTGCCCCAAACTGGCAAATGTCACAGGTCGATGTCTCTTTTTGATTGGTTTCACCTGAGCCTTCATTGACTGTTTGGTGGAAAGCAGAAGAACACACATTAGTAAAGGCAGCACTGTAGCAAAAGCACTTTTCTCTCTCTCTCTCTAGAAAAATCTATTCACCATGCCAGCTTAATGTGCAGCTCCCAGGCCCAATACTGGCCAGCAGACAACATTTCTGAACGAGGCCAGCACAGACAACTCCATGTTGGCCTGTGATAAATGCCCTGAATTATGCTGTTGCAAGGGAAACAGGAGAAAGACCCTTCCTCTTCCTTTTGCCCTTAAACAACCTGCAGCCTGGGCAGGTTGCATCACCACCGAGCCTTGCCGCTTTGTTCCCAGGGAAAATCATGGAGGTGTATTGATAGCATCATACGCTGCCTTGTGTCCTTTGCTGAGGAAGGCCCTGAGATGGACCCAAGGGGATGCTTTCCTCAAAACTGCTTTGAAATTACCTGCCGTGTGGTGCAATCTAGTCCATTCCAAAGGCACAACATTTTTCTCTTCAAAAGTACAGCAATGAGCCCCAAGGACTAGTTATCTCTGGCAGGAAAGATTTAGTGCTGTCCAGAGGAGAGGACGATTTTCAGCGTAGGTTAAATTTGAAACCTGGGAAAGTCAACACCCTTGTCTGCAATTGTGTAAGGTTTGTGACTGGGCCTTAAGTCAAAGATGTGAAGGGACTGAGGGGAAAATAAAAATATGGGTATAAGAGGACTGTGAACAAATGTTGACGGCTGAGTACTGAAAGAGACCTCTAAGGTAGGCACCAAGAAGAGAGTTTGTTAAAAGATCTGAAAGAAACATCACCTACATTTATATTAAACTATATAAGACTTTCTGGTATCTTTCAACAGATCCTGCTTTCTAGCAAGCCACAGTACCCAGCAATACCCATTGGCTGGTTACAGAACAATTAAGCAACCTAGACTTTAAGTATCAATCAACTTTGAGTGATGTCACTGGCCTCAGCAGCCTCTGCAGCATCATCCTTGACTTTGGAGCCAGTGCTGTGGTGCAGGCTTACTGCACAGATTCACAGAATCATAGGGGTTGGAAGGGACCTCCAGAGATCATTGAGTCCAACCCCCTGCCAAAGCAGGTTTCCTAGAACAGATCTCACAGGTAGGTGTCCAGACAGGTTTTGAATATCTCCAGAGAAGGAGATTCCACAACCCCCTGGGCAGCCTGTCCTAGTGCTCTGTCACTCTCACTGTGAAAAAGTTCTGCATGTTGGTGTGGAACTTCCTGTGCTCCCACTTGAGGCCATTGCCCCTTGTCCTGTCTCCACAGATCACTGAGAAGGAGCTGGCTATTTCCCCCTGTGTCCCACACTTCAGATATTTATAAACATTGTTCTGATCCCCTCTCAGTCGTCTTTTCTCAAGGCTGAACAGTCCCAGTTCATTCAGCCTCTCCTTGTAGGGAAGATGCTCCAGTCCTTTAATCATCTTTGTAGCCCTGGACTCTCTCCAGGAGATCCCTGTATTTTTTTATATTGGGCAGCCCAGAACTGGATACAGCACATTTGGGTGCCCAAGCTGGTGGACATGCTGAAGCTGCACAGGCATGGACAGGACTAATCACCTGATGCTGTGCATCCTCTGCACAAGAGCCCACTAACCTGGGTGTTACTGGGGTCTTGGGTCAAGTGGTCTGGCTCTGAATATGCTGCTTTTGTTATGTACTCAAGGAAGAAGAAGAGTGCCCAAGCTTTCACAAAGCCTTTGGAGGAGAAAGGGCTTGTGCACTTAAAAGAATATGACCCTAATGTCACTCCACACAAGTTATTTAACCTCTGTCCCATTTCCCACTATGTAAAATGGAAGCAATGCCACCTTCTACCAACAAGGAATACAGAAACAAGTTTATTAATGGTTGTGATATACTTAGATGCCACAGTGACACAGATAACAGAAGTACCTAAGGTAGATGGTTTGTCTCAGAAGCCTTTCCCTGAGGCTTAACACCATCAAAGGAAGTGTTGGTATGTTGAGCTGTGCCACAGCAACTTATCAGTCTTGCTTAAATTTAGACTATATTAAAATGAAGAAAAAAAAAAACCAAACAAACAAACCCCTATGAAGAGTATTCTGATGATTCTAAAAAAAAAAAAAAAAAAAAAAAAGACGGGAAGAGGGGTTTGCCCTACTTGTAGAACTTTGCTCATCTTTGCATCCACCAAGTTTATGTACAAAAAAAAAAACCAGAGGGGAAACTCAGAAACATCTCCTGGGTATTTGTTCTACTGCATTGTCAGGTTCTGTGGGAAGGGTCTGTGCTGTGGTTTTGCTGCTTCCTTAAATGGCTGAGGAAGTCTTTAAGCTCATACTTTCTAAAAACCAACATACGAAGGTGGACAGAGTGTCCAAGGGCCATGTCCTTACACTGTTAGCACCTCCATGTGCTGCGTGTATGATCCTCCTCCAAAAGCCTCATGCTGCTGCACAGCTCTCCTCCCCTCTTCTCTGCAGCTGCATCCAGGCCTGGGGTTTTGCACCCAGTTTCTCTGATATTTTAAATTTAGAAGTGTGGGGCTTTTTTCCTGAGGAGATAACTTTAACAGACAATCTTGGCAGGGAATTACCAGTGGTTGAGGTATTAGGCAGGACACAAAATCTGGATTTATCAAGTCACACTGCTTTGCTGTGCCACAGCTTCCCAACCTGTGAAAGGGGAACAGAGTATTTGGCAGATACTTTGGGAGCAGAAATGAATGACTGCACACAAAGTACAATGGGACCCACAGGCAGAAGATTTCTTATGAGAGTCGAGCACTCCTCACCTACCAGGTTGCTCTGCTTTAGGAGGGTGTAAACTTATATTTTGCAGAAAAAAAGCTCTACTTTTTTATTTGGTTATTCATTCTGCAAATCACTTTCCTTATACTCCCTTTTAATCACAACCATAAGCCCTTTCCCCCCTTCCCTGTAATGCTTCTATTACACCAGCAGGTGTGGTCTGACCAGGGACCTCACACAGCTCCACATCACAAGCTCCGGAAAACAACCACTTAAACCATTAAAGTCATTTGAAAGAGTGAGCACGCTGAAGACAACTAACTGCTTCAGAGAGAAACATCCACGTTAGGGCACAACACAGTTCTTAATTTCTACTAGAAATAACGGGTAAGTCCTGCATATTTTTCTGAAGCAGCTCCACACCCACTGTTCCACAATCAATGTGCACATCTGTCATTAAATGTTTGAGTGTGCAGCGGTTGTCGTTAGAAACCACAGCTGCTTCTCCCTCTCCCTTTCTGTTTTCAGTAACCACAGATAATATTCTTCTTTACATTTCCTTAAGGTGTGTTTTCTCTCCCTACTCAAACACACAGAGAGATGTGTGCACCCACACCCAGGACTGACACATGCAGGGGCTTGTTTTCCTCATGCTGTGCAGATAAGTGCTTTGATAAATGTGGACATCTTAGAAAGAGTTATTTTCCCCATTTCTCCTGCTGCGTTTTAGCTTGAGGACTAGTGGATGCTCATTTTCTAAGGTGACTTTTTTTTTTCTTTTCTTTTTTTTTAAGTACCAATCTGCACTTGCTCTCATACCTCAACTGGAAAAAAAAAAGATTTTGAAGAAATAATGTCGTTTGCTGATTCCTCTTCTAAAAATAAAAGGAGAACAATTTTCTTTTTCTCATGCACGTTACGTAGTTCTCCTATTAGCAACTGTTGAGGCTTAACACCAACACCCGGTAGGAACGTAGTAGGGCTCCAGGGAGGCTAATGGCTGAAGCCCACCTCTTACTACGCACGAAGCAGAGAAATGTTAAGCTGCAAATTCCTGTTCGCATTAGCAAGATTGGCAACTTCCAGATTTCAAGGAAACGTGCTAACATGGGTCTCGAAGGTCACTAACATTATCTGAAAGTCACTTCAGAGGCTATCTCCGTCTCCTAAGCAATATAAATTCTTTAGCTGAGAAGGCCCTACACACAATTTACAGAGTAAATGGACTGTGGTAACCACAACAGCCCCTGTTTTAATCATTTGGTTCTTTTCCAGCATTCTCACTGCGCTCAGATCAGATAGTTGTTATTTCAAGAATATCTGTATTGCTTGCAAGTCCTGGGACATTTTGGAGACATTTTACTTTGTTTCCATAGCTGGAAAGGCAGACTGAAAGGATCATCAGTGGATTCAACTGACTCTGTGCCTATCTCCTATAATATCATGAGAAAACCAAAAGCCCCAAACTGTCCCCCTGCCATAGACAACTCTACTTTCTTCTCACGCTTCTGTCTTTGTGAGCCAAGAGTCCTTCGTAGGTGGTACAACCCCAACAAATCATGCTATGACACTATCCCCCCAGACTCACGCTCTACTGAGAGTTGATGACTGCTGGTTTAGCTGTCTTAGCAAACAGATATCAAAATCCCCACGGTCAAGCTTCTGGATAACTAGAAATAAACTCTTTGCAATCTCCATAGAAGCAGCTCCAAAGGGATGAACTGGAATAGGCGCAGCAGGTCACAGGTTTGATCGGGTATACAAAGCATCACCTGTTCCCTAAGTGACACAAGGGCCATGCAGGTACCTCGCCTGACAGACCATACTGCGAGGAGCAAATGGAAGTGGAAAGAGGAGCTGGTGAGGCATGAGGGAGAAAGAGAATTAGGTGGTGACATTAGCTAAACACAAATCTCTCACCCTCTCTTTGCTAACACTGCTCTGAAGGCAACAGGGCAAACTCAGGAGAGTCTCAGTTCAGTTTTCACATGGCTTTCTCCGAGTACTGACACTATAATATTAATCCTTATTTGATATAGTTTAACAATACTGGAGAACACAATAAAGAAACAGTATAAAACATGGTCACCACACACTTGAATATAAAGAAATGTGACTTCAATGACTTGTGATTGTTGCTTTGTATTATGCGGTCTTCCTTTGATTGCTGTGATCAGATGTGTGTTCATTGCAATCCCTGATTCTGACTTGATGCCTCGTGGTGGGACATCTTTGCTATTGTTGAAAGGAGAACTTCAAGCAAAGCTTGCTCCAGCTCATTCTGACAGGATATACATTTGGTTTTAGCTGAAAAATCTAGGTAATAAAAAAGAATATGTGGAGATGAGAGTCGATGGCCAATTTTTATTTTGGAATAAAAGACAATGTGCAAATTAAAATGTGGAGGAGGAGAAGAATGCTCTTCAAAGCAGCTGAGGTGATCTCACAACATACTTCAGTCCTAACAGGTGACAAGGTAAGTGGACAACATGAGGAAGCTTGAGGAAAATCGTGGCAGAGAAGCCAAGAGAATTTACTAAACATGTAAGAACAAACAGTACCTGAACCTCTACCAGATGGCTAACAACACCTCACAAACTCGGCCAATAAAAGCCCAGATGCTGGAAGCGACTTCATTTTAATCAATAAGGCTTTTTTCCTGAAAGCATTAGCTCGGTCAAAACCTGCAAAGTGAGAAAAATGAAGGGTGCGAAGCAGGGGGTTGACTCACGAATGACTCTGCTCTCAAAGGCTGGCAGAGCCTCAGAGCAGCATTACGGTCAAAATGAAAAGAAAATGGCCTACTGTATCGGTAATAAATCCCAACTCTGACATGCCTTGTTCTGCCTTACCCCTGCTGTCTGGCTCCATCTCAATAAATACAAATTTGCTCGCTCTCTCTCTCTCACACACACACATGCTGGGGAAAATACTTATTGCACAAGAAAACAGTGTCTCTATCCTGCTCGAGACCCAACTCAGAACGTCTCATGGAGACCTGGAATAGCCACCTTCTCACCAAGGGGCCTCTGATGGGTTTTTCCGTACCACCAAGGGTCTGTTCTTGAAACCACCTCTCTGCTGTCAATGAGAAGGTTATTTAAACAGCACCAGGGCTGTGTCATATCTTAGCTGGCTGCTCAGGAAGGCAGACCAACTCTCCCAACATTTATACTGCTTCAGGTCCCATCCTGGGTACCTCCATTCTCAGCCACGCACTGGAAAAGGTTAATGGGATGCCTTCAGCATGATGCAAAGACCTAACAGGGTTTTCAAGGAAGAACTCTATGTATCCAGCCAGCTCCAACTGCTGATAAAACTCTCTTATCTTCTTGCTAAAGACCACGTAGATACAGCCTGGCACTGCTTTGATGCTAGTCAGACTCAATTTGCAGTGTTTTCCAGCTCTGATATTTCTACTGTGACTCTCAGGTGATGTTCTTTTCTTAAAATCACAGCAGGTGGATTATCTCAATGTATAAGCATCTCAGTCTGAAAGACACGACTAAGCTTTAGGGCTGGGGAGAAAAACCTTCTGAGTATAATAAACACCAGAAACAACCAATTTATAATTAACAAAAAAAAATAAAAATAAAAATACAGTGCTCGTTTTTTCAGTCCTGTGCAATGCTGAGTTTGTGCCGCACAGGGAAGAAGCACTTCTGAAACAGCTCACTCTTGTGCAAGGCCCAGTCCCAGGTCTGCCCACACCTTGTGCTAAAGGCTCCAGTTCTGCCCTGGGTACAGTCTAATTAGTGCAAGAAATTGGTGTCTGTGAAGCACCCCAAGTTCAGTAAGTAACTACTAAAAAAATTGTTTCACGTCAGTACCGAGTGCTCCAGTTCCATCTTTATTTCCTTCCTGTCAGGCCTGCCTTCCCACCTGCTTCGGGCTTCCTTCCTTTCCCCCAATATCTCCATTGCAGTTACACAGGGCCTGGCGCAGCTCTGACAGTCCTGCTAACAGCTCGCTGCTGCGGTGAGGAGAGGCATCGGCCCATGCACGGCCACCCGCCTCTCCCTTCGCACAGCTCAACCCCTCAGAAACCTTAGAGCTTTCTCCAGCTGTCAGCCAGTCCTGGGGCTTGGAGGCCTCCCCTGGTGAGATGGGTAACCTTCACACCCTCTGAACCTCGTTTATCCTGGTTAAAAGCGATAGGACAGGAATGTTTTGAGAGGAACTGCTCCTCTGCGTCTATCAGACTGTGCTTCCCTCCTTGTGGAGGGTGTGGCCAGAGGTCTCCAAGAGCATCTGAGTCTGAAGTCAGGACATGTCCCCATACAGACTTCAGCAGGGACTTCTCCATGTTTGTACAACCATGGCCAGGAAGAAAAGGATTCAATTCTTATTCAAAGTTCATGTATTCTAAATAAAACACCATTTGGTTGTCTCTGTCTCATGCATATCCCCGTTGCTCCCACAGCGCATTTGATAAAAAATTAAATACGATTAGTCGAGGCCAGTTTCTCCTAGCAAATATCTCTAATGGCATTTCAAAAGGAATGGCTCATTGAATAAAACCCTATTGTAAGCTTTCTGAATGCTGACATGAAACAGCTGTGATTATTGCACCCTTGTGCGGCTCCCCTACAAAATTTGATGTTTGCCTGGTGTATGTAGGATGCCAACATTGCAGATTTATGAAGGTGTACGATGACCAGCACTGACACTACGTGCCAGCTCAAGGAAGAGGAGGCTCATTTAAATTTTGCCAAGAGCTTCTCCTCATAAACAGCTTTGAGTAAAAAGCCAAATAGCACGTGGGGACTATTCATCTCTGCCTTGCATTAATTTAATTTTAAAGAGAAATCGCTTCCTTGCAGGAGAATTTTCAAGGAATAGATTCAGCTTGTTGTAAAAACATGCCTGCGATGCTGCCAAAGCTTTTGTGGCATCGGTCCCTGTTCTGATGTATTTCAATATGTCCAACAGCGCGAACAAAACAACCAAGTGGACATGCCCACAACTGGATGGATGCAGTGTAACAATTCACCAATCGAGGCTGTTATTACAGAGCCTGGAAGGAGATTACTGTACTCCTAATTGCAAGGACCAGAAGATTTTTCAGGATCAAGGAGAAACAGAAAAAGATGATGTTCAATTCCTCCCTCGGGTTGACTTGCCCGGCCACACAAATCATTAAGCCTCAGTGCTGTGTCAAGGGAGATGGGAAGCTGCAGCCCAGGAAAGTACCCAATATCATAATGCTCTTCTTATTTGTCAGAAAAAAGGGCCATCAAAGGTTACTCAGGAGGAGCGTTGACTGTGAGCCACCTGTGGCTGGCCGGCCCTACATCCCTCTTCATCCCTTCTGTGGACTGGCAAGCACCCTCTCCCTGCCGACCTGCAAAGACCTCTAGTATCTTCCGGCTCTACTGAAAAGCGGGGACTGGTTCTGGCCCCTCCTCTTCCTCCTGTATGTCTGGGCAGGTGCTGCAGCCCATACTGCCCAAAACAGCTTACTGATGGATACTTTATGCCTGAGGCACTGAACACGCAATGCAAAGACAATCTGACAGACGGAACATAGGAACCCTGTACGCGCTGTAACACTGCAGTTACAGCATGTTCTGGTGAGTACTACCTTAGATACAGGTTCAGGTGGAGGAATCTGAGCCAGCAGCACCTTCCTCTGCAGGGGAAGATGCTACAGTTGGATGTAAACCACAGATATCCCCCATCTGTGCCTTCCTTGACCTCTGTCAAGAATTCACATCCCACCTGCAGTTCTAAGCCCCTTTATTCATTCTAGGCAGAGAGGAACCTAGATCACCCAATTCAGAGAAAATCAGTGAAAAAAGCAAGGAAGGGTCCAGCCCATAGTTTCACAAAGCCTGCAATAAAGAACCACCCAAATGGGTGATGTGACTTTTCAGGACTTTCCACACTGAAAGGGTGCTTTTCCCAGCTTCCTAGCTGGTGGAAAGATTAACTTGAATGTGAACCCTTACAGCTACTCATCTTTCAAGAAACAGAATGAAAGGAACAAAGATAAAACCTAAAAGAGCTGTCTAGCATCCACTTGGTGACTACTTCAGTTTTAAGGTCTTTGTCACTTTGCTATTGATTTAAGTCTGTGTATCCTTTTGAATATTAGTATGGCTAGCAAGATAGCAACATCATACATAAAAATGTCCTTTATTCCAGAACAGATGAAACTCCCAGTGGTAAAAGAAGATTTAGGTATCTCCGAAGATTTCTTATCGCTGTGCAACATAACTCTCTAATGGTTCAGTGCCTTGGAGGGTCATCTGAGATCACTTATCACATAAATCAAATAGGTGGCAGGCTATAAGAGTGGAAGCCTATGGCAATTTCATGTCTTTACTCGCAGACATCAAATCTTTCTTTTAGGCAGACTACAGAGGAGATAATATGACATTCCATTTAAGCCACTGAAGAAACCCAAATCCGGGTATTAACCAATTTTAGGAAGCTGCTCCTAGTCTTGACTGCACCACAATTATATTGGGAAATGACTGGTTTAAAATCCTGAAATGGGAACTGCAGATACTGGTTCTAATTTACGCTAAGGCTTCTGTAAATCACTCCGGCAATGGAAGGGAGCG
The DNA here is from genome assembly GCA_027925045.1 of Hypotaenidia okinawae. Lineage (NCBI taxonomy): Eukaryota > Metazoa > Chordata > Aves > Gruiformes > Rallidae > Hypotaenidia > Hypotaenidia okinawae. The sequence continues at coordinate 9,949,801 of BSDF01000007.1, forward strand.
TCAAGAGAGAAAGAAAGTCCAATTTACTTTATGTCCCATTTACATAATCAGGGTGGTATGAAACGGTAAAAATTACTTGGGTCCACCTTCCACCGATTCCAACATGAGAAGCACAGTTGTCTTCTCCTGCTCTGCTTTTCTTCCACGTCATACTCTTTGCTGTTTGTTTCTGTGGCACTAACGGAGGCTCCTACACACACGTAATCAAGAGCAGGTGCAACCCAGAGCTTGGAAGTTGAGCTGATGCGTGCCAAGCTCAGGCTCTGTGGCAGGGTCTCAGGAGGAGGCAGCGCAGGTGGGTGCCAAAGCTGGGAGAGCAAAGCTACATGCTGCCAGGCTGTGCCCTCGTGGTTGGGAGCCAGGGGAGATGGATCCTTCCCTGCCTCTTGCTCCTCCAGCTCAGCAGCCAGCCTGGGCGCAAAGGGCGATCCCCAATGTGCTCTCACATCTCCTGCCCTGGAATAATCTAGTGTTTCCTCTGAAGCACTCACTCCCTGATCCTCCAGTGTCACCACTGAGCTCATCCTCTAAACTTGCACAAGTAGGGCTCATCCCTGCATGGGCTTCTTTTTTCTCTAAGTGAGAATTTCCATTTACAGAAAGACAACTCAGTTCAGAGCTGGTTGTAAAAGCATCCATCCTGACATGTGTACAGGTGTTTCTGCCTCCTCAAGCCTGCAGCCAGGCAGTCCTTGGGCCTCCCTGCAGCTCTGGGCGCAGGGGAGTGCAGGTGCCTAAGAAACTTGCTAGAAGCCCAGATGAGGGCAGCTGCCAAGTTTCCAAGTCCTGCAGGAGGAGGTAAAATATTTATGCAACAGAGAACCTATCTTTTATGTAACCCTGATCCTCAGCAAACACAAACCCATGCTGCGCTAGTTAACGGCATGAAGTGTCAAGCAGTAAGATGACCTTCTAGGATGAACAGGAAAAAAATCATCAGTTGCCCAGTGATTTTCCTGTTTGTATCCATTACTGGCGGGCAGGTTGAGGTGCTGTGTGCGTAGCACCATCAGTGGCTTGTACTCCTTGTTTTGTGGTTTATGTGGTGGAATCAGAAATAGCGTGGCAAGTAGGTCTAGGGAGGTGATTGTGCCCCTGTATTCAGCATTGGTGAGGCTGCACCTCAAGTTCTGTGTCCAGTTCTGGGCCCCTCACTACAAGAAGGACAACAAGGTCCTTGAGCGCATCCAGAGAAGGGTAACCAGGCTGGTGAAGGAGCTGGAGGGCAAATCTTATGAGGAGCGGCTGAGGGAGCTGGGGATGTTTAGTCTGGAGAAGAAGAGGCTGAGGGGAGACCTTATTGCTGCCTACAGTTACCTGAAAGGAGGGTGTAGAGAGGTGGGAGATGGTCTCTTCAGCCAGGTGACAGGTGATATGACAAGGGGAAATGGCACCAAGCTGCATCAGGGCAGGTTCAGATTAGATGTCAGGAAAAAGTTCTTCACTGAAAGAGTTGTCAGGACGTGGAACAGGCTGCCCAGGGAGGGGGTTGAGTCACCAACCCCGGATGTGTTTAAAAGACGGGTAGATGAGGTACTTAGGGATATGGTTTAGCAGAGGACAGGAATGGTTGGACTTGATGATCTTAAAGGTCTTTTCCAACCTAATGATTCTGTGATTCTGTGAATGGTTGTGTCCACAGCACAAAACCAATAATAAATACTGTCAGTCCTACCACTAGCGGAAGTGGAAAGGCAAGGATGCTCATGAGTAGCACAGCCACTCCTGGAAGGGTGGCAAAGATTTGGGGGGTAAGGGACTGCCACAGCCCATGTCTGAGAAAAAAAAAAGATCTCCAGTTTATCATGCAGTAACCCAGAATCTGTGTGATTGAGCAAGGAACCCCCTATCCCACCCCAGATCTCCACTAACAGGACAAACAGGCTGAGCACGGCCTGTCAAACTCAGCCTTGACATGAGCAGCAGAGAAGAGTGTATTTGCATCCGTTTACACCAGAACAATGTTGCCCCTCCGAGTATAATTTTACAGATGTGTTTATGATATAGGGGAGCCATATGGCACGAAAGGTTTAAACATTTAATCTCACTTAGCTTCAATACACTGCATATACAGAAAATTGGAAGCCCAGCAGGAAAATGCCAGATTTCATTCTCACTTAGTCGTGATTAACCTTTATGAGCTCGCTTGGAGTTTTGTCACCTGCAAAGTCATTTGGGGCAGGCAGGCTGCGAAAGCCCTGACTTTCTGCTCTGGCCAAGGCACAGCAGCCACTGAGCTCGAGCACTCCAAGGGTTGTGCTGCCCAAAATGCGGACTTCTCCTAGCTGAGTGGCAGCGCCTCCCCACTCTGTCCCTTCCCCCTCATACCGGAAAGGCAGAAGGGACTGCAGGGAGGGAATGATCTGGAGGGACCCTCCCTACTCTCTTCCTGTGTCGGCCTGGCTCCTGGCACACCTCTCCGGTGGATCTGGTTTAGAGTGGATCCAGTTTAGTGTGGCCTCACACCAGACAGACGGACGCAAAGCAAGTGGCTGAGACGTTATCACGCTTCACAAATATGCTCTCTCTCATTAATATTGATTCCCACGCACAAACACTTTAGCTATATCTGCTGATTGCATTACCATTGCAGAAGTGCAATTAACAAATTAAAAGGGAGGATTGCGATTCAGTTTAATTTGGGGGAAATCTTAAAGTAAAAAAATAATTATAAAAAAAGAGGGTCTGGTGTTTGAGGGCCGTTCCTCCTTTGCTATTCATTTCCCTGCCTTGGATATGCTCTGAGAGAAATGCTTTCGTCAGGATAAATATCCCTGAGTATGCTGCTGTACTGGCAAACATGGGTACTCAAAGAAGCATCGACGAGACAAAAACCAAACAAATGAAAGAAACCCTGACAGATGCTAAACCAGATACTAAATTGCAAATGAAGGTGTATCATCATGGAAAGAGGAAGGCGGGGAATGCCAACTGGAAGCTGCTCAGACTGATCTGAGACTGCCAGCTTATTCATAAAAACTTAACAGAAAGCAACACAGAACAAGCACACCATCAGACCAGGTAAAAGCCAATGCTACAAGTATTTGCAGAAGGAGGGAAGGTAGAAAATCTCCCAATACTTTCTCGCTTCCAGATTCTTGTATGATAAAGTAAACCAGCTTCACCAAGTAAGTCAACAGTTCCAAGATTGCTCAAAACTCACGAGCCAAAGTCTGACTGCTTTTCTCTCCAAAAACCAGCTGAGCACACCTGGAAGAGTGGGTGTGAAATGGTATCTCTTCCCCTCCCATCTCCTGTAAAAACCACCTTTCAGGTGATCTAATATTATGAGAAACCATAATCATTAAGGATTGATCACGCTAATATAATTTTCTGGATGGCTTATTAACCTACTAAGACATGTTTTTCTCTACTTCCCTTCATTAGCGACAGCAATAATTAGGTAAGGACAGAGTAGCAAAATTGATCATATGCTACTGCCGAAGGGGACAGAGAATGTATCACGGACATTTAGCATAATGTTCTCCAAACTCAAGGTGCATTAATTATATTTAGCAACACAGCTATTTTCTGCCTTTGATAGAAGGAATCCATTAATGTAGATTTTGTATAAGAGCAGTTTTTTTTTTTCCTATTCCAAAATGGAATTTTCTTTTTTCTTTAAATTTCGTAACATAAAATGAGAGTAGACAAGGAAACACCACAGTCTCAAGCATCTACTAATGCCACGTCCTTTTCTTGCTTTAGTCTTGACCACCGGTCTCCTCATGAAAGCAGAATGGCCACAGAGCCCTGGCCAGGAAGCAAAGCAGCTAGTTACACCGTCACCTCCTAGTCAATAATTCCTAGGGCTACATCCCTCATTTTTTTGGGGTCAGCTGCAGAGAGCTTTCCCTGCTGACTGCCACCCCTGCTCACCAGAACAAGGCCTCAGTACCTCATGCAGTGCTACTCAGAATACACGTACTCTTGCACACACAAGTTTTATAAATTCACAGATATGATTAAATGGCAGACGTGCTCTGAACCCACGTTAAGGTCCCGCTTCTCTGCCTGTACCATCAATGGCAGAAGCATCACCAACGCACAGCTGGGGGATGAAGGAGCAGCCATAAGAAGCGTCGGTGCCTGCACGCTGCCTGTCTACCTTCCCAAACTGCGACCCTAGTGCCACGGCCCCAGACCCTGCTGCAGCCCCCACAACCCTTGAAAGAGAAACTGCCAGTTAAGCCATCACCCCGGTCACAACCGTGATGCGTGGACACGGTGACCCATGTCAACCCATGAGGGGGGCTGCCAGATCAACCTTGTGGCTCCGCCAGACGCTCCCACATCGCCTTGCTAGTGCGGGCAGCGCGCGCGAGCGACAAACCGGATCGCAGCGATGACGAGTTTGTACATATTTTTTTTTGAAATGCCAGAGACTGGCTTTCCTGGAGCTCTCCCCGCCCCGTGTGAGCAGCAGGCAGCTTTCTGTAGATAAAAGCATTACAGGGAGCTGAAAAGAGTTGACATTACAAACTTGGCACTCCGAGGGCGTGCTGCACAAACAGGGAAAGGGAGGATCTGCCAATGCGAGAGCCAGAGATAATATGAAAAGCATAAATCCAACACATTGACCTTATTTAAGTCCAAACAGCATAGCACTAGGATACTTAACGCAAAAATGTCGAAAGCATTCTTTATTCCACACACACTAATGTTTTCTTTAAATATGCAATTCACTTGATATCTGCAATCCCCCCTCTTCAGATGCAAAATCCAAAATAATGATTATATCAGTCATTGCTTAATACATTCGACTGTGGCCCTGATTTTCATGCATGAATGGTCATTTACATATCATTACCCATCATGCCATCCACTCAGATTTTTCTTTCTAAATACAGTAATACATTGAAAGTTGTCATTTTTAAAACAAAAATGCTTAAAAAGGGGACTTTCATTTCTCGTTATCTTATCTGTGCTCTTAGCGGCTAATAGACCAGAATATTAAAATGGAAGATTCTCAGTGTGTGTGACAACTGCCACAGCGAGATGATCTTAGAGAAGAGGCAATTACCAAGGGATTTTTCTCAAATTTGGAAACACAGATAAATATGAACAGAAAAGCCGAAGGAAACCAACCAGAAGCAAAACAGTAATTATAGTACATTCTTCTATTTTCTGAATGCAAGTCCTTGTTGGGGGCAAAGCTATTTCCATGTTAGGAATATCACTGCAGAGAGTCGGAAGCTTTTGCATGCATAAATTACCGTTTTTCAATTAATATTGCCCATGTCCACAACGAAGGAAAGACTTTTTTTTTTCTCTTCTTGCTCCTGATACTTTTAAAGTAATTTTCTGCTATGTTTAATTAGGAAATTTCTCTACAGAAGGGAATGTGATAGAAGATTAATTCTCTATTTCCTCACCCACTGTGTCAGTAGACTCAAGTGGACACTATAAACCCCAGTTAAATACGACGAGGATGATCAAGCACGGAGCTCCTTTCAAGAGGTCGTGTCCGCAGACTGTAGATCTCATTTCAAAACAATAGAAACGAGTTAGAAAATGGTATCTCTCTGTGGCGCGGCGCCACAGAGGAACGATTACAAGTGCTTCATGGTGCGAGGGTTCACCATGCCGGCTGAGAGGGTTCGCTATCACAGCTAATGATACCGAACGCTGCCGAGTGAGAAATAGCATTTCCACAACCACTGATGTTTTGGGTCTTTTTCTGCTGTTCACCGCTGATAATTATTCCTCTAGCAGTCACATCCTCTTTTACCACTTTTATGCCAACTACGAAGCAGCAATTAAACAATAAATAATGAAATGCTCAGTGGTGGGCAATACAGTAAAGGTTTTGGTTTGGGTTTGTTTCTGTTTTGGTAAGGGACTAGACAAAGGGCACAAACTGTATTTGTTTTTCATGAACAATGAGCTGAACGAGCTACTTACCCTCAGGATGTAAAACCCTATGAATGGTGTACTGCTGCCAATGCCAAGCAAATATCGGGTTAATGCTTTTTAAAATTGAAATCCAAGCCAGAGGAAGAACAATTACTTAGGGGAAACTCAGACCTACAAAAGATACTGGAACATTCAAGAGGCTGTCCTTTGACAGAGAGAGTAAGCAATTTTCTCAGAAGTTTGATTAATGAAGCGGCTGAACATCAAACCAGAAAAAGCACGAATGATTTAGAAGAGGAAGCACAGACATGTAGCCTAGTAGAGACCGACAGCCTTGATCACTGATTAACTAGGACCAGGTTGTTTTAACACAACAGAAGTTGGCAGTACATACCTCCTGGGGACAGGAGAGGTCAAAGCAGGACAACTGGCAGAAAAAGTGTGCAACAGAAAAAACTTTACTCCCAATTTTATTCTGGGCTTAATAATAATTAAAAAAAAAATCAACATTTTATCTAGTCTGATGCCTATTTATACTCCCATCTCTTTTAACCTGTTTATAAGACATCCTTATCCCAACTCTGTTTGATGCTGCTCTTGTTTCACGTAGAGAAATGCTCCAGCAGAGCATTTAAGAAGGGACAGTCACCTTTGCAGAGTTCAAGGGAGAGCTGCAAGGATGACATGATTCAGAAAACAAGACTTCTGTGGTGAGCTTAGGGGAATGGAATTTTTTTACCTTGGAAAAGAGAAGACTGAAAAGAAACTAGTCGACTGATATAAAAAGGAATGTTAAAGAGGCTGCTATAAAAAGAAGGATAATCAATTGTTCTCCACATCCACTATTTCTGAGACAAGAAATAATTGATATAATTTACAGCAAAGGAGATTTAAGTTAGATATTAGGACATCTTTGTTCCCTCCAACTTCTAAGAATTACCCTGTGCTGGAACAGGCTGCACCGGAATAAAGCTGGTACGCTCAGAAGTGGCTTCTGAGACCAGTCCATGCAAACCTCAGCAAGGGAGAGTCTTAACTACTGAAGTTCTCAACAGACTTGGGAAGGATGAATGAGATGATCAGTTGAAGCTACTTCCAGAACTATATACCACCACATCATCCCTTTCCTGCAATGGCTGGGCTCCATCATGTGCACAACTCAGTCTTACTTGTACAAATTCCCATTGAAATCAGTGTAATTAAAACATCTTCCTGTCAGCCAGGTGTGTGATGTCTGCCCGTGTACGGGGCCAGTACACATTTTTACATAATCTCTACAAGTTCCCAACTCCTGCAAAGGCAGAGGATTTGATTGCACCAAGGACCCTGTGGACACCTTGGATCCTTAAGAGGTAGGGGAGCTAACTGCATCTTCTTCCCCTCTCAGGAGAGACATTTCTTTTTTTAGACATGGTGACTTGCAAGTGTCTGTTCCAGCTGACCAAGTTTTTGTTCCTTTACCATGAAATACCTTTTAGAGAAATGGCAGGGATCTCTTCAAAGAGAAAATGTTTGAAAACAGTTTGTTAAACAGGTTGCAAAATCTACGCCAATACAGAAATACAGGTAATGCACTGCATTTGTCCAGATCATGCCTGGAGGTTGGTGGCCCTGCCTGTGGCAGGGGGTTTGAACTCTATGATCCTTGGGGTCCCTTCCACCCCAGACCATTCTGTGATTCCATGATTTCCCAAAGCAGTCAGCAATGAGTCTGCAGTGAGACCACTCAGCTCATCTCTAGGTAGGTAATGCCCAGGGGACCCACTGCAGCTCAGAGCAGAGGTCCTGACCAGCAGCTGGCCATCCTCATGCCAAACCCTTTCTACCCGTCATGGACCATGCAGTGGCTGCACCCCTGATGCGAAGGGCAGGTGGCAGAGGGCAGGAAGCTCCTTGTGCCAGAGCTCCAATTCTGCTGAGGGCAAAGCTGGGTGTCCCAGGGAGCCCCACTTTCGACCAGAGCAAACTGTGACTTCCCCACTGTGTTTCAGGAGCCTCAGTGGTCCATACAACAGCCCAGAGTCATGAGGCGCAGAAGGCTTGTAGCCACCTTTGTTCTGTGTCCCTGGGAGCTGTGCTTTCTGTGCCACGTCTGCTGGAAGCACAGCACAAAATCTGTGCCCTGTGTTCCCGTTTCCAAGGAGTGAGCAGCCCTTTAACAGCAAAGCCAGCCTTCAGAGGAGTGTGTGGGGTGCGCTTTTTTCCTCCTCCTTTCTCCTTGGTGAGCAGTCGGGCCCAGGGCAGAATTACAGTTTATTTGCACAGTGATAACTTTGCCTTTCAGAAAGGAAATATAAAACGATGCATCAGAGGCCCGGCCATATCCATCTGTCATATCCAATAAGCATGCGTGTGCCATGTGAATGCCTGGTCACCCTTGCAATTAGCTGGGGAAGCTGAATGGGCAATTTTCAGCCAGACGTGTGTGAAACGCACGAACATTTTAATGATGTACAAAACAATTAAGAATATAACATGGACAGTTCCTGATCACCTTGAGGTTTCCTCTCTACTTAGCATTGAGGGAACTCAGCCTCTTTAACCCCAGTAGAGCAAGGGGGCACAGCTGGAGCTGGGAAATGGTGAGCTGAAAAAAATCGCAGCAAAGCAGGCTCTTTTTAAAATGCAACTTCTCCTTCCAAAAACTCTTAGATAATGAGGGAAAAATAGTCTGCAGTGAATTCTGATGAAAAAGAAGAAAGAAAGGCCAGAATAATAAATGTGTCCCATGTGACAGCCAGGAAAAATGAAGGGTCTGATTCAGGTCCTATTCTAATCAACAGGACTCTCTCCATTACCTCTGCTAACAATCACATTAAACCCTTTATGTTTGGCTGAGTAGATACAGCACAGAGACAAGAAGCAAGAAAGCCTAGTCCCCGAAATGGCAGCTAAGCATGGGGTAAGCCACCTGAACTCACCCTGATGCAGTAAATCTGCATGCATGAATACATATAGAATACACACAGATGGTATGGATGCTATTTCAGCAGAGAGTAAACCCCTTGTGTCTTTCCTTGAACATGGAAAGAGGGAATCTGGACAAAAATGCCTCCAACACAAAACATCACAAAGAAGGTGCCTAGACCCTGTAAGCATAACCAAGCAATGGAAACACAGCTAAGCAATGCAACCCCATGTCTACATACACAGGCACAGGGAAAAAGGATGTGGCCCAGCGTGGTGGGGAGAAGTCTTCCACATGATCACATAGTAAGTATTTGCAATAGAAGACACAATATCATTCTTGCTCAAAACACTGCACAAAGGGAAACCCCCAGGGCAGATTCCATCCAGAACGTGCCATTCTAGAACGCAAGAAGCACTACAGCCCCAGACATACAGCATGGCCAGAGAGGAGCAAATGCCTCCGAGCTCATGGAGCGGACGTCAGTTGCCAGCTCCTCCCAGGCAGGCACCCACTCCACTTCAGCAGGGCACAGATGACTCCAAGCAGGTTGGGACCAAGCCCTGGGTGTTCACCACAAACATTTCTTAGGAAAAGTTAATTAGCATATGGTAGATGCGGGTACGTTTCTCAGCAAAAGCCTGTAAAGAGTGGAAGAAATGTAAACACCACCTAACCATTGCTTCCGTGCACTTTATTTTACACTGAGTTGCTATAAACTATCCCCGTAGTATTTTGTTGTAATTACACACAGTAAAAAGAACAACCAGGTAATTACCTCAGGCTCCGCAATAATATTTCCACATTAAAATGTAAGTGCAAGGTGCATAGCTCGTGTCTGTGTTTTAACTGTAGGAAGAACAGAAGACTACTCATTTGAGGGAAAACCCACACATTAGAAAGCTCTCTGCCAGCTACCACTGGTCCGGGGCTGTCACAGGTCAGGCTCGGCATCTGCCTCTGTGTACAGCTCTGTTGACAGCGATGCATGGCTTTAAGAACTACTGCATGTATCTCCAAAGGGTGTTGACAGTCCCTGGGAGCTTGGCACCCCTGGAGCGTGCTCAGGCCAGCCTCAAAGAGACCATTTACAGGTGGAAAGTGGTACTGGAGAAGCCGGATTTCTGACCCCGGTCCCTGGGCACACCCCAGGCTGGGATTAACAGGGGCTGCTGACCCCTCAACACCACTTTTGGGCAGCAATTGCAAACATTGTGGGGAAAGGTGGCATTGGATTAGCTGTATTTCACCTCCAGAGCCTTGTCTTCCACGTTGAAGGATTTTCTGTCTTTCATGAGCTTTTGCGCTTCATTTAAGCCCTAAATAAAGCACAAATAGCCCACGGGAGTAAACTTTACTCTCTACCTGTCAGAATAATTTCCTACCTGAATTAACTTGTGAATACACTTAAAAAAAAAGCCAGACACATTTCCTTTGTAGCCTGCTTATTTGCCTGCTTTAATTTCCAAACTTTTTTAACGCTGCTTTTCCATTTTGCACAGACTGACAGGGTGAAGAGCAAACGTGGGCTCAGACATACGCATGGCACGCATGGTTTACACACATCGCCCCAGCCATGGTGTTTGCTTAGCAGTCACAGAATCACAGACTCTCCTGTGTTGGAAGCGACCCATAAGGATCATCAAGTCCAACTCTTGGCTCCACACAGGGACAGCCAAGTCAGAGCATGTGACTGAGTGCATTGTCCAGACGCTTCTTGAGCTCAGTCAAGCTTGGTGCTGTGACCACTTCCCTGGGGAGCCTGTTCCACTGCTCGACCACCCTCTCAGTAAAGAGCCAACCTAACATCCAACCTAAACATCCCCTGTCACAGCTTCATGCCATTCTCTTGGGTTCTACCACTGGCCACCAAAGAGAGGAGATCGGTACCTGCCCCTTCGCTTCCCTTCACCAGGAAGCCACAGACCTCAGTGAAGTCTCCCCTCACCTTCCTCTTCTCCATGCTGTACAAACCAAGAGACTTCATCCTCTACTCTTAAGCCTTCCCCTCCAGACCCTTCACCATCCTTGTTCCCCTCCTCTGGACACTCCCCCGTGTTATTATGTCCCTGAGATATAATATACTTGTCCCAGTTTCTCAGTACCTGCATGTTTTGCAGTGTACTGGCAATGAATTCCTGCTGTGGGAGTTGTGAATCCTCTCTCATCATTTTGCATCAGGAAGGGCTTGGGGGGGGAAGAACTTTCAAGATGCCCCATCACAAACCTCAGAAAGAGAAACTTTAAAGAGTAAAAATAGAAGAAAAATAGAGGGAAGAAAACAGGAATAAGGAACGTTGGTAAAATAGCACTACTTGAGATGTGGATAGTAAAAAATGACAAGGGATAACGCTGAACAGACAGGGATCACTGGAGCTTTGTTGGGAGAGGCAGGGCTGCTAGACCTCATCTGGTTACTTGCTATGGGGTGGGTCCATCCCTGCCCACACCCCCGAGGCACTGAGGCAGAGCTGATCAGTCAAACCCAAATCTCTAACCCACCATCTGATAAGGCTTCTTTCAGCTTCACAAATCTTGGTGTCTGCGTCACACCTCTCATCCTGGGATCTGAAATAAAAACGTCTGGGTGCTGGCTCCTTCCACTTCCATGTCAGGGCGGGAGTGGTGGGATGCTGCCTGAAGTGCCCTGGGCTCCAGGCAGCATTGCCTTTCTGGTCACATTGGTCAAACCAAACAGAAACCATTACCAGTTTTGATTTATATTTTCAAGTTTCTTTTCAGTCTGAACACCCACGGGGATACCGTTCAAGGACAGCACAGGTTTCTGCATCGCTGCCTGAGATCTGGATAGGCCACAAACCCCGGTCACCCAAACTGAAGCTGATGGCCCATTTCCAAGATAACTATGGATGAAGTTTGCAGGTGACCTTGCTTTTTGGTAGAGCAGAACCCTTCCTCTACCCTCCAATGCTTTGGTGATAGCACCAGTAACACTCCATGGAAGAAGTCAGGAGAGGGCTGTTGGATAGCAGAAGGCCATCGGAGAAGATTCCCAGCTTCAACACAAAACCTACCAGATGCTCTGCCTAGTTCCGTGTTACCGCATTATTAATGAAAACACAAATTGTCTCTTCCAGCCTCAGTATCACAGGTAGTTTAATCAAAGAGCTAATGAAGTTAGCTGGGAAAACACAGCCACGCGTTGTGCTAGTTCGAAGAAAGATGCTTTAGAGGAACAGAAACCTCCAGTGCCCTGACAGCTGGTGGTGGAGCTGGCTGTGAAACGGGTGTCCTGGCTCTGCCAGTGCTGTGGGCTGGTTCCAGGTGCTAAGCCTGCAAAGAGCTCCAAGTCCCCATGAACGCACCCAACACCCCATAACAGAGCACAAAACAGTGGTTCTCTCTCCTCTCAAAAACCCTAATATTCATCACTCGTAAATCAGCCACAGTCTACTTTTGTCACATCTCACCTTCTTGCCTGGATTGGAGTTCACTTTGTTCACTGCTGCTTCCCATCTCGGGGGCTGCACTGACAGAGGGAAAGCACCTGCCCCTGATGGGTTTGGGTCTGCACGCAGCAAGAGAAGGCAGGGGATAGTTCTTCTCAAAGACTTCCTCCCAGTGTGCAAATTCCTCTGGTGGTTTTTCTTTCTTAGTTCATCTTTCTAAAATGGGATTATTTTATGGGGACCATCTCCCTAACATCTGCCTCATGGTCTTACACTGTGCCTGCTTTGCTACTGCTACTGTTTTCTTAACATTTCTGTGCTAAAATGAAATTCACATGCTTTACATCCTCTGAACAGTAAAAGACTTTCCAGGGGACAAAATATAATTGCTCAGTGCGTCAAGCATGATTGATACCTCTGCATTTCCTGGTAATTACCCTCAAGAACAGCGTGCATTAGACACTCTCCGCAACGGGTAGTAGTGCCTAGGGTCTTGTGGTCAGGTTTACTAAAATACCTCCTGCAGTGTGTGACCTATAAGACATATATGCATATTCTACTTGGGTGCATTCTGTTTTGCTCTTAGATTTGCATCTGATCAAAGGAAAACCATCCACAGAACTATTCTACCACACTACCATTATTTTGAACAAGTAAATAAACTCCCACCCACTTTTAAAATAAAAAAATTCAGCATTATGTTTTCTATCAGCTTATATGTATTTTTTAAAATTTTATTCTTGCCTCTATAAAATATCTTTACAAACGTAAGTCCATATTTAGATGATTCTGGATAATAACCTTTACAGACCATCTATTTTTCCCCTCTGGAAGCATAAGGTTTTTTAAAGGCTGCTTTTTACTTACACTGGAAATAGATTAACAGAAGTTACACACTATCAGAAAGCTTCATCTCAGCTTTGTGTCATACGTGCCTGTGGGATAGGCACCTGCCTTTTCCCTATTTCATACATCACCACCTATACCTACTGATGGCCACTGCGTCTCTGACAGGTTCAGAGTAAGTTATTCTTGCCCTGAACCAATCCCTATTCAAATACAGGATCTGATGCTGAAATATATCACTGCTTATCCAGTAGCACTATTACTTCAACTCTTCCTGTGAATCACATTATTTCTGATCCTTCTAAAACAGTGGCAAACCTAAGCATCTGAGTAAATGCCATCCCAAATAGTTTCTGCTCTTTCACCACTGCCAAGGTAGAACAGTGCATCTGCTTTACACTTGCTTCTCGAATATTTGGTTCAGAAAACCATCAAAGCCAACAAGGACATTAAGCAGTTGACAAATGTTATAATCAGCCGCAAAAATCCTTGCCAGGCCATAAACACCATGCCTCTGCGAGCTACTCTTCTCTCTTGCTACCAGCATCCAAATGGATGGATCTAAACAGTCCAACCAGCTGAGCTCTAAATCGTGCTGAAGCTGTCATTAACAAATGGAAAAAATGACACAGGTCCTTCCAGGAGACCTTCAATTTCCTGTAGCCCACCCTCATGCCTCCCTTCCACTGTTTTGGCTTGAGATCCCAGTGGCTTGACCAGAGTTCAGTGATTTACTTTCAGAGAACATTTGGTCACACTGTTCCACTTCTTATTTATCTTTTGCAACTAGTCTCACCCCAGCAGAAATTCCCAGGCACCTATATAACGTTTCAGTGCACTGTTCATTGACGTGCACTGTGCGAAAGGCCAAACCTTCCTGATATTCCCCCTTCCCTGGCCACTCTGGCTGAGCAGGCGCCAGACTCCCGGTCTGCCTGTGCTCCCCAGTAAGCCCGTAAAATAGTCCTGCAATCCTGAATAGGCACCGTGACACCACAAGTTCTTTAATTGCCTCCACAGATTTTAAACTTCACTATTGCCTCTGACTTTGGAGTGAGATGGGAAGGAGCAAACCACAACCTCAAACGACTCAGAACATGGTATTTGTTGCAGATCTATTTTTTCAGACCTCCTAAGTACACTTGTAATTCACAGCAGCTGTGTACCCTGCAGAACAGGCTAATGGGTGAAGATAATGCTTTCATGCTATTGCTAATAGATTTTTCTTCTCTGTATGTATTCTAGTAGCCACCCCATGTCTTAATTTGGTTTGGGATTTTAGGTGCTAAAGTTACTGTTCATAGAACTAGGCAGCCATTTGTAAGCTTTAAACATAACCTCTCTCTGTTACCAGATGTAGAGAATCTGCTAGAAAAGCTCAGAAGAGAAATAAAGATGTTGTATGTTGATAGGTGGTAGCAGATCCCACCATTATCACATGAGGGCTAAGTGCCGTGGACCCACACTAGAGCTCATCCACTGAAGGGGTGATGGGAGGTGTCCCTTGAGTCCATGGACACTTATTCTGGCAGGATGACTATGGTAACCAAATGTGGCTAGCATTCTCATTCACCTGCCTTCTGCTCTCAAAGCTGCTGGAACACCAGAGAACTCAGCAACAGCATCATGGAAACACCTACTCCCATGCACACGTCAGCCACCAGGGCCAGCCAGACGAGTCCTGAGCTAGAAGAAATGGTAAGTTTGCACAGGAGAACAGTGGTCACTGGATGCTGAAGACAATGGCTGATGGCCATTCACAGTGCCTCACTGGCTCTTTGTTGCCTTTTTGGTTCTTCACTTTCTATTGCAACATATCTTGTAGCTATATGGTCCCAATAAGCATCTTAAACACTCCTATCTATCCACAGAGCGTTTCCTAGAGAGAAGGGTATCACTGTCTCCATTTCACATCAGTGGGCCTAAGCAGGGAAGCTCTGCCAAGGCTGCCCGCTGTGTGGGCACTGCAGCGTGGTGTGCTCCCCCTGCCTGGCCACAGTCTGACAGCACTTGGCTTCCTTCTGGGGCCACAAACCTTGATCTTCTCCCTTCACATACACTGAAGGCAGAGGCTCAGATTAAACACCACATGCCATTCTTATATATGGACAGGACATGGCCACTCTCAGCAGAGTCTTTTGGAGTAAGACTCTGAACTTTGAAAAAGTCCAAGCTAACGCTCTCACCGCCAGCCAGTGTTCCTCTTGAAGATTAGCATCCCAGTGCGGAGCTGAAGGCTTTATAGAAGACAGGGCATGTGGTGATGAAACAGGATAGACGTTTCACAGACAGGTAAGAAGAAATTACTATGGCAACACCACACGACTTCATTAGAGGTGGAAGAGCTCTTTTCAGGAGAGCGGCATGTTCTGTAAGCCTAATGCAAACTTATCTTCATGGTTACAGTTGGAGAATACCTGAGAAAAATAGGTGGGTGTGTAGATAACTAGAAAATTGGCTTATACTGCCAGAGCACTCGACAAGCACAGAATAAAAGGACAAGAAATACCAGAGCCTCCATCACCAGGTTTAGGAACATCAATGCTAATCACACCAAGACTTGTGCCTTGCCCACCTAAATAAGACCACATGTCTTCACCTGTTAAAAGTACCAACTTCCTAAGTTCAACTATAAAGCTCACCTTTCTATGAATCTGGCATTTCTAAGGCAACCCAGGATGCTGCCAGCAATTTAATACATTTATGGCAAATACACCCAGGCCTTCTAAAGCAACACCATCCGGATAGAGGTTTTACACGTTCTGTATACCAGTGGCTATTAAGAAGGCCAAGAGAAAGAGTTAACTTTGGTATTTAAGAGCCCCCACACCTCTGCCTGTGATTCATCCCAGACTTCAGCATATCATGAAGCTAGGCTGGGTAAGCGAGCCTTGAGGGCTCCACTTGAACCCGCTGCGGAAACGAAGCAGGGCGGGCACTGTATTTCCTTGGGTAGGGAAGGAAAGTCAGCGCATAAAGGAGGGGGTTTGGCTGCATGTGAAGAAAAGCCGTCTGCCACCGCATATATTGGAACATGATCTGAAATCAGATTTGCAGTCATGCTGCCAGGAGACTGAAGAGGTCGGCTGTTTGTTTTATAAATCGGCGATGTATTCCCCTCTCCCCGCCTGCTCCAGTCTCACCGGAAAGCAGTATTATGGATGGGAGAAGGTCTCCCAGCTCCCAGAAACCCCTGCAGTGGAGGTTGCGAGCAGGCTGTCACCTCTGCCTGTCCCTCCTGCCAGGGAAAAGCCCTCCAAAACACCCTCTGTGTGAAGGGTCCCTGATTAGCCCCACATTCACCACAAAGCCATCATTATCCTTGCTCCTCAGCCCACGATTGTTACATCTGACTTTCCTCTGAAAACATTTATCAGCTGTATCTCAGACAGTGTAATACTGCCTGTTGAGTGGCAATGCACCGCAAGACAGGGGATGGCACAGCCTGGGAAGTGCCTGCACCTCTTCTGCAGGCAGCAGATCTGCTGGGCCCTGCCTAAGTCCTACAGCAAGATCTGCTGCTTGGACACATCAAAAACCACACCGGTTGCGTGCCTACGAAGAGGGGCCACAGGCTCATGGTGCAGAAAGGTAAGAACACTTCCCCAGTCTGCACACGTTGAAGTCTGAAAACTTTCAGGCTTACTGGATGAAAGGCGTTTTTAAGCATCTTCCCTCTGAAGAGACTGGCAGAATAAAGACACTGTCGGAGCACTTCAGCTAGCTACCCTCCATCTCCCCGAAGTCCACAGGGAGCACCGCACTGCCTTTGGTCAGCTTTGGATCAAGCCACAGATGCCAGGGAAAGCCATCCCAAGAGTAACGCTGCTTGTGCTGGTGCAGACTGCCCGTGTCCCAGAAGAAAAAAATCAAGGAGAAATACAGAGAATTATCCAAAGGGAAAATAATTCTGAATTTACACTTGGGCAAAGCACAAAGCTTTGTCTTTATTACCTCCCTCCCTAGACAGATCTTTTCTTTCCCCTTTCACATTCACCCTTGTATTCTCTGTTTGTTTTCTGGCAGCATGGGCAGGTTTTGCCTCTTGTGGTAGATATTACTCAGAACAATAAACAGGTGATTTTCTCCTTCAGGTGCCTGAAACTTTCCTTAATGTTTCATTACAAGCACATACAGCCGGCTCACAGCACACACAGCACAACTTGAAAAGAACTGCAGGTCGAAGTATCTCACAGCAGAATATTACTGTGGATTTAGTGCTAATTCCAGCTTTATTCCTTTCCTAATTCCCGTATCACATAGCCTTATCTACACAGATAAAGCCCCTTGAAGTGCACTTGCTTTGATGCATGGATAGAAGACTTCTGTGCCACAAAAAAAAAAAAAAAAAAAATTGTAAGATTTGCCTAGAAAACAATCGCCGGTATATTTAGCCCCCTTTCCACTCCAAACTCCCCTGACAGGTTTCAGTGCAAACAAGTGAAGGCTCCCCTTGGCTGACTGCAAAAGTTACAGTGCAGACAAGCCCAGTGATGAATTTCAACTTCTTGCAGTATTTCAAGCACAGCCACCGTCTCTAAAAGCTAATGCCACCATTACCAGCCCAGTATCCGCACGCCTCGCAGCGAATTCCCTGACCGCCTTCAGAGCATCAGCGTCCCTGAAGGGCATACTATTGATCCATAGGTAGATTATGTTAGTTGCTTGGCTTTGGGAAATACACACTTTCTCTCTCTCTGGCATTCTTGTAGAAAATGGCTGTGTTTAACGCATGCTCTGCCTAGATTTTCAGGAGCTCTTCAAGCCAAATCATAACCGTGCAAGGCATACATCTTTTGATGTCAAATCCTGTATGACTTTACAGCTGGCAACAAAGAAAATTTACATTTATAGTAGACAGCAACTTTCAGCCAGGAGGATTTCAAAGCACTTTATGAACTATCATTCAAAACAAATAACGCTGAATGAAGACATTTCTGGGTTGAAATATAGAAAATATTGAACAGAACTACTCAGCAGCTCAGGGTAAAAGGTGAAGAATACCCCATCTAGTTGAACACGTGCAATGCAATTTTAGTTAGGCAGGATGCAATTACAGAAGCTGGAGTCTAGCCAAGCCACCAAGGTTAACTACTTTTTCAAAAAGTATCATGGGATTTTTGTAATGACTGCAAGTTAATGATGTTGTGTCTGAAAGTCAGCACCTCTCCCATTACAGTGGCCTTTACAATCATTTAATAGCAACAGCCCAATACTAGATCCAATGAGAGAATCCCAAATCACCATTCCCACCATCTCAGAAATTCATTTCTCTTAGAAAAATGGGTTTGGAAGGGATCAAGTGAGTCACTAGGTCCAAGGCTTGAGAATCACAAGATCATACACATAATTGCATCTCTGATACAGAGTCCAGAAAGTCCAATATACCTTCACTCAGACAAGAGGTGACCTGTTTTCACTTGTTTGCTAGAAAAACCACTACAAATAAAATGCAGAGTTTAATTTTAATTATAAATGATACTTAGAAAAAGAAGACTGAAAAAAACTAGAAATCACAAAGGCCTTTATAATCTTTCACACAGATCTTGAGTATTGCTTACACAGACCACAACGTCAGGTATTACTTTGCTGGCACACACATATATTTTTATATTTATATATATATATAACATGCTTGGCTACCAGATTTAAAAATTGCGTGTGTCAGTAAGCTTTAGAAACCAAGGGTATGATGTACCAAAATCAACAAAGGTTTTCATGTTGATCTCTGTGTGCTTTGACCCTCACGCACCAGATTATAACAGCTTAGCATCTACGGAACGGCATTTGCGCAGTTCATCATCTCGTATCCCTTTGTTGAGTGTTGATCTGATAGGTAAATGAGATATTACAACTGACCTTTTGGAAAGTTCTGTATTGCGCTTTTCTTCTGCAGGAGATTAGATAAAGAAATCACACTAGCTTATGGTAACCTGGCCTCCAAAAAAAAGTCTAGGACTCTAAGACACATAAAGACAAAATAAATCAGGCTCAGAGAAGCTGGGGCAATTTCTCAGGTAGAATAAATCAGAGAACTCCTCTGCCAGCCACAAAGATCTCAACTGCCATCAATGAACTGAGCACCTCGCCTGCAGGATCTATCTTGTGTCAATTCATTACATTCTAAGCAAACCGTACAATAGCATCACTGTTACTTTTAACACTTAGCACATTATATCGCCATTTGCCAGCAGTTACTTTTTCCTGGTGCCAACATTAAACTTGTAGCCCTAATGAGAACTTGATGGGACTGAGATTCATTTCAAGTTTGCCAGAAATTTCAGGTTTTGACACATTTTAAGGTCATGAGTAGATGTTTCTTTGAGCTCTCACTTGTTTAATTGTTTACAGGTGAAATGGTAAATCGGATCTTTGCTCTTATGGTGGCTGGAAATGAACATATATTTGTGAATATCTATCAAGAATTTCTCATCTGGGAATTCATTTCCTGCAGATGAAAAAGCTATCTTCTGGTGCTAATACTCTGATCTTTATTTGATTAAAAGGATTCATTCAGATTTATTTCCCTGTGATACTGCATAATATCATGGTGCCCTGTCTGTTTTGGGAGATCTCTTCAGCAGTCACTTCTTGGCCCTCTTCCAAGTCCCCCACCCCAAAAGCATCAGTGTGGGCACGTGGCTGATTTCAGTCATCGTCTTGAAATACGTGCAGATGTTTTAAGTATGCAGGCAGCGCAGCCAAGTGATATTCAAAGGTCTCTTCTGTCATGTGAACCTAGAATCTAAAACCTGATGTTAATATTAATCAAAAATGGTTCATGAATGTAAGATCCTGCTGAAAACTCAGGGATGTGCATATTCTCTTAGTTTGGATCAAGCCTTTGATGACTGAAATATTTTTCAGCTAGACGGGACCAAAGCAGAAACAAAATGAGCTTGAAGAAAATGTAGTTGTTAGGACTGCCTTTCCTCCCAGCAAGGAGGGTTTTACAGCTGTGCATTTGGAGAAGGGAAAAAATACCAACACCCAACCCTGCAACGTTTATGTACCTTGGTATGAGCGCAATAACTCAGCAATAACCCAGCACATAAAAAAGGAACACACAAAAGGCTTCAGGTGAAACTTCCTGCTGCACAGATTGCTTGTCTGCTTTGCTGGTTCACCCTCTAGCTCTCTGCAAAGGCAGTTTTAGGCCTGGGAGATGGATCACGCTCAGGCTTCGCCCGTTAAAAGCAGCGCTGACAGCTGTCTTCAGACATTTGGCTCCCTATGCTCAAACCCAAACCTGAACCCAGCAACCAAAGGCAGTGTAGGCACAGCTAATCTGCCTGATGGAGGGATAGATGGATGAATGAAAAATGAATGCATAAGAAACTAAATTTGTCTGAAAATTTAACATGTTTCCTCAATAAAAAATGCCCCTTTTAAGAACATGTCTTTCAATGCAAAAGTTTCTGCTTTAAATGAAAACTTGCAGATTTTTTTCCCATTCAAGAATTCAAGCTTACTCTCCTACATAGGTGACTAACTATACGTTTTTACAGTGGTGTCAGGCTCATGGTAATAACCAATGTTTTCAGGGTTTCTTCTTAATGACAACACTCCTTGCCATCTCTAGCCATTACCACACATTTATTCAACTGCTGTGCTAAGAGTAAGGTGTAACAGCAAGTCAGCTGGCATTTTTATTATATCTGAACTATCTGGGATCCAATTCTGTGCTACGTATTTTCTTTGTGTGGCAATGCCAGTAGGAGTCAGACTTGTGTCTTTCTACATTCAACAAAGATGAAACATTAAAAGATGATTACAGAATTGTAACTGGAGCAAGGCAGAAGAATAAAAGTCTTTAGATTCAAAATCTAAGACTACCTGTCTGAGAATTCACTTTCATTAAGAACTGCAAACTTGAAATAAGATGTTTTGTGATTTAGCCACTGGAATCTTTTTTTTTTTTTTTTAAATACAAACAGTAACAGAAGCCAAAATCTAGGTGTAACTTCGCATCTGGAAAACATTGTTCCTTTTTACCTCTTATTTTTCTGAGCAATAGCCTCATATTTGTTTGAACCTTGCTTAGCTGAACTTCAGAGAAACTTCAGCTCATTCTGCTTCTGATGGCATTGGAAACTAATTTTTGTTTTTGGCAGCATGAGTTTTAAACTTTGTCCCAGACAAGGCACTTTTGTCACTGCACCTCCTTTCAGACACGTGGCTGGACTTGATGTGGCCCTTCTCCTCACACCTCTGAACAGCCATTTGAAGACACTAAGCATGCCCCGTATATTCCTGCGTACAAAGTGAGAGCAGCGTGCCAAAATGTCAACAGATCTCCTATATACATGAAGACCATGCAAAAAAGTACTGTCCATCTTTAAACATCAACTGTGGGGAAAGATCAATATTCCAGAAAATTCCACTAATCCCAGAAGCCTCTAACTTCCCCAGCAAGAAAGAAACACCCTGCCCAAATCAACCACTGCTCAAGCCTTCTGGGGGCTCCTGCTGCCTTGCATCTGCAACAAGGATATTCCACCACGCACCATTCCTTCTAGAAGTATACCTTACCTGGGATTTCATTGTTTTCCGTGCAGTCTTACAGCCTAGCTCTCTAATGTTTTAAACACAAACAAGACTTTCTGTCAGTGAAAGCACACACAGAACACTGTTTTGGCCAGTCCTCCCTTTCCCTGTGATGCTACTTACATCTCCTTCAGCACCACAAAGCTTTTCCCGCACTCCTGCAGTGGGATTGAATCCCTGGCACCTTCCTGGCCCTCTGGTGTCCATCCCGTTCCCTTCTCAACCCCCTGGTTCTTACAAAAGCCCATACACCCATTGCTTTGTTCCCTTCACACAAGACCTAAGAAGCCCATAATCCTCACAACACCTCTCTGGAAGAATATTTTCTGACGTGACTCACACTTGAAAAGAAACCCAAGATCAGCAATGTGGGTAAGAGTGACGTTACTACATGAAGGTGTGTCCACTGACCCTGTTTACAGGTTTGCTTGTACCCCGCAGCCTTCCTGTAACAACAGTTTACACTCATAATTTACGAATGCAGACTCTCTGGGTCTTCTTTTTTCAGCCAGAAGGAGCCGAATGCAGTATGGATATTATCATAATAAATAATACAGCCGCTGCCTAATACAGTCATCCGGAGCAGTAGACAAGCATGGACCTTTTCTAGGTGCCCCCACAGAGCACTTCTCTCACCCTGAACAGGGATTTATATAGCAATGCAAGAGACAGATCAGACACCACAGTTTTAATGGGAGTTTAACAGTCTGATGCATTATTTGATTTCCAAATGCAGTCAGCGCCAGCCCATCATTAGACATCAAGGCAATAATGGGGCCCCAGGGAACGCTTCCCCCTAGGCCCTAGTAATCACTATTGGCCCTTAAATTTCACGCCAAAGCGTTAGTTCATTCAACATTTTGCTCTTTTTGTTACAGCCTAAAGAAAAGGACAGAGGGTAATTTCATACACAAATGTACAAGAGATTTGGTGTTCATCTAGTGTGAAGAAGGTAATTTAAAAGCCCTTTTATTTAGAAAATCTAAATATAAGAAACCTTGGCCTTCATTTATTGGGATTCACAATCAGGTCTGGAGACCAATAATAGTTCAGCTCGCAAACCATAAAGAGATGTAAGCCCCACTAATTTCATGCTCCTTTAATCTGCTTTCATCAACTGTGTGGATTTTGTAAAAGCACTCAAAAATTAAATGTTACCATTTAGTAAAAGCATTGACTGATTTCTAAAGGGTTAGCTTGCAGCACCGCTGAAAACATTAGTGACACGGCAAACAATCCAGTGCTACGAGCTTCCCAGTGCTACGTGATCTTTGTTCCAGCAGCATAAATATTACTGTAGGAAAGTTACTCCATTCTCTTAATAAAGGGAGAGGGGGAAAAAAAAAAGCATGGCCTGAATGTTGAATGGCTTCCAACGAGCTTATAAATAAATGGTTTCTCACAGTCTCCAAGAGAAACCAGTTTGGATGTGCTCGAATACCGTGTTCATTAACACGGATTGTGTTTACACAAATAGGAAAAAAACCCAAGACAATAGTGAACAAGGCCATTGATTTCGATGTGACAAGCGATGCAAAGCAGTTGGAGGCCGCTAAGCAAGAGCGTGAGCAATATTTCTTTTACCAGCTTTGTAACAGATTCTTCAACATGTATTTTCTTCATTTCTATGATCATTGTTATCGTGAAGAACTGCATTAAGAGTGCCGTTGCATCAAATTAACTTACAATTGCCATAACCTCTCATGAAGATTTTAGGATAATATTTACTGTCAATATTATACCGAGAGATGAATTCTGAGGAAAAAAACCAAAACAAACAGCGTAGCACAAATGAACACACTGTGTACAGCAGGTCCTGGTGCTCTGTGATACTGTTACAAGGAGCATTACTGGAGAACAGCCCTGATGCCATCCAGCTCATCAACTACCATCAGTGTCTTGACTCGAAAAACCAACATCACGTCCATCATTCTATCCCCACTCCGCAGAACGCTGGGAAAGCTTCTGTGAGCAACAGCCACAGTGCCTGTCACAGCACAGACCACTGCTCATGTTATCCCGCAGGAAGCATCTATGACAAAATTAAGACATCCCCATGTGTGACCCTACCCCTGACCTGCATTCCTTCCCTCCTGGGAGACAACTGACACAGGAGAACAACTTGCCACCAGCCAAAGTGGTAAATGGGCACCAACAAATTTGCTACGCTGTCTGGGCACAAAACCTCCCCATGAAGCCACCAGGAAAGTTACTGTCAGCATGAAGCAATTTCCAGTGATGTCTGAGCACCCACAGACATCTGGCTGTGATGCTGCTGAGAGAAAAGGAACCAAATCTGAGGATTTCTAGGATGATCTATTTTCACCATCATGAGAAATGGAAACATATTTATACTGATATTGGAGTGCAGTGCTAAGCTCTAGTTAGCCACACTCAGGGAATCCTGCTCACTGAATCTACTGACCATGGATAAGGAGAAATGGAAAAATTACAGCAGACTGCAGCCTGTTTGACCTAAGACGGGCTGAGAAGAGATGTGATGGCTACTATGGGATGTTGTGGGCGTGGAGAGAAAGGTGATGTGTCTGGAAAAGGAAAGAACTGGGATCAACAAGCCATTTGGTCTCTTCCATCTCTCTCTGTAGCTACTCATCTGGCTTTCATTGCAGGAGATCTGGAAGGTGACCTTGGCTACCCTCCTTCCAGATAGAAGATCCACACCTAGGGATTCCCATGAGATTCAAATTTGCTGTTTGAATTTCAACATTAAATTTTAACCTCTGTGGAAAAATTCACAGCATTTCTGTAAGGTTTTAAAACCTGCTATAGAATCTTCTGAAGTGGGAAAGACAGCAAGCATGGGAGAGAAGGAAATGTTCATGGAAGTATCATTGCTTGCTGAAATCAATGCACATTGGCTTTGATAATGTTACACAGTATTTGGTATGTCCTCTTCCCTCCCCCTGAATGGGGCCAGTGAAATTCTGACACTGAACTCAGCTGAAACCCTGCACTGGCTATTGTATGAACTCTGCAATAATGAGATCCAGGCAGGGTTAATGTTTAGAAGGGAATGGAAGGCATTTAATAATTTTAACTCAAAGACTGCCGCTAAAATTAGTAGTATGTTCATTTTGATTGCTTCGGTGTTCAGAACAGATGGGCTCCAGTGATTTTATCACAGTCCCAGTATGGGTGAAACTCACTAGAAAGAAGAATCACCCATTTCCCAGCTGCTTCAAGAATCAATTGGTAAAGCCCTTTATAAACAGAGAGCAGGGGAGGTGAGTGAAACTACTACATGTATTTGTTCAAAGTACAAAACGTCCAAGTCAGATCTAACGAAATATTACATGACGACTGGGTTGGAACTATGCAAGGTCAACCTTTTCTATACTGTCTAGAGATCCCTTGTTCATAACCTCGGGCTACTAACAGCACTGTGATGCCTGCAACAAAGTACTATGTGCATATCAGTACTTGATGAACTGAATGAATAAATGTTAAATCCCAAAGCAAGATGTTCCTTGTGATCTCTGTTAAAAGTCTGCAACCCTTTAAAACAAGAGCCATATCATAATCTCCGTGGCATCTAAATCATCATGAGAAATGAGTTCATTTTCCATACACTGTGTTCTGCCAAGCACAGTTATTTTTCCAAATACTGATTATGTAACTGTTCAACGGGAAAGGCAAGACTGGAGCTAACCCTGTGCATGCTCAGCACTCAGCTCAGCCTGATGAGATGCCTTCTGCTAATTGGAGCAAGTTCCTGTTCACGTTCCACCCTCCTCTGTCTCTTCATCTTCTTTGTGCTCTCCCAGTCTAAGCACCGGCAGAGGCTGTGAATGATAAGCAGCTCCTCTGCTACCCGGGGGCAGCGCAGAACAACTGCCTTGTACTGGGAACCTGCTGTTTATTTCTCAAAACATATTTGTGTCAAGAGTACTTTATCAAGGTTCAGACTCAAAGAAAGAGAACAGGATATCTAAGTTCAGGGTCTGATCCGCAGTGGAAAGATTTCTGCCGAGCTGGACGTTTGGACTGAATCCCCGAGCCTGCCCTTCCATGGCTACTTGTCTCCATTTTACTTAGGCCTTTCTGTGTTTGCACTCTTTGTAGTCACCTCAGATGACTATAAGCTGGGCAAACATGCTAATATCCAATGCTGCTAAGAGGGGTGAGAAAGCAAAGCAGCATGGCTGCAGAGCAAAGGTTCAGCCAACACAGACAATAATTCCAGACCGACAAGGGAGGACCCGGGAACTGTGTGCCTGGCTTAAAAACATTATCAAAAACAATAAATCCAAGGCCCACCATTTTCCACCTCAGTTCCACGCTGCATTTGCAGTTTGCTTTCTGCTGCAGAAGGGCAAGAGAATCACCTCAAAACCGATCAAAGAAAGCTCAGATCTCCAATAAATCGCAGGCAGACTTGTGTATAAAATCAAAATACCACAGAGCCCATGATGAAACCACAAAACTTGGCAGCAAGTGCCACCCCTTGCTACGCACAGTTGGGAAAGAAGCCATCTTCCCAAAGCATTTATTTACAGCTCTCTTGACAATATATACGTACGCCTGAACCCATTAAGCAGATATCAGCATTCCCAATGCTTTTAATGATCTCCGGAGCAGGCCTCTGGAGACAGCCAGTCTCTGAGCCACGGAAGTGAAAAAAAAACAGCAGTGCTGAGATGGAGATTTTCCTCAGACCCCAGAGGCAAGATGTGTGGCAGCTCCCTAAAGGCTTGATTTCTCTGACACGGGCCCAAAACCGAGCCTATACTCAGACTAGACCCGTCAGACCGAAAGAAAGCTCCAATTCTGGCATAAATCAAGAGGAGATAGTACGAGGCCTACGGGGAGCAAAGAAAAGATGGAATCAGGAAACCACAATTCATCATTTATCTTCTTGGTATCCTGCTAACAACGGAAACTTCCAAACTAATGATTATTTGAATGCAGCCTTACACACAATGTATCATCACTGAACAGAGTATTAAAACACCAAATAAAGAGTTCTAAGATTAACAGGATGTTTACAAATAATTATTAGGAGGTGATTGCCTAATTTTGGACTTTGGCTTGGTGTATTTACCTACTTATATTCAAACACATCCACACTTTGCAATATTTACATATAACTAGTTTGGGACTTCACACAGCAGTGATATAAAAATGCTGATGTACTATTTATGCAGACACAGTACACATTTTACTGCGCTGCAAATGCAATTCACCAAGCTGTTTCGTTCCTCCTTTTGCAGTTGTGTGATTAATTGTTTTGAATTTCCTTTATTTATTTTGCTTAATAAACTTTCAAGCATTTTGTTCAACAAATAATACAAAGTTTGGTACTTTAAAAAAAAAAAAGTAATTTCTGAAAGGGAAAAAAGGTCTTTCCTGTCCTTCCTATCTGTCCTCGGGTTTATCACTTGGCCTAAATATTACCCCCCATGTACTATGAGAATTACTGTGTTGAACACCCATAAAATGCCACACTTAATATACGAACTGCATTATTTTCTGTCCAATGTTGGTTGTGAACAGTTGTGAGGAAAAGGGAACAGCTACATACACAACCCAATACTGATCCAAATGATTTATGGGCTGATGCTTTACCACTGAAGGCTGGAATGTGCCCTGCGTGGGCCTAAGAGAGGCACCGGTGATGGAGAAGGTTATTGCTGTGCTTTGAGGATGGCTCACAGCTCAGTCGTGCCAGGCATTTTACAGATAGGGATGTTCTAGCTATTGCAGTTCTATTGCATTTCCCTGCCTAATACGGATATGCAGCAGTTCTTACAGGACACGGTAAATTGACTTTAACCTGCATCAGCATGTATTTCCCTGCCCATCACATCCCACAGGTAACTCCAGATGCATGACAAAGTACTTGAGCATTGTTTCCACACGGATCTCCTGGTGACAGCAGTGAGAAGGTCAAACCTTTCTCCATGCCATCATATGGGAGACCAACGTAGGACAAACTATGCCTTCTGCCCACCCTGTATTACAGTTTCTTGCAGAGGAGAGGGCAATGCTTCCTCTGGGCAGGTAGATCTAGCGTGGCGGAGAGGGGCCAGGACTTCATGCCATCTTCCCATGTGGCTGCCAGCAAAGATGAAACATTAGGTGCTTACAAGCACTTCTGCACTATCTCTGCAGTCCACATATATCAACAGGCAGAGAGACTTTGAAGGCATATAAAAATGCAGAGGAAGAGTCTAATCTGGGTGCTCAGGACGTTCTCTGGCTCACCCTGTCCCACCTGCTGTTGTGCTCAAGGGTAACTGCAAAGGCTGAGCTTCTCCAGCGAGCACCAAAGACAAGTGGACAATATAAGTGCCTCCCTTTCTCCGGCCATGAGCAAAGGTGGTGAGGACTGCAATGGATCATCACAAGTAATTTCATCAAAAATAACACACTATCAAGGTAGGAGCAGGTAAGGGGCTGCAATTCTGTGTGCTTTTTGGCAAACGATGCACTGTCCCTTCAAAAAGCAGATCAAAATTCTGCCACTATGCCTATGTGAAAATACATACATACCTACCTACCAGCGCTTACGGTGGTCACAGACAGGTAGTAGCTCTTCATACACAATTTTGATCAAGGAAGAGCATTAATAAACACAAACACTTTATGTCCCACTGTAGGAAATGCTTAGGAACCAAATTATTGGTACAAAGAACAGTGCTACTGAAAGCACCAATCTGGGGCAGAGTTATGGATGTTTTCTTATACACATGCTGCGATTTCCATTTTCTCTATTCTTGCATAAATCTCTTTCCTCCATTAGCTCATTTAGTCAGGGTCAGATTTATGAGGGGTGAACTGGCTCTCTCAAAGCTCCTTCTATGATCTCAGGAAAACTATTATACTTATCTGTATCTCAATTGCTTATTTGTAAAAATGAAAATAACTGTACTCTTCTTGTAGAGGAACTTAACTTCATCACAAGAAGATGTACACTCTGACTGCTAACACTGTAATATTCTTCTTTAAGCCATAATAATGCTGACATTTTACTAGTGTTTCGCTCTTCCCCTCTCAGAATTGTTAGAGCTAAAAACCAGTGCTTCATACCATGTACTGAAATGCCAAGGAAAAGAGTATGATATAAATATACAGATATGAAACAGCATCTAAAAATGATGATTTTGATCTTTTGAAAGACAAATCGCTAATCTCTGGCTCTAATGAGATATGGGATGATAAAGGTCATGCTGAGCAAAGGACTAAGCTGACGGATCAGTCCAAAAGTTTCAAAACTGATATTGCTGCTCTTGTCCCATTGGAGGGAGAAAAAAGAAGCAGCGATCCTTTGTACGTATTGCAGCAGCCTGTTATAGGCACATTAAAGAGAGCCATTAACTGTCCTTAATGCAAGGACAATTCTAAACTCACCCAAGGATGTGCAAACTGGAGTGTGTGGCTCTGTGGTATTTTAAATACCACAAAATCATTCCATTTATTATTTCAAAACACGCTTTCAGCCTGAAGCCAGTAAAAGCTCTTTCACCTCTGCACGTCTTTATGAAGATTATTAACATGATACAGTAGAAGTTGCCAGGTGATGGAGAAAAGACCTTTGGTCAACAGTATGTCGAATGAGCTGCGGACACGAAACAAGAAATAGAAGAACACAGTGTGGTTCAGTTTGGGAATGGCTAGTTTAGGACTGAAATGTTAATCTGAGCAGTGCCATAATCCTTGATTTACACCTGTTGTCCTCAACATCCCTAGCATTTCGCTACCACTCCCACTGTATTGCCAACTGGTGTTTGGCAATGGAATGCTCTGCCAAGTGTGGATCTCTGTTTCACTGCCTGACATTTCTTCAGTATTTTCTTTGTCCAGGTGAGCTGGGTGCTGTCTTATAAAACCCAACCCACAGTGCTTTCTTTTACAGTAAGAGCAGTAAAACTCTGTGACGTCCCACACTGACTGCAGCTGGTACAGAATTGCTGGACTTTACCCACTTCCTCTTTTGACAGTCTCCTGTCAACTGGCTTGTCCATCACTTTTAACATCTTTGACGAACTCTGATGTCCTAATGCTGACTAAGCAAATGTCTAAGAAAACAGCCAATCTCTTTCCTCTGAAGAGTCTACTCCTCTGCATTCCCAACTGCACAGAAGCTGCAAGATATAACTTAAATTGCCTTGCTCTCTACTTTTCTTTCAGAAGCTGCTTTTAGCTTATTCTGGGTTAAATTTGCAATTACACTCTTTGGTAGAGATCTGTTTGCAATACACTAATCAGGTTCAGCAGACCACAAAGATGAAGAATGAGGGAAGCTGCTCTGCAGAGCCAGGAAGGCAGGGCAAGGAAGAAGCAGGGAAGAGAAAATGAGGGTACATTTTGGGCGAAGCGATGAAACAAGGTAGCTCGCTTTGCTGCCCAAGTCAGCTTGTTATTGCACATGAGTTTGAGGGAGATTGATTAATTGCAAAAGGGCTTTGAATGGACACTGCTATTGTTATTTAATTCTAAATAAGTACAGTATCATACAAATTGCATCTAAAGGGAACAAAAAAATGTTTTGTCCCTCTCAGCAGTAAAGAAAATACTAAGTAAACAGTGTTAATAATAGAAACAAAGGGATGGAGTCTAGTGGAGCTTTTAGGTCACTGACTCCATTCATAGGAGTATGGAGGGTAAGGTACAATCTAACCTAATTATGGCTTTGTGAAAATTATTTTAAAGCCATTAACTGAGATTTGGCCTACTTAGATGGAAAACTTCTGGGGGCAAAGACTTTGTCTTTTCTGTACCTGTATGCCTTACAAAACACAGTCCACATTCCCAATGAACCCTCCCAGGCTGCGGTGTGTGAACCCACCATGCCATGAAGGTGAGCCAGCCTGGGCTAGCCATGTGCCAGCAGCTGTGCCTGCTGCCAGAAAACCTCTGAAGCTCTTGCTTGGCATTATCCGCTGGCAAGGCAGAACTTGGTCCAAGATTTATGAGGTATAATGGGAAGAATTATTAAACTGTTCAGTTTAATAAGTGGTCTTTCCATGAAATTCCAGTATCTCTGGCGTTAGAATAGGTAACCATCCTGTCCGTGCAGAGATCAGCGTGAGTCAGGAACTGGGCCAGGAAAAGCTTTTCCCTAGAACTCCTGGGTATACACACAGTCCCACCCCAAATCAGTCATCCAGAATCTGGGTCAGCGTACAAAGGAAAAAAAAATTAAAAATTGGAAGAGTTACAAAGTTGAGGGAGGGAAGACCTCTTGGGGAATGATCCCAACTACCTTTCAGGCTGAAAGCACTATTCACTGAGAACAAGCACATTCTTTTTTGATTTTCTATTTCTTCCAGATCAGCTGCCCGCCTAACCTGCCACACACCGCTTACTGCCGTGGCTGTGCTGGGAAACCAATGAGGCCTGCTGGCTCTGTGTGGGCCTTGGGTGCTCGAACCAAAATCAGTGCACAAGTGATTTCATGAAGCAAGCTGGGAAAGACCAGGGAGGACCCATGCCCAACTCTGTGACTGGAAAGGGAAAGCCCAAGAACATAAGAGCACCCTCAAGATCCTGAAGCTGAAAGGGAGTAACGAAACACGTTGTTTTAAACCAAGCTGATGTAGAGTCATTCCTGATTTTGAAATGTGCCATGAGGGAAGGTGCAGTGTAGAAATTCCGTGTTCTTAAAGAGCCCCCACCCCCAACACTGCGGTGATTACATTGCAATTGCAGGTGAAGGAGTTCTACGGAGTAATTTATAAGTCATCTCCAATCTGGGGAAAGCTCTGGTATAATACAGGTAGAAGTGCCTGGCTTCATACACAGAAATCATCAAGTGTCAGGAGTACAAATGCTCGGTTCTACCGGTACTCAGCTTCATGCGTAGGCTCAAAAAACACGTGCAGAGGATTTGGCCAGGAGCATTATTTTTTTAATTAAGAGGGGGAAAAAAAACCCTTTAGAAGGCATCTTAAACTGACAAGGTGAGGTGTGTGGAATGACCTAAGACAGACAGGCACTGATTGAAAGCCATTGAGGTAATTCCAGAAGTAATTAGGTCTTTGGACAACAAAGTGATGAAACAGGACAAATGACCTTTTCTTGTTCACACATTACCAGCTTATTCTTCTGATTTGTTTCACTCTCCAGGAACAGTATTTCTTTTAAATACTAGCGGGAAAAAAAATATGGCTACAGCACTGAGCTGGGATGTAGAGTATCTGGATTCCGTGCCTGGCTCCGCTGCAGATTTCCAATATGACCTTGGGCACACCCATTAATCTCTCACATCTCAGTTCTTTAGCGGCTGAACGGAAGGAGAGCTACTACTTTTTTCCTTGCCCACATGCCTGTCTTCTCCACGGAGCCTGTAAGTGTTTTTGGAACAGAGAGTTTCCTGGTGTAACTGCGTCTATAAACTTAACAGAGGCCACTTAGGTCAAATGTTGTGCTCGAAGCCAAGCATGGGGAGGCCCAAAGCAGCACTTGGCAGCACGCCCTGGTCCCCATGCTGCCTGTACCTGGGTCTTTGCTCCGGGACCAGGTCCCCATCAGGAGCAGAGCTGCTTGCTGGGGCGGGAGGTGACACCCTGCCTGCCTGCAGCCCATCAGCCTTTGTGAGGTGGCTCCCGTGACCCCAGAGCCACACTTGAAACACAGGATTTACCCTCTTTAAAGCGGAGGAGGAAGGCAGGATTTTAGGCATAAGCCACATGATAACTTATATAAAAGCTGCGGCATCAGATAATTGCACATAGGCCATACAAAGCTACTGTGAAAACTTGCCACTCTTGCTATCTAGTCACCACTTTGCTGTGCCTGTGAGGAACCAAATACATAAATATGCACCCAGACACCAACATACACGTTCTGCCTGTATATAATATGCAGAAATACCTGTGTGTGCCTGTGTGCGCACCCACACACAACCAACCACATGTTGACACAGGGATATGTCAGAGTTGGTTTACCATCAGAATAAACATCCAATTTGACACATTTTTTGCAAGACCACTGTGAATTCAGTATAATTACATTTCTGAGGATGTATTTTGCAAGCGTGCCAGATAATGCCAGAAGCACAGCTTTGAGTTGACTGCATTCTTACTCCCACCAGTGTCCTTGCTATGACAGCTTTGATACAAACAGTGTGCATTAGATCATTAGTACAGAGACAAGCCTCTCTCCCTGCCACGCTTTTGAAGCTCAGCCTGATGAATGGGTTCTTGCTCCTTTTCTGTTCAGCTGGGCCAATCTATCAGAAAGCTGTGCGCAGGGAATCGCACCTGCATTGCCTCTGAACACACTTCTGGGGTGTTCCCCATCAGCAGAACCAAACGAAAGCACACAGCATGCCTACAGTCATATAGAAGCATACAGAAGGTGAATTATTGACCAATAAGGCAGCCAATTATGGAGCATGAGCACACAAACCTCCACCTGCACCCGTAAGATTTCCCAGTGCCCCACACATGTGCTTGCCTCCCTGTGCCTGCGCAGTCCCTCTTAAAAAGCAGAATGGTATTTAACTTTGGGAAATATGCCCAGAGTACCAAGTCAGAGTTCTCTGCATGAACCAGAAAAAGGGGTGGATTTTTGTCTCCTTGTTTTATAAATTATAACACACTTGGCAGAATATTTCAAAGGCAAAGTTTGCACTCTCCCCGTGCATGAAACAACCTGGAAGAGGTGACAGTAATTACAATCCAGTTGTCCAGCGATGCGTCCCAATGCTCAGCATCACCCTATTGCTAATCAAGTCACCGTATTGATCACATCTCCTTGGATGCTCTCCCTTTTTCCCTGAGGCCCTTGTGGTCCTCTCCATACAGATTATAGCTTGAGCTTTCACAACTACATCACAGCAAGGCACTGAACATGATTCGGGATGGCACAAGATAGCCCTGCACCGCTAATACCACAGATACCTATATTTTCTGCTTTTCTATAGTTAAAAATTTGCCCTCCAGAGATCAGATGCTGATTCTATCATTGTTAGAGAAGCACAATAAGGTTTTGATTTTCTCTTTCTGTCAGTCTCCGCAGGACTCCCGCAACTTTTGGATCAGATTTTAAAAGACAACTAATTCCCTACAAGCCTCGTGAGAGTAAGCGGCTGCATCCAGATGAGATACCCCAACCGGAGCTCCTACGGATGGAAAGGCCGCACTAGAAACTTGCAACATTAAGGAGCTTTAGAGGAGAGAGCTGCTGTGAATCCAAACCACAGGAACTGGCTTAATACATTCTTCTGACCACGAAAGAATTTGGAAATCTGAATTTTGGCTATTTTCGCAAAAAGAGAAAAAAGAAGGCCTCCTTACATCTGTATTTATGGACTTTGTTATTTTTCACTTTGTTCAAGATCAAGTTCTGGCATAAACTGGCTCTTCTCTGTTGACTTTGCAATTACACACACGGCTCACACCAGCTCCACGTTGACCCTGCTGATTCTCCTTGTCATTTCTTCCTGGCTTGCTCCTGTGCAATCCCTGCTCTGAATACAGCATTGATGATCAGCTACCTGGCAGAATCAGTGACTGGTTTAAAAAGACTTATCCCAACTTTAATTAAAGACTTATTACAGCCACATTTGAAATTCAGTCCTTTTTTAAGATAAAAAGCCCACCCTGTTTCTTTCCTGCTATGCTAATAAAAATCTGCTGGAAAGTTCTAATGATAGCACTGGATATTTAAATTTCAAGACACACTAAGTTTAGAACAAGATAATGTGGCATTTTAATTACAGTTTTTCTATTTATATATTTCCTATGTGGCAGAAGACCCCTTTAATGAAAGCACAGTTTAGAGTAGCTTCAACTCTCAGCAATATTGCAAGTTTTTGAATGTGCCAGAAGCTTATCAGCTAAAATATGTTAATTTCTCTAATGGGGTAATGAAGTCTAAATGCTTTCAGGAAGACATTGCTATGATAATGGGCCTACTTAAAACACAACATTAGGAGAACCTTGATTACAGGTTGCTCAGTAGTTTCTGACTTCCTCAGGAACCAGTTTGCTCCATACCTAATTTGCTGCTAGAGCTGCTGGGGAGGAAGCTCATTTCCATTTACTTAGTCAATCACCTTCGAGAACGTAAGCAAAACAGGTAGCTGGCTTGAATAAGTCTGCTAATACAATTGCATGACCCAGACTTAGTGAGGGCCTGAAAGCTGCAAAGGCTTTGAGAATGAAGTGAGGCTGAGCCACATGCTCCCCGCTGCCTGGTCAGGTGGCAGCACTTACGTAAGCAGCAGATGGACAGCCAAAGTGAAGTGACAGTTTTGATGAGAGGAGAAAAAGGCAGGGGAAGAGTTACATAAAGCGATGAAGATGACATGCCCACTAAGGAAACCGCCTGGCCAATGTCTGTGCACATCTCCGGAGTAAGATTCTCCATACTTGCGCAGTACGTAGTAACCAGGCAACTTCCCCACCAGGGCCTTCAGACACTTGTATTCTCTACTGTAGGAGCTCCCCTTGGCTTTCCAATAAACCTGCTGACTTCCTAAGATTTGACCCTCATCAACCAGCATTTCTTCCGCCTTCAGCACACACAGACACAGCCCTCAGCATGAGCCTTTCAATCTCACACATTTCAGTCCTGTAGGAAGCAGGAACGCACCCCATCCTTTCACCACCTCGCTACGTCACAACGAGGCTTTTTCCCATGCCTGCTCACCACGTCCACTGCAGAGCTCTCAAATGCCACCTCGCTCCCTGGCCTGAGCACACCCCCACTGCTTTGTTTCTCCACCTGCCCCACCAGCTGCAGGATCCGGCCATCACTGCCTACACCAGTCAAGCCAGCAAGGATTCAGCTTGCTGCTGACGGGAGGAAAGGTACACAGCGTCTTGTCAAGCAGCATTCTACATCCAACCTAGCGAGCTTATACTGAAAATTAGAGAGAGTGAGAGATGATTCCCAGTGTACCACACCAAGTTCTGACCTCAGACATCACATCCGATTTCCATCAGAAGGAAATCAAGGAAGTCTGACCCTGTCATACAGATACAGTCTTTGAAAGGAAAAGCACTTGGTACTTGTCTGGATGCCTTCAGCTGGGACTGCACTCTCCTTCGTTTTGTAAACAAATGGCTCTGTAAATCCAGCAGTATCGAGCTCAGCATGATCTAAGTGAACTAAATACTCTACCTTGGTATTTGCATTTTCTCTTTTATCAAAACAAATAGTAATCCAGTCATTAAATCCAGTATTTCTGTAATTAATTTGCAGTCATTACAAATCACCTTTAATTGGATTAGCTATAATTACAGTAAAATAATTCCCTGAAATAATCAGTTATATTTGTGAGGTTTTTTTGAGGTTTTTTGATCTTGAGAGACATGAACTTTGGTTGAACATAGGAGAGATGAAAATCACTTCAGAGGTAAACACTGAGACACCCTCAGTCTTCTCACTGAGCTCATCTGTGTATTGCCTCTCTTTGTCCCCAGTGATCCTGTCTTGCACTTGGACTTGACAGACCCCAATTAGTTGAAACAGTGATTCATTGCTGCTCCTCTGCCGCCTGACCTGGCCCACATGGCAGCGAGCAGTGGCAGCTGGTGGGGTCCCACAGGACTTTGACAGCATCCTGGCTCTCTTTACCTCAAGTGTCAGTCTGTCCCTGGTGTTAATCACCTCGTTCTGAAGGAGGAGGATCAAAGCCATACCCACTTTTAAAAACAGAGAGGCATTTTCTTTGGCACAGCATGGCATGACTTTAAGGCTGATTCCTCTGATACCTTTTTTCCCCAGTGTGACAGGTCCCTGCTCAAGTTGGGCACCCACAAACTGCTTGCCATGGTCTGAGAGGAATCACCAAATTAATAATGCACCTCTGGCCCAGGTTGGCGGTGTAGATAGTACCATGCTTTTTGGTATGAATTCCAATCTGACTCACATCCTGCTCTTGGGAGGGATTGTTTCACAGTCAAGGGTGCTGCCAGCCAACTCCTCTGGGGTTAGGCTCTTCCTCCACTTACACATCTCAACACAGCTCCAGCACCTTCAGTCAACATCAGCTGAAAAGCCGAGTGCACAAAAGGGCCATTCCCTCGCACTTGCACAGGGTTTTACAGCTGCAGAAGCCATCTAGGTTTCTCTGCTCATATTCTGAGATGAAATCAAATGTCATGTAAGGAAGAAATCAAACAAAAAGAGGGCGATGACCTATGGGCACAGCTGACCCTAGACAAATGGAATAAATTTGCTGGAAATACAGGGTTCTCATTCAAGACCTTTCATTCTTAAAATAAAATTACATGGCACGTTGGCAGGAGTTCTGGCACTGCTCTGACTCGCACCAGTCACAATTTCACATTTAATACTCGCTGTAAAAATAGCACATTTGATTCACATGAGCATGTCATGTCACATAAACGTAACGCTGGGCTGCTGCAAGTCACATTTCCTACCACATACATGCACGCGAATGCACTGTCATCCTTTTTACTTGCTCCTGCTCCCGCAGCTGCCTGAGAACAGAGTACTGCAGGACTCAACAGGCTGAACAACCTGGAGACTCATTTTGATATAAATGAAGTCAAATTAGCTACTAGGTAGTAGAAAGCACAGAACGAAATTCTCAGGGAGAAGAGAGTTGAACCAGGTGCTGTACTTAAAAAGACCCAAAGTCATAAACGACGCACGTTTTAACAACCTGACTTCATCAAAGGCCCAAGTGCTTCTATTTAACTAACACCTTAAACAAAGCATGTCTTCAGGGCTTTCAGCAGCATCTCCTGTTCCACTGCCGTCACCAGCCCTAATACCTGACCTGTCTCACATGCTCCCCATTTCCCACAACACTTCAGGGCTGGTGGGTTAAACGCCAGCTCCGATTACAAAGCAAGTTCTTCCATAAGAAAGAGAGAAGTGGGACAGACAAGCACAATGCCCACAGACCACACTAGACTGTGCAGCACAGCATCACACAGGTTCTCCTATCCTCTCCAGCTCCACTGCCGCCTCTCTGGGGAAAGGGGGCAGCTGCCCTTCCTCATCCCCATCCATAAAGCACTTTTGGCCTGTGTCTGGCCCCGCACTGAACCGTTTCACCGCAACAGTTAGCAGAGGACGAAGCTACAGGCACACAGGCTGTTTTCTGCTGGGAGGTGTACTGAAACTGTGTGGCGAGGGGCCTGAAAACAGCAAGGCCAGCAAAACGCAGGGCAGGACCTCAGCAGTCCGTGGCAAGATGAGCAAAGATTGCTGTGCTTGACAAAAACCGGCGGATCGATATGTAAAGGAGAAAGAGGGTAGAGAAAGAGTAATTGGAAAGAAATGTTACTTTCCTCAGTTTCTCTTCAAGTTGCATGGCCAATCACGGCAGAAATGATGCAGAGCTCATATATTTAGCATCTTTGTTCAAGAAATTGCGTGCCCCGATTCATTTTGCTTACAGTCTGTATATTGCTTGAAAATACAGCCTCTGACTTGACGCTCAGACATTAGGCAGACATTAAGTATGTTAATATCGCAGTTGTAATTACATGTTTTTTTCTTCTAATTTTGGAAGGCTAATTCTTTGGAATAATTACATAGAGGGTAACTAAGTTCTGGGAAACGTTTGAGTCACCAAGAATCACATCTGCACTCCAGCAGAAAGGCTCGTTGAGATCTTGAACATTTTTATCCCCGCTAATTATAAGAGCCGGGAAAAGCAAAAAGTTGGTTTATGCCTTTTAGGAGAAACACACGGAGTCTATTTGGAAGATGCTATAGGGATTTCCTCTAGTGGAAATAGTATAGCCTCTATGACAAGTTTCCGACTCAAAAGTTTGCTGAAGGTTTTCCAGTCTTTTTACAGCAGTCTTTTATGTTTACCCAACACCTCCACACTTAAAGAGCACCCCGCCAAACTACAAACAACATCTCTCAATCCCATAACCTGCCCATGCAGGACTCCTGCCTAGAGCTGGGGCCAGGATGCAGAAGGACAGGCAATCCACGGTACGCAGCCAGCTTCAGTTGGTAGCACAAGGGATGCTAACACTTTGTTCTTTGGCTCTTTGGCGAACCGTATACACCAACTGCAACTGCCATCTCAATGTCAGGCTCGCAGATTCCAGCTCTGAACCTGCTTACTCCAGAGCAGCCAAGGACCCCGAATAGATGAACAGACAGGAAACAAACGTCGCTTTTCAGTACTCAGGAACGCACCTCTCAAAGCAGTAGGCCCAAGCTTTAACAAATTCAGCAGCAGCCGAAATTAGTTCAAGTGGAGCCGCTGTACCTAATTCTCCTCCTCCCTTGCCCAGTTGTAATGCAGATTTATTTCAGCAGCCCAGGGTCTCTTGGTAGTGTTTGTGTGCTACCTGCAGGTCTAGAGTCCTCTACTCATTCGCATTATTTAAATAATAATACATATGTATAATCCTCCTTCCTCCCGTAACTGTTCTACTTGAAGAACCAATTAATTCCATTTGTTACTTCCTGGTGTATTATTTCTTCTCTACAAGCTGGAATCCCTTTAGGATCCCTGTCTGCCCTTGACTACTGATGATTTCCTTGGCTTTTCAATCATCAGAGCCTCTTCCTGTGGATTTTAGAGCATTATTGTGATTGTCAATTTTAATAATGTGGGTTTTCATAGCCTGTGCATTCCGCAGGCCTTAAAAAAAAAAAGAAAAGAAACGACCATTCCTGCTTTCCGTGGTTTTAAAATAAATTAACCAATTATTTTTGGGGGTTTTTTTGGGTTTTTTAAAGTATAAGTGACCCATCTTGTACACCCGTATATTACGTGTTACATATACTAACACTGAGACAGCTCTTCTCTCCTTCTGGTGCTGGTCTAGGCAATAGTCACAAAATGCCTCAATCTTTACCCGTCAATTTGAAGAGAAAGAGCTTCTAGAAGAACCAAGCAGGAAAAGAATCATCCATTTCAACGCCTTTACGCAGTAGGTGCTGAACAGAAGTCAGTTTTGAATCCAGAACCTGCAGAGAAATGGCACAAGCCATCGTATCTGATGAGATACATCACTTTTTCCTTCCCCCAAGACATTATGGATGAAAGCCATT
Source organism: Hypotaenidia okinawae (assembly GCA_027925045.1). Taxonomy (NCBI): domain Eukaryota; kingdom Metazoa; phylum Chordata; class Aves; order Gruiformes; family Rallidae; genus Hypotaenidia; species Hypotaenidia okinawae. The sequence continues at coordinate 9,989,338 of BSDF01000007.1, forward strand.
TATCATATCTCTTGTCCCGCTGCCTGAGCAATGCTAAGGTGCCCACACAGGCTTTTCTTTGAAACAGTTCGCTGCAGCAGCGCAAAATGAGGTGCAGATCTGATGCCCATTACATCTGTCTGTAAACAAACAGTGCATCCGCTATCAGAGCTGCACACGCTGGAAGGCTGATGTCTGTCAAGTTATTCAGGACCAGCTGAGATTCCGCTCTGCCCTAGTTTTGTCCAAATAATGATTCCCAAATTAAACCCACCATACGGCCACTGATCAGACCACGGCAGAGCTCACAGGCAGGCTGCATTTGTGAGCTTTCAGATGCTGCCTTAGTTTCTTCCTCAGAGTTGCTGATCAACACAAGCGTAGGAATTCATCTGCTTTGAAGGAAGCACTACTTAACCATACAGTAAACTGCAGCCAGCTATGTCAGGCCATGGGAACACAGCGCAGTCAATCACCTAACAATTAGCAACAGCCCTCCTTACAAATAATGTCCCATTAGCATCAAAAAATAGTGCACAAAAAGCACAGGGAGGAAATGGGTAAGTAGAAAAGCTTGGAAAGAAGTTGACACACAACTTCTACACAGGTGATGTAGCTGAAAAGAGCAGAGGCAAACAAAATTAGGACCAGCGCCAGGTCCTCCACGTGCTGCAGAGTCTCATGTTCAGCTTTCAGAATCCCCCCAAAAGGGGGCATCCAGGGAAACAAGCTTTGTTCCAGCAAAAAGATAGATATTAAGCTCACTGTTGTATGGGCAGGCCCAGCATTTAGGCACGTTCTCAGCTGATTCTCACACATGATGCACTTTTCTACATGAGACCATTCACATTCACATCCACACTTCCATTGATGCACAAGCCAAGCACTCGACAGAAGGTCTGAGCATGCTCCTTCCCACCAGATAGCCCAAGAATGATGAAGTTTCTTCCACCTTCTTTGGAAACAGCTGCTCCTGGCTACCACCAGTGACATGACTTGGAAATACACTGACCCTGGTCTGATTCATGATGAATATGCACATAGGAACATAAAAATTGTGGGCATGCATGTATGCACAGTAATGCACACGAAATATGCACTAGGCTCCCTTTTAATGCTCCTACCTACAAAAGGTTAAATAGCCGTGGGTGACAGAGAGCTATTTAACCAGACCTTTCCATAATGGCAAACAATAATGCATCCTGGTTACCTTCTGACACGGCTTACTTCCAGCCAGCATTAAGGAGAATTACTACCTGATTTTAATACATCTTGGTTCAATTTCATGCAGGCTTATTGTCTTCTAATTATCAACACAACAATTTGATCCGCATCCAGATTAAGACATTGCCCTGACTTCTAACACCAGAGCAGCGCCTGTGGTGGTGTGCTGATTTCTCAAGCAGTAAGCAGTTTGCTGTTGTCTCACATCCCCAAGGCACAAATAAGCAGATGCTGCATTAAAGCTTGTTTTACAAAACTGCTTCAGTTGTGATATACATTTTTAATATAATATACTGAGTGCATTACAGTAAAAACTGCCAGGGCTGGTAAACTCATACAAATTCATTAGCGAGCCCAGCTTCCCAAGCCCAGCTGAAGGGTAGATCCAGCTGAAGAGAACTGCCCAGAAGCAGCTGAAATGAGTGAAAAGCTTGACCGTGTTTGCCACATGTGAGCACGGCTTAGTTTACCATTTCAGTTTTCTGAGCATCAGTTGGGATTGTTTCTCATCAAGGACAAGCTTCACTGACCTTTCTCTTCCTTTCATCACAAGGATACCGTGGTTGGCTTGAAAGCTTGAATTTTTTACAGCATTACTATTCTGAGCGTAAAAGCAGAGGCACAGCTTTCATACACAGAATGGGTTCTACAGAGGAGACACCGGTAGCCAAATGCGTTGGAGCACTCAACGATGTGCTTTCATTCATGGGTAGGTCTAAAAGATCAGAAACTGTATCTTGTATTTTCAAAAGGCAAAGCCAAAGGAGAAAGAAAAACGTTCACTCTCTTCAGCTTATTTGCATTTCTTGCCTACACTCCTCTCCTTCCATTGACATCGTCAGCTACCAGATGACAACTGAAGAGCACCTCTGGAGTACTCTGCAGCTAATCCCCTACAATGCCCGTAAACTATATGGGGAATCGACGATTACAACTGCAGCTTTTTACAAGAGCACAGATTATACCCCTCCTCCAACAGAGGGGAACCTTTGTTGTGCACTCTCAAGACACCCAAGCTAGCAGAGGATTATTATTCTAAACATATCTGTTTATAGACAACGCAGCGTCAGATATACCAAAAATCAATCTGGCCAGCAGCAGACTCAGGTTTACACAAAGCATCTGCTGGCTGCCTCTGGTAAAACATTACTTTTTGTCTCGACTGTTTATGGCATAACTGGCTGCTACTGCTAAGAGCCGCATTACAGCAGCCTTCCTTGTGCAGCAGCGTACCTTAAAGGAATAGGAGTTCCGTAACACAGCCTCCGCCACCGCATTTTCGGGATTGCTATCTTTTATGAAGCCCCCTAGCACTGAATCTTTCCAGACAATAACAACGCAGCCATAGTAAGGGGGAATAGCTCTCCCCTCACACTGCTGGTTCATTATCCTGTGCCTCGGTTTGCTGCGTCGCTGCCTCTCTTGGACGCACCCCCTATGCGGTGTTCCCAAAAGCTCCCCACCAAGGCCAAGGTGCCCTGTGACATTTTCTCCCTCTCTTCCTCATGTTTTTGCTGGAACTTTCTGCTCAACCAAGACACCAAGCCAAACCAAGTCTAACATCTTCACGCATGATGGTAAAAGTGATGCCAAGTCCTAAAGAATTGTTAAGGAAATTTTCATTGCCGGCCCCATCTCGAGACACTGCCACCCTGCAAGGGACGTGGATAAGTAACTTCTCCGTGCCATTAATTTAAAACTGAAATTTGCAGGGACACTTTATCATGCAACCTAGTGCCTGCTACCAATGTACAAGTAGCTGGGCACTAATTTAACCTGATCTTTGCAAGTTGTGCAATCTGACAGCTCCTCACGCTGTTCACCTGCTGTCAGATGAGAGTCTGCTGAGGGTATCTTCTGAAATCTCTTGTGAAATAGGATGACTGATTGTGCCACCATTTTTCCTGCCCCATGCAACTTGCCCATATTTAAGGCCAAGCAAAACCTCTCCTTCCTATGAATTAAGCTGAAAAGGAGTGAAGCAAGACCACCTAAAGATGAAGGCAGGAAAATATAATGAAGTAGCCTGGTGAATTCCCTGGCTACTAGGGTAAACACTTCTTCCTATTTGTTTGTCAACTTTCAACCTTTTTGTTTTATATACTTGCTGGATTATTTTCAAATAACTGTAGCACTCTAAAACACTTCAGGTATTATTTCCAACACATAAATTACTGATAGATTTCCTTAGCATTATTTCCAAATTTGATGTACTACTTTGTCCACTGTGGCACTGGCTTGAGACTATAAAAAAAAAGTAGGCTATTCTCAATCTGGTAGACCTCTAAAACAGGCTTAGCTTAACACAACAATCTGACCGCCCAGCAAGATCAAGAGCATCTCTTCTAACCAACAAATGTGGGAGCACAGGAGGTGAGATGGGAAAAGGAGGTACTTAAACCTCAGGCGTAGTGTAGATGCACCAAAAAAATAAAACCAACTCATAGAAAAATCCTCTTGAAGATTGCTCAGAACTCACTTGTGCCTGTTATAAAGCTGCTATTTTCAGGTAGTAAGAACAAAATATCTTGGAAAGAACCCCTTTCACTTCATACATACCATTACCAATTCAGAACCTGCTCATGGTACTGTTTTCAAATGAAAAAAAGAATCCAAGAAAATTCTCCTGAACAGCATAAGGAACATTTCAACCTCAAAGCACCCATCATCCATCTAAAGACACCCCGAAGAGAGCCCCTTAGAGCAGCGGAGCCAGAGCACACAGCAGCTTCCCATCCTGAATCCTTAGGTAGCACTGACAGCGTCAGAGACAGATTTACTCTACTGGCTAGAAGAGTTCCTCTCCCTGTAAAGTGCTCTTTTTTTTCTTTTTTTTTTTTTCGGGCGGGGGGGCGGTGGGGAGGGAACAATGCCATTGCTGCTGCCTGTGGATCCCACTTCGGCACCTTTAGAGGAGCGCCGATGTAGGGAGCTGGAGGGCCTGAGATGTGATGCACTCCACGGACACGGCCCCGACCGAGCATCCCATGTGAATGGCGAAGGAAGAATGCGAGAAGAGCCAAGCGCGAGTGTCTAGGACCCACAGCAGCGGCAAGATGCGAGCTCCCTCTGCTGACACCAGGCAGCCCTGCCTGGCCCAGCCACCCTGCCACAGCAAGGGGACAGCCGCCGGCGCCGGGCAGGGCCGGCGAGGAACCCCAGGTCCAAAGCAGGGGACAGCAAGGATGGAGCCAAGCTTGGCACGGCCCCGGCGCCCGAGATCTCACGGTCTGACTCGCTGAGCATCCTCGGCTCCTCTCGGAAACCTGCTACAGGCAGTACCCGAGGAGATGGGTCAGAAGGGGTTATGGTGACAGAGGTGCCTGGGCAGGTCTCTGCTGGCCTCTGCACTGCTGCTGTCTAGGCAGAAGCTCCCAGCCCAATGCCTGTGCACAGATGGCTCAGCCAGGCTACCTTTGGCACAAGCTGCCTTGTCTCCAAGGTGCCTGTTGAGCCTTCCTTGGTGCCTGTGTAGGCTTCATGGGGTGACCCCTCCTGACAGCTTTGAGAGGTCCCCTTTGCTGCTTCTGCAGCTGAAGTCCTGTCCCTGAAGCCCTGAGCCACAGAGCTGAGCTCTCATTCCCCACACACATACTCAGGAGCATCACCACTGACCACAGCACATCAGATCACTGGAAGAGAGATGGGACCCCAAGGAAGGGGGTCATGGCCTTACTGAAGCTCCTCGCAGAAATGAGGCAGGGGAACCTGCCCAAGCTCCATGATGCCACGTGCTCTGGGGCCACACTGCCAGCTGGGAGAGGATGGCACTGCCATGCCAGTGCAGGAAACATGGCACGCTGCAGGGAGCTAGAGGCAGAGCCAGGTGCCAGCACCTTATACCCGCCACAGGAGAGCTCTCGGCTGCAAACACTCAAATCCCGCTAAGCCTTTGGGATTGTCACACAAGGGCAGGGGAGAGCTCAGCATGTTGCTAGCAAAAGCCTTTGGAGAGCCAAGGCAGAAAGAAAAGGCTAACAACAACTTTTAAAAATATTTCAGAAAACCTGTGCCAAAATCTCCTTAGACGCGTATCCATGACTAAGCACGAGAACTAAATTGCTGCTGCCGTAGAGAGGGTGCTGCTTGCTGGTCACGGTCTAAAAGCACTGATGCAGCAATAAGCACAGCTTAATTGCTGAGAAGCTTACACATTAATAGCAGAATTTTCGTTCAGAAACACGCGAAAGCCTCTAGGCTTTGGAGTAGTAAAATAGAATTGAGGCCGTATGGTGGCAGAACAAAGTCTGCAGAGGAGTGTTGTATTTTCTGCCTTTGATAGGGACTTTCCAGAGCTGTCAGCTGAGCTGCAGAATTAGAAACCTGACATTGCAGCAGTCAGTTTTTAGATTTCAAGCTGCCCAAGTGACTTGTCTCCAGGGAGAAATATCTAGCATGCAGGAATCGATAGTGAAACAGGTAAAGATGCCGGTGTACAGGGGCCGTCACCCCAACTCCGCGCCCCTGCCAGCCAGGCAGTCCTAGCGACAGGGAGCCGTGGGAGAGGACAGAAAAACCTTGTTCCCTCTTGGAATCAGTACAAGAGAGATGCTATGGACTATTTGCTACATTTGTGAGATTACAGCTTGATTATATTTGATTCCACATTACAGATTGATCTTCCACACGCCCCCAGTTCATACTACGCCAGTGCTCCAAGCCACTTGCTGAAGAGATTATAAAAGAGCCTATTTTATCATATCTTCACCTCTGAATGCATTACAAGTGACATCGCTTAATTTTAGCCAATCTGAACAGCTAATTAGATGTAAACAGATTGAAAAATTGTACACACAGGACAACTCATTTTTCAAAAGGCCACTAATCTAAACAAACCTGAGTCCATCAATTTACTTCAACATTTGTCTAAATGAATTACAGCACAGGCTTGTCCTGCACTGGCCTTGTGATTCATATAACGGGCTCCCTCCTCTTCTGATCTCAAGCACTGTACAAAAGAATAAGTAATTTGTTTATCAAGGTTCTGCTATAACAAAGATGAAGACGCCTTTCTGTCTCAGGGTAGTAGATGATGTATACGAGCCAAAGAAATCACAGCCTACCATGCATAGCACCTTCTCTCTTACCTCACAAACCCATCACATACACCGATGCATCAAAGCCAGGGAGGCTCTCTGTGCTAACTGATAAAGATCAAACGATATTTAATAATGATCGATGTGGGTGTGATCCTCTGCTCTAGCCCCCGTACTCCGGGAAAAATTGGAAGGAAAAGGATTCTGAGCAGATCTTCTAGAGAGAGCTGGTGCCTTTCCTCCTCCTGAGGACTCCCTCCAAGCACCGGCTGGGGTAGATCAGCAACTGCTCAGGGAATCAGACAGCACCGCAGGACACGTAGGAGCCCAAAGGGACCTGTCAGGACTCAGTCGAGATCAGGAGCCGTGGAAGTTATTCAGTGCCAGGTAACATAAAGGAGCCTTACAATGAAGTGCAGCGTAGCGTGGCCTATTTTTAAATACAGAGCAATTAGCAGAGCAGTACCCGTGAGGTTTTCCACTTGCTAGTAAAGCCCACATCTCCTCCATTACCTGCATATGTAAATGTACGCAATGAGAGGAGAGAGGGCAGAGAGAAAAACACTTGTGTGGGTTTTGAAGTGAACAAACATATCCACATAACTAATGTCTTTCTGGGCTGCTTAACACAGAAATCTTGCTGAACAGAACAGGCTAATATCAGCCTATTTCATGTGTAAACTCATTTATGGTATCTAGAATGAAGGGTCTGCTGAGCATCTGCTGTGACCTCCCCATGTAACAGAGGCCCCGGACTTTCAAATTCATCCTTGCCTGAGAACAGCACCCTATAGACATTCTCAAGTGCCAAACCCTCAAGTGACAGAGATTCTTACAGAACTTTTAATCCCTTCCTTCTAAGTGCTGGTCCCTTCAATTACAAACACACATCTAAACTTGACACAGAGCTTGTCTAGCTCTAATTGCCAGCCTGCCATCTCATTAAGACCTCAGTCTGTTGGCATAAAGACTCTGCTGCTCATTTGTGTCCCCCTCACTGGTACTTACTGATTGTGACCTACGTGCCCCTTTCCCCTGACAAAGCCAAGGGCATCAATGCCTTCACAGCAAAGCTGGCTTGCCCACTGCTGCCCACAGACTTCTCGACGGCTAGTCTGTACCTCTGGAGCTGCAGGCACACCTCCATGGAAGGTAAGGGTAATTTGACATCCTTACCCCTGCTCAAGAGCCTGCTTCTTAAACACAGCGGGCTACCGGTGGCCCTCTGGCCTGTCATATTTGCCGAGGACCCTCACAATGAGCCTGCTAGCTCTAGCTTTCTTTGTAGCACCACTGTTCCCAGGAGGGTTTCCCCACCTCAGTCCTCCACCTTCCCATGTGTGTTCTATGGTTGTGGTTCTTCATCTGGCCATGTGGGAAGGCCTGCCCTCACACCAGTGCAGCCAGTAAATCAGGTCGGGTTGTGTCAGCAACCTGTGTGTTTCTTTCTACCCTGTTAATACCTGCTGGGAACTTGATCACTGAGAAAAATATCTGCCCTCCTAGGTCACTGGTAAAGCAAACCAACAAATAAACAGCATGAGGCTGATCCCCAAGCTGTCCCTCTAATAATGACAAATCCAAGTATAATTACGTTGTGAAAGGCAGCTTTTATTCCAGTAATTGTGTGCCACGTTAATTTTGCATGATTCTTGTCCCTTAATCATAGTATCGTGTAGAGGCATGCCAAACACTTCACTGATATCCACGTACACTACATCAATATCGTTGTCTTTACCAAGAAAACTTGTACTTTCATAAATAACATTTCAATTAGTTGACAAAATCTATTACAGCAGCACATATTGCTCAGCATTAGTTCTCATTTATTTCTTTATTAAGCAGGTCCAGCTCTGCATGTCCTGCTTTCCCTCAATCAGTGTCAGATTGACAGGTCTATAAATATCTGTGGTTTTTTTCCCCCTACCACTTTTAATACCCGCACACTGACACTCTGTCAGACCTTTAGAATTTTCCCGTGTTCTCAGACTTATCAAAAACCAACATTAAAGTCCCTTAACTATCTCTCTTTAAACTCCTGCCTGCGAGACATTTACAGCTGCTGAGGTAAAAAGGGTCCTTGCTTCAGAAGCTGCTTTTTTAATGGGTTTAAATAGGCACCATCATTATCTAACTCCCATGCAGCTGGAACCAATGAGATCAAGAAGTCCAAGGTATTAAAAAAGAATTTAAAAAAAAAAAAATCACGCAAAATATCATGGAAGAGTTCTGACCTCCTCTTCTCCAAATCATGATATTTTCACAATGCAATTTGGAGTTCTGCCTATTGTTGAGCATTTTGGGCTCCCAGTCAAGTATTCTCCCAAGCAACGAGGACTAAAAACATTTTATGCTTTTGTTTTAAATGAGAACTAAGCACCCTTCTATAATGCTATTCAAAAAATGGGGCTGAAAGGCTCGTCATGACATCTTAAGAACAGGTAGTGCTGTACCATCATATTTTAACTTGTATGGACTCGACTGTGAATTGTTCTGGATTCTTGGGCTTGCACTGCACTTGTTAAGCTTGTCCAGTATTTGCATTTACATAAAGTAGATGGCAGCCTCCAGTTTGCTGAGGGTTTGGGATTCAGTCATGCCCTTCCCAAAGTTGAACTCCCGCTGACTTCAAGGACAGCGGGCAAAATTTCTGGTTTTATTTCCCAATCTCTGAGAGGAAAGAAAGCCTCTTAGACAAAAGGGAATTTAAACAGCCAACGCAGAATATATTACATTGGCCAGATGCTGCTGAACATAAGAGTTAAAGAGAAGCGAGTACATGAGCCTTGAGAGAGACTTCGCAGCTTTCATCCCATTTGTTCTTTTTAAGATCTCATGAGAGCATCTAACAAAATCCTATGTCATGCCAAAACCAGTTCAAAGCAAGCGCATAGTGAATCAGCTTCTTGAATCGCTAAACCACAGAACATATAATGAAAAGATGCACATGGATCTGAAGGAGTTCTGGCCACTCCAAGGCCGCCTCAGGCCCTGCTTGTGCAAGACATCCATGTTCAGAAGAAAACTTTAAGTCAACGACATTGAAGTGTGTGATAAAAAAATAACCATGTGCTTGAACACAGGCTCTTACCCTGTGGAGTAAGATGTTCATGGAAGCATTTCAGAGGTATCTGAAAGCTTGAGAGGCATTTATCTTCTTTATGGAAGAGCTCCCTGCATAGGAAAGCAGAACAGTGGGCTAGATTTGCCTCTCACTGTCACCACAGCTAATCTCCAGGGACTCCACAGTTGTCCCAGGGAAAATTAATCCAGGTTTACAGAGATGTAGCAGACAAATCTAGCCCACTACATCTCCCTCTCACTGTGTTTACAGTAACAGACCAATAAATGAGTATTTGTGATCAGATGCCCCCTTTTTAATCTGTTTGCTAGAGTACCGTAGGATTTGCTCACTGGTTTGATGACTTAGTAGTTTGTGCATTTACAGATTGCACATGATTACACAGCGTATTTTGGATTTTTTTGCTCTGTTTCGGTGCGGATAGACAATTCTGACTTCTACAGCAAAAGCAGAGCATGCTCAGTACTTTTAGATGTAGGTGAGCATCTTATATTCAGGTTCTCCTTGTGTAGCTCTGAACTACTTAAAAGTAGTGCTAAAACCCACAGAAGACTGGATAATTTAGGAAAGGGGCTACACATGGATGTCATTCCTACTTCTCACCTACAGAGCCTGTCTGTTTTCTTGGCTTTTGCATCAATGGCTGAAAACAGACCACAAATCATTTACTATGGGTCAACTCCTTCCCATGATATTTCTCAGCATTGATGATCTGCTTCAGGGGAGCTGTGCATTCACACCAAGAACACAGCAAGCACTATGGCCCATTTATAACACATATGGTCCATTTATAACAAAAAAGCATCACTTTCCATGGGAGTTTTTTGCATTCTAACTTCAGAAGCAGCAGAAGGAGCAAACAAAACATAGGCAGAACCTAGGCAACTATACCCAAAACCAGTCTGTCCCAGATTGGTACTTCATATATAACCCCAGAGAGCTTCAAGTCCAGAGGAGCTGCAGGGATTTGCTGGAATGTCTCAGGCAGAGTCGATTAGCTCTGTACTTAGCTCAAATAAGAGCCCATGAGGAATCCAGAAGCTGGTATTCCCATCATTCCCATACCTTACTAGGATTTCCAAAACCCACCACAAAATGCCTGTGGTTGCAAGTTCAGCAACTGCAGCCACCCAAGTGCTTCTCGTCCAGTCATTGATGACAATCTACAAACTTCATCCTTTCCTAATTTCTAAAGGCCATGGAGAGACCTTAACTGCCTCTTCCCAACCTAAATCTTATATAGGTCAGACGTGCACCAGCCCTGATCTAGAAGTCACGTAATCATGTTAGGACAGTGAAGAGCCTGAGCTAATAAACCCAGCCTTTCAAAGAGCTTATTGGTTTGGGCTCGGTGCCATGCTGAGGTTAACAAGGTAAAAACCTGTTTAATAAAGGAGACGTATATTTGACCATCCACAGTCAGGTCAATCATTTAAGATTTAAACATTCCCTCCAGAGGTATTTACCCAGTTGGTGCACGTTGCTTGTAGCTGCTTCTGTACCTTCTGATGTGGCTTTAAATTATACTTCCCAAATGAAATCAGAGCAGAAGAAGCTTTCCTATTGCTTTATTGCAGTTGATGACAGCACGTGCGGGAAGCAGATATTCTAAATTCACACGGGAGAAGACTGTACCACCCACTACACCCCTACAAAAAAAGGACAGGATCCGTAGCTCAAAAATATTAATTCCCCCTGTTTTTCAGAGGTTAAACGAGACTCTTTGCAGTATTTTGCCACACATTGACAATGCATGCATGTTTATCAGCGTAGCCTTTACACACTGCTTCATTCAAACCAATCTACACCCTCCGTTTTACAGTATATTTTGGCTCACGCGTTACTGCCAGGACAGTGTTTACAGCAATGTTCATTGTGCTCTGCATCGCCCTGCCCATCAATCAACCTTGTAATAAAGCAGAAAGGGAAATTGGTCGAAAAGCAGCCGAGCTGCTGAATTCAAGTTAGTCACATAAAACCAGCATGAAGACAAGTATAAATGCAACTGGGTCAAAGTAACCACTTGCCTGTTGATTTAAAAAAAAAATAAATAAAAATACACGTGCTATGCTACAATTTACCTTGAAAAAATAATTTAGGCTTCAAAGTGTTAATTTTTTCCTCCCTATTTTCTCTGGGTTAGCGTTTTAAGACGACTGCTGCTCCACACAGATTTATAATATGTATGTGTTTACTCACACATCTCTAAGCCAACAGGAAAGGCAGAGCAGAATTTCAAATCTATCATTAAATCTACATGTTGGCACCTATGAAGAGCTGCAGGACTTCCTTTTTTTTTTTTTTTCCTGCATAAGACTGAAGGAATAAACTGAAAGAACAAACAAACAGGTCATTCTCAAAACACTCACATGAATAGAAAGAGAAGCAGAGAAGTAAATAGAAGAGTGAAAAAAGAAAAAAGGTTTGTAAGGTTGTTGGTTTCTAGGTGTGCCTACCAGTAGCAAATTAGGAGTAATTTCAAGAATGCTATAGACTCCAGTCCTTTCTGGATTACATACAGGTCTGCTGACAAACAATGCAGTTCAAAACACACAGCACTGGTTTGGCTCCAAAGCAGTACGTGTTACTCCCAATTCAGCTGCTGAGGTGTCATGCAACTTCCAGTCTCTGCCCAACTTGGAGATCTGGACTCCACGACACAGATTTTATCCTGTCCCTCACCATGAAGACACACCCTCACAGTACTGGAGTGTACCACACTGGAGTCCTAATCTCATAACTGGAAACACTAGATGCTGCTGTAAAATAAACGGTGACAATGACGTTGATGAATTGTGACTCGTTCTTTTTTTTTTTTTTGATTCTGCTTTAGTCTAGATTGCAAAGGATTAACGTAAAACCCACACCAGGCTAAGATCTGTGTACTCAGGGGCCCTGCACAATTCTCACTAACTCGGTGTCGGTGCTAACGTGCCGCTGTGCTGGAGATCACGGAAGCACCGACTGCAATCGTCACCTGCGGTAGGTAAATCCACTGGACTACAACTGCAAACTGACCAGCCAAGCCAAGAATAAGGATCATGCAGGGAGGGGAAAGAAGTGCTCAGTGTTTAAAAAAAAAAAAAACCAAACAAACCACCAAAAACAAGATACCAAGGAGAGATGTTCTTAGCACATTAAGAGCTATAATGAAATACTGCATCTTGAGTTTGTCACTGTTTGAAGGAAGCTAGGAAACTAGCAAGAATTCATTATGAAGCTGCTTAAGACCAAAACATGAATCATTGGGTTCTAAAAAACCCAGTTGTCTAGAGAACGGCGTAGATGAAAATGAATGGAATCTCTTTAAATTACTCTCTGTATAAACTCTTTCACATTCATTCTTTCTGTCATTGATTAGTATCTTTCTGGGATATGGGTTTTTAAATAATTCTACACCATACTCCCAGCTTCTGCAATCAAAACACAGAAACGGCTCTTGATTCTGCATTTTTAGTCTTCATTTACAGGGAAAAATGTCTTCTGCAGCCAGAAACTTGAACAGCTACTGTTCTTACCCATTTATTGGATATCCCCGAAAGTGCACGCTGAAGGCTCAGTAATAAATGAGATTAAGATTCCCCCATCACTTTACAAATAAGGGGACTTTTGTATGCCACTGCTGCATAAAGGAGGATTAAATCACCTCTGGAAAACCCTCAGGATCATTAAAGTGCTAAGAAGCTGGGATCTCACTGATCCCAGCATCCCTGACAGTAAAGCGGAAAACCCCAAAGCCTAAATAATAAATCGAGAGGACTTCTCTGCAAACCCAGGTAGGAACATACAGAAGGGAAACATGGCAGGCAAAACACGGCCTCTGGCTATATTGTCCCTGCTCTATCCGATTTCCTGAGAAAATAAGGCCTCTGTGACCACACGGTGTGTTTGTGTACATCTGTCCATCACCCCTTCCCAGCAATTTCTGAAGCACTAGCCTGTTGGCAGATTTAAGTTTATAGTTTGACTTGATCATCTTAAAGGTCTTTTCCAACCTGAATGATTCTACGAGTCTGTAGTCTCATTTGAAGGAAGCTCCATTGAGGGAGAAACAGTACGGAGAGCTGAACTGGTATCAGTCATGGGGAAACCACCTCTGAGCAAAAAATCTTGCTAAGTTTAAAGACATGGAAAAACACGATGTCCCCCAGCAGTCCACAATTCAAATTAATGTGCCTTATCAGACCGAGGAAACCTAACCATGAGAGACAACTGTTAAGATGGTTCCTCCATCTAACAGCTTGTGGAGTGATACACAAAACCACTAAGGGAACCCCTGGGGATAATATGGAGGGGCTCCAGTGAGAAGCAACTCCCTTTCTACCTACAAGTGCTGCGAGGTAGACTCCTGTGGCCAAGGACAGTGCTCAGCAATACAGATAGAAGGATCAGCCCTTACACAGGTGCCTCCAACTAAACAGCCACCCACTCTTTGTCTTTTAACCAGAGGCTCCTAATCCATGCCCAGGAGGCACTGCTCGTGCCTGCAGCAGTCCCCCAGGGCTCCCAGCCCTCATCTCCCGGCTACAAGGAACCTCCCAAAGACAAACTGCAACAGTCACACAAACCCCAACCTTGCCAGAAGGTCTGCCAGCTCTGAAAAACACAATGCAGACATGCAACACAGAGTGATCAGCAATGCTGAAGCGTTGTGCTAGCCTGTGTCTTTATATCACTCTGATGGAACAAGAAATGGGGCAAACCAGCAAGAGAATGTCTGTTCCTAAGGACTCCCAGCACCTGAGGTACCTCAGGTACCTCTCTGCAGACCTACCCAGCACCTCTGACACCTATAGCATCCACCATAGTTCTGTTCTCCTGCTTTAGGCAGAGCTGCAGGCAGTTGTGAGGGTCCCTATGGCTGTAGTTTTGCACAAAGCTGTGCTGCATTGGTTAGCAGTGTGTTAAGTGCTTTGAGAAGCGTAAGAAAGGTAGATTTTCATAAAACCAGGAAACACACAAGATGTCTAAGACCTAAGGCTTTTTATAGAAAAACATCCCACTCATGATTGTTGGAGTGGATTTTACAAGACTTACTATGATGACATCCAAAATTTATTACAGCTTTTACAACAAGACCGTGTCTAGTAAAGAGTGATGTAGTGACAACACTTACTTGGCTGGATTTAGCTTCTCAGGGCACATAAATATACTTTGGTACTTTAAGAACAGCCGTAGCTGCCTACTAAATCTTGAATAATATAAGGCAGCTTTGTAGACCTTTAAACACATGCACCAACCTGGTTCTGTCTCCTTCACAAACCTGCTTCCTCTCTATCTGCCTGGGCAGTCCTCAAGCTACTGTTCTGCTCGTCTTTTGTCAACCTTAAGCTTTTAAAATTAAACTGTTTGGAAGCCATGCTTTTAAATTCCCACGCTTTTTTGAGTGGGAAATTCATTAGTTTAAGGAAGCAAGCAGCCAGGTCTGTTTCTCCACCTGCTCAGTTATAAAATCAATTGGAAGTATTCCCCCTTTTTCCTTCGTACACACAAGAAGAGTTTTATGCAGCCTCACCTGGAAGCTGATTTGTTGGCTATATGTGTGAAAACCCTATCATAAATATAAATTTAATCATAAATTTCTGTTAAACACCACATAAAGAATTTCTCTGGCTCTAAAAGACAATTCAAAAGGATGTTAGAGTAGAATAGGAATAGCCAGACAAAACACTAGAAAACAAGCAGCAATTATTTTAGGTTATACTGGTTACCAGATCTACACGAGGACTAGGTGACACTTTGCCAAATAATAGGATTGTACTTGGAAAACCTGCATCGTCCAGGACCAGCCACAGAACTGGGTAGGAGCCCAGCCCTGCTGCCTGTGCCTCATGGAGAAGGTGGCTCAGCTCCTAGTGCCTGCCCAGCAGCATCCCAGCCTGACGCTGACATTGCCCTTCCCTTGACATGGGGATCCTACAGCTTACTGGAGGAGGTTGGGCAGAAACAAGGGTAACTCTCAAGGACAACCTTCCACAGCCACCCAAACTAGCCCTAGAGCTCCCACCCACCCCGGAGAAGCCTGACCCACCAGCCCCACCATGCAAGTACTGCCCAAAAGTCACATTTCCTGCCCTGAGGTGGGGTTTGGGCTATTTGCATGTTCGTTTTTTGCTGCTGCTCTTCTTATAAAAACACATTGTTCTTCCCCCATGACATTTCTTCCCATCTTTCAAAGAAGGCTCTCCGTTACCACAAAATATTTGGCTTGAATCCTCCAGCGAGGAGGACCCAAGGGCTTGGCTCATGTTTTTAAAACAAAAGAAGTATTACTCTAAACATAAAACAAATGAGTGCAACTGTAACAGTAGATGGAGATAGAGCTCCTAGCACAACCTATGAATAATTCCAAGTCCTATTAGAAGTAACAGAGCTTTCTGCATTTCCCTAGAAAACAGCATGTTAGGTTCCAGCTTAACTAAAATGCAAAATGGCATTTTTTTCAGAGAAAAAGCTGAACTAAAGGCAGTATGTAGTGTAACAGCTCATCTGCAAAGCATATCCACTTACAGTCTGAAATTGTGTAAGACAATGTGTGTACACATAAACAAAGAAATGTTAAAGAGAAATGGCTCTTACCTCCATCCCCAGATCCTGAGCCGGCATCTGAGAAAAGAACAGAAAGAAATTTATATTCATGTGCTACAGCACGTCCTCCAAGCACGCAGAGCAAGGCTGTTAAGCGTATTACAGTGCACCTGATGTTTGATGTCATCCCTGGGTAAATTAGAGAGATCTAATCTGAATGTAGTTCACTCAAGCCATCTTTCTCATGTCTCAACTCTTGTTCTTTAAAGTCTCTGTATCAGACTAGAGTAACGTTAAGCCCTGGAGTGCTGTAATGTCCTCATAAGCCTTTGCCTTGTTTTGTTGTACTGAGGCTGATAACGCTTTGTTCCCAACAGTTGTGCAAAGTTACTTCACTTGGCCACTGCTCAACGCCCACCATCAAAGAGAAGATCTTAAACCCATCTGAGGCCAGACCAATTGGAAATTCATGTCATTACCTCTACAAAACAGCGACACCTCATCAAATCATAACAAGTCGGAATATAACATTGACATGATTATTATTGCAAGTATTTAGGTAAATGCTTAAAATGTCATTTTTCTTAAGGTTGTTGCTGAGCTTCAAAAATTGAGTCCTTCATATTTCTCCTGCTCAATGTTTTGTTGGCTGGAATGATGGGAGTCACAGATTTAGGAAGTGCAACATCACGCTCGCCAAGCCTGGAGCTTCACTACAAAACTTTCTAAGCCAGGCAAAGCACAGAAACACACACACGTTGAAGGTTACCAAAAATAACCTAGAAAAGGAGTTTATTTTGCAGGGAAGGGAAGGAGGTTGTCATCCCACCCTCCCCCTTGGTGGAGGGGTTATTCATTTATCAGCATCAGGATTAACAGGAAGAGTTTGCAAAGGCTGTGATCCAATTACCCTATGAACTGTTAGATGTAATTTACTGACAGTGAGGTCTGGTGGATCTGAACTGGCTTGCACATGCCATTGCTGCTCAAGGTTTAAAAAAGGAAAACCTTTATTTACATAAACCTGTCACAAGACTGGCTTAAAATGGTGGATTTTCACAGCAAGGCTGCAGCTTGGGGCTGGAAGAGAGAACAGAAATGATCATGTTTTCCCAGTAACCGTCTCCTGTGTTTTCCTCAGTTGCTCTTCTATCCTGATGCTCTTTCCCAAACGAGCTACTGAGGATAGAAAGGTGTCTTCATTACAAAGCCCTCGTGGCTCTGAGGAGCATGGCTTTTCCAGGTCTCCCCAGCACACTCCTCTGCCTCCCACAATGAGCGTTTCTGGCTCTCTGGAGAAAAAGACCTCGTGTCCCTTCTCCTGCCCCTACCCTTTGATGCTGGTCATGGCCAGGAGGTCACTGATGGGGTCCTGCACACCCTCTCTCTGCCCCATCCCACAAGAAAACCCTGAGGTACATGGCTGCTCCCTCCTCTGCTCAATCTCCAACTTGGGAGGAGAAAAAAAGAGAGGCCAAATAATCAAGACTTCAGAAAAGCATTCTGTGCCCTCCCAGCTTCTTTGTTTCTGAAATCATGTGGACATTGCCAGCAGGCAAGCAAGTTTAAGAAAAGATGTAGCAATGCACTAAAATGATCCCTTTAATCAAAAAGTCTGAACCAAAAAACACCGGTTGCTGTGCTGAGATAATTTCCTAAATTGAAAAAATCCCACACCACTACGGGTTTTGTCAGCCTGAGCTCCGTTTAATACCAATTTATAAGAAAAAAAAAACCCAAGAAGAAAAATAAAAAAGATTGCAGCTTAGTTTTTTCTTCTTGAAAATTGTCAGGTAACAGCTTCAGAGAAAAACAACACTTCCAGAGACAGAAGTTTATTTTCTCTTAGGTGTACAAAACATAAAATTACAGCACTGCAAAAAGTTTGTCTAATCCACTTTTTATTGACTCCTCCATCCTCAGCCAACAAAAAAATTCCTCTTTAAGTTTAAAGAACTCTCTCAAGAACAAAGTCTTACTCCTCCTGCTCTTTTCAAGTCAACTTCTCTGACCACCTCTAGCAGACACTGAGCACAGAAGAAAAACATGAAGAACTCTTCTTGCTCATACAAAACTCAGTTTTCCTGAGTGACTTTGCTCATTCACCTTTCTAGCTGTTCCATAAAGGCAGAGATATGAATAGCTCGGGATGCTCAGTGTTAAGCAAACATGTCTTGCATGCCAGTCCAGATTTCACATACACTCTTTAATGAATTCTTCCAACAAGTCCAGAAAAAAACCCACCAAAAGGGAAAAAAAAAACCCACCCAAAAACCTGTTGCACAGTCTTGTTTGTTAATCATGTTTTGGGCCACATCTTCAGCTGGTATAAATTGACAGGGCTCAAAAGCCAGTGGTCTGTTGCATCACACCAGCTGGGAACCTGGCCCTACACGCGTAAGGAAAAGCCCAAGAAACTGGATTGCAGGCAGTAATGCTCCAGCTCTATCTCTCCAGATTACGGAGAGGTCTGTCGTAATCCAGATGCCCATTTATCAGACATCTGCTCGTTTAATCTGCTTCCCGTTACTCGCCGTAACAGCACAGAAGCATACACCGAGCACAGGATGATTGGGAGCACAAGACATGTATCAAAAACCTAAATTAACTTCTGCTCTGCAGGCTTCAAACCAGCGCCAAGGGTATGCCTGTCACACCGTGAGCCTGTGCTGCGTGAGTGAGTTCCAAGGGTAGGGCGGCAGAAACTTCTCACACCCAAGACTGCGAAGAATTAACCCGTAATGAATTCAAAGTGTGGATTCAAATGGCTTTTGCCATCCAAGTGTTATTCTATTCAGGGGCATGGCAGGGCCCGCAGGCAGCAGGATACATACCAGTTGCACACGATCCTTCGGACACCAGGAGTATCTCACTCTGCTGCTTGCAGGCAGCCTGCTTCAAGTAGCATTCGTTCTGGTAGGTGTCACCATTGGAGCCACAGACGGGCACGTAGTCATTGTTACACTGATGGAGAGGGACAGAGAGCAACCGCATCAGTCACAAGAGCAGGGTGGCACTGCATCCGTCTGAGTGCCCCCTCCAGCCCCCCTTTCAGTGGTAAACCCTAGGAAAACAGCAGAGAGGGAGACACTGCCTCTCTTAACTTACAGGGGAGAGGGAGGGGGATTTTAGAAAGGACAAAAGAGAGAAGAGCATGAAGCAGACCTGTCAGGTTAAGGAGAAGATAATCTGAACAGGCAAAATTCAGTAAGTGCCCCCAGAGAGGTTGTGAGTTGGGGGCATTACTGGAGGGGGTACAGGTCAGGCAAACAGTGCCTGCACCTGCACCTTCTGGGTTCCTACTGGGTCGCAACAGACTAATTGTAATGGGAGGGCTTGCTTTTCCCCCCCTCGCTGCCACAGACAGTCATCTGTACACACGGAAGCGTCTGCCTCTGCATGTATAACTTGCTGTTTAAGTACTTTGCTATTATTACAACTGATTGGACAGAGGGAAGTTATTTCCGAGAGATCTATAACCAAAAGCCATCCTTCTTTCTGCAGAGACATTTCTGTTCCTGGTGAACTGCAGCTGGGATGCTCTGTGAAGGTCCAAGCTCTCTCCAGAGTGGGCAGCACTGCAGCCAGAGCACGGAAGAAGTTCCTCACACCATGCAGCCTACCTTCAGCTCAAACTCCTGCTCAACTCGGCAAACTACCTGCTTTGTTCCCTCGACCGCAGAAAACCAGCTTTGCCCTCTCTTGCTCGCTTTAATAAAAATAATTCCATTTTATATTGAAAATTGGGCAACCTACCGGGTGCAGTTATCGTAAGATAATCACACTCTGAGGCTTAGAAATACTTGGATGTACCCCGCACATGGTAATTATACCAGGGATATGATTATCTCATGATTACCGTACTCCTGGTATGCCTCATTGTTTAATTATAACAAATGGAATGATCACAATTATTATTTACAAATGTTCACTTCTGCTTAAATCCAAGTAAAAACCGAAAAGGTACCACAAGCTTCCTCTTTAGCCCTATTACACTGCAAAGCTCTGAGGTGTGTTCATCAGGCACACCGTAAAACGTGGAGCCGAAATTCCAGGGATATAAATATCAAATACGCTTTGAAGTGAACGACTACAGAAGTGATTAACACAAACAATTGCCTAGATTGCATTAATTGCAGGCCTCCACGCAGAGCAGCTGCCAAGAAATTATTCATAGTTGGTCAGAGTGACATTTTGATTGGGCAAAAATCAAATGACATTTTCCTTATGCATTGTATTTACTTAAACCTCTCTGAGCTGCTGCCCACCCCCAGTGCTCTTTTCCCCCTGGAAGAAGAAGGAAAACCAGCAACCACACCACCAGAAATCCTTTCCTCCTGCTCCTAATGCAGAACTCCCTCCATGCAGAGATTTTGAACAGCTGATTAAAAAGCGTGCCTGGGCTATTTTCACCATTATGTTCCAAAACTGAGCCATGTTTCAAGAGGAAAACGCCAACTTCATCCAGAATCCCAACAGCAATTGCTGGAGGCTGGCATGGAATACTTAACCAGGACAATCAACACAATCATGTGAATTTTTTAAAGCGCAAAGGGGTCAAATACATGCTTGCTTCAGACATGCTATCTGCTTGTCACCCATGGGACTTTTTCCCAGAGCAATCTGTGCAGAATTTGGCCCAGGATATCCCAACAGGCTCTGCTACATGTAGAAACAATGCTGGATGCTGTTCTCAAGAAACACAGTGGCAAACTCGGTTGGTTTTTCCAGAGCAAGAGACAATCTGTGACTCAACTGCAAACCCCAAGGCCATTCGGCCCTACAGCAGCAGTGTGCAGCAACTAGTGTGAAACCCTGATCCACACAAATGGCTGACAGAGCTCCTAGAACTAGGCTGGAACTTCTTTGAAATCTTGGCATCTTGTAAGATGCAATCTGAAAGATGCCAGACCCTCCCTCATGGCTGAAGTTCCCCCATCTCTCCCACAGCCCCTCCCACACATAGGCATGGCTTTAGCCAGCCAGGTGGAGGGTGCTCCACAATGAGCACAGGTCACACAGCCTCTTCTTTCTCAAACTGTCCTGATCCCAGATGTGTTTCTTCAACTGCTGCACATTCTTCCTACTACTGCCTTCAGCTGCTTGCTATTGGGATGGTAAAGGCAGGAACCCAAGACCTGCTGAGCTGCAGG
The DNA here is from genome assembly GCA_027925045.1 of Hypotaenidia okinawae. Lineage (NCBI taxonomy): Eukaryota > Metazoa > Chordata > Aves > Gruiformes > Rallidae > Hypotaenidia > Hypotaenidia okinawae. The sequence goes on from BSDF01000007.1 coordinate 10,010,340, forward strand.
GAACAGAAGTAGTGAGAGCATCCAGGCAGATCCCGCCTTGGCTTTGAACAGTGATGGCTCTGAAAGCCACCAGAATGTTACCCAGGAAAGAACAAGACCACTAATGAGAAGGCTGAGACTTTAATCACCAGCTTACTCATGACCTGTTAGATCCAGGCTCTCGTACCTGCCCACACTGAATCCAATACTCACAGCTCTTCACTGTCATAACCAGAGGGTATTAGATGCTGTCCTCCATAGTTTCCTCAGTCTAGTGATACATTCTTAGCTTTTGGTTTAGGGCTCAATAGATCCATCCATAGATGTGAGAAGGATTATCCCTAAAGTAAGGCCTGATCAAGAACCTGGGGAAGTCCACGTCAAAACTCCCACGAAGCCCAGTGCGTAGGGCCATGCCACCCACTTCTCATGCACACAGGTTTGCAAGACACAGCTGAGGAGCAGGGAAATGGACATGTCTAATTCAACCAGCATCAGTCAGAGACCGCTGCCTCCCTTGGTACTAGCAGCCTCAAGCACCCATGGTCAAAGCCCCAGACAAACCAGCTTTGCAAGTGCTGGGGTCAACACTGCAGGTGGAATGCCTAAGGTTTATTTTCTACACAAAAGGGTAACTTGCATAACTCCTCCTCCTGGTAACACTGTTAAAAGCTTGACCTCCTCCTACTCTCATGGATCAACTGCTCCCAAAATGCCACCTACGTCTTGAACTAAGTAGCACAAAAATACAGCCTGGAAATACAATATAAAGCTGCATGTTGGCCAGATGACGTTCCAGCTCTCCAAACACTGAAGCATGTGAAGGTTTCCCAGGAAAACAGGGCTCCTTCCTCACGTAGAACACAGTGAGAGCCTGCAGTCTTGGTGGCTACTGAGAAAAGTCATTCAGGGCTGACAGAAACACCCTGGCGTTATTTTTAGATACATTGACAAAATCTAGGAGGGAAGACAACCCAAGGCAGACTGAGATACAGACCCCAGCAAGCCATGCCTGCAACTACATGCCTGCTGGCACTGCTCTGTACTTTCTGGTGGACCTGTTGAGTTCACTCTGCATGGGGAGGATGGGGACTGGTGGTTTCCCGCATGTTCAGCCCCACTGCTGGAGCCAGCACTAGCACAGTGCCTTCCTTCCCTGCTGGCACCAAGGCTTGGGCTTGCCCTGAGCAGAGGGTGGGTCTTCACTCACTGATCAGAGTGGGATGTGGTGTTTTCCAATGCAATACATGTCTCATTGTAAGAAGTCAGAGCATGGGAGATCATTCTGCAGCAGAGTACCATATGAGAGCCAACCAATACGAACCCCAGCCCCAGCACATGCCTGCAGGCTCTCCAGGGCTGGAAGTCCAGCTCGGATGTTCCAGAGTAGTCTGATCAGATTCACCCTTCAAATAAGTTCAGTTTAACTCCACTTGGACAGACACACTGCATTTGTTATTCTGGTTCAAGTAAGAACCCAAACAGAGATTGCAGCAGCCTTGCTCTCCACCCTGCTTCCTCCACCCCCTCAAGACACAGGCCAGCCAGCCCAGGACTTTTCACCAGTACAGAAGCAAAATTAGTTTTCTGTCCTTGACTATTTTCTCAAACTGCAGCTAAAGCCCCTGGCAAATTCTGGAGAAAACATAAAAAGTAATTATAGCGATGAGGAGTCTGCTATTGATTTGCTCACTATCACCCTGAGAGCTGTCACTGAAACGGGGGACCTGAATTCTGATGGAGAACCTCCTTACTTGTGACATAATTACCTGGCTGGCTCTGCCTTACTTGCCCAGTCTCAGGCTCAACACCAGAGATTAATTTTCTACTGCGGTGGCATATCTGTTTAGCTTGTCACATCACCTGCCTATGTTACAAGTGACGCTAGCATCCCCCCAGCTCCGCCTGTATCAAAGTGGATGCGTTTGACTGCAGAAGCCCCCGGCACCACACCACCCTTCACAGTGCCAGCATGGGATCAGCCACAGGTAATCTGCCCTCCAAGGTCACAGACAGTCCTGAAGGGATCAAATCCAGGCAGAGGGCTCCAAGTGGCTACAGGGCCTGATCCAAAGGCCACTGAAACCAAAGACCACTGCTGATTCCAATCCGTTACTACCGATCAGGCCCACAACTGCCCGACTCATCCTTCTGATCTCATTTACATATTCACATGGCAATTACCTGATTTCCTTAAATCTGTTTCAACTGCCCCCTACAGAGCTGCTCGAGTCAGCATACAGACAGCCCTCACCTCTCAAAGAGCTGATGACACAGCCCAGAGAGGTTTACTTTAGCTTCATTTACCCTGAATCACCAGGGACCAGCATCACGCCTTGGGAAAACAGCACTCCCAATGCCTGCTGGCAGCAACAGTGGGGTTTGCACCTTCTGGGCTACGAGTCTGATGCTTTATGCCAAATGGCAACACCAAACCAGGTACAAGATGACCCAAGTGTCTCTGTGGCTGCTCTGAGTTCCCAATGCTTGTGGCACATCTGCCCTAGCTTGCCACCAGGCAATGTGACAAGCCATGGACGTTTTACTGCGTTACAGATTTTTCTTAGAAAAGGAAAACAGACCAACCCTTAAACCACTGTGCACGCTGAGCCAGGGCAAATACCCAAAACAGCATTCTCGCAGGGAATTCCTGACTGCACACAAGCTAGAAATGGAATAACACCACCAAACCCGTGGTCAGTAAGAGTTCTCTCCCAATGTGGGAAGCACAAGCACTTCAGCAAACAACTGCCTTGGCTCCTATTAGAGAAAATTCCTCCTTTTTAAATGAAGGAATTTATCACATGGGTTTTTTTCCTCTGAAGACATATTTGGCTATAGAAATACAAACGATACTTGTCACACTTCAAAGCGAATAGTCTATCAAAGCTCAATAGTAAATTAATCATTACAGATGTGCACGGATCTTGAACTGTGCACTGTTTGGCCTGCTCTCCTGTAAACACTCAAATTGGTGTTACAAGTTCCACAACTTCACAGATCGACATTAAACCGCACAAAACCACGGAGGCATAAATGTACATGCAACACGTGCCCGAACATGCTTAGAACCTCTTTTAATTTGTTGAGTTTTTATTCAGGTCATTATGTAAAGCACAGCTGTTTTGTGAGTTGGCTAAAACATATTAAATGGAATCCTTCGAAATGAAATCGCCTGACTTTGAGAATGCCTGAGGTTTAGATGTAGCTCCAAGAGGGAGAGAAGAGAAGGAAAAAACCCTACTAGCCAAGAACAGCCCTCCCTGAAACTATATAAAACCTAAAGGAAGTTCATGATTTCGGAACAGAGGGATTGCTCTTTAATCTGATCAGCTGGGCAGATAAACAGGCAGCAGCATTGTCACTATGCAGCCCTTCCTGAAAATATTGCATAAGCACATTACAGATCCATTTCTTTAACTAGATCAGAACTCCGAATACAATAAGCCATGATCTGTATCAGAAATGAATTTAGAAAGGACTCTAAATCCTTGTTAAAAGGGCAGAGATGCAAAGTCAGAAATGCACAACCTGAAACTGCAGACCCAAAGGGACTTTTAAAGCCACAGCACCTGCATTTTCCCAGAGAAACTTAAATCTTCTTGACACCAGTTGGCTGTCCTGCCAGCTTTTATACATGCTGCCAGGTCTTCCCTCTAACTTTGCTGCACACTGAGAAATAAATTGTCCAGTGATAGGTTATAAAAGGAGGTCCTTGATTTGTATTCTCATTAGCGATTTAAGAGTACAAAACGTCGGTCTTCTTACCTTGAACTGACAGACACAAGTCACACTGTCTCCAATCCTTAAACACTCCCCATCAAATTTACAGGTATTGGTGTCGCAGAGAAAGAGATCGTTTTCTCTGTCATCGTAACCTCAAATGTAAAGGGAAAAAAAAGTGTCAGCTTCAGTCTAGCAAGAGGAACAATACGGGATGATTGCATTTTGATGCACACAGCACAATAACCTTGTTGATGAAATGATAGAGTCCAGATTTGCTTTTGTCCTTCCCTGTCCTCAGTTTTTCACTTTTCTCTTGTTTCTCCCTCCGTCTTTCTATTAGTCCTCCTCCACAACCTCACACACTTGTCTTCTCTTTCACAGTCTCCGTTTCCTCAAAAGTCACCCAGTAATTATTCCATTTCACGGCTCTGGGTTGGAAATGTCATTAACCTATCCCCATCCGACCGCAAATCTGTTGGACAAAAGTCCAGATTGAAATTTCTCCAGCCCATGATGCAACAAAGCCCCCAATAATAAAGACAAACAGGCTGTGTGTTTTCCGTGATGGTCTGCCCGATCCCAATGAAGATTGATTGCCTCTAAGTTAACAGGAGAAGTGCCAGGTTGCCCACGAGCCGCTGGGCGAACCTAGCTCTTTGCCTTCATTTTCTCCAAGAAAAAAACAGCAGATCTGACTGAAGATTCAGTTCACGGACACAAGCATGAATTTCAGATCTCGCCAGCTGACTCCAACAGCATGCAGCAAGGTATCAAACGGAACAGCTATATCAGACTCCAAACCCATTAAGATCTAAAGCCATCGATTTTTTTTTTAAAAAAACCCAAACCATCCTAGCGCTCTTAACCGTATCACTACTCGCTTAAAATGAAGACCTTACAGTGGAAATTCCCCCGATCTAACACACACACCACACGCGATGCCCCCGAAAACAGGCTCTTCTTCCCCTTAGCGGGCTGTTAGGGTCTCATTTCAGAATTACTTTACGTACCGGAGAAGGACCAGCTGCTGACCTACATTAAAAAAAAAACTCATCACAAGGGTCGTTCCGACTTTAAGGAGCAGGCACCGGGCTCCCGGTGCCGCGGCGTTCAGAGCCTGGGTGTCTCTCAATCCGGTGCGCACCGCAGGACGCACACTCACGGTCCCCGGGTCCCAGCTCCCCTCTCCCGCAGGCACACGCCAGGCTGCCCCGTTTCAGCACAGAGTTGCGCTCCGGCGGGGGGCCGGGGCTCCCTGCCTCAGAGAGCCGTCCGCAGCCGCGGCGCTGCGCACCGGCGGAGGGCGCGGTCGGCCTCGCGGAGCGGGGGGCACCGGGGCGCCCGGGGGCTGCGGCCGCGCCGGGAGAGGCGGCGAGCCCCGACGCCCGGGAGGTTTTGCCTTCTCTCTTCCCGTGTATGCAGCGGGACGCGACGCCGCCCTCTGAAGTTGCTTCCCCGGGCTCGCCCGCGCAACTTCGAGCGCCCGGCGGGGCACGGCGGGGCAGGGCGCTCCGGTGCTTACCGGAGCAGTTCCAGCCGGTGGGCGTCTGGCAGTCGCTTAAGGAGGTAGGGAAGGCCGCCAGCTTCTCGGGGCGGGCGAGGACGAGCAGCACGGCGGGCAGCAGCAGCCAGCAGCAGCAGTCGCAGAGCGTCCAGCCGCCGCCGCACTGCCGGGGCGGGGAGGGCTCCCAGGGCACCATGACTTCCTAACTCAACTCTCCGGCGGCGTGCCCCCCGGGCGGCGCGGCGGGCGGCAGGGACGGGCGGCGGGGCCGCTGGGCATCCCGGGGCCCCAGCCGGCGGCGGCGGGTCAGCGAGCGGCAGCCGGGCACGGGTGCGACGACGCTGGTGCGAGCGGCGGAGCCCGGCGGGGCGGCGCGGGGGTGCGGGCGGCGGCGGGGCGGGGAGCGGCTGCCATAGGGGCCGGGCGGCGGGGAGCGGGGGAGGGCGCGGAGGGGCCGCCGCCGCGCAGCCGCCGCCGCCGCCTGCCCCGCTCTGCCGCCCGCATCCCTCTGCGCGGGGGAAGCAGCAGGTCCCGGCCCGCCGCATCACGTGCCGCCGCTGCGCCGCCCCCATTGGCCGAGCGGGATGCGGGGCCCGGCGGGCGGGGCCGGCGGTGCTGCTGCGCCCCGCGGCAGCGCCCGGGGCAGGGCCGGGATGCGCCGCCGCCGGGGGCGGAGGGGGGTGTGGGGATGCGAGAGAGGACCAGGAGCGCCGCGCCCGCTCTCAGCACCCCCGGGCCCGGGGTCAGCCCCAGCACCACCACCACTGGCTGCGGGCACCCCCGACGGGGCGGGGGCTGGGCGGCGGCGCGGCCGTACATGTACGCGCCCACCCGCCTCTGTCCGGTTGGAGCCGCAGGTGGCAAGGCTCACCTGGGTGCGCAGGCAGGCACATACGTGACACACCCCCCCCCCTCCGCGCACACACGCACACTGCTGAAGTTGCTGGCCGCGCTCTCAGGTACCGGTATTTAATCACGCGCGGATGCGACGTTGGGAAAAATAAAACCCCACCACGGCCGGCGGGGTCTGGAGAGGGTACTCGGCCGCCGAGTTGACAAGGGGGGAAACGAGCGCAGTGGGGAGAAGAGGGAAATCCTCCCCAGCCTCAGCAGGCAGCGGCCAAGGGCTTGGCGGGCTGCAGCACCATCCCAGCGACGGAGCCGCAGGAAAAAACTGCACCATCACCGCGGCACGAAGGGCTGCTCTGCCCCCCAACGCCTAACGCACGCTCGGAGACCGCGGAGCGAAAGAGCCCCGCAGCAGCCTCCCTCCGCCTCCAGCCGCCGCTTCGCCACGGGGCTGCGGGAGCCGCCTCGCCCCGCTGCGCCCTTCGCCACGAATCCTCCTCCCCTCCTCGGCATTAGTTTAGGAGGCGGCGGCCAGGACGGGCGGAGGGGACTCCCCGCCCTCCCGGGGCTGGAGGTGCGGCGCGAGCACGCCAGTGGTGTGTGTGTCCACACCACAGCCGGTCAGTGCTTTCCGCGTTGCTGCCGGTGCTCGGAGCCGCTCGGCCCGGCCGCTGCCCTGGCCCCGCCGCAGGGGTGGGGGCGGCTCAGCTTCGCCCCCTTTCTCCGCGCGTCTCCAGGCCCCGCGGCTGCTCGCCGCCGGCGTAGCGAAGCCGACAGACACCCTCCAGGTAAACGGGCCCCCCTCGCTCCCTGGCTCGGCACTTAACGTGCGGCCGTGCCGGCGGCGGGATGGGGCGGCCGGCGCGGCAAGGACGCGTGAGACCCGAAAATAATAATACTACTAAAATAAAAAAAAACGGGGGGGGGGGGGAATCATTTTGTCCAGACGGCATCCGGGAAAGCGCTCTCGAGACACGGGCGCTTAATCCCCGCGGGCTGCCCTCGGACCACCGCCCGGGGGCGGCTGGTCCCGTCCCGTCGGCCAGGACCGCGGGACTCGGGGAGGGCACCGGGCCGCGCAGCAGGCGGGCTCGCCCTGTCCTCCGCGGCCCCTCCTCTGGCTGCGGGCGCGGCTCGGCACTCCGAGGGCTCCGGCGGCCCCGGGACGAGCCCCGAGCGTGTTCGCTGCGAGCGGGCACAGGCACGGTTTCCCCGCGGTCCCCGAGACGCACGCACGCACACACAAGGTGCAAGACGGCACTTGAGGAAGTTTGCTTTTCCCAAAAGCATGACCCCCTTATCAACCCCTAAGTTAAAGGTTTAGGACTTGGCTCTATAATAGGGACTTACATATTTCATGCTTGGAGGGGTCTACACAGATCCCTACAACAGACCAGTGCTCAGTATCCCTTCATAGAGGGACTCTACGTATGCAGGAGCCACGGAATAGTTTATGCTCTTTTAATTCCTATTTAGCTCCTCCACAAGCTTTAAGACAGAAGAAAACCTGTCTCCTGTCCTGGCCAATACGTCCAACATCATGTGCTCCCTCCTCTGCATGCAGCTATCTCTGCTGACCTCATCTGCCCACCTGTAGACCAAAAGCCTTCGCTACAATTAAAAGGGTATCAATTTACACATTCCAGTATGTGCTAAGGCTCTGATGAAGATCCACACAAATCCCTGTGCCTACTGTTTCCTATTGCCTAATCAAGCCCTAAGCAGCATCTAGCAGAAAAGAAATACTAATTTTTACTGCCTGCTAGTGGTTGCACTGAATCTTATTCTTCATCTTCTGTGGGCTTACAGAGCATCTGCCAGCTGAGCACCTGGTGCCAGATCAATTCTTTCCTTTCATTTAGCTCTTTGTTTCACTTTTTCATGCAATCCTGTTAACTCCATTTACTATCATATTCTATTTTCCCTTTCACCTCTTCCTTTTTGTTTTTAACTTATTTCTTATTATTCGTTATTTGTTGCTCACTGAAACTCAGCTCTGTGCTTGGCTGATCACTGAGGTGCTTGAAAAAATGCCCTGGCTGGCCCAGGTTCCACAGTCACACAGCCTCACCAGGGTAATATCCTGGTCTCTCTTTGTTTCTTCTTGCTTCTGCCCTCGCCCCCCTCCCCCAGTCTCTTCTTCCTACTTCCTTGGTTCCTCTGGGTGCTCTCATTGCTGTATTTTCCCCTGGTTGCAATTACCATGGCCCATAGTTTCTATTATTTCTTGTACTTCTCTTTTCCTCCACCCTCCTGCCTTCCACTCCTGACCTGCTTCATTTTCACATCGCTACAGATCATTAGGACCTCCTCACTTAGGGACCAGTTTAACCAGGCCATACAGGGAATGAAACCATTAGGTCAGGCTTTCCCAGCCTTGTAGCCAGGCCTTTTCTGATCCATTTCTCCTGTCAGTATAACTCACGCCCAAGATGATACCGCACACGTATCCGGCATTCACAGCGCATCATTAAATACAGCGGCAGAGGCCTGGCTATAGCCTGTGTTCTCCCCAGAGTGCTCTAGAATACTGCAGCGACCGAGTCTCAGGCTCACGGATCTGGCTTGTATTTACCCTGCTTTGCCTTCAGCCACTCATACATCAGGTGCTGCCTGGGGACACAAAGGAGCCCCTCTATTTTTGTACTTGTTTTCTGACTTTGGAATATGGAAGCTCCAACAGAGGTCCTGTAATTGTCATAACATGATGCTTGAACTACGAACCTGAAACTGAAGGGCAATCTGCTTAAGACACAGTATTACAGGTTTTTCTGTATTTTCTTTAAGAAGATTTTCCTTGTTGATATGAAAACTTTACTTACCAAAACATCTTCCTGATAGAAAAAATATCTGTGTCAATGTTCCAAAAGGGACAGCTAGACCCACGAGCCCCATTTTTCCATCACCTTCTCAGGCAATTTCTTTTGACTTATAGAGACTGAGATACAATCATTTCTTCATGTAGTTCCTAGCTCCACAGCATTCATTCTTCTGCCCTATTAATTCGATGCTGCACATACAATCTCCCAGCAACACGTTATTCCCAGCTATACTTCAAACCTGAGGCTAGCTGACACCTGCATTCTTGTACTCCCTGATGCTCCCATCCCACCTCACCACTACACAAACGCTACTACTTGTAAACCACACGATGGGTTCAGTAGCATGCAGGCACTGCTATGTTAGTGCGATATTAAACTCATGACCAGAATCATCTCTATTACAGCACACATGCCCTGGCCCCCCATTTTCCATATCCAAACCAAGCACCAAAGACCAGCAGCCATTGGTGGTTATGCATTTGTCTCCAGTGCCAGACAAGCAGCAAAAAGGATCTGAATCCTTGGAAGGGCCCTGCTAGTACGTGATGAGGGGAGACTGTATCTCAAGTATCAGAGTTCTTACTTGTGGAGCCCTTGTAAGGTCTGTGCAGCTTTTAGATGCTTACACTACAATAACCTGGCAGATGAGAGGTCTCGGGAGCAGCTGATACTGATACCACCACACATGTTCATGCCACATGTACCAGTGCTGGGAGGAGATGGGCTCCCAGATGAAAAGCAGCTGGTTGAGATGTTTCAAGGGCTCCTATGATCTTTAAGCGAGGACAGGTCTGCCCTGGCTGTGCACTGCTCTCCTTTAGCTAGGACTGGGCAGCAGTAGCTGGCAGCAGCTGAGGCCGGGGGCCAGACTGCACCTGATCCCAGTCCCACATAGCCACGTCTGTGAGTAATGCCTTCTGTCGCTGTGCTTGGCTAGGAGATGGTGTACTAGCAACGAATTATGCAACCTCAGTTATTCACACTTGTATTACATCTTGGCTCTTGGAAGCCTGCAGTTTCCCAAAAGTTTCCCAGAACTTGGAGGAAGCCAACTGGTAGACGAGTGTAGCAAAACCTCCTCAGTAACACAAGCCATGGGTACACAACACCCGTTCTCTTTCTGCTCTGTCTACCCAAAGCCTATAAAGCTGAGTTTGTGGATCCTTATCTATCAATCACTTTATGGCCTGTGTCTTATGTCTCAACGCCCTAGGAAGGTGACCTTGGTCAAGAACACTAAGGAAAAAGGGGGTCTTCTCTCACTCCAGCTAATATTCATTAACTATATTTTTCTTAAGTCAGCACCAAAAGCATGGGATGAGGTTCCACGGCCAAGAACAAATCCCCCTTGAATGCACCAAGGATATTTAAGTTCACCTCTTCACCACTAACACCATGTTATCACATGTCTATGAAACACACATGTACAGAATTAAAAAAACCAAAACAACATCCACTCTGCAGAATTCTTGAGAGAATAAGAGCTGCACCACATGCACAAGCTACTGTAAGATACCACTACCAGTGTTAGTTCTTGGGGGGTAGGGGAGGAAGTGAAAACTTTAATCTACAAGATGGACCAAATAAGATCCTAGCCAGTACTAAAAAACCCGGAGTGTGGGAACCACCTGTTTTCAATGGCAATTCCTCTTAACAAAAGAGCAGGTCTGATTCCAAAGACCTCACTGGAAGAGGCTTGGAAGCCCAGCTGCCAGTTAGAAGACACCAACCCAGAAAAAAAGCATTTGCCTATTCTAGAAGGCACCCAGCAGAGGACATGCAACCTGTGTGGACTTGCTGTGTATGAAGCTGGAGGTTCTGCCCCTCCCACCCCCTTCCTCCACAGAAGACCGATGCTTATTTCAGGCCTGTGTATTTTCAGGTCTGACTTGACCAAAAGTTGGCAGGCTTAGCCATGTTCCTGTCAGATGTTGGCACATCTCAGGTGGATTTTATGAGCATCCATTTTTCACATGTGCAGGAGCAGCACATGTGGCATCACGTGCACAGGCAGTGGGGTGCTCTTTGCCTACACGCTGTCTACAGATTTTACACAGAGCTCAGCTAAATCATGTATCTCCATGCAAAGTATACCACTCCTGGATATCACATGGATTGTTAATGCTCTGAGAGATCCTTTGGGTCTATAAACAACAAGTAGATTACATTCACCTACATACACTCAGACTTCCCCCCTTACTTGTGAGAGAAATACAGCTCTTATTCTTCACTTGGACTAGTGTGCAATCCAAGCAGAATTCATGGCTAGTTACAAGAAAAAGCACGCCCTACTTCTCACTGTAATTAACTGCTTCAGAGCAAGGCTTCTCATGTATAAAGATGAAGAAAGGTCTCAGCTTTTCCTGAAAGACAGACAACTTGCCTTTCAGCAACGTGTCTAATGCTTTTGAGTTTTGACTGAAACATTCCACTACTTTGGTGACCTGTTAGGCCAAAAAAGCTGTCTTGTGCTGCGCTTCACTTTTGACTGAATGTGCCAAGAAACAGGAGAAAGTATCACAGTGTGTATTGGAATGCTGTTTTGTGCTGCTCCACATGTGAAATTGATGTCAGAAAAAAACTGCACAAAAGGCATGGAAAATGGGAATAAATACTGCGATCCTTTTACCTTCAGTTTTAAATAGATGGACTGAAATGCATGGATCCTAGAGATTTATGCATCCGTTTATAGTCCATTCTGGAGTTTTAACATTTCATGCAGCTTGTAGGAGGAAGTGTATTATTTATATAAAGTCATGGTTATTCAGCAGTGTTTATTGCTGAGAAGCAACAAAGCGTCTTCAAGGGAGAAGAAGAAATTCATAACTCTGGTTTACTACCAGGGTTAGCCAACTTCACAGTCTTATTTTTTGATTGATTTACAAAGAGCTTTGCTCCTACAAGCACCTTTGTAACTCTGGACATTCTGCTACCAGCAGTAGAAATCACCTTCATCTCCTAGGACAGACAGCACTACAATGGATTAAGTGGCTTGACAGCTCTTCAAAGACTCAGATACAGAAAGAAGTGGTGGTGGTGGTGACGGTGACCTTTACCGTTGTAGAGATCCTTGAGCTTTATTTTTGAAACTCTCCTCCTACTGAATGGAGATGCAGGACTGGGGCCTGCAAGAAAACCTGCAGCAGCTATTCCCTGATATCGTTTTTGTATGACATTAGTTTCTTGGCCATACAAACTATTTCTTCTGTCTGACACTGTATAAATCCATTTCGTATTTCCCATTATTTTCCTTATATGTTTCTGGGCTCCTTTGCCCAGAGTTGTTTCTGAGACAAAGAGCGTGTAAGTGTTATAATGTGAACAAGTAAGTGGAGCCTTTGCATACCATCAGTCTCTCTAGCTATTTTACCTCATTGGAATTGTAGTGGCTGTGGGGTTTCTTTCCTAGCAGGGAATAAAACCGTTTCACTGAGAAAGGAAAACAACCTGGAGACATAAAGCAGCATTTTAAAATGGCATTTCCCAGTCAACTTTCAGGTTCACCCTCTGTGAAGTTACATCCAGCTCACCCCAACTGACCACATAGCGTCCTTCCACCTAGGTAACGATTCCTGCAGTCACCAAGGGGAATTAGAAGTTTAACTGAATAAACCCCAAGCAGCATGACTTATCCACTCCTGCCTCCACACAGCAATGCTGTTAACAGAAACACACGAACAATGCCTGTCTGTAGGAGAGGGAGGGCCCGACCCCAGACAGATGCGGTCCTGCTCAACACAGGCATGTAGGAACCCTTCCCGCTTGTTTTCAGTACACCCTTGAGGACAGGCAGACAGGACCGCTCAGGCATTTGACTGATGCAGTGAAGGAGGAACACCATTTCCTGCAAGAGAGACAACATAGCTGAAGGCCCCTGGAAGACCCTGTGCTGAAGTATCTCCTATGGTTCCTCTGACCCATGCAGGTAAGAGATCAGAGCATGGTTACAGTGGCGTTTTCCTGGTACTCTCGCAGGCAGTTGTCTGGGACTGCTCAGGGACAAGAGTGTCTTTGCGGTTAATAGCTCCTGAATAGATTTTCTTTCCATGAATTTCCCATGAACCACATAAACATATGGCAGCCAGGAGGACCTGTGGTCATCAGCCTCGTGTACTGTGGAAGAAGATAACTTTCCTAAACTCAGCACCTGCTGACATCATTTGATACTCCTACTTCATGTATTATGAAACAGTAAACAATCATTTTGTATTCAGCACCTTGTGCCAGACCATATCCATAAGCCCTGTTCCATGTCTCCTGATATATTGCTAAATCATTCTAACAGGTAACAGCCCATCCATGCTTTCCTTTTGCATCTGGGCGGAGATCTAGCTTCAGTGTCCCTTCTTATGAGAGGCATCAATGGGTGGTGTCTGACCATTGCATGCACTGCCAGTGTGAGCATCCCTGCCATGGTAACAAGCACATAGTGCGGTTACCACAGCACACACCCAAAGACGCTGTTGCCTGTCACACACAAGGCTTTCGGGAACAAAGGGCACCTGTATGTCCCAGTCAAGCATCAGTATACTTGTTAATGTGGATTTCAGTTCAGCTACCCTGCCATGATGTCGTGCCAAAGCGACTATGCCAGAGCGGTGTGGACACCAGTCATCTGGCCTGATCCAGGTCAAGGAATGAAGGGTTGTGGGGGTGTTTGTGATTGTCCTTGGGAACAGGGAATCAATGAAAATTAGGTATAATCAAAAAAATGCTAAGGCTCTTGAAGGATTTGTGTAAGGAGTCATCTCACAGAGATCAGGAGGCAATATCCTTAGAAATTTTTTTTTTTTTTACACATATGTGCACAAAAATTACTGGGTTGGGTATAATGGAATCACATTCCCTATCTGAGAAGGGAGAGGCTGATAACAGCTATAGTTCTGAAAAAAATAAATCATTTGGCATATTCAACCTAAGGATCTGAAAGGGACGTTCCGTCAAATACCAATATTTGGCATAACAAGCTACTAGCAGCTAGTGCAGAGGAAACCAACTCTGTTTTCTGTTTAATGTCTAGAACCAATACTTAGCTAGGCATAGTGTTTTATCCAGCAAAACTAATCTGTCGTGCATAGACTTAACTCCACCTTAAACGAAACAAAACAGCAGTACAGAGAAGTATTGTTCAAAACTGAAAACATTTCACTCCCTATCATGTAATTAATTTTTTATTCAAAATGTCATTCCTTGTGTGCGATGGAAACATTTTTTTATGAGCAGTCAGGCAAAAATAACTATTATTTAAAAATTATTTGAAGGCATACCAACTCAAAACAGTAAAAATGCAAATGGAGATGCTTCACTAGCTAAAACATTGATGTTGAGTGATACATATAAATGGTAACTTAAATAAAAAAAGAGACTTGTAAAGTACATCAAGTAAAGCTCTGTAAAAATAGAGAGACCTTTGCTGCCTTAAATGGAAAGTTTAATAGCATCCATTTAAAGAAAGGGGAATTAAAGGCAGAGTGCAGTCCTAAATACTACTCCTCTTTCTTCTGAAAACAGTGGCACAGACTCATTTTTCATAGGTCTGCGACATGCATGAACAGAAACTTGAACAACTGGGTACTTACTGCCCAACACATGAAAATAAAATTTGTCATTTGCATCTACTAATATTGGGAGACCCCAAATGGAGGATGAAAGAGATGTATTTGTACTTGTGATACCCTAAAAGTTACTCATCCCTCTCCACAACTTCCCAACTGTTTTTTTCCCCTCTGATTATGATCCGTATCTTTGCTGACCCCACTCCAATCCCAGCCTCTGTCCTTTAAGCTTTCAATGCACAGCATGCACCCTACTATCCAATGGTCCCCACACTTCTGGGACAAGCAGGACCTTCTCTTGCAAGAAGCCACCTCAGTGGAGTGTCCACCCTCCTCCTGCTGCAGCCCCAGTGGAGAATCTCAGTCCCAGCTGGGTGGGCTGGGAGGAAGCAGGGTATAGCCAGCAAAGGCTTCCCATGGGAAGGGCATGCTCCATGCCCACAATACAGGCTAGCCGCTTGGTTCCCCTTCGCTTTGTAAAACGCACTACGACTTCAGAACAAGGTAGCTGCTATTGCTGCACACTGCTTAGAGAAGCAGCACAGGACAGTTAGGAAAAGCTCTCTGCAGTCCCATGTTCTGCATTCACCAGTGCCTCTCCGTACAGCTGTGGACAGGGCACAGCAGTACAAAGTCTGTGAGAGATCCCTTGCAGATGATTTATGAACTTAGACTGCTTTAAATAGTTCTTATTTATATCATAGCAGGGAGATGGAAAACCTGCTGCATGTCAGCTCTGTAAGTGAGAAGGGTGCGAGGATGTATGTGTGGATAACAGATAAGGTGCCAGTAGATGGCTCTCAAGATATGAGGCCTATGGCTCTCATAGCACCGAGACAACTTGTTGTTGAGTAATAACTGCTTTTGCTGCATGCCGGGAGGAAAATAACCCCTCAACCTGTATTTCAGGAAGGTGAGAGGACAACAGTTGCATAGAACTGGGGCATCATCTCTCCAGACCTGACTCAAAACATCACTGTTCTTAGCTTACTTATTTTTGAAAATTCAAAGCAAAAATGCATGCTTGAAATTCCCCTTTAATTCTTAAGTGAGATTTAAGGTCTGTTTAAGCAGAGAGGAAGAAGCTGACAGAATGATTCTGCAGTACCCCTGTTCCTGTGCAAGAAGAGGTATTGCCAGTCCCAGCAGGGTTAGGAAAAAATCTAACTTATTAACTACATAACTACATGTTTGAGCTGTGTCTATTTAGACTTGATTCTCTCAAGCATATGAACTAACACCCCTAAGGAGAGGAGGTCCAGGAGGGAAGCTCACAGTTAGCAATTCTACAGAGGACTGAAATGAATTTTTAGTACTGTAGGAATGAAGTAAATAATATTTAATTGCCATTTGAGAAGAGATTTTTTTCTCAATCTAGGTGGCAATTTATATTCCATGCCTAAATTTTGTGAATTGAGCAAAGATAGACAACAAAAGCAAAAGCAATCAGATTCTTCCAGCTATTTAATCACTCCTAAAGCAAGGGAAAGGATTTGTACAACATAACTTTATTCAGACAGCTGGCCTTGTAGCATATGAACTAGAAACTCTGCTTAAAAATGTATTCAAATTTTAACTAAATTTGTTCCTGTCAATGCTTTAAATGATTTTTTTTTCCCACATAGCATGTCCTGAGGCCTACGCCACCCAACTGTGATATATTTTCCTGGTCAGTGACCACCGTCTATATTTATTATACTCCTTCTGTTTCTTGGTTTCATGGCAGGGACAACTGAAGTGATTGCTGACTAAATAATTAGCCAGGGGAACACTTTCTCTGTATGTATCTGTACTCATTAGGCTAGTGAGAAAATGTAACTTACTTTCATAATCTCTTTCCCTATAGGTACCTGGCACTTTCCAGGAGCAAAGGAGGAAGAAAATGTAATTGCTAAAAGCTCACACACTCATTATTAGACTAATGATACCTTTTTCTCTCAATCTTGCCTGATAAAGGCAGCTACAAAAGTGAAGGTGTAGAGCCTCTGTTTCCTAGGAAGGAGAAGTGCAGGCTTGTACTATTTTCCCCCCATCAAGCAATATTGGGAGTACACAGAATAGTACTGTATTATATCATATAGTAATATAATAATATACTATTACTGCCATACACAGCATGCCAAAAACATGTACTCTGCCACAAGGAAAATACGGGCGAAGGCACGGGGCATGTACTGACACAGTCCAATGTTAGGAGTGACCTGCCTTCCTTCTGTGTCTTCCAGGGGGACAACACTTCCTCACTTCAGGCCCTGCTCCTAAGAGCCTGAGTGTCTGTCTCTGTTACGTGTGTCTTTCCTCTTGCTCCTTCCTAATCTGTTGCTGCTACAGGCTACAGAGGAATTGTTAGTTTTCTGAGGTGTCCCACCTGTTTTGCATGAAGGTACTTACTGTATTTCAATCTACTTAAAAAAAATAATCAAAGAATGAACTTTAGCTGAGAAGTTGAACTGTGTTGAGCTAGGATCAAATTGCTTTATTTTGTTTTCTGCACTGGTGGTTTTTACAGAAGATTAATGTCAACTCAACCTATGATACTCTTTAAAACCTTGTGTGAAACTCTGCTCCCAGGCTTAAGAACAAACATTGAACTTAAACTACACCAATGTAAGTTACATCCGTGAACTGCAGCCTTTAACATTAATAGGGGTACGATAGCTTTAGAAGTCATGTAAAAAAGCTTCTGTTGTTCCACAAGATCATAATTTGTCTTTTTTTTTCCCCCTCAAAGTTCCTCCTCTATAAGGAGACAGAGCCTGCTACTGGCATTGGTAGAAAGTTGGGTGACATTGTGATCCCACTGAAATCAATGCGAGTTAGTTATTTTAGTTAGCCAGGGCTTTTTTTCCCCCCATCAGCTTTCATGACTAATATAGTTACTCCTTGATTTACATACTATTATCTCACTATGAACTTTGGAGAATCTAGTCCTCATTTCTTTTTATTACAGCAGTAGAAACTATTAAAGAAAACCTCACCTTGAAGTGTAGAAGACAAGGTGGTTCTTCTGCAAATACGGGCTATCTAATGAATTCTTGGCTTCCCCTACAGAACCGTCCTGATAATGGTGAAGGATGATGGGAGTTCTTGAACAGAAATTTAATAAAAAGGAAACACAGAATCCTACTTATTATGCTTCTCATTTTATGGATCCTTGCCCTGATTCAGTCTCCCATTTTGAACATCTGGTGTGACTTAAAAAAAGATTCTTCCACGTGGAGTTTGGTTCCCAATTTCCTTGGCTATTATTTATTGCATCATTTGGGCTTTAGAAGGGATTGCTGAACCAGTGTGGATAATCTAAAAAATAAACTTAATCTAAAACTAATGCAAACTGTACAGCATAGGAGATTTAGAAAAGCCTACTTAGCAGTCAAGTAAAACCCTTTCATTTATCTTGGTACTTCCTGAATCCAGGTCTGAACAGATACGGGACCACGAGTTAAAGAAGAAAAAGTTCTGAGTGATCAGAAGGCAGAAATTCTGCACACAAAACTACTTGAAAGAGATTGTCCAAGCCATGTTTAGGGATCAGAGTGGTTTGAACTCCCAGACATTATTTGGTGCCTGCCCTCTTCAGTCTGCATAGCCTCTCCAAGTGAGTTACACCCAGCACCAGGGCTACGCAAGGGAAATGCAAGCAGTAGGAAAGGCTCACTGTGAGAGCGCACGACCCCGTCTCAGTTGCAGGGTGCCATCAGGGGGTTTCAGCCCTTGTTTTGAGAACAGTGTCTATTACCCAACACTTAAACCAAAGCATCTTTTTTAATTTAAATGATAGCTGCCTTAATAGCTTACTGCCTGAAATGTTCTTTGATACTGAGGCATAACGCTCTCCAACTGTGCGCAATCAAATATAAGGGGCCTGTTAATGCTGCGTGCAGGCACAAGCTGTATTTGGGAGATGGAAAGGTGATTAGCACCTTCTAAGCTCTATCCACATAGAAAGTTAAAACAATCTGGATTGGGTATGAACATTGCATACAAAATTCCTTAGCATCGCCTATCTTCGGAGTCGAGGTTAGTGCCAATGGCTTCGGCAAATGAGGCAAAATAATCACAGATTCAAGGCTTTCAGGAGTGCAAAAGGCAGAACTACAGCAGCACTGGTCTCACACTACTTGTTAAACACAGTGTCGTAATATGAATCCCTATGAGCTCATGAATCCAGGTAGAGTATTTTTTCCATAGTCTTGCAGTAATGGACCCTGACCTTAAGCAGATCCAGGTGACCCTTGTACTAGGGGTTGTACAACAGGCCTCCTGGCAGTTTTGGGCACTTTCCACATCTCATGTAGTGAGTGTGATTCACTTTTTTCCCCAGATTAAGAAAGTTGCCCTTTTTTATGCCAATAATACTTATTTCAAGTAAATATTATTTGAATATATCAGAATACTTGTTTCTTTTTTTTGTAGTCTTAACCATTGTGAAGAGTTTGCATTCCCATAATTGGGCTGGGACTATTGGGCTATTTGTAATAGCTGTGGGGCAGATCCAGTCCAAACCCTCTTCCCATTCATACCAATCTGTTCTACTCATGCCCACAGCTTTTGCATGTATCATTTGGGGAACATAAAATGGCTCAAAAGACATGAGGTCTGGATTGCCTGGCCAGGTTCTCCTAACTACTGTTATAAGCATGGTTGGATTATTTTACTGAACCAAAATGAACTATTTTGCTTGACCTACAAGAGCACTTTTAACCATCCTGGCACCTCAAAATACACTTTACACCGAGAAAACACTTTCTTAAAAGCAACAGCGTGCCCGCACCAGTACGCTTCTCCATGGCACCAGAGGACAAACGCCTCATTGAAGGAGTTTGTTCTGTGCTAGAAAGCCCTGGTACAGGTGTAGAGACACTGCCTCCCTACTTCATCCAACAAGCTGTGCAGGGCAGACCTGTGCTGCCCGCTGTCGTTACATCTGCTGACTACAGCTGACCCAAAGAGGTGGGAAGCTGTGGATCTAAACCCCAATCTGGGTTCAAATGTACTTTCTGACTTCATGCCGGGGGAAGGCTTTGAGGACATGGCCTGTCCCTCCCTTGGGCCAGCTAGTTCTGCAGCAAGCGTGGAGTGAAGGCCACGAGGGCTGGTGGTGTGGTCTGGCTGGGTTCCCAGTCCACACCAGCAGTGACCGAGGCCACACATGAGCCCATGGAGGAGTGACAGAGCCAAGCTTACTTATCTAAATGACACCTACCCACAAGAGATGGTGGCTCCAGAGGCAGATGCTCTACTGTACTCCACAAACGATATGTTTGTTAAAGACCATCAAACAGCTTAGAAATAAGATTTCTGGAAAATGTACAAAATGAAAGCAAAATTACAGCACTGCTGTAGATAGTGACAAAGCATGGAGATACATCAGCATTAAGTAAATAGCTAGCTTGGGGTTTTCAATTGCAATTACCACATACTCTCTCTGTTTGCAATACCTAAGAGACCCATAGCACATTACAGAATTTTGTTAATTACTAAGTAAGTGAAGAAAGAGAGAAAAAATACTGGCACCAAAATATATATATTGCGTATTGATTTAGAGAATTGTGATTTAGGTTCAATAATTTATCATTCCTCTTAACAGGCTACACTGTATTTTTTTAAAAAAGCAATGAAACCTCAGGAATACAGAGGAAATCATTTCCCCCTCTGTCACTTGATCTATGCTGAGAAATGGGGAGGTGTGGCTTGTCTTCCCCTTGCCCTAGTTATAAAATGTGCAGTTTGGCAAAGAGTAGATTAGCAAGATTACAGACTTTCCTTTGTTGCTATTTATCATGCAACAGTGGACAAAACAGTAACCAGTGTTTGATGTTAAGAGAGTCTTCTCAGGTAATACCCTCAGGAAGTAATCACAGGAGCACTCGAAGTGATGACAGTCATTGTCCCATCAATTTCAGTGGTTCAAACCAACAGAAGTTGCTTGGTTATTGAATGATAATGAGATCATCTCTCGATTGCTAGAAAAGCTAAGTCACTCAGATCAGGACTTCCACTAGTACCAGGACACCACAAGCAATTAATGAAAATCAACAATGGTTTGCATCTTGCTGGAGGAATAACCACAAGAAAACTAACTTGCCACCACAAAGTATTTAACCAGCTTGCATTAGATATAAGCATCTGCAACCTTAGACTGCTTTGAGTGTGTGCATCCTTTCAGGGTAATTAATTTCCTCAAAGTGCCCTGTGAAAAGTTTAGGGGGAAAAGCTTCATATAGCACTTCAAACAAACAAGCAGTAAGTTCTTAAGGAGTGCTTTCTTTTAAACAGAGTTAATGATTTTCAGTTACTGCTCATTTTTAGCTCACAAATACTGCTACATCCTCACTGTTTAAGTTAGAGATGTCAAACAGCTTCTTAGTATGAGTGAGGAGGTCAGGTTTCAGCCTTACTTCCAGTGGAAACAGGACTTACGTGATGATGTTGATGATGATCATGCAAATCTTTCCTCCTTTATCCATTACTTATTTAATTGGCTGCTTTCAGCCAAACTAGAGGATCACAGATTTCTTAGAAATAATTCCTAAAAGTTTCATTGAAGTAGACAAATAAGGACAGAGACCCTAAACGTGCTCTTAACTAAGCTCATTTTGAACAGACACCAAAGGACCTCAAGAGGAGATCCTTGAACGATCCCAACTACTAGCAAAATCTATATGACTTTGATGTTTGTCAAGGTCATTAGACAGAAATGAGACACCAGTAGACACAATGCTCTTAGAGCTCCTCATACATGGAAATGCTGCATAAGCTGAGCTGTTATTTGGCATCTCCTGAGTCCAAGATACACTACACAACTGCTCTGAACTGGATTCAGTTAGCAGCTTAGGAATGTCCAAGGCCTGACATCCTCCAGCCGTACTAATGCCTCTGCTTTTCATGAGTGCCTTGAGGCATTTGGAAGTCACAGAGAAGATATGCTTTGGTAAATCTGTACCAGCTACCATCAGCTGCTGGACACACCTCACATTTTTTGCATGAATGCCTGGTAAGTTGAAAGGCTAGTCCAAAATTAGGGCACTATCCTAAAATTTGTAGACACATCATTTCTCTACTGCACAATTATGGGTGATCTTAGCCTCATCACACAAATCCTCATCCATAAAATGAGGTTGATTGCACTGATGCATATAAAGAAATACTACAGATAGTAAGGAACTCAGCACAGTGTGGGGACATAAAGAGGACATCTCAAAAACAAAGGTAAGATGCCCAAGCTCACGGAAGACTCTCTGGGAAACATCATGCAAGCCTCCTTTTCTCCCACTTTTGTGTAACATTTCTTCCAAATTTTAGCCACATTATTTTACATAGCTCATTTCTCAGCTTTTTGTTTTTTTTTTTTTTTTGTTTTTTTTTACCAGATATCATCTCACCATTATTTCTTTCCAGGAGATTTAATGTTTCTCTACCGCTTCACCTGGAAAGCGGTAGAGAAACAGCTCATAGTGCTACAGCATGAGACTTTAGGAAAAGACTCCAAAGCATTTGAAGAGGTGGCATCCCAGGATGGATGGTACACTTCTGGAGGCAAGCTGTACTTCAGAGAACCACTACTCTGCCTACAATTCAATTTAAGTCCACTGGTGATTGCTATGATATAGGCACAGTAACTTTTCCCTTGAGACTTACTCATTATAAAAATAACTTCCCAAATCTTAAAAATTTGAGATCTCCAAACAAAAGCATTAAAATAGGAAAAAAACTCCATATATGTGGCAAGCAGCTATTAAGAACCATAGACACAGGGCATGGCATCTAATCCACTAGTCCCCAACAGCTGGAGAAAAGTCATTCCTTGTAGACAAGCACCAATCTTCCTAAACCCTCATGTCCTTTCACAGCTACACTCATTTTTCACGTACTATGTTTTCAGGGTTGGGATGCAACAGTAGAACAGAGGTAGCTCTTCTGGTCAGACACAAACATATATATATATATATATATGTAACTATATCTATCTATCTATATCTTCAAAAGTATAGTGTATAGCTGAGTCCCCACCATCCCCATGTTTTTTTATTTAAAGCATAACAATTCTTAGTTGGTGGTAATTCTGCCCTGCTTAGGAACATTTTTTTTTGTTTCCTCTTCACTTTTTTCTCTTCTCAGACCACCTCCATTCCTAGAAAAAAAAAAGATCTGAAACATCACACACTTCAGAAGGTGACTTCTGTTTATTTCATCTAGACGAAATGAAAGAATTACCCATTTCATATACAGCAGGCAGTCCAGGACATAAATGGAGAAACTAAGTGGCTCCCCACAGATCCCTTTATATCTAGTCACAGATCATCTTACTGTTGTGCAGAGGATAATGAAAAGTAACAAAGGCACTTCCATATTACCAGATCACTTGCCTTCTGCTTGAAAGGCATACTTCAGGATATAACCATCCATCATTTTTAACATCTAAGCAGATCAACAGGTTACGCAGCTTGCAATCAGCTACCTGTATCTTAAAAGAGCAGAACAGTCCTGGTGTTATACCTGAGTGTCATTGCCTATTATGCTGCCAAACAAGCGAAGCCCAAACCAGCAGAAAATTCTAGGTAGCAAAACAAAGTCTGCCTGCCAGCTCTAGATGGACCACTGAATAATCAGTCATTCGCCCATCAAGTTTGGTTCAAATTACACCTCTGAGTTGCTCATTCCTTGAGGACATCTGGTGTTAGCTGCTTTCTGAAAGGTAGCCACATCTTCCACAGAGTTATGCAGATACAACAGCTGTTGTACGTACGATCACCCAAAAGCAAGAAGCAACATTCTGCCTCTCCCCCATCTTGGAACACAAATTCACTCCTTTGCATCTCCTGCTCAAGCAGAGTTGGACTTTTTGTTGTTGTTGGGGTCTGTGTGGGGTTTCGTGGTGGATTTTTTCCCCCTTTCCCGCTGG
The DNA here is from genome assembly GCA_027925045.1 of Hypotaenidia okinawae. Lineage (NCBI taxonomy): Eukaryota > Metazoa > Chordata > Aves > Gruiformes > Rallidae > Hypotaenidia > Hypotaenidia okinawae. The sequence continues at coordinate 10,033,680 of BSDF01000007.1, forward strand.
CTCCATTTCCTTGCATATAAACCTATGCCTGCAGATTACAGATGCTGTGCTGCTAAGTTCTGGCTTTATACCTAGAAGGCACTTCAAAAAACCTGGCTGCAGTTTGCTACATGACTGTTTTGGTAGCAGCTGTTTTCTGAGTCAGCTGCAGAGCAGCTGTTGGTTAGCTACCTTCTCCTTGGTCAGGGGGTGCTCGCTAGAGGCAGTTTTTGGCTTTTGCAGGGGACTGCAGGACAGCTACTGCTTTTCCCACGCGCTGGAAGGCCACCTCTGCAAGCAGCTGTCATGCGATTTGGAAGGTGTCACAATGTCCCCGCTTTTCAGAGTTTGATTAATCAATATAATGTGAATTTTGTTCAAAGCTGTACGCGTCCAACCTAAATCTCACAGATTATCAACAGGAATGTCTCTACACACTTCATTGCACTTTGAGCTAGATTGTGCTAAATACAGCATCTCTATTTCCCCAGCAGATGACTGCTGGAAGAGAAATTCATATGTGTGCAGAGAGATCAGGAAAAAAATAAATCTATACCCAACTCAAGCAATGCATAAACTTCATCTGAGTTTGCTCTGTGGCTTGATTTGTCTGTCATTTAAGCTTGCTTGGTATCAGTATAACTCCCCCGACCTCAGCCAAATGCCTCTGGATTATACCCTGGAGAACGTGGACGAAACAAAAGGGCATCATCTTGAAACAGAATAACATGGGCTACTGGGACAGATCCTTTAAAGATACACACAACATACAGTATCAAATCTTTGCTAATAAAGGACATTTTTAGAGGAAAAAATAAGGATGCTATTTACCTTTCTCGATCTGTTGTGAAGAGGAAGGGGATACCTGGGGGTCTTGGCCCCACAAGAGCAAATGGCAAAAATAAGTAAGTCAGTCTGTTGATATTTTTCAAACTGCAACTTTACCAGAATTTTTTCCTGTGAGAGATGACGAGGTATCTGCTCACATTAGTTGCAGACCTATTTAATAACCCTGAATTGGCATAATATACATTGGCAGTAAATTTATTTCATTTGGTTTTATACGATGGGAGAAAGGCAAATAGATGTATTTAAAGGCAAACCAGGCACACATCTAAAATGATGACATTTGCTTTTACTGAGATCATTTGATTCCATGTGCTGCCTGCCCCCACTCTTGTGCTCCTCTCTCTCCATCCTTCCTAGATTTTATCTGGCTTGAAGACTAAGCTTCTGTCTCTGGAAGGTAGATAGCACACCTGGGTTGCTGCAGTCTAAATAATGAAAAATGACGATTAGTAGGGTAATTGTTGCAGGGAGAGAAAATTGTGAAGTGTTCTAGCTGTATAGTAAATGGCATAGTGTGTGACATGCAGCACAAACAAATATGCCTAGAAACGTACAAAACCCCCTGGACCACTTCAGTTTTCCCCATTTTCTTGGCATTATGGATTATTTTTTTTTTCCAAAATCCTCATCAGCTTGTACCACAAGAGGCAAGCAAAACATATAATCATACAATAAGCTATCTAAATATTTATAGTACCAGGGGATGAGAAGACATTTTAAACACTTAATTGCAGTCAGAAACCAAATACAGAAGCCAACACATGCACTGCTCCTCAATCTTCCTCTGTTAAGGAGAGACACAAATATTAAAATAACATAGGGCAAGAACACCAAGTACCAGAGCTAGACTGACCCTTTCCCCAGGACAATCAGCTACTCTCAATGAAAGGCAAACAGGAAAAGTATTTCCAAGAAGTTCTAGACTGCCTTACGGACAGGTCTGCTCCTTCTCTGGGCTCAGTCTCCACACCTGAGAAATGAGCTGGTGACCCATTGTCCTTGCAGCCAGCCTGACTGTCCATCTGTCTTTCCCTGGTGGGACACTTTGAAGCACTGCAACTGGAAAAGGAGGTGAGGGCAGGAGAAAGTGTTTTTTCTGAAGGGGAAAAGGTTTTCCCAGTGACAGAAACCCCTGTGCTACAGACTGGTGCATGCTCAGCTCCTGCCTGCTCTCAGGTTGGTTTCTACTCTGACACATACTGGGATTTTTTTTTTCCCCCTCTACATTATCACCAAGGATCAAGCCTCCTAAACAGGGGATTGTTTTAGGAGAAATCCAGAAGCCAGAGTCCCCACAAAGAGCAGCAAAACTCCTTTTGAGTAAATTCCCACTGTGACCACAGCCTGATATCATGCAGACACCGCACCACTCCCGCTCCCGTGGTAAAAGGTTACAGGGTTTGTCTTGTCTTTGATGAACCTTAGTTTGGTGTCTCATATTCTAATAGAAATTAAATAGCTAATTACATACAGTTTAGACTACACATGAGGGACACAGGCTGAATTTCCAGCTGAGATGGGAAAATTTTAATTGTTTAGTTAGAGCAATCTATTCTGAGACAAGTAAAAGCAGCTTCTGATTCCAGGTTAAAAGTCATTAGAGCAAGTTATGATCTTGCAACTATTAGTTTCCCAATTTAGATCGGGAAATAACAACTGCAAGGAGAAGGCAGTGACAGTGCAGATTAGATCATTAGACCCACAGTCAGTAGAACTAATGTCCATTAACCTAAGTGGCAGCATTAACACCCTTCTTCCTGGCAAGACCCACTGACACCCCCCAACCCCCGCCCCCCCCCCGCAAACTGTGTTTCTGGAAGAACACCTGGCTACAGCAAAGCAAGCCAATTCCAGGAGAAAAACAAGCAGGAAATCAGCAAACAGATCTATGGGGCTTTCCACAGGAACCTAGATCCCACAGGCAGCCAGTGCGAGGGCAGTGGGTCCCCTACTTCCCACACAGACCCCCTGGGACATGGAGGGTCCCGAACCCACTCCACTGGGAAATGGCTGTGTCAAACGATGGGCCAGGAGGAAAGAAAGCGCCAGTTCACTGGCCAGCATCGATGTCACCTGAACCACCTCTCCTCTCCTGCCTGGCCAGGCCACCCGAAAAGCTGACAGACGGCTTCCAGCAGAGACAGGCTGCTGTGCTGCCACCTCGATGGGGGGCTCACCCCATGGATCCCAGGAACCACAGGACATTTATACACACACACACACAAAATAATGAAGCAGAAGAAATTCAAAGGCATTTTGTTTTTATCACAATGAAAACATGCCCCCAGTATTTCAGTAGCGAACACAAACACATGAATTTTAGGGAATTTTTAATACTGGTTATTTCTTAGCTATTCTCTCTTCTCAGAAGCACGCCCTTCCACTCCTCTTCCCTTCCTGTGTCTGCCACCATCAGCCGCATATAGTCCACGGTTAGCAAGGGACATAGTTTAGAAACTGCTAATGTGTAGGATTTAAATAGCATCTTTGTGTTGACAGATTCTGTGTTACTGTGCAGAAGGGGAAAGTAACAAAAAAACAACAATAAATTAGAAACTCGCAACAGCAGTGAGATTTAACGAGAGAGCATTCACATAGAGCTGCTAAGGGCAAATTAAACGAACCAGGATGGATTACCATCTGTTTTGGGCAGTCTCACTTGGCAAGGGTCTAAGACCAGAAGGGATTGGTACATCTTTGCTGCCTAGGTCACCACATAATGCTGCCCAGAACAGGCTCGAGCCCTGGGTTGAAATGCAGAAGTCTCCTTTAACTTTCCCTGCATGCTGAAGTGCCACAAAGCAAATAGCTTGTCAAGGGTTATGCAAAAGGTATCTGCCATATTGATCTCGTGATTTGCTCAGCTGAGTCTCCAGATTTAACTGTTCTTAATCGTGGCTGTAATTCAGTCATCACATCACTTCTTGGCGGTATCAGTGAAACTGTACCGTATTTATTCAGTAACACGTTCAGTTTATTAATAAGATAAGGGAGCAAATACATAATGAAGACTAGTAATGAACATGGGGCTGGCTTCATACATCACACCACCATGCAAGGGCTCATAATTTGTAAGAGACTAATCACATCAGTCACTGAATTAGCGCATCTAAGGACCTGGGGTCCAGGTTTTTATTTTATTTACTTCCCCCCACCAAGCTTAGGTGTACAGAGCAGACTTTACCTAGAGATTTCCATTTCTTACCCGTCACCAACTGGGCACAGACAGGCAAAGCTTCAGAATGATGTTACATGACCTCTGCAGACCTACAGGTTAGAGTCTATAAACACAGCACCGACGGCGAGCTCTTTTTGGAGAGAAACCGATGGAGCACATGATAGTACTGCTTAATATGTACACATACAGTCTGCTGACAGGGAGCGTTCAGAGCAATAAAAATAAGAATATTGTCTTGATTCTTTTCAAAGTTTCCTTGGCACAAGTGTCATGACCTTCTCTATGCCTGCTTTTCTCTTCAATAGCTGATGTTCTGGGTGAGCAGAGCTTTTCTTTCTTACCAGGGAAAGTTATAACAATGCAGTTACTTTCTCTCAGTCCTTGTTACTACAGAGGTAATGCACTGCTATGGGAAGGGAACATTGCTAACGGGAATGGTTTCTTTTTGACCTGGTTTGGGCATTGGTACAGATAACTAATCTTGTACTGTCCCTGGGTTCACCTGGGCCTGATGAGACCCATGACAAGGAGCTCTTGCCCCCTTGCCTGTCCCTGGCTGGGCAATTGCACGTAACAGGAAACAGTCCCCCTCTCCCAGCACTGGCACGGGCACCTCGGCAGCGCTCAGGCACAGCAAAAGCAGCCAGTGTCCAGGAGAGCCTAGGCTTTGCAAAGCTCTGCTATTCATCAGGCACCTAGAATAGTGCAAACCAGGGAGTATATCCATGTCAACGAGGTGTGCTGCTTACACTTCCCACCATCCTTGCCTCCAAAGGTCATTAGTCCACCCTCATCATCAGTAGCAATGGAGCCTTGCCATGTGGATACACAACTCAGACGCAGCTGTCTCACATGGGATCACATCATTGAAACACGGTGCATGTTTCCTAGGGGACATCTGTGCAGTAGAGCACATAAGTACTGAGAGGAGAGGTGACTCCACACAGTAAGGCAGGTCTGCATTGAACTCCAGGGTGTTGGGATGCAAGGTCCTCATTTTGTTCTTTGTAGGTGTGGAGAACCACCTCTACACTCAGCTTTACTAACCTCCAGCTGTAAAACAGTACATGTCCTGCTGCCCAAGCCCACAAGCCTGATCAAACACCAAGACCCTAGTAAGCAGAGAATTGCCCCTTGCTGCCTTCTGAGCCCATAGAAAACACAAGTTATTTTTGCAAACTTTTCTTCATACATATTCAAAAAGTCCAGAAAAATACTGTCTTTAAATAAAACCAGCTTTTCATATAACCCTAGGAATTTTGAGCTCCGGCTAGAAAAAAACCCAAACACATCCAAGTATTAAAATTGTCTGAAGAGAAGAAAATATGAGAAGTTTGAGCCAGAAATACTAGCATTTTAAATGAGAATGTGAATTCCTCCAACATGTAGGGATAGTCAAAGAAGAGAGAAGTTGAGGATTGTGCTCAGGGCAGGCAAGGGCATTGCTGGAAAGGGAGATGAACAAAGAACTTGGCAAAATTCAATTCACAAGCTGCCTCAGCTGAAGCAGGTAAAACTTGCCCTTTTCTTAGAGACCTGTTGTTGTTATGATTTTAAAACTTTTTTCCCCAGCCTCCCGCCCATCTTCCTGCTGCAGATTTAAAGAAATAGGAGGTGGGTGCATCGTGAGATGAAGAATGAAAAAAACCCAAAACCCACACAAACCCAACCACCAACCCAACACCGAGAAGAATGAAAACAGCCATGCAAACCCAACCACTGACTCCTGATAGCTCTCTGATCTCTTTTCTACAGCTGTGAAGCAGGCTGCGAAATCACTGGCCTTCAGCTCCCCTGCGAGAAAGCGCCCAACACAGCGGGTACCACACCAGAGCCCTTGCAGGAGGGAGCATCCATCCTCTTTCACGGGGATGCTGCGGCGGCTGAGTCCCTTCTTGTGCTCTGTGGCAGAGCAGGAATGGGGGAAGGCTGGCAAGGGACCCAGGGAGCAGAACACCAAGAGCAGGGAAGAGGAAACAGGAGAACTATCAAGACAGACAGAGTGGAGGAGGCTGGATGAGAATTCAGACAGCCGCAGCCAAATCTAAAGGCTAAAATGGAGAGCTATATTTAACAGAACTGCTCAGTTGAATGTTGGTGAAGAAGAGTTTAGGTTTTGAAGGATCACAGAGTTACAGAGTAACTTCAACTTCAGTGCTTCTTCCCCACTCTGTTGGTGACCTTCATTGCTCACATTGCATTGGAGTTTAAGTACCTTCTCCTGACCCCATCTTTGTGCCTGGCATTTCTTCAGGCAGTTGTACATACCTAATAAGCCTTTCCAAATGTTAGGTATTGCTTAAATTAACGGTGTTGTCCTGAAGTGATTGCACACTACGGAATGTGTTTAAAAAATAAGCCTGTAAATTCAGTGCCAACAGGAGCTGGGAAGCACTGAGAGTTGGGTAGCGATATAACTGAGCTAGTTGAGACACTGCTTGCAGAACCAAGGAGGCTGGAGAAAGATCTTGAAGAAAAGTTAGGAAAGGGTGGACATGTGGGATCCTACTACTTTTGGTCACAATCTTCTCATGTATAATCCGTTCCAACAGTTGTAAGATAAGCTAAATAATTAGTATCACCACACAGAATGTCACACTATGGATCCATTCTGGTGGAGCTGCATGTAACTTCATCCAAACAGTCCACATTGCCAGCTTCACTTAATCTCAGAGAACATCCTTAGATTTTTATACAATACACTGATAAAACCCTGTTTGGTACCAACATGCTGATTGTCCTGGTGGAATTTCTATCATTGCATATGTATCTGCCAGGTCGCATTAGATCGTATATAAGACAATATTTAAAATTACTCAGAAAGTTCCACAGGAGTACATCAAAAGCTATTGGAATAAACCACCATGATAGCAAATAAACACAGTTTAGACAAGTGGTTGGTATTTAATATTGTATTCAAAGGGATCTTTTGCATTTAGAGAGGAAGGCAAGGTTTAAGCTTGAAGAATTTTAAAGAATTTATTTGGAATGTCTTTATTAAACACATTACAGTAAAAAACACTGTGTAGAGTGGGCTAAAAACCATGACACAGATGGATTGCTTCATTCTATTTCTACCCAAGGAGTGAACTGGATATTGTTTAATTAGGGAAAGATATTTTAAGAGGTTATGAGATTGACTGGAATATTTCTGAGACCTTTCTAGTTTGCTGTTAGAACTGAAACATAACAGTGGATGTAATGAAAACAGAACAACTTGTTTCTTCCCCGGGATCTGCCATTATGGAAATTGCTATGTGCTATAGAATCATGTTCTTATATGGCCTAAGCCAAAATCCACTGAAGCTGGCAGATGTGGGAGCAGACTCATAATGACCTGTCTGAAAGTCAGAACGCGGCTGGATGTACGTCACCACATTCTACTCGCTTTGCCAGAGCTAAGCCAGCTACACCAGCCCAGACTACAGCATTATTCATCTTGGCCAACAAGGTGGCATGTTCAGAGCATGACCAGCTCCATTGCAGATGCGTAACCAGGAGTTTCTAAGATATGGCAGACCTGTATTTAGTTCTGATCTTCTCCAAGACTTAATTACACTACAGAGAGAGGCCATACAAGAGAGACTCTCACACTCATTTGTTAATAGAAATACCAGAGCTAATAACAGTAGTCTTTAATAAATTCCTACTGGAACTTCAGAACGTAGCCAGCTGTCATCTCCTCCTGTCCCTGCCAGGACATGGGGACGAGCCAAAGAGTGTAATTCCCACTCTTAATTATGGGACAGGGAAATTGCCATGACACAATTGCTTCTTCCATTATGTCAGTTTTTAACAATGTTTTCAGAATACCAACATCTGTTTTGTCTCATGATAACAAAGGTCTAGACCTGAATCTCCGTGGTAGCTGCAACCATACTGCTGAGCTGCAAGGGTGGATACTGGCACTGCACACGCTTCGGGGTGCAGGTGAGAGGAAGAGCCCGCAGTTCAAGCCACACTGCTGTGTTTCCATCATGAAACACAAGGAAATACATCCTGGATGGTTTCAGCTGTCAGTCAGCATGGTGAGCAGCCCCATCCATTGTTTCAGTAATAAAACAGAGCCCTCTACTTAGTGTTGAAAGACACAGTTTTGACTGTAAAGCTGGATAAGACTCCTTTCTTTGCATCTTCCACTAGACAGTCGAGAATAAAACTATCCTGAAGTATCATGGAAAATAAGAGCTTTGGATCTACTAGATGAACGAACCAGAGGGAGGAAGCCAGGCACAAATCTGCATATAAACACCAATCTGCTCAGACCCACCCAGAACAGTGGCAGTGACATCCTAAAACTATCGGGGTGCAAAAAGACATGTGCTGTAGAAACATCAGGAAACACATTCTTAAAGTGAGCGTTTCAACTGTAAAACAGCATGGGGTTTTAAAAGAAAAAAAAAAAACCACATTTTTTAAAAGGAGAGACCCAGTTAGTTGATGGTTTGTGATCTGGATTCAAACAGACACCAAGACAAATAGAGGGAGACATTATCCATGAACTTGCCTGACCTTCTCCCCTCCAAACAGTCCCCTAAGCAGCTCTTCTCTCAACCCTTCCTTGAACCACCACCTATTTCCAGAGTTCAAGTGGCTGCAGGATTTTACCAACTGATCTCTCAGCCTGCTCTTCCCAGCACAAGGAAGAGCGGCACCTTTAACACTCATTCCATGATGAAAGGAAGGAGAGCTGTGGAGAGCTATCATAACTCAGTCAAGCTCAGCTGAGTCTAATATGGAACACAGCCAGAAAAGTGGCTGGGGAGAAAGCTCAGACCAGCACATCCCTAACCATCCTCTGAAGTAGACGGGTCCAGCAGATCCTCCTCTTGTTCCCACACTTGAACTGCACAACCCTGAGACATGTCTTAGGAAGCTGGAAGCACTGGTGGAAATACAGGAGCGCTGCAGGCTCAGCCCTACTGGAAGCTGCGTGGTTTTGGCAAACTGCTCTTGGTGCATATGGTAATGCAATGAATCACGGAGCTCTTCCCCACTAATGGGAATTTACTGAGAAATCTCAGAAGAACTACACCAAGCTTTGACAATTACAGACAGGGCTGTGAAGCAACCTCCCCCCGTGGGAACTCCTGCTCGCTTGCCAGATTGTAGTTTAACCCCAGCCAGCAGCTCACACACTCCCCCGCTGGGATGGGAGACATCAGAAAAGTACAAGTAAACTCCTGGTCTGAGATAAGGACAGTTTCATAGGTCAGGCGAAAGCCACACATCCAGGCAAAGCAGAATAAGGGATTCATTCGCCATTCCCCATGGGCTGGGGTGTTCAGCCATCCCCCGGAAAGCAGGGCTCCATCCACCTAATGGTGGCTTGGGAAGACAAGTGACATCACTTGACCTCCCACAAATGACCTCCCCTTTACTACTTCTCCCAGCTTTATATGCTGACCATAACGTCATATGGGTCAGCATATCCCTTTGGTCATTTGGGGTCAGTGGTCCCAGTTGTGTCTCCTCCCAACTCCTTGCGCATCCTCTCAGCCTACTCACTGGTGGGGTGAGAAGCAGCAAAGGCCTTGGCTCTGTGTAAGCACTGCTCAGCAGTAACAAAAGCATCCCTGTGTTATCAACAGTGTTTCCAGCACAAAGTGAAAACAGACCTCATACTACTGACTCTGGAAATCAATTAACTCCTTCCCAGCCAAAACAGCACAGCCAGGTCTCTGGCATGGTGTGGAACTAGATGAGCTCCTGTCCTCTTGCAGGTGGAGCTCAGACACGCTTGCTGGCAGCACTTGCCTCTGAGTCCCCTCTCTTTCCCATGGAACAGACTCAGACCCAACAGAGCAGAAACTGGGTAAGAGAAGCCAGTCAGGCTGCAGCGGGGTGGCTGCAGGCCTCACTCTGCGCATATCCAGGGGTGCAGAAGAGACTTGCACTCTCTTGCCTTAGCCAGGAGCTTGTGTGTTCCACCACTCCATGTACAGCACCTGAAGGGAATCTCAGGAGAAGATGGCTGTGAGAGCTGTCCCTGTACAGCTATAAAGACCTCAAGAAGTTATGAGAATGCCCACAGGTGTGGGATCTCCTGACAACTCCCACCACAGAATCAAGGAAGGCAACCAAGTCCCCTAATGTGGAAGGCTGGAGCCCCTAAAATGCAAACCCACAGAAAGATACTCAAGCTGGAGACGACCAGGTCTTACAAGTCAGAAATTAGACTTCCAGCCACGTAGAGGCTGCAGGCTGTGTGTTCCACATGCAGAGGGAAGAAGAAAGAAATGCAGTATCAATAATTTTTCTACTGCTTTTTTTAGGAGATCCGCAACGGTGCCAGAAAAACTGCTTTCCTCATTCCAGTTAGATAAGACTAGCATTTTCTTCCAATAACTTCTAGTAGGGTGCACATTTGGTTTCCTGTAAACTATAAATTCATGAAGACAAGCCCCCACAAACCAGCATGAGTAGGAACCATCTGAAGATTTACGCGTGCACGTCATTTTCAAAAAATTCCCGCAAATCATTTATACAGCAGGATATGTGTATGCTGGCTGTGAGCAATTAATCAGGAAACAACATTTCCCATCCCAGGACTGGCATTTGAGGTGGGGCCAGGAACACAGTAGGGCGGAGAAAATGGAACTTAAACATCTTGTACATACAGGAGAGGTCTCCCTTTATGAGTAGATAGGAGAAATCAGGGGGCTGGAGCATCTCTAACAGGCCCAGAGAGCTGGGCTTGTTCAGTCTGGAGAAGGGAAGGCTCTGGGGAGATCTGCACTATCTCTGAGCTGTGTTTCTGGATCCCCTTACTCATGAGTCCAAGAGGATTCTCCAGTTATTCCTCATTCTCCTCTCATAACTTATTCGACATCCCTTACAGGAGAAGAAAAGAGCTCGCCCTGGAAGTAACTGACAGGTGACTATTTAAGGATGCTCAAGCGCCATGAGGAGAGCCAAGATTTGAAGGGAATCCATACAACACTGTTATATTTCACGAGAGTAAGTGCAGCTCAAGGCTGTTCTCATTTGAATAACAAGTTGATTGTAAATTCACAATTCTTGTCATTTCGTGAAATCATCATCACATACTAAAAGCCAAAATTCCTTAAATAAATGCTTTTTTAGTGGGCACAAGGAGGAATTAGGAACTATAATTTTGTGACCGGCATAACTAAAGGCTCTCTATCACCCCAGTTTAACTCCTGACAAAGAAGTCAGGGGACAGTTGGGGTCAGTCTGCCAAGAAGGGAGGAGGAAGCATTCCTTCCCTTGCCTCAGTTAGGCAAGTCTTCAAAAGCCGCTTGAATTAAGCAAATCTCCAACCACACAGAGGGAAAACAACAGCTGAAAAGCCAGCTGCCAGCCCCAAGTAACCACAAAGCCTGGCTGCGATTTCCGTACCCGTGGCTGCAAATTCACCTTTTTTAACTGAAGAGGCCTCACACCCACATCATAACAGCTCCTCAGTCGTGGCAACCTGGCCGCAGCGGCCATGATTTAAGCCCAGGATTTTCAAAATCCCCTTCTCCAAGCACAGGCCCCATCTGATCTCTTTCAGGTTAGGATGAATAATAGAGATATGCTTAAATTTGAAATATCCTTCTTGTGAGCTTTCTCTCCCAGCTGCAGATTCCTATGCGCCTTCTCCAGCTAAGCCAAGATATTCCTGAATATTTTATAACTCAAAATCTTTTTCTCTTTGCCCTCCTATGTAGATTTCCACACCCTGCAGCCCAGCATGACAACTTCTTTGCTTTGAAATACTCAGCCACTTCCAGTGGGTCTTGTCAATCCTTTACACCTATTTTAATTGAATATTTCAAAGCAGAGTGAGATCAGAGCACTCTGCCTGGGTGGGCACTGGCTGGTGATGTCAGGTCCTCCCTCCTCACCTCCAGTTGAAGCGATCAGATACCTCGCTGCTTTGTGCGGAGGGCGTGATGAATGTCACAGCCTAATGGGTGAAAAGTGGTGATGAGGGAGCTTCGACAAGAGCAGGCAAAGCATGCTAAATTTAGAAGCTGTTTGTTTTCAGGAACGGGTTTGATCTTTAACTCACACAAAATTCATGTCTCGCAATTCTGTGGTTCCGTGACATCTCTGTTCCCTAGCTAGGGCCCGAAAATGCAAAAGTCAGTCTGGTTTTAATAGTAAGTTTCACTGGTTTATTTTTTTCATCTGTGTCTCCAAGTTTGGACACCTGGATCATACCAGTAGATGTAGCAGGCAGGTCTGCTCCAAACACAGTGTAGTAGCTTCATCCAATTTTCTTTTGAAAGAAAAGCAACAGGAAACACTAGAGACTTGAATGCATTCACACCAGAGACAAGCAATGTAACATTTAAATATTTTAAAATAGAAACTGAACAACTACCAAACGACTGTTGAGTTTCTCAAGCAGCTTGTAAAACTTCCAGCTAAATAACAAGGTAGCAAAAAAATAAAAATAAAAATAGGAGCCTCCCTGTACCTTATTGGCACATGAAAAGGCAAGGATTGCAGAGGGAACAGCTACCCGAATCCAAAAAACACTCTTGTCAGGGTGTTCTGAGTATTGGTGATCATCAGCTCCATTAGCATCAGGCAGAGGCAGACAGCTGAAAGAGGCAGTCACAAGAGAAGTCCTGGAACCGAGCACAAGTGGAAGGAGGGCAGTATTTTCTTGAAAGCAAGAGGGCCAAGGAAGTATCACTAATGTGTGTTGACATAAAAATTTTTTCTTTTCCCTTTTTTCTTTCTTGAAATCACCAGTTTGTTCTAGCTGGCAATGATACGGCCGAATTAATTATTCCTATATGTTCTCTCAGGCAGAATCCCCTGCAATTTCTTGATAAACTCCTATCTCATACTCATGTCTTCATCAATTTATAGTCTTTTCTCCCCATTAGAATTAGTTGTTTATGGTTGACAAATATTATCTGTACTTTCCTTGCAAAAACGATCATGGTGATAAAACTTCCACTTTGATATTCACAAATAAAGCCAAACAATTAAATGGCTTTTGGCATACACAGGAGCATGACAAGATTTCTTTTCAAATATTTTTCCGCCCTTAAATTCTCTATTGTGGTATTTTGGATCTGAAGCCTGAACATTCAGTGCAATTAATTAAGCTTTTTATTCTCAAGAGTATTTTAGTGGAATTTGCCAAAAAGTGTTTGGAAAATGGCTCTGCATTTAATAATACGTGCACTGGCTGCTGTTCCAGCATTCTGTAGGAGTGGATAGCCACAATAAGCAGAAAACATTAGTTCTGTCTGGGAACTGTAGTCCAGTTATGTGAATGTGACTTTAAAACAAGAAAGAAATGCCTGGCTTTTCTATTATCCCAAGTGATGAGCACCACACCAGACTGAGATCCCAACCAACTACAGGTGAAATGGGTAAGTTTGCCCAGATGGCAAAGGGGTTGGGAGTTTGACATTTGGTCATCAAAACGTTGGGGCAATAGACAGAAGAGCAAAAGATAAACATGTGGTGGAAAAGACTAAGGCAGCCCAAGCACCAAAAGAACTCGCTACTGAGACCAGAATTGGAGTCCAGAAGATGTCTGGTGCTTGAGTAGCCTCTAGCAGGTGTCTACTGTTCATTATGGCCTGGGTGCAACCTCTGTCCCCTGAGGTCTTATATGAATTTTTATATTTGCTTTCTCCCTTACATGCTGCTTTACACACTCTACTGTCAAGAGTCACTAGAAAACAGTGTAATAAAACAGGTTCTAAACCCAAAATAGAAGATGCTAGGTAACTTGATGCTGTGGTCACTAAACTGTTATTTTTTATTTTTTTTTTTGTACACAGGTTATCTAGGCTTAGAGATTACTCAGGAATCTCAAGGCTACAGTGCACTCTGCAACAAAAAAAGCCTTAACTCATCGTCACTATGAGCTTGGTTTGCCTCCAAGCACAGGGATTTGACATGTTGTTGCCTTACTGCTACTGTAATATCAATAGCAATGAAAAAATAATAAATCTAGTCACACTGTTTGCAGTGAAGACATTTGGGTTACTGGTTTCCCAGTCCTCGAGCCGATTTAAGGTTTAATTTCATTGGCCCCAGAAGAGAATAAATCAGTGCTAATGCAGTGCAATAACCACTGCCTGAAGTCGCTCCAAAAGGAAAACCAAGAGGCATACAGATCTGTCTGCAACTTTCTCCTCCATTACTTACAAGGTATAATAAACTAATAATTAAAAAATCTGAAATTCCTTCAAGTGCCATATGTGGGTTTGTTGTTTGGGTTTTTTTTCCCCAAACGGCTTCGCTTTATAGAATTCTTTAATCAAATGTGTAGGAAAAATACAAGGAAAGCTGACAGATGTTTTTACGTTAGGAAAGAAGGGACCATAACCATATGCGAGCATATGCAGCCCTTGCAGACTGCAGCCCACTGCCACTGACTGCTTTGCCCCTTGCATGTAGAAGTGTTGGGATAGACTCTACTACTGAGATACCCTACAGAATACAGGCCTGACCTGGCACTTACTGAAGTTAATCGGATTTTTTTTTCCATGACACTAGCGGAGAGGATTGTAAGCCCCTAGAGCAGAAGCTGGCTTGCAATTGTCCATTTTCTCTCTTGTCATTCACAGAAAAGAAATTCTACAGTGCCTTTTCAAAGATGATGGCTCAGTGTTAAATTCATGCTTTTATTTTGCTTAAAGAGAAACAATTTCTTTCTAATAAAATGGTCTTTTAGAAGAGTTCTGGCACATGTTTCTGGGGTCAACTTCTAATATTAGCCTGTACAAAAAAAACCACTAGTTGTGACATTCATTTTTCAGAGCAGCAAACAATGAGACCATAATGATAATAATTGTGTTTATTTTTGCTTCTGCACAAATGTCACCCATTCTCCATCTAGTTGCTTGTGGGGTGGGAGCCTGATCCACAGCTCCCACAGGGACCAGCCAGCACAGTTCCACCTGGCCCAAATTCACAACAATCTGCTGAAATATAGCAATTTTATTCCGCACCCCTGCCCCCAATGCTTTTCTCACTGCTGATTAGATCTCCTGTAAGAACCATTACCTTTAATTTATGTTAAAATATTTCAGCTACAGATAAGCTGAAAAAAAAAAAAAGAGTGCTAATGATGCATTTAAGATCCTCCTGCTGCAGAGGATCACCTTGTGTCTGTGTTACATAGGTCCTTCAACAGCTCAGTGGAGCACTGCCTTTGAAAACCAAACATGCTTTGTCTGACAGCACTTTCCCCTCTTCCAACTGCGCCACTGCCCTGTCTTAAGGGAGTAGATAGATACAGATTGCAGAGATAATTTACAGGCTCAGGAGAAATGCAAACAATAAATATGTATTCAGAAACGGGCTCTTTATAACGCTCCGTATCATCATCCCTCATTCCCCTATCCTCACAATACCCCGCCTGTGGTCACTTTATCTTCACTGGCAGAAGATTTTGCATGATTTGCTCTCACAATATATTTCTAAATAGTGTGCAGTGATGGTCATTATATACACTCTTTTGAGTACATGCTATTACTGCTGACACACATGGTGCTGAAGATCTCACATTTCAGATAAAAATATTAGTACAATTGTTAGACACAGCCAACACAGAGACCTCACAAGTTGACTTAAATCCAGTGAGATCTTCGTCACTATTGCCATGAAATTTCTCAAGTACTGTACCCGGCTGATGGAGTAGGAACTCAACAACTAAGTTCAGCTACCCCTTTGCCATAATGAACCCAAAACAATTTCTGTTCTCAGTGAGAACAAAACCTCTTCCTCTCAAAAGACAGACAAGCACCTGGATTTTTAGGGTTTTTTTTTAACGCAAGATTGACTTCCACCATTTTTTCTTAATGCAACCAAAGAACAAAGCCACCACTTGCCATTTACCACCACCATTGCTCACCAGGCAAACTACCTGGACAAAGCTTAATGCAAACGTTCAGTGGTTTTATTTTTCCAGCAGCCCTGAGAACCACATTGCTTTCAGCCCTGCCTGATAATTTTCATGATTCTTAAGAAAACCCCACAGAACTCTCTAAATCTACATGAAGAAAAAGCATTTCTAACATGCTGTAAAAACATCACAACCACACAATTTCTATTGTAAAACAGTTTATTTTTAAAAAGGTATGGAAGGCCATCTACCTCTAGGGTCTACAGAAGTTGTTTTAGCTTCTTCTGGAAGGTATTTGCCTGCTACCATGCTGCTCACTGGGGATGGAAACAGGAGGAAGGGAGGTATGGGTGAGAAAGGAGGTACTGATGGAAATCTCATGTTTATGATACGTTTCTTCCAGTTAATTCTGAGTTGGTAAAAACCAATCAACCAGAAAAAATGCCCCCAAACACTAGACTATTTTAATATCTTGTTTGATTACATTTCAATATTTTTTGAATATATAGTTGCATGTGTATTTTTAAATGCTGATGTATTAAGAAAAACTAAAGGAACAGCAGATACCAACTACCAAAACTACCTTGGAACTGTTTGCCTGTACAAAAGTTATTTTAAATAAATATTTGAATATTTATCTTTTGCAAAAGATTTGTAACATTGCTTTGCAAATCAGCAGTCCAGCAGAGCAATTCTTTATAGCGGTCCCTATTCTCTGGATGTTTACTTTTAGGAGAGTTTAAGTGATTCTCTTCCTCACCTAACTTCTTATTTTCCACTTCTGCTTTCATTAACAGACTTGGATTTAATAGTTTTTGTTGGAGACACAGTTCATCACTGCACCGAAGATGGTAGCATCCAGCAATTTGCCCATCAACCCCTCCTCAATACACAAGCAATTCTTCATATAAGAGGGGAACTTACTGGAGCAGTGGTCTATTGTTATGGCACATGGACCTATTACCGTAGTAAATTTATCATTGTACTTGACATAAAAGATGCATTATCATCCATTATGTTCAGGTAGAAGCAAACCATTGAATGCCTACCACTGGATCTCTCACACCACAATATCCTTTCCAGTAATGTGTGTGTGGTCTTTGAAGAGAGAGTTTCCCTTCTAAATGGTACTGTACTATTAAACGGGCACAGCTTTAAAACATCAGCCATCTTTAAGATACAGCATCAACATCTACAACTATGTAATGAGGCTAGCTGAGTTAAGAATCCATAAATTATTACTCGTTTCCCATGGACAGGTTACCCGTTTTTGCATCCTGCTTCTGCAACCTACCCCCCTCCAAAACTCTCTCATGACCTTTTTTCTCTTTTTGTTGTAATGCAGCAGTGCCAGGAAAGGAGGGGGAATCTGCAGAGCCCTGGGGCTTCTGAAGCAGAGGAACAGGACCTTGGCAAAAGCCCAACCTTGCCCCAGAAGCACAAAGGCATCCCCAAGGCTCTGCTTCAACACAGTCTAAAAAAACCCTGCTACTTTCACTAATATTATTATCTAAATAGCAAAATCATTTTACACTGCTGCATACTATGGTGCTGCCCCAAGAAAAGAGTGATTTGATCTAAGTTTACACTTGTAGCTTCCTAACTAGCTATGGGAAGATTATTTGTCTATTGAGTTTTACCTATTTTAATACTAGTCTAATAAAGCTCTTTGGCAAACCTACCCATCTTTTTTTTTTTTAATCTTTTTTTTTTTTCCCCTCCACACTCTGTCTCCAAGAAGTAAAGCCCAAGACGTGATTGGAAAGGTTATTCTCCCTTTCTCTTTCTCTTCTCCTCCACAGTGAGGAATGGTCACCAGATAAACACACCCCTCTGTCGCAGCCTGCCTGACCTTCGCCTATTGAAGCCTGCTGGAGTTTCACACCAAAACTTTAACAAGAGCAGAATGCTTTCATTTAAGGGGTGATGAAATCTATCTCCAATTCTCAGGACTGATCTATAAAGATAACAGCTTGATTCAGCTTGTTTCTACTGTTCAGGCATTATACAAATTTTGCCATTGTCTTTAAAGAAAAGAAGGGATTAAAAATAGGGATGGGGTAAAGGAAGAACAACCCCACAATGCCAAACCTTGATTTCGAAGTAAGCAGGATTCAAAGTTTAATTGCCAGAGGCAAGAGCCTCACCACATCATGCGTGCTACTTTCCGAGTATGCTAAGTTTGTCACCAGAACGCTGATGAACTGGGAGCATCAGTGTCCTACTGGAAAGAGAAATTTGTCCTATTACTGCTGAGCCGAGAAGAAATTGAGGACACTGAGAACAAACAGCCAAATCTTACAGGAGTTCTGATCAAAATTCTGCTTGCCTCCTTTCCCGGCTCACAATACCAGAAACAGTTAGATTCCACCTTGATAATGACAGTAAGCCCTAGGAAGCACCATACACAGCAGTGGGCAGTTTTCTTTACACAGTAGTTAGATTCAAAGGCAAAAGTTATATCTAGGTATGTCCCCTCAGTGTCGAGAGCTGGAGAAAAGACTTTTACTTAGTAAGAAAGCAAAGAGGCAGAAGATAACCAAGGTTGTTTAACATAATCATAGAAAAAAAAGATGATGTGTGGTAGACTTCACCATTTGAACAATCAAAGAAAACATGCAATGATGTTAGCAGTGAAGAAACCCTTGACAGTCCCTCGGTCAGTGCAGAAGAGATGCGCTGATCATGCACACAAGCATGGACCTGTATCGCTTATCAGCAGGGCTGCTGCTTAAGACATCATGGTGGGGTTTTTTTCTAGCCGTGATATGGTCTCAGCTAGTTTGAATGGAGCACAGACAGAGAGGGTGCCATCAAGGAGTACGAAGCTGCTCTGGGTATGTTCAGAGTCAGCGAAGCAGGACCCATGGAGTAATCACTTAGCCAAGAACCACACAACAGGCCTCTCGCAGCATTTGCTGTGCTGGTGACCACTGCAGACCAGTAATTTCCTTCGGTCTGTTAAAAGGGATAGAAAGATAGGTTTCCCAAGGACTACCATCACCCCAGGATGGCACCACACTGTTTACTTCAAAGGGAAACCGCTTGCGAACATGGAGAGGCACCGACTTATACCCCACCTTCCATCAAGCCCATGAGGTATGGCTGGAGGCTCTTTCTGTTACAGATTCCCAAAGGGAGAAGAAAATTCTCTGAAATCTCAAAGGCCTCGATTCAAATGTGCCTGCAGAAGGATCTTTTTATTTAGCATATGCTTTTGGAGTCCAATTAAGCAAAGTACAGAAAGGGATGGAATGGCCCTGAATAACCTTTGCACAAGATAATGCTTGTACACCAAGAGCACAAAAAGCCATATAAGTTATTTAAACCTATATTTTTTTGTCCATTTGCAGTAACAGCTATCACTGTATGCTGTGTATCAGTGGGCTGACTTGTCAATGGATGAAGCCTGCTATTAACCAATGAGTAACATGGTTTCACACCCCTCAGACCTTAAGCGAGACTTAACTTTCACTGTGAAATATGGGCACACGAGCAACACATGCACTTTGGAACATTACTGGAACACTTCAAATGTATAGATTCTTTCTATTTTACTAGTGTGCCAGGCTCTGTAATGAATATTTAGCATTAACTGCAATTATTTTGATTTATTGAGTCTGTCCCAAGCTCTAGATGTCTGTACATGATTAATGTTTTAAGAACAATACATACAGATTACAACAGGTATTGATGTACACTCAAGTTCCAAAGCACTGTCACTCCAGACAACTCTTCTAAAGCATCCACATCCCAAACAACGTCTCTGCTGGTGTGCTGGTTTTGGCTGGGATAGAGTTAATTTTCTTCACAGAAGCTAGTATGGTCTATGTTTTGGGTTTGTACTGGAAACAGTGTGGATAACAGCACAGGGATGTTTTTGTTACTGTCAAGCAGTGCTTACACAGAGCCAAGGCCTTTGCTGCTTCTCACCCCACCAGCAAGTAGGCTGGGACAGCTGGTCCCAACTGACCCATACTATACGATGTCAAGCTCAGTATATAAAGCTGAGGGAAGAAGGAGGAAGGGGAGGACATACAGAGTGTTATCATTTGGCTTTCCAAGTAACAGTTACAATGAAGCCCTGCCTGCCTGGCTATGGCTGAACACCTGCCTGCCCATGGGAAATGGGGAATGAATTCCTTGGTCTGGTTTGCTTGGGTGTGTGGCTTTTGCCTGACTGTCTTTATCTTACCCCAGGAGTTCTCTCACTCTTGTTTCTCTTTCACATCTGAGCTGGCAAGGGTGAGCAAGCAGGTGCACAGAGCCTAGTTGCCAGCTGGGGTTAAACCATGAGAGCTGGGGAGGACCAAGTTTTAAGCCTGATGTACCTAAGTTCACCTGAATCATAGAGAATAACTAGCAAGCATAAGGAAAACTTGAATACTGTGATCACCACCAGCTCCCTGGAAATGTTTGTAAAATGAGACCCTAGTGCAGTAAGTCAGTACTGTTCACCCTCAAAACAATCCATCAAGCATACTTGTTATCCAGCATTACCTATTGTTGTTCAGGCACTCCCAAACTGTTAATTTCCTTTTATTATGAAAGCAAAAAAATATCACCATGAAGAGTCTGTTGGTCGTCTCTGCTTGGCTGCCCCATTTAAGATGTTAGATCAAAAGCTGCTTCCCACACAGGGATGGAGAGGGTGGGCTCTCACAGCTAGTGTGACTTCATGGTTCTGTGGAGCATAGGACCCTAGGGTGGAGAGCTCCCCATCCCACTATATGTCCTGCTGAGTTCCACGCACCCTGAAACGCAGCACAGTCTCACTTACAAGCCATGAAAGCAGTGGTAGCATCACAGGGAAGGATGCTACCTTTTCATCCACCAAACATAAACCCCTCAGTCCCTGGATACCCAAGGCATGCTCTTCCCTTGATATTCCCCTGCACCTTGCTGGGAGCAGTTTGCATCCCTTGCCCATCTCACTGCTATAGAAAAGTGCCTAAGGCTACTGCAGGAAAGTCACTTCAACCCAGGTCCTATCATCCTTCTCCCCGGACTTAGTATATTTAGGCACTTAGAAATACGATGAGACACTTAGATTTTCAGCTCCACACCTCTGACTAAACTCTGCAACCCAGCTATGTATTTACCTGTAATTTCTGGCACTGTCTGCTCTGAATGCCTGCCAGTACACTGGTGTAACACCACCCCCATTCACCATTCTGCTCTGTGTTTTTCAACTCTGCATCGAGGACAACAGTGTTGTCCTTTAACAGGGCATGTGTGAGGCATTTGGGTACAGCAGGAGGAAGGTCAACAAGGTTGCCAGAAGTCTTAGGAGGGCACACAATATGATGATCTTTTGGGCCAGAGGACTGTGCACATTTTTGTAATGATTGTATTTTTCTTCTCCTGCTATGAAGTGTCTTAGATGGCAGTCTCTGGTATTTCTCACCAGCCTGTGTCTCACCAGGACATTTCCAGATTAGACAGTGAAGCGCTTTGGATTGAAGTCTTACTTGAAAAAATCCAACAAAACAGACAACACAACAAAACAAACCCAAAATACTTTAAATTCACAGTCATGTTTTTCTAAATAAGAAACCAACACTAGTGGTCTGCACCTCACAGAAGGATACTTTACCCATTTAATTATTTACAACATAAAAAAAGGGTGAATGTTAAGGATTTATAATTACGTCCATTGCCATCTGTTTTAGCAGGTAGTGTTTTTCTTTGTTTGACCAAGAACCACCAACTATTGGCACAAGGATTGACCCTGTCAGCACTACTCAGGGCAGTTAAACATAAAGATGTTATCATTGGAAACAAATAGCCCTTTATTTTTATGGATGGTAGAAGCAGCTTGTTACCATGGCAATGTAGCATTTTCCTATTCCAAGGCTACAGTTGAAAGGGGCAAGCAACCTCTAAACTTTACCAGCGATGCTTGTGGGACAGAATAGAAGGCAAAAATGTTAGCCTTTTTGGTGAAAATACATTTACAGTTTTTGGGGAAAAAACGCTTAGGGTGTGCGTTGTTACACTGCTGTGTAACCTCACTCTTACACAAACACACAACTCATTTTGGTGTTGATTAGATATAAATTGTAGTGCTGTTCACATCACCTGCCTTCATTATCTACAATGTTAAGGGGACATGGGTGAGAAATTGAACGTTTTAATTTTATTATTGTAAAAACCTCTTCTGGTTAATTCACATGTACTTAATACAGATATTTAAAAACCTTTCCTCTGGGAAGAAAAGCATTCCCTAGAGGGGAATTGCATTTTGAGATCTAACAAGCAGCACGCATGCAAGCAAGCAGATCTTGAACATGCATGTGAGAAGTCAACATCAGCTTCACGGTCATTTAAGCATCTGGTGAAGCATCTTACTTTACAAAGAATCGTTTGCTCAATTACAAGAATGGCCAGAATAAGATGAGGGAAGTATCATCAAGCATGCTAAGGTAGAACCTTTCTAGCCAGACAGCTGCCATAAATCAGTGCAGTGGAATTTACCAAGAGGATCCTCACCAGGATCCCACTTTCACTGCCTGCTAAATACAAACAGAAATCAGAAAACAGAAGGGTGAACACCTAGGGACATGAACTCAGAGCTCATTGTGTGGCAAATGCTGAACACTGTTGCACAAGCAACATGTTTGAAATCATGCTTTATGACTGAGCAGGCTTAGTTTGTCCAAAATGGAAAAAAACACATTGCTTTGATTTAGTTTTGTGTTTGAGTATGAGAGATGCAGAACAGCCACGGACAGATGGAAGAGAGGAAGGAAAAAGAGAAGCAAGGATGATACACATAGGTAGTCTCTCACTATGGTCTTGTAAATGAGCTTATACCACAACGCTCTAGATGTCTTTTAAGGCTTTCCTTTTAAAAGAAGTATTTCAGAATTTATTAATACTCCAGCCACTTTCCTAACTATGATAACATCTTGTACCATTGACTTCCAAGGCTAAGCACGTATTTTATGAAACACATTCCCATCCAACCTTCAGTTCCCACTTTCCAGTTTAACCAAAGTTATCTCTCTCCCTTAAGGAAAAAAATTTCAAAAGAAATAAATCCCCAGGGAGCTTTTTTTTCTTTTGTTCCTCTCTTTACACCCTATCCAACAGAAATAAAAATTCCTGATACAAAAAGTTAAGACTGCTCTGGTTTTAAAGAAAGCTGGTCCAAGGCAAGTAGGGCGGCTTGAAGTGTTGGCCATGAAAGCCTCTTGCTTCGTGAATTACCCATCTGTGGGCTTGGAACAGAAACAATGCAGACCTCGTATTTGGACTGATGTTACCGTTTAATGCTCTTTCCAACAAACCATTCATAAAATTCATGGCTACAGCTGATCCCAGTTTCGTTTTGCACATTTCTCTTGGAAAGTCTATTCCACATCTTTACAAAGCTGTGCATGGAAAAGTGATGTTAGACCTACAGCAAGCTAAAAGCCCAGTGCTCTTGTCTGCAGCCATCATGCAGCAGTGGTCAAATAGTCAATTATACAACTGCTGAAAGTGTATTTGATGATTTTTCCATTTCTCTTGCTCCAAAACACATATCCTCAGAAAAGACAGCTCTGTAGGTTCTCACCCCTTTGGAATAAGCAGGAGTTATGCCACTGATGGCAGTGAGAACAGAGATGGACCTAAATGCAGAACTGGATGAGCCCAAGCTGCCACATATCTGTGAACTCTCATTCCTACCTCTTCCCTCACCACTGCTTGTCCTCTTCTCCACCCCTCACATCTCTCATTTTTTGTTCCTAGACACAACAACCAAGGTTTTGACAAAAGGATCTAATAATAGCAAGGCTGGTCTCACTGGGATTTTAAACAGGAGATTGTGTCTCTTTTTTTTTTCCCTCTCTTTGGTGGGGAAGTGTACAACTTGTGGCTGTTTCTTCTTGCCAAGTAAACAGAAGCTGATGCTTCTCTAAAACGCTTCTATTCAAAAGAGGGCAAGACAGGGAAAATGTAAGAGGATGTTCCAATGGCTCCAGGAAAAGACAACCCAGGTCTCAACTGGGTTTTTCTAGATACATCTCAGCATGCTCATGATATGAGAAAATACCCCCCGTGGGTGCACAGGGCACTAGAGTCATATAAGGTAGCAGCTGTACTGTCACTAAAGGGTATCCCTTGACTCTCCGCTGCTTTCACCGCACTAGATAACAGCTTATTTAAAAACATCACACTTTGCACACCAATTAATCTGAAGCAAAAGAAGATGCCATTGAAATCAAGTTGGCAGAAAATTTAATTTCTCAACTTTCCTTGGAGCCTAAAATAAATGGGTTGCATGATGGACATGGAAGGATAAATGGGAGATGAGAAGAATGCGTTGGTAGCATTGTTTGAAAAGAGTTTTGCCACACATCTGCTGCAGAGAGATGGAGATAAAGGGTGTTCTCATAAATAAAGTGCTGGAGGCTATCCCATTGTCCTCCTACACAGTACACCTGCTTTTCATCACATATCCCATCAGACAGTGCTCATGGTTTAGCCCGTTTTGCATTTCCATATGTCTTCAGAATACTTTTCTACTACTTAAAAAACAAACAACAGCCCTAACAAAGCCATCAAGGGTTTTGCTATTTGCCATGCTTTATACATCATAAAAAAATAAAAAGCTCAGACCCTTTCTCCTCCGCTCTGAGGACAGCAGATTAATTTAGTTTGCCTCCATGTCTGTGGAAGAGTATTTCCATGATAAAAATTCAGATGTCAGGCAGAATTCAGCACTGTATTAGGAAATGAGACATCTGTTATGGTAGACTCTGGGAAGGAGTGGTGTTCTGTAATTGAAATGTCCAACCTCTAGTGGGTATCTACTCAATAAACATCCTTATTGTTGGTGAAATTACTACAAACAGAAGCTTCTTAGCTAGCAAAGCCAGCAACAAGCCTTGCTTCTCTGCACAGAAAAAAAAATTGGCCCTCATGCATGTAGTTCATAGGATGAGAGCAATGAGGGAGACAAGCAGAGACAAATGTATTTATTCAGAGAGAATAGATGAACCTCATTCCTCTCCTGAAAACTATTTTCAGGAGATGTTCATTCCCAATGTGGATATTGGCTGTGTGGCTAGATCAGAAGGATGCTGTAACATCTGGTTTGCAGTTACGCACAGCTGCCCGAGCTTTATAAAACTGTCAATGTTGTGTTTTCCATCAAGACTATAGCACCTTCTGGTTGCAAATCTAATCCTCAGCAGTAATATTCTCTAATTTTGGGTTGTTTTTTTTTTAAATATATTTTCCTTTAAAACATCAGTTCACAACTATGTTTGATACGTTATCAATGGGAGATTTTCCTTTGATTTGGGTAGCTAGCTAGCCTACTGCTGGCTCAATTGAAGTATCTACACAAGCTTGCATTTTTTTCTTTTCTACATTATACTTTGTTATTCCACGTTTTAAGAAGTGATACCTGTCCTATTCTTCCTTTTATTGTAAACGCAGCATCATGCCAAATAAAGTCTCATTTAAGAATGTCCTGGAGTCATTAACTTGTCACGGAAAAATAAAGTTGGAGAAATACCGAATCTTTCATGCAGCAGTAAATACACACAAACTCCAGTACATCAGAAGCAAAGCAAGCTGTATTATATGCAACTACAAAAAAGGCAGGGAACAGGGAATGGCAAAAGAGTATCCAGTGATGCAAGAGACAAAAGTTACAGTACTGCTCCGTGTACACAAAGATTTGCACTCACACAACTCACAGGCAAAACAAAAAAGGTGTTGGGATGTACCAGTTGAGAAATCTGATTTGTGAACACCCAGGGCTGCTTCTAAAATTAAAGTTTGCAGATCTAAGGTAAGAAAACACTTGCTCTTGGCAGAGGACATACAACTATTTCCAGCTCTGGAAAGCTTTTTCTGGTCATTTTCTGTGAAATAGAATAAATGTTCTCTCACATCAGTAGCTTAGGTCTGATCAAAACTCACCTGTGACAGGAGGCAATGGCAGCGGAACAAGCTATTCTCTGTATGTACTTAAAAAAAGTGAGAGGAACCAAAGAGGGAAAGTATAGTTCAGTGATAAAACTGAATTTGTATGTAAATAAAGAGCCCAACGACTGAATGGGATCATACTTTGTCACCACTGACACTTCAATATCCCTTTATTTATCTGTAATCTCTTTCCAAATCGTGTTTGCCTCTTACAGACAAGGGAAACTTGCTGCTACATTCTGAGTATTTAAAGACCTGCTTCCCTTACAAGTGAAGAAGTGCTTTTTGAGTACAATCCATGAGATACAGATCTCAGATTAGAGAACCTATTTGTTACTGATATAAAACTTGTTTCTTCATGGTTTAAGGCTCCTAATATCACCTTCTGCTCAGTTTAATGATTTTTTTATTCACTCAGTTATTCAGTTTTACTACTTAATTTGCACTTAATCACATATCACTTTATGATTAGCAATATTATTATAATAAGAATGCTTTGAGTTTCTATGGCACTGTTAAGTCCAGAATGCTTTGAAAAAACAAACCAATGCTTTAAGTGACCCAGTTTTTGCTGATGAAGCAACTAAATGACAAAAGGGTGCAAAAGAAAAGAAAAATTGGAGTTGCTTGGTGTGAGCATTGCAATCACCACAGGATTATTCCCACTTCAGTTATACTGTCTCGTCCTGCAGCGTCTATGAATGCATTTAATTTACTCTCACATTCTTGTTGAGGGTAAGGGGTTGTGGCTTACAATGGAAGGAAAAAAGCACAGAAATACTTTTAACTAAAGTTGTTTCACATGCAACTTCAGTAGCAGTTCATACCACTTTTCAGATGTTAGATTTTAATAGCCAGATACATCCTTCTGATTTAACTTAAAGGTAGATGCTCAAGGTGACAGTAATGCTTCACACACGCTGGCTGCACAAAAGACTCTGTTAAGCAATTGCCCATCACTTAGGGAGCTGTGACAGGGCCAGTGCCCCTCCACAACCTAAAACAGCACTAAGAAGTTCTAAGTCTGAGACTCTTTCTGCTTTGCAAAATCCTCTGATGACCCAGGGCAGGGATTCAAAACGAGTGAAAGAGAAGCAGCGGTGTGTAAATACATCTTATCAGGTACTTTAAAGCAGTGCACTTCTGAGTACGAGCAAGGGCATCGAGCTGAGGGGGCACAAAAAGCCTTGAACATATCCAAACAAATTAGACCTTAAGTTTGTCATCTTTAAGTTCTTCACGTATCACCTTTTGAATTCCACTCAATGTATAACCATACTGGACCTGCAAAGTCTCAAAGATGTCACATCCCATGACTTGCAGGCAGTAACAGCGTACCTAAGCTTGGCGTACTTTCACAAAGCCAGAGAAGACCAGACTTGAGCATTCAGAGTAACTATTCCCTGGCTTTTAGAAATCATTCACTCAAGAATAACCTTAGTCTTCAGGCAGTTAATCTTGGCTACAGGTCACCTTCATTAGGGAACTGGACAAGACTACTTTTAAATACTCTGTATCTGCAAAGCACTGTAACTTTCCATTTTGTGAGACTACATACTTCTGCTTCAATTGCTTGTCTTTAGGTGAAGCAAGGTTTGCAAGGAACTTAGAAGTTGCTGTCATCTAGTCTGGGCTTAAGGATTCTCTATCTTTTTATGTTTGTTTCCCATTGCGACCTGACCTCATCACAGCAATTCTCCTTGCATGCCAGTTTCCACAGCTGTGACTGTTAGCATTTTGTTGGTTGCTGTGTCTGGGATGTAGGGCTCTCCCACCTATTTCCCTCTTTCAAGGTTTCCCAAGTTATTTAGTAGACTTTTACTGGATTTGATTTCTGAGAAAAAAACAGGGGTCTGGCTAATATTCTATTAATATATTGTTGCTTTCATGGTGCTCCAATTGACCGTCCCTGAAAAACTTAATGTAATTGGACAGCTGGGTAGCTAGTACCTATTTTAATATATAGGCCCATATAGGGAATAACAGGTACAAAGAGATGGTTAATGCAAGAGGTGTGCTTTGAGGTGAGAACTATAGGATCTAGACAACATGAATATAAAATGTAAGCACTGGGATAATAGAAAAAAATATCAAGACCTACAGAGACATCTTTGTAAATGTCAGTGCAGAATTTGACCTTTTGGTATCTATCATACATTCACCTGTCTTTGTTTGGGACTGGTATCTCCAATGTCATTTTGTATTGCCTTGCAGATCCTGTGGTGTCTGTTCAGAAATACTGATCTGGGAGGATCCAAAAAAATAAGGCAGACAGCTTCAGAGACCAGAAAGTCAAAGTCTGTTCTTAAAGTGTCCCATAACTTTAAGACTGCTGTTCTTCTGTATCCAAGTTACTGTGTAAGAATCTGTCACAATTGTACGTCATGCCTGTGAACATGTGGCTCCACATTCCCTGGATGCCAGCAGAAATAAACAAACTTTGCAAACTGATTGTCCTCATCTGGGCTCATTGTCTGAACCAACATCTTTTTGTGGGTACACAAAGGCTGCTTGCTATCTCCTATCCACACACACACACACAAAAATCCCCCTCATTTTTCCCATTCTGGTTTTGGTTTTTTGAACTAGCGACACACCATGGGAGAAGATGATTACTGATGCTGATCTCAGGGCAAACATGGGCACTGAATCCTGCTCCTGGCCTCTATTTCTGTCCCCAGTAAAAGAGCAGCCTACAGAAACCAGCGAAGTCCAGCATGAAAAGGGATCCTACATAAGCCTTGCATCCTGGGATTTGCTTTTCACCTGACAACTTCCCACATTTGGGATGTGGGAAGAAGATTAAAAGGGGTGTGAAGTTATTCTATTAACTAAAATGGACCTAGAGGACCTGGACGTGATGGAATGTTCTTATGACAGAGCACTGAAAACAGAGACAATACCAAGAGACAGACAGATTTTACATGATACTCAAAGCAGATGCTATTCCATCAAGCACTTGAATGACATCATGTTCTCACTGATAATTACTAGGCTTGTATGGTCAAATGGCAGTTGAAGTTCCTATTCACAGGAGTGGAGTTGGACTGTGTGTCAGTACTGCAGCAGCAGTGCACACTGCAGAGAGCTGAGGTTCTCTGCATAGCAATCAAGCTGAAGCTCAGATGTGTGCCCTGGTGGCTAAGAGAACCAATGGGATCCTGGGGTGCATCAGGAGGAGTGTGGCCAGCTGGTCAAAGGAGGTGATCCTCCCCCTCTACTCTGCCCTGGTCAGGCCCCACCTGGAGTATTGTGTCCAGTTCTGGGCTTCCTGGTATAAAAAAGACAGGGATCTCCTGGAGAGAGTCCAGGGAAGGGCTACGAAGATGGTTAAGGGCCTGGAGCATCTCCCCTATGAGGAAAGGCTGAGTGAGCTGGGACTGTTCAGTCTTGAGAAAAGACGACTAAGGGGGGACCTAATTAATGTTTATAAATATCTTAAGCATGGGATGCAGGGGGAATTGGCCAGCCCCTTTTCAGTGGTCTGTGGAGACAGGACAAGGGGCAATGGCTACAAATTAGAGCACAGGAAGTTCCACACCAACATGGGGAAGAACTTTTACCCAGTGAGGGTGACAGAGCCCTGGGACAGGCTGCCCAGGGAGGTGGTGGAGTCTCCTTCTCTGGAGATATTCCAGACCCATCTGGACACCTATCTGTGCAATATGAGCTGGGGAGCTGCTTTGGCAGGGGGGTTGGACTTGATGATCTCTCGAGGTCCCTTCCAACCCCCATGATTCTATGATTTCTGGACTGAACGGATTTCATCATCTCATTTTTTTGCATCAGCACTGGAGGTCTATAGGTATATACTGGTTTGTGTAATAGAACACTGACTGGTAGATGTTTCATATAGTGTATTTTTTTTAGTTATTAACAGGTTTTTTTAGAAGACCTACAGTTCATTCCTCCTCTCCCCTGCTTTGAAC
Organism: Hypotaenidia okinawae; assembly: GCA_027925045.1. NCBI lineage: Eukaryota > Metazoa > Chordata > Aves > Gruiformes > Rallidae > Hypotaenidia > Hypotaenidia okinawae. Next base: position 10,063,375 of record BSDF01000007.1, read on the forward strand.
GAAGAGGGGAAAGAAGAATATGACCTTCTGACACCCATGACTAGGAACAGCACACAAAGACACTATTGATTATCCAAGCTATCAGATCTTGTTGAAATGGGAAAGTAACACTTCCAGAGAACCCCAAACCCATTTCTCTGAAATGTAAAGACATTCTTTTTGTTTACTGTTCCAAGGAGTGGAGACAGGTGTAAAGGGTTAAGAAGCTGCCTAAGATACTACCAACTGAAGATAATCTTGCCTCCAGTGTGCGAGTTGCTGAATCAGTGCCCCAAGTGCTTTGATGTGGATGCTGAAGACATACTACTCCTGGAAACCAAGCGTGCACCAACACAGTTCACTCAGCTGGGGTCTCTGGGCACGTTCTGTCCTGAATCCCTCTGCAGAGAGCTGAGAGCACACTCAGCTCTTAGCTCAGAATCACAGAATCACACAAGTTTGGAAAAGACCTTTAAAGATCATTAAGTCCAACCATTCCCATCCTAAGCTAAACCATATCCCTAAGTACCTCATCTACCCATCTTTTAAACACATCTAGGGAAGGTGACTCAACCACCTCCCTGGGCAGCCTGTTCCAGGCCCTGACAACTCTTTCAATATTTTTTTCTAATATCTAATCTAAACCTGCCCTGGCACAGCTTTGTGCCATCTCCCCTTGTCCTGTCTCCTGTCACCTGGCTGAAGAGACCATCTCCCACCTCTCTACAACCTCCCTTCAGGTAGTTGTAGGTGGTGATAAGGTCTCCCCTCAGCCTCCTCTTCTCCAAACTAAACAGTCTCAGCTCCCTCAGCCGTTCCTCATACAATTTGCCCTCCAGCCCCTTCTGACATGTTCTGCTACATCAGGATCTTAGGGCACCTACTGGACCTCCATTCTTATTCAGCAATGCATTTAGCTAGGTACTTCAGAAGTGAGCCCCCTGAAGCAAGCGTTGTGGCGTAAAGACAAAGCATGGAAGCAATGTGCAGGGCTTATAGGAGGCAGCAGAAATGAGGCTGTCAGGCTAACGTGACCTAACAGGGTAGTTTCCCCAGCTCTTGACAAGTCTGCTTTAGAATAAAATCCTTCCTCTACATACACTAACAGAAACTGATACACTGATAATTCACCAATATGTTACATAGAACTGGATGCTTACTGCAAGAAACACACATTTGTGGTATTATTCTAGAACACTTTTTTTTGCAGATGTGTGTTCATGTCACAAAACCATTTGTAACTCATTCTGGTATAAATATTTGGTGGCTGGGATTTTGTTTGTGGCATGTTTGGGGTTTTTTTGAGGTTGTTTCCCCTCCCTCCCCCTTTCCAAACAAGCTATTCATCCTATAAGTTGTTTACGCAGAAAATGGAATTCTTTTCTCTTTTCAAACAACCTGTAATTCAGATTAATGTTTGCAATTTGAATGTTTTGTTTAGTTAACATCAAGAAATAAAGAGATGCAAGAAAAGTTACTAGATAGACATTATAGCATACCTAGAGCAATACCAAAAACAACCCGATCACATTTCTATTTCCTTTCATTTTGACAAATCCCAAGCTGTTCATTTTGAAAACAGCTTTAAAGGAAAATTAATTCAAAAGCCCCATAAAACATATATACCCAAAGACCAGCAGACACAACAAATGCAGAAGGAGAGCAGCCGCAGACATACAGCACCCTTCAGCTCTTTCAGCCTGCCTGACATCTGCAGCCCCTTACTCCTTTCTGATATCCAGAAATCTTCTTGCTAAGTTCAACTTCATTTCTCGCATTTGATTTCCACCACAGCCCAAGTATGTTTTACCTGCATTTCCCTTTCTCAGCAGGTGATCCCCACAAGCTGTGGCTCATGACTCACAGCCAGCTGCCAGTTATCTCTTGCCCCTCAGGATCAAAATTATTGATCTAACTACTACTGAAAGGCCAAAAAGAAAAACTCTACTTTATTCAAACACTCAGCAAAAAGTAGATCTGAATACTGTATATTTTCAGGAATAAGGCTGTCTGAGAAAGGGGGAGGGAAATGATCAAACCTGTCAGCTAATTTATTAGCAGTTAATAATTCTGATCAGCTCAATCACTGTTAAGTTCTTAAGAGAACAATATTTTGACTAATAATTTCTCTTTTTTCCTGCAGCAATCTGCCTGCAATCAATGAATTACCTGACAACAGATACTTCTGGGATGCACTGGTCAATACACACATGGAAAGACAGTTTGCTTTCCGAGCTAACTGTGGTTAAATTCCTCCTGTCTGCATCCACCTGGGTACCCGTGAACAGCTACTCTATTCAGAGCTGCTAGGCCTGGGTATTTGGAGAGTGTTATTTGTGACACAGAGACACCAATCCTCCCAGAAAGACCCATATGTGTTTGGTTTGTATCACTTGGAGATAAGCAAACAATTCAGAGAAAATAAAGTGCCTTCAAATACATTTAGGCTATTTTCCAACCTGCAGAAACATGTGGGAAGTGTTCAGTCTCTCAAATTATTCGAGTTTAGAAATCCCCCTGCTCTCCAAGGGGCTGAAGCCATTCACTGTCTGTTCAAACTGCATCTTCAGTACATTTGGCTGAAAACCTGTCACTTGATACCATTTCCATCACTTCATCAATAACTAGTGGTATGTTATTAAAAAGAAACTTTGAAGCTACAAGTCCTGTGGATCAGATCCTTCCCTGCTTGTACAATTGCCTTTCCCATGGGCTTTGGCAAGGGACCTCCTATCCTTGTGTGTGGCCTCTTCCCATCATTGCTGTGCGTGGACCTGTCTGAGGAACTAAGGATGTTTGAGTAAATTTCTCCATTAAGTAATTGCTGCTTTAAACAAAACAAACCCAAAACTATTCCAGCTTTCCTCTTGGTTCAGACCACACCTCCTTTGCTCCTGCACACACAGACCATCTCTGGCTACTGATTTCCAGAACATGTGGTTCTACATCCTCCCAAATGATATAAAAGAGCTTTCTGAAGTTGCAAATGAAAATACAGAAGCTGCTGCAACAGATTATTTTGAGAGTTTAAGTCCATGCTCCAGCTAAAACATGAAGGGCTCAGGCAAATGCGTGTGGAAGGAAGGATTAGTGCTCATGTGCAATGCCCTTCCTACTTTTTGCATCAGCTAGTTCAGCCACCACCACCCTCCTAGTCCACCCAAGCCAACACAGGGCCATTTACTTTTCGGTGTTGGTGTCCTCTGTCACACACTTTGTTCTACACCACTTCTAGAGCTCCAGAAGAGGACAATGCAGATTTCCTGCTGGTAATTGGTGAAGTGAGCCAATCCTGGCTTCCTGGTACAGAGCCTCAGGGCGCCCGCCCTCCCTCCCCCAGACAGAGATCAGAGCAGGGATTTCAGAGTGCTTTGCCCAGATCATTGCACCTGCTTTCCTGACTCCCTCCCACTTCTCCCCTCTGCCCCTCCCTTCCCTGCACTGCATGGCAGGGAAAAGCATCTGCCTCTGACAGCACAGGACCTAACAGAAGCCCCATTCTTGTCGTTCTGGCAAGGAAAGAGGGTTAGGTGCTTCAATAACACATCATGCATGGAGAGCGGGGGGCAGGGATGAAAGCAGCCAGCAATTTCGGTCAATACGTACCATTTGGGTGCCTGTTTCATGCTAATTTCAACATAAAGTAAAAACAATTTATCACTAACACAATTTATTACCTATTTGCATTTCAGGATCTTAAAAATAGAGCAGACAAATCATAATGCATGATGCCCCTAGTGATTTCTATTCCCTAATTACACTGATAACTTGCTTGATTAGTGCTATGCTTTGTACAACAGGGCTAGCTGGAACAGAGAGAGTCTTTATTTACTTCGGAAGGGCTCTGGATATGATTAGCAGGAGTGCATAAATGTACATTAGTGCACATTAATGCAGCAACTAATCTAGGCTGTGGACAGAAACAATACATATTGTATTTTTCCACCCAGTACGTTTCTATTTGAAAATTCTTTCCACAACAAGGGCCTCTGAGGTACTTACTTTAATTTTCCTGTTGCAGTTTGTAATTACCTTAGATTGATATGTCTGTTTTTCTAAATAAATTGCTTTACTGGCAAAAAATATGCCCTCTTTGTAAGCAGATTATATTTACTGCCACACGGCACACTTAACTTCTTTCTCATTGGGAAAGGAGGGTTTGAGCTCCCTGCTGTGAGGGTGTGTGCGTGTGTTTTGTTTTTAAATACATTAAGGATGTTTTCTGTCTGGAAACACAGTTTTCCTATAAATGATTTGGATTGTTTGGACACTTACCTTTTTAAAGGCAGATTTTTGCACTTTAGGGACTTCCACTGGGATCTCTGCATCACTGAGGAGCAGCTTTTTGCACACAAAGACTGGCACCCCAAGAAAGAGATGGTTTATGTATCTATTTTCTAAGATTAGAGCTGTTGTGGCCTTTGCTATGACATACGTGCTAACTCCTTACCATAACAAGTATTTCTTGTATGACACAGGAAATATAATCATCCATATTTATAATTACTCATATTTCCAACACAATAGCAAAGTCCTTCAGCACCGGGGAACTGAGCAGAAGGTCACCCCTCTTTCCCTGTGGTGCCTCCAGCCCCTCCACACTGTTGAATGGCAATGCACAGGACCCCCTCGCCCCTCACTGCTCTGCAGAAGAGGGACACCATGCAGGGGACAAGCACCACCCTGCTAACGGGTTCCATGTTACCAAGCCACAGATAGCGTGAGCCTTTCAGGAGTAACAGGAAGTATACCTCAGGACCTTATCTTCAGAGATGGGCTAAATTCAGTAGCTTGCTTCACTTTGCATTTGAAAGAGCATCCCCTGCCTCCCAAGTCTTTGGAAGAAATTCCCTCTTCCCCAAGTTTCTATCCAGCGGTGAAAGAAGAGTCAGTGATTGTTTTGAAGTTATTTTTTTCATGCAAGATGCTGTAATCATTTTCATATTTGTTCTACTGTCCAGAAAGCTCTTGGCTATGCTATCATAACATTCAGTGATTGATGGTTAGCACTGAGATCATCTTCAATATAGTTTCCTGTAAAGAGGCACAGGGGTTGAACAATCTTCTGTTCAAAAACAACAAAAGCAAGAAGACACACAAATCCCAAGAAAATGTCAAGATGTACTTAGTAGTTGCCACTATACAAACCATATTGACAAGTGTTCTCTTCCTTCCTTACCTCAGAAACAGCAGGTTTACCTTCCTTGGTCTGACACGCAAACAAGCGCTTTGCAAAAATCACTTGTGTTCCCTCTAATTCCACTTTAGTGAGACAAAGGTACTGTAACTTCTTGAATACATTCTGCTAATTCTAGTTCTTGCTAATCAGGTTTCATTGCCGGCAGCCAAATGTATGATGCCCAGATTTCATGAGATTTGGAGCGTTGCAAATGCCTGTTCTGCTGGGTATCTGACCATGTCAATCTGGAGTCTTGCTGATAGTTGAGTAATTTCGTCAAGATAAATACCAATACCAAGTCACTAGAAGGAAAGACTGTGCTTTCCATACATTGTGTATCACTGTGCTAAAGCCACACAAAGAAAGGATGGTCATGACAACTGAAAGGAAGGCAGGCACTGCAGAATTGAATTGTCTTTAAAACAGTGCATCTGGTCATTCTGGTGCTTTTGAGGCTGTGATGCGCTTCAGATGAGCCTACAGCTCAGCATGGAAAGACCAAGTCAGGAAAAAAAAAATACTTGGCACTTCAACTGTAACCAGACAAAGATGTCTCACCTTCTGCCTTCAGACCTGGGTAGTTAGATTAGAGACTATGAAATTGCATAGCTTTTCTGATGGGATGCTACTCTGCAGCATCTATCATTTAGCTTTCAATTTCTTTCCAAGAGTTATGGGTCAATGGCTAGAGTCAAGTATAACCACTTCTTCGTGCTTATGGTAATTACGAACTCCCACTTTATCACAGTGCCTTTTATCTGAAGTATCCCAAAGCATTTTACAAATTCAGCAACACATGTATGTTGGACCTGATCCAAAGCGCATTAGGGTCAATGAAGTTAATATACAATGTATTATATGCATGTAAACACTGGATAAATTGCTTGCGATTGCATAATTACAGTTGAGGGCATCCAAACAGCCTAACTCTGCCCCACAGTGATGGAAACAATAAAAAAGGAACAACTGGATGAGTATTCCAAAAACAAGCCACATTTTTTGCATCTAATCCAAACTAAGACTGTATTCAAATACTTACATCATAATTAATGTGTATTGTTGGCAAAGGGCTGGGTTTAGGTTATGTGCGTGCCTTGGCTCAACATTCCTATTCTTGAGATTTGTAGTTTAACAATCGGCCTGAATTTCCCAGATTGAACACAATTTATCTGATAAACTTTGAAAGATACTATTAGGGTAGAAGATGTGACAAATGCTACTTCTATTTTAGCACTGTATTTATCTGGCTACTGATCAAAACAAGCCTGTACAAACATCAGTATGCCATATCTTGACACTTTATGGAGCACTAAAAAATGCATACTGCCCCAGGAAGTCCTTAAATTGGAGCTGTACCAGGGAAAGGATCATCCTCTGCTTCACACCTTTTTTAATGCTCTTCCCTTAAGTATCCTCGAGTGGCTACAGTTAGAAATAAGACACAAGTTGGCTGGACAGTTCACCTGACCTAGTGCTACAACAGCGCTTTTAATCACACTTTTTAGAGCATAGGCTTCGGGCTTTCTACCAAGACTTTTTAAGTGTTCAGGCTGGCAGATCTGTAAACCCATTTCAAGCATCGTCTATGACTTCATATATCCTGACAAAGAACTAACAGTAAAAATACCTCATTTCTACCCTAGAATGGGGATGATATTTTAAATGTGGACACCAGTGTTTTAAAGCTTAGTAATAATAAAAAGCAATCGCCATTTTGCCATCAAAACTGCTTGAAGTTCATCATTATGAGTGCTTATATTTTGTTTGGAACTTGGGTCCCTTTTTCTCAGTGACATTGGGCTTGTGGCAAGTAAATGACCTACCAAGTATTTTCCTGTGTGGGCTTCTGTTTTCCTCAGCACTAGAAGGAAGAAGAGATTGATAAGAACTCAACCAAGCTAGCTAGGGAATAAATGGAGTTTAATAAACCAAACAAAGCACTCCCTTAAGCCTCTCTGGGAGACAGAGGGACAGCACTTTAGAACACAGCAGGAGTTACGATCAGAGAAGGTATCATCCCCTGCATTCAGTACCTGCTCCTAAAGTGCTTCTGCTAGAACAACGCAATTCCCATCTTTCTTCCCAGTAATTCACACAGAGAGCGTGCCTCAATTCACAGGGGAGGGATTACAGCAAAACTGCAGTGCTTATGAGGTATGCAGGGCTGGCAGCCTCGGACGCCAATGCAGTAGACTATTCAACAGAGACTCTCAGAACAGGTATAAAACAATACAAGCAGATGTCATTTCCTCTACTGGAAAGAGCTCAGCTCTAGAAAAGCTTTCCCTCTGCCTTGGATCAGGCTCCCCAGGGACAGCACAGCTTTTCTGCCAACTGAAGCACAAACCAATGCTGTCTAGCCCGGCGCGTTCCTTGTGATAACTAGACTTGGAGCATCAACTCATTGCACAGCAACAACTACGTTCAGCAATGGCAACCTTCAGCCTTTCAGATGTCTGTTCCAAAGATACAGAACACTGTACTGCTACAGAACAACGCATTATAATATTTCATTTGTCTGAAAAGTGTCACAGTTCTTCAGTTTTGAATGGAAACGGTTTTCACGGCAAAACCCTATTCTCTGTCAAATCACAAAGCTTATACGAAAGCCATCTAGGTCAGGTTTGCAACAGCATTCTGCATTGCTTTAATAGACATATGTTGGTCCCATCACTTCCAAACATTCATAAACTAATAAGCTAGGCCAGAGTAATAAAAAAACCCCTATGAAAACACTACCTTGACATCACACACAAGAGTTAATAAGTGCATGAAGGTGAAAGGGAGAGGAGAAATGATTTCCCCATGAAGATGGTTAAGCAGCAGAACAGGGACCCAGGCAGGCTGTGCAAACTCTACACTTGAAAGGTTTCAAGGTCTGACTGGTTAATGGCTGAGCAGCCTTGCCTCACAACCAAAAACACTTGGAGGAGGCTGGAGTAGAGGTCCCTTTGAACCTGAATTATCCCACGATCCCGTCAAAGTAACTGTCCAACAAACACAAGATGAAATAACTTCAAAGTTAGTATTGGATTATCAAAGTATTTGATAACAAATACATCTGAGTTGGAAAAAAATCTCCCTCCACTTTTCAAGCACAGAAGGTCAAAGACATGACTAACATGGGCAAAGATGGTACATGCTAGCATTTTAGCACAGTATTAGTAGAAATTAGATGTTCACAACATAATTAAAAATCTAATGTACCTACTAATGAACTACTTGTAACAGCATAGATAGTCCCTTTCTGAATTTCAAGACTTAACAGTTGTACAGCTACAGCCAGACATAGCTGACATCAGCAAAGCAGATTAAGTTACTTGAGTCCTGAAGGGACCAGGTTTGATATAATTGAACAACAAAGCACGTCTAAGCCAGAAAAAAATCATGAAGGTGCAGAGGGCACAAAGATTATTTTGGCAGTAAGATGAAAAAGTGAGTAGATAGACTGGTGACAGTTCAGTGACCTGGTAAACTGGCAACAGTCCAAGACTACGTGTTTAGTACAGCCATATAGAAAGAAACACTGGCTGTAATTATAAATTGAGTTAGAGAGTGTTTAAAGATCAGAGTTAAGTTGTTCAAGAGGATCTCTTTGCTAGCACTAAGTTAGCTGAGCTGAACTCATCCTGAGTCACATACCAAGGGAAATATATTTCTAAATATTGCATTCCAGTTCTGGAATCCATGTTTTAGGAATAGGGAAAGAGCAGCAAGTCATAAAACTCAGCAACAAAACAAAACAGAGATATACAAGTGTGCTATTTTAATTACATTTCCCAGTCTATTTAATTAATACAATGTAAATTTTAGAGGTAAAATTTTGGAGCTTCTACATTTGCTGTTCCCAAAAGCCACAAACAAAGAGCTCTCAAAGCACACTACAGAGTAAGGGCCTTCCAGTCATGTAGACAGAGAAATAAGAGGAGCCAGCGATTGGCTAAACAGCAGCTTCAATTCCTGGGAACCACATTACAACAAAACCCTCCAAGTCCCCAGAACACTCCAAAAAACAACATCAGCCAGCTGGCTGCCGTTTTACATTAATGCTCATTCAAAATAATTTTCTGAGAGGCAACTGGCACAAATCTGAACACAGGCACCAAAAGGTGTGTATGTTTAAGACGTAGTACAGGGGTGCACCTCCTACTGCAAGGACCAGTAACTCTTCTAAAGCAATACATATATTACTAGTCTTGAACTGTCAAGCTCTACCTGCCTTCTGTCAGCCTCTATTGCAATCCATCAGCGAATTTAAATATCAAAAAAAAAAAAGTCAGGAGCTATAACCTCATTTTAACATTGTCACTCTTACTTCAATGGGACTGTGGACACACAGCACATATAAGTGTTCGGGGCAAGCATCTAATTCCCTTTGCCAAAGGCAGAAAAATTTGGATCAGCATGAATGCTTGGCATTGTGAGCGTGCACAAACCTGAAAGAGAATAATTAAGATGAACGTTGGCCTGTTAGGTCTTTTTTAAATGGTGCTAGTCATGAAGGGAAAAAAAGAACCTTAGAAGAAAAAAGTGATTAGAAGCATTAAATCTGGTAATTTGGCTTGAAGCCCATCCTGAGTCACAGTCTAGTAGGAAATACAGACACTTGATCTCTTTTCCCTTCTCTGTCCTTTCCTTTCCCAGTGAACTAAGTGTTATGATACCCTGTGTCACCCTTCCTGTTGTGCCACTGTTATGCAGACCTGCTTTTTCTACTGTTGGTTATGTTGTTACCCTCATTTTAGATCATACCTACCAAGAACCCCCCCAGTATTTACTAAGAGACTTGTATTTTGTATAAGCATTCTGAATATTTGACTTTACATCTACATTCTTCACTCCATTATAGGTTAACATGGCTAAGGAACATGCTTCCAATTTTCAATTAATTAAAGCAACCAGGTATAAAACACATTTAGAAAGTGACTGATCTGCAGACTATTTCTTCCATACCAGCTGCAACTTAGATTTTTCAGGGGTTTGTTGATTGGTTGGTTGGGGGATGGGAGAGTTTATGTTGTCATTTTGAGAAGAAGCTGTTCTTTGTCAGTAATTTCATTATAAACCTTTTAAACCATACCTTTCTTTACTGTTTAAAGAAAATATCAGTAATATATACTGTGTAAGTTGTATATGGGGGAGAGCACTTCATAAAACACAATTTCTCTTCCAGTTTAGCAAAAATTACAGTTGAAAAAAGCTATTCATCCAATAGAGTCACCTTATTTAAAATTTAAGAAAAACCCCAACAAACAAGACTTTCAGGGCATTGTTAACAATGAAAACTCTGAAGTTTTTTACTGAGGCCAAACAGATTGTCCTGTACTGTATACGTCTCTCACAGCATCCAAAAGCTCAGTGTTTACACCATGATCCAAGTAAAAAAGGACTGCAGGAAAAAGCCCACCTGACCCACCATGTGACAGTTATTTACAAGGAGTAAAACGTCACTGGTATTTGAGACAGGTGGTACCAGTCCATCTTCGCAGGCAGTGCCATGACCTGGCCTTGCCCATCCTGGCATGCCAGGGAAGGAAGATTCATCTTGCCATCTCCCAGGTATAATGCAGCCTGAGCAGCTCAGCAGGTGTTTTTCTTCACATTAAAGGCTTGCAAATGGTGCTGCTAATTGAATTACAAATTAACTCATTATCAGATACAGTAAGTAATTTCTTTAAATTAAGTGGAGATTAATTAGAATAGCTGGGCAGAATAACTGAAGCAAAATGGTCCCACCCTCCCCATCAACATCTAAACCTGTCAAATTATTGTAATCTGCCAGAAATTGGTTTGGGATTATCAGGTGCATCTGTCAAACCAGCACCTAAATTCTTCAAAACCTCAGTGATCCTCCCAATATTAAAACTTGATAGCTGAAACACTTGAGAAAACCCTTAAAAATTCAGCTCTTTTTCTTGAAAGAATGGAGTCAATCATGCATCCAAGCGCTTATGAAGGGCACGCTTCTTTGTTGTTTTAGCAGATTAAAACTCCCAATAGAAAACAGCCCCTATTATCCCCTGAAACTGTATTATTTATGAAATTGTTATGAGTATCACAGTGCTATTCCCCAATAGCTAATAATTACACTGAGGTTTCCTCAGGTTACACAAAGTGATTCACAGTTGCCAGTGACACTGGAGCGATCAAGGTTATCCTTCATACCATGACCCTGTGTCTATCTGTAGACCAGAACAAGACAATAGAAATGCTAAAAACGCCCAAACCCAGCAGGGTTTGGGACAGAAGATTCAAATACAGCAATTTTTAAAATCTGTTCCTAAAGGAGGAGAAAAATGTTCGAAGCATTATAAATCATTATTAGCAACTGTAACATTAAGGACAAAGACAATTTAGAAATAATCCATCAACTGATCAAGAATTTTCTTTCTCCTCCCGTAGGTATAAGCAGTGCCACATACAATCACACAGAGCCTTACAAATAGCATTCTCACTGCTGAAAAATAACGCATTAAAGTCTTTTCGTGTGAGTCACAATAAAGTACATCATGATAAACTATATTTTAATTGGGAACTATGAGAAGGAAATTAATTTCACCCGCAACCTTCTGTGATAAGGAGAGACATAGGTATTTGATGCCAGCTTCATCTTGTAAGCAACTCTCATTTCTCAATGAGAAGTGGGATTCAGAGTGTCATCGTTCATCGTTTTAATCCCAGGAAGGGGCTAGATAGGGTGGTCCTGAGAAACATGTCACAAGCATATAAAATATTAATTAACACTTCAAAATATATCACCTCTCCAGCAGTGATCAATAGCCTAAAGGACTGAGAGGGACAATGGGGTTGTAAAAGGCAACTACCCTTCCTAGCAGGAAGGGGTCCATTTTCTGTTCAGTGACCGGCACACAGCTGAGGACAGAATTTAGGATGCACACCAAATAATGATTGGAAAAATTCCCTTCAGAAACATCATGGGTAGATACATTTGTTCATGGATGCCTGAGACAGAAAGGTGACAGATCCAGATTTTGTCTACCAAAGTAGATCATGGTGGGGGAAAGAAAAAAAAAAAGGAGTGAGAAAAAATAATATCTATTTTAAACTGCCTAACTTGAAAAGATTCAGTTCATTTTCCACAGTTTTTTTCCCCTTTTCTTTCAGCAATCATATGTAGATGTAACATTCATATCTTAGTAGGGTTTAAAAAACCCCTAGAAAAGAACACCTATGCCAAGAGCTGAGTAAAAGCCAGTGAAAGGCTAAATATGTTGCTCCCTCTTCTTCAAAAGTTGAAATGGAGAACAGTTAAAACAAACCAATGCTGGAAAATTGTAATTTCACTTTAAGAAACAGAAGGAACAGAGGTGAAATTCTTTGGCAGGGGAGAAGAATAAACAAACCCAGACCCCAGAAAACCCAGTCAGTCCACCCTAACTACTTTTGAGGAAATACTGTGAGGACTTACCCAGAAGAGGGACAATGAGGTACACTATGTCAGAAGTACCAAACACAGAAGGAAAAAAAAATATTGTCATCAAAAACCCCACCCCAATCACAAAAGCCATAGTTCTAGAAGCAAGCAATTTGAGTAATTTTTTGCAAGCTACACCAACCTTGTCTAACTCTGTTGGGCAAAGAAAGGTGGCTTCAGATGTTGATGGTTTGTTTTAGTAGCGACCACTGTGATAGCTCTATTGAACAATAAGGTTTGGTCTTCTAAAACTCAGGTTCTCAATAGACATGAAGTTCGGGATGTTTTGCCCCCTGCTAAGGCTTTCCCACACACAAACACCACAGTTTATATCCCCAGAGCTCTCCATGGGAAAAGGTGACACACAAGAAAGCTATTCTAAGAAACTACATGGGAAGGATGACAGTTTGGATTTCAATATCCTCTGGTATCTCGTACCAGGTTATACAACCTTCATGGAATAACTTAAAAGATGTACCCAAAAGCTGAACACCATTTAAATCACAACTTAGATCAAACAACCATCACACAAGAGAAAAGCTGACTGAAGAACTGTTGTGATAAATGAAGAAAAGCTTGTTTCTTTCCTTTTTCTCTTAAAGCAAATAAAATGGTACAAAAATTTGGCATCTGCCATGTCTGCATGGACAAGGCCAAAACTTGGCAATTCCTTACCATTATGGAACTGGAAATATTTGAGGAAGACATGTGCCATTACTCTGACAAACCCACTTGTTCCCATCCACATCTAAAACGGCTGTGCATTATAACGAAGAAGAGAAACAAGGAGAGAGTAGGTACAGAGTGGAACAGCTCCAGTCCTCACTTCTGGAAGGGATCAAACAAAGAGAGGAGCTAGCATCTTTAACTCTCTTCTAACTGTAAAGCAATTAAAATTCTCTATAAAACTATCAGCGGTACCACATTAGAAAGCAGACCATTTCCACAGACACTAAGAGAGGTGCCATAAATTAACCAAATGACACACTAAAAAGCTTAAACTTAAAGTCTACTAATCCCTTTAGACTCAGCCTCTAACAATTTCGCAAGAAGAACTGCAGCTCCTTTTGACAGAAATAGTAAATCATGCCCTCAAGCAGCATATCTTATTGCAAATAGGTGTGTAAGAAACCAAATCTGTCCCATTCAGTTCAGAACACTGTTTTAGAGCAGCTTATGATTATATTTTAGAACAACTTGTTCCTCATTTAAAAATTCCATCAGTTTTAAAGTTAAATCCAGAGATAAATTGGGCACTTAGAGATATTAGAGGCTTTTTTCAGTAGATGTTCTGGACATTGTACTACCTTTCATGTTGTTCTAGAGGCGAGTTAAGATCATTATTTGAAGTCCAAAAGCTTTTGGAAATTGATGTCTAGGGCTAAGCTTAAATCTTTAAACACTTTTCCAAAGGAAGATTCATTCTGAGAGCCGAGCAGTCTTAACAGTCAGCCTTTTCAACAGGACCTATTTGCAAAGATAGATCTAAAATAAATTACTTATCTGCCTGCACCAGTGTGAGCCATTTTCAGAAAGAAATTCTTAATACATCAGTCTGTTGTATTCACAGAAAGTAGCAGTTTCTAATTTGTCCTTAGTACAGCTGCAAGTGAAGCAGGGATCTTAAAATTCTTTATCTTTTTTTATGGGGGGAGGGGTAAAGAAAGGAAATGTAGACGTAAAATACTGAACTAATTTATTTGGACAGTAGATGAGGCAACAGTGATACATTTATTGATTTGCTGCTTTAGTAATTAACATACTGCTTTCATTCTTACAAGTTTTCATCAAAAGACTGAGCTATTTAAGACAGTCTTTGGCAAGTCAATTCTCAGAGATGCCACCTTAAAACTGAGCTAAAGCACTATAATTTCTGGTTTTGATTGGTAACGAACAAGTCAATTCTATGAAGACTCTGATCCACATGCTCTGACTTGTGGAGTTGTGCACAGCAATGTAAACTGCAAATGAGACCAACGTGTCATATGCATGCTTCTAAGCAGCAAGTATGCTGGCAGAGGACACTAGCATGGAAAGCAATCCCCATTATGAACATGGAGATGTCAGATCCGTGTCCTCAGAATCATAGAATCACTTGGGTTGGAAGAGACCTTTAAGATCACCAAGTCCAACCACAGCCTAACCTGCCTAGTCCACCTCCAGATCCACATCTCCAAGCACATCATCTACACGCCTTTTAAATACCTCCAGGGATTGTGACTCCACCACTTCCCTGGGCACACTGCTCTACACCTCTGTTTCCTCAAGCATTGCAATCAGTATCAAACATCACAGAATCCCAAGCCCATCCAGTGCCACCCCTGCCATGGGCAGGGACACTTTCCCACAGTCCAGGGTGCCCAAAGCCCCATCCAGCCTGGCCTTGAACCCTGCCAGCTTCCTCAGACATCTCACTCCTTCCTTCTATGACACACCCCTGTGTGACTAACAAGTTAAGAAACAATTCCTTAGCAAGTGTAAGGAGAGAAAAAAAATAAAAAAGGGTCCCAACATTAAGAACACATTTTCCCATTAAGTTCTACCATGCTTAACAAGACACAAGATCGTTCATTCTTCTGAGAGATCTGCTCTCTCAGCCATGAAAAGCAACTGCAGCTCAAGTGGAAGGAAAGAAAAGATGATGTTTTTTGTGTCCTACGGTCTTCCCATGTCTCCGGACATCAAGGAGGTTGTGCTTACCAATACTAGCTTATTTTTTCCTAATGACCTTTAAACGAATAGCAGAAGGCAGCTATTATGGTCTGTATGAGTGGGAAGTGCAGTTTTGTTTTCTTAACTTCTGACTCTTCCCAACAATTACTTAGAAAACTTCACTTTTATTCAGTATCTCAGTACAGATCCCCGACCTTTGTTCCTTGCTACATGCAGATAATTATCCCATGAAAACAATACTTTCACACCAGGAGAGGAAGAAAACAAGACCACTATCTGGGAATTCATCTATTCCCTGGACAGCAGGACACATGGTCTCCCTTGATTGTCACAAAAAAGGCTTCTGATAATGTGGACAATGAGACAATATCAAGTCACAATAGAGATCTTGCCCTTACAAATGGATGTAAAGAGGCAGGGCTCAGGGTGTGTGGAAAACTTGGAGGAGGACAACAAAGATAGTGTTTTTCCTTCCCTTTCCTCCAAGTTTCAAAGGAATAAAGAGGATAATAAACACAATGGAGCCTGAGGAACAGGCTGCCCCTGAAGTGGTACGAAGTCCAAATACACAGAGAGATTTCCAAATTAGACACCTGCTTAAAACAAATATATCACAGTTCTTAAACATGTAGTCCTGGGACCAGACCCTAAGCTCACAGAGTGCTGGATGCAGGGGAGGCTCCTGCATGGTGAACCGTTCCTCTCTTTCATGTCTTCTTTTGTTGCCAGCATTTCAGGCAGCGGAGAGCACTAGAATACTGGGCCACAGACAGACTTTTATACTTCGGTGGATAACCACCTATTACTGCTGTGCGGATGCAGAACTGAGTAGCAAAGCCATTCACCCCCAGGCTACAGGACAGTTTATTTCAGAAGATGCTACTGAGAATACTTCAGAGCCCTGTGTTAGGGTGCACATGTTTTAAATTCCATAAACATCTTCCACAGAAGTCTGAAACTGCTCTTCATACCTAGCTCAAATTAGCTGTATAGGCTTTTTTTCCCTGATGCATTTTAATCATATCCTCAGTATATTAATGTCAAAATGAAAACCTCTCCTTACGTGCTGAGAAGCTGGGTGGTAATTAATTGCTTCTGTGGTTTTATGCTGGTCTTTCTACTTACAATTTTACAGTTCCAAAGAATAAAATACATCCTCTTTAATTAAAAAAACCCCAAACATACAAAGCCTTTCCACTGAAAGTAGGAATGCACCGATGTTGTGACAAGATGGCCTATCACGGTGTTTAATAAAGTTGCAAGCTCAGATGAGTGAACATGCGACAGAGGAAATGAAGTAGAAAAAAAATGTGGCAGATTAAAAAAAGCACAGGGATAAAACAATAGTTGTTGTCACACCTTGGGATTCCACAGTAAGCTCAAATAGAGTAACCGCATGAGAACCTGTCAAGGTGATCAGTACTTTTGTCTTCTATTTCAGTGTGGCTGAACACTGGAATTAGAAAGAAATCTTGCAAGTCTTCTCTAGAAAGAATTGAAGCAATCCCCTTGTCCCTCCTCCTGCTGCTAGATTCCGCAGTATTTTCAAGGGAGTGAAGGGGAGAGGGAGATGCAACTATTTTTGTAACCATCAAAATTTCTTAGAAGAAGAGTGAAACTGGTGGAATTTTTTCTGTCCATTTTCTACAAGATTTTGCTTTGCAGATAGCAGGTGTCAAACTGGCACCAAAAATCTCCAGGAACATGAACACTGCACAGGCTCATCCAGCCTCTGAATACACTGGTTTAAGAAGAGATGTCTGCTGGTACAAGCAGCAGCTCTGGAGCAACACGCCTGAAGATCTCTGGCTGCAGAGTAGTGGTATCCCAGTACAAGCTGAGCAACGGAAGCTCTGCTCATTCTACCAAAGCTGTAGGAAATGTGGGTTCAAGTTTGTACTCTGGGATAGACTTACTTTGACCTACCTCCATTTTAGATCAACTTTAATCCACTAAGCAGGCAACTGCATCCAAAAGGCCACCCACCAAACCCTCTGCAGATGCTTACGTGACCCCTCCAGGGGGTGAATCTTCTATCCCAGGTGCCTCAGACTTGTTCGCCTCAATGACACACATCTCATATTGGAATCCCCCAGAACTTTTAAGTAAGGGACCCCACTCCACTGCGGGAATGTGGGTGTCCACCACATCTACCTACACAACACTGACCAAACAGAAGCCATATGCGGAACAGCCCCGGTCCGTGAAGCAGCTCAACATCTGCAACACTGGCAACCTTCTTTTCTTTGGGAATTAGGGAACGACTCCATGCTACCGTCTCCCAGAACTAGGGGAAGATTTTGTCCTAAACTTTGCAGCTATAAAAGCTGCTGAGATCTCAGCCGGCTGCTCTTTTTCTGGCTAGAAGCACAGCTGCTTTTCAGGATATGACTACATGTGAAGATGTCAACTCCTTGTTTGTCTAGCAGACCTGCTTCTTGAGTGTAAACGTAGTTGTGAGCACGGCAAGAAGAAAAGTGATTTTCCCCCCTCCATAAGTCCCATTAGTTTTACAGAGCCAAGAGCAGGCAAGCCAGAGCTGAGCTCCCCCTTAGCACAAGGGGAAGCGGTTGCTAAGCTGTATTTTGTCACACCTGCACATCCCCACCGCAAAGGCAGGTGCACGCAGAGGCTGTCATTTGCCCTGCTGTTCCTGATGCATGGGAGGGCAGAAACACCCCTGCTTGAGCCAGGGCCCCACTTGAGTGCACAAGGCTTCCAGGTAGAAAAACAAAACCATCTTTCTGCTACTAAATGGCATGCATTTGATCTCGCAATCACTGAGGCACAATAAATACGGAACCCTACAAAGAAGGTTTTCTTTTTACAGTCAATTTTCAGAGGAGAGCAGCAATTTCTGTAATGAGCATGCATTAAACCCTCAATAAAAAAGTTAATTAAGAAAATGGTTTTGGTTTGGATTTTTTTTTGTTTGGGTTTAACTCAAAATAAGTATTTTGCTTCTGAAAAATACAGTACATACAATAAATATGGTTTGGCAGGAAAGGATTGTTGTGGGGCTCTATTGGTAGAGCTAACAGAGTTCTTTTCCAGCACAACTTAAAACAAATTCAGACACTATGCAAGGAAATAAAATCTGGGAAAATAAAAGGCAGGACATGAAACACCACAAGATCAGAAAAAAAAAATCAGAACACAAATGTCACAAATGGCATAAAACTCACAGAAAAAAAGGAAGGTCAAATATTTTCTATTAAAATGGATAACAAGTATATTCTCTCCCCCATCTCACATCACAGCAAGTTTCAGCAGAAGCAGAATACCACACAGTTTCTTAAATCAGTAATTTAAAATAAAAAAGTCTGCAAAGAACAGAAGGTTTTCTTTTTTGGTCACACAGATGAAGAGGGAGATTTTGAAGCCACACTCAAACATTCCTGTATCTACAGTTTCCAAATTTTCTCTTTAACTCATCCAAGAAAGAAATAATGACAGCACCCTGAAACAGGAGGCAGTAAATAAGGAGAAAATAAATAAGGATATCAGAGAAGTGACAAAGAAAAAAAAACACTGAAGAAGGTTCAGAGAAAAACATACGTGTATGGTGTGACATAGACGCAACCTATATGGAAGGAAAGCTACAGATTAAAAGAGTCTGTTAGTCACAAGCAGAAAAACATAAAAGGAGGAAGAAATCAAAGAAAAAGGTCCACTTGTATCATTAAGCAGGGAGAAATACAGAGTAAACCTCTAAAAATGAACTAAAAAAATCCTAACCTTTACAGCGGCTCATAGTCACAAAGAAGAAAGTGTAAGTTTTGTCAAAGTAAACAGGAAAAAGCCAGCGGGATCCCGCAGACTTGATGCCTAAGGAAAAGTTAGGTTCACATTCTAAGGAGGAGACCTTGATTCTTTCACTGTGCACAACCTATGTTTCCTTGCAGGTCCCAGTGGAGCATGAACAAAGAACTATTTTGTGGGTAGTCAGCTTTGGTGTCCCCATATTGTGCCAAGAAGAGGAAAGCGGACCACGGCCCATCCGTGAGGTTTCTGGTCACCAACACATAGCTTCCTGGGGGCTGCCTGAGAAACCCCTCACCCTGGGGCAATCAGTGCTTGCACTCTGCAGCCCATGTAACAGGATTCTTGAGAACATGGTAGCTTCAGTGCTTGTGACAGTCTCTTTATCAATACCTCGCTCCTAAACTGTAAATAAAACAGACCAACCACTGTAGCCTACTCAACAGCTAAAGATTAAGTTTCCTTTAGGTATGGTACCAGTGGGGCAGATTCACCAGGGTAAAGTGCAGGGTGTAAGTCTGTTAAGAACAAGATTCTTTTCCCAATACTAAATTTCATTTTCTTACGACCATAGACTACCAGAGATAACAAGAGGATCCAACCTCCTACAAACATCATAAACTAAAAGCATAGAAAGATGTTTATTTTTATAGCACATAGAAAGCATGACATCCTCACCTGTAGCTCAAGGAGCCCATTTAACTAACACACCCAAGACAGAGATCATACCAAACTCTAAACACCAACCTGCTACTTGAAACCACATGCTATACTCAAAAGCTCACACTGCAGAGGACCTTCAAGGATAGACGCAGGCATACAACTCTGACAGGTGGCAGAGTAATTCTTCTACCAGCAGAGTAATTCTTCTACCTCCAGAGCTTATTCTTTACACCAGAACCACTGTCTTCACCAAAACCAAATCATATAGGCAAATACCCACTTGTTCCTCTTTCCTTTTCTAAATGCATACTACTGCAAACAAACAAGGGTCACCAAGAGAACCAGGACCTCAGCTACATCCAGGCAGAGACACACGCTCCCTGCTAGTCTGAAAATACCAGTATAACTTGTTTTAACCATGTCATTTCATAAAGCACAAACATTCTTACCTGTCTTCAAGTGGAGAATAAGGAGCTCTCATTTTCTTGTTCAACTTCTTTTCCTTGCACCAGGGAAAAGCCAAGCCTGCCAACTACTCTCTGAGAGCTGCTGGCTATTAGGACCCCACCCACCCCCCGTGCCTAATTTATAGCCTCTAAGATGGCACAAAGCCAATGGGGAGCATGAAGGCACCGTGGGTAGTTCAGCTCTGAAAGGAATTTTTGCAGGCAAAACCTTCAGTGACTGTTTTGGGGTGAAGAGGAAAACAATTCCCTCTTCATTCAGTTGTTTTCTTTCTTTCCCCACACTCTTGTTCCTTCCTTTATGGCTCTGCCCTTCCAACTTTAGTCATCTCTTACCCTGCCTTTCCTTTTACATCAAGCATTTATATAGCTTCAATTTCCCAAAAAATGAAAACCTAAGCAGAAAATGCAGAGTTTATCCTGATAACTTAAAACCCATATCCAAGAGCTGTTGGTGTTTAACTGGGGAGTATATTTGCAACTGTCCCTCACAAAACATTCATAGAAATGAGTATTTGTTTATGAGTAGATGGGAGAATCTTCTCATTGGTGTGCTCCTGCCTCACAAATCAGGGCTGCTCCAGCTGCGCTGGAGCAGTAGAGCGACTCAGGCACAGCGCTAGCTTTGCTCAGCAACAGGCATTATTAGGTGTTTTGGGGAACAAGCCTGGGAATAAGCACTTAGGAAACTGCCTTTCCTTATTTAGAGGCTGCAGTCCTTACCTGTTGGAAGAGCATGTTCCATCATGTTCGTTTCTCACAAAGGTATTTTAGGATGTTTGTGGATGCCAGGGCTTCTTCAGAGATGTGTTTATTTGAGTTCTTATATATGTTTAGGTCCTTAAAAAAAGTCCCTGCAAACAATGTATTTCTCATGCAAATGTTCACAGGAAGTCATAAGTAATGTAAATTTGAATTAAAAAAATTCCTGTGTTTTGGTATTTCTGCATGCTGTTGCTTTGTAAATGCAGGCTGTGTGACTCCTCTGCAGAGAGGCGGCCCGCAGCTGATGCATCAATGAAGTCTTCTGCTGAATACTGAAGTAACAGAAAAAAACCTTAGGCTGATTTTCAAACAGGTGAGGTCAGTCCACAGACTGGGCACACATGAAGCCTTCTCACTAGGATTCTCCCTTCTCACACATGCCCAATCTCAATGGTGGGTGTAATTAAGTCTCATGTCCTCTTCCCTCCAATTACCAAGACTGTGATTATACTGGATAGCGTCTCGTCTAGTCTATTAAAATGCATATGATGTGGCAAAAAGACCTTCAGCATCCAGAACTGTCGATCCAGCACATTTCAGCTCCCGCTGACACTAGTGGGAGTCTCCCACATGTAGGGAGCTGAATGTCTGAGCAGGGATCTGTGGCATGGCTACGAGGACAGTATTTCCTTTAGTCACTGTTAGCACGCAAGCAAGTAGGGAAATATTTTTCTTTAGTCTGTTCTTTTGTATCCTGAAGACGAAGCATCTTTACTCTCTCTTCAAGAAACTCACCATGTGCTGCACTGGAGAAAAAAGTCAGGAATAATTAAAGAAGACATCTGCTGTCCAAACTTCTGGCAGAAGCATCTTTGATAAATAATTCATCTTAAAAATCTTGAGAGGTATGAATGAGATGGCAAACGAGGTGCTACTCTTCAGCATGCAGGCCTTCCTGGGTGACCTCCTACAGTGCACACAGCTTATAATATCCTGGAAGGGGCACAAAGAGAAAATAGCTTTAACAAACTTATCAATGAAGCTGTCAAGTACAGACGTGCACTATAATCAGGTGCTTGCATACTTCACAGCAGACACTATATTATGCAATTCATGAAGTATGAGGTATCATCCCACAATGAATTTAGTGAAGAAAAGGTACAATACCGGACTCGACTTGCCAACCACAGCCAAAAAGCAATGTAGCACATTAATAGGAGTTTGCACAGTGTGTGTCCTTCATGCAGGATTGTGGTGACAAATATCCATGCTGTTACAAAGTACATGACATTACGCTGTTAAGACCTCAGGGAGCATCCTGCCAATTTTCTGTCCATCATTTATTTTTAGATCTGGTGGTGTACACACTTTGAGTGCTCTCAGCAGAAGGTCACATCCAGTGAAGTTTCAGCACCAAACCATTCTACATCTTTCGTTTTCAATAGCTTGATTTTAAATTTTTTGCTGTACTTCTTTCCAGGGGATGTGTCTGTAAGAGTAAGGAGGAGGTCAGGGAGCGGAGTCTCCCAGCAATGCAAGTCTTTTGCCTTTTCCAGCATTTACTCTCACACGTACTGACTGAAACATCTGCAGTAAAAATTTTGCTCTTTTTAACCATACATCAGTCTTCCTAGAGCTCTCCTGATCCCTGTGCCAGGGATGCCTATGGCAAACAAATATATCAAGAAACGCTTTACCCCTTCTCACAGTTAACAAGTAACAATGAACCTTCACCATAATGGAAAACCATGCAACTAAGGTTTTAACAGAACAAATCTTTGTAAATCAGGGTTCTTAACTGAAGGGCAGCTCTGGATAATAAGATACAGATTGTATATGTGCACATAAAATACACAGATATTATATATAAGTGTGTACTGCTTTGGACTAGATTAGCCTATATAAATATTCTTTACATGGAAGGATTGAAAATGTGCATTTCTTTGCTGAGGGTACCTGAACTGCTCTCCAGTAAAAAATAATACTTCAAAGAGGTATTGTTACATGATAGGCAATGCATTAACGTGGAAGCAAAAAGCACTCTGTGCTGAGGAGGGGCTCCCACACGGTTTGAATTTGACAAATTGGAAACAGTAGTAGGATGCTTCATCAGGAAAGGTGAGATAGGTAAGCAAGAAAACACGTAGGTATCGGCTGTAGCAAGCTACTCCTTGCTCATACTTTGAGACCCTGAAAAATAGTTTTCACGGTTTTATTTTTTCCATCTGTGCTTTATATGGGTCAATTACATTAAACTTTGGATGTTTTCCCATCTACTTGCCAACCACCATTTACTTAACATAAATATTGATTTTTTTTGTCTCGGTTAATCAGAGATCATCTGACAGACTCTTACAATACCAACTGGACTCTGCCAAAGGCAAGCTCCACACAGACCCCTTAGATTGCCAGTGCTTTACTAAGGGGGAAAGATATTTATAACTGATTTTATGTTCTTTTCACTTCTGGCAGAGGAGAAGTGACAACTTGAATCATGCTTACCTCCATCCACCCTACGGGAGCAGGAGCAAAGGTGCCTAAGATTACTCACAAACAGATTTAATTAGGACCCGTTGTGGATGACCGAACTGACTTAAAAGAAGGCAGAAAGGAAAGGAAAAAACCCTTCTCAGTTCTACACAACAGATGTTATGTACATGCTTATGTGTCAAAGTAAAATCTCTAAGGGCTTTTTTTTTGACCTGGAAATAGATGGTGCTTGATAGAGACTTTACACTTTATTAAAAAACTATGTTGAGACATTTAAAGATGTTTTCTTGTCCCCGGTATTTAGCTTGAGCAAACAAGCACATCATCTGCACTGCAGAAGTATTTAATTCTTTACACATTGCTATGGGGGCATAAAGTTTTCTATGTTGTTTTGTAAGAATGTCCAGCACAGCCAGTCTTGTTTCCCATCAGTAACATCCCATGAATCCTGTTTAAATGTGTGCTAAGCCTGGAAACTCCAGAGGTGCTCCTAGACAGCAACCGCTCTTTCACTGCTTTAATCTTCTTTTGCTTGCATGCAATGCACCTTACCCTTAAAAGTCTAAATACAGTTGTGCATTTTGTATAGAACACCACAACCCAATTGGCTGACCTGGCCCATCACTAAGGTTGCATTACACAAAGGCTGAATCACGGAATGGTTTGTGTCACAAGGGACGCCAAAGACTACCTAGTTGCAAATCCCTGCCATGAGCAGGAACACCCTTCAAGCAAGCCCACTGCTAGCCCTGCTAAACAGCTAGACACAAAAGCAACAACCAAAATTAATGTTAGAGAAATGTTCAAGGCAATTAACAATGAGACTAGACACAAGAAGCCTTTCATTGAAAACCTTCTAATATTTTGAAGGAGTTTTTTTCTACAGGACCAGCTAACCAAACTTACCAGGGCAATACAAAACTCTTACTGGGCACCATTTAAATCTCATGTTTTTTTGGCACTTGTCCTTTGAAGAAAGAATCACTAAACTTGGTTGCATAAAATACAAGCAGACTCAGATTTCTGTTTACAAGTCAATCCACAGAAGAACTGAGAAAAGAATTTAAAAAAAAACTTTTAAGGAATGACATGTCACAGCTACTCTTCCACAAAAACAACTTCTGCAATTTGTGTTCTCCCAATGCTGTACTGAATCCGTGATTCATACAGAAAGAAGTCTAATTTATATGGGCGTTCACAGCTAGAAACAACAATTTTGAAAAGAAGCCAGAAATATATTTTCTCAAGATAAATTAAATAAGAAAAGTCCACTTCTCTCATGACCATGGTGAGACTGCTTTTATGCAGTTTTATATAGTCTTCATGCTTAGTAAAAGAGAATATTCTAAATTAAAATACAATTATTTTACCAAGAAACATACCCTTCTGCCCTTACAAGAATGCCCCATAAACTGAAGAGATGAATGTGGTGGACGTTATTGAGCAAATAATTGCTTCCTCCAGAGAATGTCATATTATGTCTCTGATACAATGCAATACAGTTTATTTTATAATGTGCTTTCATAGAAATACCTTGCTATTCGCAGAAGTTATGTAATACCAAAGCAATCCATTGTGGAGAGCTTCCATCAAAGAGAAGCAGTAGAAAGGCAGACAGACAAAAAAGTGAGCTAAGAAAGTCTGTGTGTAGGTACCAAGGGTGCCGGTCTCAAGCTGTGAGTTTGCAACGAACAGAAGCTTGCCCGTTGAGGACAGCACACGGTATCTAACCTTTCCTAAGGCATCGTGAAAGCCTTAGGGTGTGAGGCAGAGGAGCGCCTGGCAGGGTAAGGGGGGCAACTGCTCCAAACAGCAGAAAGGAGAGAACCGCAGGATGCATTTTAAATGGCAGGACCGATGGAAGGTGGTAATCGGGAGGCTACAAACCCAAGCGTGCTGTGTGGGATGTGAGAAGTCTCAGAGACAAGATGACTGTTGTATTGGGTTTTGTGTGGCAAAGCTTTGGTAGTGAGTGGGCTGCAGAGGGGGGCTTCTGTGAGAAGCTGCTAGAAGTTTCCCCTGGGTCATACCAAGCCAATGCCTGCCAGCTCTAAGACAGACTCACTGCTGGCCAAGGCTGAGCCCATCGGTGATGGGGTGCCCCTGCGGTACCATAGTTAAGAAGAGGAAATAAAACCTGTGCAACAGCAGTCAGAAGTGAGAGGAACAGCTCTGCAGGCACCAAGGTCAGTGAGGAAGGGGGAGGAGGTGCTTCAGGCACTGGAGCAGATTTTCCCCTGCAGCCTATGGAGATGACCAAGTTGGTGGACAACTGTATCCCGTGGGAGGGACCCCACACTGGAGGAGTTAAAGAGTGTGAGGAGTCCTGTCCCTGAAGAGGAAGGAGTGGGAGAGATGACATGTGATGAACTGACCACAACCCCCATTCCCCATCCCCCTGTGCTGCTGGGGGGAGGAGGGAGAGAAATCAGAAGTGAAGTTGAGCCCTGGAAGAAGGGACAGGTGGGGAGGGGAAATGTTTGAAGATTATTTTTTTTTTCTCATTACTCAATTCTGATTTCATTTGCAACAAATTAAATTAAATTTATCCCAAGTCAAGTCTGTCTGCCTGTGGTGGTAATTGGTGAGTGATCTCTCCCTGTCCTTATTTTGACCTGTGAGCTTTTCATATATTTTTTCTGCCCTGTCCAACTGAGGAGAGGAGCGAAAGAACAGCTTTGGGGGCGCCCAGCCTCTTACAGGACCATGGTTATTTGACTTGCTGCACAGTACTATTGCAAAAGACTTTACAGTCACAATGCCCTGTGAGAAAATGAAAGTTTGTAGGAGCCCGCTTTGCCACTGATGAATGTTCACTGAACCTATGGCCAGTGGGAGCAGTGAAAGTTACAAAAATATTAATTCCCCATAACACCTGCAATAGCAATTGCAAAGATGCTTCTGGTTCCTAGATGAATCATAGAACCACAGAATGGTCTGGACTGGAAGGGAACCCAGGAATCATAGAGTTCCAACCCCCTGCCACAGGCAGGGCCACCAACCTCAGGCCTGGATCTACACAAGGTTGACCAGGGCCCCATCCAACCCGGCCTTGAACACCTCCAAGGATGGGGCATCCATCACCTCTCCGTACAGCCTGTTCCAGCACCTCACCACTCTCTCTGTAAAGAATAAGGCAATAATAACAAAACTGGTTTGGGATTCAGGGTGGATGTCTGTTCCAAACCAAAACAAAAAAAAAAACCCACCTGAAAAACTGAAGCTCTGACTTTTGTCCAGCTGCAGAGGCAGTGTTAAGGCTCACGAATCAGTTCCATGAACAAAGGCATGGAATAATGTATCAACAGCTCAGAGGCACAGGATGTGCAGTTTTACAGCTGATCTTGAACAACAGGACACCCATTGATTCTCCGAAATTGTTCTAAGACAAATGAACTATAATAGTACATCATGCCACGGCCGCATGTTGATGCTGTTTCCTGAAGTGATGTGATGACACTGTGGTAGGACCATTAACCCATCTGTCACTTCCTGCATTTGTCTCAATCAAACTGACAGAAGGATTGTGTAAATGTGACTTTGGGCAACGCAAACGCAGTGTTACGGACCTGACATATAAAAAGGCAGCTGGTATTGGAAAGAGGGACTGACGTGACAGACATATGTTTGAAAGTAGGACTTTTGCTAGAGGACATTTAAATAAAAGATTTGTCATTCCTCTCAAGCAATTTGAGATTATTGCTAAGACATCCCAAAGATTGCTGTGATTTTTTGACAATCAGCCTGCACATATTATACAGAACATCACAACAAGTATCAGAAAAAGCAAATTCCCCTAAGGTCTCATCTTTCTAAAATAGAGACATCCAGTTATCAGCAGGCACATCTGAAAATACTGCAGCCGCACCGACAGTTTTAGAAACACAGTCAGGACAGTTGAAACAATGTTTTGATGTTACTCTTGCCCACATCTCAGCTGAAATTTCCACTAATTGAAATTCTGGTGGACTGAGAGCTGTGAGGCTCAGTGGAACACAGCTACATAGGCCAGCACTATCCTTCCCTTTCATATTTGTTTTAAAAGATTAAAATGTAGCATAACATGTGGTCTTGTCTCTTTAAGATATGATATGTCTTTACCATATAACTGAATCTCCAAAGATGCAACAACAGCTACTGTAACATTATCTTCTCTTTTCCACATCTAAATAAAGATATAAATAGCCAGCTCCTGTGGACAGGCATTACTGGAGCCCAAGGAATATTAATTAGTACCTCTCTGCAAAACATTTCTCCTTCTTTCCTTCTCTTTTATTCCTAATTTACTGAAGTACACACAGAACACAAATTCCTTCAGCCTTTTAACAGCTTTTGGTCACACAAATCATCATCCACCAGCCTGCAGAATACCTACCAGGACACGGGCATTTAGAACTAACATGAAGGAGCAAACAGTAACGAGAACTAACATTTAGAAGACCTGAAGACTGGTGACAGACTTGAGACTGCAAAAAAAGTAATTGGTATTGCAATGCCTTCAGTAAGCACTGCTCAGCTTTCTGAACGTTGTTTCACTGATAAAAGGGTCAGAGCTGCTAAAGTCTAGAACGGTTCAGGATAAGCAGATGAAAAAGTGAGCAGCTATTTCAGAAATACTGACTAGAGGCTAGAAATGGAAACTAAGTCACAGGGTCCACAAAGATACTAGTTGGGTGACACAGTTTTTCCCCCAGCCTCTATCTGCTGTCCCTCAGTCACCTTCCCCCAAAAACCAAACCACAACCCATCTTTTTATTACAAACACCAGGCCCTTTGTTTTGTTGATTTTGCAGCCTGAGTAACGTTTCTTTGGGATCAGTTCTGTGATCCAGATGCACTCCCAGCACCAGCACAAAGAGGAGAGCTGCAGCTCACAGCTCACACCTCTCCACTCTGCCAGCCCATTTGTTTCTGGACCCAGACTGCTGCCTTGCCACTGCTGAAGGAGCAGGCCAAGGGGAGGATGAGCTGGTCAAGTAGGAATCAGCGGAAGGCCATGGGCAGAAGGAACCTCCAGCTAAACCTGCCACCAAATAAGGATGTACCCCCAACCTCGACCATGCTTTTGATGTTGTTTCTCTATGAAGTGCAACCAGAGCAGAAAACAAATTCTGGAGGGCTTGTGAAAGCTTGCTAATAATTAGACAACTAAATCAGTTGTCTAAAAAAAGTGTTACTGCCTCCCCCTAAAGCCTTGTCTAACAAATAATATGTTCCATCTGCCAAGTTTTCTTTATTTTTTCCTCCTTTTTTTAAAAGCCCCAATCATTCAGAGATAAAGGAACAGCAACTGTACTTATTTTATTTCCCTAAATGTAATCTCTCTCCACAGCAGATGTGACAATTTACTGCCAAAGTAAGTTCATCACGCAATTAGTGGTGTGAAAGGAAAGCCTATCGTGTACCATAATGGCTCTTTCTCGCCATTAGCAGTCAATAATTGCAGGCATGCTTTGTGGGGGAAGGCTGGGCTCCCCTGCCCAGGCCCAGCCCAGCACCCTGTTCCCTGGCAACACCTGCAGTGCTGGTTCTGCAGCCGACAGGCCAGGGCCAGGAGAAGAGGCGTCCGCATGAATCCCCATCAAGCCCTTGCTCAGTGTCCCACAGATTCCCAGTTCCTCAGATGCTGTGCAAGGAAGGCTCTGTCGGGATTGGCACCCGTCTCTTGACTCACCAGCTGTGGAGGGATTACTTTTCCAGTGGTGGTATTTTGGAGGAGACGCTGCTTTTATAGTTACAGTAATGACTTTCCTATAAACTTTTAGTGCATTTTCTAATACCATTTCATAAATATTACTAGCATGATACTGAGTAAGTTCAACATTTTGTATAAAACCACAAAGAGTAATAATAAAGATTGCCCAAACCGGACCTTTTAACTATACAATGTATTTTCATACAAACCACATCCTAGCAATTGACCCTGCCTTGCTTTTTGGTGCTATCAGCATTTCCTGCGACAGGTACACTGGGTCCCCTGTGAACACCTGTCTCTGCTACCGCTGCTAAATTTCTCTACCTTTTAATGTATATTTTTTTTCTATTTTGGGGCTTTTTGGTTTTGGGGTGTTTTTTTGGAATGGGGGCGAGGGTTGTTTTTTCACTGAGAAATCACATACATTGTTTGCTGTGTCGTTTTTTTTTTTTTTCTCATGAAACTAGAACTAAAAGATACCCAACAGAACTCCCAACAGAGTCAATATATCAGGAATTTATGAAGAGCCAACTAAGAGTGTAAAGTTAATGAGCATATATCGAAGCCTGTTAAACCACCATGTACATGCTTCTCATCTGGGAGTAAGGCAACCTTCAAACTACATTAACCTAAGAGTACTTTACCCCAAACAAGGGCATGCACACTGTAGTTTAAAGGCTTTTATTTATGCCCATTAACTTTACTTGAACCTTTTGCATCCGCCTGCTCCTCTCTAGGCAAACCCTAAAGTTGCCGTCTGTCACTCTGCTGCTCTGTACTGACTTCCAATCAAAGCAGTGGGTTTGCTTTTCCAACCAGAGGATGCATTAATCACCAATTCACTCTGTCCACTGATCACTGCTTGCAAGAGGGGACGGGACAGTAACCCTGGGAAACCTGCAACAGCAAGGGTCCTATTCCGGGCTGTGCTGTGGAATGGGCTCTCTCCATCCTTTTGCTGTAGTGAGAAATAAGGCACATATGTGGGTTTGGTATCTAATTGAGAGGGGTATAGTGGGTGTACAAACAGCACATCCTATCTCTTGGAATGTACTAGGGAACTGGGAGACAAAGAAATCAGTAATGTATTGTTGGTTGAGCTGGGTGAGTGCCCTGGTTGACATTCTAGGATAGTTGATAAGAACTCTGTATTCAGTTTATTCAGGCGGCGCTACTGACAATGCAAAACTGTTTCCTTAGTTAGACAAGAAAACAGAAAGCAGGGTTTTTTTAATGCTTGAAAATATATGGGCAAGGTAAACCAGATGCTGGATCTGAATTCACATACAGCAGCTTGTCACACCCATGTAACTGGCAAACCTCTGGGCAGCTTTTACTCCTACCATAGTCAGGGACATCATTTCTCAAAGCGAGTTTGGCTATACTGTGGTCATATATGAACTTCTTTGCTGGTTCTCCTGCCCCCTGCCTTCACCAGTTTGTTCTGCTGGTGCCTCCGCTCGCTGGACTCTCCGCTTCCCTGCCTACATTATCACCTTCCCTTGGAAGTGCTGTTGCAGAGCTCAATCTTGTCCTTTTCACTTACGCCTTCCATGAGCCAGCGCACTCACCAAGCACATCTGGGGTGCTGATCTAGCCATTAGACCTCCACCTGGACACTGCTGAGACCTTGGACTGCCTTACCAGCTGGAGAGAAGCAGCGTGCAATCCACAAGGTATAAATAATGCACCCACATGTAGTTGTGTCCCAGGCATACATCCTTACCTTCCCTTTGACAACACTTCATGGGCTGCCAAGATGGGCTGCAGAGGAATTTTGTAAAAGATTGCTGTCATAATAATAGGTTGTGTGACATCACTGGTGACTATTGTTTTAATCTGTTCCGGATAATTGTTGTGCTGAGCAGAGACAAGAAAAGAGCCTCCCAAATTCTGCCCCCTTTCTTCCATCTCCCAATTGTCTTCTGTGTGCTGAAAAAGGGGATTGTATCCGGGGAGAAGAGAAGGGTTAATCCTCTCGCTTTGTAATGGTTCAAACCAAATCCACTCTTTTGCCCCATATCACTTCCCATAAGAAACTTCACCCACAACATAGCTCTCTTCACCAGCTGTCTTTCTGGTCCTTGTGCTCTGCCTGCCAAGCTGCTGATGCTCTGCGTTCACAGAAAAGGCTGGAAGACATGGAGCGGGACTGAGGAATAACATTTCATCTAGAAGATCCATTCATCGCAGGCTATTTAGGATTTGAAATTGGAACCAGCTATTCCTCAAAAGATAGATCGCGGGGCTGCAGAGAACAGGGCGAAAAGAAATTTGAGAGGTCATCTGATCTACCCCACCTCAAAAGGGCCATCTGCAGCACATTTGTCTGACCTGTTCTCAAAACCCTTCACAGATGAAGTGCCCATGATCTCTCCCTCTCTTTGGGAGCTTTTAGAGTGACAACGCGCTGGGGACATGGAAACAGGCATCTCTAGCTCATTGCAGCAGGCAGCCGGCAAGCAGCCCGGTTGCAGTGCAGAGCTCCCAGCGTGTTTCCACATGCTGAGAAGCACTATCTGACAGTATGGGAAAGTTGGCTGCTACATTTCTCTGCGCCAGGTTGTATGAAGCAGTTACAGCAAAGAATCCCCTTCGGAGCAAATCCTCTCTCACTCACAAACCCTCAGAAGATCTCTTTCTGGCTCACAAAATAGCCACCGCTGAGCCTGGAGCATATTGCATCATGTGGGAGGATTTCGCCCCATTCTAAGCTTCCTCAGAATTTCTGTGTTAACTTAAATGCATCAAATTAGGGATTTCTAGCAAAGCTAGATGAAAGACAAAGCACTAATTTGTGCTTTTCAGAACATGGAGTTATACATTAAGTACCCTCTTTTGAACAATTTTACCTTGTAGATCCTTCCTCCCTCTCACCAAAACACCCATACCCATGCAGGGAACCCTCCATCCTTCTTCCAACACATTTGGGTACTTGAAAATAAGTTTGCCTTATTTTTTTTTACTTTCCATGCTTAATGCTTCAAATCTTCTTACTTCCCAGTGTATCTGTTGATGACCAGGCTGCATTTTGTTACCCCAAGCACTGAACATGCCACTCGGAGGTAGATTCTCCCATAACATTTTTGTCCCCTTCCATTGTTCTGGGTTTCCCATCAAACTGAATTAGCTATTACACGGCAATTTGTTTCCTTTTAAATGATACTGATTAAAAAGAAATCATAATCTGATACCGTGCCACTTGGCAAGGGCAAACAAAGAGCAGCCCTGCTCTTCTGAGCATGGACCATAACTGAAGTGAGAAACAGAAGCATCTTTCCCTTTCATCGCTCTGCCCCAGGTTTTTTATGTTTGGTACATAACAGGTTGCTCTCTACCCTTACTGCACAGCCTCTTTATTTTAAAGAAACAGAACGAATCTCCTTGCAGACTCTCTGCTATTAATTGTTTATAACGCATCTGAAGGAAACACTTACAATGATATCTCAGCAAACATTTCGTATTACTTATAGCAGTAAGTGCTCTGGGAAGTTTGTACGAGCTGTTCCCACATGGCTGAAATAAGCCTACTTCATACTTTTCAGTACTGTGCTGCCTTGGGACTTAGAGCAGCAGACATACATTTTAAAGTTACATAAGATTAATTTTTTATGCTATTGAGGCGAATAGGCTTTGTAATTAAATTTATTTTCAGGGGTTTTTTTAAATTATTATTATTATTTTTTCAATCCAGAAGGCTACTTAGCTCACATTTGTATTTGGAAGCTAAAGTATTAAAGAGCATCATAAAATGGTATGAGCGCTGTGTTAAAATTTATTTTCCAAGAAAACTAAATTCCTATAATTTATTGGTAATTATGTAAAATGATTTATAATCAAGAGAACTTGAGTGGAGGAATTCCCTGTTTCCCAAATTTTTATCTGCTGATGGAAAGAAAGTTCATTAAAGCAGAAATAATATTCATAAGGAACAGATATGTCTCTATTGCTTCTGAATGTGAGCGTTGAATATCGTATAATTCCAGTAACACTAAAAGAAAGATGTGATGGCTACATTATGCATGAACCTGGTGTAGTTTGCTCCTTCAGGCTTTGTCAGCTTACTTGTGCTTTTTCATTCCTTTTACAGCAGAGACCAGAGAGCAAAAGATTCCCTTGGCAGGGAAGCTAAATTGGATAATAATATATTAAGGGTAATAGGAAGGGGGAGGCAAGAGGGAGGGTTTCACTCAACAGTCTTCAAAGATCATTAGTGGCAAGTTAACACGGAAATTGCAGTGGGTTTGCATTGCTGCAAATTCCAGTGTGCCTCTCCAGTTTTGTTTTTAAGTGTACCAATGGAACAAACACCACAAGAAAAATCTCTGGGGTCAGTGAATTGATTTCCCTGCCAGGCTGGAATTATTCCCAAGAAAATGTTTACTAGTATCATATTTTGTTAGCTTAGAATGTTCCAAGAAATGGTTCCCTTGAAATGGCAGAAATCCTATTCTGAACAGATGAAATGTAGCTTTTTAATATTTACATCTTCCCAAGTCAGTCCTTCCCTACATGGTAGATACTGGCTAGATACTACCAGTTCCTCTGCTTTTTGACTCAGGAAAGCACTGTTATTCAGAGCAACACTTAAACAAATGTTTAAGTGCTTTCTTGAATCAAACCCAAAATTTTCATTCTCTAGGTGATATATATTTGGCTACTTTAAACTTATTTTCCCTTCAACTTTTCCAGCTTCGGGTTTTTTGTTTCTTTGTTTTTCCTCTCTATCTTCTCCCAAGACATTGCCATTTTTTTATCATCAGCTTTCCAGTGGATGCATTCCCAGAACCAAATGAATTGCTGTCACCACTCTCATATCCACCCACTTTATTACAAAAATTGGTGCTGTTTAATTTTGTACTTTTAGCTGCTTCATTAAAAGAACATTATTGTGTGAAGTTGGATAAGGTATATATATAAGCAGTCCCCATTCATGTCAGTGCAGCCCACACGGACTCTCCTTTGCACTCCATCAGACAAACCACAATGAAAAGGAGAAGAGTGCAGGACTGTCTGTGACATGACCCAGGTGCTCTCATAAGTGGTGAAGGAGACTTTAGAGCCTCTGGTCTGATAATAAGTGGAATGGTAAAGAGGAATGAACATCTCTTGCTTATGGAAAGCACAAAGCAGAGTAACGAAACATCCACCAACTCTCCCCCCATCATACATGTTAATTGAGGCTGATCTTTATTATCAGAAAATCAAACCCACTAGTTTCTACTGCATAGCTTACATAGAAAGGGAAAACTTGGTCACCTCTTACTCTGTCTCTAATCCATTGCTGGATTCTGTTCTTCTCTACAATTTCAGATATCAATTTTGGATTTGAGACAGGATCACGGGGATAACATCACTTTTGTTGCACACTATTTTTATAAAAGCAGAATGTACCTAAGCAGGTGCTACCACAACTATGATCTTATAATTCTGTTTCCTAATCATATTCCACTATTTGGTTTGCAAGGCACAAAGTGGTTGCAAAGTTAGCTTAAAATAATGAGTGTGAGAAGGTGAAGCAGGCCTTCGGTATGATGACTCACCACCTTATGATTATTTAAAAGTTCCTGACTTAGTCTATGTATTGATATGCAATGCTAAACTTCTGAAAAATTAAAATTTTAGAAGGAGGATGATTTCACATTATATTATTGCTTAATGAAATGACAGAACCTTCAAATTCAATTACATAGCTTCTCGCTTTTAGTCAAAAATCAGGCCAAGTAAAAGAACAATCATGACTTTGAAACATCGCTTATTGACGCACTTCATCCTCTAAAACTATATAAATTAAATGAATGTGAATCTCTCATCTCCTTTGGGTTATGTTGAGATATGGAAAGCTGAAGCAAAGACAACTTTTACAAGCCTTTTTCTAGGGCACTTAAGAGTTCTGAAATTCTGACTTCCAGCATCCAGACCACCTTTCCCAACCATGTTTCTCGGCAGGTAGAAGAATTTCCAAGATGTCCAGACTTGAAAAAATATATCACAAAGACAGAACATTAGGTCCTCGAAAGGAAGAAGTTTGCTTAGAAGTTTCAAAAACCCATCTCAAGCATTCATAATAGATTAATGGCGCACCGTTCATTTCCAATCTGGAACCAGGCTCCATGTATGTCATTACCCACTGTATTTTCTGGCTGCAGCATTAGAAAGAACTATGCAATTACAGTACATGTATATCTTCAGCGACACGGACTGTTCTCCAACCTCCAACACATAACTTATACAAACAGTATAGAGAAATTAAGGATTATATATATAAGATACTAATTGCTAACTATGCCTTTTGAGGTCCTGTGACAAAACCCTGGTTGCAGTCACTCAGAAACAAAGTTTTAGAGAAGGTTTCACCATATCTTTATGTACAGACTTCTGTTGGCAGAAGCTGAGTATTAAAGAAAAGCATTAATCCTTGCTGAGAGAAGGAGGTGTGTTGACTTGTCAATGTCTGCTCCTGATGCTGAGCAGAAGGTTTGTAGCAACAAACCCAAAGTTATCTATCCAACAGCAATTGCAAGTCAAAAGTAGCACAGCACACAGAAATAACCACAACTATCACCTCAGAAAAAATGTCTCTGAGATGAGAAGTGGACACTTCAAATCAATTTGGCTTGCATCAATAAGTGTCTTTTTAGATAGTAATAGGATGTCTAGACTCTCATTTCAGCTATGGAAGTTCTGGAGCACAGTGAGTTCATAAATCTATAATATGCATGCAGGCTGCATTCAGAGTTTCATGGGGCAAAAAAAGGAAACATCCAAATCATGTGTTTTCTTGTTTCAAAAGAAGCCAAAGAATGTGTTTGCTATGCCTTCCTGCCTAGCTAGGGTCAGCTTATCATCATACACCAGATAATAAGCTGGTATACTCGCTATAACACACTTAATTCCCTATCCGTTAAAAAGCTTCAGATGTTGAATTTTTAGGGAGTAACTCAACTTTTTCAGTCCTGCTTCTGGTTACCTTAAGAATCAGGGTGCATTTCCTCATTAACTGTGGTATTCAGACCCCGAGTATGTCACCCACAGTGTGCGTTGCACATGTAACTGGCGTCACGGCTTGTGCTGGAAATGCAAGGTGATTATGGCTTAGTTGTAGAGGGAAAGTGACCAAAAAATCTGGGTTTGTCTTGAGCAAATGCAGAGTACTCACCTCTGTATCCAAGTGTTTCAGATACAACCTCAGGCTGTACCTGTACAGCAGCCTGGAGACCCCAACTCTCAGACAGAGTAATGGCACTGCTGGACCTCTGAGGAGGGAGAGCGGTATGGGCACTCTGCCTGCTGTGGGGCTGCAGGGCTGATGGTCACAGCTGGTGGCTGTCAAAGCCCATCCAGTAGCTTGAGGGCTCCAAGACCATATCCTTCACAACAACTGCTGTTTTAGAAGTGGGCTACGTTTTTTCTAAGGAGCCCTTGTTCTCTTGACAGAAAATGGCATCCACCCATTGCAGCTGCAAGGCCAGGGCAGAAACTCAAACAGAAGCACTGCAGCCTGCCTGTGCTGACGTCTCCTCCCAAACAGGCCTCCCAAGGACTGAAACAGCTCTCTGGACCTGGGGCAGCATGAACC
This sequence comes from Hypotaenidia okinawae, assembly GCA_027925045.1. Lineage (NCBI taxonomy): Eukaryota > Metazoa > Chordata > Aves > Gruiformes > Rallidae > Hypotaenidia > Hypotaenidia okinawae. The sequence goes on from BSDF01000007.1 coordinate 10,099,999, forward strand.
TCTAGCACCATAAAGCTTCCCTAGCACCTGAGTGCCACAGTGGGTATCATAGCTGCAGCGAGGTATTGCAGGCTGTCCCAGCTCTGCCTTCTGGCTGTGCAAGGGGAATGTAAGCCTAAATTCTGCCTGGAGCTTTCTGACACAAGTAACGCGAGGTGAAGGAGACTGAATTTTTGTCTCTGCTTAAGGCAGAAGGAAAACCCTTCCCCTGAAGTGCCCTTGTGTAACACGTAGGGTGGTCTGCAGCTGGGAATGAAGGGCTGGTGAGTAACAGACAGGGTGCAGGAGAAGCCCAGCACTCAAAATTGGTGTAGCCACCCATCCACATTAGAACCACTGCTACCAGAAAAGCACATAAAGTATCAGTAGTTTGAGGTTGTCTACAGAGAGGTACCAAAGCACTCATTTACTGTCCAGGCAATTTCTCTAGAGAAGTTTTGCTGCCTACCAGGCATTTGCAATGTCACCGAGAAGCTGCTGAGCCCAGGGAACCCCCAAGTATTATCTGCTCCTACTATTCCCTATAGGCTCTAATGATACTGCGACAAGGCAATTAGAACTACCAGAAGTGTTCCTCAGAGAGGTTCTAAAGGAGTGGTGCACAGGTGGTGATCTCCTCTATTCTCCAGTCAGGCTGAGTAGTAGTACAGGGAGGGAAGGGATGCCATCCAGAGGGACCTGGGGAGGCTTTGGGAGCAGGCCCATGCAAACCTCATGAAGTTCAACAAGGCCAAGTGAAAGGTTCTATATGTGGGTCCAACACCCTGGGCAGTCCCCAATATCAATACAGACTGGGGGATGAAGGAATTGAAAACTTTGGTTTAAATCTTGTTTAAATCTTAATAAAAAGCTATAAGATCTTATTTCAGTAGGCGTTGCCCAGTAAATTGCTTGCATGCAACTGAAAAGGCAGTGTGCAAGATTTGCATGAGTAGGACCCATTCATAATGAGTAAGAACCATAAGATTTTCAGTATTTCCGACTGGTAGCTTTGTTAAAACAGTGGTACACAGTTCCTAATTACAATGATTATATGAAATAGTATAATAAATCCTATTAGACAAAAAAAAGTCAGGGTGCTCTGTTTTTCAAATCCAATTTAGTCTGGAGAATGAGAAACGTGATCTTTTGTCTTGGGGAAAATAAACTGGATTTTAATTAGGAAAGAAGTATGATGAAATTAAAGCTAAAGGAAGAATAATGCCTTAACAAAACTAGCTGAAGAGTATTCTCAAAAAAAAAGTGTTTCCACTTTTTTAATTGTAAATTGAATTAAGGAGCCCATAGTTATTATATAAGAAAGATAATTACAGAAAAAATGTTCAGCTGGAGAAGTACTTTAGGAGTCAACTGGGATATATTCTTCAAGTTTTAGTTTGTTTCACAGAAAGCACCCACAGCTGCCTGTGTGTGTGTGGAGGAGTGATCTGTGCCTCGTCTCTAGCATGGGCAGCTCCTGCTCAACACCTCCAGCTTCGTCTTTCTAGCTCAGTGTGCTCAGCCTCCTCCTCTCCCTGGCCAGCTGTGCCTCTGGTACCCGTGCCTGGGGACAGGAGGAAAATCTGGCTGGAAGAAGTGTTTTCAGCAGGAGATACGACAAGTGGGCTGGGGTGGCACTGGAATTTGTAACAGTTAGGCACAGCGTGACGTTTTTGCAAAGAGAAGCTGAAAGGAAGGTAGGCTGTTATGAGTGGTTACAGCAGCTGACCAGCCGTGCAGGCTGGTGAGGAGGGGGCAGCCAGGCAGGCACGCTTAGTTGCAGGTACACATTGGCATGCCCACCAAACAGACACTCATGTAGAGTGAGTCTCATCCTCTTCCCTCACTAGAATTTCTGGTAACTTTCGTGCCTTGACCTGACCAGATCTGGGCAAGGCAGGGTGGAAGACAGGCATTTAAATCACCTTTTGCCTTTGGAGGGAAACAGGGGAGGCAGAGTGGGGAAGAGAGACAGGGGAAGGTAAAAAACTCCAGGGAGCAGAAGCGTTTCTGGCTAGAAAGGAGAACTCCTCGCTGAGATGCAATTGCTCTGCTTTTCTGTCATCTCTTCCCCTACCACAAAAATTGTGGACCACAGGTATTCTCCTGCTGGCCGTTAACCTCCTCTTCCTCTGTCTGAATGCTTTCATTAGCAACAAAAGCAGGTTCTCTAATGCCCTAATTCACAAATGCTTTAACAAGTCAAGTACAAGAAGAGGAAGGCAAGGAGAGTCTTGGGCTTACCAGGCTGAGGGTGCGCGGTCTACTCACTCATCCTTTCCCAGTTCTATGCTCCTCCCTGACTGATAAACGTTGTGTGCTTTGTAGAGGAGATAAGGACATCAAAGAAATAAATCTCCCCAAAGAGAAGCTAAGCACACTGTCTTTAGCAGGCACCAATTTGTAGGTATTCAAACTTTAAGGCTAAATATTTGCCCCTCCATCAAAGCATCTCATGCAGATTTACAAAGCCAAGGGACCAGCTTCTGTCTCATTGAACACCGTGTCTGTCCCTTTCTCACAATACTCTCTCCAGACTGTATTGATTCAGACAACAGGTAATTAGTGCTGACTCAGATTAAATACTGTTTCAAAAAAAACCCCACGTTTTGCATCTCATGACAAAAAGGCAAACTGAAGACCCTCATGATTTTTTACTGTAGCCACGTAAAAGTAGAAAAAAAAATCTGCAAATTTTTATGGAAGCTTTACATTCTGCAAAAGTCAGATACAAACCTGAAGAAAAGACCTTACTCATTTGGGCATCTGATAGCGTTAGAAATATACATTAGCTCAGAAATAATTGATTTAGGTTATTTTAGAGAAGGGTCCTTGGACCAAGGATCATTTTCCCTTAGGGCTTCAGAACTGCTTAGTCAGATGATGAAATGGAAGCAAAAGTCACATTTAAAACTCTATACCCGGCAACTAAAAATATGGAGCTACATTTTCTTATGTGTTTTGATTTCTTTAGGGAAAAATACTGACAAAAATCCCAGAGCTAGTAGTGCCTTTTGTCCTGCTTACTTGGATGGAGGCTCTGTACTTACGGATTTGCTGATGGCAATATTTTACCATAAATGCCGTCAATATCAATACGAGTAATAATATTTTTCTGAGGGTCCAGTCCTGTGGTTCTGCTGCGGTAGTTACACCAACAGGATTCTATGTGCCTTTTAGCTTCTTTTCTGCTAAAATGTACAGACTTCACAGTAACAGGGCTCCCCTGAAAACAAGAGTCACTGTTGGCTGTAACGTTTTGCACAGATGATTCCTGCCACTGAACGCAAACACTCACCAGAAACACCAGCTCTCCCACAGAAGTGAAGACCAGCCACAAATATGACACCTTCTAGTAGGAATGACACGTACTTAATGATGTGCCCTGGCCTGACAAGCATCTGGTGCTTGGAGCTCAGTGAACGGGTCTGCCTGCAGTCCCAGCACTGGCATCTTTGCAGTCAAGATTTGATTTTTTTCCCCCAGCTGAAGCGTACCAACAGGTGTCTGCTTTCCCTTCTCTCCATTACAAGTTAGACTGCTGTAATTTGTGCAGTTCTGGTCTTTGACAGTGGTATGTCATCGCGTTGTTGTCAGAATACTTGAGAAACAGTAATGAAACACAAGTGTGCTGATTTATGAACATAATAAGCACGCTACTTAAAAGGAAAGGAATACATTAATGCTGGTATCAATGCAGGGAATACAACCAGCAGGTTTAGAAGAAGAGTTCTGATTAATTGATTCCTCAGTTCAAGCAAGCACATGAACCCTTCTGCTTGCCAGACATCACTCATAACCCTCTCTACCAGCTCACCCAGACTCTGGTCTCCTGATGTTAAAACCACCCAGGTGATTCAACATCAGATTCATTAAAACTTGTCCAAAGATGTATTTTCATCTCTTCTGATGGGCCTTTCTCTACTTCACTTCTTGGCCAGACATCCAGTGAGAAGCATTTGTGCAAACTCACACTCTCTGCGTAGAGTTTGTAAGGTAGAGCTCAAGGGCACCAGTGTGCTGCTCTGCATGCGACCAAAAGCCTGTGATCTTCAGAGTGCCAAACTGCAAGTGCTCACCTTCCATTAAGAAAGCTGCACTTAGTATGTTCCAGCTGGTAATGTCACTGAGATTGACATTAACTTCTGCGCAGCCCATTAATGAGACGCAAACCTTTGCCACACGTGCCCATGGTGGTATCGAGAATAACATGTGCTCCAGCATCCTAACCCCAGAGCTGATGCTGTGAAAGGGAGAACTCTAAAGTAGCTGTGTGTGGCAAAGCGCCATTCTCACTTAATTACGGCTCAATGTTAAAAAAATATCACTGAGGAGAAAGGAAAGGGCTGTAACAACCACCCCAAACAGGGTAGCAGATGGGAAAGAACAGAGCCCATACGAGGTCACACAGAGCAGGTGGCTGCTTCTTTGTAGAGTCCTGTTTTGAGGAGAAAACATATTTTGAGATATGAATTATGAAATATCCCCTGCTACTGTAAGGAGGACTGGAACTCCTTATTTCCTCTATTAGGTGGCATAGGGGAACCTGTGGTTGCGGTTTCAGGTAGGAAATGATTCTTTTCAAGTTTCTGCGTTCCTCAAGAGAAGTTTTAAAAGAGAGGCCAGTGACTCTCCAGGCTACAGGTCTGGTTTGTCTGGTATCACCACTGTGCTGCTGGCTTTCTCTGTGTCATATCCACACACGTCCTCTGCCAGCAGCCAAGCTATTACAAACAGCAAGTCTGCATACCTAAGCAAAGATCTTTTAATTGGGCCTCAAAGTTCAGCTGCTACCTCAAGTACACAGACTACTTCCTTATTAGTGTTAAAATCAGTACAGCACTAATGACTTTGAGCAGAACAACCTGTATTGCCACCAGTTTAAATTTTTATTGTTTTGAGGCCAGGAGGAACTGATATGTAAGTCTAATCTTACCTCCTCCATAACGCAGGTAGCAGAATTTCCCCCAGGAATCCCTTCACCAGAAACGAAGGGAATCTAGCAGAGTTTGTTTCAGTACAGCTTGAAAATTTACTCCATAAAAATTAAAGCAGGCTGATTCTAGCCATCAATCCAAATCCTGCTCAAATGTCAACTGCTTTCACACAGACCAATCTTTTTTGTGAAAGCCAGTACAGAACCTTCAAATGTGGCAGAATTGGCTAAAATAATGAGCACGCATGATGACCAAAGGCTGAATGTAGCTGCTGGATCATTGGATTTCTCTAACACATATCGATGCAACACATCAATAGGTTATTTTGCACTTTTCCTAATAAAATATTTAGTGCACAAGCAATAAGGAAAAATTTTAAACTAGACAATAAACTGAGCTACCAGAAGAAAAGGAAAAGTATAGGACATGCTATATAATTGGCTGTATGTATGTTGCTGTGGCTATTCAGAGCCATGAAGTTCCACTACCTGAACACAGCAATCCTCCCTCCTCCTTCAATAATCTAGAGATAAGAGCTTGCTTTCTCAAAATAGTTTTTACTCAAAGATTTTCATAACCAAATACTATGGGGAAAATAAAGTTGGCAAGACCATAAAATAGAACTTAATCCATTGAGCTCCAAGCTCTGCATGCTGAAACAGGAGGTTGCCTTACAGTTGCTCTCAAAGAAATATCCCTCTTTCTATTCCATCAAGCCTTCTTTTCCCTTCCACCACCAGCATCTCCTATCCACAAGCTTCTCAGAGCTTGCTTTACCTTCTCATTCATATTATCTTGCTCCATAATCTTTAAGATTATAACTCATCTCTGATCCCTGCTTATTTTAGGGAGAAATCCTCCCAGCTGACATAAATCCATACAACTGTATGGAAATCAGAGAACCTTAATCAGTTTAATTAGATAAGAAACTTAAAAATTTCTGCCCTGTGTTGATTTATCCTTTTTGAATGGATGGATCCACCCTGTCTTCTCTCATTCCGTTTCTAAAGTAGCTCCCTAGTTTTTGTTTCACTCGTAGTATTTTATCTACTTCAAAACCTCTTCTAAGTCCTTCTATTTCATTAAATCTATCATGCTACTAACACCCCACCAAAAATCCTCTAAGTTATGTGATAAATTTATCTTTTTTTTTTATTTCACTAAAATTATATTATTACATAAATACTTTGTAGAAATCATATGCATAAAGACTGCCTTTTAAACAAAACACACTGTATAGGAATATACAGGAACACACAGTATAGGTATATAGTCCTATACTGAATTTTTACTTTTAGATCCTAAGAAAAGACGACGTATGGAAGAAGCAGCCTTTCTCCATTCTCAATGTGGGTAGTAGAACTGAAAAAAAATGAGAACTTCGCCAATCTGGAAGGCAAACTTGTTTGCAATCTTGAATGAACACACATGCTCCTGGCAGTTATTTTTACGTAGCCCATCCTTTTACGGTGAGGAGAGGCTAGCAAAAGCTACCGAGTATTTTGGTTTTGGGAGACGGTGGCTGCACACTAGCGTTTCAACATGCTGCGTCCTACATAACTGACCATATAATACAAGTTACATTCTCTTCTGTGGCTCCAGCAGAGATAGAATGCCAACATCTCAAATCAGCACGTTGCACAATGCTTTTACAACCACAAGTAAATTTAGTTGCATATGCTGGTGCACCCTGGGCGGGAAGCCAACAGAGCATCCCCTGCCGCACACGCAGCCGAGTCAGGAAGCGAGGCATTCACACACAAGCTTCGTTTTACATCTGTAAACATGCCCCAAAAACTCGTGCTGGGCACTAGCTTTGAAATACTTTCAGAAGTGGTTTCTGGAAGTACTGTTGTTTCAGTAAATTGCATGAATTTGGAACCGTTATTACCTAAACCACAGGAAAGGGTGCCTTTGCAAAGCTTGGAGCTTAAGCTTGCACAACTACTTTACAAAGGTAGTATTTTTAAGGATGGGGATTGTTTACCTAAGTGTTTCAAGGCACCACAAGATTTTCATTGTAATGAAGGGTCTTGTGTTTCAGGGTCTGTATACCTATAAACATTAAGGTAACTGCTGGAGGTTATTTAAGCACACTGTGTTCTTCAGCGGATGTCAAACATTTGCAGACTACAGATTTAAAATTTGACCTACCAGAAAAACTAGCAGAGGTCAACCTTTTTATTCATACAACTGTGGTGACCAGTGACTAGCACAGAAAGGCAAGTGAAGCGGGGATAAGGATAAAAAGTCATTTTCTCGCTCTCTTCTCTTTTCATTCTGCCTTGAGGGAATGAAGACACCTACTTCTGCAGCTCCAATGTTGAAATCCTTTTTGCTTTCATGCGGTTACCGTGAATGTTCTCTGGAGTATTAAATGAGAGGAAGGCATTATAGTTTTTAACTTTGATGCCCCATTAAGATGAGTACGCACCTAATGAGCTGAGAAATTACCACTGCCGCTTTTTTTGTACCACTGTACAAGACCAGCTAATCAGGACGGGGGCATGCTCTTTGTGTTCTTAACCCAACAGCGATGAAAGTTAGAATATCATATTCAAACATATGTTTAATGCAGCAACAATAAAGGCAATAATAGTTCCTGCAATGAAAGACGGATTAAAAGGGCATTTTTTCTTTTTTAGGATTTTTTTCCCCCTTCCTTTATTTTAAGACCTGCAATAACTATCCTGTGCAATTCAGATGGAGTTTGGCATAAAGCTTAACGGATATTATTTGTAAGCCAGCTGTCCCCATCAAAGTTGTCAGCATTTAAATGTCTTAAGACAAACAGCAACAAAAATAACTATCACCACTGAAACCACTGATTATTTTGGAAAAAAAACCCCAAAAGTAGTTTTACTTTAATAGCAGCAATTGAACTCTATCAAAACCCCTTAATGCAATGACTTAATTCTATTGGAATTTGAGATATGTCCTTGTTTCTCGGGTCAGGCTCCCAAAGAATGAAGCTGTATCTAGTGACGCAACATGAGAAGCTAAAGCCAATTACATTCCAGCATTATTCACTAATATTCCCTACCTGCCAACTGGAGTGTGGCAAGTCTTATTCATACTGTGATATGTGAGCATGGATATGAAGCTCTGTTTTCCCCTAAGGGAAATCTTGTAACAAACAGTTGACAGAGCAACACACAATTTTAAAAGTAACAAATTAAAAATCTAATAAATATGATGCAAATAAAGAACAGGGGAATTCAGGCATTTTCTTAATGCAAGCTTGTTTTCCTTTCAAAGAGATCTCAGAGGAAAAGTATTAAGTAACGAAGAGAGCACGGTCACGTTGGTACCTTGCCGAAGTTCAAATCCTGGAAGGTTTCAGACCCCTGTTAGTCCCACAAAAGTTTTAGCATGTAAATTCACTCAGATATTTAAATGGTTGCGGGACGGGGCCGGGTAACAGCCCTAATGCCCTCGCACAATTGCAAAGGAGCAGTTTGCAAGATGCTGAGTAATTGTAACTTCTCTGGTAGCTAGGACAGGTCAGGAGCTTCCTTCACCAAACCTATGTAACAGCAACACTGAGTTCTTGTGAGTGAAACCACATTCATTTCCAGTGCTTGCAACAGGCAAGGTGATTGGGTGTTTTGTGTTTTAGTCAAGAAGACGTTGATGCTCTTGTGTACTGCTTTTAGCCTATGGCAGAGATGACATAAGAAAAAGTTTCTTAAAATTTCCTTTTAAAAAAAAATTTAAAAACATCAAAATCCCAGAAGATCTGGTAACCTTATAGGGAAAATAACAGTAGGGATGATTCATCCCTGGGCTTTTTGATGTTGGGTTTTTTTTTTCCCCTTCTAAAAGATGCACTCTTAAGATTTTGCAAGATTATTTTCTCTTTGATAAAAGTATTACTGCAAAACTTGGAGAAGAGAATGATAATTTTAGCTAGCTCTAGGCCACTGATACTTCTCTTTCACTTACATTTATGCTAGCACTACAATTGTTCTTTGAATTTTGTCCAGCCTCAGTAAGGGACTGTGGCCACAGGACTTCTCCATGGCATGCAGTCAGACCTCATCCCTGCAGCAGGGATGCTTCAGGAGGGATTTTGAAGAACGTTAGTTTAACCCATGTGTGCAATAGCAAATGAGAAGAGAAAAATACAATTCTATTAATGATCAACTGCTGATTTGTGTGGTGATGTTGCCCCAGGCAAGGTCTGCTCATAGCCTTGCGCTCTCTCTCTCTCTCAGCACTCTGGCAGCTGATGCACACAGAAGAGAAAAATCTTGAGCGCGCCACAAATGGTGGCCAAGGAAGGTCCTCAGCTGGAAACAAACACAGCACCCAGAGCCCTCTTTCTGCACAGCAGAGGAGCAAAAGCAAGCTCTGCTCAGGGTTTCTGAATTCCTCATCACACTAACTCCTGTCACTACAGCAGCAATCAAAAGGAATCCCACAGGGGAATCTGAACAGAGGAAAGCATTTTCTAGAGAGAAAATGTCACACAGAAGGAAGGAGAGAGTAGGAAACGGTGCCTTCAGGGTCATGTTTAAGCTGTGATTCCACTTGGAAGATGAGACCTGGCAAAAATCTCACTTTTATACCAGGAATTTGCATCCTGCATGCACTCAGTCACGTCAACTGGATACACAGGAAAAATTAAGCATGATTATTGCTTAATTATCATGAGATCTGTGAAGCCAGAGATCAACAATAATCCCACCTGATGCATCAAAAATGCTAATTAAGTATTAAAGGGTCAGGAATGATTTTAAGGGGAAAATAATTGAAAAAAGAAACAGGTGCATTTTAGATAGTAAAAATATTTATTCATTTTTTGCAGTTTTCTCACCTCTCTTCCCTTTCCCAACTAATGGCAAAGTAGAAAGGTGGAGAAAATAATGGAAAGAGGAAAATGAATTCAAATTTTGAGATGCTTCAGTACGTATTTAAAAGTGATAAGTTTCAAGTCAAAAAAAAAAGGAGAATTTTCACAACAGTTCATCTTTCATCCCAGTTCCCATTATTTTAACTATAGCATTTCAGCAAGCGTCCATTTAAGTTCCAGCTCATGTAGCTGCTAAGGCGCATGCCGCAATCACGGCTATAATCTCTTTCACAGAGCTATTACTGCTTTGCTAGAGGTGACACAGGGAGAAAAAAAAAAGAGAGAAAAATTCTATTTTTTCCCCCAATTTACTGGACCGCCGTGGAGAAGGGGAGCCGGAAAAGGGGTGCTTAATTCAGAAAATGAGCAGAATACCCGTGCAAGTCATAAAGTAAGTAGAGAAGTTATAGAGCCCACGTCACGCATTTCCAAAACCATTCTTCTAAGTCACAGCATGCTTTATAAAGGAGTTTAAGATTTATCCGAGCCGTTCAAGGGTGTGGAAGAAGAAACAACAGGCTTTGAAAACAAAAAAAAGTGATTATTTTACATTGACAGTGTTACAAACTTACGAATGCTAGTTTGTTACTAGGGGTTTAAGAAAACCTGTTCCGAACAGTCAGCATGGGGAAATTCAAACACAATTTAATAAACAAATCCACCAGAACATGATTATTTTACGATCCTGCTACAACACGATGAGTCAGAAGGCATAATTTCCTCGCAGTACTTTATAACAGACATTAGATCAAAAATGCTGCTGCATGCACCCGTGTTAATGTGCAGCGATTCTGCTAAGTACCTTTGTGAGAGAAACCTTCAGTGGCCACCAGCACTCTTCTCTCCCCAATGGCTCACTATAAATCAGCTCCTGCACCACAGCACAAGGCTGGAAGCTAAAAAAACTAGAAATGAATACACCACTAATTTCTTTTCGACAGTGATTTGACACCCAGCTGATGGAAGGAGCTAACCACGTAACCTCTACATCGTAAGTTCTGCTAAAAGAGGTTCTCTCAAAACACCCATGGGGTTATGGATTCCTGCTAATAGCAGCAATAGGATGGATGATAAAATTATGGCAGTGTGGAAATGCTCTCTCAATTAATTTCCCATCATGTTAAGGCCATTATCATTGGATGTCATCTAGCACAATGGAAAAGAAAAACACAAACCCAGAAGCCCTCAATACCTTTGAAAGTTTCACTCACTTAGCATATGATATAATTGCAGGGTAGAACAGGCCAGACTCTTGACATAGTTTACCTTCTAACAGAGCTTTAATGGTATTGATTTAAAGGACTGACAGGCAGATTTGCTTCAAAAACATAAGCATAGATGGAAGAAAAAAAGAAACAAGTCCATAGCCCAGAAGGAAGGCAGGCAGGCAGAGATTCACATCCCTTTCCCCCTACCCCCAAAAAAATGGGTGATTTAAGATTTCTGGAGTCAACAAGATCCTTTTTTTTTTTTTTTTTCAACCAGCTTTCAACACAAAGCTCATAAATTGTTGCTTTACAGGTCATTATATGATACCACTGGTATATCGCAGCTTTCTCTAACAAAGCTGCTTCTAACTACAGCTCCTCTTCGCTGTTATCTGCAGGTTTTTTTTGGAGGAAGATGAGAGTTGAGAGAACTGTGAGCAGGAAACAACACAATGAAAAGTCTATGAGAGGGCTCTCATATAAACACACAAATATACATTCACATATATACATAGATGCAAGACTATTTATGTGTGTATGCATATATTTCTAAATATATACAAATACATGGCCATAAATAGTAATTAAGTAGAAATTATTCTTATTTTGGCAAAATGAAGACCCCCACCAGAGAATAAACCAGACAGGTTTCCCTCTTTTTCTTCACAAGCTTGCTGTCCCCCTCCCCAGTGCTCACTACCTGCCAATTTTGTCACTGCCTTCCCAACACAGACGCTACCAAGCGTCAGCATGAAGCAGAGATCTTGGCAGTGGTGAGTGCAAGTGGTGGAGGGGTAGTGCTGTGGGGACAGCGGAGCCATCCACAGAAGAAGAAAGAGATCACCACTGGTGTGTGGAAGGTTTCTTCTGTGTGTCGATCCGGAGATGTGATTTCCCCTGATATAATTAAGGTACAAGATGTATGATTAAGAGTTAAAACTCAGCCTAAGAGAAAGCGCATGCCAGGAAGAAGTGAGCAGTAGAACATTTACAGTAAGACAGGCAGCAGGAAAGCAATGAGCTGAAGCCAGCTGGAAGGGTTAAAGACTTTTCTTTAACATAGCCAAAGAGAAATCTACATCCATAAATGAGGAAAGAGGACAGAATCCTCTGGGCTGTATTTTTGTCTCCTCTGGTTTTGAAAATGTACAGGATATATCTGGGAGGTATTTGCATTTACAATGCAATTGCAACAGTCTTCTGGATATTCATGTGCATCCATAGTACCACTGCATTAAGGAATATCAATTCTCCTTTAAACGGGCTGTTTTACACAGCAAATGGAGAAACGTAGGCTTTATGTCTACATCAGGGGCATCCTCGGCTTTGAAGACTGTGTAAGTCTTTTAAGCATCTCTGGATGTCAGCCATGTGAAACTAAGTTCCCATCTCAGGCACATTAACAGTTTTATTTTTAAAAATGTAAACTGTAATGGAAGATGTGCCTCTCTTTGTCAGAGGAAAGCTACAAGAGCAAAGGCATTTAGATATAAATACAGGCAGGGAATCACTGACAGTAGGGGTGGGCAACCCCACACTTCCACTTTCTGAACCCCCTCCAGCCTTTGTATCATGCAGAAAGAAGATGCAGGTAATTTTTCTGAACAAGAGTGGATCATTGTTAAGTTGCTTGCCACAGCAATTGATGTTTAATTCCAGCTTTTTGAAAGTTTGATCACTGAAAATGCCTACAGGTGCTCTGAACCTGCTTCACTTCAATACCTATCTGGCTCGGAAATCTGCCTTTGAAGATAGTTATCTAACTGCTTTTTAAATGACTTGTATGGCACTCTATTTTGTGAAGCAATGTTAACCACCCCCAGTAGTCTCAATTTTGACTTACACTCTTCCTCTGAACGTCTAAATTCTGTGAAGTAAGCGATGGCACTGACTTTTCCACTTGACAGGACTTTGGCTTGAGACACGGCTGTGATTCAAGTGCAGGCAGCAGCAGTGAGGATCTCAAGTCGTGTGAGTTCGCAGCTTCCCCCAGGTTTGCTGCAGCCCAAGGAAATGGAGAATATTGCTCCTTACTGTTATTAAAACAAAATGCCGTGAGACTTCTCTTCAATTAAAACTGGAAGGTTTTTGCATTTTATCCCAATTCTGAATGGACATGGTTTTGGAAGATTCAGAGTGTAACAATCAGAATTTGGTGTCCCAACCAATAGACATAGCATCATTTAAAGCCAGCCTTCCTTGAGTGGTCAAAACCAGTCCACATCAGAGAAACTGACAAAAGTACAATAGGAATTTAACATTTACTGCAGGGCAGCGTAGACTCCAGTCCACTGACTCCCTGCTGTGGGACTGGCAGGTTTGTTACAGCCTCATGAGATAGGTGAGGCGCAGAATTATACAAATTCCTTATAAGGTTTGACAAGTCCATTACACCTTCAATGTCTTTAACCTTGTACCAGTTTATTGTACTGAACTTGTGTCAGAGCACATATTCCAGAATAATTGCCTGATAATGTTTGACTGCTGTGGCACCGCTACAGAAGACATAGTACTATATTATTCCTCCAGCTTGCAGACGACAGTACTTTGCTCACCATAAGTAGATCGAGGAGACAAATTAAGCAAAAGCTGATGCTGACATTTTCCCAAAACTAAACTGAATAATTTTTTTTATGACTAATAGCTGAAATCACTTTTGATCTGCAAATTTTTAATTATTGCTTGCTTCTGTATTCCAGTCCTGTCAGGGAATGGAAACAAAGAGCACAAAACAGCAGGAGACATTGCCTGCGTTCCTGCTTTCATTAGGGACAGAAATTTCTGGAATTTTCCAGAGGCCACTTTTAATGCTTCTTTTTCATCTTTCTGGACAAAAGAGGCCTGCATTGCTCCCAGGCAGACCCAATAAGCAACGGTATGTTTATAAGCTCTCTTGGTTGCCAAAAGAAACTCAGTGAGAGCCTCAAGCTCACACAGGTACGTGCAAGAAAAGTGTGCTGAGAACTGCATTGCCAGTTTCTTGCCTCTGCCCACACAGCTCCCCATAACATAAAAAGTGTTTCATTTGTGGAGCAGCTGTATACAATTCCTGTGCAGTGCCTTTCACCCTGGGCCCAGATTTGGGTTGTTACGATCGGCTTGGATGACATTGCTGTCATAAACGCAATACGGGTATGGTAATAACAACGTGGTCCCAAGTAAGAGCACAGTAACAGTAGACGGTGTGGTGCTCACCAAGAGCTGCTGGAAAGCAGATCTATGGGAGGGCTGCTTAAAAAGCAAGCGGCATAGGCAGGTAGTTATAAAGTGAGCCGTCTGCTACCACAGATGAATCCCTAATCATCTGAAGTCATTGCCATGCACTGTGGATTGCTTGTTAAGTTACAAAGGAGGAAGAATTACTCGCTCTCTACAACTGCCTAATTTCTTTAATTAGCAGCAGGCTAACCTGAAGATGCCAACCTTAAGTTCCCAACATGCCAAACTTGAGACCTCATGGTACCTTGAACTTTTTTCTACCTAACACCCTAGATAATCAAAGTAGGATGAACCAACACATAAGCCTGCAAGTATGCCCTGAGTAACATCATAATATATCCAATGTGCGAATAATATGGTATTTATACCAAATGGAGTATATTATTTGAAGAAGTGCAATGAAATCAAAGAGAGCTGGCTGAATATTGCACCCTTAGGTACTTGTTAAGATCTTGGTCAACTGTTTTATACTGACATTGTCATTCTCGACCAATGAACTCAAAGCGCTCTGTGCATTGATTAATCACAGAAGCACAGGGCTGCCAAGACCTATGCTTTTGAGGCAGGGAAGTATTAACATCTTTGGTAAGCAAAAGGTAACATTGCACAATAAGGGAAGAGTGAAAATACAATCAAATCCAAGGAGGAGTTTAACTTTCCTAGGCACTTCTGAGAAGTCCTATGTCCAGCTCTACATGATTTATTCGAGTCAGAAGAGGAACATACAACAAACAAGTGAGCCCTCCTGAATCCTGAGTCCTCTGCTAAGTTAGCACAGGTTAGCACACTAACCTGTGTACTTCCACTCTCCTCCAGCAACAACTCGCTCTCACATCATTCACTCCATTTTAAGCCTTGATTTATAAAAAGAATAAAATAAGAAGAAATGTCTAAAACATTGCTCCCCAACCTACACACGTTACATCTAACATACATCAAGATGGAACCTGACTGGTGTTACTCAAATGTACAGTGGTGCTTTCATGTGTCTCAGATTGTACCGCTGCTGAATTCAACTTTCTACGTAAGACTCAGGGACAAAGGCAAGCTTCTGGAACTGCTTCTACCACTCTTGGATCTCAAAAACCTTGAGCAATTTGCCTGATGAAGCTGAAGAAGTGCTTAATAAAGTGACTAAATGCAGCAACAAAATGTGAAATAAACATCCGTATTCAAATCTTGAAATGCTCCAAGTTACACTACATCTCCCCAGCTTCTAAAAACACTGCCTGCCGAAGGCCTTTCTGATTAATAGTGTGGAATCCCCTTCCGTGGCTCCAGGGGAAGGGGAGTGGATGTACCAATCTGTTATCCACCTGTCTTTGTATTATGTAATACAACACTCATTTTATCTGGGAAGATTCATCACTGTTGACACCATAATAATCACAGCTTAAATTGCATACCGATGAACTTCTAATGCTAGCCCTAACTCAATCTGGTAACTAGAGTTGAACCAGATTTCTTTAACAAAAGCTAATCAGGAATTTTCTAATTCTTTCCTAAGCAAAACAGCATTATTATAAACTCATAATGAAGCTAAACAGATTACAAATAACCAGTTAAAAAACATCCGTTATGCAATGGTGCACAAAAAATACAAACGGACAGAACTTATTCATTCCCAGTGAGCAAATACACTTTTATTATAATCTACCTACATGGCTGGTTTTTGAGAGACATGACAGCAAGCTTAGCCCTGTTTACATAGGTACAGAATCAGCCCTTCCACCTGCCATGAGTCCAATGCAAGCTGATGTAAAAGACTAATTGGGACCAGGGGGTTATGCCTGAATGACCAGCTAGGGTTTGCATGAGCCTAACTCAAACTCTGGGATTTGTTAGACCATATAAAAGACTCCCAGAATCTCTTTGTTACATAGCAACAAGAGGAAGGACATTTCACAGCACCTCAGAGCACTTTTTCCACTCACTGAAGAAGAAATTTCTGCAATTGTGAGGTCCTTCTCTGTTATGAAGACAAACCTTTTAAGAAATTACTTCAAGTGGAACAAATTTCAGGACTGATAAGTCCTAGACTCATTTGCCTTTTTTGTTTTCTGGGTAAGAACTGTCTGCCTTTGGTTTCTGAAAGGAACCATGGACTGACAATGTAGAACTAAACTCCAAGCTATCCTCTTATTTTAAACATTTTACTTTAAGAAAAGGCATATGCATATTTAGAAGAATATTTGTGCCACAACCAATTCTACGGATGCAGGAACATGCATAATTGGCAGCGTTTGACCATTTTTTTCCAAGAAAAATTCCCCTAATACACACGTGGGCTAGGGACAAAGTATCCCATCTGCTGACTGGCTCTGCAGGCATCTGGTGAATATTGTCTTTTCCTGTACTTAATTAGCCATAGAAGCTGGCATAGCCAGCAGGAGGAAAAATAATGTTAGTGCTCAAAGAAATCCTCCTATTGTTCTTCTTCAATCGCTTTCAACCAAGGCGATGCTAAGCATACCTGTCCTGCTGCAGTTTTACTTCAGGTGACTTCTAGACAGGCTACGCCAGATAGATAGAAGCTCAGTACTGCAAAAGGTGCCCATAGTATGCAACTTGTTTGGATATACATTAGAAGTGCTGTAAAACAGCCATCTATCAAGCAAGGCTAGCAAGCTCTTTCTGATCAGTTTAAGGTTTCAACAACTGAATCTTCCTTCTTTGAGCATTAAAGTCACGGATTAAGGTATCAACACTACATTCTTCAGATGGGGCTCCAAATCAGGCTGATCTTTAAGGTTAAATACAAGCAGGCCCATTGTTGCACTGTACCTTTAAGAAACAACACGTAGAACTTCCATTTCAAGAAATGAACCTGTTTCTTAGAGTTTGAGCTCAATAATCTGTGTGCACTAAGAGACTGTCAGAAATCGTGTGCACAATTCTGCATTTGGGAGGTCAACTTCCCACGGAAATAAGAGGTCTATCTTCAAAAGGAAAAAAATACTGTCATGACTCCAAAATAAACCGTCTTACGTGGCCCACTAAAAGCAGTTTCTGGCTGTAGTTTAAAAAGTGGGCACTAAAACCAGTTGCTGTGAATTTTTATTAGGTTTTTGGTATGTGGAACCAAATTATATTATTAGGTGGGTTCTCAGGCTAAGGAAACAGTGCTTTAAAGCTTTGTTGGTTAAAAAAGTACATGATTATATCATTGATGTTTTGACAAATTTGAGATATTCTAAAGAGTCTCTTCAGATTCTGGGAAACACTCAATGCTCTGGAGACAGGCCAGTACAATAAAGTGATCTAGTCAATAAGTAGTCAGAAAACATCTTGGCACAGTTTAGCAGAGAAGCTTCCAACATCAGCTATGCCCCCTGTTACCAGTGGGCCAGTTACACCTAGATATCAAGCTGCCTCAGTATGACTAGATACATCCAGTGCCATCTGACATTCATGTCTTCGTGAAGGCCAAACATATGTCACATTTCATGTGTCTAACTTCATACTTGAACATGTCCCATCTCTTAAAGTGATATTCATATCTATGCCTCTGCTTGCCCTGGCAGGAAGGAGAGATTTAGCGCAATTAAAGATTAAAAAAAAAAATAGTCCCACCAAAATAGTGTTTCTCTGTCTCTCCACCAGCCTAGCCAGTACATAAACATGCTACATGTCAAACACCACAATGTTTTAATGCTGTGGTTCCTCAGGAGATGAGAGGGCTTGACACTGTAGCATGCCCAAGTCTCTGTCCTGAAGCAGTTTGCTTCTAATAGTCCCACACAGAGGTCAACAAAAATCATTGTTCTTAAAGCACAGAGTTTTCTCCCACATGCTGCGTGGACAGAAATCACTGTATGAACTGGGGAGGAGTGAGGAAAAGAGTTGTGAGAGTGATATATTTTGTCTAGAAGTAGATTTCCAGTTTGTAGTAATATTCTGCTCTAAATTGCACAAGAATCTGCATCATTATTTATGATTTACTGATAAGTTTACTTTCTTCTAGACCACTAAATTAACATTAATAATGTATACACATGCAGGTGACTTTATGCCCAAAACAGCACTATTGGCACTATGCCGATGCTTTTGTCTAAAGATATATGCACCTGAAGTACAGCAATTGCACCTTTATGTCCAGTGGAGTCACACTGGGAATAAATAACAGCATCTGAATCAGCAGAATTTTCATCTAGTTTGCTGCACTAGTGAACAGAGGAATTTTCTACCAAAATAATAATAGCTCAGCTCCACAGTCCACCCAAGTGACAAGTCACAGACAAAATGCCCCAACCTGCTCCTCCACTGATGTTTCTAGGGTATCCTTGTGCTGGGGCACCTAAGTGGTTCCGCTTCTGAGTGATATTAGCATTAACTAAAGTTCAAAAGGAATACTAAATTTTAAAAAACCTCCTATGTTGGGGTTTAGAGGAACCATTTCCCATCCTCTTCTTTTTTTTAGGGTTTGTTTTTTTTTTTTTTGAGGTAATGTCAGGATGCTACCACTGAGTTAAATGCACAGCCCCATTTCAGTTTTGCTACTGATAACCAAACTTAAATCTTATAGAAAAGACTGAGTTACTATGTCTTACCTATGGGGTATGTCCAGTGTACACTAACAGGTTAACTAGTTAAATTATTAAAAGGAAGGTGAGCAGGTAAATACCTGAAATAGTTGCTTCTGATTACATCTTCAATTGTAACCTGAAAAAACTAACATTATATTTTCCATGCACGGTATGGTATAACAACTCACCTTTGGTCTATTTTTCATAAGACCGTATAAGAAAGTAACAGGGAAGTAATTACTGTTATTAGAGAGACATTATTTGATGCCTTTCTGTTACAGGGGCTGTCAAGTCTAGCCCTTTCTAGTGGAAAGAAAATATTTGCTGCATCCACATAATATACAAAGATCCGAGCTCTTCTTGTGGTTTTTTGTGTGCTTTAGTGTTTGGGTTTCTTAAAAGATCTATGCACAGCCTGCATGGTTTATAATCTCTCAGCTCAGTCACCTGGGCCTGACCAACACATTCTGCAGTATTTTAACATCGAGTCCAAGACAAAAATGCCAACAGGACAGACAGGACATCCCATTCTTTCTGTAAAGGGCCACATCATGCTTGAGTTTTAGTACTACAACAGTGGAATATTGCACATGTACTTGATACAATAGTCATACAAATTCATACTGAAGACAGCAATCACACCTATCTAGAGCATCATCACCTGATTGCTAGTTGTGTTAAAGGCACATAGCAAAATACCTGAGGAGGAACGAGAAGAGGAAGGAGGTTATTTCGACTTGTGAAACTTTTCTCAGTAAACATAGATACTGATACGTACAGGGAGAATACTCAGATACCATTGACCTTTTTGGACATGCTATTAAAAAAATAGTACAGTTCAACAAAGCATTTAGGCAGAGCTGGAGCTTTCCAAGTGAGGGGTTTGATTTCATCCACATGCAGCAATGCACAAGGTTTTGCCAGTGTGTTTCTCCTATCCAGCCGTGAGTCCTTCCCCTGCCCCAGGTGTAGAGGGACTAAAGCTCCTGCTAATCCTGCAGAGAGAAGAAAAGGGCTTGACACATGTGGGAGAGGTCTGACCTCACACCACCTAACAAGAACCTGCAGTTGATGATAGAGGAGAGAATTCTGCAGCATGGGGGTCTCCCAAGATCTTCTAAGAAGGATGCAGTACTATATTTAGCATAAAGCTAAGAGATATCAAATAAGCTGAAAGTACCCCCCCACCTGCTAAAAGGAAAACAGACTTTGCTGCTTTTCTTTCATTAGAGCTTCCCAATTGCTATTAAGATCGCCATTGCAGATGGGTTGCTCCTTTCCTTTGCCCAGCATCCCACTGCAGCCCACAGGGTCTAACCTGTCACTCTCCAAAAACTCAGTTTGGGGAAAGTAGTGCCAGCAACGGGACCAGAGGTTTGATGAGAAGCGTCAGCATTAACATAATGAAATTTCTTGAGAGTTTCCCTTCTAAACAAATAGTGCCAGGAAGTAGACCAGGAGTTATAATTCCCCCCCTCCCCATCCTTAACCAGTCCTGTTTAGCTGATAAATACTGCAGCACTAATTGCACAGCATGTTTTTTTCTCTGCAGAATTAGTAGGGTTTTTCAGATTTCAAGCATATTTAACATGTAGTCTTAAAGATTGGAACCTTGATATTAAAAAAATACCTGAAAGCAGAGCAATTTCTGAGGGATTTGCAATAGGTGCTCCTTGGCTCAGGCATTCTTATCTTCCAGGTCAGCCCTTGCCCAGGGTTTTTTCACACCTCCCATCCTAGCACACATTTTCACTAGGACTGTAGGGCTCTCCCACCTCATCTCAGCACAGGTCAGCCTGACAAAAGAGTGACCTTTGCCAACCTTCTCTCCACTCAACCCTCCAAACCCCACAAACACTCAAACCCAGCACACCAAGTTGTATCTGATAGCTCAGATGCTCTTAATATATTTATGACATTGTACAAGAACGATGCCCCAACTCTTCTGTTTTCACTGGAAATCTTACAGTCATCTTCACTCTCTGGAACATCTCAAGTATCTCGAAACATTTCTCCCAACACAATCACCCTTCAGCGAGAGGAAAGAAATAATGTGCTACCCAGCCTAATCTGTTACGAGTTGTTACAGGTGAGTACTTTCTCTGCCTCTTCAGATCTGCCCTTTTCCAGACTTGGAACCCACCGTGAAGAGCGAGGTATGTTTAACCTAAATAAAATTAAGGGCCCCTCTTCTGCTGTGGACAATATTTTCCACTTTAAAAGATACAGAAAAATACATGCTATCAGAGAAAGATTTAATCAAAGTGGGAAAAAATATAAATTACTTTCTATTTTAGAAGATGGTTCTTGAAAGTTGTCAAATCTAAATTGGTTTTACTTGGCTTTTGACCTTTCCAGCAACAAAGCACCTGAATTCAGAGGCCAGTTCAGTACCTCATGTACAAGTGGAGAAGTTAACACGCGTACCTTTCAAGCACTTTACAATCAACTCCTTGGATCTTCAGAGAAAGGAATAGGCACAAGATACAGATTACAACACCAAGAAGAAAACCCAAACCAGAGAATTAAGACAGACTTTCTCTCAAGCTATGAAGAGGACTATGCTGCCCTGAGGATTTCTGTACACTATAAATGATTGCTTTCCTCCAGAGACCTCTGGGTAGTTGTACACATCAAAGTACTGGCAAGGCGTTTAAGCATAATGCTCCCACAAACTGCTTGGACTGTGCTTATGCCAAGCTCCAGCCAATGACAATGCTCTAGACAGCCCAAGGTATGCTGTGGAAGAAGTTACCGCACCGTCTAGGTTGCCTTGTGTTTCAAAGCACTCACACCACAACCCAGTCGAGGCACGGTTAGGCAGGAAAAAGCGTGCGTGCACACACACACAAGATTGCATATTCTGTAGTTTCAATAATTCAGAACCCTATATCATTTATACAGGGTGATTTAAGTCTACATTTGATAAATGACAGAAGATGGTTATAAATATAGTTATTTTAATTAAAACCTTTGGCTAGACCTTTAGAAGCAGGCATCTGACCTCTTTACAGCTGTGAAAATGGTACATTTCCACACATATATATGCACATAGCTATATACACATATAAATTTATACAGCTATGGCCTAGGTACTGCATTTTCTATGCTTGCATTGAAATAAAATCTCTTAAGAGTACTACAGGTTCCACAGCTTTGTCTAAATTTTGATACATTTAATAATAATAAAAAAAATGAAGTACTTGAAAAATAGAAACTCATTTTACTGCACTAACTAGAACTGCAGAAAGTCTGATCCTCTAAGCATAAATCAGCATATGTCTATGGAAGATTGTGCTAATGGAAATAGTGATTTACAACAGCTGAGGCTCTACCCCATACCATTTAGAATTGTTTGTAAAGACTTTCAGTGCCAAACACCATATAGGTTTATTTGCCCAAACAGTCCTGCTACTTTTAATTGAATCAGTTTGTTAAAATGAGCAGGGTTTGGCCTGTCTTAGTCTTCTATGACTTATGTATGATGGTATCATTCTGCAAATATGTCAAATAACAAAATAGACACCGATCAATAGGAACACAAACAGGTAATTGTTTGGTTTTGGAGCCAGGTAGTTTATAGCACTTGCAGTTTTGTAGTTTCTATGATAGCCCTGCTGTTCATAGAGAATTTCTGTTAATGTCCAAGACAGCAATTGGGGTAAACAAGGAAAAAGGCTGTTTAAAAATACAAGCACCCACAACTTCTTCCCTACATGTTTTCTTCTGAAATGATTCATACCTCCTTTTCTAAATCCATTTAGCTTATGCACATTTCTACAGCAGCATTAAGTTCTTGCAGCTATGCTGCTTCTGGAGCTTTACATTCTTATTTCAGAAAAAGGCTCATTAGCCCCACTGAAATAAAAACTTACTACTCAGAGAGAAACTGTTTCCCAACAGCACCCACAGTTACAGGGTGATAGCTTAAATCATCTTTAAATACACACCACGCTTGCCTTTCAGCTCCTTTCAGACTCGAGTCGTGCTACATTTTTATTCTTGGGATGTTAGTCTTGAATTGCATGCATGAACCAAAATAGGAGTGCTTTGCAAATGCTTCTTGCTTTTCTTTAGACTTTGACATAGTTCATAAGAAATTAGAATTTAGTTGCCAGCTTCAAGCAGTGTAGAACAGAGCCTGCATGCTTTCCCTGAACAGAGGAACACAGCGTTAGATACTGGTTTCACATTACAGTTTCACGAAGCAAAACTCAAATAGCTCCCCCAACCCCACTTTTCCCGCCCAAATGCCTGGACTTCTTCACATATTTAGTTGAGTTAGCTTCTACAGCAGAAAACTCCAGAGAGAAACTGACTCGGGTCAGGTTTGTCGCATGCAGTTTGCAGGGCCAGCAGGAATTCCCTCAAGATCACAACATCCGTTGCTCCTCTAGAATTCAGAAACCTCTTTTCAACAGGAAGATTTGCCACTGATTCTGAGGTCTGAGTTCCCAGTGCCTTTCCTCTATGGCCTGATGCAAATCTCCATCAACAAAAAGAACAAGCTTTAACTTCCACAGGAACTTCATTTTTCTAGAAGCTTTGTTTCACTGAAAGCATGCAAAATTGCAGGTAGTTAAAAAGGAGCAGAATGCTCTGTAGCACTTAAACCAAAACAGTAACTTCCAGGTGACATAGAACCAACCTCAGGACAACTTCTTCACAGCCATAGCTAGACTCTTTAATGCCATTTTCCACATCTACTCCACGTACAAAGCACAACTCTCACTTTACGTACTTAACAATGGAAAATGATTACTCTATTATAAAGTAGGAGGGTCTGAATTGACTGCTGAAGCTGATGGAAAGTGTTTTAAGCACATTATATTTTATGATGTTAATGTCTTGATTACCTGCTGGAATTGCAATTTTAAGTGAGTACATTAGGAGTAGGTGGAGATTTTTAATAAGAAAATATGCTTACAGCTAGAGTCACAAAGGATGGCTTCAGATACTCAGAAAATTAAGATATGTCTCAAAAGTTACAGCAAATTTACAAACCAAACCGACATTATTATTATTATTATTTGTTTAACACAACAATAAAACAGACTGACTGAAACTCATGCGAGCGAAACTAATAGAAGACAGACGAGCCAGAAACAGACATATTTATACACACATGGGGATTTACTTTCAAAATCAGTTTTTAAAACAGTCCCCAAAAGACTTTTCTTCAGTGCATCACTGTTAGCCCCAATCTCTTTTGCTACCTATTAGAGCTGGAGTAGAGACCAAATGAAATACCCCATTCAATCACTCTGCTATCTCTTTTGGGGAGGATTCAGACCTACCCACCATGCAAGCTGCAACCACGACCCTCAATAGCAATAAATTCTCTTTGTTAAATTCTAATTTCTGGCCTTCCTTTGCAGTCCTTTGGAGACTGAGTTTCTCAAGCAGCTGTTATTGCTGGCTCAGGAGGTGGAGTGATAGTGCTTTATTCCCTCAAAGAGAGAGAAAATACCCAATACAAAGACAAGCCACGCAACTGCTGTAGATGACACGCTGAACTTCAGTTCGTTGTTTCAGCATAACATCCCTTTAACGCCACTGATTTTCTCAAATTATTCTCCCAGTGCATATTAGGAAAAAACCAAGACCTTCCACTTAGATCTTAAAGAATAAGATGGACCCACACCCTGGATTAGTAAGGTGTTCTGTCCTCAAAGCTGCACCTGACCCTTTTGGTGACCTGAGCGAGGTCACTTCACTGCCGGCATCTCTTTTCTCTGCCTACTTTTGTCTGTCAGCAGTTCCTGTAAGGTCTTTGCAGTAAGGGATGTCTCTTACCCTGTGTTTACACAGTGCCTGTCACACCAGTTTTTCTAGTTTACTGGATGTAAAAAAATATTGCAATCCTCAAATAAAAAATAATTTTTAAAAAGGGTATAAAGCCGACCTTTTCATTGCTTTATCTGGCTCCTGAACAGTACCCTAGACTACACTGTTGTGACTCCATCATGTGCATTAGTCTTACAATAAAATATCCCAGTTTCATACATGCAAGAACTGTGGGCTCAGAAATAGCATATCGATCAGGTCTCATTGTAAATATAATGTGACACAGAGTGCAGATCAATATACTGCTGTGCCTGCTACTACAATGCAGCGTGCAATCAAATCATTATTTTTAGCTCTTAATAACCACAGGAGCTTAATTTCATGATTTTAAAGGTGAGGAGAAGTGTTTGAAAAACAATCTCATTAGTGGTCGTGTGTGAGCCCATGTCAGCGTGCAGACACAGCAGCAGCCAGCCCAGCGTGAGCACCCCACACGCCCCTTTTCCAGACACAGGCCCAGGGCGTGGGAACCACTCAGCTCCCACAGAACCCCGGGGCAGCAGCTCTCTGGAAGGCACAAGTGCCTTTCCTGCTGCACTGCGTCAAGCCACCACAACATCTGGGGCAGGGTTTGAACAGAGATTGACACCTGTCTCAACCATGTGTTTCTCCCTGGGAGGCAAGCTGGGCGCAGCTCCTACCTGGCACCCTCCACTCAAGGCACAGAGCCTAGATCAAACTTCTCAGTGTAGCTGCAGATGAGACCACACAGGAATGGATTGCAGTGCAAAAAACCCAAAGCGACTGAAGCTCGCCCCAAACAATCCCCTGCTCATTCTCCAAGCATCTCCTGTTCTCACCCTCTCCTTCCAAATTTGAGAAAACTCAATTAAGTCAAATGGGACCCAGGGAAGTGCACTGAGGGCGATGAATCAAAGAACTGAACAAAACATCGCTTCGTAAAACGGAGAAAACAAAAAGCAAAACAAAAACACAACCAAGACTTTTTTTAAAAATCAACAACTTAATAATACCTTTGACATCTTTTCTGAAGAGCAACTGCTAAAACAAGTTCATCCCCCTCCTGTGTTGCTACGTCCCTTGAAGTCTGAGATTGTCAAGGTCCAGGGCTCATGGTCCACTATCTGACCACTAAAGGCCTTCCCCAGACTGCATCTGAACCCAACTGCACAAGCTGCCAGCGATTCATCCAGAGATTCAGGAACACAGAAACAATCATCTGTAAATGTCCTCTCTGATGTAGAAGCCACTGCTTTTATTTAGTTAAAAATGGCCTCAAGTAATTGTCTTTTCTGTTTTCATAAACATTCATTTCTAGTGTTTGAACTTCATTTCCAATGTTCTTACTTCAGTAATTGTCGCTTTAATCTTTTGCAGCTTCACATGTTCTTGGTAATGGAGAATAATAAATGTAAATGTAACATTTAGGCCATCAGTAATTTATCCTGGGAGAGCAGTTCAAAGGGAGCATCAACTTGAAACTATTGGTTCATTTGTGAAGTTTGAGGCAGGAGACCCAACTGTCATCTGACTTCAAGGAGCCTTTGTACAGGACTAATTATAAAACAAAGCCACTGGACTGGTACTGATTAGTTATTTATATTTTTGATGAAGTTATCTAGAGTTATTTTTTGATCATTAATTAGAGGTGACCTCTAAAGCAGGGTTTTGCTTCATTTTCCAGAAGAGCAGCTCAGGAATCATTCAGTCACTCACTTAAAATAAATACCACCATGATCTTAATGCTCCCTGGAGTTGATTCTTAGGTAACAAGAGAAGAAAAACATCTGATTAAGTTCACAAAGCTGGCTCTGTGAGTGACTGAGGGTTTTTTTTAAATATGTCACACAGATGGAAAATGTTTTCTAGCAGTATCTACAGCGAGTCATGACGCTCTCTTTTAAATCCTTCATAATTTGTGACATAGCATTAACAGCTGTTTTTAAAGTAAAATATAACCCATGGGGAATGGGAGGAGAGGATGAATCCTGACTCTTTGATTTCTGACATTCTCAGACCAGGAGAGGAAAAGCTCCATTTTAGTCATTTAAATGCTAATATAATTTCATGACCACCTGTCACTCCATAAAATGTTTTCCGTTGCCTTAATCACATTCTGCTCTCCTCAGCAGAAAATTAGCTGATGCTAAAATACGAAAAGGTTATTAGGAAAGTTTTATTTTCTATGTATAGATCATTTGGTATATACGAGTGATCTACTTAGGGCAATATCTTAATCAAATGCTGATGTATGCAGCACTCACTTCCAAATACTAGGGAAGAGAAAACAGCCTGATGTGTTAAAACATCTGCGATAGAAGTGAATATTTCTTTCTATATCCTCCGTTTACAGTCTTTCAGCAGTAAATGCCAAGTACATGGGATAGAACAATAATCCTTCAATCACAGTGGGTAAGATGACTCTGACTCCACCTTATAGAAGTTTCCTCAGACACAGAGAAGTTTTCCTGTATTTTAGGAAAATTACATCCATAAGCTGTCTTCTCAACCTGCTTCTCATTACAAAAAAAGTGCATTTTCAGCTGTTCTGACTATATGCTCTTTTCAAGTAGTTAAGTAGAAAAACTATTAAGATGGTCAACAATATCTTTAAGAAAAATAGGAAATAGCAAATAGATATCTGGAAATACCAAAACCTATATGGAAGGAAGTTAGTGATAAGGACATGAAAGTAGCTGTCCAGCAGATATGGAAGAGATCTGCTTTTGTAACAAAGTAGAAAGGTTTTATCTGATAAACACTGATGGCTAGTTTAGTCCATGGAGGTTATCCAATTAGACCAAAAATGCTGTGCTATTTCTTATCCTGCCTGATCTCTTCCCATCTGACTGCCTTATTCAAAGAAGTATTTGCCAACAAGTCTTGGTTTGCAGTAACTGTTAGTAAAATCTCCCAGCAACATACTTCTTGGGAATTGCGGGCTGTTCCATATAGTATTTCCTACTCCTATGTGAGGATATAAAGTAGGGAAAGCACTTTTGCCTGAATCATCTTAGATGATGATGATGTATAGTTCTTAGTAAATGATAATACTTATCATTATTTTTTGCTAAAATAACTACAGGCTTAGAATTATAAGCAAAAAATGCAGTCATATTGTTCCAGTGAGCCCACTAGCTAGACAGGCCAAATATAATAAACCACATTAAATAAATACCATTTTAGATTTGGGACTAGCCATATATTGATAATATGGTTAACTTCTATGCATTAACACATATTAAATGATACTTATCTAAAGTATATTAAAACCAAGGTCGTATTTTACTTCATGTATTAGTATCATCTAACATGATGCTCTTTCCCGGTGCTGAGAAACCCGAAGACTGAAAATTTAGTTTTCAGATTCTCATCCTCCTCAAATATTCTTCCCACAAATATTAGCACAAAATGAGTATTCAGTCTTTCAAATATGTTTTTCTGCAGACACAAGTAGCCTTAACCAATCTCTATCACTCACTGACAGCAGACCTCCCCGAAATCCTTCTAACTCTATTACTATCCTTAAATGAACAGCATGGCTCAAGCAGTTCTGACTGCAGCTTGTACAGGCAACATCCTAGTTTGGGCTTTGATCTGTAACAATTTGATGATATTGCCTTATTACTGATGCAACAAATTCCAGTCTCTTTTTAATCTCAAACCTACTTCATTATATTTGAGTCAGTGATTAATTTCTCATATAAAATTAAAAAAAAAAAAAAAAGCTTTTCAGAGGCACTGGATTTTTTAAAAAATTCATATTCCAGTGCTTAGATGCAAATTGTTGCCAGATACTCCTGAAAAGCCCCTGCAGTTTTAGCTATAACTGGTTTTCATGACATTTAAAAATGGCTTGTAAGTTTTCTTTAGAGCTTTTTCTTTATGTTTTAGAGGAATCATGCACCCACTGTGCAAAAAATAAGGTAATTTTCCAGGCTCCTTTGGACTTCATTACTATTGATGCATCTCCATTACTATTACAATAAATCTGAATTTTCCAGTGGAGACTTCCCTATCAAAGCATCACTAAGTATCTCTACCAAAAAATCCTGACTACGCAAGTCAAGTGGGGCTGATTTCTTTGGGTTTTTTTGTTTGTTTGTTTTGGGGTTTTTTTTGACACCTTACAGGTCTTATATTGAGTAAGATTATTAGAAAAAGCCCACAGCTCACACTTCTCAAGCAAAAGCGGACCATGAACAAAACTACTTTATCCTTGCAACAGAAGCCACACTAGGTTTGGAGTTAATATTTGTTTTGAAGCCAGCTCAACAACATTTTGACAGTCCATTTGACACATTGTAGTTTCTCATCCTAAGATCTTGAAACAAA
This sequence comes from Hypotaenidia okinawae, assembly GCA_027925045.1. Classification (NCBI taxonomy): domain Eukaryota; kingdom Metazoa; phylum Chordata; class Aves; order Gruiformes; family Rallidae; genus Hypotaenidia; species Hypotaenidia okinawae. The sequence continues at coordinate 10,128,866 of BSDF01000007.1, forward strand.
ACGTAAGGAACCACTGAGTGCTGCAGAATCTTGCTCTCAGGGTATCAGCAAATGCTGCAGACAGTGTCATCAGTGTCTTTCACCCTACTGGGAACTGAGCAGAGGCTTGTAGTATCTTTTTTCGTCCATTGGTAAAGACAGCGTAAGTTCCATGAATATACGAGAACTTTGGGATCCTCTGGCAAGGATTCTACAATTGCAAGATGTTAGGATACTGTAGCTGTACAACGAGAAATCTTCTCCAGTGATGACGTGGTGTTTTTCACGATGTGTAACCTCTCAGCGTTGAGATACTGGTTCTACTTTGTCATTCACCTTTGTGGCAGCGCTTCCTATCCTTCGGAATAGCGTGGTAACAACAGAACACACACATAAATCACTTGGGTGTCACAGTGGCAGACATTAAAAAGTCAAGGTTTACCCACTGCACTGGAAAAGTTATCTCCTATTTATACAATGCTGGTGTCACTCTTCTCCCCGGTGTGAGTGCTGCGGTGTAACCTCTGGCAATTCTGGACTACAACTGTAATTGTAAATTTTCAACAATTTCTGCAGCATACTTTGAACAGGTATTTATTATGCAGACCACACACACTCATGCTTATATATGTGATGGTGTTGTACATGAAGTATTAATCTCTGAGAATGTCTGATGGCTGCAATACGAAAAGGCACTCTGTCATATTCTCTTTGTACATTACGTGGGAGAAAACAACATAGCCTATTTTATAGTAATCTAAAATAACTTTTCCTTCCCTAAAAGAGGAGCTAGAGGACATAGTCCAGCTTTTAAGGCTCAGAGCTAGCGCTTGATTGGACCAAGGCAGCTGCCATCCCCCTTTTCAGAGGTATCAAGCAGAAAACCCACGTCAAAACGAGCTGGAGTATCTGACTGGAGGCAAACTGTAGCCTAATATTTTGCACATCAAAATGGCAATCTGAGGACAGCACAGTTTTAGTGTCTGCATACTAAACAGATGTTGGTATTAATTATTTGGTGAATCCTGAGAGAGATCAGCAGCATACAAAGAAATCAACATATTTACCCTGTCAAAAATAACTCCAAAAGAAAAGACAGTAAACATAGATTAAATTAATCTGGGGGGTCCATCCAGAGCACTCAAATACAGCACAGAATTTGACTGACAATGCCTAATTGACCAGTATTGAACACTTTTGGGTTTTGCTCATTTGTTTTTAAAGGGAATATCCCATGTATGCAAGTTTGCAGATTCACAAAAACTAAAGCAGTGTTAGTCCAGAAGGCTGGGACAACCACCTGAGATGATCAAGGAAGTGGAATCAAGGTTCAGAGTGAGGTACCTGCTATCATGAAGTGGGGTTCGCTACACTGAGCTATATTTCCTGAACTAAACCTTTTGTGAACATGTGCTGGGAGGTCCAGCAGACTTCTAATTGAGGCTGTGAGAAAATTTTCCTGGACTGGCAATTAAAATAAAAGTAATTAAAACAGAGCTCAATCTTGAAATGATAATGAGACTATAGGGAGAGAAGAAAGAAGTGGGTATTTGTTTCACATAATCTCCAATAAGGGTTCACGCTTTGCTTCCTCAGTGAAGACAGTGGTCTCTTTTAATTGATTTGACTGATCATCAAAGTAGCAGCCAAAAATTGGGAACTGTGAGTAAAGCCTACACCAAAATAGGGAAAAACCCAGGAACAGCTAAAATAGTTCAAGCTCAAAGGTCCAGCTAGCATAACCTACTCTTTGACAGTATCCAAAAGTAAATACCAAGGTGGGAAGGGGGGGGGGGAAGGGTGGAGCACACCATACCACTTTTCCTCCAGCATACAAACATTTTCTGCTCAGGGGCTTGATACAGTTTCCAGGGCCAGATACAATTTGTAGATACTGAATAATCCTCACTGGGTTTATCTTCCTTGAACTGCCTCAAACCTGTGCATCTCCAGCACCTCTAGGTATCCTTTAACAGTGGCTTCCTAAAACAAAGCTGCTTTTTACAGGAAGATTCGTGCTCACTGCTGCTGAGCCCTGCTCCTCCCAGGTTCACCGATGGCTCCATTTCTGCACTAGAAGCAGCAACACCCTATTCCTTTGTCTCAAAGTGGCTTGCCATTCCACAAACTTCTCTCTCTTTACCGGCTGTTTCTTTCCCAGATGGAAAAAAACTTGTCTAATCAGTCATTCTTTAGCAAGCCGCCACACATCCCCAGTATAACTGACTCATACTTTTGATGTGCAAAGAAAGATCAGAGGACAGTTTGCCTATTCTAAATTCCTCAGAAAAAAACTGTTTGAATCATTATACCCTACGCTGCTGGTCTCCTGTGAGGCACTCACTTAACAGCCTTTTCTTTTACGTGATTCCAAGCATGCATTCCTAATACCAGGGCTGTGTTACCCTACTGAAACCGCGAAGAGAGCAACTCCTGTGTAAATCTCAAACCCACTAATAAATCATTTGCACTGGTAGGAATGATTTGCAAACTGTCTGTGTTTGCTGTATTACAAAGTTGTGACAAATATATTTGCCATTACATCGCAGAGCGTATTTCTACATTCCCTGGAGCTGCATGTTTCTGCACAAAGATCTTCAGTCAACAAGAACATCAACATCAGCACGTTAACGGGCTTCTGACCCACGCTCTTATGCTGGCAGAATGGCACTCAGTTCTCACTTTTGCCTCTGTCCACAACCACACCCGGTGACTCCGTGAGTAGAACCACACTCTGATCCACACTGGGTGCTAGTATGGAGGGTGAAGTAATTCCATTGGACCCATGGGTTCTCACTCCAGAAGGTAGCCCTGTCTGCCTGCTGCCCTGCCCAGTGACACCAACCAATATAAAGGGCCTTTGGAACAAATCGATATTTAGACTACAAATACTCCAGTTGATGAGGTAAATCTTCCTGAAGTTCCCAATTTCTTGTTCTGAGCTCATAAAGGCTACAGCGTGTCTGCAACAAGCAGCTGTGTATTTCAGAACTAGCTTCCACTGGAGAATACTGTGGATTCATTAGAGGATCTGTACCGGGCACTATTAACGCATCACTTTCCTCACATGTGGAATTCTACAATTCCAGCTGTTAATTAAATCACCCGTAGCCTCAATTTAAGCTCTCTTAGCATAACTGACTCACACTTTTAGTGTGCAAAGAAGGATCAGAGGACAGATTGCCTACTCTTAATTCCTTTGAAAAACTAATTCAAATCATAATATCCTAGGCTGCTTCTCTCCTGTGAGGCACTCGCTTAACAATCTATTCTTTTACATAAGTCAAAGAGCAATTCAATTTTAAAATCACAGACCTTGAAATTTTACAACTAGCCCAATAATCATTTTTAAAACTCATGATTTAACCATTAACATATACCTAATTAGAAATGTCACATATGCCTAATTTATATAAATGCTACTTAAATTACAATGAAATAAGTTAGTTTTCAAGATAATTATATGTAAAAATATAACTTGATCATTGCAAATATTAAAACTTATCCCTGTAACTCTCAATATTTACTCTCCTTTCCTGGGTTGATGTACAAGTTGGCCTTACTCTTTTCCCCATAAATAATGGGGTTGAAGGGCAGTATTTTGTGATTAATGGAGATTAAGCCCAAAATTTTTATAACATGGAAATGGGAAGATGCTCTCAAGCATACCAGTCCTGAAAGTCAGATGCTGTGCATCACCATATCCAGTGACACTGACAATGCTGTTTTTCATACAAAACCAGAGGGTAAAGAGGTACCATTTCAGAGACACACTGTGAGGACAGACACACATAAGTCTGCGAACACTAATTTTTTGTGTGACAGTAAAAGAAACCACCTGTCTTTTGCTCTGCAGTTAGATGTCTCAACTGACTACGTGGCTAGCTTCAGTTTTGTAGGTATTGTTGAATGCTAAAACATATTACATCATTTTTCTCCCTTCAGAATAACATTTATTACAGACAACAATGGAAAGCATTTAATATTTTCATGAACAAAAATGTTAAGATCCCTTCACAATTACTGTATAGTAAAATAGCATTTCTTCTGCTTTGGGTGATGGTTTTCTTCTTTCGTGTAATGAGCTGTCATGATTTTCTTTATTACTTCTTTTTTACTGAGCAGGAAGTTGCAATCTAGTAGGTGCCCGGGTTAGCTTGTCCCCAGAGCAGTATTTGATATGCAAAATACATCTTATTAGTTTTCAATTTGCCACTAGCTTAGTTAGGAGATGCAGTTAAAATTCCTCAGCAGCAGGTAATACTTCTGCATTATAAAATAGTGCTGTAAGTGATGTGTGAAGAAAAAACATGATGCAAACTTAGCTTCATCAGGTTTTACCCAATTTGCAGTTCGTATCATTCATGAAAGGCAGTAGAGAGGAATGCAATTTACCCACAACTCAGACACCTAACTGAAAAAGCAAGGATACTTTCTTGTCAGTACATTTAAGGGGCCATAAGGGGTGGACTGGGAAACAGTAAGGAGGTGAATTTATGGTACGCTGGTCCTTTTTTCTTTGACAGTAATCTAGAGGGGGAAGGTGAGAATGGCTACTAAGACAATGGCTGAGGCAACAACATGGAGGTTCACTACCCTCTGAATACAGTACAGAAGCTATTTACTTGTGCAGCATCAAATAAAATTCCTGGGAATGAAAATTAGACAGAAGTTCAAAGATGTAATTTGAGAAACTGAGGCAGAAAAAAAAAGGAAAGAGATTGTGCATTGAGTGATCAAGTTTGCAGTACTGCAGAATAAGAAGGGGAAATGAAGCTCAGCATTTAAAAAAAGCACAAAGATTCCTTCTGTAAGGTGTGTTCATCAATTAGAAGCTGCAGTACAAAGTAAATTACACATAATCATGACGATCCTCAAAACCAGTGCAAATGCACTCCAGAAATTACTCTGTCAAGAATTTTGTAATGGACATAGAGGAGTACTCATGCTACTGTACTGGATGTGAGTTTTCTCTGGCATGCTATGTGCCGTTCTTGTCACCCTAGAATAGAGCAATTCAAACTGGGAAAAATACAGAACAGTTTCTAGGACAAAGAGAGATCGAAGAGGCTATTTTATAGGAACAGACTAAAAGAGCTTGCCTTGTTTTTTTCTTTCTGAATAAATCAAGGATGTAAAACCAAGGGAGCAAGAGGAGCTACCGAATCTAGAAATATAACAAAAGTTAGAGAACAAATGTTCAAACACATCATAAAGAATCTTAAGTTAGAAATTAATGATAAAGGACCCCAAACAAAGTATGGTTTTGCAAGAAAACGTGTCAGCAAAGTTGCAGTGGCTGGAGTTCACCGATACAGGAGATCCTCTCTCTGGATCCAGTCTTTACAATTCGTCTTTGAAGGGGGAAGATACAGCTCACCTGAATTCCTAAGATGTTTATTGAAAGCATGATTTGATTTTTCTCAAGTGCTAATATTCCAGTAACACCCATAAGATAAAACATTTCAATGGTCACATGCATTTCTATCCTCTAAACCTGCAAATTACCACTAAAAGCAACACCAAAACCATCTTTGAGTGTAACCAAACTCTTGGTCCCACCAACGCTGTCAACACAAAGACAGTTTTCCATACAGATCCAGCTACACTGTTTGTTTTTACAGATGAAAACATTGGTCCCCCTCGTGCCCAAAGCATGTTGATGACATGAGTGTCCTACCAGGGGGATTTCATCAATCAGTCTTGAGGTCGATGACTATTCTTAGCACACAAAGTACCTCCCTAGTCTTTGAGATTATACACAATACACCTGCTGGTCACAAAAACATCCTGTTTTGTGTGAATTACTACATATGCAGGCATACAGCAGGCCTTTTGTTTAAACGATGACACAGTAAGCAATGACACTACAATGAAATAATGCCAAATGTTCCATAAAGTCAATAGGCTTAAAAATGGAAAAAATATTACTGGAGTGAATGACTCTAAGGCACAGTAAATACATTCCTTTTATTAGTTGTTTACAGTTGTGGCAATAACATGGGTGTGCTATAATGCTGTATATGTTTATTTGCTGCATGGAAGATGTATTGCCACAAGCTATTTGCAGCTGACAGTCCCAGCAAAACAACATTTGTAATGCGAAATCGGTATATAAAGGGGCTCATCCTCATTAAGTATGCAACAAGGCATGACAACTCAATAAAATATAGGGATGCTCTCAGCAAATGTCAGATCTGTCTGCCTCTTGACTGATTATGATCTGTACTATTACATGCTTGTGCACCTGTACTGGGTCATTTTTTTTTTTGATGGTATCACCGTAAGACTCGTGTTTTGCAGATGATTTGGCTCAGCATGCTAAAGCCAAGAAGATAAGAAGGGACACACTAAGAAAGACTATTGGCTGACCCGATTGTATTTCCTTGCCACGCTATGTGAGACAGACAGTTACTCCAAGGTACTGTGTGCATCAGCAACACACAGAAACTCACAACCCATAGCAACATGCGTCTTTCCTCTACTAGGACAGAATACTACTTCACACGTGCTTTTCAACTTATTTTATGATCTCTAGACTGGGGTGAAGAGCAAATGATCCGCATGAGGTGATTCAGTCAGTCAGTGCTGGAACTGGAAGGAAAATAAAGCAATCATAATTAATACCACAATTATAGCCACTACACACCAGGAACACGATGGGAACATTTTACAGCATGTGAGGTAAAGAAAACAGATCTGAATTCTAAGGTTGCTACAGTGAGAATACTTTTATAATCCCATCCTAAAAAGATTCACATATTTGGAGTATCAAGGACAAAGGTTTTCAAGAAAATACTGCTTCAGAATTGTCAGGTTTTGTTTAGACTGTTGATTTCAGGTGATTTTTTTTTCTTTAGCCATGTGATCAGCTACTGTGACCTACAAAAATTTATAGGTATTTGCAATACCACTTCCCTTGCAGGTCTCACTCCCTCCATTGTAACATTGGGTATCATGACTTCAATGCATCTTGGGAGACAGAATCTGGAAAGAGAGTAGGTAGTGCAGATATGGCCTTGATCCTGAGGAATTCCCATCACATATATTCTCAGGTTTTCAGCTAAAGCAGAGATAACTCTGGGCCTGGGCAGATTTCACTTCTTAGACATGCATTTCTATTTTTCTGAAACAATTAAAACTGATCTCTGACAGAGTAAATCAGGATTTTAATTTTGAAGCTATGCTGCTTTCATTGAACTACCCTGCCTTGCACATGTAGCTCATCATTACTCACAACTTCAGCTATTAAACCTTTCATTAGCTTCCTAAGTACCTGGAGAGGAAACACCTAGAAGCTGTGGCTTTGCTATGAAAGGCTGACACCTGGTCTTTGGGTGTCTATTGCCAGATACTGCTAAGCACTGAAAATTTAGCAGACAACAACAGGTAGATAGCAAAGTTTCTTTTAATCACTTTCTTATGAGTAAAGCCATGTCATCAGACTTGTAGCCACCCCTTCATGTTTAGAGCTCCTATACAAGCCCAGATAGCAAAAGGTTGCAACAGAACAGGATGTCCTCTTGGTCATAAATGGTCCCAAGTAATTTTCAGGCTGAATAACTGATTGAATAATCTTTAAAACAATTCCTTTATAGAATTCATTTAGAATGTAAGTTTTTGCTGAAAAACTTTAATTACTGTTTCCAAAGGTTACCAAGATTTTTTAGTTCTTACAACATTCATGCCTCACCTTTCTTTTTTTAATATATCATATACTTTAAACATCTTCTGATTCACTTTTCTTTGTAAAGAGATATAGGTGTTAGATTTTTTTTTTAATTTCACTGCAATTTTAATTATTAACAAAGAGAACTCTATGCAATATCTTCATATTTATTCTTTTTCCTTTTTGGTATGGGAAATGAAATTGAATATGAGGTCATGTAAAAGTAAATGTGACTTTTAGAAGTAGAATACTACAATGACTACATAAACTTTCATGGAGTTAATCAGGTAATTAAGAGTATCTTACTGATTTAGAGATACATTGAAAAGTGCTTCTATACACGTGTCTCCTTCATAGCATGGTGTAATTATCAGTGCCAATAGATAACAGGGTTTCTAGTGCACAGAGAACCTGACAGAGACAACTTATTAGTCAAGAGTATATTCTTTCTCAAATATTAACATTTACTAAAAGTGCAACTGCAAATATTTCTTCTCTGTTTTTTAAACTTGCCTAGAACTGCAACCAGACTAACAGCCCAATCCAAAGGGACAAAGAACAACTTCCTTCATCAGTGAGCTGGGCACTGATGTGAGGGATTGGGCACTGATATTTGTGTGAGGGAACGCACAAAAATTGGAGTGGTACAGACTGACCTTCCAAAACATGACAAAAATGGCAGACCTGAGAAGGGCAGAACTGTCCTTCCTCTGGGGGGTAATGCACACCGACTCCTTGGATAGACGTCCCAGCTTGTCTGCCTGGATGTACATCAGAGCTACTTCTAGTGAGGCAGCAGACTAGAGCACTGGCTAATGTGGGAGTCTAAGAGACACGGATCGCATACTGGGGGCTGAGCAGCCAATCTTCAGCCTTGCTTGCAGCCTCTGCTCCCACTGGAGGGGCAGAGCAATGTACAGCTGGGAACTCTCACAGCTATAGCATCCAGTTCTTCTTTCCCAGGGCAACAAGGTGTCCTGCTTTTAGAGCTTGTTCCTGAATGTCTTTTCTCTTTCCTTTCTTCCTTCCTTCCCAGGATGAGTCTACCAGGTGCTAAAGGATCTGCTGCAAAGGGGACTGGGTGCTTTTTTTCTGGGCTGAGAATAAAATTCCCTTGGAGTCAGTAGTAAAAAGAAGGGATGGGAAAGGTTGGGTTGTTCCCCTTATTTGCAGTGTTTTGTCCTTAAAAGACAAGACAAGGCTTCAACATCTTCAAGGCCTTACAATGGATGTAAAATAAGAAAGTTCTTCAGAAAGTCAGTGAGTAATCAATCTGTGTTACTCTGTTCAAGTAAAGAACAGAGCATGAAGGATAAACCACATGAATTACACCATTTTTTGATTAAATGATTTAATATTCATTTTTATTGTCGTATCTTTCAGTTAAAGTAGTGTCTTTCCGTGAAGAATTAGAATGATATTTGGCTTGTAGTCTTAATTTCAAACTCTTTTTTTTCTGCTTTTCATACTAGCTGATACACTGATGAGTATTACACTTATAGAATTATATGACATGATTCCTACCATTTCATTACTTGAGCGGAACAGAACCTGTGCCAACCCTGTTACAGCCAAAAGTAAGAAGAAATGGCTTTCACATTTAATTCATTAAACTGGTGTGACGAGCACCTATTTAACCAACTATGGTGGCTGACTGCAGCGTAAAAGCCTTTAAAATAGATAAGCTAAATGAGTTATATTTGATATAAGCCAGTGTGTAGGTAAAATTATCTATATTATATAGAATTTGGAGAGTGCCATACTCCACTGCATCAGGACTAATTTGAAAGACCCTCAAAGCTAACACTCAAGATTGGTGTCTCTGAATATGCGTGAATGTTGATACATTGAGATCGGGTTAGGCTCATTTTTGCAGAAGAGCTTATAGAAGGGCTTCAGAGCATGGGGAGGAGAGCAGCCACGAGCAGCCCATACCAGGAAGGCTCTCCAATAGCTCCTGCATAAAAAGGACTGACAAGAATGGCAATTTAGGACCAAAAGTGTTTCACTTACACTGCCAGGCTTTTAAAATCACAGTTAAGAAAATGCCAGTGGGATGGTGCTTACATGGTTGAAAGTATAAAATGCAAGCCTTTAAACAAGCCTTCTGTTTTTAACTTTAACCTGCATACATCTGCCCCTTCACCAGCTGTCAGGTATTACATGCACACACAGCTACCCACCTGTCTCTGAAGAGTTTTAACCTGAGTCAGTAAGATGTCTGTCCTTCACACAAAAGACAGTAAGAAAGAACATTTTATTACAGAAAACTCTTTAAAAACCTGCTAGCTGCCTTCTCTCTCCTACTTTTACAGCAGCTAATTACTCGCACAGTCGAGAGTCCTTCCAACTATGCTTAGCTCCGTTTATGTAGTAATTAATGGAGGAGAAGAGAGCAGCAGTGAGCAAACACCTGTTTTGTAACAGTACACTCATCGGATACCAGCAAGTGACTTGCAATTTTCACAGTGATATCTGCATACGCCTAAGGTCTCTCAGAGCAGACAGCTGGAGCTGCAAAGGGAAGACTTGATGCTTGTGTCACCAAACTTTAGCTTTGACCTTGGAACACGTGTGAATAAATTTGAAGGCCTGCTTTCAACACACTGATTCTTTAGGGGAATCTTCTTCCAAAACATCTGCAACACGTAGAGGAACTCAAGACACAACAGCAGAGATGCCTTAGATACTAAATTATGAACCAGTTACTTTCTGCATCTTTAAAAATGACGGATTAAATGATACAGTGGAGGAGTGCTTTTGGAGAAACAATCCTTGTATTTCCTAAAGATCTGAGAACGGTCCATGCTGAAAAAACCCCGTATCTGTAGTGCACTAACTTCCACTGATATTTTAGCAAGATGCTGAGATCAACAAAACTTCAAGACATTTTTTTATGACTACACAGTGAGTATTGATGTTCCTAGATGCACCAGTAACAAACACCAAATCAAGACAATCAGAGCTTATTGTTTTATCTTGGGCTACACAAAAAGACCACTTCAAGAACAGAAAATGCACTCAGCTGGAAAGGTAAAGTGTTAATCTCCTTTATCTTTTCTCTGCAAATGTGTACAACCTGTGGAATACTAATGATTGGTGAACTTTCAGTGCTGATTTTAAACCATCGCAGCCAGGCATCACTTACTCACTTTGAACTTCCAAACCTGGTATGGCTACTGACCTGGCTTGATAGCCTGTCCAAGTGTGCAGTATCCATGCAGGAACCACGAGCGGAGCACAAAACCCCATTATTCTGGGCAACTCCTGTAGACCATGTCAGGAAGAGAGGAGGAGGAAAGGAAGCCAGGTTACTCAGAATTCAAAACCAGCTCAGCTGTAATAATCACCAATATCACTGATGGTGCCTAGGGATGCTTAAAAGGGAGAAAAAGAGAAAAAGAAACCTGCAGTGTAGAGGCCATCATCTAACACGAGTCAAAGGAAATAATACCGAGCCTATTGAAATCTTCCAACACAGGGACAGAGTCTCATGGGGGACAGAGCAACATAAGATCAGCCTGATGAATAAAAACCCAGAAGAACAGAATGGGGTGGAGATGAGGGAAACCTAAAATCCACAGGGAACTGATCAGCGGAATGAAAGAGAAAAACAAAATCTCGGGCTGTTGCACATTGCTGAAAGATCACAGATAAAGAAAAAGTGATAGGCAAAGGGTTCAGTGAGATGCAGGGAGTCAAGAAAGTAGAGAAATACAGGTGTGAAAGATGTACTGTAAGTTTGTATGAAAAATAAGGAAAAAGGAAAAAAGAAAACAAAAAAAAGACTCCCAAAGGATTAAGGGTTGAGAAGGCATTATTAAGACAATGAGATGGGGGATGGCAGGCAGGGGGAAATAATGAAAAGCTCTACTGATCATCCAGAAAGACAACAGAAGAGAGGCAGGTGTCAAAACCAAACTGTATAGAGAAGAAGCAGTGTAGCTATAGAGTTTGCTTTGTGAAACAATGAGGGTGGTGAGACACTGAAACAGGTTGCCCAAAAAGGTGATAGAAGCCTCAATCCCTGGAAACATTCATGGCCAGGTTGGATGGGTCTCTGAGCAACTGAATCTAGTTGAAGATGTCCCTGGCTTATTGCATGGGGAGGTGTTGGGCTAGATGACTTTTAAAGGTTTCTTTCAACTGAAAATATTCTCTGATTTTTCTTCTCTCTTTCTGTTTTAGCAGGCTCCTAAATAACTTGAAAATAAAGTTTTAAAATACACATATGCTTACAATTCAAATTTAGAAAGTAATTTTTCTAACTACTATTGTGTTTCCACAATATTTTGTTGAAAAAAAAAAAGTTGTTTCTACAGCAATCAATAGGCAAAATGTAAGAGTCATCTCAGATGCCTGGCTGCACCCTAAGGAGCACACCCTGCTCTTCCAATGCTGGAAGTGAAAAGACATCTCTGAGGTTGCCAGTTGTGGAGCTACAATAAGTTACGCTGGCTCACGTGTGACCCCAGGGACAAGCTTTACTGAAAGAAATTAATTGTAAGCTGCAGAATTTGATTCTCACCTTACTCTGTAAGAATGAACACAGATATGACCAGGAAGCCATGAAAGCTAGGAAAGCAGAAATAAAGCAGGAACATGGAGGTGATGCTGCTGCGTTCATACCAGTTACAGAAAATTCAAAATGAAGACAAGAAATCATAAAGACATTCAAGAAATGAGCACTGATATTACAAGATGCTAAGAGAGGCAGCAGTGAGGGGGAAAAGCTGCAGGAGAAGTATTAGCCTGTTCCAAGAAGGCACAGGATCCATCAGCCCTTCCCAACTGGGTTGAAGACTGCATAGCCAGTAGCGATTCACCAGATGATTGCACCAAGAGTATGATCATATTAATACCCAACTGGACAACTGGCTTCATTCAGGCCACAGCTCTGTGCTGCAAATAAATAATTGTGCATTCAAAGGTTTTGCATGCATGTGACCTTGCTCTGAATTCTCCAAGCCTGGAATAAGATTCCCAAATAGAGTGAGACAAAGATTTGAGGACTGCTCATAGGAGCTACACACCAATCTGGGATTTCCTCAGATTTGCTGATTATTTTAACAAATAAGAATATTTTTTTCCCCCGTCATTTAGATACCTAAAAAAAAACCCCACGCACTGGTTTTAAAAATTCTAATCAATATTGTTTAAAGGAACCCTTTGAGTCTAGTTACAAAAAATAAACTGGGCCAATAATTATTTCCTATGAAATTTTAGGAAAGAAATGTTTATTCTTCTCTCATTTAAATTCATCCAATATGTTTAGCTGGAAATCTTCAGCATACAGAATAAATTTTACCACAAATAGTCCTTGAATTGAAGAACATTGCTATATCCCAAAATGTACACACACTTCCTCACATAACGCTGCAATTTAATTCTCTTTCCGTACAGCATGCATCTATACCTAACTTATGTTTGTCATAGCTGGGAAATCTAAAGGTATTTTGCTGCCTAGATGGACCCAGGAGGCCAACAGATTTTGTTGCCTTCTGTTCTCTTTTGTGATCACATAAATGGTGGTTGGAGATGCCAACTGCATATTGGACTTGGTCAGTGCTGCAGAATTCCAATGGTAAACGGCTCAAGTTTGAACAAAAAGACTAGAATTCAATTCCACCCTCAAGGGTTCAACCTTATACTTAAGTAAGAATAGGGAGGAAACATTTCAGTGCTATTTTTTATCTACGAACATAAGCATTTTGCTTTCCACCTAAACATTTGTGCACATGGATGGTGTCCGATTTCTGAGGACATTTGTGGATTTTCATCAATTAAATATTGAACCGTAACACTACAGCATATAAAATATGCTGCCCGTAACTCATGGAGAGACTGAAGTTTAAGGTGCCACAAGTAAGGAACTTTATATATTGCATGCCTGTCATTTGTTTACCAAGCAGTTAGTTGTGATCTCACAGAAAAAGAGCAGCCACACACAGAAAAATGCAATGTTTACTCTGTGTTGGATTATCAAAGAACACAGCTTGAGATCTACCGCTGACACTAACCATACACAAATATCAAAACTAAAGGAGATTTTAAAAAGTTCCAAGCGGTCAGAGTTCAGCTGAATCATGACAGTTATCTTTTGGTGCCACCATTTATATGAAAGCTTCTTTATAAATACTGGTTAAAAGGCAAATAGTCTGCCAGTATTACTCTTTTTGCAATACATTTCTTAGATACTGTGAGAGTATCTATACTTTTGAGTCATTGCTCTCTTTCCTTCCCCCTCATGAATTCCAGGTATCCCAAACAAAAACATTCAAGAACAGCCTGAGCAAGATAACCTAGCCCAACACACAGGCTGCAAAATTGCCAGGATTATGCCATCCAGTACCCTTTTAAAAACGGCGGGTACATTATGGCAAAGACTGACATCCTGTCTCAGGGTGCAGTGTTGGGAAGGGGAGTCATTTTGGTGTTTAAATGAAAACACGGCCCCAAGAGTGTAAATTCACTGTGCTTACTGGCACACTGTTAATGAAGAAACAGAATTGCTGAGCAGAAGTGGATTACCCATCTCATACAACAGGAGGTTTGCACCGACTTTAATGGTGGCAGGACAAACACGCTTCCAGAACGGAACGTGAGCCTTGGTTTAAATCTCCTGTTCACTAGGGAGCGGTTTTAGCAAACTAGAGAACGCATGAGCCTTTTCCCTTTGCAAGAACTTTACTCTGTTGGTTAATCTATCAATTATAGTAAAGAGTAACCAATATGACAGTGATTTAAACTCATTCTTCTCATTAATTGAAATCTTGAGCTACAGGTGGGGATGAGAACTGCGAGAGAACCAAGGTAGAAGTAAAGGTGAACTCCAAGAAACAGAAACTCCCCAGAAACACAGTAAGTCGCTGAAAGCAGTTCAAGCAAGAATTCTGTACAAAGGAAAATTGAGCTCCTGAAATGAAAGATGAGGGGGAAAACCCCACCAGTTTATTTTAATCTTGCAAGTTAGGGACACTGACTTTGAGCAATCTATATTTAAAAAGTGAGAAACACCAATTCAGTTATCAGATGAAGACTGAGTTATCAGTTAAAGATTGATTTATCAGTTACACAAATTTGTAGAATGTTACACTCCTAAAAATAATACATCTTCTGGAAGCTCTCTCTTCCCTCGAAAAAACAAGAACAAGGATATTAGATTTTTATTATGCTGAGGCAAACATGTCATTTTAAACCATTTGTGGAATTGCTTACCCGAGGCCAGATGGTAAAGGGGATCAAAGATTCATAACTGAAAAAGATCACCAGACAAGCTTAAAATTCTAGAAAGCTATTAAAACATGAAAGGAAAAAAAAAAAAAAAGAAAATAAACTGGACCAGATTGTAAGTTTCAAAAACTAAACAACAGAACGTAACATTAGTCTGGGTTAGCAAAACCCAGAAACAGGGGGCAACACAGAGTTTAAAGAAAGTAAAAATACTATGGAGAAATCTGTGTACTGAAACCCAGACTGAATTTGAGGCAAGACCAACAGAAGCAAAGAAAGACCTAAGCAGTGTCCTGCCGTTAGATGCTTGCTGTAGTTGCAAGCAGCAAATCAGTTTTGCAAGATCCTATGAGAGAAGCAGAACTTTTTAAAAGAAAGGGATGTTATGCCTCTTCCGCACAGTGAAAAAGACTTCTTTCCCCAATCAAATCTGAAACCTGCTGTGATATTTCTGCTCCCTGTTCTTAACAGTTTCCAAACCTTTGGTTATACTGCAGATGCGCTTCTTTCTCTCTTCTTCCAATCTAGCCTCGAAAAGCCTCTTTTTTTCCTGGTGGAGCTTTTCCCTTTGCTGAAAAAGCAACCAAGCGCTCACTCCAGAAGGTCTGCATGACCCAGTACAACAGCCAGAACTAGGCAAACAGTTGGCTTCCTTCTCCGCTGTGCAGTCACATATTTTAAGAAATATAACAGACTGTAACACACAGCAGATAGTGAACAAATAAGACATGTGCACTATCCACAAAAATAAGGAAAAGAGGAAGAACAAAATTCCCAATGAGTGAATATATGTTGTAGAAATAATTATAATATTGTCTTCTGCCATTTGTACAAAACCAGCACTGAGAACAAGAATTGTGACTAGTGTTCAATACCATGCTTTAAAATACAGTTGAAGAAACTTCAGCTCAAAGACCCCAAAACAACACAAATTTGTTTTTATATGCTAGAAACCAAGATGAATTTTGGTTCCAAATTACCAGTTCCGCTGCCTATTATTACAACTTTATTAGAAAATGAAGCTGCTGAACATTTAATTTCAGATACAGAATTATTGTTTGCAAGATATGGCATACCAATGGAGATAAAGCACCACAATTTGACTGTTAAGAATGTAAAATATTAGCAAGGGAGCACAATTTTAAAGGTTATCTGAAGTCCAGGGTACCCACAGTGCTTCAGCCTATGGAAAATAATGGTTAAAATTCTTGGGAAATGCTTTTAAAATCTTAGATGATCAATAGCAGATGTCTATGTGATGTGACTGAAAATGAGGACATCATCCTCAGAGTTGTCAGAGGTGAAACCTTGGTTTAACAGGAAATATAGGATTTTTTTCCCCAAGAACTGAATGTTTTGCCCAACTACAGAACCACTGAGGAAACATAGAGGTCTTGAAACTTCTACAAATGCCTTGCAAAAACCCAAGCACACATTCATCTTAATGCACCAACCTTGCAGCCACACGACAATCTATATACACGCAACTGCAGGTGAAGGGGGGAACAGCTACGTTACCATTGCAGCTTCATCACGATGATTATTAGTAAAAGACAGGCCTGTAAAAAGTTAGGAGACACTTTCCTTCCACTTTTGTGAAATGAAAACCTGAGAAAGATTCTGAACTTCCAAGATCCAAAATAAACCAGACAGCTGAAAAGCAAGTACATTGGAAAATACCAAGGGAATGCAGCAATGCAGGACTAACTTGAAAAGTCTGACAGCTTTTGATACGTATGTGTATTGTCAGTGTTTTGATTTTTTTTTTCCCCCATGAGGAGAAGAGAATTACAGGCCTTTTAAGAAGCCTGCAACATCCCTCACACGGTCTAGTTCAAACCAGTTGCTACAGATTGGTGTTATCGCAAAGGGAGACAGAGCTCCCTTTTCTCATGCGTTTTTCTTTAAGGGTTTGTTATCCTACTTGTTCTATGAAAGACTCTGAGCTGTACGCTCTGATCTCTCACTAATAGCCTCCCATTTACACTACATTTTGAAGAATGGGGAAAGCATTGCACAACACAGCTAGAGAAATAAAAATACCTTTGTGTGGGACAGCACTAATAAAATTAGATTTTCCTGAAGGCAAAGTGGAAGGAGAAAGTTTCTTCCTTGGAATACGAGGAAGAAAGAGAAATATTTGTATTTTTTTATATAAATAAAACTTTTGAATGCTCAAGGAGCCTTGATAAATGCTCCTGTTTTGGTAGCTAACCTTTTGAGTCCCTAAATCTGATTGACTTCTCGACCAGAAATGAGTAATTTACTTCAGGTTGACTGCCTTGGTCAATTTGTAGTTAGAATCTATGTACTTCGATTAACATTTAGTTAACTTTTTGCATGTTTGCCATAGCTAATGATAAGTAGCACTCAGGAAGAGAAACAAAGCTCCTATACCAGAATTCCCACTGAACTGCAGGAAGAGAACAGGCAAAGATAGGTATGGGATTTGTGTATCTGGAGCTATCTGCTATTAAATGGAAATTCTTATGGTCACGATGTTGTACAAAACCAAGTAAGAAAAAGAGTTCAATCTAAAGTAAAGCATGCTGAAAACGTTTCTTCCTTATTTCTCAGATTCAGGGATTGTGTATGCAGTGTGTATACCCATATGGCTTGTTTCTTGTGCCCTTCGCTCTTAACGCAGCTATAACTTGGGGACTTTCAACAATGGCTTTCCAAAAATTTAAAAAAGTATTTTCCTGTTTCTATTAAATCTTCCTCATTAGCTGAGCCCAGCTTGGCTACACAGTATATAGTAAAACATTTATTTCTTTGTCTGCTTCCTAAGATTTCCTTTTTCTTTCTTTGCAATGATCTTTTTTTTCTGTGTTTCTAATACTTCTGCCTTGTTTTGAACTTCGGTCTTTCTGCTCCTCATATTTTAATTTTTTATTTTTTTTTTAAATATTGACAATGCAGAGAACATTCAGTTAGGGTTTAATGAGAGAAAGTGTCCCAGTCTCTTGCCTCAAATTCATCCAAATGTTACAAGAAAGAGGAGAGCCTTTAGAAGCAATCTAGGTCTTCCGAGTGGCTTCCTCCAATGCTTAGCCACTTTCACTCCATGATACTTTTCCGTAAGACTCATAATGCAACCTTTTAAAATGTTTAAGGTTATTTTAATTCCTCTAAGCAAGGAAATAAAGTGTTTTAAGGAATGTTAGTTAAATCGTACATCTAAAATTCCTATCACCAGGCCTTGATTCAACTGATTCCTAAGTCATACATAAATTAAGAGCACCAAGTAATTTAAAAGTGATTTCTGCAGTATTTTCATCTGTTACTTTTGCAGCCTAGAAATTCTGAAGAAGGCAGTCATCAGCAACACTATTATTCCTTATCAGAGAACCTTGAAATACAGATCTCTCTTCCCTCTCTCTTTTTTTAAGCTTTAAAACCTTCTAAATCATGTCATGGAAGGGTACATTAACAAACACCACCATAGGCTGAAGTCACTCAAGGCTGCACTCAGTGCAGGTTCTAAGACCAGGTCACGTATGGAGTCAGCTAGTGCTTCACAATATGCTATCTGCAACAGCTTATTAGGAGTCTAACTACTCGTTCTATATCCCAACACAGCTCAGAAAAGATCGCCACTATCTGTGATAACTGACGCCTGGGAAAAGCATAGCACCTGTCAGAGCTTTGTTTCAGAGCACTCCAACTGTTGTTGTTTCCCAGCTTCCATTATTTCACTCCCATTATCATTATTGTCACTGTGAGATACAGACCTTTTTGAAATAATCTGAACGACCTCCAGCTCCAATTCTTCTTCAGAACATGATGTATTAATTTCACTTCTTAGATCTGTCCAGTTTTTAGCAAAGTATTCATTTAAAATGTGTGCGCTGTCTGGAAGTAAATTACAAGGGCAAACAGGCATTTCAAGATGAGTGAAAATGTACCCCTCAAGCTGTTTCTTTCCTACCTGGTTTTGCTGAAAAGGTGGTTAGGACATCTTGTTTTAAAGGCAAATGTGGGGTGGGGTTTTTTGGCTTCTATTTCAGTGCAGTTCTCTGCATGTCCATCATGTTGCACTTGGAGATCTTGATGAAATTCAGAGCTGCGCTTACAAACGTGAGGTCTACTCTTACAACAGACAGCACTGTCCATATGTTTACTCTGAAGAGTTGTTTTACAGTAGGTGCACAATGCAATACAGCACGTGGCAACAGTGATGACAATTAAAAAAGCTTCACTGTGGAGCACACAGTCAGGATTCCTATGGGAGGAAGCCAAACCAGAAGATATGCTCCAGCCCCTGGTGAGTATTCAATGCAAGAGACCAGGCCTGACTTCTAACAGCTTGTTAGCAAGTAGTGCAGGCAACAGAGGACCTGTATAATGCAACCAATGAAGACTCAATACCTGCCTAACTCGTGTCTCGGTGATTTTTATTCCGGAAAAGGTGACCTGATCTAAACCACAGTAACCTGTTCTAAACTGCGGTGGTTATCTGTGGAACCTGGCACAAGCACTGCATTTGGTTGGAAATCCAAAGCGGGCTGAGTACAGTAATAATTTCCTAAGCCTTCCCTACCATATCACTGATTTTCCTCTTGAAAACATGAGTTCTCCTTCTGAGAGCATGCCAGCATGCAGATGCTCCCCAAGGGATCTGACCTTTGCGTTCAGCGGTGCTTGGGAGTTTTACTTGCATCTTTGCGCTTTTGTTGGACATAATTAGCATCAGGGTAGGTTAGGTGCAGAACAATTTCAGTATAGAAAACAGGACTAAGAGGAAAGATTCTCATTTGCCTATAGACACTGTAAAGCACTATTTCTGCTGCAGTGCTGAAGCACTGTGGCTACAAAGAAAGCAGTACTCCCAAGGTGCCATTCCATGACACGTTTGGAAAGCTTTTGCTGAAATATCCTATTCCATCAAAGCCAAAATATTTTCACTTTCATAAATCTCTTCAGAGAAGGTAATATGAATAAGACCTGCTTGACTTGCAGCAATCCAGGATGACACATTATGCCCCAGATCAGGCAAGGATTTCAACATCTCCCAGAGCTCAAGTCAATATCTAAGACTCCAGGTTATAATCACACACACAGACTCCTATTTCTCTTGAGCACTGTTCTTCACATGGAAACACTGTCATCTTCAGCAGGCTCCAGAGATAAATCAGTTCCATCAAGTAGGGACTGACATCTCAGGAAAAACCCTAATTATAACAAGGTTTTGCATGTTATATTTAAAAGACATTTTTGTATAATCATTTACTGGTTGAGACAATAAGGAATATAATTAATAGTTAAATGGCAAGATTTCTGCAATTTGTAATTCCCTAATTGCTATTTTGGATTTCTAACTGAAGATCAAAATGTCATAATCTAGTAGCACCAAACACAGAACACTTAAAATGTCAGTGAGTGAAGAAAATGACTTTAAAACAGGGGTTCAAGTACAGATCTGTGATTTAAAATGTACAATACCTGATGGCATGAAGCGCATTATGCAGGAACAGCTCCTTTCAGCGCTGTATACTTGAGATTAGAGACTACAAACCGCCTATTTCAGAATCACAGCTCTCCACTTCCCCTGCTGAGATGTCAGATAGACTTGGGCTAAATTTGATGGCAAGTGTTCCAGGTCCCGTCTGTCAGGTTCTCCCGTGCTTAATGAGCAGCATACTCTTTGATGAAAACACTGTGTAAACAATGAAGCAGCACATTGAAGACGTGTAAATGAACTGGGTTCTGCAGTGTTTTCAGTCAGAGCAGCATTTAAGGCCTTTTAGGGAGGCCTGCAAAGCCCTGCTGTATCCCTAGAGCATAATTGGCTTCTGAGAGCAACAGCGTACATTAGGCACAGCAGAGCAGTTCAGGAAGGTCTTTCAATAAGCCTTCTATAAATGCAACTCATTTGTTTTTATATGAAGCCTGGGGTTCCAGTGGGCAGGCTGTAAGAAATAGTCACCCAAACCCTTGGTCATTTTTAATTTCCTATAGGTATCACCATTTTACTATAGGTACAGTACTCAATGACTTTGGACAAAAGCATACACAAAGAACATAAAATATTCTTTTACTCATGGATATACAGTCATCTTCTAAATCACCATTCCTAAAAGTCACCACTCTGAAGGATACCTGCAGCAAAAATGTTTCCAGGCACCAAAGAAGGGAACCCCACAGCTGCTGGAAGGATTATATATTCAAGGATGCTGACAAGTTGATCAGCTCCTAGCGTGCATGGGAGCATCCCTCCTGGCTTCAGTGACTTAAGGTATCTAATGAGTTATGGATTTTAAGTTATTTGCAGCTTCACAGTGGCCGGGTTAGTCCCTGGCTGTTGTTGCAAAACAAGAGAAAATAATAGCAACTTATGATACAGGCATTCAAAGACCATTCCTATTTCCCCCCATCTTCCCAAAACACTTATGCATACCACCATAACATCAGGCCACCCCAGACAGCCCTATTTGCACGAAGTGGCCTAATTTACATTGTTTATTGCACTGAAGCAGGTTTTAATTGATGCTATCACAGCACAAGCATTTGTTTGTTAGTGTACCTACTGTTACTAGTTTAGAGTAGAGAGCACTGAATTAACTCTATGGTATGTATAGCATAGTACATAATTTTAATGCTAAAATGGTTCACCGTACATTTTGGAGAACTGTCCTCTAGATTGAGGAACAGGTCAAGGCAGTGGCCAGGTTAATTGTTTTAAAAGCAGTATTCAAAAGGAAGCTATAGAAAAAAAGCATTTGCTTTGGAGGTGGAGGAGTGGGGGTGGGGAGATGAGAGTAAATACCACAGATCTATTTCCAGCTAATGTCTTCGGTTAAATTAGCAAAACATTAACATCAGAACCATGGATAAGTAGCAAAAAGATTACATTCTGGAATGACAGACCAGTCAATCAAAATTAGCTGGAAAGAAAACAAAAACTTCTCAGAAAACAAGCACATCACCCCACTGCTCCAAAGAATACAGATGTTTCTGGCCATACCATTCACACAACTGTTTTTGCAATCAAATCCCTGTCCTTTTCTACAGCTGCACACTTTGCCAGTGGCCAGGAGAGAATCCCAGGGCATCTGCTCTGCGCTACTGCTGCATTGTTTCAGTCTCATCCATAAGCAGGAAATTCAGTCTCATCACAGCCCTTTTCTATTTCAAAGGATCAGCTTTCACTGTAGGGGAAAAATCTCTCTTGTTGAATAAGAACATCCATCATAGTTTAAACAGAATTTCAGGAATGACAGGTACCTTATTTAGATAAGGTGACACATTACTGCTTCCTTTTTCCTCCTTTTTCTTATACAGTAAGATCTATATGGAGAGTAAATTACTCTATCACACCAAGTAAGTATCAAAGTCAAGCTCCATTTTCTAAGTTTCCTATTCCACATCCCCTTGAATTCCTCATCTAGCTGTTTGAAGGACATCTGAAGTGTATTTCTGGTTCTACTGCTCTTGGTATCAAATATTTCTGTTGGCTACGCCGAGTGATAAAGCTTACTGAAATCCTTTTTCCTAGGAGAAGGTTACTGGCAGGAGCTGTATTGCTACTGGATTGCTGTTATTGGTTGTTAAGAATAGGGACTTTAAAAAAAAAAAAGAAGCAGTTATAAATACCAGCTATTTAAAATACTTTTTGCATGCCTTCCAGATTGTTTTAAATTGTTTTCTTTAAATGTGCTGAATAGAAATTAAGAAATTAAGATTTCTTTGAAGCTATTATTGCCCTGCCTGTGTCTGAATGTGAGAGCCTTTCCTTTGAGCACTGACCAGGGCACTGGGAAGCGAAGGGCATGTGCGCCTCCCCCATGGGCTGTAGCCACAAAGCAGGGCATTGCAGCACTAGCTACAGGGCTCCTCATTCACAAACCTGATGCTTATTTATCATTTTCCTGTTTTAACAGCTATTTTGCTGATGAAGTCCTAAACGTGACATAGATAGGCAATGCTGGAAACGGCAGTGTCGTGGTTTAACCCAGACAGCAGCTAAACCACCACACAGCCAGTCACTCACTCCCCTGCAGCGGGACGGGGGAGAGAATTGAAAAGGGGAGCACAAGAGAAAAAAACCTCATGAGTTGAGATAAAGACAGCTTAATTGGACAGAAAAGGAAGGTAATGATGATGATAAATAATAGTAGAATACACAGAAACAGTGATGCATAACACAATTTCTCACCTCCTGAAACCAATGCCCAGCTAGTTCCTGAGCCGTGATCCCACCTCCCGGCTGGCTGCTCCAGTTACATATGGAATAGGATGTTACATGGTATGGGATATCCCTTTGGCCAGTTGGAGCCAACTGTCCCAGCTGCGTCCCAGCCTACTTGCTGGTGGGGTGAGAAGCAGCAAAGGCCTTGGGTCTGTGTAAGCACTGCTCCACAGTAACAAAAACATCCCTGTGTTGTTATCAACACTGTTCCCAGCACAAACCCAAAACATAGCCCATACTAGCTTCTGTGAAGAAAATTAACTCTATCCCAGCCAAAACCAGTACTAACACAAGGAGAGGCTTTTGCTGATTCCAGGCATGCAAACTGCTAAATGGGGCTGGTTACACAGCAGATATCCTCGTACATAGGAAAGACAGGAATTAAATGTATCCAGGTAGAAGAGACTACCTTACCTCACAGGTTTCACAGACATTGCATTTCAGATCTGGCCCCTATCTACTAGAATAGGGACTAGTGTGTGACTCGGTATGCTTGAAAACATACACAAAAAAGCATAGTAAAATTAACTTTACCAGGAAAATAACTACAAACGGGCACAGGATTATATGCATTCATAAAAACAGAGTTATACTTGTTGCCCCACTACTAAAAGCAAAGTTATTACTCTCTGTGAAGGGTGGATTGAAAGAGAAATCCATCTGTTCCATAGAGCTTCGATGAAAGAATCATTCAGGGTCCCTGCAGGTAATTTATGGAGGATGGCTAGGGATGGGGAGAAGGCTGAGAATTAAACACTACCTGAAACAAGAATTTAGCTGCAGACTAAGTGCACCTCTAAGTGCCATGCCAACTTAGAGAAGCACCACCACACTGATGGAAAGTCCCTGAGTCCCTATTAATGGAGTCCACAGCACCTTCTCATCTGGCTTATCTTCAGCAAACCTAAATGAAAGTCTTCAGGGCTATGAAAAATACCTCTCAACGGTCCTCTGGTGCTTTCTGCAAAAATCCTTCATACATCCTGTAGGAGCAATTCCTTTCATCTGAGTACAATTTACTCACAGGACAAAAATAAATTTTTATCAATACTCTGCAAATGGGCACATGGACTGGAAAGGAGGTAATACAGATACATGAAAGATCCAGGTAACCAGGAGGAGGAGAAATATTTAGATGAAAAATAAAAGGCATTGCATCTCATTGACAGTGCCCAAAACAGAGAAGCAGGCAGTACAGTCACACTGAATGCACATGCCATTATGTATGAGGACCAGATACTCATCATGTGCAGGGTAAAAAGTATATGGATCCAAAAAGCTGGATTGACAGAGAGCCCAAGTCAACAAGATTCAGAGAGGGAAAGATGAGGTATCTGAGTCACAATTTCAGCTGTTGAATGAATCCTGGCTTGTAATAAAGAATCTGATGGACTGAGTAAGTTTGTAAGAGCTTAGGGAATGAGCAGAGGTAGGCATCAGTTTTGCTGGTTTTCTGGCTGCCAAAATTATTTCCTCATATACCTGCTGTGCCCATCCTGCCTTCGTGTAACCTGCAAGGATGAGCAATGTATGTGTGAATATCTAAGGACTGGGCATGAGGATACATTGGAAATTTTATTTAAACAGAAGCCAGCCGGGTATGAGTCTTCTATCTCTGTTGCTAATATCTGCAAATGTTTCTTTTCTGGTAACAGACGCACCTTAGGCTTTACTGGAACGGGTCCTAAGCCAGCCAGCATCCCCCTTGGCATGATGTAGTTTGCTGCTTTCTGTACCTACAAAATGAATAATGGACGGTACGTCGGGGGCTGGCTGGGCCTCTGGCCACAGCGGGACGCAGGGGGCAGGCACAGAGGACAGCTACAGGCTATGGGCAGGACTCAGGGCGCTGAGTAAGATGACAGAAGGAGCAGGGGGAACCAAAAGGCTTTATAGAAACGATACAGTCATGTAAATTTTCTGGGAAGCCTTTAGTACTCCCATTACAGCTGACAATTAACACCCCTTCTCAGTCAGCCAACCTACAGTCATTCCACAAAAACTGCCCCACCTGTGGCAGGATAAAAAGAAGAGAGAAATAAAGGAACAGGCAGTGAATTATTTTTGCACCCAGATACCACTGGCCTTTCCTTGCAGAGTTTTTCATCAGTCCTAGCAGAGAAAGAGAGAGGCTGCTGGAAAAATCCTAATTCCAACAAATAATTTCAATATTAAAAAAAATAAAATTCACATTATCAATTTTCCCTTCCTTCCTAAGTGGAAAGCTCTGAAAGTTGTCTTCCGGACAACTCCAAAACAAAGTCTAAGATTTTTATGTAAATGACCTTTCTATAAATCCAACTTGAGAGCTGAGAAAGGCAATAAGCAGCCAAGGAGCCTGTTTGACAGAGCACCTTGTATTTTTCATTCTCTGAAAATACTCACCATTAAAATGCTTTAGCTGAGATTTTCAAAGCAGTGTGGGCAAATCCTCTGCACATCTCACATTAATTAACAGAAAGTATGTGAGTAATTCCCTGTAGTACTTTGATAATGTCAGCTTTTTTTTTGTTATTTTTTTGTTATTCATTCAGCATATCCACACAGAAGGGACAAGGGAAACATGCAGAGTGGCATTAAACAGCACCTAAAAAAATTACCCATTTTGGATCTGACCTTTACGACCTGTTCCCACAGATGGATTCTGATCGGCTGTTTTGGGCAGATCCAGAACCGTGAAGTAAACATGCTCCATCATCACAGAGATCTGCACCTAGTCAAGGATCTCATCTAAATAATGTTTTTTTCTGTTTGGAAGGCTTGGGGGAAGGGTGGGGGAATAAGCCCTGCTGTTTACTCTTAGCTTTGGAAAAATCCACTGGGAGGGACTGCACAATTAACATATTAATGATGGCTGGCCTCAGATGTGATGTCTGAAAGCAATTATGGGCAAATTAAGAATATAAATGCGAGATAAAAAACCCTTATGCCTGTTTGGGACAGGAGGAACATGAGCCATTCAGCACTGAATCCGAAATGAACCATTCAGCACTGAATCAGGAATATTTTTTCTTCCTTGTCCTAAGGGAAGGAATCCCATCTTTCTCTGCTTGGATAAGGCAGCATTTCCAATACTTGCCTTATTAACTGCAAGAGATGAACACCACCGTGATACCCATGCTAGTCTGTACAAACTGTTTGCTGGTCTGGATGGTGGAGTTTAGCCAGTTAAAACCTGGAAGTGTGAAAAGCCTGAAACATCTCTGCTCAGCTGCAGTAGAGGAAATACATAATTTCTACCACACTGAAATAGGGGCATGACTGAGCCGAGTCTTCTGGTGGCCATTTCTCTGTGGGGGGCAGTTTGGTGGGTACCAGTTACAAACATTAATGACTATTTGTTTTAAGTCTTAAATGTATTAACAGTGATAAAACTTGAACTGGCCTTATAGAAAACCAAAGAGAGTATAAACTGCCCAAAGTGGGTATAAACTGCCTGAAGCACAAGATACTGCACTTTTCCTCATAGCACCAGGTAAGGGCTACAGAAGAGCTGGCTAAAAAGCAGGGTTTCCATTCATGGCTGATTTCGTTTTACTCCTCTAAGTTACAGTCCAGATCTGACCAAAAACTAACATGTGCTAAAATTCCCCTGGCCCTGCAACCACTTAGTGATATTGATGTTCCTGTCAGCTTTCATGACCAGAGGAAAGATGACAGTTTCACTGAGGAACAACACGAAACCCTGGCGCTTGGGCTCAGGCAGCAGAAGACTGACCAAAGTCTAAGGCCCTGGCAGCTTCCTGCATCCGTATCCACATCCCCTAGGAAAAACCATTCAGGCACTCTTCACCTGGCACCCTGCTCCGGGCTTGGCAAGAACAGGGACATTATGAATGAGACATTTGGTGCTCAAAAAAAAAAAAAGGCATTTTTATATAAAACTTTTTTTTTTGGGGGTGGGGGATGGTGTCTGAAAGTATTCAGCCAGCTCTATTATCAAAAGCCTTTACAACTTACAAAAAAGCCAAATAACCAGAAAAACCTGGAGGCAGGGAAAGGACTTTTTTGAATGCTTAGACTTCTGTCCAGGAAATTTCAACACACATGAATGAAGCCCCTCAAACAATGCCACAGGAGGTGCATTATTAGAAAGCAAAAGCAGTTGAAAGTTGTTTCCCCACTCAGTAAAAAACAAGAGTTTAGACTAAAAGGAACTAGCTTAATTATTAACCAAATCACTTATACTTACCTGATTAAAAGTGGAACACTTGTCTACTCTTATTAGTTTCAGCTGACTATGCCAAGTAGTAAGCTACCCCCCTTATTCCTTCACATCAACTTATAGAAAACACAGCAGAAAGATGAGCCTCTAGATTTGTGGCTTATATACTTAATTTAAATGCCTATAAACTAATTTACCTTAAAAGGCCAAGTCAATGTGGCATCTGTTGTCCCTTCATCCATTTTGCCAAACCTAAAGCTTGAACCCAGAAATTCTTTTGCTGAGCTTTGCCCACCTCAGCACTACCCCTCAAATGAGCCTTTGGAAAATCATCAGACCTGCGCCCATCCATGGAAACATTCATCAGGATGCTTCTGGTCAGCCCCAAACCTGCTGTTAACAAGCACCCACAACTTTGTATCTCAGCGTGGTTACACAACACTTGCAGCATCCAGTTCTGCCAGCGAAGGCTGGAGGTTTTCTTTGCCAGAATGACCCTGCCTACAATTTTCCACTCAGAAGGAAAACCTTGAGTTTTCAAGTAGACCTGTTCTTGACACTAGCAAGTCATGTGTATTCTATTCTATGCTGGGTCACCGAGATATCATCTTTTAACTTACTGCTTATTATTATTATTATTATTATTTTTGCCAGTGGAGGTGTCAGCATTCCTCTTTCTACAGCCATACACCCTGTGAATCGGAATTGGCAACAGGGTCTCTGCTCCCTACTGATTTGCTCAAAGATCTCAACAGCCATGGAAAAAAAACCCTGATGATGAAGTTATTTTGTATGTAACTGTAATACAACCTCCTACTGGATGTCTGCCGGGGTGCCTGGCAGTGCAACATCAAGGAACCAAAGCGTATATCTAACTAAGATCCATTTGCAGACAGCTCAGTCAAAAAATCTTATTACCTCTGGCAGAGTGCAGAACTGTTTGATTCATTTGTTCAGAGTTAATGGCAAATACTGCCTGTACCACTTTAATATAGAGAAAGGTACAGCTAGGCAGTAGAGAAGAAGGCTGCCTGTTTACCTCAGACACTCTGGGTCAGGCAGGGACTTCCAGAAGGAAGAGAGACGTCATCTCTCCTGAGAGCAGCACGTGAGCACTGTGGGAAAAGCCAGGCAGGGGTGAGCCAAGTGACTTGCTGGGACAGAGCAGAATGGGTTTGCTCTAGGAAAGCCAGAAACATGCCCCAATTTTCCTGGGAAGCAAGGAGATGACGCTTTCTTAGCATCCAGAAAAAGATAACCTTCCCTGCAGGGGTTCTGATGAGTGTGACAACACACAACTTGCATAACCTCGGCTAAAACTTTTGAGCAAGTTAGAAAGCATGTAGATACGAGCCACAAAAGTCAGGTAAAAGGTAAAACTTCAGACAGACCAGATTGAGACAGGGGCAGACTGCAGTTCAAGACAGTAAAACACTGATGTGAAAAAGTATAAAGTCCTATAGGAAAAGAACAGCTGAAGGATAGAAATTTATTGATTTTGAAGGTCATCCCCTTGCAGGGAGCCACAGATGTTGACCATTTCTTGCCTGATCACCACATGGCAACAGAGACTTCAAAGATGGCAAGCAAAATAATGCCCACCTACTAACTGCCCATTGTGTGTAATAGCCAATAAATGTCTCTCTTGTATTTTTTACTACATCGCTTACCTTTGTTCATGGTAAAAGTTGCCCAAAGGGATTCAAAGCCTTATAAAGTTGCTTGGCTGCAAAACAGGGCTAGAGGAAAGAACCTAACTAGCTACAACATGATAAGGAAGGAACACGTTCATTTTTAAGACTAGTCTGCAGAGAGTACCTGTATTTTCTCTATTTGATTACTCTCTTAGTTATATTGTTCCATTTTAGTCTACTGAAACTTGGTTTTATTAATTGGAGGCATCTGATGTCTTTTGGCATGCTCCTTTCAAGAAAAGGGAGGTGGGATAATTGTAGCTCAGGGCTCTGGTAAGCCGAAGTCTCTGCTGCACAGCCACAAAGCAATCCCTGTTGTTTTTGTCTGGGTATTTTTCCCCTCCACTCCGTGTACATGAGTATAAGGACTTCATACTTCTCACAGATCTGCTGCCGATTACTTTTGCAATCAGCCCACAGTTAAATGAAGACACAGTGCCAGGATCTGCAAGGGTAGAATCTGACCGGCTCAAATCACCCTAGTGACTTGCATGTGCACTGGTAAAAGTGTCACATGACATTCCATGTATTAGGAGAGCAGGATTAGAGCTGTAAGTTTTTCACACTGAAAACACTCCTACATGTCAAATACATCACCAGAATTGTGAAAGAAAACCAAGAATATATGGGCAATACTTGACATAAAATATTTATATAAATTGAGCCGAAAAATGGAAACAAACTCAGCAAACAGGAATATTCAATGTTTGTATACAAAGAGTTGTGCACTGAGAACTTTGGAGCTGTGGAAAAAAGTTCTGCAATAAAATTTTCTACAACAGCAAATCATAATTAGGCATTTTAATACAAGTTACTAGCCTTAGCCAACAGGGTTTCTATTCCCTTTTGTGCATCCGGTGAAAATAAGAAACTGTGATTTGCTAACAATTTAGGAACAGTAGGTTAAGTTGTGCCTCAGCAGCGTATTGATTCACTCTTTGGGGACATACACAAGACTTTAGGCCTGGCATCTGTCAGAAGGAGCTTTCAGCAGAATCAGTGGAAGGCAGTGCCTGAACCTCTTTTCCAGAGAAACCCAAGGACATGTGACACAACACTTCCATCACCTTCCCTTTCTGTCATGTCCCTTGTGTCATCAACACGTTCACACAGTAACACGGCCCAGGGAAAATGTACCACAGAATGGACTCAGTTAAGGTGGAAGTGCCCCTTAAGTCGTGCATCTTTTGTTTCCATGGACAGTACATGAGCCCAGGTACTAGTCTTCTACATTGGGCACCTTGGCTTGCTATGTAAAACTGATTTGTTTCCTTGCTATTTTTTTCTTAACCCTGCCTTTTTTCCTGCAGCACAAACCTTTGAGAGAGTAAATGATGTCAAAGATGTTTGCAGTAAAATAATAATAATTTAAAAAGTGATACATGTACTACAGCACTGGATCAATTGAAACCCCAATTGCTTTTAATGCAATTTCTGTCCAAAATTGATTATAGGATTAGAGTTACTATCTATTACCTTAAACCTGTATTTCAGAAGTTAGAGAACATGAAAAACACTCCAGTAGATTTGAGCATCCTGTGTCCTTTCCAAGGTAGTTATTAATTGAGAAGTGGGTCATTCATATTGAAACAAAAGGTGAAGAAAATGCTCTGCTCCTTAAGGTCAGTTCTGGATTCATTCTGAAGTCTCAGCTCAAGGCAGGGAATTTACACACATTTAAAATGTCATTTTCATCTCTAGGTCTTGTCTTCAAATGATTGCATTGATTTAAATATGGGTTGGATGAAAGTTATTTCATATTTGTATCTGTAATTGCAGTTTTCAGCTGATAGCAGTACCTTCAATAGAAAAATACAAAGAACACACAAAGGGTCATTGATGGAAAAGGTGATCGCATGAATCACAGCCTTCATCAGAAAGCTGAAGAGATCTGGAGCTGCCTGCAGCTTCTTGTTACAAGTAGGAGTCAGCCGAAGATTGTAAGAATGTATGTTCCCAAGTGTTTATACTCTGGATTTCCTTGCAATGGTGAAGAAAGCAAGTCAGTGCCTTGGGGCATCATTTCTCATGAAATGTTATCTAAAGAAGCATTTCCTGCTTCAGAAGCATCTCAATACAGAATAAAGGTCTTTACAGAAACAAAAAAACGCAAAAAAAAACAAATTGAGAAGAATGCCTTTTGAGAAGCAAATGAAAACAAAAAGCAGCTCTTGCTCATGTTATTAAAAAGCCCTTTGAAGGAAGCTGCAAAGCAGGTTTGGAATTGTTGAAATTGCCAAACGTAACGAATTTGAAGAGCTGCACAAGAGGACACCATGTTGTCACCTCCAGAGACACAGTTGCCATGCCTTAAATTATTTATGTTATTCCTTAAACAATTCATGAAGCCCCATGGGAGATGTGAAACAGGAACTACTTATCATCGTGATGTACAAATACTGATATCACTAATTTTCTGCCTCTTGCATACGGAGTTGGAGACTTTCTGATATTTCAAAGTGTATCAAGATGTACAACAATGAGGGGAGGGGAAAGCAAAATTCATTAGATGACTGAAGTATTGGGCAAATGGCATAGATGGATAGATGGCTTGGTGCCTCCTGTGAACCCCACTTGGGAAATAGTGAGTTTCTGACAAAAATTCAACTGGCAGTGCCAGTGCTAAGTTGACTCCTTCTTGTAGCGTCCTGCAGAAACTGCAGGTTGCACCAAACTGCCCATCAATCTGAAAGTCACTTCAGACCAGGGTGAAAAGGTGGAAAATGTAATTAAACCACAAGTGACATGCTCACTTTTGTTTTCAGTTTTGTTCAGTGAAACGGGAAGTGATCACAGTCTTCTCCAAGCATGAGTAAGATAGCTCTCATGTGGAAAGGTGTTGACTTGTCTTTGACAGGTCTGCTTTATCTTTCTCCAAGGTAAAGCTTTTCATAGTAATTTCAGTTCTGAGTGTGCAGAACCCTTTGAGAATGACTTGTGGCCATGAAGACTAGTCTATTAACTTGCTTGCACATCTCAATGAACCAGGGATGCCAGAAAACTGAACTGAAAGCTACACACCTTTCAATATCTTTGACAAAACAAGGACAGCATTAAAGACAGTGTAATTTATAAAACACAAAGGAAATAGGGAAAATGAGTTCAATACTAAATCTCCCTCTAAAAATAAATTGAAAGTTCATCCCAACATAACTATTGATGTATCAGATAGATATGTAAATGTGCCTGCAAATAAAAACACTGCCTGAATTCAGGCACAGAATCTAATGAATGTGCTAAAATTCATAAAAGAAAATAATACAAAAACCAAGGGTTAGATCAGGGTCCAATTTTCACAGAAGACATTTTGCTACCTGGCTTCACAACATGGGGTAGGGGGTAGGAAAAAGAAAGAAAAAAGCAGCTTTTGATTGAACTGTCATGTGATGATGAACTCGAGTTCAACTCTAACAAAGCGTAGGTTAGCAACTTTTTGTGGCAAAGGAATGAGTTTAGCCTAGTGTCTGACTGAACCCTTAAGCTCCACATTTCTCTTCAAGACTGGCTTTCTCTGCCCTATTCACTGCTGAAAGTAAGTAAACCAGACTTTTAACTGAAGCTTACTGATATCTCAACTGACAAAAAGCAACTGTGGAGCAAGCACACGCTTCCTGCTAGTACCAGGCTTTGATTTCCCCAGGTGCTCCTTTAAATCATTGTTTTTCTCTTCATTTGAATTTTGTCAAGAGTGAGCAAGGTGAACTTTGATGCCTGCTCACCGATATTGTACCTGAAGAATGGGCAGGAAGCTCAAATTAAATAACTTAAAGGCAAACCATTGTTGGAGCTCAGCAGCATAATGCAAGAGAGAAAGTAATTTGTAGTATTTTGATTGTTTCTTATAATTTAAGCAACATGGAAAACATTAATAATAATGCTAGCTTCATTGTGCTTCCCTTTGATATCCTGTCTTTTTACCTGCAGTGTTTAAAAAGAATGTTATAAATTGAAGTGTTTAGGCTTTCTCTGGCATTTATTTTAATAGAGAGCATGGAAACACAAGTCTGCTAAAGACAAAAGTGGAACAAAACAAGAGACTAATTTTAAGAATACAGAACAAAGCAATGAAGTTTGGGAACTGTTCCTTTAGAACATGCTCCTTATCCTTTATGACTCACTTCAGCTCTTTCATCACATACATAATACTAGAAGGGAAAAAGACAGAATACCTAATTTTATCTTGCATTTCCAACCGTGTTTAGCTAAAAATGTTGGATTATAACAAGGTACATACACAAGGGGCGTCAAAATAGCAGGATGTTTACGTAATCAGGAACATGTAATTATACCTGTAAAGAGGAAACCGCATGCCCAACTTCCCTGCAAAATTGCCTTAATCAAGGACACAAAGCAAGTGTTTACACAAACCAACGGGCAGGTAGGTGGGTAACTAAACATCTGCAAGTGCAGTTCCCAATCCACCACTTTGTGTGCCATTTAAGCAGCACCTACCCGGCCGGAGTGCGGAGCAAAGAACCGCAAACACAAGCCACAGAACTCAATTCAGAGAGCAGGCCTGGTTCAGAAGGACAGCTGGGGTACGTGTTAAGGTATCTGCCTTGAGGGAGCATTTTAAAACATTATGGAATAACCCTGTATACAATTATTGCGTGCTGGCGGCAGCAGCAGCAAGGGATGCTGCAGAGGTAAGCGAAATGATCCCTTTTTACTGCTTTTGCCGTGCAGAGGTGTGATAAGTCTTCTTCCTCAGGCTTTTAAAGCAATTTCAGGTCTGAAGACAGACACCAGGGATGAACAAATTGGAATCTGGACTTTCTTTTAGGTTTGTTGTCCATTTTCAGCCAGACACTGTTTTAAAACTGAAGAACGGTGAATGGGCAAAAACAGAACACAGAAAACAAAGATATTAATTGTTTGTACTGGAAAAATGTCTGTCAGGTGTTGAAAGGGTAAGGTAGCCCTTTAAAAGTAGGTCTGCCAAAACTGAAGTAGAGTTCAGCACAGAACAGTGTAAGGAAAATTTCTCTTGGGGAAAAAGAAAGAAAAGAAAGACAGGAAAGACCTAATTAAAAGTGAAGGTCTTGCAGTAAATAAATGATTAAACTTGCTTCAAAAGTGTGTAGAAACATCAATCCCTGAGAAGAATACTAAGTTACAGTACAGGAAAAATCCCTGGTAAAATTGCTGGGAGAGGAATTTTTCTTTTTTAAGTAGAGTAGCACTGAATTCCTACGGTTTCATAAACAGAGCATCAAAGCACAGGTATGCCTGCCTAATCAGTTACATTAGGATCACCATGGCTTTTAGGTGGCACATATTAGCTTGGATACAAAATAAAGTCCAATAAAAGTTTATTATTTCCATTTTAGGGATCACTATTGTCTCTACAGTAAGAAAACTCCATCTCTTTCATTTCAGAAATAGCTTTGCACACAGACCACAATCTTGATTCTGTATCATACTGAAGCACATGAATAGATGTGCCACTGGGAAACAAAATTAAGCCAGCACTTAAATGCTCTCTTGAATTATAGTTCCTATTGCAATTTCCCCAGTCCACTAAAGTGGCATAAAAGCTTTGGGGGCAAGCATGCATTATGTAGGGTGCCCAGCTGAACTGAATAGAAACCCTGAGAGTTTCGATGTTCACTCTTCAGAAAACTTAGAAGTGACAGGAGAAAAAGCAGAGTGGGAGGCTACA
Organism: Hypotaenidia okinawae; assembly: GCA_027925045.1. Lineage (NCBI taxonomy): Eukaryota > Metazoa > Chordata > Aves > Gruiformes > Rallidae > Hypotaenidia > Hypotaenidia okinawae. The sequence goes on from BSDF01000007.1 coordinate 10,163,459, forward strand.
AAAATACAACGGCAAGAACATATCAGAGAAAAAAAAACAACTGTAAGTTAACACGTAGGCATCTTCAGAAAACAGTTATGATTAGGCTAAGGAAGAAAGGGCAGTAGAACCAAGTTTTTGTTTTATTTTGTGGAGGTTTTTTTTATAAGGCTTATAATTATATGAAAAGTATAGTTGATATTTAATGAGTTGCAACCAGTTGCATTATTTTAATTAGTTTATGGTGATAAGGATGAATCTAAAGCAGACAGCTGTGAAGATTTGTTATTTTAATTAGCTAAGTAAGCAGACAGGAAAATCAAGAACAGTCCTGATCCACCACAGCAGACTCTGTTCAGTGGGGCCATGAGGGAAAAGAACCTCAACACTAACACGTCACCACTTCTGTACTAAAAAATGGGTTTGCTGGCTGCTTTAGACAGGTAAAACACTCCAAATAAATAGCATCCACTTCACAAGAGCAAAGCATTTTTGAGAGACCAAAATAATACACATGACAAAGAACTGCTAAGACCAGAGCTATCAAGCTTATTACAGCACAGTAACTACTTGAACATGCTTGCAATGTGCATTATGTGCAGATTTATAACCCTAAAGATAGAGTATAATTATTGATTACAGCTTTAACTGATTTGTTTTGGGGCTTAGGGAGAAAATCTGTATTCTTCAGTCAAAAAAGTTTAGGGTTTCTGAGAAGTAAATTGGATTAGAGGTAAAAATAACTAGCTCCTACTTAAAAGCTGATGAGTATTTCCACGCCAGGCATATGGACAGACCAGCTAATGAAACACCTTTGCATCAGAATTCAAGATTTAGTAAAGCAAGGATTCAGTTACTGGTATGACTGGAACCTCAACTAAACATTGAAAAAAATGTTTCCTTTAGAGTGTCCATCACCTTGTCTCTATTTTTGACTGTATCTGCTGAGATCAAGACATCTGGATTTATCTCATCCTAAGCATCAACCTCAAAATTTGCTTCTTCGTAGTAACAGCCTCATTGTGTCCATGACTGGCAAAGAGCCCTTCAGGTAGGCAACAGCCTGACCTCTTCTGTTAAGCTCAGCTTCACAATTTGTCCCTCTGTTTGAAAATAACCAATTATTTCTGACTCATTTCATGTTCTCCATGCACATTTTCAATCCTACTTAAAGATAAGTTATTACTATACACAAATTACAACACAGACTTATGAGTTAATAATTTACTTGTCTAGCTGGGGAATTTTCCTTTTAGTGCATTATAGATGAACCACAGACAAATTCAGTACTTTCTTGAATTAAGATCATCTAGCCAATCTAATTCTGAATATATCAAGCAGTGCTGTTCTCTGTGGGTACAATTTAGTATAAAGTGTGCTTCGGTATAAGGAAGAATGTCAAGTATTAGCTGAGATTGAATGGAAATCTATAAAAGTTGTCAACACCATTAGTAGCACAGTTTGGGTTACTAATCTGTGCTCTTCCACAGCAAACAAATTTTTTTGCCAAATTTTTTTTTTGCCTTTATCAAAAAGGTTATTGGTCTTTTACATACATTAATAAGACTCCATAATGTAAAAATGTTTATATAGGAATCAATACAGACAGATTTATATTAAGCAAACTAAGCTGTTCTTTCCTTACATTCACATATTAGCCAGGGAATGATGAGATGCCTTTTAAGACTGACAATAGCACATGGACACTCTCCTTCCTGAAGAGTACTTGGCATCTTAAATTTTAGGCAATTTTGTATCTTCTATGTTCTCCATCTTCAGAAATAAAGTCTCTTCCAGTGTTGATATCTACTCTAAAATAGTTTAAATACAGCTAGTTCAAAGAGTTTAGGGGTCTAACTAAAGCCCACAGATGCCAAAGGGCATACTGAGTGAGGCTTGTTTAGTTAACAGTCAAATGAAATGGGACACTGGACTCTTTACTACACTGAGTATCAGTAGAAAAATAGAATCACAGAACAATCTGGGTGGGAAGGAACCTCACCACCAATCCAGTTCCACCCTCTGCCATGGGCACGGACACCCTACACTAGCCCAGGCTACCCAACACCCCATCCAACCTGGTCTTGCAAACAGCCAGGTATCCAGGGGCAGCCACAGCTTCTCTGGGCAGCCTGTGCCAGGGCCGCACCACCCTTCACAGGGAATGATTTCTTCCTGATATCTAATCTCCCCTCCTTCAGCTTAAAGCCATTACCCCTCATCCTATCACTCCATGCCCTTGTAAACAGCCCCTCTCCAGTTTTCCTGTAGCCCCCTCTAAGTACTCGAAGGCTGCACTGAGGTATCCCTGGCATCTTCTTTTCTCCAGGATGAACATGAACAGCCCCAACTCTCTCAGCCTGTCCTGATAGCAGAGGTGCTCCAGCACTTTGATGATCTTTGTGCCTCCCTCTGGAATCTCTACATCAGCTCTGTAGAAGCTTATAATGTCACTTTTCCCTCACCCTGATACAACATGAAGCTGGCTATCAAAGCCCACTGAACACAAAGAGCTTAGGCCACGGTGTGTTTTCCCTTGATGCCTCGGAAAGCCAGAATCAAAACTCAGTAGCCTTGGTGACTATGAAGCAGGTATCCTTTATTGCAGCGCCGGGCACACAGGGGATCGCTCCTCCATATGTGTGTGCCCATTAGAGCCAAATTTATCATATTTATACAGATTAACTATACATATTCATTATAATTTCTAGGAAAAGGCAGAGTTATGCAAATTATTTCCAAGAAGTCATTTATATTAATTTCTCACAGATAGAGCATGCTCAGTGATACTTAGGGGGTCTTCCAGTGGTCTTCAGGGATGAAGGCTGGACGTCTTCCTCACTCTTTACATTCCTTCTCCATGCTTATCTGGGTTCCCAACACCTGCATCAACTAGTTAGTTTTTAGCTGAAAACAAGATACACTCTGTCTCTTAATTGGTCATTAGTCTCATTATTTATGACTCCCCTATCTTCTACTTCCTCTAGTTTCAAGGATGTCTCACTATTATGGTTAAGTTTTGTAGCTGTTTTCATGAAACAGCCTGTGTGATTACAGCCAAATTCTGCTAAAACTAATCTATTCCTAAAAACACACAAATTCTTACTTCTTTATCTTCAAGGCTATTACTGTTGCATTGTTATGGTTAAGTTTTGCAGCTGCTTTCACACACCGCTTACACAGTTACAGCTTTCTCCTAAACTAATCTATTCTTAAAACCATGAAAATTCTTATATTAAAGTTATATTGTCTCTTAAGCTACACCTGTATCAATCTATTCAGCACGATTACATTTCATTGAATCACCCTCTGAACAGAGAGCCTCCTGTAGCCTCTAAAGCCTGATGTCACTCCTGTGCCTTCCTTTCATTTTTGAATCTGAGCAGCACTGTATCCACTTATTGTTGCTAATTGTCCTTCATTAGTTACCTTGCAGTTTTGATTGGTTTGACTCTTTACCCTAATTGATTTGCTACTGTAATTGACTTTCTCCTCCACTGATTTGCCTTGTGTGTTTTATCATTTTAAAGTGTAGAAGAAACACAGAATGGAATTAAATTCCCAGTAATTGCAAATTACCATCATGTTGTGCTTTCATTTCCCTCCCCTAAAACAGCTACACATGGCTTCAAGTCTGTGCTGTGCCATCTTTTACCAGTATCCATTCTGTTTCTGAAATACTCTAGTTCTTGATCTTTCTCTCTTGTTTTTAAGTTCTGGCATTTCCAGGTTTTACTGTACCCCTCCCACCAATTTTCTGGAGCCCATCCCAAGCTCATTAACATCCATAACCTTTTCCTCCATCTCTTCTACTTTGCCTTCCTCACTATGGAAGCAATGAGATTTTCAGAGAGTACAATATAATTCACACGGGCAACAAAACCTGCCAGTTTACCAGTGCAGTAATGGACTCACAAGCCAGAGAACAGCAGTATATGTCTGAGTGTTTGTCTTTCTCCGGTATGGTTACCTTCCACTTGTAACCAAGTATTTGCTGAAACACCCACCCACATGCACCAATGGCCAAATTACACCTGATGCTCAAAGGAAAATTAGCAGTGTTATTAGGCGAGTCACTGCCTTCACCTGGTCTCACCTGTTCATGAAGCAATGACAGCACAAGAGCTTGATGAGCACACTATTTGCCAGAGTCCTATGAAAGGAAGACCAAGGGGAAATCACTCAATGCACTGTTCTCTTAGTCATATTTCATCCCCTTCTCTTGCTTCTCCATTAAAATCTTTTTTTCTCACTCCTGCAATGTGTTGTTCTCCCTCAAATTCCCTTGTGTGACTGCTTTTCATCCTTGTTCACAGTTTTGTCACCCTCTTTAATTGCAACTTTAACACTTTCCCTTTGTTTTCTTTTCATTTTTTGCTTCCACCTCCAGCTTAGAAGCATCTCATTTTCCTGCTTCCTGATTCCATAATCTGGTCCCCTGTTCCCAGCTCTCAGCCTCATACCAATCACTTTTCCCTTCCACAGACTTAGCTGAGCTGGTTTTTTGTATCTGTACTTGGTACAAAACAATTATATTCTCTTGCTTTTTTTTTTTTTTTTTTTAATCTACATGATCTCATTGCATCCCCCACCTGTAATTCATTCTTTTGTGACTACAGAATTGCTTTATTTTCATGTAGGTATAGTCTTCAAAACAACTCCTGAAGATGCCAAGGCAACATTCCTGCTCCCAAATCAACTTCAGAGCTCATTTTATTTATGCTCCTCCTACAAAACCAAGTAACTGTTTGGTAACAGGTGCAAATTTTTCTTGTACATACATATATAAAAAAATAAAAGAGCAAAACCCAAGCTTGGGACACCCACAGGCACAGGTACCAATGAGCTGGAAAAAGGGGTGCATTATCAAATGTGTAGGGAGAGACTGATGGAGTTCAACATAAGTTAAATTGTGCATGGAGAGGAGGCAGCATAGAGAGAGAAAATACTGGTTCAGACTGGATCTAGTCAGAAAATAGCTCTCAAATTATAAAAAATTCACTCCATAAAGGAAAGAATCCATTCTGATCTGTATTGGGACACCCCTGAACTTCAAAGGCTTTTTACTTTGGCATGGAGAAGTTGATTTTACTCTTTTATGAGGAGACAGACTTAGAAAGCTCTTCACCAGCTTAATTACTCATTTTATGTACTCAGGGGAAATCACCCCTTGCAGAAGTTAATTTTTGTTGTCCTGTTGATACCTGAATGACAACAAGCCTGAGTTGCAGACAGTTGTTACATAGGGCACTTTATTAACTGAGCAAGTTCAACCTAAAAGCCCTTCCTAACGTAATGCAGTTTGCTGAAAATGGGGCATCTACAAGGGAAGGGCCTGAGGGAAATGGATCCTAAAATATACAAGTGATGATTAGCACATTAAGGAGGTACACTACTTGAGTTCCAGGCTTCTTATCTAATTCAAAAAGTGTTCTGTTGTGGAGATGGCCTTTAAGTGTATTTCTTGCTAAAAATCTTAAGACTGATGAAGAGCTCACAGGAACATTCTTAGCCTTCTGTATCTTCCAATTTAAATAAATAAACAAATTTGTGAATACTTCCTCCTCAGATTCTGGACTGGTAAAATTCCAGCACCACTAATTTGATCTAGGGCAGTCTGTATTGCTCAAAGATCCCATAAAAGCTTAATAGTCTCTGCCAAAGCATTTGTTCTTATGAAATGCACCAAATTCTCTTCTTGGTTTGGCCAAGTCTCACTTTGCTGAAGTTGATACGAGGTTACAGTAGGCATCAGTAAGCTTGGTCAGGTAAATGAATTAGCAAAAACCAAAATTCCATTAAATAGGGAGAATGCCACAGATTTTTTAGATTAAACAGTATGTAGTTATTTTAGGACTAAGTCCACAAACAGTTATTTTCTCAGTTTCTTATTTTAATTACATGTTTATAATTTTCTAGATAGGTTTTAGAATCTGTTTTTGGCATGCTGTATTTTTAGAGCTTCATTTACATTGTTCTGCTATATTACAGAACTGTACGTATTATTTGAATAGCAAAAAAGACATTTAATTTATGGAGAGCCTCAATTTTAATTGCATTTTTTTCTTCTCCTTTTTTCTTAATTAGAATGCTTGTTAATTGACAGTTTCCAAAAGCAGAAGCAAGACATTCTTATAGTGTTCAATATCTCCTAACAAACATTTCACTGTGTTTATACTCTGGAGTTATGCAAACAGCAAAATAGTAATAAGAAATAGACTTCAGTTTAAAGAAAATTGATGTTTTCAGAAAGACATAATTAAAATTACTACATAAAAATGTGATAAATAAGAAATTACTCCAAAGAACATAGCACCCAGCGTAACACGTATTTGCATCTTGAGCACACTGGAAACAGTATTTGTAGTGGCAGCATAGCAGGTACCTTTGCCCCAAATACTCTGCACAGTACCTTTACTTCCCATGGAAAATTGGATTTTGGGTACTCACACTTCTTTAAATTCATAGCTATTCTTCATTTGTTTCACAGTCATCATGGAATTAGATAACAGTAGTGGGTAATTATTTTTAATTCTCAAACTAGATAATTTTCTCATGAGAAACGTGGATTTGGGCTATTTTTTCTGCAGAGTCCCAAGAATGTTTGCAGATTAATTTTTCATGAGATCTACCCAGCACACTACAGCACACGGTAAATTTTGCTGTAACATGATTAATAGGAAGTTCTGTGCTAAGCACTTGTTAAATATGAAATGCTTTCTGTAGTCAACACCACTGTTTCTCTGCCGGCTTGTTTGGAGCCTGAACCAGAGCTGGGTCATTTCAACAGGGATTGATTACTCCCTGTGAAAACTAAAGGATGTACCACAACATCCTTGGATATATGGAGAGATGTTTATGTGCATCTAGGCACAGCCAGGCACAGATGTGAAATCTTAACACGGGTGGTCCCTGTCAAGACAGAACGCCAAACTGGGACTCTTGATTCTGTACTGTATTTATTACAAATTGCCTGTTAGATGGCAAGAAAAGGGCAGTTGCCTGTGCCTCGGTTTTCAACATGTAAACAAGAGTCATGATAATTTCTTCTGGCAGTTTGACTTTTTCTATGGTTTGCTTTCAATTCCAGCCTTGGTATTTTGGGCTGGTCTCAGCTTTACAAAGACTTCCTATATGGATGTAAGACCCGATACCCCACAAATTGCACGAGGTGGGGTCATCTCTGCAGTGACAGTCAGGCACATGGTGCTTGACAGGAGACAGGAGGACTCCAGAGCCACTGGCCACTCATGTCTCCCATCTGACTTTTAAAACGAGGCACTAGTTTTGACAGGTAAACCTGACCTGATTCACTGCTTGCAAAAAATGGTGTTAATTGCATGCCACTGAGAACACTATTCTGTGAAGACAGCGTATGACAGGGTCTGTCAAAAGGAAATAGCCAAGAGACTGAAAAGCCATCAGGGAAACAGCCTAATAAAAATCAGTGGAAACGGCCTAATAAAAATCAGTGGAAGACTACACTAAAGAAGCACTATTGTTACATTTACAGCCCCACACAAGAAAGGCAGGAACAAAAACCAGCAGAGGACATTTCTACATACACCTCTCATTTAAGAGTGTACAGGAAGTTCTCAAATTTCTCTCTCTGATGAGCTGCCACTGCTTAATTTTGACCCACGCGCATACCATAAATAGCTGTTGATATTGCTGATGTACTATTCAGTCAGCAGGACTTTGGATCCAAGGGTATCATACTTATAACCTTTCATTTAAATCAAAGGTGTCACCAAATGCCAACCTTTTATTCCTCATCAAGGTTTTGACCTGACCTTGAACATAAAGAATAAACCTCTGAAGATTAAGTCAAACCTGGAGATGTATAGATCACTAAGTTCATTACCTAACAGCAGACACATGCTGACTAGTTCCCATATAATTCACACTAGGTTATCAAAGGCATCCTAGGAGGTCACAAGCCTTCTGCCCCATCATGGTATTGCGATGATCATTATTCACTTAAACTGTAGCCCCACTCAAACAACTGACACCATGCAAACCACTGAACATAGAGGGAAAATCTACTCCAATGGGAAGCTATGTTCCATAGCAATATAAAGCACTGATGTACTGCATGCCTTTGTCCCAGATGGGACTGCTTACAAGCAAATAGCTAAGCCTTGATTTTGGATTAGTTTCTTTTTCAATCTCCTTCCCTCCCCTGCCACACTACATTTAAGGGAAGTGTCACGTTTTCAAACATTTTTGTTCTTTACTTGTTAGTGACACTACTGCAGTGTTACACGACCACTAAAAGTGAAAGCTGAGTATCTTCTATGCATATTTTTTTCTACCTGAAGATAAGGCACCAGGCCTGCAGAGATAGCAATCAAACATATCGGGCATGTGATCAAGGCTACTTTACAACACTCATCCTCTCTCAAATTTCACATTTCCACTCACGCTCTCAATCAATCTGTTGTTATTCTGTTTGCCTTATGTTCTAACTCAACATGTCATCACTGTTCAAAATACACCACTTCAACCCTGGCACACTACTTTTGCCTGTCAGCTGTCATGGAGAACTTGTGACCAATCAGTATTTTCCTTTTTCTGCTTGGTACCACTTACAACATCCTTCAATCGCTTCCCAAGGGAGAAACTTTGTCTCTTGCCAAACTAGTCACCACATTACAGCTACCTAGGTGTTCTTATTGGTCTTACAGAATAGGGTTTGCCAATGCTAACTGGTGAAAACCAAGAAAGTTGTGTAAGATGATTACATGCATTCCATGTGAACTGAACACCAGTGATACTAACAAGCTGAGTAAAAGACAGAATTTGGTAAAAACAGAGTGCTGGTAATATCTGCTGCACTAACTAGTGGCCACCTATTCTGAAATGCAAGCACAACAGTTGGGCAAGTAAACAGTAGAGTATTCTGAATTTGAAACATGTAGAATACATGTTGTATATGAACAGAAGAGTTACTAACAGTCTTCATGTTTTGGCTACAAAATGATGCAAGGTTAAGGCACCCTCAAGAAGCCATCTAGTTTAGCCTCTTAGTCAAAGCATGTCCAGTTAGAGGAGATTGCTTGAGGCCTTTGTTTATGAAACCATTACCACCCACACTCTTCCAGTCTTGCCAATGTATCTGCATTAATAAAGAAAAACTAAGTCATGATCCTGTTGTAGCCCCAAGTCCTCTTACAGAAGCTTTAAAGCACACAGTGAAGTTTTGCAGTACATCATCTATCACCACAAACCCCAGAAATTTCTGGCCCTGCTGGTCTTACACCTGGATTTAATATCTTTGCAGAGGGACTGCCAGGGTTACTGTCCTGCAAATCTTCTGCTTACTTGAAAGTACAGTCAGTTGTATGATCCAAGGGAAGGAGGGCCTGGGACACTGAGTAATGTCAGGTAATTCATGTACCACTGGGTTGGGCTTCAGCCAACTCAGAAGCCTCTATCCAATGCTCACTGCTCCAGGAGGGTTTATTTGCAGAGGCACAAAAGCATGACTTGGTGAACATCCAGGAAGGCTGGCACCAAACTGAGGCCAACAAGCCCTGTTGAACCTGCAGAGAGACTGACTCTCCATCTCCCCACCGTGCTCCCCTCATTCCTGGTTCTGGGAACACAGCCCAGACTCACCTGACCAGGCTCTGTGCGATGCCAGGCTTGGTTGGGAAAACACACAGCCTGCTTCTGGGCCTCAGTTGGATCTGAAAACCACTTAACCATGTTTGTATCACATTGCATCTGCCAGACCCAGACTGATTCATGAGCCAATACGAAAATAACCTGGCTGGCTGCATCCATGGCATTTCTTGCTCACACAAGAGGGATCATGTGCCTATGGAAAACAGCACACTATCTGTAATGGTCCATTATACAGCATGTTTATCTGTAAAGCAACACTGAGTTTGCAATTCTAAAAGAAACCAATCTAAATATTCTTAGATTACATTACCTGATTACAAACACAATAGCAAGCTTTATTCATTTGCCTGAAGTGGGGGTGGCCCCGACTTTCATTAATAATTGTGAAGAGCACAGGAAGATGCTCTGATCTGCCCAAATTAACATCAGCAGTGTTTCCCCTTCTGTGTTGATCAAGAACCTCTAAATGATAGCTAGTAGTTGACCAACAAAAGATAATTGATTTTTCTGACATTCATTTGCCTGCATCAAAGAACCTCCTTCCTTGAAATAAGTTCATCGGTACGCTGAAAAACAAGCTCTGACTTCTGGTATTTGAAAGGTTGAATGGCTGCCGCTCAACCTTACAGAGCTGGGAAAAAGCTGGAAATGTAAGTATTCTGCATGAAGGAGAGAGAGACAGGAGCAGCTACCCAGCACAGAACCAGAGACACAAAGAATTCAATTACATTATAATTCATGGCTACAGTAAGAAATGTCTTACGCAGTTGTTAGTTCAGTTACCCTCCCACATCTTCATTAACATAGCAGCTTTTAATTTGCTGTAACTATAACTTATGATACACTTTTACACATTAAAGAAAGGGTTGAATTTTAAAGGGTTGAACTTTTAAAGAATCAAACTACCAAGATACTCAGAGAATTTACTACATGGTGCAACTGTGATGCAGTGGCAATGCTCTGCAACACCTGACTATCCCTCCTTGGACAGTCTGCACTCATCTACCACATACTGCATGCACCTATATTCTAGCAGAGTTATTAAATAACCCTGCTCCCTCTTCTGAAATGCCTTCTATGGGGCATTCAAGTGTATCCGAAATAGAAATGAGATCAGATGATTTAAGCAGTTAAAATAATGGCAAACAGACTGCCTTTGCCAGGGAGATATACAAAGCGTCTGGAAACCACGTCATTGCAACCTTTTTACATTATTGGCTGGTTCTTGTCTATCTTCCAAGTGCTGTAAAAATGCCTGCAGATCTCATAAGAGAATCACTTTTAGAAAGAATCTTTGGTTTATGCGGGAACTTAAGCTAAGAAGAGCACTGAAAGCCATGGACCAAATTCACCTTCAAAAACTTTTGCACAGAATGAAGGGGAGCAGTGTAGACAGCATAGGTTTGTTAGAGGGTCTGAGAGCTTCCATTAGCTTAAGTGTAACAGGAATTTGTGTGCAATTCAAACATCAAATTCCAATGCCCCTTATGCGCTTTCTATGCATGCTGCTTAGTTTCATGTCCATCATCCTTTGGTCATAGATATAAGCTCCATTGTTTATATAGCCAACCAGGGCAGCCTCAAAGCTGGATATTCCCAGGTTATTTCTATGCGTCCCAACAATTTCTAGTAAAAATCTGTTTACATTTGCACAATCATGTGAACTTCTCTTAATATATGTAAGCTTTTCAGCTACTTTTCTACTAGAAATGGAGCTGAGATGTTTCAGCCATCACTCAAACAAGATGGACCTATTTTGCTATTGATAATGCAGGACTTTTGAGAACTTGTTCAGTATGACACAGGTACAAGACTTAAGTTACTTCTTAACACCTTTTTGTCATAGCTTTTTTCTTTTTAATAAATAAAGACTTCAGAAAGCAACTTGTTAACTAACAGGCAAGAAGTGTGCAGTATTCCAAGATGTAAGTGTTCGTTATGAGCTTTGTAGTTGAGAAAGTAGTGGATAAAACTCAGCAGCTTACTCAGTATTTAGTCTAAGAGACTTCATACCCAGGAGAAATTGCACAGAAACTCTGCATGCTCTTACTCAGGAATGCTAGGATGCTCTGAATAACAGAGCTGTAACTGAAGATCTTACTATGCAGGCTCTGATTAGTTGAAGCATCAACAGTTTTAACAGAATCCTTCAGTTGCCTGAAATGCAACACATTTTTGATCCTCTGCCAGAGGAGGATGAGAACGGTCAGTAACTTACTGGATCATCCTCCTCTAGCTCCCTCTGGTCTTTTTTTACTTAGACAGATTGGAAGCCTAGGAATGACAATTACTCAGCACTTGTAGAATGGAAATATGTGTGAATCTACGTTATTGCAGGGGGTTGTTACCCTCTAATAAAACCTCCAAATCAACAATTCTATGTACACTAGCATTTGCAAAATTATTGAGATTAATTCCCGTGGCTGCGAATTGATTTATTCCTTACTGATATGGCTGTATTGATTATTCCAATTCCCTCTTAACCTAAAAATGACATCCAAAGTTAAGCCAGTTATGTGCTTACCATACTCTTCTCATCTGATTAAATTACAGCTATGAATCAATTCTCCCTGCCACGCAACTGAATTTTCAGAGATGGCTTCACTTAACTTTCTCTGAGGTTATTTAGCTTTCTCCCTGCTGTTTTAGTGAATGTGTGTGTTCATTCTATAGGGCTGCAAAAATAGCGAGGCTCATGGGTAAATCTCACTCAGCATCTCAGAAGATAAATGATTCCTAACTTACAATGTCTTTCCCATGTAGACAAGCTTCTCAGCTTCTTTTTGGAATGAAATCCCTGCAAACCGAGTCGAGCTTCTCCCCCTTACACCGTCTGTGTCATTTCCTTCCTCCAGCAGCAGAGGGCAGAAGGACTTACCTACACAGCCTGCCTGCCAGGCCAGCTACCCGGGGTACCAACTGTGGGGGGACAGCCAGGGGAAGCTTTGCTAGGCTGGGGAGGGGGGCGTCAATCACTACAAAAAGTACGGAGCTGCTGAGCACCATCAGTTTTTCTGACAACAATTGTGCTCTGTTCCAGGCTAATTACTCAGGGGAAAAAAAAAAAAAAAGTCATTAACGTCAGCACAAGGCATCTTTTTGTGACCACTGGCAGAGGAGCTAGTGAAGGGTCCAGGGATGAATCATGAATGTTTGTAAGACCCAGCCTCCTGCAGGGACCTTCTCCAAGCATCAAGCCATTCTCACTCACACTGGGTCCTCTTCAATAGTAGTTGGATCTCTGTGCAAAAGACCTACAACTATATTTAGTCAAAAAAATATACAAGCAAGCTTGCTATCACTGAGCTTGCAATAGTAGACACTTGACTAGACAGGGATGGAAGAACAACGTGGTGACTTCTGGTTGGGAAGCCACTTTCCTATTTCACTTTTTTTTCCCTCTCTATACTCCTCAGGAAGAAGGGGGAAACGATTTTTAGATAGATACAATTTTAAAAAAAACCACAACAACCCAAACGAAAATATTTTTGCAACAGAACAGTCTCCATAAGACAGTCCCAAGACTGTTTTTGCAACACAGTTCATACTCTAAACAGAGGCTATAGGCTCTCATGTATGGGCACATACATACAGCTCTATTCAGGATAAGTCTAAGTTTTTAGAACCTCTAGAAGTCTTACAGACTAGTTCTCCCTTTTTCTAGAATCCAAATTACAGGTTTTAAAACTTATGAAATTTAAAATTTTTCTGTAAAATGCTTCTAGGTATTCAGTAAAAGTGATGAAGGCTGTGCAGAGCAGTACAGTGTGGGGCGCTCTGATTTTTTGTGAAGCTTCCACATACAGGGAACACTCATGTCCAAGTGATTGCTTACTATCCAAGTGATACTTTTTCTTTTTGAGAAAGAGCGATTCAACAGAAACTAAAGGCTAGAAGTTATGCACCTGCATATATTGCTGTTCTTGACTGTAATTCAATGAATTCTTCTCATCACTCACTACATTCTACATTTTTAGAGCTTCTTTGAGAGGACAGTTCCTCTCACTACGTCACAATGTAATCCCAAAGGCATGAGCATTTTTTATATGATGCTCAATAAATAACATTGATCAGTATGATTAAGCTCTACATTTGTTTCAAAGAAGATTTTAAACTTTACAGAAGAGGAAACACAACAGAGTCCACCATCTTCTGTTAATAAAGTCTCCTGGTTTTTTTTCCTCCTTTATGAGTCTTTCTAATTCGCTGTAACTCTAGGGGTTTATGTAGTTCCCAGTACAACCATTATGGAAATCAGTGCTTTACAATTTGTTGTGAGAGGGAGAGTACAAAGGCAGATACAGAAAGGTGGAGCTATATTACAAGATTATTTTTTTACCTAGCACAATACCATCTAATGTTCAAAAAACATGAGTTTTAAGATCTCTACTGAACTTCATAAAATCCCTCAGCTTTGGTTCTAGTAATTCCAGATTTTACCTTCTTCCTAAACATCGTCTTGTACAGCTTCTGTTCCTATAAACTTCTCTGCTGGCAACCTTTGTACTGATCTAGACTGGACTGACAGCTTCGGAGAGTGGTTGTGGTTTAACCCCAGCTAGGTTTGACTAAGCACTGCCCAATTGCTCACTCACTCCCCCTCCACCCAGTGGGATGGGGAGGAGAATGAAAAAAAACCTCATGGGTTGAGTTAAATACAGTTTAATAGGATAAACAAAGGAAGGTAAATTTAATATTATTACACATATATACACCCCAAATGATGGACCGATGCAATTGCCCACCACATGCAGAAAAACCCCATTTGTCTGTTTCCAAGCAGCGATCCTGGCTGGCTCCCCCAGTTACATACAGTGGCAGGGAACATTGGGGTGGGGAGGTGCGGGGTGGACTCAATGATCTTTTGAGGCCCCTTCCAACCCCTACAATTCTGTGATCCCTCTGGCTAATCTAGGTCAGCTGTCCTGGCTGTGCTCTCCCAGCTCCTTGTGCACCTGGCAGGGCATGAGAAGCTGGAAAGTCCTTGGCTTAGTGTATTCACTGCAGCTACCCAGCAACAACTAAAAACCTTAGTGTGTTATCTCCATTATACACATAATAAATTCAAAGTACACCACAAGACCAGCTACTAGAGAGAGACTTGTCTCAGCCAAAACCAGGACACAGATCTACATATGTCAACAGAGAAGCCTGAGTAGCTTCTAAGCCTAGAATACATTGTCTTCACAACACCAGAACTACCTCAAAGACATTCACAGCCATCTTAGACATAATTACAACACAATTTCATAGTTTACTTGGAGTTTCTTTAGGTACATAGCCCTATATTATTCTGATCAATGCAGGGAAATATTTCAATAGGTTTGCAATGCATACATTTTTATTGCTAACATTAAATCTAATTTACTATTTTCACAATCTATCTGGTGCTAATTACAGACACTGGGAATTATGCTGAGCAGGAGTTACTACTTTTTAAGAATACAGACTGATAGTCAGAAACCAAAATTATGCTATAATTGTACAGTGCTACTTTTTTTTTTTTTTATTTGGGACAAGTGTACAGCTCCTAATGTCTCTGACTTCAGTATACTTCCTGTTATCTATCACAAATTCATACCTATATAATTCTTAACAAAAACTAATTGCATATTAAATGGTATGCCTCTTCTCTACAAACATACTTACTTGTTTCCTTTATGACCTCAGTCTGCACTGAAAGGTCTGAAATTTCTTGGTGTTGGGGATCAATGACAGCTTTAGGGCTTAAGGTGGGAACCTGCCCCTAGCACTGAAGGCAGCACTGCAGGCACAGCATTTTCATGGTGCTTATTCACATCTCATTTAATCTTCCTGCTCCTGTTTTGCAGACCCATGCTTGGTCTGCTCGCTGCATGGCAGGGAAACAGGACTGATTTGGCTGAGAGTTAAAAAGTTCTAGTAGGGACAGGCCCCACTGTCACCAACACCAGAGCCAGCCCCACCTAACCCTAACCCCAGGCTGCAACTTATCATAAAATCAAAGAATGGGCTGGGTTGGAAGGGACCCCAAGGATAATAGAGTTCCAAACCCCCGGTCACGGGCAGGGCCACCAACCTTAGGCCTAGTTCTACACAAGGTTGCCCAGGGCCCAATCCAACCTGGCCTTGAACACCTCCAGGATGGGGCATCCACCACCTCTCTGGGCAGCCCGTTCCAGCACCTCACCACTCTCTCTGTAAAGAACTTCCCCCTAATATCTCATCTAAACCCAACCTCCTTTAGCTTCAACCCATCCCCCTTGTACTGCCATTGTCTACCCTTTTAAAAAGTTGATTCCCCTCAGGCACACCCTGATACCAAGGGGGTGAATTCCACCAGCAACCCTCACATAGCTTTGCCCTCACCCTTAAACCACAGTTAGTGCATGACTTTAGCTTTCTCTCTCTAGGAGCTGCAGGAGATGCTGAGATATTTTCACGCGTAGAAGTTTTGCTTTTCCCTACTTCAGTTAACCAAACTTTTGTTCATCATGTCAAGCAGTCCTACCCTAAATATCTGCTTGCAAATATTCAGAGTAATGTTAACTGCAAAACTGAGCTCAAACCTTCCTTGAAAATCCATGCTGTCAGGGCAGATGACAGCAACAGAGCCAGATACAGTCACAGTCCTCAAGACAGAGGTGTGGGAATTAGGATTTCTGAATACACCGTGATGTGAATGTACTATGTATTTTAGATAAACAGACATGGCACAATAGCTGCTAGCTCTCCTTGGATGCCAGTACAGTGGTTGCTGAGCTGTCATAGGAAAAGCTAGAGGAAAATGGGCCATGAAGCCAACGGAACGTGTCCAAAGAACGTAACAGTTCCTATAGAAAGACAAAGTCTTCTGCAGTCATAACAGAATAGACAATTTAAGTTGGAAGGCACCTACAATGATCATCTGGCCCAAAATACAGTTTGTTAACTCAGAGCAAACAGTGTCCTCAAGATGATGCCATTCACTTGCCATATGCACTTGAGGTGCTGAGCTCTAAAATCTAGAGGAAAAATGAAATGTCAAAAGCTTCCTATTTCTGTAAGATCATGTCTACATTCTACATGAAAAATACACAGAGCTAGAAAAATGGCGTAATATTATGTATTTATGATTTGCAAAATCTCTCAATGAGTTGCCTGTCTTTTCTGTTGCACCTGCCAGCCTTATGCACTGCTACAGAGCATGAGAATATGTGCTTTTACCATCAGATAGATAATCTTCAAGAGCTGCTTTTGCTTGGTTTGTCAAAGGTAATGCTTTGTACACCTCTGCTGGGAATGCTGAGCTAGCTGCTGAATACAGAGCTAAGAGGTCTAGATATTGGCTTCTTTCCTTTTAATTACCGTCTCACATGTAAAGGAGACTTATCTTTCAGAGCACAAGGGTCATATAAAGTCTTTAGTACAGAAAACAGCTAGACAGTTTCATGGTTATAATTTAGAATCTAGCTCCATTTCGGTTATTTAGTCTTGAAGCCAAAGGAAGCAGAGAAATGTGAATTTTTATGATATTATCTCTTCAAAAATATTGTTTTGATCTTATTCAGTTCCTCCATCTTGATGAGCCAGAAACATTTTGTTGAGACTAGCTTTTTATAAAACTGAAAATGAAACATTCCAGCAATTTACCAAACATAATTTAAAAGAAATAAGGCCACATGTTAGTTTGTTTTTTCTCTGAAAGCTCCACTAACAAAAAAGATCCAACAAAAAAATTGAATTAAAAGTTTTAACATTCACCTACAGCATATCTTCATTTAAACACAAATTATCTGTGTTTGAACATAGCCATGATTTATTCTTTTTTGGGGATTATATTGATGAATTTTACTATGTAGATGTAATATAGACTTTTCTAAGTCACTTGGCTGAGCATACCATAACATTCTGATTAAAAGATTAGCACTGTGCTGTATCAGTAGAACGTATTTTAAATAGATTAGGAACTGTCTGCTGGACAGATATCAAACCTGAGGAAGTTACTACTCACAGAACTAAGGGGATTTCTTAACCCACGGAACTGCAAAATTGAGCCAACTCTCACGGCCAAAGACCTGCACACAGTTTTTGTTACTTTGGAGCAGACAAATTTGGAATAATATGCAAATATATTTGTTTCTAGTTCTCATTAAAAACATCTAGGCAGATCTTAATAGAAGACACTTGCATGAAATGCCAGGAAGACAATTCTGTGTCAATGTGTGCTTCTGTACTTAGTTACCAGCGAAGGAGAACACCACTGCCGTAGTGAGACCAGTCATTACAAGGGTAGAAATCATCAGACCTGTCCTAGCTTTCCAGCCACAAGTGCATTTACTATGTCTGCTTGAAACAGGCCTATTGTAATAAAATGCCCAGTCTGAGCCCACTGCGATCTCCAGAAGTCTACAAGCACCTACCTGAGAAATCAGCTGAGAGGTTCAGGAGCAGTTCCCGAGCTGGTCCCATCCTCACTTTAACCCACACAGGACTACGTGTGCAATCATAGCTATGCTGTCTGTTCCCATTCGCACTGCTGACAAATGGGGGATGATGGCATGCCTACACATTCACAGGTCAATGAAACCCCCTGCTCCCCTTTTTGGAGGGGAAAGGCTACAAGACGGATGTTTTTAAACCGCTGATGCATGCCTCCCTGCAAAACTTTGACAGACTGCTATGGTAGTGTCTCACAAGGAGTGGCACGGTCTGAGCAGACAGGGGCAGAGGTCTTAAAGCCTCCTCTCACTAGTGTTGAGAGGGTTGATGAAAGAAACCCTAGAGTAGTCGTGCTTATGAATTTCGATTTGTTAAGAGCTTGGATTACAGCAAGCTCGAAGAGGAGTGTTAGGAGAAACAGATGGAGTCGCAGTCATTGCTACTTAGGCTGTGATCTACTAAGACGTCTAAATTCTTGATAACCTCCTTGTTTCAGGTTAGTTTGAGTAAGGGAGGAATCTATGGCACATGCCTCGTGGCACCCTAAAGCACTGGGATCCTTTTGCTGAGTGTTTAGCCAGGCTTCAACTAAGTCATCTTCATTTGATTCCGTGAACCGCTTTCATGCAAGTAGCTTGCAGTTTGGGAAGGCAATTTAAAGCTTTTGGTGCTTAAGTGAGGTGCTTGAGAAGAAAAAGGTTTAAGAAAATTGCTCCTGGGGGGAACAACTGTTTCCTTTGTCTCGAACAAGGAAAAACTTCCTTTCCTTTGTTTTAAGCAGGGCAGGGACAAGTGGTGATTATTCCCCCAAAACCAGGCGTGTTGGTCAGTGGAATGAAAACTCACTGCAGGAAGAAGACGCAGGGGAGTAGCTGGAGTACAGCAGAAGCATTTGGCCTTTCCAGGAACTGGAAATTGCTACAGACTGGACTCCTTTTCCACCACATGCTCTCTCTTTCCAAAGGGAGGAAGGAAGACAGGACTATGGCCACCAATACATTCCTTTCTCATCTTCTGGAGAAAGATGACCAGATAGAATACATTACACTACATGCCACTAGAGTGTCCTTGCTTGGGAAAGCTTGAAATTTAGAGGAAAAAGTACTGTCTACTTAATGAGACAAAAACCCTAACCACCAAATACTGTCACTGCCAAAAATGGCTTTGCTGTTTGTCAAACACAGGGTTTCCCATCCTGATCAAACTTACCAAAATGAACACAGAGCTGCTTCCGTTTTCTCTGCATGCACATACAGCCAAGGAAATAAACATGTACCAAAGCAACATCACAATTCAACCTTGGGAACTTCTTTTCAAGTATTATTTGTATTTCCTTCCATCATTACTCCTGCTGTTTCACCAGCACAGTGTCACTCTCTATGCACCCCCTTACAAAACCAGCAGAATTCTTTGACTTCCCCATCCTGCTGATCAAGTCTGGTTTATCTCAGCACCAGTTAGCACAGGTGAAATGTGATTGCTTTCTCTCTGATACAAGGAATGACAGGATTTACATCTGCTATTAGTTTGGGGCAGCGAAAAGAAATATTCACAGGATTTACTTCTGAGGTTATGGTATCTCATGAAGGCAAAAACCACACAGACAAAACTTCCCAGAAGTAACAAAATATTTAGTCTATTGACACATACCGTAAAGTGACCTATGTTTGATCATGCAGTGGTCTAACCCATCAAAAATCAACCTTTCAGTGCATGCAGTGGAGAGCATAATAAACAAAATTGCAAAACAGAACTGTTCTATTGATTTTTGTTAATCTAATCTTCCCCCTTAGCACCAACCTATCATTAGATTCTAACCCCCTTCCTCCCAACTCCTGCCTGGCAGCAATGACAGCTGGGGCTGTAGCTGTATTGACAATATTCTCATTAGGCAATGCCACCCGTTATCAAAATACACTTATCAAAAAAAGTGATAACAGCTGCTTATTGCTTAAGGATTGTATCACCATAATGTGACTGTCCTTCTAATACTGCTGGAGAAGTAGTGAATTAGAGCTCTGCATCAAACAAGGAGATTCATATTAGCTTCATATTTTTTTTGGTATCACTTAATATAGTGTTGCTTTAATTATTTTAATTTGTCATATCGTTAGAGTGGTGTGTAAGTCACTCTGTATCAAAAGACAGACAACTGATGCAGCCTGCAAGAATATGCACTAGAAAATCATGTAATCCCCATGTGGTTTAGTTCTACCCCACTGACTGCGATAAAGGGACATGGGAAAGCAGATTTAGCACAAATATCAAAAGCAAGGCTCAAATCCTAGGTCCCAGCTGGCCCCTTAGTGCACCTTGGAAATTCAAGGGCTGGGACAAAAAGGCTGCTTCAGTCAACAAGTGTTTCCTTCCATATAAACCAGCTCTTTAGTACACTGGGAAAACAGTGGCCACAGCATGACTTATAAGGGTCTCCCAACCCCAAAGGGACACAAGTGCAAACAGAAGGACAAGCGACAGACAGTACAGTCCTCGTTGTGACAACTTATTTTTAAGGCGTGCTGACAGCTGCACTACCCTTTAACACTCATCCACAAGTAATACAGGTAATTCTGTGTGTTTTCTTATTCTCCCTCAAAAGTAAAACTCCTTTGCTCTGCTCCACCATCTGAAGGATCTCTTCTCTCAGCATCAGGACTGTACGCACATTAATTCCACATTTAGTTGCCCCATGTTTGGTGCTGTGGAAACTCCTACATGTCCTTCAGTAAAAAAGGACAGACAGAAAACCTGGGCATCCTCCAGGAACGCAGCTGAAAGAAAGCTCTTAGGGAAAAAGAGATTTTTAAATTAAAACAAACAAAACCCCAAAATTACCCCTCCAAAAAAGGTCAGTTCCACAAACCATTCTAGCTCTGGGCACCTTGCATGAAAAATCTACTCTAACCATTCAGCCTTGCATGTTATGTGCTGCATACATAATTAAAGCCTACCATTTTTTATTATGGAGAACAAGTAGCTAGATTTTTACCAGCGATATAAAAATAACATGCCATTTGCTTTGGAATGCTAGTAAAAATTTCGTGATCAAATGCAAGGTGTTTTATGGAAGCTTCCTTTTTCTATCATTATCTGTCATTTTCAGTCAAAACAGAGCTAATATTGGCCATTGGGGAGAAAGGCTGCTTTTGCAGGCTTTGCCTCATGAGCAGAACATGGCAAATAACAGAGAATATTTTAAGTTTTCCCCCTTTGTGGTCAGAAATAAAAAGCATAATAAATATGTTAAAAAGGGCTAATGAGTCCCAAGCAGCAGGAGCTTCATCTTTCAAAGACTTTTATGGATTGTAATTATCTAATTACTGTTAATTGGTTGAGTGGGTTGAGGAAGTACTGTGGGTGTAGGAGGGCATGCGTTGCACTGCATATGTGGTACTCATCCCGACACCACTGGGTGTAATACGCTACCTTGCTCAGGAATAACAACAATTCACTTGCAAAGTTTTTTGGTTGAGTTTGCAGTTTTCATCTGTAGTTTAAGAGCTGTCACTGGTTCTTTGTGCTCTGTGTGCGCTAAGCCAGAAAACTTGTCTGTTTTTCTTTCACACTCATAGAATCCACACTTTTACTAGGCTTCCTACACTGGTAAACTTCTCCCTAGAACAGTAACTACAGCCCTGAAGTAAACATGACTTCAAGGCAAATAGCGTTTTTTTTGCAGACTGAATCCTGAGCACACAGCAAAAGGCTACCTCTACTGTAATTAGCCCGAGGGGACTATGTGAGCCCATCCTGAAGGCATAACCATTTCTGAAAATAGGAGCTGTGACACGCAGTGGAACCACTCAGTGCCTTTGCAAACTGGATTTAAGTATCACTGCTGAACAGATGTCGTTGTCACCTCCACAGTGAGGATTCCAGCAGTCCTGTGCCTCAAGGATTAAACCCTTTAAAAGCAGTTAAATGAGGATGAGATGATCAAGAAAGGCTCAGTTACACACAATAACGTGGGTTTTGATACTCAGTTTCGCACCAGAACAACTTTGTACAAGTATAACTATTAAAATCTCATTTAAGCTCCATTTAACATGAAAAGAAAAATTATGTGCTTAACTAATTTTTACACCTATCTGGCAGAACTTGGAATAAAGTGACTGTATGATGCAGAGGACTGGGGAGAGTCAGGCTTTCTCCCAGGAAAGTTCTGGGAGAAAAAGTTGTCTTTTAGAACTGAAACACCAGATAGTAACTCACGATGCTAGACAACTAAAATTCCTGAATAATGTCTGGATCTTTGGTCAAATGCATTTCTCCTCTGAGAAAACCGAACACGAGGATTTTCAAATTTCTGGTGCATTAGGAAAATAAATGGAAGCGCCACTATCTGGCACGCATCGTTACCTGCTCACCCAGGTGGGCAAGGCACAAACTGAGCCTAATAGCCCTCCTTTGTCTTCTAAAACACAGTCCAGGGGCCTAAACACTTTACTTACTGCTCAGAAATCAGCGTTTCATTAAACAGCCACTTTGCTTGTTAATCCCTACTGGACTGACAGTTACCTGGTGACAGTTACTGTAAACCACAGAGCAAAATCACTGGCATCAGAAGATTAACAGGCATGGAGGAGTTTGAAGAGGAGCCTTTATCAGTTCAATCAGGGAAGGACAGAAACATCATTGCTGCCTCACATCTCAAGTAATAGAGCCAGAAGAGGGTTGGCTATGGGAGGCTGGCTATGCCAGCATGTGCGCTGGCTCCCTCGAAATCAGGTACCTCCGCTCCATCACCAAAATGTTGTCAAGGGGGAACAGAGGCCTTTTCTGTAGCAGAAGGCATGGGGGAGAGGGGGCGGGGACATGACTTAGTAATAGTGAGGGTGACCTATAAGAAATGGGAATGGTAATCTGAATATAGGAAAAAGTATTGCTACACCCCTATATCTCATGCTTACGTTTAGCAATCCACTACAGTTGTGGGACTAGCCACTGCTTTGATTGGGTTTAATTTTCCAGAAAAGCTGGGATAAAGTGACATTTAAATGATCTCTTCCATGCAACTACAAAAACATTAAAAATTTATATCTGACAGCAAAATTTGCAATCAAAAGTTTGTTTTCATTTACAAAGAAAGCTGAGTTCTGAGCAAATGGACTGACTTTAAAGGGATATGAGAAAAAGGCTAATGAAGGTACGAACTTAAGGTATACAAGCTTAAAGACCAAGGGGAGCAACACAGGTCAGCAGTATGAGGAAGTGACTCTTTTTCTATTTTATTCTAAAGCAAGATGCTTGTAACAAGACAGAAGAGGCCTCTTGAACTTTCAAAATACAGATCTTTGTTGGAAACGTATGAAAATGATGAGGATTTGCCATTAAGTTGTCTTCCTAACATGCTACTAGAGCTCAAAATAGCTGCATAATACTAGACCACACAACAATTTTCTTCACTTTGTATGTACTAGATTCGTATTTCTGATAATTTCTGCCTCTGAAAGCTTCCAGATATGCCTAGAGACTGTTAGAACAACTTCATGACTAAAGAGCTTGCAAGATTAATTACAGTTCAAACTTTTATTTTGTACTAAAAAAAAGTAGCAGAGAACAAAGCCACATGACAGCACGAAAAGCTCTGCCAGCCATTAGTACTGTATTCTGGACATTTTGCTTGCTATCATTCTCACTCTCGCTATATTGCTCTTACCACGTTACTTCATGCCATATGTCTCAAACAAAATGCTACACCCAAAATAGATACACTCACATTTTGTTTTGTAACATTTCCCACCCCTAATTTCTGTTGCAGGCTGATTGCACTACCCGAGAAAGAGAAATTCCCATATGCAACTGCCCAGAGAAATAAGAATGAGTCGTTACAGGTCTCAGCGTTGCTTATCAGAACTTCAAAACATGCAGAAACTCTCAAACTGTCCCTACCCTTCAACTGTGGGGTTGGCTAAACAACTTTAAGTCTTCCACACCCAGTAGAGACCATTTTAGCACTTGCAACTGCACAAAGCCAGCAAACATTCCTTTGCTCAGCCATGGCCTCTTTTAGTGGCGAGTAGGAACATCGAGCTACTACTTGGGAATTTTTCTCAGCAAGAGCATAACCTCCCCCCACAATGTCATTTAGAAACAAGTAGTTTGGGTAACACTTAAATTCAGGTTCCCAACTTTCAGTCTTGCACCGCACTGGCCTAGCACTCTACAGTGAAGACAGCAGACATACAATTGGAAGCTGTACAGAGCCAAACTATTATACTTTATCCACATCTTCTAAAAGCCTCAACCTGAGTTTTTCAACAAATTGGAAACTCATTCTCATTTTATGCACCAACCTAAACAAATCTGCGAGAATTTCATGCTCTTTTTTTTCCATCTAGATGTTGACATCAGATTTAACACAATAGTTTCTAAGCATCTATGATGAATTTTGTAACCTGCACTACAGGATGATCAACAATGCATTCTCTTAATTTTAGATCTGATTATCCAGCAACCATCATTTTCTCCTGAAGTGTTATCCACAAAGAAATTTAAAAGTAAGAATTAATATGGTCTTGAATTAATTTCCCTCACCAACCAGATGGCCTAATTACTGGCACTGAAAGAGCCAAGAAGGAAGAGTCCTTGTACCAGAATCAAAAGACTATAGCATAGAGCATCCCTTATTTTTTTAAGTCTTAATGGAACCCAGAGTATTAAAACATGCAGAGAAAAATCACTTAAAATTACAATGTGCTTTTGTCTCTTCCAAACTTTTATCTATCAAAAAATTAATCTTCAAAATTAGCTGCTTTCTGCAGAGTGAATATAATAGAAGAAGCCTACAGATCTTTTTCCAATGCAAGTTTTAAAGTAGACAAGAGGTAATGTAAATATTGCTCCACTGTCTCTTTCCTTCTGGGACTCGCCATGTTATGCAGATGCTTACAAACTTCACATCCTGATATCCTGTGAAGCCTTCAGGGATTCTTCATATTTTATAGATCTCAGGAGTCAAACTGTCTGTTTGTTTGGTTTTGATTTTTGTTTAAGTGAGAAATGAGGATTTATGACGATTGCTGACAGTCTTCCAGCCCTGTGTAGCCCAGTCAAATCCATAACTGAACCTTCCAGTTAAGAGCAATACAGATGCATGATCTTTCATGAGCCGTATTGCAAGACTACACCTTACACAAAAGCACAATACTAAAAAGATAAATTAAAATGTTACCTGCAACTTTATCTTTTTCATCTCATGGCTTTAAAATCACCAGTATTTGTTTTAACCTCTGATTTTTCTGGTATGTTGAAGCACAGCAGCACAAAAGGATTCTAACCAATTTTACACATTTACATTCAATTTTTCTCATTTAATTTTACTCATTCTACCTAATTTTACTCATTTACAACATCACTGCCTGAATTTAAGTGAACAGGCTAAACCAGATTAGAATAAAGTTACATCCTCTACTTCTTGTTTCTTAATAATTTTGCTCTTTCTGACTCTGACCAAATCTTACCAAGAATAAATGGGAATGGCAGTCTGCAGCTCAATGACTTGTAGACTGGAACTGCTCTGACAATTAAGAGTTGTCGCTTCTCAGTACAAACCAAAAACATTTTCTGTCTCAGTTTCTGCATCCTTACTTCTGGATAATATCCCTCAGTGTACTGGGAGGCTTGATTAACATGTAAAGCTTTTTAGGATTCTTTAGCAAAGGTAGCAGTGTAGTGTTTTCCAAACTGCATTGCAAGTGGAAGCTCATAAGATTTGCTATAAAGCTACCTGATCATCAAAAGCAACAGCTCCCATTGGCTTCAGTGGATTTAGTTGTAGTCCTGAAGAAGCAGTGTCTCGTTTATTAGCATCCATTGTTTCCAGCATCATTGTTTTTCTCTGTCTAGTGATTTTCTCTGGTTGTTCTACCCTGATACATAGTAGGAACATTTTTCACAGAAATAAAAGATATTACTTTCCCAAATGAAAACATTCAAAGGAAGTAACCATTTATGACCATAACTTGTGAGCAAATCTTGCATGATTCTGAGGTCATTTGCATTTGGATTAATCCCCCAAAGTTCACCTGAACCTTTCCACACTTACAAAGCTGCATACAATATACAAATTATGAAACAGTCTATGCTACTATACCTGTCACTCTGGGGCTTATCCTATTCAGAGATAGTAGATATTGCTTAAATTTTGCAAAGTTAAGTTCATTTGAGTGTTTCAAGGATCCATACAATCATAATTAACACTTCCCTCAAGTATCTCCAGGGGGAGTGGGCTAAAAGCATCACTGATACTCAGCAGCTTTCTGTTTCTTAGTACTAACATTGCTTTACTCAGATTTACTATCGATTTGACTCCTGAGAGCAAGGAGAGCAACAGGGATTGAAAACTGACTGACCTACTAGGTTCAAAGTGTATTGACCACCAGCACAAATTCCAGCTGGAGGCAAGTCATTGATGTTGTGTGCCAGGGGATGTTGCTGAGGCCAAATTAAGGTCTCTACTAATGATATGGACAATGGGACAGGATGTACCTTCAGCAAATTTGCAGAAACATAACTTGGAGAAATGGTGGATACAGTGGATCACTGAGGTGCCATTCAGAGTGACCTCACCAGGCCAGAGAAAACGGCAGGCAGGAATGCCAGGAAGTTCAAAGGGACACACAAAGCCCTGCACCTGGGAAGGAAGAACCCCATATGGCAGTATAGGCTGGAGGTGTCCTGAAAGCAGCTTTACAGAGAAAGACTTGGAGGCCCTGGTGGCCAGCAAGCTAATCATGAGCCAGAGATGCTTCCTTGAGGCAAAGAAAATCAAGAGCACCCTGGACTGCACCAGGAAGATATTTGCCCACAGGTCAAGGGACCTCTGTTCTGCCTTGGTGAGACACATCTGGAGGGCTGCATCCAGTTCCAGGCTTCCCATCCCGTCCAGGCTTCCAGAGAGCCATGGATATGTGCTGCAGTGAGCCCAGCAAAGGGCCATAAAGGTAAAGGAATCAGAGCATCTGGAATATGAGGGGTGGCTGACATAGCTGGGACTGTTCAGCCTGGAGAAGAGCAGGCTCAGTGGAGATCTCTGGAATTTCCTTAGAGAGCACCTGTCTCTGCAGTATCCCGTGCCAGAAGTAGTAGTAATAGGCACACATAGAAATACAAACTATTCAATTCAAACAGTAAGAGAAAACTTTTTTACTGTGAGAATGGTCAAATAATGGTGCAGATTACCCACAGACGTGGAGTCTCCATCATTGGGGATGTTCAAAACCTGAGTGGACAAAGTCCTTGGCAATCTGCTCTAACTGACAGCGCTTGAGTAGGGGGTTGAACTAGACCATCTCCAGAGGTCCCTGTCTACTTCTAATGTTCTGTGACACAATTTGTTTGGGTTTAATAATCACAGTAATTCCTTTTGTTGGAACAAATGCATTCAATTTAAAATCTTGAGATTACAACTACCTGTATTAAGTCACTCAGTCATAATTTCCTTTGTAAAACAGAAGAAATCAAAGACTAGAAGGCCTCTACAGTGAAGTACACATACATCCACACAGGCATTAGAGTTTCTGCTACTAATTTTCACAGTGACATGGCACTACCTGGTTAAAGAGAGAATGAATTCACTATATCTGAATGCTAAAGAATGAGGAAAAAACCAACAAAACCCCAATTTTTTTTTTCTCCTTTTCCTTTCTGGTGTTTTGTGAAAACATTAATCCATTAACTTACTTTGTGTTCATAAATCCATCCTGTTCTCTCTTCTCTAATCTTTTATCTGTTTTCTTTCCTGAAAATTCTTCATTAGGACCTACCTAGGCTGACTGGTGAGAAGCAAATCAGGAAATTTTATCTCTGAGCTCTAGCATTCACTTTAGTTAATTGAAATCTTTCAGGTCTAACAAATCCACTTTTATGTCTCAAACTAGCTGGGAAAAAGCCACAAAAGCATCTTTGCACAATAAAAAGAAAAGATCTAAATGTTAAGGCTGACAGGATTTGAAATTAACTTTTTATAAAACAAACCAAACAACAAAACACCTGCCAAGAAGTTTAAAGTAGCCTCCAAGTATCAATCTGCCATATTACTTAGTATGACATGAGTACTTTCTAGTACTTTGTACAAATATGTGGCCCTGGAGAGATGGAAGTGTTTGCTTATTATGCTGGTGATTTGTAGCTATACCTCGTGCTCTCCATGGCAATAAACAGTGTTCCACCAAAGTGATATTCTTCTGTCACCAAGCATGCAGCTTTCTACTTTATTGTAAGATTCTCTGTACTGAACATCTCGGTGCTAATTTACAAAGGTTCTCACCAAATCAGTGGCACGCCATCTTTTTAGCAGAACTTCTAAGTAAGATTTAGCTGCTCTAGTCTATCTCCAGTTGGGCACTGGAAGTTAAGGCTATCCACAACAATAAGAGGTAGAAAATTTCCATGCTAAAATTCAAGCTTATGTTTACTGTCCTGGTTTTGGGAGGGATAGAGTTATTTTTATTTTCTTCCTAGTAGCTAGTATAGTGCTGTGTTTTGTTGATAACACATTGATGTTTTTAGTTGTTGCCAAGCAGTCAAGGATTTTTCAGCTTCTTGTACTGCTTTGCAAGCAAGAAAGCAGGGGGCACCCAGGAACCTGGGAGTGAGCCATGACAGCTGGCCCCAACTGGCCAAAAGGATATTCCATACCACATGGCATCACGCTCAGTATATAACTGAGGGTTGGCTGTGAGGTGGGGTGGATCAGGAAGAAGCAGAGCATCAGCTTTGGGTGGTGAGAAATTGTGCTGAGCATCAGCTTTGGGTGGTGAGAAATTGTGCTGTGCATCACTTATTTATAATTCTATCATTATTATCTTCCTTTTCTGTCCTATTAATTAGTCTTTATCTCAAAACCCACGAGTTTTATGGCTTTTACCTTTCTGATTCTCTCCCCCATCCCACCGGTGGGGTGGAAGTGAGTGAACGGCTGTGTGGTTGTTCTAGCTGCTGGTCAGGTTAAACCATGACATCTACTCACTTCATATTCCTGCCTGACCAAACACAATCTCTTGGTCTTTTTTTTTTTTATAAGATAAGTTTTGTCACACAATGGGCAATGTTTGCCACGCTGGAGTGACCTGGAGCTCAATTATTCACTGGTCTTACCAGCCCAGCCCAGCCCTCCCACACTGTTCCACTGTGACCAAGGAAGGAAAACTTCTCCTTCACTAGGAGAACCGAAATAATGAAGTTGGGCTCTTCTGCTCAAGCAGCTTTCTGCCAAGCTAATGACAGCGAACTTCTCATCGGTCAAGAGGACAGAGAGTGGGGTAGTAAGAACAGCTCACTTAACAGTTCACTTAACACAGATAAGTAAGATTTGCCCTATTCTCATCTGGGGCAACCAGCAGTATTTACTCACTTTTTCCTCCTCACTAAGGAGTACTATTGTAAATAATCTGGTATTTAGACTTCTGCATGTAAGACCTTTTCAACCTGCAGTTTTCTTCCAATTACCTTGCTACCAACTATTAAAATTCTTGCGTGTTGTATCTCAAAGTTTCTGTGCTAGGGTTCCTATTATTGTGTAAGTCTTAGGTGTCTTTTTAAAATTAGAAATCAAGTTGTACAAAAAAATTTTTAAAAGTTAGCTTCAAAAATCTCAAAGGACAGTTATGAAAATGTGTCACAAGGGAATTTCTTTAAAATCAGCGTTTTAAGCAAGTCTCAGCATTTTGAATCTCTGGCTTCAACAAGATTGCTTAGCTGTACAGCAGAAGAAAATTGTGTTTCTCTGGAACCAACTCAACGGTTCATGTTTCAACACACATTTTAATTATTAACTAACATGGTTTGGGAGCATAGGTCACCTAACTTTCTCGTTTTATTTTTAACAAAAATAGCATATACAAGATTCTGATATGCTTAACACAAAAATAAAGGCTTAGCCCTATTTAGTAATTATTTCATCAAGTTTTTGGCTGAAGCAGCAAAAATCTGTTTCTCTCCTTGTGTTATTGATGAACTTGTACACACACACACATTTAAGAACACAAGATGCCTTTCTTATCTGCACTTTCAGTATACAGAAAGTGAAGGGAGTGGGCACCTTCAGACCTCAGTGTCCTGGGTGGGACCCCAGCCAAGCGAGCCTACCTCACCACAGGACTGAGGGGAGGGCAGGGCAGGGTGGGTGCTGCAGCCAGGGCTGAGATAAGCCCAGCGCCTCTTGGCACCGTCTGCAATGCGGAAAACGTGTCCCCCACAGAATGGGCATGGCAAAAGGATTTTGGGGATGTAAAAAAAGGATTAGTGCATTTATTCTTCCCTTAGTCAGAAAGAAATATTCATTTTGCCAATCCAGTTTTGCTAATAAAACTAAACACACTTCCTACTCAACTTGCAGAGCCGTAAATTAGTAGTACTTTGAACCCACAGCCCACAGAGCAGTGGAAAAAAATTAGCCCCATTAAAACAAATTTTAAGAAAGGCAAATATTGTTGTTTCCATGCAGAGAAAGAAAAGCACCAGGAGAAATGAACCAACTTGCTTGTGCAACAGGACATGGGCCAAGAGCAGAACTAAGGTACATCTTCTTGTAGTCCAACAGTGCTTCTACATAGCTAGAGCTTAGGGTACTTTTTAAGCTCCTAGGACAGGACACTCAACTAGCTGTACCAGAGCAGCAAACATCAGCAGTATCAGACTTCCTTTGCACCTCTGTGCGCTCTGGGGGAAAAACACCCAGGTGTTATAAACAGGGGTCAGAATAACACAGCCTATAAACGTTAGGGGAAAAAGCACTTCACACTACAGCTTGTCTGGAGGCATTTTTATCCTTGACTTGTTAGTACGAGTTCATTCTTGTTTCGTGCCATTAACATTTTCAAATTGCCACAGCAAGCTTCAAGAAATATAGTAGCAGTAACCAGCAATACAATCTCTGATTCAAGTGTATTTATTTCCCAGAGTAATATCTCCTTCTATAGGACCTGGTGCAGAGCAATACCAATTTCTGGTCATAACAAATGTCTCTGTAATTTCATTACACAGGGATGGTTTGGTGCCTGCCTCCCACACCTCCATTTTTCCCTATTTTTAGTTCAGAGTATCAGTAGATCATAACTTTAAAAGAAGCTAACAAACCAAACAAAAACCAGGCTACAATTAATATTGGTGGCAGAAATGTGGGCATGGAGGGAGAATGCCATCTACAATAAGCAGATTTAAACAATCTTTTTGTGAAAAAACCACCAACTTTTTCCTACTATCCCAATTGCAGCCCTATTCTTTGGGCAGAAGGTTTTCCTCAAAGGACAGCAGTAAAAAACCCCACAATTATTATTTCAAAAAGACAAAACTTTACAGAGCGAGCTCACTAAAAGGAAAACCAGTACTTGTAACTTATACTTGAGTAACATCAGCAGCCTTTAAATACACATTTGCGCAGCAAAGGCTTTTAAAAATAACTGCTCCACAACATGCACTATGGAAAACCCTTGGATGACTACATGCCATAGCAACTTTTACTCCTAATGATAGAACAGACTTTTTCATCTTAGATGACTGGTCAAATCAGGTGACTACCAGAGCATTCATAAGGATTATCAATATTGTGGACGACTTCTGTATTGGAGAATCAAGTAACAGTTTCCTGACACTGCTGATGGCATTTTAGCTCACCTCCTGCAATGTCTATAAATGTAAAGTGCCAACCAGTTTGCTGAATGAGGAGGTTCTGGTTTCTGAACTTTTCCAGTACTATGTAAGACAAAAAATTGCCAAGAACTTGAAACTTTAAAAAAAAAAAACCCACAACCCTAAACTACAAGACAAAATAACTCCTGATGTTGTATGTGTCTTTTCTTAGGGAAGAGAAGTGTAATGTGAGCTAGAGCAATGCAAGAGTTTAGACTCTTTCTAGCACTATGCTGATCGGACTCAAATTAAATTTTCTGTAGAACTGCATACCTAAAAAAACCCCACAACCCAATACAAATTAAAGATACCTTATGAAAGGAGAAACTAATTCCAGGAGCTGATAGCCATAAACATGAGTCACATTTATGGCAAAAGGTGTATTTCAGTTTCACAGCTCTAATAACTTAAAAGTATAAATATCAGCATTTTATATAGTCCCTGGGGAGAGAAAGCTCATAAAAAGGCATTGCCTCTGAGCATCCCATCTGCTGCTCTGCCTTCCCCAACATTCACTGAGCTTCAAATAAAATAGCATCTCTGTTTACAGAGGGGGCATCTTATTAAGATCCCACTTGTCATAGCATCTTTGCAAGAACTTTAGAGTCAAGAGCACAGTAGGAAGTCACTGACTTCCACTGGTGTTTATACTTCCTTATATTTTTTTTCCAGCACAAAATTTGAAATTGAGTTCTTCCTTGTCCTACACCATGCCCTAAGCAAGATGAGGCCCATCTGTCATACTCCAAGACATCTGCAATCACCAAGCATATTTGAACTGACAAAAAGGGTCAAGGCTCAGGAGCAGAGTACTTCCCATGAAGGGAATGTGGCTCTGAATTTGCAGATACAGTTAAGGAAAAGTTCTGGTGTCAAAGATTTGTGCTTCTGCCCCTGTGGGAAATAAACCAAACTAATGAGGAAAAATATTGAAAGATATTCCATTCTCCAGGCTCTCCTGTGCATCCAGTTTTCTCTATTTCAGCCTATTAGTCTTCATTCTGTGTCTCCTGCAGCGGCCTTTGTCAGCACATGAATAATTAATGTTAATAGTCTCATCAACTTCAGGGCATAGTGCAAGACTCATTGAGCAAATGTTGGTTGGGCTTGTCCTGCCTCAGATGAAGTCTTTTCTTTCACATAAGGAGATCCCACAGAAGAAAAGCTGTGCTCTATGTCTTGGGTGTTCCTTGAGAGTACAAATGCAAAAACTGCCAGCATTACATGTCATATCTCATGTTATATAAATGTGGCCAGAGTATCTATTAAGTGTGAGCATTTAATGAATACTTAACACTGCCTGGACTGTAGGCAATAGCTGGTTTCACTTTAATTCGATCTTTTTAAATACATCCTCTTTTTTTTTTGTTGTTGCTGCTCTAACAACGCAGGGTTTCATAATATCATGGTTACATTACATTGACCAGTGATTACTTCATAGATTTTAAATAGAAAAGACAGTGGAAATGTTTTAACCCCAAAGTACTTCTGCATGTTCCCCAAATTGGCTTGTCCACTGAAGATGCCAGCACAAAGCAGATGTGTTAGGAGGATGTTAAATACATTATGGTTGACTACTACTGCTAGTAGTAATACAAGCTCTCACTAGTGCCCTGTATTTTTTCTAATTTTAATCTATTCTCAAATCTATAATGGAAAAATAGAGTTACAATGGAATTGTAAAATAAGCACCAAACCCTACAAATGATAAATAGATGAGGTTTGAGTTGCAAGATGCTAGTAAGAGAGGTCAACGAGATGCACATGGTTTTTAAGTGATAGCAAGCTTTCCCCTCCAAGTGAAATACTATTATGGTTAACACCTGAAGTTGTTTAAGATGTCCATTCTATGAAAATGTGACAAAATATTTAATAACAACACAGCAGGAAAAAAAATACTGTATTATTCCCTAAACTATTGTAAATTATGCTCATCCATCTTACTAGAAAAAAAATGTACAAAATGAGTTTAATTGATTCTGACTCATGTAAAATAACTCCCCAAAATATCTCTCTACTTAGATCTGCCAAGAAACTGTACATTCATTCTTGCCCCCAATAAGCATACACAATTAATAAATTGGCCAAGCCTCCAGAATTTGAATATGAAAGTAATTGAATTAAAAACCAGAAATTTCAGAATACATAAACCAAATATTAATAATAATGAAATATACCTAATGTAATACTATTGTGTCTTCATCCTTTTCATGCAACATAAACGTAACATGGCTTCTAGTTATTAGAAACCCATTAAAAATACTTGAAAAAATTGTTTGCTTTGAAAGCAGTCTGTACTATTGGTGATGCTTCTCAGGTGTAAGTATATTTTTCACTATGGAGTAGAACAAGAAGAACTCTAAAGTAGATTTGAAATGGGCTAAACTCAGAGCAAAATACCAAACCAGCCTGACTAGATGGTTATCAGCTGTAGTAAAAAACTGTAAGTTCAGCAGAGCTGCAGAAAATAGCACATTAGCACAGTTTTTGCATTAAACTGGAACCTGCCTTGCAGCACGACACCAACATCAGACTGAACATGCCATTCAACCTGTTCCTGAACTTAAGACCTTTGCCAGGTCCTTTGTTTTAATTGTGTGAGCCTGTACAGAGCAGCAGGAAGAATAAGACAAGTGACAGGCAACTGCTGGGCAGAAGCACTGTCTGAAACCAGCTTACACTCACTGCCCCCAGCTCAGACTGATGATCGGACTGACAGTGTCCCCTAACAGGAGGATAGTCCAAGCTCCCACTTCTAACTTTGTTATGATTCAGTTAAGAATAGCCTGCTGTCCAACTTCATAGTACTTTGCTGGCTTGAATTCCTTCTTTCCTCCATCCCACGATGTAAATAAAGGCAACACATTACACAACACTCCATAGAATCTGGTGACTTTCTGGTATGCTTTGATTAGGTAAACTTGAATTGCCTTAAAAAGCAAAGGAAAATAAATATATAAATCTTTGAGAGGCAGACCAGGAAATACAATGAAATTTGTTTTGCCTGCTTAGTATATAACAAATGATGAAAGCATTAGCTTTAAGGACTTAATTTGTTTCATAGTCCACAACATTGACTATTTACTGGGCATACTTAGAAGAATTTGTTTGAGTGAACAAAGTATTAAATTTTAATGAAGACAAGTGTGGTATTTGAGGTCATACAATGAAAAGCTGATATAGAGTATATTTAGCAAATTGAAAGTCTACTAGTTTGATGTATAAAACAGACATTTGCTTTAGCAGTATTTTGTGACTTTTATAGCTATGCACTAACATCTACTTTTAATGTAAGCTTCTAAACACAAATGTAGATGTTAAAAATCTGAAACCACTTATGAAACAAACAGCAATTTAGAAATAAACTCAAGCCATATCCAGATGCCCAGAAAAAAACAAACAAACAACACACCACAAAAGCTCCCTACAATCCAACATCCCATCAAACAGAAGGCAACATTGAAAGTTAGAACAAAGGGACTTAAAAATCAAGAGGATGACAGTTTGCTGTGGACTAGGCCATGAAAGTGAAATGGCTAATTTTTTTAAACATAACGACTGCAAAAGACAACTATACGTTCAGCTATTGGTACCTTCTTGTAAGAGATGCGAGATTTGTATTTCTCGTTAGTAGGTACTACGTGCACTGCAGTGGAATCTAGAGAAACGCTATGCCAGTCTCACATGCTGGCTTTGAAACTGTTGAAGCAAACAGATTCTCCCCAGCCCGACCCTGGAATGATGCATTTGCTTTAACACTCCTGCAAATGCATGCCCTAATGACCAGCAAAGTAAGTAAGGGTCTTAAAGGACACCGCCTGCCACGCAACTGTAGCTTCGCTCAGGTCCCATAGCTTCCCTTCTGCTTCTCCACGGCAGCCACACATGCCGCACAATACCTGTCTTTAACATACCTCATGGTCTCTGCCAACCAACAGACTCTTTATCAACCCATAGCAGCTGAGCAACTGTGAGTAATTTCCGTTCAATTTTCCTGCAATACAAAGTAAGTGCCAGGCTGTGAGAGCTTCCTGGTAAGGATGGGATTTTCCTCTGAAATCCCATTTATTTAGATAAGCAGAAAATGTAACACAGCAGTGCAAAGGGAAGAAAAATGATGCTAATTGGCTACATGGAAAAATCTCCATGCTGAGTGAGAACGGTAAGACTTTATTATGTCAGAGCACTTGTTCAAGTGCCAAAATATATTGCATTCAAACACAACACGCTGACAGTCCAGGCAGGTCTACTAGAAAGGCAGAAGAACAACGGAGTAGGCAGTAGCATGGTTAAACAGATTCAGGGGAGATGAGTTAACTGCAAAAGAAAGGTATTATAAAGAGAAAATATCGTACCATCCAAATTCTATAAAAGTGCAAATCTCTTGCCTGTGCTCTGAGTTACAAAATTCTAGTACAAACCTCTCAAACACTGGCATAAATGTTGCCATCCCCCCACCCCGCATTCATCCCCTGGTTAGGACATGCTGCCTCCTTCCTGTAAATCCACTGTGATCTGCTTTGGTTTGGCAGCTATATGGTAATTTCAAGTAAAATCTCTAGGCTCACTTAATTTAACAAGGTTATTGCAGTTCTAAAATCTTGTATGATAATTCTGCACAGAAGAGAAAGTGGTTCCAAGTCAGGCACGCAGCGGTATAAACAGTTTACCTGAAATCATGGGATTACAAAGAAAAGTAAATAAGTCAGGCTACATTGATTTAGGAATTCAGCCTTTACGCAAAGTAGAAAGTAAAACGCTTCAAGCCCAATGCAACAACATTGCTGTTGTGGATTATGCTTTGCTAGACTTTTCATAAACTACTCATTGTGCCTGTGGGGATGATGCTAAGCCCTGTATGCTCGTCTCTGGAAAGCAAATTGCATTCAGCCTACCAGATTAACGCCACTTAATAAAATAAATACAATTCTGAAATTCACTGCTAATAGATGGCCAGCTGACAACCCTACTGCAGAGCTAAAGGTCTAGCATGCACTGACAGAGATTGGTGATAAGTTGCTGACTCATTTTTCATTTACTTTATGGGTGTTTTTCAGCACAAGGAGCTTGCAAGCTATGATGCAGCTATCAGACTGTTATCTCACCCTCATAACAGAAATTAGTAATTAAAGTTTAATATGCAGCATTGAGACTATCTGCATCTCTCAAGGGGCCACTAGAAGGAAATTAGCAAAGAATGATGCAAGTTTGCTAGAAAGATTTGATAGCCAATTCTAATTTCATCAGCCTTGATTGGGAAATTGAAAAGGCACCTCTGGGGGCACTAGCCATGTGTTTCCTGCAAGTTTCTCATTTAATTAAACAAGGCACATGGCAGATTTTGAACCCCTGCAATTGCCATGGATTTGTCCAGCAGAAGCTCCCTGCTCTATTCCGATAACCCAAACTTCCTAGCATAAAACAGTCACACAAAGCCGAGCGGAAGAAAAGCAGGCAGACAATTGAAATTATATGCTGATTAGATGCCAAGAGAAGATTGCATCTAATGCTACGCTATGCCATGCCAGCTACTGAACAAAATAAAGCCCTATTAGCTAAAACAAGAATCTGCTTGTAATACCTTTGGATTTTTTGTGTAAGAGCAATGTTTTTTGGGTTTTTTTTTTGTTTGCTTGTTTTGAAAGCTTATAGGCATATAGAAAGCTCGTAAGTTTCCACATCACTTCACCAGCTCTTTGAGTTCTCATTGAGCTGAAGTGATGCTACTTTCTTGCTTGCAGTATTTATGCTTTGTACAGCTACCCAGCCACTTCTTCCAATGCAAACCAACTAACACCAGCAAATTAGCTTTGTACCTTGCCCCTTTTACAGTATGGTAACCAAAGGGAGCATTTCTTCATCCTGGGTATAGAGTACGTAATCCAGAAATATATTTGTAGGTTATTTTCTGATCTGGCTACCAAGAGAACAGAAAGGCTTGTTTGACTGTTTTACATGTCCGCTTCTTCTAGTTCAGCCTCTGTTACCAACAATCCTCTGCTGCACATGACTGCAAGTGGCTATTTTAGTAGTAAGAATCCTCTACGTGAAATTTAAAAATCAGTCTTTTAGCAAGGCACATAAGGGATGTAAGCACAGGGTGTAAGGTGCGAAATGGATGTCACACAGGGTCTTAAGGTTGGGATCTCTTTCACAGAATTTTCTTTTCTATGAGCAGGTAGCTTGCATTTCCAGATTTCTGTTTCCAGCTCCTCTAGTTCAGGAAAAAAATGGAACATGGGGGAAGAAGGTGAAATAAAAAAGTGCAAGTCAGATTAAAGTCAAAGGACTGATCTCTAACGGTCTAGCAAACATTACTCTTCTAAATCAGGTTCTTGAAAACACTACTGCTTGCTGGCCAGACTGGTAGTTGAAAGACTACCTGGTTTGGAGAGGAGCTCGTACTTGCTGTGATGCAGATCATTGTCTATTAAGACCCAATTGCTAGTTTTACATCAAGAAAACTTTGTGATCACAAGTAGCTCGGTAAGAAAGTTTCAGATGTCAGCTGCTAATCCAAGCAGATCAATGTCATTTTGATCAGGGCTACATGAATTTTAAGAAAATTTGCCAGGTTAGCAAATTAATTTCTCTCTTGAAAGTCCCCACGAGTACAAGCTTATGTAAGCTTAATTGAAGTCAACAAAGTGCAACTCCTTTTTAAAAACAATTTAAGTACTTATTAGAATCAAATTTTTATAGTCACTGGGGTAAGTTTGCTAAAAAACTAACACAAACAAACAAAAATCAACAAGACAGTTTTATGCCATTCTTTATTTATAGTTATGGAACACAGAAGTCCAAAAAGAAAGCTTCATTTTTATTTGACATATACAACTCCTAATGAATATAGCAGTTTTGATTCTAATAGGGTCACTAATTTTAATTTCAAATATAAAAGGCTTATGTCAATATTATTAAGATTAAAAGTCCCAGAGAAGTAGTAGCGAGTTTTATTATTTCCTTTAATAGAGTAACGCATGCTGGTTTGCTTTTCTTTGTTCTGGTAAATGCTTCACTTTTTGCAATGCACTTTAACTGCAATACAATTTGATTTGAAGGTGGGAAGGAAGAGAAATGATCCATTTCAGACTTCTTTTCTGGTTGAGGGAAGTGGAAGAACTTCAAGGTTTGTTTTGAAGAAATACTATTTTCTCCAGAAAAGGACTTAGCAAAAAAGTTTCTGAACTCCATTAGAGTTTAAAACAGGTTTTTTTGTTTGTTTTTTTTTCAGAAAACACTACTTATTTTAATGAAGAATGTATTGCCTACCAGAAACAAAGAGCAGGGAAGTCATCATACTAGTGTGACTCCCATTGCCTTAGCATGTTAGCCTACATATATATAAAAATATATATAAAATCAGTGAATCCCAATTGCTCCTAATGCTTGCTGAAGGAGTGGATCTTTCCTACTTTACCAGGCTTCAGGATTGTACGGAGGACCTGAGGAATCTTCCCAATGCTCTTAAAGCACCAGGAGCCGTGACTGTTAGCGATGAACAAAAACATTAAGTGTTCTAAGAGACAAGCTTATCGCCTCTTCACACCTTTTCATCTCTCCTTTCTGTACTGATGTTTTTTAATCATTTCTCCTAGATATCCTCCACTTCAGTTCCACAGTTTAACTCTGCAGTATAGAATATGGCTACCAAAGTAGCCACTTACAGAGGTAGGGGAAAAACTTGGGAGAATATATTTATTTTTCTTATCCCTTCACTTGAACAGGGAATGTATTTAGGACACACACTCAAATTGCCCACCTTTCCTCTTACATCTACATAAGAATTTCTAGCCTGACCCAATGTGATGAAAAAAAGAGTTTGCATAGCATTGCTTTTCATCTCATCATTTAATCTATAATCGCTTCAGCAATAACAGTATTATATGTTGGCAAGTCTCTTGTGAATTTGCAGTCTGTCAAAGTTGAGTGGCATACTAAGGGGGATGGCAAACTCCATGACACTAAACTGGGTACCCCAATGTCCTGACTATCTTTAGGTATGTGCGCATTCCATGGAGAGTAGAGATGTTTCATATCTTTCCAGACAAAAATGTTCATCCCTCAAATTAAAGTTCACTGCTTTTCCTTTCTCTCCCCACCATTATAACACAGTATTTTGAAATAGTTTATGTGCCAAAATCAATTTCTGCTGTGTGCTTGCTTTATGTAAGTTATTTTGAAAATATTAGTCTATAAAAGAGCTGTTGTCATTGTTCTTTCTAAATCTAGAACCC
This sequence comes from Hypotaenidia okinawae, assembly GCA_027925045.1. NCBI lineage: Eukaryota > Metazoa > Chordata > Aves > Gruiformes > Rallidae > Hypotaenidia > Hypotaenidia okinawae. The sequence goes on from BSDF01000007.1 coordinate 10,203,337, forward strand.
AGCTAATCATTACACGGATTTATTTACCCTGAGCCTTCAAGCTGGTGTAATCATCTCATTCTTCGTATCTGTATCATGGCACCACTGAAGGTATTAAAAGGCTAGTAGAACTTGCAACAGGTGGTCTTTTTTAGTGTTTTTTCCCCTCTTCTGGTGAGACATATGTTGTAACTTAATATTACAATGTGTGGGGGTAATTTTATTATTACCTGCTTCAAGGACAAGTGAAAAACTCCCTAACCAGAAGAGCTCACTAAGGGTGCAGACATACTATTTAAACAGCAACATTATCATTTATCCAAAGCTAGCTGTTTTGTATTGTTACTTCATGTTTGTCAATATAAGCTAGGAAAAGAGAATAATGCAAAGTTATCTGGTAAACAGAAAGACAACCCTTTGTGTTCTGAGCTGATCCCTAACAACTTAAATGGCTAGACTTGTGATGCACAAACTGTATTACTTCATGCTAATTTTTTTAGGGAATAGGGAGGGGCTGTACCACTGTCACCCACTGAGAAAATAAGCTTGATGCTATAAGTAGTAGTGTTTGAGACAGGACCCTTCAAATTTGTTCTAAAATCTTCCTGGTCACCTACAACTATAAAAACACATACAGCATTAAAAATTAATTATTTTTATTTCAGACTGAGCAAAAAAATGGAATTCATATTGCTTTGCAAGCTTTTTTTCTTATTTTTAGGCTCTCATTGCATTTCTCCAGTAAGATTTTTGTGTGCCCACTAGCAGCCTAATACCATGCAGAGCACAGAGGTCTCTTGCTCATGGGTGGTTTCTTGCCTGCACCCAGCACTTTTTACGTCAAAAATAATCTGGCTCCTTCATAAGCAAGTAGAGTCATCAGCAAGCCAGATCACCCAAGAGAACCCGACCCATTGTCATTAGCACTGTGTCTGTTATCCACGGTCAACTCCAGCACAGCATCATTATGCTGCAGTGCCTAATCACTTCCCCTAGAGGTGACATGCTTCTAGAAAAGCAACTAGCACTATAGCTACAGGAGACTGGTTAGCTTCTGCTAAGTTAAGATCATTCTTTAATAAAATACAAAGATTATTCTCTGAGCAAGCAAGAGCCTTTCCCATATAAGCAGTGAAACAAAGCCTTCGCAAGCCTCCTGCTGTCAGGCTCCATTTTGTGCAGATTGCAACATCTGAGGCATTGGCATTGCAAAGACCTGGCACAAAGTCTGACAATGAGCTACCATACTGTGGGTGTCAGGAGTGATGTCACACGTCAGCAAAACAGCATTCACCAGCTGGAGGCCCAGAAATGCCAATTTTAATTATAAACTTTATTTTCAAATAGAGTTCACAGTTTATACAGGATACACTTCATGCTACTGGAGCATTTGGGCACTGCACTGAACATGTGGCATGCTATTTTCTTAAAAACAGAGCTTTAAACATACCATGATATATTTTATTCATTCAGAACAACAATACTCTTACAGTCACTTCACCAAGGACTGCAGCATGCATTACCTAGATGCGCAAGCAAAATACCTACAGATTCCTTCTGTACACATAGCTGGTATCCTCTTCTCTTCTTTTATCTGATAATTACTGTTATACTTTTAGTTTCTACAAAATTAATGGTCGAATTTAAGTACATATACATTCACCTAAATGGTGATTTAAATATTTTAGGTTTGACAGAGAGATTTTGCTCAGATACCTGGATTCCATTGTACTCGTGCCACAACTCAGGAGGGAGAGTACACATGAGAGTACAAAGGAATTGGCCAGTCACTTTGTGATTTCACCTGTGCTTTCATTTGGCAGGAGTATAACATTTTACTGCTGCTCTAGACTTCATCCTTCTTTCTTTTACCATCTCTCTTCCAAAACATTGCTGCAGTACATTTAATTAAGGGCTCCATTCTAAAATTTCTATATTTACCTTAAGAAGGTCTGAAAAATATCGATTCCTTCCTATACTTACATGGGGTCTGACAGTCTTATTACATGTATATATAGCCCTCTATATATAAATATATATATAAAACCCTCCATATGCTTTTTTGAAGCATCCCGATAACATACTAACAAGACTTTAAAAACAAAAAATAAGAGCTTCAAAGGTATTCTTTTCCTGGTGTACTCCAATTAATTTTGACCTACCAAAAAATGTCTGCCCAAAGTATTATCACAAATTATATCAATTCCTCCATGGTACTGTAAGCTAGCATGAAATTGCATGCAAAGCAGGCTATAGGTAAGGAACTCTCTTGACAGAAGCTGCTTAGTAATACTTGTAGAAACTGGAAACTGATGTAAAAAAATACAATTAAAATGTATCCATTTTTCCATTAAATTGAAAAATGAGTCAGTATTGTTCACCTAGAGTGAACAGACCTTGTGCATTAATTAACCACTTCTTAAAATGTCCATTTAGATTAATGGAGAATATTCTACTAGAGATGAAAACTAGATCACTACAAAATAAAGCATCTGAGTGACAGACTTGTAATCTGCATTAAAAAAATGAAGGCGATATGAATGAAAGCACAGAGACATATCAGATATGTGCTGTCAAAAATATCTTCTAGAACTTGCCTCACTTAATTCCTTTATAACACACTGACAGGGATGATGTATCATTTAGTACTTTAAAAGATTCTTCAGTAAGCCAGAAAAGTGATGAGCGGCTCTTTTGACCCTGGCACCCAGAATAATTATGATTATCTGCACTATTTAGCCTGAAAGGAATCGGACATTGTTCATGGTCTGTTAGTTCAGCTATGATGTTTGATAATCTATACGCACAAGTCATTGAAGGTCACTCAACCTTAGAGTACTTCAAACACATTTAGTTAGCCTTTACTGAATAGTAAAGTGCAAGTGCCCCATTTCTATTGAAAGACTGGAACTGTTGAAGGATGAAAATCATTTCATTTTATGTCTGCTATGTAGAAAGATTTGAATAAACTCAGTTGCTTGGTTGGACTGTAAATATGAAATACCTGCTGAGATATAGAAGAAGTGAAGACTAAGCAGAAGGAAAGTGAAGCTAAAAAAAACCTGATCCTATGCAACTGGTTAGAAATGTTACCAGATTTTCCCCTCCACACACACACACACACGAACTGTATAAGCATTCTTTAGCTACGTCTTTGCCTCAGTTGACCAGGAAGGGCAACTGCACTGGTTCTGCATGTATGTTTTCAAAATATCAAATAAAATGCCAGCATTGCATAATGAAAATCAGTTTCATAAAACTGAAGACACATAGGAATTCTGTAGCATTTTAAAGTTATACTTTTTTTAATAACATGTCTCATAATACAGGAAATGGATTGTCAACCCACTAACTTATGTTTAAATGTAAGCAACATTTACATTTAAAAAGACACAATGGATCATGTCTATAGACATCCTCAATAGACTTACAGAAATTCAACTGGACTTCTGCCTAGAAGAGAGGCAGCCCTGGAATTATCACAGAGGGGAGCAAAGAGGCACACTGAAGAGCAGCTTTTTAATGAGGAAGGGCTACTTGATTGATCTACACTCACTGAAACAACCAGAGAATGTATTGCCCTCTTTGGGGAGCAGATCCACTGATCTTTCAGAAATGACATCTCTTTCACTGCTACCTACGTACAGAAAACATCAGACCTTGAGCAGGCGTAAGAGTATCCAACAGGCATAAGAAACCAACTTTTACAGACTGAAAAAAGAAATACAGAACCAAAGTTAAAATATTACACCTAATTCTTCACTGCTGCAGGGACATAGCTGTCCAACTTTCTCAGAAATCAATACTCTCACACTGATACAAAATTAGCATCAGAGAGCAGAGACTCAGTCCTCAGTATTGATTCGAGTCATCCCTGTGACTCGAGCCTGTTTGTAACAGCAAAAAAACATTCTAAATGTATAATCTTTTCACAAGTACATTATAATCTTTTAAGACTGCCACAGAAATGTGTTTTCTTTGCCACTGTATAGACTGCTTCTAAGTGAAAAAAATCTGGGGAGGAAAGATGCAGACTGTGTCTGATTTTGAGAGACCTACCTAACTCCCTTGGTACTTTTCCTTGTTGAAGTTGCAATTTCTTATTTGGAAATAGTCTTTATTACATGCACAACTGCCAGCTTCCAACATATTTCATCCTTTTAGCCCAGCTGAACCAATGCTAAGATGAGAGCAAGTTTCTTTGTATTCTGCCTGTATCATCTCCAACAGCTTTGCTTACCAAGTTTTAACTACTGAAACCATTGTGGAAGGTACATGAAAAGCCAGGTAGCTCTCAAATAGCCCTTATCTACTGGCACAGTGAGAATTTAAACACAACCTCATTCTAAGTAAGTTGGAAGTGCCACTAAGAACAGTCTGAAGATGTTTTTTGCTTCTGTCCAAAACTTTAAAAAGAGTAGTAGATAAATAGCCCTTTGTTAGGTGTCCCTCCCCCACTATGCCCTGTATGGTAAAAGTCTCAGTCTTCAGATAAAATCCTTAGCTGATTTCTTATTATTTTCTTAATCCTATCTAAATCCTCAATATTTGTTATAAAATTATTTCTTATAAATAACCAAACCAAACACACACACAGTTTTGCTGAAGCTTTATGGTGGCAAGATAGTGTATTTATATCTGAGGTTAAAAAAAAAATCAATACACAATTATTTTTTTATACATCTATGTTATTCAGTTTTCCTTTGGATTTCTCTATTAATCTTGAATTAATTTTCTTTATGCAATGGTTATAATGCCATTACTGGGTTTCATATCTGAAATATTTTAAAAAGTAAAGACTACCAAGTATTTTAATGAAGTATAAGGAAATCTATATCCAGGTAACAGATCAAAGCTGCATATTTCACTTTTATAACCAAACAAAATAGCATATTCCTTACTTTAGCACAAATAAATTATGCTGTGGTAAAGAATGGTATAAAGAGCTGTCAGACAAGGATGTGGGTATTCCCTTTATTTTTGATTTATCTGAAGTGGTACATTTCCTGTTCTATCATGTACCTGTGATCACTAAGTAAAATATTAATACATCAGCATTTACCCCACGGTGGCCATACTCACCATGTCTGCATCCTTATTAATGAAAACCATTTCACTGAGCTCAACATTGGCAGCACAGACTGCTCCTGAAAAATTCAAGGCTAGATACATACCCATGACAACAACTTTCCAGTTAATCACCTTAGAATAGTGTTAGAAAAAGGTTACATGGATTCCTGTGACTTCATCATAAAAGACAGGTTGGTTTGTTTTTTTTTTTTCTTTATGGCAGAATAAGAAAGGAACTCCTCAGGAACCAGACCCTGCTTCCCATTGCTGGTCCAAATGACAGCTTCCTAGTATTTAGCAAATGGCTCATGGATATGTTTGGCGTTCTTGACTGCTGCTGTTGTACTATAATACTATTATTTTCTTTATTTCTCACCTGGTACACAAAACTGAATTTTTTACCCCAGGTTTTCATCCCTGCAAATTAAGAATGTAAGCTGTAATGAATAATCCCTAAGAAACCAAAACCAAGAAAAAACCCCCACTCACACCACAAACAGACAAAGCCTAAAAAACCCCATCAAACTACAGAAATCCACTACACCTCTTTTCCATGCTTAGGATAGGGTAAAAAAAAACCCCAAAAACCTCATGAGAAAAGGTTTTTATTTGTTTATACATGTTTAGCAGGTTTTTATGAAGCCTGATGTTTTTTTGGCCTCCTCATTCTCGTTCACTGGTAGTCTTCCTCAGTTACCATCTCCCATAAGTTTCCTAACATCAAGGAATAATAAAGATGATACAAAGCAACTTGAAAATATTAAACCAAATACAATGTACCTCAGCATAAAGATAACTATTCTACTGTCTTTGCACTGGTCTTAATTCAAATCAGTTGCAGATTTTAAGCAGGATTTCTCTCTCTCATACTTGCTTTGCATTTACAGTATAAGTAAAGGAGTGTGGCTTTTAAATTCCTCCTGTTTATGAAGCACCATTACCAGTTTATGACAGTTTATTACCAGTTTCTAGACAGAAATCGGTCTTAGGTTTGGTTCCCCTCACAGTACCAGAAGGAAAAGATGCTGATGACAGCAAGTTTACTCTAAACATCTTTTTTACCCTCAAATGGTGAGCAAAGGGTCCAGCAGGGATGACACCCACAGAAAACAGTGTGATCTTTGTCATACGATGGAACAGGAGACAGTTTTGTTAAATACAGCTTTGTTTAAATAGTATCAAACTCTCCATGAACAGTTGTAGCCCTGTAACTGCTCTAATGCCTTATTTTCAAGCAAACTTCAACTTGTGCATCACCAAACAACTTCAGTTGTTGGCAGGTACCTGAGTGAGGGTGCTTCATAATACAAATAAAACAAACTTATAGGGGAAAAAAATAATCAGAAATTGAGTCAGTATCAGTGAAAGCCAGGGTTGTCAGCAGCAGAGACAAACAAAACAGGCTAAAGTAATCAAAAAACCCCTTCAGTTCAGAGTGGTAAAGCATCTGAGCTACGGAGAAGAAGTTCAGATTTATGTGGTGAAGTTGATTTACAATCCTAACTGTATAAGGTTTACACCTTTGAGAACAAGCCAACTGGACAGAAGACAGACATCATCTTTACTTACAGGTTTCCAGGCCATTCAGACATTCATCCTAAAAAGACTATGGGTTTTAAAGATGTGGGGTATGTTGTGGGGCTTTTTGCTTGTTGCTATGATGCTCTGCGGAATATTTGTTGGAGTCATGTTACAAGAATTTTATCTAAGAGAAAACCAAAACCTTCTGACACTAGCAGTCGGCCCTAACTTTCTACATCATCAATCATAATTCTAACACACGACCCTTTCAAAGAAAATGAGCTGATTCTGTCCTTTAAGAATGACAAAACTGCTGGAAAAAAGTCTCTTTTGATATACTTGCTACTTCACCTACCTAAGAGCAAATCTGAATTTATTCCTAACACTGCCTGTTTCCGTGTCAGATAGTACTCATCATTAACAACTTCACTTATTTGAAGAACTTTGCCATTCAATTGCTTCCTCACTCTTCAGAGCAATACCTTCATATTGCTTATTACTGAAACTAATGATCACTTTTTGAAACAGGATTTGACAATTACTTGTGACTTTGGAGTACCTATGATTTTTGACTAAGCAGCCAGCACTCAAGAAGGCTGAATTTACACTTTCAGGCAGTTGCATGTTTACTGTTAGATTTTATGGGAAGCAGATGAGAAGTCTGATTATCAAAATTGACTCTGATATTCTGAAAACTGCTGTCTGTCTTGTATTTAGGCAACTTGGATAACTTTTTAGCCAGTATGGGTGTTACCAACAGATTGTGAACTAGAACAGGTAAAAATGGTGTTAAAGAATCCTATATACCTTCGAGGTCCACAACAGGATATCTTCCTTCCCCCTTCTTCTGCTTGACTACCAAAAGTATTTGGAAAATTCCAAGTCTTGCCCTGGCTTTACACTGCAAGAGCTGCTTACCCTTAAGTGACAGACAGCTGGGTAGGGATGCTGCACCATTTCACCATCAGAGCTGCGTTATACCCTGGCACATTTTCCATTATTCTATTAAACTCAAGACAGGGTGACCTGTGGTTTTAAGACGAGGACACTTTCAGCTGGCATTTGTGGCTAACAAAAGACTATCTCTGCACACAGTATCACAGAAAAATTGTTTTGCTTTCTGCCTTACAGAAGTGTTAGTTACAAACCCTGTCAACAAAAATTGCCTGGTTATCGCTAGCAGCACAGACACACTGGGGTTTCACTTTGCTGAGGGGCTTGCCACATACTAGCAGAACTGTAATCTTGCTTGTTTTTGCCGAGGGCTGCCACGCCACATGGCACTTGGAACCGCTACCACACAAGCCATGTACATTCAGTCTACTAGCTTGCAGAGAAACTGTATTTTAATGCAAGCACAAATGTAGGTGCGTGCCCCCCCACATCCCTCCGTATAACATAAATTACACAGGCACCTTGCAACCATAAACCAGCCACCTGGCTTACCCATCAACAACATTTAATGACACCGAGCCCTCAAGTGTGTTGCGATGCCATAGGGACATGAATTTGCCTTTAACACCAGTAAACAGATACCAGTAACCTCTCAAACAGAAGCATGCTTTGGGTATTTCTTATGGCAGCAAACACACGGGCTGTGCTGTAGTCAGGACACGTGCTCCAAATGCCTTCAGTATGACTAGCAGGCAGATTCACTATGCATGGAAATAAGGAGGCATCTTTCAACGCTTTTATCATCACTTTGATTCAAGCTATATTAGCGCCTCTAAATTCTTGCAGATACCTTATGGAAACTCCTACCTGCATTCACTGATAGTAACTCAACGCTTACATGACAGGAAAGTCCAGTGAACTAGGAAATTAAGAATCTGTAATATTAGATATGACAAGAGCTCTCTAAGTGGTGCTCATTCCTGCAAACTTATTAACGTTAACTTCTCTCACCTGAGAAAGAGGGACAAAAAAAGTCCCCTAATCAAATCTTCCTCTTCACAGAGATTATACACTGCCCACTTTTTTTTTTTAACAAAGAGCAACATCTGGCACTGACAGCACCTCTGGTTCCTGCCTGCTTTTGATACAGTTAGTTTTGATGCTTATTTGTTTCCAGGTCCATGAGGTTCCTACTTTCCCACCATGATGTGACAACTATTTCCAGAATAAACAAACCCCATTTTACAAAATGTACTGGGGGGGCGGGCACAGGGGAAATAAAGATGCATTTTTCACACTAAAATAATTCCTTTCTAAGATTGTTAAAACTCACCCACCTACTGTAAAGGTAGTTTTGCTAATGGGTGACATGTGAGGAATTTTACCAACCAAGACATTTAGATTGCTTACCAGCCGTGGGGCAATTGCTGTTTTCAGGGTGAGAGAAATGAACTAGCTCAATATTATTGAAAGCTTCCCAGATAGGGAGAATCAAGTAGCTCATTGAGATTACATGTCAATAACAACTTAATGATCATCATTATCTGCACTGGAGTCTCCATTATATCCCATAAGTCCCATTTTTTCCACATGCACACCACACAATTTAGATGTTTAAGGGGGAAGAAAAAAAAATATCCAAAAGGCAGATGACTTGTTTCCCAAACAACTCTGTCCCAAACCTGGGAAGACCTGTTCGATCCAGTTGTGCCAAGAGAGACGCAGATAAGAAAAACCACTGCAGGTTTTTCCATTCATGAAGCCAGCCAACCCTCGGCGCATTCAGAGGCTCAGGCCCTCACTGACTGCTGAGGAGAAACTTGTACTTTGACAGAGTTGTAGAAATGAGTGCCTGTTTTGGCTCCAGCTCTTTCTATCCATAAAGAGGTTCAGCTATGTATATTATGCATGAAAGAATACACAGATCAGAGAAATTTAGGTGCTTTTCTTGACCGACAGCTGACGCTGCGGGCGAGCAGCACAGCGAAGCAGAAAGGCATGTGTGCTTGTTCAATGGCAGTCTGTCAGCCATGCTGTTTTCTCCGGGGACAGAAGCGCAGACCTGTAATTTTTTAAGCCCCTGACAGTTACAGAGGGTCTGTGCTTCCCCCGCTCCCTCTGGCAGAAACAATAAGACCTTTAAGAATGGACATAAGCTTGGGAAAAAAGTTCTGTATCCTTCTAGGTTGATTAATCAATACTTAATTATTTCGAAGCTCTAAATGGCTATCTTTGTCTGGCACACATTCAAAACATGTTATCACCTGTCAATAAAGGCCAGCAAATCAGATTGCAAGCATGTAGCAGGGCATTACTATGTAGAAAAAGAATGTAGTCCATTTGCTGCACTTCACCATTTCATTTCATCAAAGGTGTTTATGTCACGCTTAATGAGATAAGGGACAGCAGAGGCCTCAACAGCAGGTCTTAGACAGCACTGTCTGATAACTGTAGCAAACTGGGAATAAACACTGCTTTGCAGAGACCACTTTTTAAAGCACTAATAAAGTAATCGTAGGCCTTAGTAGAAATTGGTTAATTGGATCATGCACATTTTGTTCCAGGAGTAAAATGTGTATTCCTATGATTAATTCATTAGAGTGTGTTTTTACCAAAGTTAATTTGATAGTTCTGAATTGAGGCATCACATTGCTGGGTGGCTATTGTGCTTCTGTAAAAATGATGTAGTGCAGCTTCCCAACCTTTCTGCCTTGTTAAAGTTGCCTCAAATTATCTTTTCCTCTGGGGGTAACCGGGATCCTGTGAATTCAGCTTGTGACCAGCACAGGCACCATCCCTCAGGTCTCAGAATAAGGGCAGTGGCTGTTGATTCATAGCAACCCTTCTGAAGCTATAAGAATACCTGACAAATATAAAAATTATGCATCAGGTTTTCTAGTTCCCTTTTAAATATCTCTAAGCAGTGAATGAGGGTATTTGCTTCTACCTGTAAGGCTTAGAGAAGTGGTGGCACCAGCCATCTAGTCACCAACTACCAAAGGGAACATGACTGCCTGATGAGATCAGACAAAATGCCAATTGAGATACTCCACCAACGTTTTTTCCACGGAGATTTTTGTGCTCATTTGGTTCCAGTTGGATAGAAACTCATCTTCTGCTCTGACACCTGCTAGTGAATCCATCGACAAGCTTTTAGGAACATGGTGTCATATACATATTTGCACTCCTTGCAGAGCTGTCATTAGTAAATACTGCTAAAGTGCCCATATTGAGAAATGAGCTGCTTACCAGCTGTATGAGTGCCTACAGTCACTGGGTACTTGAGATTCACACAAACAAAAGCATGAAATTACATTTCACTGAGGGAAAGAAAACAAATCTTTTATCGTCCACCTCAAACAAGATGGTATCTTTCACTGAAGGCAGTCTCAGAATAATAATGTCGTCTTATACCTTCTGAGATCTATAGATAAAAACTACTAAATATAAATATTAGTTATAAGGCAGCATTTCTCAAAAGCCCATGCTGAAATTTATTATTTACGGTACTAGGTACCACATAAGCACATAGCTAGAAAACATCCTTGCCTTGACAAAAACTGGTCTCTAGACTGGGCTGCTGGGAAATCAGCGATACAGATATAAGGATAAAGCAAACAATGATTTCTTTCATCATGACTATTCTATTTCTGACTCTCTCATGTGTTCCATGAAAGCCATAAATCTTCAACCCCATAAAGTAGTAACAAGCTACGATCAACTGATTTTTTTATTAAGCCTTAAGTCAAATTCAGAGGACAGCCATCTAGTTACCTTTCTATATATCTTCCATTCTTGATATCTAAAGTGTTCTAAAGAAAGAAATATTTTCTTTTACAGACCTGCGCTGGACAGGAAAACTTTCCATTGCTCTCAGAGCTTATCCACTTGTTAAAATAGGCTGTAATAATTAAATGCATACACATGCTTGAATGATAAATTTTAGTAATAAGTGCACTGGGACTTACTATGACCTTATCAAGTGGGGTTAGCCAGTCATTAATTCAGATAACGCAATTTATTATCATAATCTTTTGTTTACACTATTGTTGGGCATACAAGTTATCCTAATTTGCATATGCAGATTGAGACGCAATCATTTCATTAATTTTAATGCTTTTTCTTAATCCCATCAAGATTAAACACTATTTTAAAGTTCTATACAACATATTTGTAACTTCCCATTAACATGTTATTCTAATATTAGTATGGGTGAATTATAATGAACAAAGTGCATTAGTTTGAACACACTAGTTCTAAATGAGAAACTACACCAATCAGGTACATTATCTTTTCCTGAGTATAGGTACTTGTATTTGTTGGGAATGTTGCACTTGCCATATACATTGCATACACTTTTCAGGCAGGCAGCAGGGACTGTCTGTGACCACTGTCATGGAGATACCATGCCATGAGATTTCACGCCGTGGTCATATTGCCTGGGTTGGGCCAGAAAGTATCTTAAGTCACTGTGACCTCAGCCATTAGTGGAGAGATTCTTTGTCACAAGATAACACTAGCAGCATCAAAAGAAATAATTTGAATCTTAAAAGAAAATAAAATAAGTGGGGACTAATGAGAACATTAACATCATGTTTAAGGCAGCTCTAGTAACATTTTAGCATCTTTAACATCACCAAGTATTTAACTTTCCTATTTTTCACCAGGATACACAGAACAAAGTGTTCATTAATACTTAAAAAATGATGACTCACAGAAAGTAGATACTTGAAACTGTTTACTAACTGTAGACAAGGAACAGGTCTATCACAAATTTACATGTAATCATTGACCTAATCATAATCATGATTTCTAATACATACATTAATTCAACCCAATGCCATCTGCATTGTATATGTGCTCTGTGCACATGCACACAGCATTTGAATGCAGGGCAAGTAACTACACTTCATTCACAAAATTAACAATGAATGTCTAGCAAGTAGATTTTAACTGTGGCAAGTCAAACTCAGATTATGTTAATTTGCTGAAACTGATGCACAGACATTAGATAGGAATTTTGGTGATCAAAAAAATCAAAACAGAACACTATATGATCAATGTAAAAGTAAAATTCACTTTGCTGCTATACCTGAATTGAAGTTTGATTTAAGCTTATTGTCAGAAGTAGTAATTCAAAACATCAGGAAAAGTTTGATAGATGTTTCCTTATATTAATTTACTTAAAAATTCTCCATCTATATTGCCTGGTTTTCTACACTGCCAAAGATTAGAACAAGCAGTTGAAATAATTCGTTTCATTGTGGATTTGTGTTGGTGTAACTGAGCTCAAGATTTGACCCATTTCAGTGTATGCAAGAGGAAATACGTCAAGTGTCAAAATGTATCAGGCATCCTAATTAGGCTGTGAAGATTTATCAGTGTTGAGTAGGTTTTCATCAAGCAAGTAAATACACATTATACCCCTAGTTCTTGGAAACCTATCTGGAGATACTTAAGGCAATAGATTTGGGCCAGTATGTTTTATTCATCACTTATTTAAATCTGGTGTTATTTTCCAAAGGGAAAATGCAATTCTAAGTTTGAGTAATTACTATATTGCTCTGACCTTTTACTATTATTAGCCAGCTGTGATAATACTGAGGACTTTACCTACACTCAGGCCTCCCCTGAGTTCATAGGGCTCCTCCTGATCTACCTGTTTCTTCCCAAACCATCTCTCAAACTCAAACTCTTTCTTTCAAGTCTTGAGAGTTTCGGTCAGCTGGGGGAACAGAGGATGTGTAGATCACTGACATGGAATCAAGTACCTATGACAGAGATGGTCTGTGATTCTCACCTGAATGCCTTATTGTTACCTTTTTTTTTTCCTTCTAAGTTTTACTACTTCTATCAGCCATGCATGTTCCTCATTCCCAGCCAGCAGTAACCCAGATATAAATTTAGTTTTTAATTAAACCATCTGCTGGTACTGCGTCCACTTGAAAGACACTTAGCAGACTGCTCTGTTGTTAAGATTCTGGTGAATGTGTAGCATGGGGGATGCATTCTCAATATTTTTAATATATGTTTATATTATTGTATAGAAGCAAAAAGAACTGAGAACAGCAATACCACACTGCTGTTATCTGCTCTTTTCTCAATACAGATTTTAAGATAAACTTGTACTTTAGAGGCATAAGACTGTGTACAAGTTTATCTCTATTGAAAAAGATTGTCTTGTGACATCTGGAACAAGCTTTTGACAACACTGGTATAATTTTAATAGTGTTTCTTCCAACAAAAACATTTGAGCGAAAGCACCTACATTATATACATATAAATCTATGTATATGGCTTTGGTAGGGGAGAACTTAATTCCATGGACATGAACCTTGCACCAGATTATAGTTAGCTTTGAATTAAGCTGTGGCTTTCTCCATTGTCTTTCATGTTCATTTTTATGAGCATCAAATGCTGCTCAAAAGAGCTCTCTGTGCTCCTATGTCTAATACCCCGTGTTTTAGGTGACAATATTTCTATCATTTGGTCAGTAATAGCATTTTCTACTTAACTTTGCCTTTTGCAACATCCCTGTGCTTTGCCGAGAGACTTCAAGCATGGAGAGGTGCTGGTGTTAAACAAATGGACCCAACACCTGGAAGTTGCGCTGTATCTGTCATGATGTCTGTTCTCTACTGGGCATCTGGAGTCCTCCTGCACTTGTGTTCCCTCTCCACCTCTGCAGTATTCTGGAGGCTGAAAATATTCACCAGCCTCGTTGTAACAGTGTAAATGTGCTGAACCAGGACAGCCCTGGCACATGCAAATAGGCCTTGTATTACCACCACCGTTGTTAAAGGGGGTAAAGAGGCATCTGTGACACCACAGTAATGTCTGCAGCACAGACATATGACTAATTAGCTCCTGCTCTACAGAAGCTGATGTAATTCTTTGCCTATTAGCCCCAATTTCACAAGAGCCACGTCAAAACAAGTCAGTTCAATGCTTGCTCCTGCCGGACTCCAGGCGGCACAGAGCCCCCCAGCCACTGCCAAAGTGATCCTCAGCATCCCTGTTACCGGCATTGATTCTGTGCTCACATTAGCCCAACCACCAATTCACACTGGATAATGAAGTTCTGTTTGCATATAAATGGCATTGAAATCCTTTCCACTGAACCTAGAAATACAGCATATAGCGTACAGACTGAATTTAGAAAGGTCGATGAACATTTTTTGATCCAAGCACATGCAAAATCCTACTGATTAGCATCTTTTAACATAACATACAAGAAAAATTTGAGAACACCTAGATATGGATCAAACTCCTCCACAGGACACGATGCCATACTGAAAGGGGATGAAAAGGACACATTTTCTACAGCAGAGTATTGATCTTTTTGATGTTAACTGCAAGCTTTAATTAAAATTTCAGATACTATTATCATGCCACAATTAGAAAGAAAAAACATTACTGAAGTTTAGAGAAGGTACAAGTTTTATGGCTTTCTTCTTTGTTTTTAAGTCAGAGCAGGGAAATCCCTTTAAGTCGAAGAATATTTCCAGTCACTGGAATGATAAGATGGCTCTTATGGTATCCTGGAAAAAAGCCATTAGAATTTGTTCCATGATACCAAGTTTGATAAATTTCTCAGCTTTACACTTGTCTGACTGTTTCTTTTCAGTTGTTTATAATGGGGGGGGGGGTAGGAGGGAAGAAGTCTGATTATTTCTCTTGGGCTGCTTTCATAGCATGGAAAGGTCTTCTGTATGTCCTTGCATATTCAGTAGGTAAGAGCCCAGTAGTACAGGCTGAGCTTTAGCATCAGGCCCAGACTCTGCCACTGGCAGTTAGGAAATGCTTACATACTCTCTCAATTTTTCATTGCTTCTAACATGTTTAATTTGTTTCTCAATATACTCGAAACCTAAATACCACAAATCCAGGAGATAGCTCATCTTTATTCCAAACAGCATTTACTCCTTTGAAAGGATATATGACGTTTGTCTCAAGACCAATTTAAACTACCAAAGTAGAAGATATACAAACTGTAGTGGGCTGTAGGCTGTGCCTAGAGGACTATAGCTGGCCACTGTGCTCTCCAGAGTTACACAAACTTTCATGAGTGACACAGATGAGTCCACACTGAAGTTTCCTGAATCACAACAGATTCACCCCCCAAGAAACAACCACTTCTTCTCACAGATTACATAGTGAGCTAAGCTCCTAACGTCTGCCTTCTGAATCATAACAAAGTTAATTGCCTGAAGCACCCTAAAGCAGGAAAAAAAGAAAAAAAGCTTCCAGTGATTGCCACACAAACGGCACTTGATTCCTACCATAATAATAGATTGCTACAGACTACAGTCTGGATTGAGAATTTGCTATGATAAAGCTGAGCAGCCTTTAATGCAACAAACAATAAGTGGAAGTTCACATTAGTTAAAAATTTGCAGCTGGCAGTTTGTTCCCAATCCTCAATTTGTGTTCAATTGGAGATCAAAAGTATGAGAGTTTTCTCTGATCTATGTATTCTTTCATACATAATATATACATAGCCGAACCCCTTTATGTATAGAAAGAGCTGGAGCCAAAACAGGCACTCATTTCTACAACTCTGTCAAAGTACAAGTTTCTCCTCAGCAGCAAGATTCTTACAGAAGAGTTTCTATTTCATTGCCCAAAGAATGTGGGTTCAGAGGAATATTTTCAAAAGCAGCATGCTGTATTCCCCCCTCCCCACAAGAAGCTACTGAAGCCAGGAGGCAAAGCAGGGATCAAAGCTCGCTGCTTAACTGGAAGAATATGATGGTACAGGGCATAGGAGCTTGGCAGCTACGACATAAGTGAAATAAAAAAAAACCACAACACATTTTTGTCAATTATTGCCTTTGGCTAGCAAGCACAGGCAGCTGGGCAAATTTACTGGTATTTGGGATTAATGCATGTAAGATTTGGAGTTTGCTGGTATTACTGTTGTGATTCCGCCTCGGAAGCGGCAGCCTTATCTGTCAGGACGACACACACAAAGAAGAAACATAGCAGTTGAATGCAGCTGTGTGATGCAGCAATCTGGCCCATAGGGACATTCCCTGCATCCTCACAGATACATATGAGGTGGGAATGAGTCCAAACACAGAGAAGGCAACCTGAACTCAAGCACCAGCACACCCAGGCCACATGCAGCACAGCTACACAGAATGAAAGTCTCCATCTCTGGAGGGAGGGTAGACTGGAGGCCAAGTGTGGTGAGCGGCAACCTCCGTCACTGAGCCTGGGGAAGGATGCAGGTCCTCGCCAAAATTTTGTACCTTGATACCTGACAAAGTGATCAGAAATGTGTTCTCTGGCAGAAAATTAAGCAAGAGTTCCCAAGAGTACTTTGCTCATAAAAATAGCTTTTAAGTTGGAGATTTAAGGAGAGTGATTCTGAGCTCATTTACCCAGTGGTTGTTTCTGGGGAAGGAATAAACCCAATTATCAGCACAGTCTCCATTGAGACAGCATCTTAAAGAAAAAGCAGGTTATCTTCTACAATATTTTTAATCAAGACTGATGCTAATTTTCTTTCCACCTTTTAACAGAGCTCTTTTTTGAGTAATTCCTTATGTGTATAGAGTTCCTCTTTCCAAGGCTTACTGAACTTTCTATTTTCAGCCTGATAATGCTAATTTGACTGGTCCTTTGTGTAGAGATGCCAGAATAATGTTTTCCGAGTTGCTTGCAGATACTGTTATTATTAAAAACTCAATAAAACCAGTAGATTTTACCAAGCAACTAAGCAGAAGCAACAGCTGCCCACCTGAAGTGTCAATTAAAGCCTGTTCAACCAACAGGGAACAGCTGGCTGATAATAAGGGGCATTTTCTTGAAAATCACTGTCTTGCATCTTCACACTGAGAACTTAACATGCATCATTTTCAGCATGCATACTCTTATGAGATGGCTCCACTGCGGCACAATTCGAATCACCACCTAATGTGGTTTGTGAAGATATAGCTGATAAATGAATCATTGTAACTGTAGCCATACAATGCAATTTATGATAGTTTGAGAAATAATTTTGTCAGCACTTACAGATTTAAATGATTGTGTGATCCACAAGCAATCCAAAAAGGAAAACACGCTGACAACGCATTGTAGATGAGTTATTTGTAACAATTGTTTCATTACAATTGCAGCATCTTCAAACAGATGAAATGATAATGAGCAGTAAGTGAATTTTATATCCAAGTCTGAGAGTTGGAGTTCAGAGACTAGTTGCCAGGAGTTTTGAAAATACTTTAAAGACCTTAAAAGATTTCTTTAAAAATCCCCCCTTAAAACCAGAAACAAAAGTTTAATTTTTTTCTTTTGATCTGCACAGATTTTCATTTCTCTAATTCAAATGGGCTGCTTTCAACTTTGAAGGATATGCGAGTGCATGTATGTATACAGAACGTATAAAATATGCATCAGCTTGTCTGCAGGCTTCAAAAAGAGCTTTAATTTGCTGCTGTTTCAAAAGACTGAAGGGATAGCCTTTAGTAGGTCGAGAAGAGTGGCAAATGTGGCAGCTTGCACATTTGGGCTCTTGAAAGACAATGCAGAGAGGGAAATAAATGGACAGTAACCAATAACCTTCCCTTCCCCTTGCCCCCCCACCCAGTGCACTTCTTCACTAAATGAACTCAGATATACAACTGGAGGCTGATTTTAATTGGCTTGTTCCTACTTATTTACCTTCCAATTCTAGCCCTACAAATCTATTAAGAACTTATTTTGGACCCATAAGCTCTGTATTAGCATGACTTAAACTCAAGTCACTAAACATTACTATAATTTTATGTTACCAGTAGCTGCAAAACCACAGAAAGAGAAGATACCATTCTCTGAGAGTTTTGTATTGCAAAGGTCATATGTTCAACATTAGTAATTATGATTCAGTTTGGGATGAAATTGCATTATTTTAATGTTCCTAACTTCTTTCCCCGCTCTGCAGCATGGAGATTTACTCAACTATTTCACTGGCCATTAATGATAGCTGTTCTTTCAATAAGAAATAATGTACTTACATAATCTATCTAATGCGTACTGGAGACACTAAGTAAATCATTACTGATGTACAGGTCCATTATCACTGTGTGCCATAACAATCAGACTTAATGAGGCTTTCCTCTTGCCTCACCTCTTGACTGCCACCAGCAATGTTCTTTTGTTTACCAAGTTTCTCTATGCTGATTGTGTGTTGAAACTTCAGTCCACTCTTTCCCCACAGTACACTGTTTATATCAGCAGCTGAAAGGTAGAGAAAGGGCATTTCTATTCTTCAGGCACAAGGAGTATCTTGGATAATATGGGTTTAAATACATTTTTTGCACTGCCTTGGGCAAAATCATTAAACCTTTTGGTATTTCATTGTCTATTCTGCATGACACACTTCAAAGGCTCAGTGTTGTCAAAGGTAAAATGGGAAGGCAGTTACGCAGGACCTGGAGATGAATCAGGACATTCTCTAAAACCCCAGCAATCTTAGATCTTGCTCTGATATTGTCTTTATAAATTCATCCCCCATTAAAGCATTCTGAAAGGAGGATAGCTTCCCTATTTCCTCCAGTATAATAAGAGACTTGCGTTATTCTTTCCCTTTTACAGGAACACATAATTGCAGAGACTCTGTTATACGAATAGGTAGGTGAACTACTTCTGGATTTTAATCATGTGGGCTTGCACCTTAAGAACTTCATGTTCAAGCAAGCCCAGTATCTCAAAGCAATACTTAATTGAGACATTATCATTATCATCACATCACAGCCTTAAATCAGTGCCAGCTGGACCAAGATGAGGCCTCACAGGGCCCCTCTTGAGCTCCATGAACTGAGTGAAATGCAGTTTGCAGTGAAATACAAATAAGCTCAGGAGGCTTTACATTTCACAAGAAAAATAAGTTACAGTTTTAGTCATAAGGTGAACTTTAGAAAATACCCATGACAGGATGCAACTTGAAATGCAAATACCAAGCCTGTGTCTTCTCCCAGATTTTAAATATCAAGAATGACCTAAGAGTTACTGGTTCACTGAAAGTCATTATGCTTATTATATTAAAATTAATTGAGATCTGAGTGTCAGGGAATGAGTTTTTCAAGAGTTATGTATGACCTCAGATTTGCTATAAGCAAAAGATAAAGAGTTCATCTAGAAAAATAATGTCCTGAACACCTCCCCCTATAGAAAATGAGGCTAGTCAAAAAATCACGCCTTTTGCGGAGAACTAGTTTGTTGTCACACAATGTTCTTAATACACGGCAACGTCATCAGCCAACCTGTGATCCCAGTTAAGGAAACAAAATTCTCCATTTTTCTACCTTCAAAAAAAAATCTAATACTCTAGATGGCCAAAAAATGGAGATGGAAAACACACATACACAGTTATTAGGACGTGTGCTTACTTAATTCCAAGTGATACCAAAAGCAGGGAGATTCCCAAGTGAATTGAAAGACAAGAAAACACATCAAGAGAGCTGCAACTCAATAAAAGTGGCAGGTGCTGCTCTAAGGAGACAGGAATAATCACCTACAAAAATTAGTGCTAATACTGAACAAAAGGATTTAATATATAAAAGTGAGTTCTCTGACCAAATTGAAAAAACCCAAAACACACTGAGCACTTCCTAAGGATTAAAATTAGGGTTCATGAAAACAAATAGTTTTCCTCTTCTCAGCTTTGAGCCAGAAGCTTAGAACCAGTATAATCTCAGTCTTGCATAAAGACATGCTTAATGTGAAGGGAGATCTTTCTCTTCCCATACTATGAGACAATCCAGTGAAGGTATTTGGAATACGTTTGGCTAGGTGCACAGAGACAGGCATGCTAGAGCCCACAGCTCCAAAGGAAACTAGACAGTTCCTGTTCTGCAGCAAGACAGTTGGCTGCTCTGAACCAACTAAGCCTCATGTATCAGTCACACTGATGTGCTCTGCTAGTGACCACCAGCTAAGTCTTAGGGCCCTAACACAGCTCTGCCATCCTCCCCACCTGATCACTCACAGAATCACTTGGTTGGAAAAGACCTTTGAGATCAAGTCCAACCATACCTGTCCTATACTAAACCATATCCCTGAGCACCTTGTCTACCTGTCGTAAGTACATTCAGGGATAGTGACTCAACCACCTCCCTAGGCAGCCTGTTCCAGTGCCTGAAAACCCTTTTGGTGAAGAATTTTGACTCCTGCAGAGACATATCTGTGCTTGATGGGGGAGACAGCAACAGGCTTTTACAGCACTCACACGCTTACGCCTGTGGTAGGCACAAACTCTTTTGTTCAAGAGCTGTGAGAGAAATCATCCCTGAGTGAGCAACTCAAAACAGTATTTGTTTAGGATTGCATAAGAAATCCTTCCCTGCCTTCCCCCCAGCCACCCCCAGCCTTGCTGAGGAACATAAGACTGTTGGGGGGGTGAGAGTTAAGGTCAGTAGGTTAAACAAATGCACAAAGTCACTGTGCTAGACGGTTTCATAGCTTTTCTGCTCCACACCGGGGATAAATAAGGTGTAGAATTGTTTCTGAGATTACTTTGGCTTGACAGCCTGTCCATTGCCTCTCCTCTGGGTAATCTTGACGCTTTGCCAGGATGTTATGTTCTGTGATGCAGATCATTTGTCATGATGAATAGTATTATGTAAAAGTTGTATTTTTCCCTTCTGTCTTTTGATTCATAATATAAGAGATCATAATGTGGATTTAATGTTATGAAGCCCGAGTAATTTAAATCTTTAAAATATCTGAACAGTTGAGAGCTGCTTTTTAAAAGCACCAAGACCATCCTTTTTGATTCACTGTATTCATACAATACATTCTTGATCTACTTTACAAGTATTTCTCACATTAAGGAAAAACCAAGAAAGTTTCTCCCCCAAGAAATAAAGTGTTTAAATACAAACCTTAAAATGTTTTAGTCTCTATTTCACAGTCTTAGTATCTGGCACTGATTGCCATGCACTGAACTTTCAACATCCCTCTCTCTGTGCCCATTCCCTCTCTCTCAGGCCTGTGCTTATGTACAGCTACAATACAGAGCGCTGGAGTACCTTTCCTTGCCTTTTTTTGACAGATATGCAGGTAGGCTGATTAACAGCCCAAGATAAAATTGCACTGTCATATACCACTTACGCTGACTAAACTACAATCAGTACTACTAGCCCTCGAGTGATAACTACACACTGTGCTACATCACGTAAGCGACGATCACAGGCTGAGGCCGCGAACGATCGCGCTGCTCTGGCACACAGGCACAGGGCTCTTGATCTCCAAGCTCCCTTTGTTCCCTCAGACTCGGTACAGAAGTCAATTACACAGTTACTGATAACGTGGCTCACCCTGCCAGAAGGGTACTTCCATTAATATTGCATTATCAGAATAAATGCAGAATAAACGTAATTCTGTGGTGAAAAACATGGTGCCTTGATCCCCACTTCTCTGAAAACAGCAAAAGGTACCTATAGCAATAACAAGGCAAGGAATCACGTGACAGATCTTTAGAGGAGGCTTAAGTGCTTTGAAAAAGATCAATTACTACAAAATAGTGCGCTGCTGTCAATCTTCTAGCTTTATTTATTATGAAAAATGAAATATAAATAGCATTTTACAGTGGGTAGGAGCGCTCCCAGATTAAGGGGAAGTTCAAAGAGAACTCTGAGGCCGGTTCTGCTGACTTCTGTTAGCCATGCTATGTCACGTATTGAGTTTTGTGAGGCAGGGATAAATCACCACCCTGTCACTTCCAGAAGTGACTGCTACTTCTTTGGTCAGCTCTAATCAGAAACCAACTCTCAAACACCCAAAAATGCTTAGCAAACCGAGGTAAAAGTCTACAGAGAAGTCCTTTTTGACAGCCATTTAAAAGGGGAAGACTATTAAGACAAACAGGAGAAAAGAGTGGAAAAATAGAGTATTTTGCTGTTTCTTTACAACAGCCGTGAAAAGCATGCAAAAATAACAGAAGTCTAAGAAAGAGGGAAAAGGTCATTGAACCACTGCTGCCTAAGAAATAGAGATGTCTCATTTCTATTAATGTCAATGTGAAGAGGCCTAAGTCTCCCAGGCTTCGCAAATGTCACCGCTGTTATTATCTAGTTGTTGAATATTATCAGTATGCTAAAGGTACATATTCTTCTAGATGGCTTTATGCTGATCTTGCAGAATAAGTCCAATGAAGCGTGAATAATGTCTGAATTTATACCATCATGAAAAGTCCTCATAACTACTTCTTTCCCTTGATATCTTAATAAAAAAAGATATTTCATTAAAGGACACTGAAGATACTCTTCCAACTGAAATTCATCTTCAAAAGTATAACAAGAACTTTGTTGCAGGCAGATGCAGGAGGCAAAACTGAAGCTAAACTGCATGCAACATCTGAATGAGCCTGCTGTCAACTGGAGTCACCAGCACTGGGGACAACAGCCTATCATCTGTGCTGGAGCATTTCTGTGCTGGGTCATCCACCAGCAAACGGAGCTCCTGGGTACTGCAGTTTAGCAGCACGGCCACAGGATCTTGAGAAGAATGGGGATATCCCAGATACTCAAATGCAGAAGGCACATGCATATCTAACACCATGTACCCATTCCTTTTGTACAATTTATATTACTTGTTCACGTCCACCTGAATAGCTTTCAGTCATCCTCACACAACAACAATGAACTTGCACATTGGGCAGGACACAAACTACGCATGAATGGTTGGAGTGCCAGAAACTGCTTGAGACTGATAGCAAGAACTAATTTTGACTTTAACCTCCTTGTCCTACTCTGAATTTGTTCAAAATAGTTGAAAAACTAGAAAGGCTATTAAACTGAGGAAAAAATGAATGCTAAGTTTCATAACAATGAGACACACTAAGAAATAAGCGTAATTTTTCTCTTAAACTATCAAAGTAATTTAAAATCCTTGCTAAGTAGCTTAATAGACAAGAGCACTCTAGCTTCAAATGGATTTTAATGGGAGGGTAACCACAAGTATAAAATCAATTAATGAATACTATAAATAGATTAGCAAAAACTCACAGCTCGCTCTCTTTCCAAACATCCTCCTACCACACCACCCATGGAACTACTTCCAGAATAATACGATGAAACAGCCCCACATAAGATATCAAAGACTGCCAACCATTTAGAATTCTCAGTACCGAATTTTCTCGAAAGTTTATACTTCCAGAAAAATACTGTTTCACTATGCTAACAATACATTCACCTGAAAACATACAGAATACCAACATTTTGAAGTATTTTGGCTGCAATTGGAATGTTGCAATCCAGATGCCTTGAAAAACCAAGCTTTTTAGGAAACCTGATCCAACTCGAGATGAACCATTTATAAGCTTTGTCAAGCTACATCCTCCAAAGACACTACATACTTTTGCAAACCTTGGCTGTAAATGTCAGTTGCAGTAAACCCAAATGAAATGGGGAATAAGTTTGTACCCTCAGTTGTTTGCCACCACACCTATCGCAAAAGAAGGCATACTATTTTGCACTTCAAGTATTAAGAACCACACAGGTGCCTCCTGTATCTTCTGGAGTGGTAGAAGTAGAGAACTGTGGGCCCGGGTAAACCTAATGAGGTTCAACACTGCCAAGTGTAAGGTGTTACACTTGGGCCAGAAGAATCCCAGACATATTTACAGACTGGGAGAAGTGCTCCTTGAGAGTAGCCCTGCTGAGGACTTGGGGATTACAGGGCCACCAACCTCAGGGCCACCTGAGGTTGGTGGCCCTGCCTGCGACAGTGAGGGGTTGGAGCTCTATGATCCTTGGGGTCCCTTCCAACCCATGCCATTCTGTGATTCTATAACATACTTGATGGATGTATTTAGAAATGCAAAATGTATACTATTCCCTTCTCTTCAACTTCCTAAGAAACATTAGCAGAGATAAAAATGCCACCCAACAGAGATGATGATGAAAAGAATCGGGCTGTGATTTGATATAGAAAAATGCCAGATCAATAATCAGCAACTAGAATATTCATGTGAATGCAACACCCAAAGTCTTTTCATCATAATACACGATGGGTGAAAGATATACCTGACCTCCTTTTACTGGTACAGTTGTAATTACATAGTGTCACCTGAAAAACAGTCAGACGTCTTTCTTGGAGTACTTAACTGACAAGCCACAGCTGTATCTCTCTCTGACTGTCAGTCAAGTATGTTATAGAAACCTGTAGCCATCCTCAACATCCTGAGGGTTCCAACATGAAAATAGAATATGGAACAAAAAGGTTGTTGAAAGCATGTGCACAGTCAAGGAGAGCAGACATGAAACTATGAGATTTTCCTCTTCTGTTGAGGCCACTAGGTTCAGATGAACAGAAACCTCCCATTCTTAAAAGAAGTATGTGTGATAGAACACAATAATGCAACAGGACCTAAGGAAAAGCAGGAGATTGATACCTCTTCCTGCGTGCTGTGTTTAGGTAGAGGTTTACTTTTCTAGCATATATGTGATAAAGGGGTAACCATGGAAATAGTCTATGAATGTTTATCCTTAGAGGCTCTATGATTGTGCGTCATAATTGCTTCATTTGTAGCCTTTTAAGAACATAAATTAAGTTGTCCAATTATTCCATGTTTGTTGTTTTAATTGCTTCTGTACTACTGCATCCTTGATGACACAATTTGTGCACTCTGATACTGAAGGGAGTCATGCCATATAGAACCATCCACAGTGAAAAGTTCAACAAAACTACCATGGAACAGATTCATTCAGTGTTGTGAAGGGTGGGAGAGCTACAACAGACCTCACTGATTCCTACCACATCAAGGTGAGGTTAAGAAGAGTCAGTTCAAGAAAATTCAGACGGTTCTTTATGTCCCTACCAGACAAACATATTTATACTGTGTCCAGTTCTGGGCTTCCTGGTATAAAAAAAGACAGATCTCCTGGAGAGAGTCCAGAGAAGGGCTACAAAGATGATTAAGGGCCTGGAACATCTCCCCTATGAGGAGAGGCTGAGTGAGCAGGGACTGTTCAGTCTTGAGAAGACTAAGGGGGGACCTAATTAATGTTTGTAATTATCTTAAGCATGGGATGCAGGGGGAATCAGCCAGCCCCTTTTCAGTGGTCTGTGGAGACAGGACAAGGGGCAATGGCTGCAAGTTAGAGCACAGGAAGTTCCACACCAACATGCGGAAGAACTTTTACCCAGTGAGGGTGACAGAGCCCTGGGACAGGCTGCCCAGGGAGGTGGTGGAGTCTCCTTCTCTGGAGATATTCAAGACCCATCTGGACGTCTATCTGTGCAATATGAGCTGGGGAGCTGCTTTGGCAGGGGCGTTGGACCCGATGATCTCTTGAGGTCCCTTCCAACCCCTACAATTATATGATACACCGAGGATTTAGTTCTTAAAAGCAAGTTTGAATACTTAATAGTACGTCAATTTGATCACACCCATTTTTGTACAGGAGATATGATGGTGAATTAGGAATTTGTTATCTACTACGGCAGTGGGAGAAAGTGAGATTAAAAGAAAGAGACCTCGTAAGAGAAGGCAGATCCTAGGAGTGTGCATGAGGGCTGCCTCTGCAATAGCAACCAGGGCCTTTGTAGGTCTGGGACTCCTCACCATGAGCTGGTAGGAGCTCCCATCTTTCCAAGCAGCACACCCTAGGAACTCTTAAGAATCCAGATGTTGAATGATGTGGGCCTCTAAGGAGGTGAGGTTAAATTTGAAACAGCAGATGTGCCTACAGAGAGAACAGATCCCACCAAGCTTCTGGCAACATCTAAATTTTAAACCGCTGAACTAAGTGCAAGGCACCAAATTCTGTGAAGACAAATGTTAACAAAGACCAGTGCAAGCGAGAGTGCACACACACTTGCTGCTCCACAGGAAGACTCATTTGATCATGAAATATATTTTTAAAATAGAGATGAGATTCCTTTGATGTACTTCTCCATCTCCATTACTTATAGGAGTTGAGGACACTGGGGACATTCCCACCTGCAGTGCATTCTTTGCAGTTAATAGGTCAGAGTGGCTGGAACAATTTGAAGCAGGCATACAGGAAATACTAGACAAAACAGGTAAGTTAAATGTTCATAATTCAAACTCAAGTTGAGGAAATAAGTCAAGACAATGTATTTGAAAGGCCCCTGTGAATCCATCTTATAGCAAGTGCTAGGAAATAACTCTATTTTTGAAGTTGTATCAAAGTATGAAGCAGCAGCTTCGGTTAGCTAAGCCTTTTGGAAAGCGAGCAATACCAATCTGATGCCATGCTTTGTCTTCCTCTTAGCCATACAGTTCAAGACAAAGAAAAAGATAATTAACTGAAAGTTTATTTTAATAAAAATAATCTTTAATAAAAGATAATTAAATAAAAGTTTATTCATTACAGCAAATGTCTGAATGACCCAGTATTCACTCAGGTGAGTATGCTTATTTAATTTCTGTTTTCTTTACAGTATTTAAATATTACTCATGACATCATCGTATCTATTTGCCTCTATATTCTACAGAGAAACAACTATGTAAGGAAATCTTGCAACAACTGGGGAAACAAACATTGGGAATGAATTAAGATTGAAGCCTGACTTGCAATTTAGCCAGATGTCACACTGGCTAAATTGCTGCAGGAAAACACCAGTCCACTCCTTCAGCATCAGTGTAACTATCCCTGACTTACATAGGATGTAAAAGCCCAGTCAGAGTGTGATAATCACAGAAAAAACATAAAAGTATTATATCAGTAACATGAAAAGTCCCCCAAAAGCTGTAACCACATCCTTGCAGTTGATCACGTAACTAAGTGCTTTTCCTAGCTCATACCGTAAACAAGTAGCTTGGTGCAGAATTATGCTTTCACTAGGACATGACAACTCATTCTCAGTATTAAGACATTCCAGATGCATTTGTCTTCATCTGCCAGGGTACACACTTGTATGTGTCACATATTTGTGTTTAACACTGTTGTGCATGTATCAGCCATTCTAAGTTTAAAAAGCCTAGATGTATCTGTACATACCAGAAGTCCGTGAAATATTCAAAACCCGTGTTTATATGCGTTTGCAACTATTCATTAAAACATTAATTGACCATGAATCAACTCATAATCACTACTTATCTATTTTTATGAAGTGTAATATACATAAGTATGTGTATACAGATATATCAAAATATATGCAGAGGGAGAGGGACAATATAAAATATTGGAATGATCAGTTAAGTACAAATACAGAGACATAAACCAAGAAAAAACCCAACCCTTGGTGTATGTGGTGGGTTTTTGCTATGCTTGTTTTGTTTCTGGTGGTTTATGGTGAGGGTTTTTGTGTGTGTGTGTGTGTAGGGGTGGGGGGGATGGGGAGTGGAATTTGGTAATTTGGTTGGGTTTTTTTTGTTTGTTTAGGTTTTGGTGTTTGCTTTTTAAAAATACCACCAAACCAAACAATCCCGAGCTTGAAATGCATCTCCCCACATGTGTCTGAGAGGATCCCCACTTATCAATACCCAGCTGCCATGCCACTCCACTGAAGCACTTGTCTGAATTCTGGCTGAACTATGAGTGTCCCCCTCATGTATCATTATCCCAATTACATCAACACCTGTGCCACAAACTTTGAGATCCACCATGAAATCTGTGTTCAGAGAACTGTAGTATCTTCTGCTTCTTCCCCAGGGCATGCTAGGCAAGGGGTTATTATTACAGTCTGTTAAAGCTACTTATTTAGAGCAAAGATTAGCATTACCCTGTAGAAAGGCTGATAAACATGGCACACCTGGACTCTTTATTTAGCTGCATTTTGCTGAGTAGAGGAAACAGCTTTTCTTATGTGCCAGTGAAATAATTGCAAGAACAAATTTGGCTTTGAAACTGAGAATCATCTGTACTACAGCCAGGAACAGCGCCAGCCTGGGACAGGTGTACAGTAAGTGAGCGGGTTAAAAATAAGTACCATTGTGGAAAGCTCGAGGATGCTTATCTCATCACAAAGAAAGCATGTGTCTCTTGTACTGGTTTGGTTTTTACAGGGATTAAGTTTGTGCTGGAAGACACTGCAGAAAAAAGGGACATCACACAGACAACCTTGGAGCCCTCCCCAACTTTTCAAATTAATGACCATTTTCGAGGCAAAGCTGTCTCTTCCTTCTGAATCTAAAGTAGCTCATTAGATTTCTGATTAAAAAGAATTCCAAAAATAAAATTAGAGAGTAAAAATTGTACCCTTAAGCCAGTGGAAAAATACATTTAGTGAAATAGCATTAAAATAAGGATGCTGCTCATTCAGATCTTGCTCTCAAATAAGACCTGAACTAGTAAGTACAAGAGAATCAAAGCCTAGAAAAGCTCAAGGTGGTCTTCAGGGTTTAGCCTGCTCTATAGTAGCACATAATACAGCTAAGAAAGGATGGGAACGCATGTATTCTAGGAAGAATCTGTGCTATTTCTCCAAACTGGGGTATTACACAAACAATAGAGAACCTGCTTGGTCCAAAGGACATAACCATGGTTTTACAGCTCCTGCAGTTATGTTGGGGTTCTGACTTTCAGTCAGCATTTTTAATTAAGTCATACTTTTGAGAGGAAAACACAGAAACAAAGTAGCAGCAAATAAAGCCAGGGAAATATGTGGCATTATAGATCTAAGGAACAGCTATGCTTCAAGTTCTTTAAACACCTAAAATTCTCAGAAAGGGTATAGTTGCATGTCAAATATTTCAGAAAAGAGTAAAGACATACCATACATATTTTTCTACCCTTATTCAGTGTAGCCAAGCAGTGAAGTCCACAATGCAGCTAGTGACCATAACTGATTTCAAACCAACTATAAAGAGTGTGTGTCCATACAAGCTGAGGCAGAGCAGAAGAGAGCTGGAAACGCAGCCTGCACCAGGAATTACACACTGAGGTCAGACCATCTGTTTCCAGGGACCAGGTTCCCACTTCACTGAAGACAGGTGCAAAACTTATGAGATGAAGCCTCAGCAGAGAGTTCCCTTTAAAACTCCTGTTACTTATCACAAACATAATACATCACTTGCCATCTTTTTTCTTTTATGCACCAAATCCCAGGTAAGAGAATCACAGTTCACTTTGATATCTCTCTCTTACAGATTAGCAATAGAAACATTTGTTGACTAGAGATGCCTCTCAAGCAGAGATGAACCACAAATTAATGTGTAATCACCTTAATAGCAACTATGTATGTAAGGTTCATCCTCATAAAACATCCATAGAAAGTTTTCCTAGTTAATAACATGCCTTCCTGCTCTGCTACATGTAGGGACTCATAAGCCTGGATTCCAGCTGCTCAGGAGAGATGAACATCCTGAGAAATTTTGGCCTCCTTCATCCACTACAGTTCCTGGCCCAAAGTCTGTCCTTTAAAATCCAGGAGCGCACCTCTACTGTAAAGGGACTGGTTACAACATGGAAAAAAATAATCTCTCCCCATGTTCTTTCACCTCCTGGCCTTTCAACAGATGTCAAGTGATTTCCAGTTCAAGATAGATAAGTACAAACATCTGAAATGCCAAGAACAGGGCTTTATACTAAGCAGGGCCCACAAATAATTGTGAAGCAGTGGGTCCTGCATACACATAGCATGTTTCTCACCTCCACAGGCAGTACTGCCAGGAAGCCACCAGCTCCACACAACTCATTCCAAATCGGCTCTAACTTCTTAAAAGCAAGACTCTCCAAATAAAAATGGCAGTTATGCTAGACTCCTTACTTTGAATTTCAAGACTGTTTAATGTCTTTTAAAGAAAACACTACCAATTATTTTCCTTCAGTAAACTTAGTCTTTGTATGCGTGTTTAGATACAAATAATGAAGGAAACCATGCTACTTTTTAATATTTTACATGAAAAAAAAGCCTTCTGGGATAAGAACATTTTACAAACTTTCTAACATCATGAAGTAAAGATTCAATCAGAGCTGAAACGTCAATAATGGTGTTTCCAGGGCTTGGCCCTAAACATTGGGATCTGGCTTTTAGAACCTTTGGTTTCCTGGGTAGTGTTTGAGAACTCACACAAACTATTCTTTTCCTTTACTTGTAAATTCTGGATGTAGCAACAGCATGCTTGTGATTGAAATTCTCATATAAGAACCTAATAATTGTTAAATGATGTTCTCCTTTTTTAATGCTTCCGTGAGTTTGCAGCAGAATATTGATTTTGAAAAGCTGAACATACAAGTGAAAACTGGTTTTCCTTAAGTCTTGAATTTGAGGAGAATAAATGGAAATTATAGCAGTCTAGGGATCATAGACCACTTAGTTATTACTGGCAACATATCATTATGTAAGCTAGAAGTGTAATAACTGCTTCAAAGATTCCTATCAGTACACATGCTTTCTCTGAGATGTTAAATAAACTGAAGGTAGACTACAGAAAGATCATGAAATAAAATACAAAGTGTTTTGATTTTTTTTTCCCCCTCCTCATCTTCCTCTTCTGCAGATTTGGAAGGGTTGAGAAGAGAGAAAATGGATAAAAGAAATGGGGACCAAGTCATCCAGATACGAATACTTAGTATTTGTGTAAGTACCAGCATAGTGCCACTTGAACAGGCCCCAAATGGTTTCTCACCCCAAGCAGATACTATTTAAGCCTTAATACACAAGCTTAAAAGCCAGTTGCACTCTATTGTTCACTAGTGTTAGAATCTATAGAAAAACGTGACCAATTTGGGATGAAACATAATGTTCTTTTGTCTATTTTACCTTCATAACAAGCATTTGCCAAACTTTAATCTATATTTTAGACCACAAGATGAGGGCTGACTGCTTGCAGCTGCTTTTCTCTCATGCATGTTGAAATAATCAGCAAGTCTAGAATCTCACTTGGAGACCTGCTTGCTTTAACTTTCCATTAATGAAACTATTGTTCTTCAAAAACATGTCACAGGGGTTCCTCATAAGCAATTTTAAAAAATGCCATTTTCTTATCCATACAAATGTAAGTCAAATAAAATTACTCCACAGCTGCTGGGTTTCTAGCTTTTCTAATTGTATTTGTTCACGGATTTCCTTGGCATTTTAAAGTGGAACTAGAAACAAAAGCAAACAAAAAATCCAACCCAACAAACAATGCATACATTGATGAAACCTCCTGAGTGCTTTAATATAATCCGAGGCAATTTTCTCTAAGAAACAAAATGAATGAAATTTGCTTATGGACCCTAAGCTTCACAAACCCTTCAACTAGAACAAGAGAAATATGTGGCTGGAAGCCAATCGGCAGCCAAATGTGTTAGATGTGTTCCATTTATTATTAATGTGACAACATTCTATATAGCAGCAACAGTGCAGGCAAGTAAGGGGTTGCCATGGAGATAAGTTACTCAAGATGCAGCTAAAAATACTCCCTTCTTCCCTTACTGTAATAAATATTGCATTATATGAAGGCTAACAATGATGATATCAAATGCCATCTCAAAAAAATTTCCAGCTGTGAGCATTATGGCTATCTAATGGATTGCCTGATGGCCACATCGCATTTGTCCATATGTGTGCAGCTCCTTTCCACCCCCACCCTTCCCCCCGCCATTACATGGTTAAATGTTAGATGACAGCTGTTGACATTATTAGGACAAAGTATTGCTCTCTACTCAGGGTAGATTTCTTACACCATTGAGACTTCAGGGGATTACAGCCATGCTCTGTGAGGAGCTGCAACCTAAACTGTAAAACAAACATGGGAATGCCTTTTGAACAAGATCACAGGGGGTTATTAGGCCTTGTCTGACGACTATGGTTACTCACTTCATCGTTCTGCTGCTCTCTGGGTATCTCAAGATTACCAAAGATTAATACTAATCAGCAACAAAAAGGTTTGTTCAGCCCTTTTTGGAAGGGCTCATCCAAAACTACATGAAAGCCAACAATGTAGAGACGTTCAAATAACAGTAGACTTTTTAATCTGTGGAGTTAGGAAAACCTATAGTGCAGTTTTCCTGTCCTCAACAGAAAGTATTGCTCCCCCCCCCCCCCCAAAGTTTTTAATGACTCTGACATGAAGTGAATCTTAATCACTAATTAAGATGAGATAGAGATTAAATTATTTAATGAGAGCAAAACATTATTAATAACTTTGTTAATGTCATAACTATTCTTCCTTTTCTCTGCTTACTGCCTTTAAAAGATGATACTGACTGGCATTCATTTCTTAATTTATCACCTAATTGAACAAAGGAATTATTTTTATAGAATCACAGATTATGCAGATGGAAAAGACCTCAGCAGTCATCTAACAAGTGTCCTTGTTAAAGTCTGCTACCAAGTAGTGGATTGTGACTGGGCTATTTTCAGCCACCAATTCACCTTCAGTGATTTAACAATATAGCTTCTTGCCATTACACATGATCATATATAAACTTCTCATATTTCTAACTGAACTGAAATCTTTTCCTGCTTAGGGTGATCATCCATTGACAGCATGTTTATTTTCCAGTAGAATAATAAGCTCCATCTTAAAACACAGTGTAATATTTACACTTGGAAAACCAAATTGCTCCTAGAGAAACAGAAGGCAGGGTGTGAGTTTTAATTCTGTCATTTCTCAAAGTGAAATATTATTTCTGCTGTTAACAGACACCACCAAGAACATGCAGGAAAGGAAACAAGCACATTTAAGAAAGTTGGGTAACATCTCACCCAACTTCTCTCAGCGTGTCTCAGGGGCACTGAGCTCCATGGGCCAGCACCATTTCCCCTGCAGTGACACACTTAATTATCACTTCACTGAGAGTGGTGACCTCCTCTTTACTACATGCACAGCTGCTTCCTTCAGTAACCCTGCCCTTAACTGTCATTTCCTCCTCCTTTCCTGGGTGTACTCTTTCCTT
This sequence comes from Hypotaenidia okinawae, assembly GCA_027925045.1. Lineage (NCBI taxonomy): Eukaryota > Metazoa > Chordata > Aves > Gruiformes > Rallidae > Hypotaenidia > Hypotaenidia okinawae. The sequence goes on from BSDF01000007.1 coordinate 10,236,582, forward strand.
ACTTGTGACGGCACAAGAATGAGCTACCTAACGCCACCCTCTCCAAGCACACTCCGTTTCTGGCTGAGTCAACACAGGAACAAGTGTCTCCTGAACACTGGGTGAGCATGCAGTTAAAGAAATGCCTAGGTACTTTCTCACAAGGAAAAACACTCCTCTTCAAAGCAGGACTCCCTACACCGCTGAATTCCTGCTTCGCCCTGTCACCTGGGAAGGTTACTTCATTTCAAAGGACCACCTGAGCTGAACCCCACGGGACCTTTGAGCACCGTCTCTGTAGTTTATTCTTTGTCTATAAAGGACTTGAGACACTTCTGACACTGTATTAATGGTATCACTATATATGCCTGTGGCTCTGAAAGCCCTCTGTTTCACTCTCCATCATCTGTACACCATTGGTTAACACCACAGCCGGACACATACAGACACACATCCTATATTCCTTAGGATCAACTGTTCTAGTTTCATGATTCATTCTGTATAGCACTAAGTTATTTCTGTTTATTTCCAGAAGCACATTCTTAGTTTTTTGGGAAGGGACTTCTCTTATTTGGCTTTTAATTTTACCACTGCTGTTACGTACTCTTACCCCATGCTAGATTGGTGTTTTTGTTTTGGTTTGGGTTTTTTGATGTTATCCTGCTTTCTACAAGCACCATACCTCTCCAGTGACCCTACAGCTTTCCTCTGAAGGCTCAGCTCCAAGCAGTTCCTGGTCTACGTGCATTGCCACGCAGGTACAAGTGACCTTGGATGATACTTTTGCTGGACAAGCCTCCAGGGGATTGAATGATTTCTGAAGCAAGGCTTCCTGTCAGATGTTGTACTACATGGCACAGATGCCTGTTCCTAACAGACACTTCACTTGGAAAAAGCATTCTCTTGTTTTTCACATCCATTACATAGAGGAAAGGTAAAAACAAACCCATTTTTAACCATAACCCAATTGCATTTACTCCCACCAAAACATCATCTTCTTCCAGTTGATTTTTGGCAAATGGTCTAGTTTAAGTGAAACATATATATGATAGCATAAGCATGTTATGACAAAAAGGTTCCATTTGTATTTTGGTTTTGTTATTTATTTTTTAAAAAGACCTCAAATATCATATCTATAGGAACTCTGGAAAATGTTTTTAGAAGAGGATTGACTCATACAGGACCATGACTACAGTACATATACACACACTTCAAATAAGACCATCTCAGTGGTTGAAGATGTAGAGCTGTAACAGAAGGGGCTCTCAGAATGACAATGTTAGTCTTCTGCATATAGGAGACATTACTGTGCACCAAGCATTGCATCTATCTTCAAAACAGAAGAATAACCAGTATTGAAAAGTGAAGTTGTTTTTTGGGTTTTTTTGTTGTTGTTTTTTAATAGTTGGGGAGGAGGATGTGTGTATTAAGAAAAGATTAGTAAGATTCAGAAACCAGAAACTGAAGTCATATTAAGTCCAGGTGGATAAATAGGCAGTTTTGTAACAATGAGAACAATTAATCATTGCAACACACTCAAGCAAAACAGTAGATTGTATCTCAAAGACTGGAGGCCTTTTAGGAAGGAATGCTTTGGCTAACCACAAGTTATGCCTTAAAGACAAGTTACAGAGATGTAAGAAGATTTAATGACTCTCATCATACAGGTATGGATTAAATTTAATGATCCCTTCCACATTTAAATGCAAACTGTAAAATATCCTTCATACAGTTCATATGGATTATATTAACACAGCCACTTTCACCTGAAATCTTTTCTCTCTATTTTAAGCCTGTTATAAAGAAGTAATACTGCTCACATGCAGTAAAATTTTAAGCAAGGTTTACTTCATGTCACACATGAAGTCAAGGACAGCAGAGTCCACACTAAGGATTGGTCGTATATTTCTTCCCTATGTGCTTAGAGAACCTGAAGACCATTCCCATAGTCCCCTGAACAGTCACCTGAGAGTAATCTCCTTACAAGCATGATGGCTGAGCTTAGATGCTTTCGTTAGTTCCAGGTCATTGCTTTCCTGTTCTTCCTCTGAACATGCAGTTCTGGATTAGACCTTCGCCATCAAATCTATATTATGCCAATGATGCCTTCTCACATATTTTCACTCACAGAAGCTAATGGGCTCACCTATCTTACAGCTTAAGTGTCCTAATTAGCTACTACCTCACATGGTTGTACTTCAAAGGTCATACATAGTCAGGCCAAATATACAGAAACAATTCAAGTTCAGTTCATTGTAAGGCTGATCAGATAGTGGCATAATGTGTGTGGAAGTTATGTTTAAACAGCAACATAAAACCCCACCTTGCATACCTATGGATTGGTAAATTTTGGTCTTAGCTTAGTTTCTCCCTTCCATACTTAAATATTTTCTACAAACATCCAATATGACTTGAGTAATTAATCAACAAATGTCATTTTCCATTAAAGCGTATTTAATCATCACAAAAATTAGGAACAACTAACAACCAAAACCAGTATAATTCCTTCTAATGTAAATGTGTTAATTTAAATTGTGGAATACTTCTTTAAAAAAAGTATGTGTTAATTGGGGTCTGCTCATGAAAGCAAGTTACTAATTGAGCTGGCATGTGCCAGATAAACTAGTCCAATTGAAAGAAAGACAGTATTTGCAGTGTAACACTGATTTTAAAAGTTAACATTTTAATGAAAAAACCTGCTATCAGGCTCATGCCAGTTCAATTAGTCACTCCTTCCCATGAGCAGACCCCAATTAACACACTTTTTTGAAAGAAAGATCCTACTGTTCAATTAAAACATGGAAGCATAGATGATTACACAAGTCTATTTTGATAATTAGTCTTACTTGATCTGTCTCAAATGCATTGTTTCTGAATTGCTGTATCATCAAAATTTACGGATTATTTTCAAAGTAAATGTTTTTTATCTGTATTAAGCAGGCACTGTCTGTATAACAGTACCAAAAGAGTCCAAAAATCCAGCAGTGGCAAGTTAGCATCTTGGTGCCTGTTTTAATAACAGCAGAAGCTCATAGCACACACACTACGATTAAGACATAGACACCAAGTAAACAGGGTTTCTGTTTTTTTGTACAATGCTATGACAAACATGAGTAAATAAAAGCAAGCAAAGGTTGATCCAAAGCCTGAGATCAATGAGAGTCTCTCTTGTCTTCAGTAAGTGTTGGATTAGGTCCCCATGTTCTATGTGAGAAGAGGAATAATTACAGTGCATCAGACACTGGGAGGTAGCAACTTGGTAAATATTGATTTGGCATGGTAACTGCTATAATATTGATTTTAAATGCAACCTGAGTATAGATTTATCAGCCATTCTGTAGCTCTGTGTCAATATGTAATAATGATAGCCTTTGATGGCTTAGTAAAGTAACAACAACAGAGAGCTAAGAGTGATGATCATTGCAAACATTCATTCAGAGGTATCATGATGTGCCTACCTGCAGGATCTTGCCACCTAACTGAGCCACTGAAAGGATCAGCAAGTTGTTTCTAATTAGCCAAGAGTGATGTCAATAAATAAAGCCATGGAATTTGTGAATCTACCCTGTGTTGAGACCTATAACATAAAATACGGTGGTTTTCTGTGGAAGGAATTGATCTTGCCTACTAGTAAGTTAAAACAATGCTTCTTACCATTGATCCCTTCAAATCAATATTATGCTTTTTGCTTCATAGTATGAAACAGGCAATTCTGAATTCACAAGTATGGATGGAGTGAAGGCAGACATGCCATCACTAAAGCAAGTGATGTGCAATTACAGTGCCCCCGCAGTCCACTACCAGTAATCCTGGCTTCAGCACAAGTCTTTCATTTCATGGTTGGACTAAACTTCTGTTATTACTACTTGTCAAAAGTAGTTATCACTATGATTCCCTGAGGAGACATTCTTACTGATCTAAAATGTCTTTAGAGAGTGTGACACAATCATCCAGTCTGAAAAAGAACATACAAATCTATTTGCCTTAGGATATTACATGCTTGCTAACTTGTCACTGCTACATCTAATGGCATTACCTAAAATAGTATGCAGGTATACTTGTCATTCAGAATTTCTAGTAAAGCAAAACCTAAATAAAAACATTATCAAGCTTTGGAAAAGTATTTTGGGCACGGTCAAACCAGGATCATTACCAGAACACTTGTGCCTCCTCTGAGCCCAACCACAGCACTTTTTTTTCTCCTTATAATTGAGGCAGCAGCAGTGAGAAGAGGGAAAACACACTAGTAGAGGGGAGAAGAAAAAAAAACTAATGGCATATGGTATTTGACATACATATTTACTTTTCCTCAGACTGTTGCTGTGAAAGTACCACCCACATTCCTAGTATTCAGAAATAATGTCAAACACAAAATGAAAAATAAGCTTGTTCACCAAAATATTTTTCATTTGAAGCGGGGACTGCCCTTCCTGTTGGAAATCCGTAATTCCTGTGACCCCACTTCACCAGGATAACCCCAAAGGCTTTGTTTCAACTACATGAGTGATTACAATGGGACAAAAGGATTTGCCTAAGGAACTCAGAAGCTTTTCTGTAAAAGGGCTTCCTTTATGCAAAGATCTTAAATAAGGCTGTGTAAAGGCGGCACAAGACAAGACTTGCCTTCAGTGAGGACCACAGCTGGGAGACAGAAGTCAAGACTCGGGCTGGTAACTCAGAACCAGCATTGGTTGGGTAAAAGCGAAAGAGATCACGGCTGTCTTAAAGTCACTATTATTTTTTCTTTGGATAGTGTCTGCTTTCTCCCTCTGGCATCAATAGTAACACTTCTTTAAGTAATGGACATGGGGTTTTTTTTTCCAGTTTGCACAGTTTGTTTTTTTTTTTCAACTTTAAGCAGGAGAGACACGAGATATGTCATCCCTTTGATGTCAGTGGAGGTGCATGTCAGTGCAGAATTTGCCTCACTTTCTCTAATCTTCTAAAGTATGCACAGCTACTCTGAATTATCCCTGTGGAAACTTGGCAAAAAGGAAAAAAAAATAGAGGCAGTGAGAAGAAATGAGAGCAAGCTTGCCTTTCAGGATGTGCTTTGCACTCCTGAGGCATCTCAGAATCCATCACTTCACTCATATACACGACAGCCTCCTCTGTTCTTCCCCCCAATACAGCTACAGTGATAGCTGCCTGCTTTTTGGTTTGGGTTTTTGGTTGGGGTTTTTTTTGAGCTGTTTGTTTTTCCCTGTTGATTATGGTGCATTCACTACACATAGCAACACTCATGTGACAATCAAACTTTAAGTATTTGGTCTCTGACAATGCAAAGATTTCATAGTTTATGCAGAATACCCCCCGTTCTCAGTTTGGCTGTAAGTCGCCAAAACCTCATCTTTAAATTAAGAAATTCAAGCCATGGCAATAAACTTCACGTTGAAGGACTTCACACAGGCATACAAATTTGTATTATTTTTAAAGCTAGAAATAAAGAACATAAAATTGAAATACAGTGTTTCAATGTTTGGATCAAGGATTCAAAGCCAACATAGATTAGAGTCAAGTTTTAGGGAATCTTTTCAGTGCATTGAACATCTCAACTTCTACCCCAGATCTAAGCAAAACCACCCCATTAAAACACTAATACTTCTTACATTTTGAATTCTGCTCCAATCTGTTTATCTCCTGAGATAGTAGAAAGACAATTTATCATACTTCCACAAAAAATTGGGGCCTATTTGAATCCATAGCACTTGATACACATTTTAACACAAGTCCTCATTTAGGTTATCAAACAGAAATAGAGTATTTTGTGCTTTTAAAGCATTTCAGCATAAACTTCAATTTCAGGCTGAGAAGGAATACACATGTTAAACGCTCTGCATCATATACACGAGCTAAACTGGCAAAATAGAGGCAGCCTGGGACTTCCCCATCATGCAAGACCAAAATGATGTTAGTAATTTGAGAATACTATGAAATTTTTAAATTTTAAAAAAATAAGGAAAAGAAGGGAGACCCCTGTAACCCAGCTGAAGAAGTAAAAAAAAAAGAGCAAAATACAGCAATAGCAGAACTTACTTCCAAGAAAACTGAAGAAAGGGAGTCAGTAGGGAAAGGAAAACATGTTCTCCATTTTGATGTGTTGGTATCTCTCAGGCTCCTTGCCCGAGGCTAGGGGTATCCCTAGGGCCCACCCACACAAACACGCTCATGAAGCTCTATTACAGTGAGCTTCAGTTAAGCAACGCAGATATCTCGCTCTCCCCATATTTTATATGAAGTCTAACAATAATAAGTACACTACTGCCATTTTTTACAGTGCTCTTAAGAAAAATTGAGGTATGGTTGCATCGAACTAAAGTTGTTACGTGTTAACTAGAAACTCAGGCGAGTTCCTCAGCTACAAGAGCAAACTCAGGCCAACTGGTGGCACCAGGCAAAGGGGTTATATAAGGGACTATTTGCCATGCATACAGCTGCAGTTATTAGCACTCAAGTTATACTTTAAGATAAAAACACATACATTGAATTGCTCATGTTTTACAGAGAACTTATGCATCTTTTTCAGGTGCAATCAGAAAACACATTTATTCAAACAGAGAGGCAGCTAAGTGAGAAATACTACAAGAATAACCATAATAAAATTCCATATAACATACATCCACTATATATAACGAGTAACTCTATATTCTCCCTCACCTCTCATGCTCCAGAAACCCCAAAATAGGCAGGGCAACTCATTTTACCTTGGCATTATCCAGTCACTCATCTCCTCAAGTCCCTGACTCAGGAGTGGCACTCTCTTGATCTAATGTACATCACATAAAAAGCAGAACAATGCAATAAACAGTGACTCACTCTCACCATCTCTCCATGTAAGACTACTCCCAGCTTTATGCATAAGTTCTTCTCCCAAAGCTGACACCTTTCTGAGGAAAGAGGGCACTAAGCAGCAGTGTGCAAATAAAGGTGTTCCAAGCCCCACCCACCTCATCTCAAGAGATGGCTAACACCTGAGGTAGCCCCTCCACCCTTACCACACAGGTGTGGCTCTTTACTTATTTTGTGTCAGGAATTAGTGAGCTTTTCTGTTGTAGAGTGTGTAGGGGGTCAGATTCCTTCTGATGTGCTTTGCTATGGTGGTCTTTGTAGGAAGGACCCACCCCAAAAGTGGGTCCCTCCAACACCCACTCAGGTCATACAGAAAGTTCCTCTGCTTTGCGTGGAGAAGGTGAGGTCGCCTACTGCTCTCCTGCGAGCCCCTCACTGATGTATGCCTACAAATGGGCAGTCACAGAACCTTATTTACATTTTCCTTACCACTGGTGGTCATAAGCAGCTACACCATGATACCATCAGAAATATTAAATTGAGAACTGAGGGGAAGCAGGACTCAGTAGTTACTACTCTGCTTTTCATATGAAGGACAAACTAGTACATCCAGAGCTTTAATGGGAAATTAAGGAAACTTCCAGACCAGAAAGAAGGACACTGGCCAACTTGGAACCTCCCAGGAGACAGAAAACCCTCCATGTCCCACCTCTGTCTTTGACGGCTTGCAAAAAAGCCACCTTGTTAGCACAGGCAGGCACTCTGTCTAGACTTTCACCTCTGTCAAAAAGAGAGGAGCCTAAGCCATGACCCCTTCCCCAATGTGCTTTCAGGCTGTGCCTCCTGTGCTGTCACAACAGATTGGGCTGTGACAGGTTGGTCAGGAAACCCAGAAATGTTTTACATTTTTCTGCTTGACTTGCAGTCCTTTTACCAGACTGAGGTTTGGGACAGTTTTTCCACTGGTATTTTTATTATGCTTTAGGAGAAAAAAAGTCTGAGGTTGACACTCAGCATTACAGTTTCAGTACTATGCACATAAATTTAACTACTTAATTCCACTGAGCATTGGGTAAGTGGGGCAGCTAAAACCAGTATATCGCACGGAACATTTATCACTAACTACAGTATACAATTCCCTTTGCCGTTTAGGCTTACACATTTTAGAGCATTTGCAATCGTGCTGAATTATACTGGAATTCCCATTTCAAAGGACTTCATGAATGTATTGCTTGAATGCTGCCAAACTGATTTTTTCGTTCATCCTAACTTTAAGGGAAACCGAGTTCCTGTGAGGCTGCTTATGCATTGCTGGGTCCCAAACACTCTCAGAATGTCCGGATTCCACTGAAAAGTAGGTGGAATAAAAGGCAAGTCAAGTGGGACCTGGTTAAAAGCTACAAATAGAAAACTGATGTAATTTTAAAAATGACAAACCACTGCACAACAGCTTCCAGTAAATGTTGATTTCTTACTGGTACCTAATTGGTAATAGTTTTCATCAGTTTTCTATTATTGGGGAAGGTCAACGGGGATTTTCATGCTGTCGAAGAGCTGCGTTCCAAGACATAACGAGTATCTGTCACTGGATTCCCATAAATGTTCAGACCTGGATCAACATCAGCAACAAACACTGTCCAGAACCTCCCTCTCTGCTTCCTGTTTAAGGCTGCTAATAGTATTTAAAAAAGCAAGCTAAGGAAACACCTTTGCAGAGCATCTATGTGCAGGTGCTCCATCAGGAGCCACATGAGGGGAGCTGAAGGTTGGTGTTAGAGGGGGGACACTCTCCCCAGGAAGGGCACAGCCCATCAGCCCCCAGCCTGGCTAAGGCTCCACCGATGCAATGGGACAGAGCCACTTCCATGCCTGTGCCACAGGGGCACATGGAGCCCCAGCAGCATCTGGTGCAGCACTGGGAGTGGGCGGAAGATATCAGCTCTCGCTTTTAAGTGAGCTCACCTGTTAGAGCAACTCGGGCAACACAAGAGCCCTGCTTTTATCTTTTAGAGGAAGAAATGTACTAGTTGGCATGTAGCCATCTTCTCCTTGAAAACCTCACAGTGTGTTTTCACAACTTAAACCTAACTTTCTCTGGGCTGGAAAAAGAAAAGCAAACTCAGAAAACCCCATAATCCTCACAAAACAAACCTTTTCCAAAAACCTGAAAGGACTTTGATAGGAGTGGGCACACCTGTCCTGCAACTCCATTGCTTCCACTTCGTTTTTCAGTGGGATGATATTTTTGGATACATAAACCACTTTCGGTTGAAAACTTGGGTTGTGAGAAGTACTGAATTATCATTCTAGATCTCCTTAAATGACAAAATGAATCCAGACTTCACTACCTCTCCTATGCAAGCCCTGCATATGATCTTCCCAGTTTCCTTTTTGTATCTTAAACCCCGAAGGTTTAAGAGTACTATCTGCAAGCCAGATACCATTAGACATATTTAAAGCTCTTCCTTCTCCTCTTTCAGGGAAAAAAAAAGGACTCAATTAAAAAATAAGTCTTCTCTGACTTCAGCTGTGCTATAAAACCGTTATCAAAACCATCATGGATGTGACAGAAATAAAAAGGGTGGTTAAGAGATATTTCTGATGCAAAAAACATGTCCAAGGACCATGTCTAATGCCGTGATCAGCATTTTTTATACCTCTAATACAGGTATTATTGATGCAAGTCTGCTTCCATGCCTATGCAAATAGGCCTTGAACATTACTATGAAATTTCCAGTCATGTTGCTTGTGAAGCCCAGGTGGGGGATACACTGGTGTCTGAAGTCTGAAGAGACTTCCTTAATGGAGTCCAACAAGATTAGCTGCCTTTACCCACTACATGACTCTGTAAAAATAGCAAATAATTCACTAACGGTCTCCTAATAGATTTAGCTCTTTCCTGTTCTGAATGAATATTCTTTGGATAAAACTTTACCATGGGTAGCTCTGATGTTGTCATAGTGGCTTCTTTTCAGTCCTGTTTGAAAACTTTCCAAGACTTTGAAAGTATTGTCCCTTGCCCATAGCAAGAGGTGTAAAAGGCCTTCTGCTGGTAAGCTTGCACCACATGGACTGCAACTGTTCTCACCTGATCATGTTCTCCACCTGGATCTCTGGAGTGGAAACAAGACCTGGAGTTCTGTCACTTCCTGTGAGTAACCCAATACATATTTCCTCCAAGCCCTCCGTGTTAATAGATTTATTATATACTGTGTGATATATCACTGCTTCACCCATGAATTGGCCACATCTTGGGCAGCAATCTGATTCTGACCAGACTGGTTGCATTGATGGACTGAGCAGAGACAATACTCAAGAGCTGTGACTGTGTACCCTTTAATGTACCCCTTTATTATTTACACTTTGTATTGAGGTTTTGGAAATAATTTCTTGTAAAGAGTTATTTTTGCTGTCTTTTTCTGTGCAAGCTCAATTTTGAATGTGCTGCAAGATGCTGGGACTGAAATCTGAATGTGGTTGCTTGCACATCTGAAGCAGTCTAAGAAGCACAGGAATCAGTTGTCTTATTTTATTATGACCCTTTTTTCCTCAGAGTGGATAGCGTTCAACTTTCCTTGTCTTTCTCTTATCTCAGTAATGCTTTCCCCATTCCTCCACTCCAGATACCCTACAATGAGTGAAGCATCTCAGTGGCTGTGAAATTGAAAAGAGTAAGAATTACAATACTTAAATGTGTGAAATTGTCAAAACCTGCTGATAGGCAAGGCCAGGGAGCAGAGCAGAGCAGAAGTTACACTAGCCATTGCTTTGGGCAGTGTATGTTTTGCTGACAACATCCTTAACGTTGACATAGCTCAGCCAGCTGGTGCAGCACTGCTGTCAGGTGGAGCTCTGGAAGCACTGTCCCTTCCACGTTACTGCTCCAGGCAACCAGTCAGCTTGCTCACTGAAAATCCTGCCTTGAATTAAGTTGGCTTTTTAGTTCAGTGCTAAGTAACTGCATGTGGTCTGTGTCTTTGTTAGTGGTCAATGATCCCAGCCATCCATTATGCCTTCTGGAATGGAAAGAGTCTAAATAATCCAATTAAGTGAGAGAAAAAAAAAAAGACCAGCGTTTAGATGGTTGGAGTGGCCATGCTTTAGGAGTTAGGTGTGAGGGAGACAGATGTTGCAAAGGACCTGGGGTGAGGCTATGGCTCAAGCATTCAACATGTACAGGCAAGGGGACTGCGACTCTTGTTTAAACAAAAAAGAGAGAGTAAAAAACCCAGCAACCGAAGGAACCCATAGGATAAGTGCTCTCAGATATAAGCATGAAGTATACAGCCAGTATATAAGATATGCGCCATTCAGGATGGTAAGTAAGCTCACTGAGCCTGTAATTGTGGCTGACTGATTTACTTGCACCTTTTTTGCAAATCTAAATGCCACGTGGCATTTTTTCTCATGCAGGTGATACAACTGACAAGCCAGTTCTTCTTCCTGTGTTGAATTCACACAAGACACAAGAGTCTGTCTGCTATAGCAGGTCTGAACCTACCTCTTATTTGAAGGTGTGCAGCCCTACTAAGGATCTCTTCCTTTCCTGCCATGGAGTCTGTCTACTGTGATCCAAATTACTTTGTGGCACATCAGGAAGTAACTGAAAGCAAGGATGACTGTTTAATGAGAGCAATTTACTTTCAAAGATCTTGTTCTGCCGTGAGGTTCAGCCCATTAGATACACCCTGTTTGTTCCCACTTAGTAACCTAACATACCCTCCATCTTTGCCTTTGTAGTATACACCTGGATTTCAGAGCTTGTATTAACTTCTGCTTTAACTGACCCTGTGAACAGGAAGAGCAATTGCAGCTGGAGAGAGGAGTGAGAATATGTGAGAGGAACAATCATGCAGACGCCAAGGTCAGTGAGAAGGAGGGGAAGGAGATGCTCCAGGCACTGAAGCAAAATTCCCCTGTAGCCTGTGGAGAACACCGTGGTGAGGCAGGCTGCCTCCCTGCAGCCCATGGAAGATGATGGGGCTGCAGGGATATCCACCCATGTGAGAGCAGGTGGATGCACCCAAAGGAGGCTGTGACCCTGTGGGAAGCCCACGACATAGCAGACTCATGGCAGGACTGGTGGCCTCATGGAGAAGGAGCCCATGACGGAGCAGGTTTTCTGGCTGAACTTGTGACCCTGTGGGGGATCCACACAGGAGCAGACTGTTCTGAAGGTCTGCACCCCATGGAAAGGACTCATGCTGGAGCAGTTTGTGAAGAGCTGCAGCCCATGGGAAGGACTCACATTGGAGAAGTTCACGGAGGACTGTCTCTGTGGGAATGACCCCATATTGGAGCAGGTGAAGGGTGTGAGGAATTGTGTCCCTGAAAAGGAAGGAGCGGTAGAGACTACCTGTGATGAACTGACCCCACCCCCACTCCCTATCCCCCTGTGCTGCTGGGAGGGAGAAGGTAGAGAAATTGGAAGCGAAGTTGAGCCCTGGAAGAAGGTAGGTGTGGGGGGAAGCTGCTTTTAAGATTTGGTTTTATTTCTCATTACTCAACTCTGATTTCATTGGTAATAAATTATTTTCCTGAGTTGAGTCTGTCTGCCTGTGATGGTAATTGGTGAGCGATCTCTCCCTGTCCTTATCTTGACCCACGAGCCTTTGGTTGCATTTTCTCTGCCTAATCCAGCTGAGAAGGGGAGAGATAGAGCAGCTCTGGGGGGCAACAGGCTCCAAGTTTTCTCTAGAGTGTGGTGTGTGGCCTAGCAAGCTGCTGTTTTGGGTGCTTATAAAAAAAACCCCAAATAAAAAAAAATGAACCCCCTTTTTTTTTTTCAATAGGAGTAACGCTGCAATTGACAATCAATGACTGACTGCAGAAGTTTTGACTGACTCAGATGAATCAGAATAGATATTTGCAATATTACTATTTCATTATGTTATAGAAAGCAGTCCTGGGAAGGTACAACAGTCCTTGGTAAGTCCTTGGAAGTTAGTACAAACAGTCACAAAAGTTAAAGCTGGAAAAACACCTGGCCCAGATGGATTTGTCCCCGACTTTTGTTTTAACAAAGAAAACTTTATACTCAGAATCACTCCCTTCCAAAATGGCTTGCAACAGACTTTGCTCTTCAGGGGGAACTGTTATTTCAATCACTCCCAAAGCTAGAAAGGACCCATCATAACTTCCCCTGTCAAAAAAATAGCAAAATATTATTAGCCTTTTCAAAATTGTATTGATAACACACTGTCTGAATCCATGTTTATTATTTTGAGTTCATCCAGATAGGGATCTTAAAATCCTTAAAAAAATAAAAGGGTCCTCTTTTCCCCCTATTTCACCACAGGAAAGACTTCAATTACTAATTTTTTTCTTATATGTTCCCCTCTGGTAGCCAATTTATAGCTGAGATTTAACTTCCAAATTATTCTCTTCAAAGCTGGTTACTAATTGCATTATTTCTGAACTATTCATGCCTCACTAACCCCAAGAGGGTTGTCTTCCCACACTACTGCCAGTGGAATTGCATCTCAACTTGCAGCTCTGACATGGAAATCATTGGTACAGGATAACCTAACAAAATGCTTTACTTCCCCCAAAATGCTCTTCATATTTCCATATATAAATGGAAGATTTTGTTTGTACCCTGTTAACACCAGTTAATGTTATTGGACACATCTCACAATGCCAAAAAATTCAGATACTTGTAGAATTTCTTAGAAAATGCAAACATACTCCATGGGACGTGTTTGACAACTGGTGCTGTAGCTGGCAACAAAATATTACAGACTATTAGAAATACTCATTCTCACTGAAACAGAGTGCTAGAGAAAGTCTAGTTTAGTCCAGTCAGTAGAAAGTTTAGATTGATAGGATAAATGGATAGGCAGACAGGTAGACTGACCAATGTCTGTACTCTTAACGTAAGGGTTAAGACCCTGAGAAAGCAGACACCTACCTGCCCACTGATAGACCCATCCCCTCCTAACGAAAAGATGAAATTTTTTTTTTGTTTGATTGTTCCCTGCCATGTTCAGTAACTAACAAACAGGTTTGTTTTTCCATTGCTGCACCTCTACAAGAAGCCACCAATGGAGAAAGAAGGTTTTGGGGAAGCAGCTACATTAAGTATGACCCACTACCACTCCTTCCCAGGATGGTTCTTCCCACACCTCCTCTTAGCTTCTAGTCATTGAATTCATATTTGATAACTTCCTTAAGAGTACCATCTAGGGTAGATGTAGAGCAATACACAATTAAAACTCTGGAAAAACTTGCAAAAAACCTAAATCCTAGTTACTAATATTTTCATTCACTCCTAAGCATTATCTGAATTGTAGCATACTAGATAGAAAACCAATACAGCAGCTATACAACTTCAGAGGATGTGTTTGGATATGGAAAGGCTAAGTACAGATTTTGGGGATAAGAAACAGGACTTTGCCCTAAATACTTCTTGAAGGGAAGCAGAAATTCTTATGTTTCTTTATTTAGCCTGGACTTTTAATTTAATAAAACAAGAAGCTTTATTCTTAGGGCACCCATGTATATAAAAGTGCCTGTAATTATTCCTTCAAATTTGTCAAAGGCATGAATTAATTTGTAAAAACATCTAATTTGATAATGATTGCAGTAGTACCATTAATGACCATTTTTATCACCAGCATTGAACTTCAGACCCTACATGGTGCACGTGAATATGAGTAGCCAGGAATGTCTACACTTTAGGTCATTTCTTCTTGAGAGAAGAAAAATAATTTCTCTGCTAAAGGGAATGTCAGTCTTGGGCCACAAAGTTCTACCTAACCTCCCTTATGGATGGATACATGAATGTTTAAGGGACAAGAAAGCAGCAGATGAGTGTTCACTGGATGTACAGTAAGCTGAGGACCCTAAGAACATGGAAGAGATATTGGTAGATCCTGGGAGAACAATCAGTGTCTCTCAAAGAATGTGTGACTCAGTTAACCAAATGTGATGGTATTTTGGAGGGAGTGACAGGGAAAATTTCCGAAGTTTGTAAATTCTATGTGATCAATGACAGGTATTTTTCTCAGGTGTTAGGCTTTTTACAGCCTCTATGATAGGTAATATCCTTGTTACTATTACATGTCAGAAAGCCGAATTTCATGTCGACTTAAAGACGAGGTAATACAGAAAGCTGTGGCACACACACTGAGGGCACAATGCTCTTCAGTGTGACTTGGCTTCCTGTTTGATAGTGGGCAGAGTGTGCTGCTTCTGGAAAATGTAACAACATGAATGGCTTGGAAGCCACATGCCACTCAGACCGCCATCACTCTCTGTGAAAATGTAGCTGCAGAGGTTTTCTACCTTGTGTTCTTGGCATGTGAAATGTACTCTGGCATGTCTTTCTACAAAGAGTTTCAACTTTGGAATTCTCTCCAGTCTTTCTTAGGGAATCTGTTCTCTTTTAAAATGGGCTGCAAATCCCATTTATTTGGAGGCAGAATTAGCAGGGGAGGGTGAAGGTTTTCATAGTGATGTGATGTTTCTTTTTTGGGACCAGATTAGTGTTTTGGAGAGGGCTGGAAGTGCCACCCTAAGAAGGTGATTTTTGAGCATAGGGTGACTTACACGACAGACTGCTAAGCATTTTCAATTGCTGCACTTTCATTAGTTTTGTTGTTTTTTGAGTCATACAGTGCAGTGCGTGGTATCTTGCATTAATCTTTTATTTCATATTTGATGACAGAAATGGATCTATATAAAATGCCATAGCATTCCAATAAGCATTTCTTTTTTTGCATTAAACAATTAAATTTCCTTCCTATCTTCTCAGCAGTATCTATATAGTGTAAAGCAAAAGATATTTTACTTGCGTGATAATATTTTGATTCCATTTTATGTAAGAACTTTAGATGAAAATTTAAGCACATCCTCACAATTTTGTATAATTAACATCTTTTGTGTGGAAGGGTTATATGACAACTTTTATCTTACAGATTGGTTTTAAGCATTATAGAACTTGGGAAAAGAATGGGGAAAATAATTTGTACATGCATGGAATATTAAAGATGTTTAGCAGTGTGAATGTTGCCTGTACCATGCCTGCTCAACTTCAAGTGTTTTAAAATTCTGCTTGTAGAACAACAAACAAAATTTATATCAACTTTCATAACGATGGTGTTAGATTTGTAATAAGGAGAAAAGAAAGCTTAATATGCTTTGTTTGTAGCATTCTCAGGAAGCAATTAATGCTAATAGTCATGCCGGCTGAAAGTTGGAATATTATAAATTCCATCCTGGGCTCCAGATTGCAGAGGCAAATTTTGAATTGATTTATACTTTTTCAAGCGATATTTCCTGAAACGGAGATATCCAAAGTATTTGGTTTAAACACAATCAATATGATAATCAAGAAAAATGTACACCCTTCACTTGGAAATCTGTTGATAAACAAGCGAGAGGCTCCCTGGGGAAAAAGCAAAAGGATTTTTTTCTGGTTTTGTATTGGTGTTTTTTTTTTTTCTCCTTTGCTTGGAACATGAGTTCTAATACCACATTAGTCCATCACATATTTGTAAATTGTGTGTGTACAGCTCCATTACAACACACTTTCCTTCAAAACTCAGATGTATTACTCAGAGTTTATCGTGGCCTTACATCTTCCTTTCAGTGACAGTATGTTGAGCTAAGCAGTCTTCGTCACTGCAGTGGTGTGACTTGCATATCTAAAACCAAGTTGCCCAAAGGTACTTACTTTGGGAGCAGGAGTGAACTGACAAGTAACAGCCACAGTGCTAAAACATAAAATACAATGTCAGCAGCAGTTGCTAAGCAACACAGATTTCTTTGTTATACAGATACTGCCCCAAATAATTTACAATGCCTCTTTACTGCTGTTTTTACCTTAAAAGAGATGATCATGCTAACAGTGACATGCCAAGGGCTAAGGACTCGTACCTGAATCGTAAGCTGCAGTGTCACGTAAGGATGCTACTGAGTTAGGTTTAATCTAGCTAAGGTTATGGTAATGGATCCAGCATTTGGTGTAGCTCATGGGTTCTTCTCAACTATGCAGTGAACCATTAGTCAAACAAGGGAGAGATCTGGAAGGGATTTTTCTACCCCTTTAACAAATATTTGGAAGCAAGCCTGCCATATGAAAATCTCTGATGAGAATGATATCCTTTCATGAGGATAAAATTATTAGCAATGACAAAAAGAGTAAGTGTGCACTTTGGAAGATTAAGCAATAGGGAGGGAAAACAAAAACCTTTTAGAAAGTCTCAGTTTTGCTTATATGCTGTAGGCAAGGACATTTGCTGCCCTACAGCCTCACAAGTCAAGTACTTGTGTTTTTTTCTGCAAAATTATCAGGCATTCTACATTCCCTTGTGCCACGTTGTTATTTTCTGCAATTGCCTTCCACTCATCAAAAAAAATCTTATTGTTAGAGCTGCATAAGAAGATCAAATTGCATTTAAAAAGTGAGGAATAGCAACAGTCTTTGGCAAGGTGAAATGATTTTTAAGCCAAAAGGTGAGATCATGCCTCCATGAGTTTGCAATAGAGAGATTAGTTTTAAAGCTCTAAAAAGGGATTTCAGAAATTTCTCAGTGCCACAAAAACTGCATTTAAGACTTAATTTTACATCTTCATTACATCACTTGGACATTTAAAGGAAGACTAGACAAAATTCTGAGAAGCTGATTGCACTTCCAGTGAGTAACAGGAGGAATCAGTCCAAGAACAAACATCTAAATCATGATGTTGCAGCAAGTCTTCTCTGCAGGGAGGTATTTTGGTGTCTGAATGGTGCACACAACACATGCGTGTTGAGATCTCCAGAACATTCCCCTCTTCCCATCCTTACTCTCACACCACAGATTCAGGCACAGAGACAATTACTGCCTAGGCCCCTATGGGTCCCACCCCACATGCCCTCACAGTTGCCGTGGCTCCTTCTCCCTCATGTTTCTTGAGCTCTGGAGGTACAAAAAGAGTCAGCCTTGCAGGAGACTTTTTTGCAGCAGGCCAGTGAGGAGTGATGACACTGACTATTCATGTATGTGCAGACTGAGAGAGATGGTAATCTATATATGCTGCCTTTCTCCTCTCCCCGAGCCCTTATTCACATCATAAAGCTGTGATGAGAACTTCCCATATGGTCCCAAAACTACACATAGTATTATACTTTATAGACTGGGATAATTTCAAGAATTTTCCCACTATTTTAGACAGCATAATCCACGTGGGCAACTTGGAGCTAAGACAATATAAACCCATCTCCAGCATGTATATTATATTACTGTTTAATCACAGTTTAGTGAAGGCTAAACTCTCCACAGTGAGATCTCTGTATTTGTCTCAGATGTCTCCATCACGTATCAAATCCCTCTGTCTCATATGCTTTTGTGCAACATGGAAAACATGGATTTAAAGTCACGAACTCATCATGATGACCTTCAACAACTCACATGTTGTCCCTTTATGGAATGACAGCGATCTCTTTTCTGAGGTGATATGAGAACTATGAATTAGTATTATGCACATGAACTAACTAGCACAGGAACTTTTGTAGGCAAGGCAAGAGGGGCTTCACCTGAGACAAACAGGAAAAAAAAAACCCAACCTTTTATGGAAACAGTTTCTGAAGCTTTCTAGAAAACTTAATGCCATGAGCTTTGACCTGGCAGGGAGGTGGGGGAGCCGGACACGCCCCAAAACCACAAGAGAAACAAAATCTTTTTTCAGAAAAAAAAATCAATGTGAAATAATACAACTTGATACCTAAATGTATTTTTATCTTTTCCTGAGGAAATAATAATAATAATAATGGTTAATTTTCTCAAACCATTTCCTTTAGATTTATTAGAGATATTTACACTTAAAATTAACACCACATATATACTCTTCAGTGGTCACTACATATGAGTTATGGACATGAAAGCATGCCTGCAGAGAACAGCTGAAAACTCATGTTATAAACTTTATTTTCAAATTTTGTTCTGCCCCGAAATCTCAGAATACACCTTTTACAACTACAACTTTGCTATTTTCAAACTGTCAAAAAGCCAAAAAGCTGAAAAAGGTCCTTATCCGCTTCAATAGAAATATTATGAAAATCAAATTGCTTGTGCCTTGCCATTCTTTCCAATAACAATGTAAATTAATTCATCTTTAAGGAGAAAGTATTATTCTTGAGGAGTTTCATCTAGTATGTTTGGGAAGAAAAAAGGAAAAACTGAGACCTAAGATTCAATATTTTTTGCATAAAAAGCAAGAAGTAATAGTGATGAAACTGTGTTGTTTGGAAGGTACTAAAGGAAATTAGAATATTTTTCAACTAGAAAATGTTTATTTCAGCAATGATGAAGCATTTTGAGAAAATTATATCAATAACCTGCTAGAAAAAATAAACATTGAAACTTCACCTGGCCTGTGAACTCAACACACAGCACAGACATTATCCATACTGCTGATCCCTTTTGCACAGACATGGAAGTTTAACTGAGCACTATGCAAGGAAACATGTCTTCTAAAAATCAAAACTTCTAAATATTTCTTTTTATTTATTAATCTGGTTAGGTAGAGGACTACACAGACCAGGAAGTTGGTGGGCACTTTCAAAAGCTCTTGGTATATTGATCCCTACTTTTTTGAGAAGACAACATGTTCTTGTACAGTAATACCCAGCAATCATCTCCAATACTCCTGAAAATCTAAGGTGGATGGAAATTACAGTGATGTCCTGGATTGTCTTTATTTTGCCCTCATATGATATAGTAAAGACATAACTTGTAGGTATGGATAATGTCCTTTATGTTATTAGTTTACATAACTGTAAAAAAAGAAAAGCAAACTTTCGCTCAGCCTATACACAAGTAGCAATCTTCAAGACAGATTAGAAGTGATAACTGATAGGTGAAAAAAACTTTTTAAAGATATATTTCTAATAATAAACAGTAGAATTAAAGCTTTTCAAGTAATTTTTCAGAAGTCTGAAGAATTTCTCATCATTCTTTATAACTGATATGCTCATTTCACAATTTAAGGATGAATTTACAGGTATAAATTTACAGAGAATTCCATGAGTCATCCTATTTTACTACCTACCTATGAAGTGGGCATTAGTGATATAAACCTGATTTCTCCACAGCCACAACTGTCGCAGTTTGCATATGAAGTAATATTTTGGTAAGACTGTATTTTAATGGTGATTGTCAGCATTATTCCATCAGGAATGAGATTAAAGGGATGAAATATACTTTAAAAAAAATAATATATTACCTTTCTCTGGATTTAAAAAAAAAAAAAGTTTGCATCAAACTGTAACTCTTCTGTTCAGAATATCAAAAGTTTATTTCATCTCAGTGAGTTAGTTGGATATTCAGAACATTTGGGGAGCAGGAAGTGGACAGGTTTTTAAAGTTTTCATTAAAAAGCAAATTACCAGATTTATTCCAAAAAGAAGTATTACAGCAAGCTAAAAAATGCAGCATTGTATTTCTGCTAAATACTAAAGCCTGTATATTTTTTCCTCTGATAATTTAATATATAAAATAGAAAAAATACTGTGATATGCTATCAAGTAGAACATTTCAGTGGAAAATACCATTTCCACTGAAATCAGTAAAGATTTTCTAGGACTACTAATGTGGCAAACATTTCACTTACTGAACTACAGGGACAAGCTGACAGATTTCTCAGTTTATTTTCTTTCTGGACCAGTGAAAGTATTTTCTTATTCAATATCTGCCTGCTTAAACTTAGCTAATGCTTATTTCTCCTTCTGCTTTCACTCCCATGGGTTTACTATGGTTTTAAGGTACGTAATCAAAAGGCATAGATAAGTGTTGTGAAATTATGATGCTTGAAACTGGCTGTGGGCCTGGTCTTCGGAATACATCATGTATGTATAAAGAGTTGTTGTGCAATTCAGAGTAAATAGCAGTGTCAGAAAGAATGAGGAGGAATCAACCACAGTGGACATGAACTCTAGAAATAGCTTCCACATATTCATTATACTTTCACATCACATCTCAAAACAGCTATACTTCCATTTACAGCATTTTTTTTCACATTCTTGATGGAATCTGGTTTATTACAGCACTTGACCTCTCTTCCTTCTCGGGAGATGCTTAATTCTTGATATAAGGATGGAAATACTTAGCCACTTGGGACACACAAAACTGACTTCTATTACAAAATGTGATTGATAAAATGAGAACCTTGGTTAAATGGGAATTTTGAGAGGGCAGGGAGGCGGGCAGGTGGAGTTTGGATATGGTGAAGCTATTAAAGCAATGTTAGCAACAAAATGCCCTAGGAAGAAACTCTCAACAGATTGAAAGATCATATGCTGATTAATTGTGATCTTTCATGAATGTATTCATATGTGTGCTTCTGCTGCAAATTCTCTATCAAATACATTTAAGCAGCATCTTTTATATGCCATTCTGAATGTTTTTCTAAATTGGGGCATTTTTTTCCAGTTTCCTAGAATGGTATTTAATTACGTGAAATGTTTCCCATTTATTTACTAAAAGCTTGTAACTGCAGTGGGATGGTGGGATTTGCTACTGCTCCCAATCTAGCAGCTCATTCAACTCACTGAGCACCAGATTCTGCTTGCCACTTCCACAGGAGTACGATGGATAATGGAGATGTGAAGAGAGACAAGAAGGTCTCCAAGTCAAAACTGCTTTGTAGGAGCCCAAGTACAGGAAGAAAACACTTAATTCTGCTCTCCAAACACTCAGGCAGATTAAATGGGTGTCAACTGAGGAGAGGCTATGTCACTGTCTATAAGCAGCAGCAAGCAAATCAAAACCTTTGAGCTGGAAGCGAGGCAAGGTGACTGCTTGAGTTCCCCTTCCAACCTGAATAATCCTACTGTCCTACATTGCTTTCTTTTTTTGCAGGAGGATGCTGTTAGGAACTAATTTTGCACACCAAGTGCCAACAGCAAGAAGGCTACAACATACAACAGTGTGGGAATAGCTTCTGCTCATGCACAGCAGAAGCAACTCTAGACATAGTTTACACTGTGTGTGTGTATCACTTTTTCAGCCAGGGGTTGTCCAGAGAATGTCGGGTAGGAAAGCGATCTTTCACTTTTACTACAGCTGCTACAGCAGCTTTTACACTTTTACTACAGCAGCACTACAGCTGCTTCCATCCTGCCATTGGTTTAGATTGGGAGCCTCTGCATACATCCTCTTAAAATATTCCTTTCCCTTATAAGAAAATTATACTTACAATTTGGGAAAAAATGGAAATGTCTGCTCATTTAATCTGTGCCTCCTTGTGTTTGGTGCTGTGGAATTGCACTGGAGGATCAATTCTGCCTTTATTTTACGTGCTTTTTGACTGTTCCTGCACAACCTACATGTACAGGGCAAATAAAGAGAATGTTTACACTACTATGGAGCCCACAGCAAGCTGGCAGCACACATACAAATTACTGACACATAATTATTTTTTTTTTTTAATTATTCTGCAAAACACACAGGGAAAAGAGCAAGCTGTCCTTAACAAGGATTTACCCTAACACAAATATTCACCATTCAAATCAATTAAGAATGGTTTATCCAACATGCACAACCCAACCCAATCCAACCCAACCCAACATGGTTTTAGCATTCTGTCTGGCCTCACCTGTGGATTTATCTATATAAAACCTGCACCTCTGAGAGATTTACTACCACCAAGGGATTCAAAGGTGCTCTGGAGCCTTCGGACTTAATTAGTGCACTGAAATTTGGATATGCAAACTTTTGCTACAAGAAATCATTGCCTTTAATTGTTCCCACTGTGTCTGGCTAAAGAATGATTGTCTCTTTTTCTTCCAGTTGGACATTTGCTTTAGCTGAAGACTGTGAAGGTGATTATTACAGCAAGTAATTGTTCAACAGGGGAAGATAGGCAATGCAGCATTAAAATTTACTTTTCTTCATAAACAGTGTGCAAATAGTAGGTACATTCAGGCTTAGGCTGCACAATAGGAGCAAGCCACATGCTCCTTGTGCTGTGTCCCTGTGGCTCTTGATTAACCCTCTGACTGATACTAGTCCCAAAGCAAGACTCCAACAGGTGAGATCTGGCCAGGGGCATGATGATTATGTTGCTCTGGTCCTCAGCCCACCTTCTCTGACAGGACCACAGCACAGGCACTACACCAGACCCAGCAGCAAATAATATTTAGCACTCTCTGCATCTCGTGAGGAGCACACTAGACAGACTCTGGGAAAAATATTTCCTCAGTAGTGAAAAAAAGAGATTACAAAGTTGATGAAGCCAGAAAACATGTGGGGTTTGAAAGAAAAGTCATAAGTCAATATGAAGAGACCTTTGTATCCACCTGCCTGTGTTGTAGCCAAGCTCAAAATTGCATGAGGAAAGAAAGGTAGTGATCTTGAGAGTTATTATTTTCAATACAGTACAAGGGAAAGCCACAGGTAATATTTAGAGCACATAAAATTATTCTCAGCTCTGGAAGCCAGAGACTGAATCTGTAGGATGAACTGTCTGGACTTTAAAAAAACCAAACATGTAAGACAGAAACATAATTTCTTCTCTCATAAATGAGCAAAAGATGTCATTGGAAGTGTCCTCATTATGCTCAAAGGAAACTCTTCCCACAGTCTCTCATCCTAAGTAAATTGGGTATTATTACTATTAGTTCTGAGGAATTACTCAAAAAAATAAAAATCAAAACATATGCTTAAATCTGTAAGACATGTATATTGCACAATTCTGGTATCTTTATTTTTCATGAATGTTATATATGCGGTTTGTTATTTCAATTCTTCCAGTTAATTAGCTGACTAAATCTCTCCATGCTTTGGTCAGACAATATAAAATAGTAAAGAACTGGAGCTACACAAAGGGAACTGGATGAATCACTAATGCAACCTCGCTGGCTGCAATATAGATGAATTTTGGCCATACACATAAAAAGTAGATATTTCAGAGAGAAAGAAAAATTTCAGTGATAACAGTCTGCTATGGATATACTATATAAATTTCTTCTTTCTTTTTTCTATTTCTTGAGTATTCTGTATAAAGTAGTGCATTATAGTAAATAACCAATGATAATTTACCATTTAGTTTACCCATCTGGGTTTAGGTTCTCAGTAACAGTAATACAAAGGAAGAAAATTTCCTAAACACATTTCACTTAAATCCAAGTTTCTCTGCAGTCTGAGTGCTGTGTATGGTTCCCCACAGCAGGGAAGCCTGGACCATAAAGCAGAACCCAAAACACAAGTCCTATTAGACCATTTGCAGGAACTCAGCGAAGAGAATGAACGTAACAAAGTTTTAAAAGAGCATCTCACAAGTGGGCTATGTTAATAAAGCAGCACAAAACTGTTTACAGTTGCTGGTTATTCTGCCTTCCTTGTTTGAATAGTCTTGGGGACTTCGGTCCCCAGTGTGGCAGGCTGTTTGAATTTCTTCCCAGCTACAGTGCAGACATCAAGAAGAGAAAATCACGATGCACTGTACCAGGTAATACTTCGATTTGGGTCAAAGTCAGAAACTTCAAAAAGTGTTTGTAAGGCTTTCCACCACAAAACCCCATTATAAGGGCTCCCAAGTCGCTCACATGCTTTTTAAAATCTCTTGGGTGAAATCTTAGGAAATCTGCTATTAACTGCAATGTGAACAGGGTAAAACACCTTGTTTTACCGTGTTAGTTTTATCTTTTGTGTTTTCATCCACAGCTTGACTGAAAAATGTCAATATCCCCCAATTCTGACACTTTCTGACTGATACTTCTATTGAATATAAATCTTTGTGAGTCTAAGTGCCTAAACTGCCAAATGGAGAAAAACAGGAAAAAAAGCTTTTATCCAATTGGAGAAAATAGTTGGCTTTGCTCAATATCTGAAGAACACCACAGGTCAGAGGATTCTTCTTTGTTCTGCTTTATCTCATTTTACAATGATATGGTTTCAGATAAAAGATATAGATTACTTTGCCAGATGTGAACAGAAAGAAAAGACATCTTTGGAGACAATAAGCTCATTGCATTATTTCAGTCGAAATAAGAAAAGCACATCTTACCTAAGACAAAGAGCTGGAACTGATACGTTCCAAAGATTATATAAAAGACTTTGGGACATCTAAGTCCTTAAACTTAAAAGTCCAATGATATAGTATGAGAGATAAAATTGAATCAGGACTAATCTCAACATTTCATCCAAGTTCACTCATACCTGTTTGTACTTGTGGGCCTCTTTTGGCCTTTCATAATTCTCTCAGAAATAGGTGTTGAGTGTGATGCTTTTAGAATACCTTGATCTGGAACATTAAGCTGATACATTATGGTTGTGAGGAAAAAGAAATAATTGACCAGTGAAAAAGAATGATTTAACTTGAACAACTGACAATCTACCTTCCTTGAAAAACTTTTGGGATTAAAGATCAGAGACTTAGAGGAAGACCTCTGTTTCTCTTTAGCATTAGGATAGGAGCGGGTTATCTTTGTTAAAATATGTCTTCTCATTAAATTTGAGGAAAAGAGGAGAAAAAGAAAAGAGGTACTTAAGAAATAAGGTTGTTGACCTTGAACTTTCTTATTAAGAACTGTCCAAGACTTGAGGCTGATGTCTTCATTTATTCAGTAGACACAGATAAAAGCATGCACATTTATAAATATTTGGAGATGATAATTTTATTTGTAACTTAGCTACAGTTCTCTAAGGCAGTTCATATATTGATTCCATTTCTGTTCAAACAGCTCAGATGATCATATAATTTTCAATAGTACTATTGGTTGGCTAAAGTGGTCTTCTTGTGAAATAAAACAATCAGGAAGAGACATTTTGGTCCATAAATGAAGAACTCAGCAATGACAGGACCTCTTCCAGAGGATGCAGTGTGGAAGAGCTCTTTAATGGAAGAAGCGGTATTTATCAGTATTCACAAGACAGTATGTAAGCTTCCATAGTTCAGACTGTGGTAAAGTTACCCATTACATTTGTGATTTTGACAGTGTGCTTTATAAGAAATAGTAAAATGCAGTCTGGTACTCCAACAGATCAAATGTCAGCCATTTGTTTTAATTTCCAACAGCCAAGAAAGAAAATTCATCTTCCTAAGAGTGGAGTTATGGAAGATGATTAGACATAAAACTGACTTGGAACCATTGTCTCAGAACCTGGATCAACTTAATGTCACTCTAGTTATATCTTTAGCCAGGTAAATCAGAGAATTTTAAAAATCCTCCCTAGGAATTTGTGGGCTACTAATAGGCCTGCCTGCAATTTTACGCTAACAATTTACAGACAGACAGTGATTAAACAACATTTCTTCCAGAAGCTGTAATAAAGGACAGATTCTGAGGACCTCAATGCTGTATTTTCTTGTGCACAGTACCCCGCATCTCTAACTTCCTTTAAAATTCTACTGCATGAAATATCTTCTTAGAGAACATCCACTCTCAGGTAGCTCACATGCTCAGATGGCCTGTTTAAAATCAGAAGCAGGGTACCAGTGAGTCAGAGGCAGAGGTGATTTTGGAAGAGAGGAACAATTCACTCTTGGAATAAGAAGAGGTGGAATTTTTAAGGGAATGAAGCATTAGGAAAAGAATTACTGAAGGCAGGGGAATACGTGGAGGCTCTTTAAAAAGCTCTTCCTGTACGCATGTGTTTTTACCCTACATGGCTGCTGTCTCTGAAACTCTCCTTCAAATTAATGAAAACAGAATAAAACCTGCTTTTCTGCACGTTTGCGTTCCTCTTTATAGGAAGAGGTAAGTATTCAGACAGTTCACACATTTAGACCTCATAAGCAAAATGCTTAAAAATTTGCTGTTCTCCAGCACAGAGGCTTTTTTTCCATTTATTTTTGTTTGTTTGTTTTGGTTTTTAATTTGAGCAAATATGCAACAGAGTCTGCTAGTCTGGTAATTGTTCTCTGATTTTCTGTGTGTGTCTGGAAGCCACATGCATGTTTGAGCTCATAAAAGTCCTTTTTACAGTCAGAACTCTAATTCTTGTTAGTGTCACCTTGCTAGTGCCAAGGATCTGAAAACGTGGTGCAGTGTCGCAACACGTAAGAAGAATTTTACACCCTGGATCGAAAGCCAAATCCCATTTCCAGCAGCAGTTTCATCCGAAATCCCAATAAGCAGCAACCAATACAGGTGCTGACAATAACCATAGCTGCAGCAAGCTGCTCACTAAAGATCCTGACTCAAATAAACAGACCCCATTGAGCTTCATGAAAATCACTGTCTTGTCCTTCCATTTGCTCAGTGGGCTCATAGTCAACTGACTTCTGGCTGCTGTCGCTTTATAAAGTAGCACGTGTCTACATGATACTGTAAATGCTCCTGATCCCACTCCTGTACCAAACACTGCTGCTTGACTTGAAAGCAGATTTGGGAGCTTGGAAGAACACACTGAGAAGGGTGTGCCTGCATAAATTCTTCATGTTCCCTCAGCTGGATCCAGTGCTATTGCAGAACAGGCGCTGCTGGGTGCGAGGACAATGATTTCCATTTCCCTTGCATTTGCTGATTCTTCTGCCAGGTTTAGTGCAACAGCAACAAGATGAAAATTCTGCCTCAAAGATAACATAGCAGTACATGAAGCAGAATGTGAAGTGCAGCACTCTCCCTGTTTATTACTAAGGATATGAAAAAACAGTAATAACAAGTTCCCTTGATTTGTATGGCAGGAATGCTGCAAAATTTGGACGCAAAATTCTTCTGCCTGCAGAAATGTATTTGGGAGTATGTCTAAATTTGCTCTGAGACCAATTCAAGGAGCTTGATCCAGAGGACACTGAAATAAGTAGATGTGTAAATAATCCTGTTGCGCTCACTGAACTTTGGGCCAAGTTTTTATGATCCATATTCTCTCTTCTCTGCTATTCCTCCCCTTTGCAAAATCAAAATGACTCCTGTTCCAGGACATGCTTCAAACCCCATTAAAACCAGCAGATTTAATTTGATTGAACAATTCTGAGAGCATAAAAGCATCTACCTTAGCGTGAGCCACCTTCCACGGGTAGGTACAACACTTATTACCATGCAAAGAGCTTTGCAGAGCCACAACAGCAGATGATGATGCAGAGGCCCTGAACATCATCAAGATAAACCTGGTGAATAACGCATGAGTATTTCATATATTCATTTATATGCTTGATGGATATCTCAATTTAGCTGTCAGATATGATAATTTACCCTACAGTTTTAGCCAAAAGACTATGTCCATTCTTTTGTTCGTTATTAAATCAGAGATAGAAACACATCTAGAAACGAATAGTGTAGGAGATATACAGAGATGTACAACTGTAGAAAATAAACTCCTATAGTTTGTATGATGAGTATTTGCACCCAATATTCAATCTGATATTCCAAATAACAGTCATCTGAGGTGACTTTATATACTCATACTTACTGCACTTTGTCTTGGTTTCAGCTGCCATACAGTTCATTTTCTGGTGTAGTGCTGAGCTCTGGACTTAGTACGAGAGCAGTGTTGGTAACACACTAAGATTTTTAGTTGCTGCTGGCTAGTTGCAGTGACTACACTAAGCCAAGAACTTTCCAGCTTCTCACAGCCTGCTATGTGCACAAGGAGCTGGGAGAGCATGGCCAGAACAGCTGACCCAGACCGGGATATTCCCTGCCACGGAATGTCACACTCCATATGTAACTGGGGAAGCCAGTAACTGCTCAGAAATAGACTGAGAATCCAGTTGGTTTTTCTCCTTTTTGCATGTGAGCAATTGCATTTGTTCTTTTTTTTTTTGGTATTATTTCTATTACTGTTATTATTGTTATTATTACTAACACTACTGAAATATTCCTTTTTTATCCTATTAAACTGTCCTTAACTCACAAGGTTTTTTTCCATTCTCTTCCTCATCTCACTGGGGGAGGGGGGAGGAAGGAGAGAGCGAGGAGCAACACAATGCTGAGTTACCAGCTGGGGTTAAAACGCGACATACTTTAAAGGTATGATTGCAGTAATGTGTTTAATTTGATGCACATGTTCATAGTAAGTGAATAAAATACAAAATTATGGCTTTTCTTTTGTCAGTGTTCTCAGATACAGGTCAATATTCTTTTTATTCACCTTCATATCACAGCATCATAGAATACCAGGTTGGAAAGGACCTCAAGGATCATCTGCTCACTTCTTTCTTGGCAAAAGCTCTGTCTAGACAAAAGCATGGTCTAAACAAGATGGCCCAGAACCCTGTCCAATTGAATCTCAAAAGTCTCCAATGATGGGCAATCCACTAGTTCCCTGGGGAGATTATTGAACTGGCTGATTGCTTAATTGTTTTCATATATGGGTGTGTGTATACATATATACATACACATAATCTAATCTACAATTTTAAAATCAATTTTATCTTGCATATCAAGATGTCTAAAAAGAAGTAATTAAATACAAAGAGAGTCACAGATAGTTTGTTAATATATTTACTCCTGCACTGCCACATATCCTTACCTTACTAAAGAATTTTATGGCTGTATTTATGCCAACACACATGCAATCACAGTGATTTGTGTAACAGCAGACATGGAAATTCACATCTTCCAGATTAGAAATACGTACACTTTCTTAAAATCAAGCCCTATACCTATCACCTATTACCCTGCAGATTTCTCTGCAGTCCTTAGGTACAGCTACAGTAATCCAAAGTTCCTACTGCTCCTATCTCATCCTGACGACGTTTTAGTGTTTGATCATAGTCTAGATTAATTATATTTTTGTCTTTGTCTAGTCATAATTATGTTCCTTGGTGGCTTTTAAAATACGTATGATCTTCCTGGTTTTCTGTCTAATCTTTCCTGTTTAGCCCCCCACATGTTTTCTGCTCACAAGATGTGTTCTTGCTCCAGCCTTCTGCAGGTAAATGAGTAAGATCCATAGCACAGAATGTTTTGCATTTTGGAAAAAGGAGAGAAAAGAAACACCCCACTGTTTCATTCTTGCAAACCACCTTAATAGATTTACTGAGAAGGACAAAGCAGTCCATCTTGAAGGCTATAATGCTATTTCACTTTGACATCTGTTCTAAGGTAATGGTATCTATCATTAACAATGTCATTAGTGACCACTTTCAGTCCACTGTTCTCAGTGTCTAAGCTGGCTATAAAGATCTCATTTTAGACACTTAGCTCTGTGCATGTGCCCTTTCATGACATGGCAATCTGGGAAAAACTGCTTTATGACTGGTCATACCATAATCATTCATTTTCATTTAAAAACACAGCACGTGGGATTTCAAACGAGCAGGCAAGCTAAAAAATGTCAAGTTTTTTTGCCATTCATTGTTATAATACTCAGCACCTTCTAATTAAACTACAGTAGCCAGGCATTGGATGTACAGAACATGAAATTGAAGGGAACAGCTGAAAAAGTGAATGCCATTTTAAGTGAAACTGTGTTTATCCTGTGTATTAACCAGTTTTTAAAAATGTGCAAGGAGGCTTGGGGTTTTTTTTCACAAAAATTTATAAACCTGGGTTAAACAATATGCAATGTCAGAGCTGAACTTTAACCCTGATTATGCAGTTGTTACCCTATGTGAGATCATGAGTCTCATACTATTTAATAACATCCTTTTGTCGCCTTATCTATGAGAGTATTACTTAATAACCTACTCCCATCATATTATCTATGAGGATATCTCTAAATAAACTCTTCTCAATATTAGCAAAGCTGCCTGTCTTCATACAGATTTAAAGTAGAATCATGAAAGACCATGCTGGTAAGCATTTCCCTTCTACCTGGACACTTTTAGAGGAGCCTAATTGGAGATTCTGGAATTAAACCAATACCTCTTGAGTCGTAGTACTATGGTTTAGCCCCAGTCCCATCCTTTCTCTCCTTCACACTGCGGAGCTAAATCCTGCCACATGTCCTCCCTCTGCAACCTACCAAAGGCAAAGGGGATTTGCTGTGTGGGATGCCTTCTGCTCAGGTGGCATTACCAAAGGGGTGGCTTGAGTCCACTGACTTCACTCCAGTTATTCAAGCAGCAACCTCCAGGTGCTGAAGGAAACTCTGCCCATCTTCTGGGTGCTGCTGCTTTCATGAGCATACAACCCCACTGTTCTCAGCCATCCTATTAGCATAATGTCGTGAAATGGTTCCAGAACACTTTGTAAGAAGCTCTTCTTTGGTTTTCCTCTCTCCCACTGAAAGACTGTAGGGTGGTCAGCCAAATTTGAAAGAGATGATGAACGAGAGAGATAATGTGAGATCACTATAAACAAATGAGGTATCCGCTGGAACACCTTACGCAAAGAGAACTGCAGATAAACATAGAGCCAGAATGAACATTTTGTACATTTATATTTTGACAGAGAAAGTTTGGAAGGGTAGCAAAGGGTAATAAAATAAGAATAGAGAATGGCATGCAAGTCAGCTTATTTTCCATAGACAGCTGGAAATTTTAGAGCATACTTAGTCAGAACTGGAATGGGACTATATATCTTTAAACTAATAAAAAAAGGACAGCAAGCGTGCTGATATTTCTATGTCTGCATAGATTAATGTTCTTGATATTCTAGACTCAAGGTATTTCCATAAAAGCCATGAGGATGAGCCCCAGGCTACATCTGTATGAGTTTTGCTTGTAGGTTCAGTCAAGTGTTGATTGTTGTCTAACAATATGAATTTAAAATGATAAAACCACACAATTACTGAGACAAGTCCAGGCATTTATACAGGTAGTTACTCGGCCTATTAGAGATTGGTAGTCCAGTAAGGTTGTAATTTTGCTGTGTCTCTAAGGCTTGTAAGTATGTCCATTCTGCTATGGGGCTAAACCAGGCTTTATTAAAGCTTAATGGGATCTTTGCATTTGCTTCATTGCGCTTCGGATAAGGCACATTAAATACAAAATCTGAATCAGCAATAGAATTTGAACAAAGATCAAAACACTCCTCACTGTTTGGAGAAAAAATTCTGCTGTGCACAACCTGTGTACAGTCAAAACAAGCAGATCTTCTCAAGCAGATTGACCTCTCATATCTTCAATTTCTGATGCTTGATTATACTTGACACCAGTTTGTATGTGTATACATGGAGAAGTAATGGGCTTTTTTCCTTGTATTAATAGTATTGCCAAAATGTTAAACAAATAATTGATGGAAAAGGGAGCATTTCAGAAATTATTAATGAAAAATAATACAAATAACGCAATATTATTTTTCCTAATTTTTGTCAGACTTCTTTCTAAATTTTAATTCATTTTGTATGATCCATTTATTAATAACAGTTGCTCATATAGCAACAGACCACAATCCTGCAGATGGGAGGTAAAGGAAGTGAAGAGAGGAAATTCATTATCTGCTGCAGTTTGCAGGTGCTCAGCTTAGAACCACTGCTGAGTTAATTCTGATGAATAAATGAGCCAGACAGCGTTGACCAGATGGCTATCCAGAGGTTTTGGGTGGATCTAGCTGTACCTTTTCTTTACAGTAAACACAGCAAAAACACAACAGGGGCTTTAAATTCTGAGTCAGTGCTTTACCAGAGCACAAATTACAAAATAGAATTTTTCAATGGAGAAAATCAGAGTGAGATAAATTATGATAAAAGCCCATGTTGAAGAAATATCTTTCTCCTATCTGGTTTACAAGGCAGGTCATTGATACATTGATTTAATTCAGCATCTTACAGTGACTTTTTGGGTTGCAACAAGCACTACAAAATCCCCTCTGGGTCTCAAGAAAGATTTTCTTCTTTCTCCCACCTCTGAAGCCAGCTAAACAGCCATGCCATGTTTTTGACAATGATCTCCTTCCCACATTTCACTGTCCTGTAGGATCTCTCTGCTTTCCTGCAATCTTCACAGGCACCTAGAGACATACCTGTCACTATGAGCAAACAAGAGAAGCACCCAGTATCAGAGTCCCCAGTGTTAATATGACTCTTTCAGTACACACCTCTATGCAAGTCCTGAACTTCTACGATTTTGAAAATGAAGATATTTACATGCTTAATTCAATGGCAATGGATCTGGATAGGGAAAGTTGAAAAAATACATTGAATTGGATTGGAGCAGTTGTTCCTTGTTAGCTCAAATTCACGAGCAAAAGAATAGTAAAGTTGGAAAGAGAAAATATAGTTTGTTATTCCAGAGCTTCCTTGCAAACACACTACTGGGGAAGGATGGCCACTGGAGAAGAATCTGCTTTGCTGTTCCAAAACGAGCACAGTCATAGCACTGCCCTTGGCCTGTCCCTGGCCTCATTTGGGCAGGATGTCTTCCAGGAACAGACACAAGGACAGGGTCTATGGCAGACCTTTTATAAATGATGGGTCATGGCAATTAAGTCATAAAGTTTATTCCATCTCATTTAGCAACTCTACAAGTAACTTATTTTCAAGAATTTCAGAAGGAGGGATGGGTGGACTATCCCAATCTTTTGCCCACCAATTAAATCTAATTTCTGACAGCTGATGGTTCATTAATTAGAAATTCAGGGCCTGAAGAACCACAAAGTAAGGCAGTCACTTTAATGAGGAGAGGCACGTACATGTGTGTGAAGAGCTCTGTGCCCTTATACAGACACATCAACCTAAACCTGATAACGTTTTCCTTGCTCTAGTTTTGATCCATTTGGAAGTAAGAAATAATCATAAACAACAGGAAAATTCTATTTCAGCTGAGTAGTTTCAAAGTTTGGATGGTCTAGATAATACTGTTGATATGTTCAGTGGCTTATTCAAACTTTTTGTTGGTTATCCAAGTTTTCCCTCTGAACCAGGGCTGATTGCATACTTCAAAATGGTGTTTGCAAACATTCTGAGCAGCTGCTCTATTCATTCATGTTTTTGCTGCTTTTTATTTACTATTCATGAACATCTGGACTATTAAGATTCTGTTTGCATAAATGGCTGAAGAATTGCTCTTCCCTATATTAATACCTGTGCAGCCCTCATGAAGAGTTAAGTATTCACAGAAAAACAAAATTTTTAAGCATTTGGTAATGATTTTTTTTTTGGTCTGGATATTTTACTTGTTCAATTGGGAAGCAAAATTAACAGCACATGATTTGGATGGCAAAGCACACCTTATATAAGCAAACAGCTAATGAATGGTTTATGGATATCATATAGGCTAAAATTTATTAGCGTGAGCTTTTCACCAAAGACTCACTGACAACAAATGAAACGTGTCAGGAAGCAGCAGAAAACGAGTTAACTCCCTGGGTTGTTTATTCATGGAAAATATATTTCATATTTCCATCATGATAAACTCTTGAGGTCTGCCTAGTGCTAGCTAACTGCGAACTTACTTTGGTGTCTTTGAAGTATTGCGAACTTCCCTCTGGGGTTTATTTGTGTTTGCTGCCAGGGTTTATATCCTGATGGGTGCCAGATGACAGACTCCTCCGCATTTCAGTAGGTACTTTGAGAATAAGATGTCTTTTACTACTTCCTTTTCTTTTCTACCCGACTCATCATTTTCCACTCTGACTCTTAAGCAGCTGTCACATGTTCTTCCCAGCTTTGTAAGCAATAAGGATGAACGTGGGCGAGTTTACAAGATTTGCACACTCATAACTTTCAGGTTCTTCTACCTAACATCTTCTGGGTTTTTTTGGTTTTTAAAAATTATCTTTCTGCACTCTTCCATTTTTCCTTCATATGGTGAAAGTACACAAAAACTAGATCTTCTGTATTGCTTTTTGAAATGCAAGACATTTAGATTGAGAATATGTTTAATCTGTGGAGGAAACTCCTGCTGTAATTAGCTGTGTCTTACCTATGTTTCATGAAAAAAGGTGAATAATAAAACTGCTTAATAATAGCATGCCCATAAATCTCAAGATTTAACCCCAGCTTCCCACAGCTGAACCAACTGTCTGTATCACTGAGCCATAGTCAATGTCCTTTTTCTGAAAAAGTAATTGACATTTTAAATGTTGCTATTTTAAAAATAATATTTTAAAAAAATCTTCGCCAGAATACACCACTGAGAGCAACAGAGAGAAAGAAGTGTCAGCCTTCAACCTCCCCTCCTAGAAAAACACTTAAATCCCTACAGTTGCAGTTAACACACTCCCCAGAAAGGTGATAGCCAGACTAAGTTTTGAGTCCCTACTCCAACTTCATCAGAACCAGCACACTCATTTCCAACTTAATGAAACACCCCGGTAAGCACCATTCACTAACAGAAAAGGCTGGGAGAGTTGTCATTTGGGGGCTGTTACAAAATGGTCATACTAGCCATCAATGTTTACACACAGTGCATGTAAATCCAGGGAAAATGAGGGTCCTGATATCTCTGTTAAGTATTTCTGAAGTTAGAAATTTAATAAAGTTACTGTAAGACTCATTTCCAGCATAATGCTGTGCTGAGAGTTTTGTTGTGCTACCCAGAGGCATGGTAACCAGGTACTTTCATGTGCAGTGACAACTTATATATAGAATTAGACATACAAGCTTTTCTTGCACTATTCTATGTAGTTTTTCAGCATCAGACCCTCTTGAGAGTGTCATATTTTCATCAGAGGCTCCTCTAGCACAGTTCTGGTTGGGAATCAGAGTTAAAGTAATATGAAAATTTGAATTACTAAATTTACATTGCATGAAAACATACATAGCTCTATCTAAACATGCTGTTTATTCAGCTTCAGTTTGTTCAGCAATATACAGCATAATTTCAAATAATTACTTTCTAACACTTTGAAAAACATAGAAGCATGAAACATCCAACTCTTGCAGATAGTAGCAATGGTAATAACTAAAATACCAAAGAAAGAGAATCATAGAATGGTTTGGGTTGGAAGGGGCCTTAATGATCATCTAGTTCAAATTCCTCTGCCATGGGCATGGACACCCTCCACTAGCCCAGGTTGCCCAAAGCCCCATCCAACCTGGCCTTGAGCACTGCCAGGGATCCAGGGGCAGCCATAGCTGCACAACCTGTGCCAGGGCCTCACCACCCTCATCCATGCTCCTGTAAACAGCCACTCTCCATCTTTCCTGGAGTCCCTTTAGGTACTGGAAGCCTGCAATAAGGTTTTCCGGAGCCTTCTCTTCTCCAGGCTGAAGAACCCCAACTCTCTCAGCCTGTCTTCACAGGAGAGGTGCTCCAACCCTCTGACCATACTTGTGGCCCTACTCTGGACTCACTCAAACAGGTTGATGTCCTTCTTATGTTGGGGGCCCTAGAGCTGTGCACAGTATTCCAGGTGAGTTCTCATGAGAGCAGAGGGGCAGAATCACCTCCCTTGACCTGCTGCTTTTGATGCAGCCCAGGATATGGTTGGCTTTCTGGGCTGTGAGCATGCATTGGCAGTTAATGTTGAGCTTTACATCAATCAACACTCCTCCTCACAGCTTCCCTCAATCCACCCTCTGCAGAGCAAGTTGCTGTGCTTGGGATTGGCCTGACCCATGTGCAGGAGCTTGCACTTGGACTTATTGAACTTCATGAGTTTGCACAGGTCCACCTCTCATGCCTGTCAAGGTTCCTTTGGATGGCATCGCTTCCCTCCAGTTTGTCAACTGCACCCCACAGTGTGGTGTCGTCAGCAAACTCGCCAGGGCTGCACTTGATGTCACTTTGTTTATCACTGACAAAGATGTTAAACAGCGCCAGTCCCAATACTGACCCCTGAGGAACACCACTCCACTTGGACACTGAGCTGTCCATCACAAATTGAAGGTACCCACCAACTCAGTTTGTGAATATGCTTTGTAGTGTCAAAATCTTATATATTAATCTCAGTTGGTAAACTGGGATTTTTATTTAGAAATCATGCAGATTCTCAAGA
The DNA here is from genome assembly GCA_027925045.1 of Hypotaenidia okinawae. NCBI lineage: Eukaryota > Metazoa > Chordata > Aves > Gruiformes > Rallidae > Hypotaenidia > Hypotaenidia okinawae. The sequence goes on from BSDF01000007.1 coordinate 10,273,045, forward strand.
TTTAAAAAAACCCATTTATTTGGCTTTTCCTCTGATGGTTAACTTTAACACATTTTATGCTAGGCTATACTTCTAGTATATTTGTTTATTGTATTTTAGAACCTACAGTATCTTAATACATATACTTATGGGTACTTAAGACAAATTGTATTCATGAATTCAGATAAACAGATCATACTACTTGGTTTGGGAAGAGGGTCTGACTTAAAAGGAGGTAGGTGTTATATATAAAAAACCCCAAAATATTGGTAGATAAAAGCTTTGAATTGTTTTTTGACATTAGGATGTCTTTGGTTAGCGCTGTATGTGAAACAGTGACCAATATGATATCAAACAGTAAACCTGTATATATCTTTCTGCAGTATCATCACTTGTATATATCTTTCTGTATACATCATCACCTGCAGTATTTGAAAGATGCATTCCAATTAATGCACTGATGTGATGAAGACTACAAAAAAAACATGTATTTTTTTATTCTACCGGTAGAGCACTCGTGAACATGGCAGAACTTTCTCAGATTTTACTTGTAGTCTCCTTGCACTTAAATACAGTAATTTCAAGATCATACTGAATTTTTCCAGTGCTTCTAGCAACCTATTTGGTCTTGTTATCCAAATATCAATTTGTTACTATGCAATGTGAAATAGGCCAAACAGATGAAAACAACCAATACTCTTATTTTCAATTAAAAAGCATTAGCTTTCTAAAATGTAATTATGATTTTTTTTTTAATGTTATTTTTAACTATCATACCTTGGGAGATAAAGTTAAATGTTGACATTTAGTTATTCTGCTGTCTATTCAAAGCTAATGAAATTGCTAATCAAACCTGCTTCTAAATATGCCTCATTAATATTTATAATGCTAATGAGTTTAGGAAGGAACTACTGTTTGGAAAAATCAGAATACTTCTAGCACTATCATAACACAAGCAAGAGTAATAGACTTCGTAGTTCAGGATGTTATTTAGAAAGAAAAAAACCCAACAAACCTATTGTGTGCATTGAACTTGCTGCGTTCAAAGTGAGGTAATGACTTGGGCAATCAGTGTTGTGGGCAAATACAGTACCTTTGGAACAGGAAGAGGTGCACAGAGCAATCCCCAAGGAACAGGAGCTGGGGAAGTTACGCAGGGGATGAGCATAGCATCTCTGAACTGCCTGTGCAGAGTAAATGTTTCCCTCTAGCTGTAAGATGGAGGCTTACAGCACCATACTACTGCAGTTGACGCCAGTGGCCAAAGATGCACTCATTAAGAGTGGGAAAAAGTCCCTTTATCTTCCTGTGTCATGAGGATCTCTCTCATTAATGGGCCATATTCCTGGGTTTGTACTCCGGTTCTAGTCAGAGGCTATTAGACCCATTAAGGTCAGATCCCTGTAGCTACATCCAGCCCCTATTTAGTTTAGTTTCTGAAGCAGTGGTAAAGAGATGCTGCAGTTACATCCAAGGGATTTGTTTGGTCACTTGCACCCCTGCAAATGCACTGCATTCAGTGTGATTTTTTTGCAATAAAGACTGCTGGGAGAAATCATCATAGCATCAAAGAACAGAATTGTGACGGTTGGAAAAAGTCACTAAGATCATGAAAACCACCCATTTGGATACCAACTCGCTGGGCAGCCTGTTCCAATGCCTGACCACTCTTTCAATGAAGAAATTTTTCCTAATATCCAACCTTAAACTCCCCTGATGTGTCTTGATTTCCTCTCATCCTGGGCTTTTCTATACAAAAGTGCTTTATTTTAGTCCATAATTTTTGTATGTTGTCTCATCTAACAGAAGAAGCCAAACAATGACAATAAAACACGAGTCTTATTTTAAGCTTTTTTTTTTTTTGATATAACTGCATTTTTTTTCTCTAAAGACCACTAACTTCCTTAATAATTAGTTTCTGGCAGTTCATTGTTTGTGTTCATACAAAGGAAGGACAGAATTATAGATATGAGAGATAGGAAAAAATGCTGAGTTTATCTAATCCAGACCTTCTCATCCTTTAACACATAATTATTTCTTGAGTTAAATTTTCTAAATTTTTTTTGTTAAAATTAGAAATATACAGCTTAAAATGCCTATCTTCCATTAAGTCTTTTGCAGTACTTTTCCATGACCTAATCATTCACTGTCAGAAAAATCTTTCCTCATATAAATCTAAATTATTGCTTTTCATTCTATCCCTGCCAACTTTCCAGATAGGTGTACCACTAAATAATATATTTTTTTAAATTTCTAATAAGTGAAACAATGATGAACATGATAATACTATACAAATTTAAGGGAAAATTTCACAATCTGCATCAGTCTCTTCAGGCAATATTGCCTTGTGAAATCAAAAGTGATTTTAGTACTTGCTGTTGCCTGCAGCAGGCTTATTAGAGCTGAGAATTCACATATGGGTGACCTGGGGATTCACGTCGCTTCTTTTATTAGGTGTAGGCAAGAAAACAGTGCTCAGTAGAGTCCATGTGAATAATGATACTGGAAAAATGTGGTATTTTACTTGAATATCAACTGTTGTATCCTCAAGCATACTCATATTTTTAACATACTCAAAGTGGCTCTTTTACAGAAAAGATGAATGTACAGTATGAATTGGACACAGGAAGAAGAGTGTAAAGTTTGCAACTAATTATTCAAATATGAACCTACAGAAAGATTTTCTCACTAGGATTTTGTTATATAAAGTTCAGCATACACCCAGCATTCCTTCCCACCCTGCAACAAATGCTTTTCCTTAATAAAACTTGACTTTGGCAAGGATCAGTTGACTAATTTGTTCTTCAGTATCCCTGGCTTGAAATCAGAAGACGACTAATGATGCAGTCAGTAGATACTTCTCAGTTTGTACAGGTTTACCCAAGGCATTGGACATCTGTTTATGAGAGATCATGCTGAGAAAATGCCTACATAGTGTCATCTTTCATCTTAAGTAGTGGAAATAACAATTAACATCCTTGATTTATGGATTTTTTTCTCAGATTTTTGTGTAGTTTGTCAGCTATTATTTTCTTTATTATCAAGAATGGATATTATTCACTATTAATTAAATTTATTCTTGTGATTTGAATTTTTACCTTATTCTGAGTTGCATGACACTGCTGTGACCCAGCTAACAAGCAGCACAGAGAGGCCTTGTAAGAGCTGAATGAAAATAGAAAATATTTTCACACATAGTTCTACTAAAAAAAAAATTAAAATCTATACATTTTTTGCTCAAAATAGGTTTCCTAAATTGGCTCTCAGAATCCTTAGATCAAACTTTTTTTGTGGTTTTTTTTTTGTTTGTACATTTGACATTTCTTTCACAAAGGCACTTGGCAGAGAACTAAGAAAGAATAACACTGGAAAAAACACATGTCTGTTCTGAACTTTGTTGTTGTTGTTGCAAAAGTAGCTCGACGGGAAATGAGAGTTTGCATTACCCTTTCCTTTCCATTCCTGAAAGTTTCTAAACCAACTTATTGATTTTCTGTAAAATATATCAACAACCACATCAGTAGTCATTATTTTGATAGTGAGTAATAGTTTTGTATGTACTTACGAGGTACTGTTTTCTGGGAGAAGTTGTGTTGCAGTTCATCAATTGCTATTGCTATTGTAAGAGTAAAGGATCATTTTTTTTAAGCCTTCAAAAGACATCTTCATTTCTTCATTGTTACGAGTATTATCTTAACCCTAAACCTAGGTTTCTTGTGCTGCCCTTTCTTCACTTTTATTAACTCTCTCTAGGTAAACCTTAACACTTCATTTAAATGAGTAGTGGGAAAGAAAAGTACATCTACTGTTATCCCCCAAATCTACCTGACCCAGCATAGCCATCTGAGACAGACAAATACCCTAGCAATAAACATTTTACTGGACATTGGAAGGAGAATTGACTTTTCCATAAAATCTGAAAAGGCGTTATTTGTTTTGATGAGCTTTAATAACATGAGCAGAAGTTTGTAGTAGAAGATGCTTTGTGTGCAACAGTGTACACAGAGGATTAGACTCTGCAGAAGTGGTTCAGCTTAATGATTTCAACAGAAAACTCACTAAGATACTGTCAGTGCTATATATACTAAATTTCAAGAGCCAAGATTTACTATTATTGATCTTTGGTGTTAGAAAAAAAGAAAAACTTTCTGTTCTCCCTGGTATCTTTGCTTATTACCCTATGGAGTTCCACATACCAGAAAAAAAAAAAAAAGTAAGTAAAAAAAAAAGGATAATGCAAAATGAGAACCCTTGTATACTTGCATATGGGTATTGTGGAAGAGACTTGTAGGATTAGGTCTGTAAGTTCAAAGTGAAAGGATGTTATGGGAAAAGCTGGCTACCCTGGAACAAAAAAGCAGAACTCACACTGACTGTACTAGGCCAGGCTTTCACACTGAATTTTCCTGTCACAGTTTTCCTACCTTTTTCCTTCACTGGTCTTTACATCAGAAGAACAGAGGAACTTGAAAACGCTTGCAAGAGGAAAACCATTCCAAAGCGTAGTCTCTCTTTGCATCCTACTTTCATTAGTACCGGTAAGCTGTATTTCCCAACAGAGAACACACTTCCAGCCTCTTTCTGCTAATGTGCAGCCCAATTTGCACGTGGTTCTGTTGTCTCATTCTTTTGAAATGCATGATTTTAAAATACACCCAGAGGGACTGTGAGTTAGGTCTTTTTGTTGCTAGGTATTAAAACTTGTATTAATTACAGTCTAGTAGATTACAAAAATTATCATCCTTTACTATGCAGTAATACTTACCATTTCACTGCAAGTAACAAGATAGAGCAGAACATGTTTAAAAATATTTTACTGAAAATGACAAGGAGGAAGAACAAAATTATTGACTTTATGGACAGAGATGAATGTTTATGATTTATTTACAGGTAGAAAGAAATATAGACAGATTCTATTCAGTATTTAAAGGATCAAGAAATGTTCTTTTCACTTATCGAATATAAACATGCCTGTGTGTTGTATACATGTGTTTGCCTCCTTTTGTATCTGTTCTATATGGAGCTATGTTTGTATTTATAGTGTATAGTTCTGGGTGGCACACATCGGCATTGCTCACCACCTGCAGAGCCGGAGCTGCGCCTGTGTGAGACATGGGCACACTACTTTTGAAGTTATTGCCATGATTGGGACAGAGCTCAGAGTTCACATGAGCTGCTCTTTCCTAGCAGGCATCCTCCTGTTCCTCCCTCCCTGCTCAAGTGATTTTTGAGGGAGTCTGACAACATCTCAGTACCGGTTCACAAACACCCCAGATTCTCATTCTGTTATAAGCATGTACATACTGTACTTCAGTGCTTGGCAATCACATAAACGCCTATGTCAATGTTTCTTTTGCCTTTTCTCCTTGTGAAATAGGTACTATTTGCCCTCTGGCTTGGCAGGTTAGGTTGCTGCCTGCTTTGGAGCAGAGATGTGCATGGTAGTGGTGTGGTGAGCCTGCCTGTGCGTCTTTCCTCTTACACGTAGTCTTAATGTGAAGGTGCTTTCTTTGGTTCCTAGGGTACCAGTGGGAGCACTCTCAGAAAACAGGACTCTGTGCCTCTAGGAAGCAGAAGTTACACAGGAATAAACAGATGAGGTTTTGATTTTTGTTTATGAAATTACCCCCAGGTGTCAAGTGCTGTAACACCGAATGGTGAACCCTTTTACTGCCGGGGATACCATTTCCCTCAATGCAACCCTCTCTTCTCTGCCCAAAACCACATATATGTATCGCATAGATCTCTTGTTTTCCTTACTGGAGAAAAAGAAGGAAGAAAACAAAAAACTACTTAAATACCTATTAAATACTTGTACTGGGAAGCCATGTGCAAACTTCCTTGGCACATACACAGCAACACAGAGTGAAACTGAAGACCTGAATTTTGTGGGTGAGCATGAGAACTTAACAAGAACCCTCAGCCTATAACTGTATTAGTCCCTAATTTTCTGTCCATATGTAAATATTCCAGCAGATATGTCTACATCTTAGTTTTCCTTCCCACCTGAAGAATGTTAACCAAACTGGTCTAAATATTTTAAAACCAAAGATGATAGATTGCAAGTCATATAAAACATGCTCAACTGTCTCATTTTTCATGAGTTTATTTTTTGTTCTCATTGCACATTTTACCTATTTTACCTACAGAACTGTGCTGCATCAGGCTAGTTCTTAAGTCTGAGACACAGAACCAATTAAATATGTTTTACTTTTCCATTAGTTTAAAACTCCAGACAGCTTTCACCATGAATAACACAGGCTATGCTTGTTTCTCTGTTTTTCCAGAAATCTATTAGACTAGTGATCTTATATTCATACATGTATATTTGCAAAAGCAATGGATGTATACCGAAATAAATAAAATAGATGAAATGCTAAATTGGGGGGTGGTGGTGGAAGTATTACTTTTTTGGCACTGTAGTATAAAGTAATAGGGATAAAAAAGAAACAAAACAAACATTTTTGTCTTGTAACTGCATTCCCTGCATCAAAGACAGACATGTCATGCAAAGATAGGTACGGCAAGTGGATTGTTTGTCAGATTTAGAAAAAGAGAGATAATGTAAAATTGTAAACTATGTCCCAAAAAATCAGTTTAGCATGCCTTTCAAGTAGAAATATTGCATACAAGTCAGTGAAAGGGAGCACAAGATCTTGTTCCAGCAACCATGACTTTGAAAGTCACCCAAAGCAGCACAGACAAGGTAGATGTAGCTCAGAAACGTGAAATGCCTGAAGCGAATACATTATTCCATATTTGTTTTGTGCTTTTAATTTCCTGTTCCACTGAGTCTTTTAAGTTTTTAGAAAAGAAGAAAATCTCTGATTGAAAACATGTTATCAGCCAACTTAATTTTTAACCCCCAAAAATGACTGCAGCAGAAATCAGCAATAACCCTGATGTATGCAGGGGAAATAGAAGCCAAAGGGACAGCGTTCACAAGGAATTGCTCAAACTTCTGGAACTACCAAGGATTTTAAAGAGAAAAAAAGACCAGTGCTCAGTGTCCAAAAATTCCTCTGCCCCTGCACTGCTGATGTGATAAAGGCACACTCCAACCTCACACCCACACGTAGTTACCCACAGATACTTTTCCCCCAGCCTGAGCATGATGCAGATCTGCCTCCTCCATAACAGTACACTGCATATATTTGACCCAGTATAGCTAAAAGGCCCTTAAACTATCAACAGGAACATGATCAAATAACTTAATTTACCTGTTTTACCCATGTTATCTACTCCTCGCAAGCGTAAGTAAAGCTGCATAGATTTTGCTTACACTGAGTAATTTCTCTACTGCTCAAAGACTTTCCAGTTCTGCTATCTCTTGTGTTGGGAGGACTCTATCTTCTCTCTCATTTCAAAATTAGCCCCCATGTGCTAAGGCAATTGCTTTTTACTAACCCTCTCCAGATCATGTCACAGAAACATTGAACATTAGGAGTTGGAAGAGACCTTGAAAGATCATCTAGTCCAACCCCCTGCTAGAGCAGGATCACCTAGACTGAGTCACACAGGAAAGCATCCAGACAGGTTTTGAAAGTCTCCAGAGAAGGAGACTCTACAACCTCTCTGGGCAGTCTCTTCCAGCGCTGCACCTTAACTAAAGCTACCTATCTCCTAGGTAGATACTACCAAGTATCCAACTCCCAATCACCTACCCTATGTCATTCAGATTTGGTAGTGCTGTGTGTTAGATATATTACTTTACAGACTTGTTTCATGTACGTGAGAGTGCTGCCTCGGACTACTGCTCTCAGTGGGATTTGGAAAGATTTAACCTTTCTGAGAGTGATCGTAGAATCAATGGATCATTGATCATCTATGCAAAGTTTTTTTTTTTCCTATTCTCATTTAATCTAACATTTTTATTTTTCTTTTATTGTCTTTTTTTTTAGATATATTCAGGCATAGTTTTATAGCCAAGTCCCAGTTTTAGTATGAAAATTTTGCTATTTGCAGAAGCTGTTAAATGTTATTTTGGTGTTCTGTTCAATGTACTAGATCCCTCAAATCCCCCAAATTTTGGCTGGAGAGGAATGTCACAACCCAAGGGGTTCATGTTTCCTTTCTTCCCTCATATCTCTGCAGACAGAAGGACTGCATTTTCAGACACAACCATCATGTGTGTAATATTTTCCCACATCTATTCCTACAACCCCAGCAATTTATTATTTTTTTTGGTCTGTTTCATGTTTCTTCACTTTGGCCAGTCTCCAGTAAGCTCTAAAATGATCTCCTGACGTTTGTATTTTAATCTTCAGTCTTGCTCTGAATTCCTCCTTATTTCTCTGCTCTTTCAGTTAGCATGATGTTCCTACAAGTTAATCTCCTGCTACAGTCCTCTTCAGATTGACATTACACTGTAAGGCACCAAATGCTCCCTGGCACTTAAGCTGGAATGTGATTGCAATTGACTTAAACTTGCTGAATATAAGTCAAGAGCATAGGAAGAGCATATACTGTACCAGAGATGCTGACTCTGTTTCTGTGAGGCTGCATACAAGATCTAGCAGTGAGAAGTCAGAAAAATAACTGTATTTACCTTGCCACAAGGAACTCACAGGAAAGGGCATTTGAGGGTGGATCAATGCCATGACAGAGGTTTAGATCTTGCTTGCTATAGTGATGGCTTTGACTTCCCTGCCCCCCGATGACCCGTACAGGAGAGAGGTAATTGATGACAGCCTGTTACCAAGAGGAGGTTACAATACTGCTGTTGTCCACCCACAATGGCAACGTAATTTTCTCCTGTGTCTAGATACCAGTTCACCTTGAACACCTGCATTTGTGGATAAGTTTCACATGTAAGCTGTTTGGACACAGTGTTGTTCATTATTCCTCACATGTCACTGTCAAGGATAAAGGGTATTTATTATTATTATTATTATTACTATTGCAGTATAGACTCTACAGTTTTGGCAGTGCAGGGTGGTTATTTTAATAGTCTCTGTTCTTTAGTTTATTTCTAAGCAATTTCCCAATGATGTCGTAAATCTAAGCCAGATACAAGTTTAGGATATGAACAATATATTGTCTTTTTTCCTATTATTATGCATGACTGAGATCCAGTAATATGTATACATTAGCCAGCTGGTTTATGATTTAGTTGATCTTTTTTTTCCTCCTTCATTTCTTTCAGGGATGCCAATAAACTTATAGTTGTTACTACTTTTTAAAAATCAGTTCTATAACTTTGCTTTATTCTTTTCCATTTTTCTTTTATTTGATGTCTACAATGCTGGGATATTAAAGTTTCTCTTCACAATTATTTTTACTCTCCTTATTACCTTTACAATACTGTCACATCTCTAGGTCTTGTCTTGAAAAAAAAGAGTTGTGTTGGTATGGCTGGTTGGTTGCAGATAATCTGTCCAAAACTCTTGGAAGGAATTCATTACATTGAAATGTTTACAAAATAGATCAGTTCAATTTATTTCTGCCTGCAGGCTTCCTGAATTTGTTAAGATTTAACCAAAGTATGAGATCTTTGCTGAGGGACTAATTTTACTGAGTTTGGACATTTAAGAGACCCCAGGTTCAGCATCTCTAAGGCATCAGCAAAAACTTGCAAAACAAATGCATTCCATACTGTGTCAGCATGGCAAGGAGATAAACTAGTTAGTACCGGTTGATCTGCACTACTTCCTTCATTTAGGAAAGCAGTTCACTAAACTGTGAAGAGCACTTCAGATCATTCTATGTAAATGTGCTCGTGGGCAATGAAAGCAGCTTACCAACCAGCAGATGCTCAATAGCTAACAGTTACCGAATAACTGAATATGTACCAGACAAGAGAATCCATCTGATAAATCTATTATTATCCAAGAATCATGCTTTTTTAATTAGGATTGATGTATATCTATTTCTATTACAATATATTTTTTACATTACAGCTTTACTGGAGACTTAATGTCTCTTCTTTTTGTCTGCATTTCTCATTGAAATTAGAAAACACTCTTGCTGCTCCTTTGGCAATACCATGTTTATATCCCCTAAATAGTAACCATGAACTTTTTGCTCGTACAGAGACAGACAAGAGAAGTCTTACATAAAATATATTAAATAATACACTAACTAAACTAGCTATTAAACTAACAAAACAGGATAGCAATCACAGGACTCTGTGTCTGTGCATGCATATTTAAATGTTTGAAAGTTCAAGAAGCAAATCTAAATTAAATCCTAGCTTGGAATAGAATAGAATATGGGTTGGCTCTCTACTATATTTATTTGCATGACAGATTTTTTTCCCCTCACAAAATCTTGATCTATTAGGGGGAGGGCGAAGAGTCTGTAGAGAAAGAGAGGTTTTGTGTTGAATTACAATGTTTTAGAGAGTCAAACTGTATAAACCCCAATTGCATGTATAACCCTTTCTAAACATTTCCAGATGCTGTCTGGAAATAGTTAGCTCAGGCTGAACATTGTATTTCGGTAAGTACAAGTTTAATTTACAGGTACACATGGTAACTCCTAGTCATATCACCTTTGACTAACCAGACTATCCCTGTGCATTTCAAGCATATACGCAAGCAAAGAGGACTGAGTAAAATATCCTTCAGTGATGCCCCCACCAAATTCCCCTGAAAGCTAACAGAAATACTGGGCTTCATTCTGGTAGCGTCTGAACCTTTACTCAGCAGATGCTTGTCCCAGGTTGCTGTCTCCTTCATAACACACGCTACTTTCTATTGACATGCCCATGAAGCTGAGAAAGACTAAGCAGGACCGGTCCTGTGAAACACAACCAGGTGCATTTGCTCGCTCCTTACTCCCCTCAAAGCCTTTGGAGACAGATGAATGACAAGAAGAACAACTAACTGAATGTGCTGACTAAAAACTTTAGGGACTTGTAGGAAACCCTGGCTTTGTTATTAATGATAGTGTCAAGAAATCAATGAAGATTACATGTTTCTCCTGATAATATCCTGGACTACATTCCTCACTGGCAGCTTTCTGTGTTACTTAATACAATTGGCCTGTACTTGGGTATCATGCCAGCACAAACTAGTGAAACCCTTCAACACTACGAAAAAGCATATTAACAGGTACATTATGCTCTGCCATTGACTATACAGGTTTAAAATGCAGCAACCATCTTCACGGGGCTGCTTGCCAGCTCACACATCCAAACATCAGGATGCCCTCAGAAAGCAATACAATCCTTTTTTTTTTTTTAGTGGACAGATAAACTGCCAATAAACTGCAGGAGGATGAAGTCGGCCTTTCTCATTTTCTCGTCACATGCACTTGCTACTTTAGATGCAAAAAGGAAATGAGAAAGCACAAGATGTTTGTCCAGTGCCTTTATGTAATTAATAAGGAGAAATTCCCAGACAACATAATTGCTATAATGAGAAATTTCAGAATAGGATTACACGTAGACACTGGTTCCGGAGTTCAGCAGTTTATGATACTATTGCCCACCAACAAAACATTTGACAGAAACGGCTAGCCTATTAACTCACCCTTGGAGGAAAGTGTCTTACAGTTCCCATCCTGCTTGTCAAGAGGCATTTGCAAGTCTTACAATACATTTAATGAATTCTCTAGTGCTTGAACATTCAATTTCCATCCTTTCGTTTTAATCTTTAGTGATTTTAGCAGCAATGTCCTGGGAACCATTTTGGTATAAAAACTCTAATAAGGAAAAAAGCAGGGTGACATTTAATTAACAAAATTAATTAGTGCTAAATAGTGAAAGAGCATTCTCTAGCCATTTATGAGACAACAGCTGAGAATGGAGGAATGCTGAGGATGACAGCTGGAAATTTTGCTCAATTAAAAATTAAAACACATTCTGAGAAAACGAGAAAAAAATAGTTTCTAGAGTAACATTTTTCTTAATCTTTTCTGATCCTAATATCATAACACTGATTTTCAGTATGTTTTGAGGTGCCAACCTGAAATTTTTCTACTGGAGATATGATAGCCTATATAGAGAAATTGAGATTGTTAAGTCTTGCTTCTCTTTTGTGGCCTTTTAGAAATATCTTAGGGCTTCCTCTCCTCCAAGGATTTTGTGCAATGGAGCTTGATATTCTAATCATGTAATTGAATATGAAGTTTAATGAAAGTAAGAGCCAAAAAGAATCAGTTACATCCACCATTCCCACTAATTAGAAATTGTATAGTTCTTGGATCACTTCAGTTTTATGAATCAACTGAAAAGACGTTCTTAAATGGTAAAAAAGCAGCAAGTACTTTATGGTAGAGATTGTAGCATTATTATTTTTAATTCACTTCTGTTTACTGCTCTTAACTCTCTACAACGTAAAATCAGGGAATAAATCCCCCAGTTTAATCTTAGCCCGTGATTTTTTTTTTCTTCTAGCCCTGATGTTTAGTACTAAACAAGCTAAAGCCAACATATTGTAAATTAAGATAAAACTGCAGTCAAACAATGACTTGTCTGTAGGAAGTAGTGATAAATGATCCTAACATGTATACTGAGCCCTTCAAAGACAGAGGACTATAAATGAGTAGATATAGTCTCTACTCATGCCAAACTGTTTATCTATTCTAGAAACTAGGCAAGGTGGGTTACTCAGCTGTCTTTGAGCATTCATGTAGTCGTACTTCTTTCAAGACAGACTCTCATTTTCCTTGTAAGCTTTTCTCCTTTGTAAGAAGAAACATCCTGCCTGGCAGCATCTGTATAACTGTGAAAGAGAGGTCTGTCTCCCCAGCCATTCTGGTAAGATACAGCTGCACACCGGCCTGTACATAGGTCTGTTCCTAAGGACTGACACAATCCTTATATGACCTGCTAACGACTTTGTAACCTAAGACCCAATGTTGGTCAGTTTGTTTTGCCCACTTCTGCTCACTAAAGTCCATGGTTAATGTTGAGCTTCTTTTACTTAAACCAAGCCTGGATCCAAAAATCGGTGTGCAAGTTCTCTTTCTTGACCTTTGCCTTTTTTTTTTTTTTCAGAATCAAGATGGATGGCTTTTTTTAAAAAAAAAAAAAAAAAAGATAATGAAATTACCTCCAATCTTCTGTAACTCCATTCTAGGAAAGGTGTTTTTAAAAAATATTTATTCAAGTTAAAGTAAAAGTTGAAGCCTAAAAGAATCCTTTTAGATATTTTTTTAGATATTCTCTATAGAGAGGACACGTGGTAGATTGTGTAAGTGAGAATCCAGCACTTTAGTTGCATGAAAAAGAATTCACAGAAGTGAATTGATAAAACAGGGAAAAAACATAGTGTACTCAGGAGCTGGGGATTTTAGATAGACATATGAAATATATATGCAATATTCCCAAGTTTGAGCTCTCACATGTTGATGATGTGTCTTCCACAGGACAAATACAGAATCAGTTATTAAATATGTGGGTAAATAGAGAGTAAAATACAAAAGGAAAATATATGTAGTTTATGATCCAGCCGCCATGGAAAAATTATTGTCCAGAGTTAAAGAAAGGTAATCCGAAGACTCTCAGCCGGGCAGTTTAAATCACATCATGCTTTTTGCCTTAAAATTGAATCCAGTTTCTTTTTTTTTTTTTTTTTTTTTTAATGCAGAAGATAGAAGTACATTTATGATTTATATTTATTTGATGAATAAAATGTCGCAATTGACCTTGCACACATTTATGAACCTGCAAAGCTACACATTTTGAGTGCAGTTAAATACACAGAATTAGGAATACTCTTACTATTCGCAGGATAGGCTGTACATCTATGTTTAGATAGCTATGTAGAAGAGGTTCTTGTAACTTTCTATGTCTTAGCAGGAAGTATTCCAAACTGTGAAAATCTTGGCCCACGTTAAATAATTTTAAAAGTCAATAAAACTCTATGGCACAAGCAGATATACTTTACATTTATATTGTTTTTACAATTCTGAGTCGCTCACATCCTTGAAGTGGACATAAAGTCAAAATCTAATGATTATTGAAATCAGTGGGGTCTTTCCATTGCCCTCAGGATCAGGGAACAAAATTCAGAATTCAGGGACAGTTGTGATGCTTTGTCTACAGATCAATAACATATTTTAATGTTAATAGTAAACTACTCATATTGCTTCATAGATACTCTCTTTTTCAAGTACACTGTTCTGATGCTGAGGAATGATGCAGAAGTGTTTCTCTGGCATAAAGAGCATAATGTTAATAGCTATATTATTATTTTTTTAATCACAGTGTTGTTCTTAAACTTTTTCTTATGAACATTTCCAAGAAAAAAAAGCGTAAACTTTTCTTAATAAATGCCCATTTATTATTAAATGCACACTGGAAAATTCATTAATGAATATTTGAGGAAAGTTAATAATGTATTTTCCATAGCTCTTTTATCTTAAAATAAATGTTTTCTAATTAGTTAAGTGAGCCACCCTATATTCTCCCAACTGTTATCAAAATAATTTAAGGTTTACCATGTTTTCAAAGGCACAACAGTACTGTTGGAAAAAAAAACACAACCTGTCAGCTTTACATAAAGGCAAATATTAGGATGCCTGGACATGGGGAGTCCATTTGCCTATGGAGACCTGTGTTAAGGCTGATTTTGGAACTGTATCACTGAGATGCATCTATCCATCCTCCAGTTGTAGCTTATGAGTACAACGCTTGCAAGCACCAGAAAGCCGACAGCGAATGGGACATTCCCACTAGGAATGCAACAGTGACAGGGTAGTAAAAACCTCTCTGTTCATTGAATTACAGACCTTGTTTCTACATGTTTGAGGCTGATGAGGAAGTTTGCTGTCAAGCAGTATGTGAACATGTCCTTAATTAGCTTATGAAAACTCCTAGGAATTATGTAACACATGGGCAATGGGTAGAAAGGTTAAGCAATTGTTTTTAAATTTATAAATAGTGGTCCATTTTCCACAGAATAAACTAATCTCAAAATTAAATAAATGCTGTCCCAGGACCAAAGACCAAAACCCTGAATTCATAAAAATCTTAATGAAAATGTACTTTTATTCAGAAATAATGAAATTTACAGTTACTAACATTATATATGCGATCTGTGGTCTTTGCCTGGCAGATGTTAAACCACTGTCCTGGCAACTGCTGATTAGAGTGACATATAATTCAGCTTGGTTTCTCTGCTGCCCACAAGAGACCCAAGATGGAAAAATGTGACCAAGTTTCTGTTAATCTGACCAGAAGACTACAGTCAATTTTTACTTCTACTGTTCACTGATGGCCAGCAAGGAAATGGAGAAAAATCATTTATCAGCTTTCACCTCTTAAAGGCTTCTCATGCTGGTGGTTGTCTAACAGGTGTTAATGAAGACAAGGAGCTGAAAGAAATCCTAGATTTTCAGTGGCTTGGTGAGTGGGCCCAACAGAAACCTGGAAATCCTCAGACACCTGCCTCAGCAGCCTATTTCCTGGCTTAGCAGGCTGTTGAGAGCTTTGCAAGGCAATCCGACTGAATTTTTGTGAAAAATCCTCCTATCCCCCTCATAGCCCACCAGAACATTTTGAAATCAAACTGCAATGGTCGCTGCAATGGTTTCACAACCAGGTAAATGCCTGACCAGACAGAGAATACACAGAATATACTCCATGGTTTATATTCAAATTCAAATAGTGACTTTAAAAATAGATATCATTTAAAATGTGTTATTTATAACATTTTGTTTAAAATATTAAATAAAACATTTTAAACTGTTAAAATTCCAGAACCATGTTTCAGTTAAATATTGATGGAGGCCAATTTCTTGTTGTTCAAACTTAGTCTAAAAATGGAGCAATGAGTTTGATCATTTGATCAAATTCATTTCCCACAGTAAATCATTCAAAATTAATGAAATACATGAAGTCTCGTGTTTTTTTGCTTTTTTTTTTTTTAAATGTAATAAACAGATCATCTTGGTGGATATCTTCTGTCAGTGTAAGATCCTGAAATGTATTTAGTTTGGCAATTGATAATGAATTGGTGTCCATTGCTGGAAAGGGAACTGCTATGAGACTTAAACTGTAACGTGCCTTTTCTTCCTCTCCACAGTAACAAAGTCCTCTTAAGTCTGACTCCAGCTGATTGCTTTTTTAATGAATCCTAAGTCAGCCATCTCTAATTCAGAGGTTTTAGAACTGGAAGTATTAACCTGATTCTTCTGAATTACCAATCAGTAAGTAACTGGATACCCATTTAGAAACTGTGTCTCTTGGCACTCATCAAAGGGTTCAAAATTGCTTTGATGGTGTCTTCTCTATAGCCCACACCTTATCAGACAGGTTTTCAGTGGGCATAAAGTCTGCCACCAAAAAGTATTAGCCCACTGCTACTTTCTTAACCAGTTAATTACATTGGCTTAAGGCTACCTTTGAGTTCTTTTGTCAAAGCTAAATTTAGCAAAATTTGGGATGTGAATATATTTTACTTTTGTTCTGTTTATCTGACTAATCCTGACTGCTCCCTTAGAGACTTATCTGAGAAGCTTTCCAACCTTCTCTGCCTTTGATCAAAGGCTGTCAGAATTTGCTTCATTTACATTTCAGACCCTCTGATTAAAACCATGTCCTTTGGGTTATGAAGCATTGTTGGATGACAGAACTAAGACAAACTGTTCTAACTTCCTCACTGCATTGTATTACCTCAAGATTTTTATCACCCTGCTATTATTCCTTTCCTGTACTTGCATGCTTTTTGGGGGAAGGAACTTTCTTCCTGCAGAAGCCCAGATAATCTCTGTTTTTTTTGAGGACAATAAAGGACTCTTGTCCTAGGTATATCATTACTGTTAAAAGTATTCTTAGAGTAAAGATAACCTGCTGACTGCTGGCAGCATAAAACTTTTTCAAATGTTTTTCTACATGTACAGTAACACCTCATTGTAGAGGCCTGAGTCCACAACACCTATGGCAGTTTTGATTTAGAAGGGATCAGCTTTTTACAACTGATGGATACAAAACCATTCAGTAAGAATAAAACCAGTAACAAGAATACTTCTTTGGTTGGTCCTACAGCACATCCTTTGGCTTGTGTTTTTAGCAATGAGAAAGGTTCATGACATGACTTTTCATCAACTAAATCTGTGTCCCTTGATAACTTCTTAAAATCCTGGGCTTTCACCAGGATTTCACCAATTCCCTTTCCCCAGGAAGGGTTAAGTTAAGCTCTTAATAAACTCCTATGATGTCACAGACCACTGATAGAATAAATCCCTCAAGCTTGATTTGGCTTTGTTCTTTCCTTTTCTCCATCTTCTGGAGCCGGTGTTTTCTACTAAGAGCCTTTCACTTTTACTGGCCTTGACAACTGGTGCCTCAGTATGATAAAGACAAAGGTGGGGAAAATACATCACTACACTCTCTTCTGCAATATTAGCAGATTAATTGGACAGAAAAGTGCTTGACTTGCATTTAATGCAATTGGTAACAAAAGGGAAAAAAACAAACAAAAAAAAGCTTTTGTTACCATTACCTCCACTGCTAAGCACTGTAACTTGGCTTTTAAGACTTACTTTTTCAGAGGTCACTTAGATGCTTGATTCCTTCGTTTTCCTTCTGTCTCTGCATGAAGTTTAAGATTATTGTAGTCAGAAAAATTACTCATTTCTTTTTTGCCTATTGTGAAAATCTGCTCAAGGATAACAATTCACTAACAGCAATGAGACTCAAACCTCTCCAACACCGATATATTATACATTTTCCTGGGTTTTTTTTTCTGTGAATTTTATACCTTCAAAAATTTTCTGTCTCCCTCCTAGTAGTCATTCTTGATAGTCATGATGGAATTTTAAATTGGTTTTCTTTAGGTGTGGAGAGTGAATACCGAAGCTGTCTTTTGCATTAAGAAAATAATAATCTTTTCACTCACATGTCTGGAGACAGGGTGACGACTTGTCAGATTTCTGATGGTTTTTCAGCATTTTTAAATGCTTTCACCTGCTAACCAATGTTTATGAAAGTCACTTGGGTCTTCCATACTGTGCACTAAAGGTCCTTATTCAGAAGCTACTTCCTAAGGATTACTTCTTTTCCTTTCTTGTTTACTTGCAAATAGTGTGTTTCTACATTAAATACAGACAAAATAACAAAGTAAATGAATATATAATAATTATAGTAATGATGACTAAACCATTACAATGTAGTATTTTCATAATAGTTTAAGAACTTACAAGGAAAAGAATGATATATATTCATATTACAGTATGTTGCTAAGCATGTCTGTAACAGGGTATGCACAATTCTATACCTAAGAAGTTGCATCATTATCACCATCTTGTGCTTAAAAGGACAGGGGGGTTGCTAACAAATAATTTTTGCTTTCCAGGCACTAAACACATTAGTTTGCCTTAAATCCATTGAGCTGTAAAGAAGGCGGCACTATTCTTGAATGCAATCTATCCACACAACAATATGCACGTCTGTGTTTCAGAAGTTCATGGCAGAAATCACTGTTCAGCTTCCGAAGATGAGGAAAGATTCTCTCCCAGTTCAAGCGGCAAAAACTGTGGTTCTATCTGGAGATTACCATGTGTACCCCTTGGGGTCTAAAAAGCTACCAACCCTTTTATTTGGGGGGATAGTTCGTAACTCTTGCTCCTCACATTCCCCTCTGATACCCGGAGTGTTTCATTCTAATGCACAGAGATACTTCCTTTCTTCAGGGAGCTATAAGAAATAAGAAAGAGGGTTGTCCCCAAAGCCATACCTACATGTGTATGAATACCGTTGATACCAACCAGCTTGTTCTACTTTTCACAGGGAAAGCAACTAGGTGAAAAAAACCTCAAGAGGAAGGTCTGACTGCAGTTCACAAAAGCCTCGTCTAACCGATACCAAGAACAGTTTAATCAGCAATACATGCTCCCATAGAAGTCTACCAGACTACACTGCTTAAAAGCAGCCCTGAAATGCATGCAGGGTGCAGAGTGTCCTGTCAGGGTTGTCCCAGTTTGCTGAGAGAGCCTTGCTTCATGCCTTTTCTTTTGAATGGGTCAGGTGTAAGCATCAGGTACAGGCAACAAGAAACATGGATTTATATTAGCACATTTTGATCATGGACAGTCAGGTATTATTCATTTTTCCATCATTTTAATCTAAATTAATTAGAAAACTGACCAATGGAGTATGTTCACAGCTCAGAACTGTACACAGAGGTTGACTATAATTCACAG
The DNA here is from genome assembly GCA_027925045.1 of Hypotaenidia okinawae. Taxonomy (NCBI): domain Eukaryota; kingdom Metazoa; phylum Chordata; class Aves; order Gruiformes; family Rallidae; genus Hypotaenidia; species Hypotaenidia okinawae. The sequence goes on from BSDF01000007.1 coordinate 10,292,116, forward strand.
GTGAAAAGATGTATTCACTCTAACCATTAAATGAGTGAAATAAGTAATTACCCAATATAAACTTGCATTCTGTCTCAGTGTATATAAACATAAAGTAAAAGGATGTCACTGCTGGAATTCAGACAGGTGATTTCATCCAGCATAGTGTCACAGTTTCATCAACCAATCAAAATTAAAAATGTGCTTAATAGCCAGCAACACACAGTGTCATTCACATGTGAAAAATACATTTCTCAGGTTTTTTTCTATTTTCCCTGTTGCCATATTGAAAAAAAATTTAGTTAAAATGAAATCCTTGGAAACAAAAAATGGTGTCAGACTTGTCAGTTGAAAAGGGTGATGGTCCTCTATAACTGACTTAAGATACTACATTGTCACTTCCCCCACCCTGAGAATAAATTCTTACTCTTTTAAAATGTTATAGGTTTTATTTTCCTTAAAACAGCTGCTTTAAGCAGGTGATGTGTGCCACTTCAAGAAGCAGCAAGTGAACCAAAAACACCTGGGCAGTGCAGTCATTCAAGAGTATGAATAATAAACTGCAGTCACATAAGCTTTGTGGTTTCTTGAGCTTAAAGGTATTTTCTCAATGTTTTTTGGTTTGACTTTTTAGAAAATTATCCACTTATCTTTCTAGTACTGTAATATAAAATGTAATTTCTTTTAGATCATTAAACTGTGCTTGAGTATCAGTACAAATCAAACAGATACCAAAGAGCTTCCAAGACTTCCAAGTGACCATCCTACAATATTTTCCAAGCAAGCCATACCTACGACACACAGCAGAGTTAAACAACATTCCTGCTATACTGCAGCTTTAGGCTCTATTCTCTCCATTTCAGGGTCATATGCACTTGTGCACCCTACATGAGCAACCCAAACTCCTGTTGGTGAAGATGATACTTGCATGGCACTGACACTGCACATGAGAAGGACAGGAAATGCCATTTGCCTCTCAGGACTAAGACTGTGAGTACCAAAGAGGGCACAAATAAATAAGGGTTCTCCTTTGATGAGGTCTCCCTGGGAATACCTGAAGAAATTCTTTCCCTCATCAAATGCAGTTCTATGATGGAAAAAGATTCGTTCTCAGTAGTAATAAACATGTATCAGGCTGATGATCTTGTCTTGGGAACATGGAGAGCCACTGCAAGAATCCCTATTGACCTGGATCTGTCATCTACTTACTGAGCTTAGCTCCCGCCTAGGCTGAGGGCTTTTCGCATCCCCAACTGTAAATTCCATGGCAAGAGTCTTGTACGCATGCATGCAACATGGTGTATGCTTCAGAAACTACACAGGAAAACAAAGCTGTGGCTTGCAAACCTGTCACTGTTTCATATAATGTTAGAATGAAATAAATGACTTCTCTTGGGGTTTCCTTAATTTGCTGTAAACTCCTTCCTGCAGAAGTTCACAAAGTGTTTCTAATGGACGCTTCAGAAAATTATTCTTAATAGCAGCATTTGGAAAAGCAGGCCATCTTTTATTCTGCAAAAAATATCCCTAGCTGAACATGTACCTCAGGTGCAAATATGCTTTGTTACACGATTTAATTCTTAATAATATTTTCTTCAGTCTGAATTATTCAAGAACAAAGATCCTACTTATAATTGTTATGATGAAGGGACATGTCCATATAACTATGCACCCTGATGTACAAATAGGGATTTTAAAAATATGATTCTAACTGCACACAGGAAACAATAAGAATGAAAGAAATTGGCTTTACAAATGAAGAACAAATAAAAATAGTCCAGTGAATGTTGATAGAAGAACCAGAAAGTATCATATTGCCTGTAATGATGCCATAGAATACTTTTCCTCAGAATGTAGAAATTTAATTAATTTAATTAATTAATGGAGAATTTTCTCCATTAATGAATTCAGTTTTCAAATTTTCAGTTTGTCTGTAAATGCACACTATTAGACTGGATGCTTGGTTTTTCCTTTCCACGGGAAGGAATCTGGAACATTGCCTTGGCTCTCAGCAAAAGTTGCCCCAAGAATAAAGGGAAGAGGAGGATTGTTTTTGTTTGCGATTTTTGTCTGTGAGGACAGATTGAATTGCAATCAAAGGAAATTTGGAAAGAATTGGTTTGCTCAGTCTTGAAAGGAAGAATGAAGACAAAGGAGTACCAGTCACACACATAAAAGGTTACTTGGGCAAAGCTGATAATAAATTGCCTTCTAGACCCATTGGGGCATAAGGTGAAAGTGATGTGCATAAAATACAGCAATGAGAATTAAACTGGGTATTATGACAAACATGTCATTGAGAGGCTAAAGAAGGAATCAAGTTGGCTAAGTAAGTGGAGGCGTTCAGACTTTCAAGGGTTGGTTGGACTATCATCAGCCAAGAATTGTTCAGCTATTAGTACTCCTGTCCTGAGGCAAACAAATACATGAGAGGATGAGACAAAATTCTTTTCACCCTTATTCTCACTTTTACAGCCTTCCTGAAATGAAAATATTTTGCATTTGAACATTTTTAAGGTTCAATGTGTTAGAAGATATGAAATAAAATATTCTAATTTTTGGAAATAACTTCCAAAATAATCAGTTAGATTACCCCTAAGAAAGAATCTCAATCTAGGTTTACTAAAGGTTTATGGTGTGGATGAACCCTCATTTTTCACACAAATAGTTTCGTTCAGCTAGATCCGAAACCAAGTTAACTGCTCATTAATTCTTTCCCAGACAGTTTCTAAAATCTGTATCACAAGTTTCCTTGGTAACAGCAGCCAGCATAATATTCCACGACACCTAGCCATTAAATAACACAAAATCATGAATTCTGAACCACTGTGTCCATCTAGGAAGACAAGGGGCAAATATATTCTCTCCCCCTCCCCCGGTACACAATCCTGCACCAAGTAGACATCAAATGCAGCTGATGTGGATGGTGACTGCATCCTACGACAGACTGGATATACAGATAGAAACATAGAATCATAGAATTGTAGGGGTTGGAAGGGACCTCGAGAGATCATCGGGTCCAATCCCCCTGCCAAAGCAGCTCCCCAGCTCATATTGCACAGACAGGCGTCCAGACGGGTCTTGAATATCTCCAGAGAAGGAGACTCCACCACCTCCCTGGGCAGCCTGTTCCAGGGCTCCCTCACCCTCACTGGGTAAAAGTTCTTCCCCATGTTGGTGCGGAACTTCCTGTGCTTCAGCTTGCAGCCATTGCCCCTTGTCCTGTCTCCACAGACACTGAAAAGGGGCTGGCTGATTCCCCCTGCATCCCATGCTAAAGATATTTATAAACATTAATTAGGTCCCTCCTTAGTCTTCTCTTCTCAAGACTGAACAGTCCCAGCTCACTCAGCCTTTCCTCATAGGGGAGATGCTCTAGGCCCTTAATCATCTTCGTAGCCTCCTCTGGACTCTCTCCAGGAGATCCCTGTCTTTTTGATCCCAGGGAGCCCAGAACTGGACACAATCCTCCAGGTGGGGCCTGACCAGGGCAGAGTAGAGGGGGAGGATCACCTCCTTTGACCTGCTGGCCTCACTCCTCCTGATGCACCCCAGCATCCCATTGGCATTTATAGGTTCACCTGATTTTTAGCACTGCCTTTTCTCCCTGCACAGCTCCTGCTACATGCCTGCAGAAAGCTGTGAGAGTTGGAATTCCAGGCAAACACACCTGCAATTTCTGAAGTAACCTGCCCCAACTGGCAAAGTGTTTTTTTGCCCTGCAAACACTTAAAAGCTAGTATTTATCAGGAAAAAGAAAAATGGTGCATTTTTATTTTTACACTTAATAATGCCATCATTCTTATATTTGATTAAGGAACAGCCCAAAGATTTCCAACACTGTCAGCTACATTGTGTGGAATGCTGTGCAACAGATATCCAAGAGACAGCCAAATTCTAACAACTTCAATCCCAGATCTCATTCTTTATTTATTTCAGTCACTCACAATGAGAACTGAGCAGATAGTAGGGACAACACCTGGAAGAAGATGGAAATGTTATTCCTGAAAGTGAAGGAGGTCAGTATCTACCATGTCATGAGTCTGAACCAGCAAACTCCTACAGTGGAAGACAGCTCTTTGGTAATGGGCAGAGGCAACGTCTTCATCAGTTATACACAAGAACACAGAGGGTGACTGAATGCAGCTGATACAAAGGAAACTGAACTTTTCTTAACAGCAAGGAAGCGAGAGGGGAGTTTTATTATTGATAAACAGTTACATCAGCTGAGAGAATCAACTGTCTGTGTTGCTGCTTATCCCCGGGTTAATCACAGAAATGCAAATATATATATTTCTTCCTGAGTTAGCCAGACTGGTATGGGGAAGTATATGTAGCCCAGCCCAGTACAACATATGAAAATTGAACAGGGAACAGAATAAGCATGTGTTGCATTATACATTAAAGCCTCGGTGTGGGAATATCTGAAAAGAAGTGGTCAGAATGTGTCTGACTCAGGATAAGAATGGTGATTTTACCATGAAAGCATGGTGACCTGGAAATGGAATAAACACATTCAGTTTATTTTTCCTACCCTACTTTCAGAGCTGTGAAACTATTCAGTATCAGGTATCAACTCTACTACCATACTGTTAAAAAGGTCATGGTAAATGTTGTGTAAAACTAAAGTTTTGCCAAGGTACCTACAGCAGTGTCAATTCTCAGATATATCTGCTTCTCCAAGACTCTCTTTTAACAAAGCAGAACATCCTGGGATGTGAAGAGAGGCGTCTCCTTGGTTTGATTCTTTCTACCCTGATGATTTCAACAGCAATGTGCATGTCATTCCAACGCTGAAGCACCACACTTGGCAATGAAGTTAAGAAAGATTAGAAAGAATCTTCCTGATCTCCAATTACATATACTTAAATATACACTTGACACAGTGTATTAACAGGCAAAAACCTGGAATTGTCAACAGCGGACAAACCTGAGCATCAGAAAAAAGCACTCCCAGTTTCTTTTATTCATTTCCCATGGACACAATCAGACTTCAAAGAGCAAATAAGAACATATGCTGGATTTTATCTTTTTTCTCAGATTCTTTTCTCAGATATGGCTTCTTTTATATTCAAGTTTGCACAATGAATAGCAATTTTTACTCATTACTGTCTCAGTTGCTGTGGCCCATATTATTCTTCAACTTTAAAATTATGTTACCTTCTTTTCAATGCCACTCCTAATCATGGAGACAGAATATGTCAAACTGATTTATGCCTGGACACTTACCTCAAGAGTGAATTATTTCCCCAAGCATGCATGCCAGTATAACATGTAATCTTTTAAAAATGTGGAAGTGAAAACGAAATTAATTTGATTGAAATTTTTCTAGTAACATATGTTTCATGTCAACATATATACCCTAAACAGAATCATAGAAAATCTTGAGTTGGAATTGACCCATAAAGATCATCGAGTCCAACTCCTGGCTTCACACAGGGACAGCCAAGTCAGAGCATGTGACTGAGTGCATTGTCCAGACGCTTCTTGAGCTCAGTCAAGCTCGGTGCTGTGACCACTTCCCTGGGGAGCACATTCCAAAGCCTGATCACCCTTCTCAGGAAAATGCCTCTTCCTAACATCCAACCTAATCCTCCCCTGTCACAGCTTCATACCACTCCCTCAGGTTCAATTGCTGGTCACTAAATAGAGGAGAACAGTGCCTGCCCCTTCACTCCCCATATATGATCCTACACCAATTTCCTCAAAGATGAGAGACTACCAGAGAAATGAAAAAGCCAATTATTTTTTTGAGCATATGCCAATCACATCTCTGTAAATTTCATCAGTTATTTAAGCTAATAATTCATTCAAACTCTGCTAACATGGAGACAAACATTTCTCAAATTACAACAGTAATCCTGTACAAAAATGGGTTTACTCATAATGCTTAATTGACATGAAATACATGGAGAGGAATTATTGATCAGAAATCAAAACAACAACCTTAGGAGAGAAGAATTAAGAAACACTAGAGACAAAAGATGTTCCCTGAAAATGGAAATTAGGAGCAGACATAGGAAAAGGAAGAGACCTTTTCCTGAAAATGCCTTTCTCATCACATCTGGGTATAGGGGTGTGCTAGCTATGAGGGCAAGGAAGGATCGTTGTGCTCATGAGAAAGCATGAAAGAAAACTGTGCCTCAGCTTCTTTGGTCAGCAGGAGGGGGTGGTTGACTGCAACAAGATACCAGACTTTGCTCTCTCTACTTTCCATTGAGTAAAACACCTCTTCTGTCACTCAGCTCTCTTGTCCTTGTTTTGCATCTTCACCAGTTGTTATCCAGAAAATGGCAGAAAACTGAGTTGCCACAGGATATTCCACAATGCTTATTGGACCAGTCTTGCCAAGCCCACAAAATGAAAACCTGAGAGGGAACTAAGCACAAATGCAAACCCTGGGGCAAGTGACACTTTCAGGTACTGCCTATCAGCTTCATTACTAACCTAGCATTTTTTTTGTTGCAAAATGTCCTTAAGCTATGACCCTTGAAAATAATTTCTATTAAAAGGGCTTTTGAAATGATGGTGAGTAGGTGAGAGACTCCAGTCAGGTGACGGTGGCTGTCAGATCTGACAGGATAAGGAAGGTCTGCACTTATGTTTGCAGGTGTGGAAAAGAGGTACATCTATTTAAACAATCCGTTATGGTGGCTTTTTTGATGCCTTCAGAATTAATAAACTTGTATTGCAGCTGGTGGGAGACAATTCCACACATACTCTGAAAATGGCAGAGGTGCAGTTTTCAGAAGAAGCATTGTCCTTGACACTGAATTATTATGAAGTTGTTCAAATTGTGAGAAAGTCTAGGAAGAATGAAGAGAAAGCTCAAGGAGCTGACAAATCAGTCCAAAATTTTGTTCTCATTGTGAAGAATCAGGAAGCAGACAAATGGCAACTAACCTCACCCTTTTTCCCTTCCCCCCCCCCCCTTTTTTTTTTTTTAAACTAACTTGGCTAGATCTTAAGCAACAATTAGTGTCAGGGAGCTCTCATCCAAGAAGCAGAATTCATTGTCTACTTCTTTTCATCTCATCATAAGGGTGCTGAGGAAGCCTATGAATGTCAGAAAATTTCTGCTTTGTGGTTACAGATCTATTGGGTAATGTCTGAATTCGGTTTTGACAACATTCAACAGGTAGATAACTAGTTCAATAGGTAGATACAGCACAAACTAAATTCTGTGGTTATCATTTTATGAAAGCAGTTTAGTATATGATCGTCTGTATTTCCTGACAGGATGTATGCAATGACTGGATTAAGGTGATAGGCAAAATAAATGAGAATATACTTTTGTAAGTCTGAGATGTGCTACTCTCAGGGCATGGAGGAATCAGTAAGCACTGATCAGAACCAGCATTACTATGATTTGAAATACTCATGAAAGCCCATGACAGAAAACCCTTGAGACAGCTGGAGAAAGGATGGGACTGAGGAGATTGGGAAGTACAAGGCAGCACCATGGAAGGACGTCACTGTTTTTCCCATGCAGCCTGTCAGAGCTTTTCAGGAGACATGAAATGGTGTCCCCAAGATAGAATGACAGCATTTGTTAAGGAACTATAAAGAATAAATTGGAACAAAATTATGCAAGAGATCAATGGGAGTCTGTGGCACTGTAAGCAAGCTACTTTCAGTACTATGTCCAACACAGGTAAAATTAATAAAGAAGATATAAGTTCTTGGATAAAATAATTAAATTAAGGTATCTATACAAGCTAATAATTATGTTACAGGAGATTTATAATTTCATCTATTTAACATTTTATCTTTTAAATATTTACGTGAAACAGGTAGGTATGCAATTCCATTATTCTGCATTTATAAAACCACTACTTACAGCTTAAGTTACATTTAGGCTTAGGTTTATCTTTGTGTCTTGAAAGAATATGAGTGGACAGACAACAGGGAGACTGGTAGAAGATACAAGAGTTATTTAGGAATGTGAATGTGTTAAGTTTGATGATTCTACACTTGCATCATTAGCAGCTGTGTTTCTTCAAGCTAAATTATGTTCCTTGCTATGCTGTGGTGGTAACAGTGTGACAAAACACCTTTTCATACCATCTCTTCCCATCTGCTAATCCATTTTCACTGGAACTTCTGAGAATCTCAAAGCTCAAATATCATCCAGGTGAATTTTCTATCCGTTGGCTGGTAGTGCCACTATCACTACTCATACTACAGCACATTGAGTAGATGGAGGTTCTGACTTGCTAATTTCGCCTTCTGTAATCCATGTTTCCTCTCTCATTCATTTAGCCAATAAAATTGCAATGCACTTCACCATTGAGTTCCCAATGAGTTCCCAATGAAGAACCTTCTATATTAAAATGTCTCTTTTAAATGAAAATTTCTTGATTGTCATCTTTGGGCACAAATAGGTAATGTCTGGAGGAAGTACTAACCAGTAAAAACTTCACAGAAATCTCTTTAATGCTATAGTCTCTTGGTCTGTATGCAGTAAGATGCAGACAATTTTGTACTGAGTGACTACAGGCACAGTAGTTAATGACTGATATTCCTTCTTATTACAGATATACCGGATGACTATTACCCTTCCTTTCACTCTGTTATTAATGGCCTTATTAGGAATGCAAATCAATGTCCACTATGTAAAATGGAAAACACAAAAATCAATGCATGTCCTGTTGTGTATGGTTTAGATTCAGATTTTTTTTCAAAGTGTCACAGGTTCAAACCAAACCCTGAATACTAAATTAACTTTAGATGTTTAGTTTACTTATAATTTATGGTTCTCCAGTAGATTTTTTTCACATTAACTATTTATGTATTGTTTTAAAAATATGGACCAGGAAAAAAAGAGCAGTTTTGTGAAATAGGCTCATAAATGCTACTTACAAACACAAAGCAAACCAAAAGTAAAGCCAAAGCATATCAATGGTTAGGTTGGAAAAAAATCCATTATGATCTGTTTAATTTTTTATTTCAGTTTAAAAAGGAAAAAAAAGTTACAGAGCTCATGCCTCAAATTTGTTTTCCCATTTATACATCAGGATCAGTCACTGTTCTGTCCAGTGACAAGCTTTCTGTCACAGAATAACCATGCTTTTATTTCTCACATACGGTCCCCAAGACTTTTGCAGATGCCAGTGATACAATGGCAAATGACGCTTCGTATGGCCTTTCCATTTTCTTTGATGTATTTTTTTATCACTAGAAATCACCTGGGATTAGATCCCCTTTTCAAATGATCCATAATCAGTGACTGTTGAAACAGAATATTTCGGATCCTCAACAGAACTAATAGTCAAGTTAGAGAGCTCATACCCTCCTCCAGAACAGGCTTACATTATTGTTTTAGCCACTGAAACGGAGCCTACCTCAAACCTTGTTCTATTAGTTCTATCTTATTTGACCAGTGAAATTCTGAGGAATCATTTAAGACAACACTTGATTTTAACCTTTAGCAAAAAAAATATTGTAATTTCAAGCAAATTTTACAATTTATAGTTGGATTATTTTCCTTTTCATGTTCTGTGATTCTTGGTCATGGCTGGGACTAGAGAAAGAGATACCAAAACAGCACATTTTCTTATAAGGTCCACTGAAAATATTAAGAAGACAAAGCATTTAAGCATTGTGTTTACCAAGGACCAGAACAATTGAGGTTCTCCCATTATAGAGCTGAACGTTCCACAAAACAGATCAAATCAGATCTAATTAGTTACTGTTAATCTTTTAAAAGTAATACTGGAACAGACGTTTGTCCGCTTAGTGGGATCTCTAAGAGTACTTCTGGACTGCAATAGAAACATGCACTTCCTTTGCTTTGCACTCTTTAAGAGAATTATACTTTTCATATTTTACCAGCTTTCCCTTTCTTTCATTTTGTCAAATAAATGTCCTTGGATCTTTTACATAACCACAAAAGCTTAGCTGAAAACTGACTGCCATAAAAACAGTATATGTCTATAAATATATGTAAATATGGGCATGTGTGTTTTGCACTTAAATAGTATAAAGAACACCTACGGGCAAAATAATGCCTAACTGTGAGTAAGATGTGTTGGCGACTGTAATAGTGTATGGTGTGGAAGTGTAAGTATCATGTCATTGATCTTTTTATCTTGTTTTCCTACTGCTAGTATAGGTGGAGCAAAAGAGAGAAGAGAAACAAGGAACAGACCAGAAGAGAAAACAGGAAGAAATTCTGAAATTTCGGCAATTTACCCTATGATCATTTATCAAAGTCACAGATGAAGTCTAAACCAGAGCTATGTAATAGATTCTAAGTATTCAATGCATCCATTGCTTTATCTATAGAAATATAATTTAATAAAATATAAAAGATGGGATTAAAACTGTGGCTTTCTGAATATAAATATTCCATTCTCTTTTGCACATATGTTAATAATATAATCAGTATTACCAGTCAAAAGAGCTAACTCACTGGTAGATCTTGGTGGATATTTTATGAAGATCTGAATAAAGGATCAATCACCAAATCCAGTAGGAAAGAAATTTCATAACCGGTCTTTACTGAATACTTAAACAAAAGTAAGCCTAATATTTAAACATGACAAGGGTGGAATGATAGCAGCCTTCACATGAACATGGGAGCTGTTTTCTCCCTTTTGAGAACTGACAGCAGATGTTCCTTTGGATCATCTTTTGGAGATGACAGCTGGATTGCGTTTTCCTCCTATATTCATTCTTCCCTTCATGTACCGTTTTTCATTTCCCTTTTGCTTACTTTTTTGATAGCTGGAAGTGTATTGATACAATCACTACTTCACATATTAGTTTTCAGTTGTGGAAAAAGTATTGTATATTACCGTTTATTTTCTTGAATAGTCTGTGTTTAGCAGTCTCACAGTCAACAAAAAGGTATGAAGTATATAGAGTTCCTTCCCAGTTCCAAGGAGACAGAGGAGATTGCAGTGGGAGCCATGCTGTATTTGGGAACCAATGGAATTTTCAAAGGGCTTCTCTTAGCCTAGCTCAATTCACTTCAATACACTCATTCCCAACTTCCAACTACAAGAGGAAAACGATGCCACTTGTCTAAAACTTTAGTTACTAAAAATTAGCATTCACGTTATATGTATAAGCTGTTGAATGTACTGCAACACAACCCCTTTATTTCATGGGCTATAAAGCTTATGAAATACAGACATCCACAAGCTATGAAGCAAAGGCTCATAAAAATGCCATGAAATGTGTAATTATCCACTAGGATGAGTCTTCAAACTATGCCTGGAATGAACTGAACTGGGGGATTTAGTTGAAAAGCCAAAGTCTTCACAGATCACACTGATAGCAGACAAAAATGAAAAGATACATGAAATTCAGAATCAGCAGAGCTCTCTGGATTTAATAAAGTAACCAAACACACTCAAGTAATTCTATGCAACTGCCTATGAGAAAAGTAGTTATCTTGAAACTTTCCACTAGCTGAGTGCCAATGACTCCATAAACAATGGATTTAATTAAGGAAAATTACCCTTACCAAACATCTGATAATGGATACTTGTCAATTCTAGGACTCCATAATTTTCTCCCTAAAGCTAACCAAAAATATTGCTTGGAGGACGTGAATGCATTACACAATGAACTGTACGAGGATTTTCTTTTGTGTCAGAAAGTAGATTCTTTTTATCATAGTATTTTCAAAGAGTAGAAGTTACTTGCTAAACTTAAATTTCTTCATACCACTAAGACATCTAGTTTTAGTATTTTTTATTAGTATTCGATCACCAATTTGGTAAAACTGGCTAACTGTTAATTATTTCAAATCTCTAACAAAATTTCAGTCTCTTTTAAATGCTCTCCCTCTGTTCTGTTAACTGAATAGGTCCCAAAGACATGACTGTCTGGAAATTTATCTTTTATCTAGTCTTTACAGACCTGTCTGTCAGAATCTATCTTCACACTATTAGCTATTTCTAAATTTCTCTTCAAAATAAGGGCTAGACTATGAACTTCTCTGTCATCGCATTATTCTGTTAACATTTCTACTTATATCCCACACCTAGAAGAGCTTCCCTTCAACTGGAAGTAGTGTATTAATGTCTCATAGAATTTTTTACATAAAGTTTTCATAGATACAAAGCTGTTCCAAAAGGCTCATCTAATTAGAGGCAGATAAAGAACAATTGATAAAAGCTCTATAATACAACTCTGCATCCGACTGATAAAAACAAAATGACTTTACGGCCTTTAACAAATGATGACATTTTTACAGCTGAGGAGCAGATACTGGGCTCCCTGTTTTCCTTCATTGCACTTACTTGGAGTAACTGCACACAGCAAAAGTTCAGAGCTACTCTGGTGTGCAACATAGTGACACTTACCAAAGGAAACACCTGTTGGCTAGACAGGGTAAATTTACTCCCTCACTAATGACTGAAATGAATTGTCCCAGCAGAGAGTCTAATACTGCTGAAAGTAACGGTCCAAACAGTGTACAGTTCAGTGTGAAATGGCAGGTTTCCTATGCACATATTTATTTGAGCAATATAGAGGTCTCAAAGAAATACAGAATTTTGCACCTGTCTTTGTACAGCTTGATCACTAACCGATAAGATTCTTCATGTACAGAAGTTAACTTTAATTAGACCGTTCTTATAAATATTCCCACCTGTGTATTGTACTAGAGAGTCTCACAACTACAGAAATGATGTATTAATGTAATTCTTTAATGCAGCCAAGTGCCAGCCTTATTGCCTTACCTCCATATTTTTTTATCTTATTATCAGCAAGCACTGCCAGGTGCTAAAGAAATACAGGTCTGATAGTACAGAAGATAACAGGGAGAGAGAAAGGGACTGATCTAAAATCCACTCAAATCAGAAAACACAAATTTACAGTTCTAATTAATCTAAACCAGATAAAACAGGAACTCAAAAGCATAGCCAATACTGCATATAACTCATGCTATCAATGCCTGACATTGAATTTGATTCACTGAGACAGATAAAACTGAACAGAACTCTTTTTGTGAGAACACACACACATGACCACCTACACGCATAGGGACAGCCAATATTAGACTAAGTGCCCTCCCTCCAAAGAAAGCGCACACATCTCCTGGATTAAAGGCAATCACAGATGCAAAATAAGATAACCCAGCACATCATGTCACTCCAATTCCTTTCCAATGGAGCATAATCTGATTTGCAGTATTTTAAACTACATCCTGATTGGATTACTAATGAAGGCTGGCAATTCTGAGGAGTTTACCAATTGCTGACAGTTTCTGTGAAGCAGCTGGGCAACTACTTTTAAATTGAGAAAGACTGTAAAATATATTTACAGCTAAATGCCTTTCTACAAAGATGGGCCAGATGGTCCCATAGAAATTGGAAAATGAAGGAAGCATTAATGAATCATCCAAGAAACCAGAAATCTTTTAGTGGGTGGTTCAGTCCATTAAAAAGAAAAATCACCCAAAACCCCACTACCCAACTCTTCATGAAGTGCTGTTTTGCTTACTGTAATTTAAATGCACTTATAGGCATATTGTATTTCTAAATAATCACAGCGAAGCATAATTTTATAATACACACACTTTGCTTTTGTCATGTTAATATCACATTCTGTTACCAGATGAGATTTAAAGATGAGTTTTTTAAAAAGTATACTATGAAAAGTCTTTATATTTAGCATACGCAAAGGAATGTGAGAGAGAAGCATGAAAGGGAGAGAGATTCTCAAATAGAGAAACATTTCTAGAAAGAGTTCTAGACTTAGTGGAAGTGCTTTCTGATGATAACTAATGTTTCTGAGTTGCCACTGATGTAAGAACAAAACAAGACTCAAAAGTCCTTCTATATTGATTATCAGAGAGAGAAGCCTCTCATGATTTCCAAGTCCACACAACTGCATAATGCATCTTTCCTTTCTTAAAGGATCTTATTCACCAGGACAGTTTTCAGGAACTAATATTTCCAATGGCAAAGGGAAATCTCTGTAATACTTCATCATCACACAATTAATTGCAACGTTATTCACTTAATTTTTTCCCAACATTGTGTTTTTTCTTTCTCTTTGGGGAAAAACGTAATTCTTCCATCAATTTGTTAAACTATCAATGAATTAGCATAAAAAAATGGTATTATTATTCTATTGAATAGGAATTGCACAATTTTGAGAGCAAGTTAATGAAATGAGCTGTTAGCCTTGATAACACACTTACTATCGCTGAAGCTCTTGATGCCTTCTTAAGTTAAGTGCTAATGATCAAGCTCTATGCTGTTATTGTATCCCGTAAAAACCAAACACAAACAATTTCCGTGCTTGCAGATTTACGGGACTAAAGAATATGACTTATCACTGGAGCTTATGTGTTTGCTGAATGACACCATTTTTCATGCCTGTTTGAAACACAGACTTAGACTGAACTTGAACACGTTGATCTATTGCATTATATGTAAGGGAAAAGATGTTGGGGGCCTTTTATTTGTTTAGTTTTTCCATTTGTGGATTTTGATGATAAGTCAAATGAGCTTTTGAGCCAAATCTACCCTTCAGGTAGTTGTCAGCACTCCTTTTTCCCAAAACATCTGTACAGCACCCTCTGATGAAAGTAGCTGTAACAGAGACAAGGATTACTCAGCACTACCGAGCTCTGGATAGATGAGTTGTGCCATTTTGTGCTGTAACTTACATCTTGCCCGGTCTGGAAAACACATGTTTTGTTCTAAGTCTTATGACCCATCGAAGACCAAAATAGTTCAATGTTCATTTTAAATAACCACAAACTCATTCTTTGGCAATGTTCCTTCCACTGGAAGCTGTTTGCTGACAAATGGAAATATTATTTTCTAATTGTGTGTTAGATCAGCCAGTTCACTGTAGGATCAGAGTAAGATCTGAGTACATTAGTTTCACTATTTTTTTTTCCCAATTATACTACACATTTTGGAATGTGTACAACGTATTCTTAAAAAGAAGATACTTGTTTCCCTCTTTTTAGGGTGTTGACAGTTTTACATACAATCTATTATTTTCTTGCAGACTATGCTAGGCCCTTCACATTTTACCTTCAATATAATACTATTATTCATTAAATGCATTTTTGCTTCAAGACTGTTTAAGAAACTGACATTAGTCTCCAAAAAAGGAATATTGTTATAGATGAAGAAATGGGAAAACAACCCACTAGTTAAGTTTCTTCAGGAACTGAGTTGATGAGAAACTATTTTCAGGCTCTGTTAAAGTGAAAAATGGAACCTTGTCAAGGATGGAAAGAGATTTTTTTTTTTTTTTTCAGGAATGATAGGAACCGCATGATGGATCCCTCAGAAGGTGGAGATAGGAAAAGTTTGTCTTTATCGATAAGGCAAGCTTAATCTGTAGTCAATATTCAACTTGCATTGATTCCATCTGTATTACGGAAAACCAACGTTCACACTCCATATTTTGAACATATTTCTGAATTGACTTAGCCTTGGAATATTTTCAAGATTATTTTTATTATATTCATTTTTTTCCTCCAAGTTGTTTATGTTTTTCTCTCTCTCGAGTTGCCAGCCATCATCTCGAGAGTCTAGATTTGCTACTTGAAATACGCAGCATATGAAATGTGAAAACAGGACATGTCATATTGCATCCTAATTAGAAATGATGAATGCTGGAGAAAAACAACCTATGCATGATCATTTATTTGAATTTTGAAATTAACTTAGACTGATTGTACCCTTTGTGCTCCCTTTCCATTAATATTCCAGTAAATGAATTTACTAGCAGGTATAAGTGCTTAAGCAGCTAAGTTTAAGTGAACATTGCTGAGGCTCACACAAAGCAAAATTAAAACTCAAGATGACAGCCTCTGAATGTTTTTCCTGGTCATGGGTCTGGAGCATCATGGCACAGCCTTTCTGCCTGCAGGTGACAGCTATGTTGCCAATGAGTGTTATCTCACCCCGAGGTCAGACTAGGCAGCTGCCAGGGCTGCAGCAGCACAATTTATTTTGAGGTAATTCCTGTTGCCTCGGGGAATCTCAGAAGGCACAGAACAACTATGCCTCTGTGTTTTAACTCAGGAGGCAACCTCTATCGGACTATAAATGGTCTCCTTGAAGCTGAACTAGAGACTCGTTCCTGTAGCCATTAAATGAGTGTATGTTTGTGACAGCCAGGCAAAGGAGTATTCAGCACTTCTGAAATTCTTGTTCATGACAGTGGGGTAAGGTGACTGCTTACTGCCTCTGTCATCAGAAGGTTAAAGATGCTTATGTGACTTCTATTGAATCAGAAGAACAAAGTGCCACAGAACTCCATGGAGCCTGCAGGTTTTCTTCTACTGATGAGGAGAAGGATTGCTCTGGAGAGGCTCCGGATTTTAACTTTGAGGCTAATGGCAGCCTAAAGCCTGCCAGCTCACCTGGGAAGAAGCATGTAAGCCAGCATACCACACGAAGCCAGACTTCATGTGAGCTAGTGCTGCCTTGGGTTAATATTGTTCCCTACTTTCTCCCTGCCTTTGAAGTACGTACTTGGTTTCTAGTGCTGCATATTCTGTTTTACAAAGGTCTTAAGGTAAACAGACTGCTCCTGCCTTAAAATGCAGCATGAACATAGCTTCCATGTAGGTCAAGAGGAGCTTTACCTCTGTGACTTCAGGAACATTGCATTGATGAAATTCTAACTTTTTTTTTTAAATTAGGAATGGAACAAATATATAATTAGTTGATATATTAAGGGATATAATTCAAATGAGTATAGCATACTTCTGAGAGCAGATGACAAGCATAGTCATTCACATTTCAATAAAAATATATTTATTACCTGTAATTAGTCTAATTCATCATTGTTGTACGCATTAAAAGTGTCCTGTATTTTAAAGCAAGTTATTATTCATTGAAATTCAGAGGGAATTGAACAGCAAATAGTATCTAGTGAGATTTTTCTCATAATTAATACACTTACTCATTGTGAAATGCAGCTATATTGCCCACTATTTTTAACTAAAGCATAATACACTGGATTTTAAAGGCACTGGGCTATTACCCAGAACAAAGTACTTCTAGCAGCTAGGAGTGACATTTAGCTTTGGCAGTATAAGTACATGCCCTGGGTAAATAAAGAAAACAATTTTTGAACAAAATTGAACCTTTATTTGAGAGCAGAAAATCGTAAATACATTTCATACCCAACAAGCCCCAAACTATTCTTACTGCACTTAGGTAAAGGGTATGGATGCATAAAGAAAATTCATCTCAACAAGATGCTTTCAGGCACAGTGAAATCTTGCCTCTTGTCTTAACCCAGTGCTTGCCCTCATTTCCCAGTGGAATTTTTGTTTTGTAATACCAGTGCAAAACGCTTCTGAGCTTATGTTGTTATTGCATTGCTTTTAGCTTGCTTGGCCCATTTTTTCCCCCTCGCTTTTCTTTCCTGTTTCAGATTCATATGTTTTTTCTGGAACACAGGTCCCTTCTTTTCTTTTCCTTCCAGTCAAATCTTTCCTCACTTTCATGTTACTTCCCCTGTAGGATTTACTGTTGGCTCTGCTTCCTACTCACAGTCCCTGTGCCAACGCCTCATCTAACACAGTGGTGTGGGGATGGGGCTGAACAGTCAGGCAGCTACACACTCCCAGGCACTGCCACTGCCACGTGGGTCTCTGGTGCTGCGAGCCCCTTTGCTCCAACCACTGCTTCCTGCCACCTGCAGTTTCTTTGCTAGTAATACCTGACTTTGTTTCTCCATTTTCAATCCCCTCCCCAAACACTGCACTTACCTTACAGCATGAGTGACGGCAGAAACCCTTCACACAGGTATCGCCCATCAGTGCTACAGCTGGGGGTGCTACTGGCATGGGCCCAACCTTAGAATACAGGAATACAGGCTCTCCAGGTTGGGAACTGGCCCCTGCAGCTCCTCCTCTCCAGCATAATTACACCAGTGTGAGACAATTTTGCCTTGGGAATTTTCTGCAAGGAATTTGTGGTGATTGTTGGCACCTTTTTTTTTTTTAAGTGTAGTTCTTTCCCACAGTTTTAAATATCTGAAAGTCTAGCAGCTATCACTAACACAAAAAACCAGGTTACCCACCATTTTGCTCTATGTACACAGGGTAATGTAATTTTATGCAAAGAATGCCTTCAGTAACTTAAAGAGCTTGAAAATGTGCGTTTAAAAAGCATTTAGAATAAAGACGGAGTTTGCCATTCTATATCACAGATAAAAGGTTGAGGAAGGGAAAATGTAGAACTAGGGTTCAGTTCTGCATTAGCAGTTGAATGCTGTGAGCTGCATTTATGGAAGGCTGAGGGACAGGCATTTGGGCTTTCCTTTGCTTTGAATCACAGAACACACATGCTTTCTCACTCTCATTTGCACACTTTATCATAAAGCCACAGCATAAAGCTAATTAAAATGACTAAAAAAATAATACATTGATGTATGAAACTTAAGCATCACCTGGGCAGTACAATAGATACCATGATTGCCAGCTATAACATTTGCAAAAGCAATACTCTCGCACCCTGCACAGTAACATCCAGCACTGTACTGAGGTTGCCACACATAGAATAAAGCACAATACACAACAGGGGGAAATTCCTGCCACAACCTCTCTCAGACGTTTTCCCATACGCTCTGAAAGAGCAACGACAGCAAATCTGCAACCTTAAATCTTTTGAGAAGAAAGAATCATAACTGACTTCCCCATTTTCAAACAGATTAAAAATTAACATGCTTCTCATGCATTCTCTGGTCACTACAACTTTATTTGAATAATTGACCTTACCTGGCTTTGAGCACAGATAAAAAGGTCTGCAGGTCTCCAAGCAACAGAGTTCCTTAGTACCTATAAATAAAAAATAAGAATATTATTAAAATCCTCAAAACTAGGCAGTTTCCAGAATAAACAATGTTACATTAAGGTGTTTGCTTTTACACAAGGCCATCATCCATATTTATCCCAGGTCCATGGGACTGGAATTTCTTGCAGTTGGTGGGTCACTTATTGACCAAGGTGATAATGCAGTTCTCAACAGAGAGGTGACCCTAAAAAGACCTCTGACACCCCAATTCATCTCAGCTGAAGGGACCGAGGCTCTGTTGCACTGCCTCATCACCTACTGACACAGACAAGCTAAAGGAGCAAGTTATTGCCACCAATCATCCTGCTGCACTGCTGCAAGAAAACCAGAGACTCCAGAGGTATTGATTCAGCTCTGCTAAAGGAAAAAAGTTGGAAAAAATCTGTGGGTCAGGGTGATTTTATGACTAAAAGGAGTAATGTAATATTAGCCTCCTTCATTTGCATATTACTACCTGGGCAAGGCAGGTTTGGCAGAGCAGAATGCACCATCCCTCTAGACTGGTAGCCAACAGACATATTACTTTGCTCTGCCCACTGCCAACACAGGTATTTTTAATCTGCAATTTATTTCTGTCTGTCAAAGGTGAAAAGCATTAAGCAATTAATTATTTGAAGTGATTTAAGAGACAGATAGAAGCCAGGGAGACTTCAAAAAAGTAGCCGATTATTATTAATTCATGTGGTATTCATTAGTGTGTTATTAATGATGCTGCCTTCATTTGCTATTTGATATAGAATGCAATATTATTGGAATTTCTCTGTAATTTAATGACTGCTTAATAATATTTACTGAAGCCTGAGACTAGTACAGATGATTTTACACTAACATTTAACACTTTATGTGATTTCAGGAGTATTCTACACTGAAGTGCTCTTCCTTTGCACACATGGACAAATCCAGTCTTCAGATACGACCTGACAAATCATCTCCCTCCCCATTCCAACAACACTATCAAATGCATCACTAACCAAAGAGTTTGCCTACAAAACCTAGATCAGGGAACACCCTTCTGTTCCAGTCCATAAAACTTGTGGATGCTGACATCTAACATGTCAACAAATTCTCCGGGCAAGCAAATGGTGATCCCAAGAGGATCCTTCACTGCAGATGTCTACAATAAAGGTACTATTAGCTTACTGCACTATACACTGTCAGCATTAACTTTGCTTCTCTGGCTTTTGTGAGATTTTTATGCATCTTCTGCACGCTGGAGCTATTTTATAAATTCACTTCTTCGCAGTCCCACAGACACATGTTTATTGTATAAACTACATTCTCCCTCCCACCAATATATTCTGTTTAATAGAGTCCATAGAATCACTAATACAAACCAGATTTCAGAATCTGAAGAGAATGTACAGTACAGTGCTTTGTTACATATTTAAAGATTAAAGAAATCCAGCCATATTTTAAAACAATAGAGCTCTGAAGGTAATTTCCCTGCTATTTGGTCTGATCCTGCGAGATGCACTGTATCCAAACACAAGTATCACTTGAGAGCTCTCAGCACCTCCCAGTAAAAAGGTTGTTATTGATTTGTCTAAACAAGGTATCTCTGCAAGCAGCACCCAAAAGATGTCTAGAGAGAGTAGCTGCTGTCCACAAAGCTTGCCTTCCCCAGGGCTTCTTGGGCCACTTCTCTCTGCAGCTGAACTTTCAGACGTTTTCATCTTTACACAAAGGCACCGTGGCTGGGCTACACCAAGCCTGCCTTTTTAAACTCTCACTTCCTTGGGTTAGCTGCATAGGAGAGCATTAGCCACTACTGTGGTTCCTCTGTCAAAGGCTAAGCTCAGTGGTACCTCTAAAGAGAGATTATCAGGTCAAAAGATGGATAAAGACGAGCTCCTGTGTGATGAAAGGACACACTGTCACACATTGCATGCATACCTCACAACCCAAAATGGACACGTACTTCAGTTTCCCTGGGAAGGTGACAAAAATTGCATAAAAAACACCATCTAAGAGACCAAAGCTGCATTATGTCAGAGTGGGATTATCTGAAAATAACGAACCTCCTAATTTTCAAGGACTGCAAATAAGCTCAAAAATGCTCCCCTAATGTAACTTGGACCTATCCTTGCTAAAGAAATCACAAGGGTGTCTGCATACATCTCCCACATATCCTCACTGAAATGAAAAAGTCTCTGCAGAATGACTCCACGTTTCCCAACTGATCATGGAGAATCCAAGTATCCAAGTTCAGAAGGAGACCCCATTCCTGTTGCATTTCTAGTTTACCAAAAAACTGAAGTTCCTGGTAACTGCACAAGTCCATTACCTAGCAATTGAAAATATTCAGGCAAATAGAAAATTTTCCATTAAATATCTGCCTTTATATCATCCACATACGGAAGAGTAGCTAGATTAAATAATTAGTAAGATACATCATCATGAACAACACCACACAGTAATGATGTCACCAGCTGAGCTGTGTGAAAAGTTTTCAGAAATTACTTTTGAATTTTTTTTTTAAACAGGTGTTTGCACATCACTGAAATGACTGGATCAACAATAGCTTTGACAAAAAATATTTCAGGTCCAAAGTGGAGTTTCCGAGTTGGGAGTATTATTAGAAGGAGAGCTACCAACCACATACATAAACCTGAGCAGCTGGCAAAAGCTAACATTAAAATCAGGATGGGCAAAAAAATGATTTATAGAACCACAACAAGCAGTCCCTTTTTTAATCTATTGGGTCTTTTAGGATACAAATGTCTTCCATGAAAACCTGCTGGATGAACTTGAAAACCTTAAGTTCAAACAATTTTTTTTTTCTACATATTCCAAATAGTTTGAGAAATACTTTTTCACCTCCAATCATTAAGTGAAATATTTAACAGCATATGATACAGCATGTATGAAACCATCAGTAGTTTTCTTATTCAAACTTATTTTCACTGTCATTCTCACAGATCACAGAATTGTATCAATAGAAGACCTGATACTTCTCCCAAAGGCCTTGCTATTGAATTTTAACTAGGACACAACTAAGCAGCAGGGAGAAGAAAGCACTGAAATGGGAGCAGAAATAGAAGATAGACAGCGACTGTAATAGAGATAAGAATAGATGGTCATAGGCTAACATTGTGCATAATTTAATGGCTTTCTTGAAA
Organism: Hypotaenidia okinawae; assembly: GCA_027925045.1. Classification (NCBI taxonomy): domain Eukaryota; kingdom Metazoa; phylum Chordata; class Aves; order Gruiformes; family Rallidae; genus Hypotaenidia; species Hypotaenidia okinawae. Next base: position 10,314,011 of record BSDF01000007.1, read on the forward strand.
TGCTGAATTCCTTTTGGTGCAGATCAAGTATCTGCATAATAACTTTCTGTGATGTTGGAAGCGACAAGCACCTTAAAATATGTATGGAATATTAGAAGAATGAAGAAAAAGGTGCAAAAACCGCAAGCCTGCTTTCTATGCCCCAGTAGTTTTTCTTTTATTTCAAGCAGACTGTATCTGACTGAATTCTTACTGTCTGAAGGCAAAAGGAATGGTCCCGCCTTGACCACATTTCACTTTTAGTGCCAGTAGATCTAGGTAGCCTAAATCTTAAGGCTTCACAAACATTTCAGATTGTACATATTACCTGTGGTACAGTTCATAAAGCACAAAAATCACTGGCAGCGTGCTAGAGTATTTCAGATTTTTCCATGACACAAATATGGTGTACTACTTAACCAAGATTAAGGACGGAGCATGTATTTAAGCTTTCACTCATCGGGCTTGCTGTTCCAAATGCTTGCCTTCCTTATATAAACTTTTTTTTTTCCTTGAAACGGTTAATATTTGATAGCTTCCTCCTATGAATAAATCACTAGACTGTAGCTATAAAATGGTATGGTACAAAATCTAACTCTCAAGACAGATGAGCACCTACAATATTCTGTCCAGCAGATTATAAGGCTTTAAAAGATAAAGCGTCAATCAAATCTGGATCAGTCTTTCAGACATAGTTCAAGTCACGCCTGTTCCCCTTGTATTCCCTCTTAAATTGCATCGCATGGACTGCACAACACAAGGGCACACAGTTGGCAAGTGTTCAAAAAATGGCACGGTGACTGCTCTGGGAACAGGCAAAGCATGTTTTTTAGGCCTTAGGGTACAGCCAAAATTGTTAAGTGGGACCTCAGTGTATGTCCATATGGGGTTTTTGGATAAGAGGGAGTTACGTACCTCACAACAGACACATCCTGTGAGTACTACAGCATAGAGGCCTTCAGTAGTTCACATTTATGCTCCCTCCATAAAAATTTGCACTGCTTTGATTTCACCTCTCTCTGCTCTGTATCACATATTACCAGTAAGGGTCATGGTTTGGTCTTTCATCCTCTTTACTTTCTTATTTTCTTTGGGATATCTTTTTGAGATCCTTATATAGCCCCAAAGCATATTAATGTGATATAAAGCTGCCTGTAATAACTACAGACCATCTAACCATGCTATTTCATTTCCAGAATGGTAAGATGTAAGGAAGCCCAACTTATATCACAGGTTAATAGATTAAAAATTTAGTGAAAATAAAACGCTTGTAGTTTTATCTGCTGGAAGTATCTTTCCAGGGGTATTTTCAGCACTTTAAGTACCCTACGTTTATTACTATTTAGTGCTGTATCACAAATCAGCATGGGGGTTTGCTCAACAGGTACTTGCACAGAGAGATACTTGGGATTTCATATCACTAAATAAAGTCTATTTAATAGGAATTAAAATATGATCTCATGCAGCATACTGAGTACTAAAATAGTCTTTACTGCGATTACATCTGGTCACCTTCAGTTTTAACACTGCATTAACAAGACAAGCAGTGATCTAAAGTCCAATTAGATGCCAAGTTATTCAACTCATTAAGTTTGAATGAAGTAGCACACTGTTCTACAAAGAGACTGCAGCGGAGTTCTTGTAAAGTTGGTGAATAGAGTTGGCAGAAATGTCTGAGAATTCAAAATCATAACTTAAAGCATTTGAAAACATCTGAAGGAACAAAATAAGCAGAAGTGTGTTGCACAAGTACGTATGCAAATTCCACCTAGAGCATTTCTGCTTTCCAAGTATGTGAAATGCTTAACAGCAGAAATTCTTAATTAGGAGACAAATGTTTTCTTTACCCTCAGAAGTGGATTCCCTCCTCTGCAACCTGGCAAGTCATACTTTAATGGGTAAGCACACAGGGGATTATTCTGTGAACTGCACGCACTGAATGCTTTTTTCTCTTCACCCCCCACGATGTCTCTGCTTTCCCCTCACACTGTAACATATTTCTTTGTTCAAATTTAGGATTAAGAAGGTGATTTCACACCTGTATGATAACAAATAAGACGGCCGTATCAGAGGACTTACGCTGTCCTTCTTTTGAGCCCAAATTAGTCTTTATCTCACTTTTACATAGAGCAATCAGGTTGCCAATGCATAAATTATTGCAAAGCAGATGGGTAATAAAACTGTTCACGATATTTCTCTGGCAATTTCATATTTGCTTTTGGGAAAGGAAATTCTTTTAATCTGCCACTTCAAGCTTGGGAGGAAGGCACTTTCTCAGTTTCAAGTTTACAGGATCATATTTACCACTGCAGGTTTTTCAGTTCCCAGTATTCCTGCAGAATTATGGGTGGGAAGAATGCTAGTAGTGGAGTTTCATCTAAAAAAAATAGACCTTACTGTGTTGATGGATGAATTTTAAACTTTTAACTCTCCGTTCTGTTTTTATATTGCCTAAGAGGGAATACTGTTTTGGAGATAATACAAATCTTCCTGCCCTTAGTCTTTTAGGTTCCCATCATTCACACACATAGTCTTCCTGCATGCTGTAGCATTTCAGTCTTATTGAAGAAATACTGAAGGAAAATCCTCCCTTTTTATTTTAACAAAGATCTGAATATATTGAAAAATAAATTAACACCAATAGGACGAAAGGAATATGTACGTTTTGCACAAATTGTATGTTTAGATTGGACATTTCTTCACTGAAAGGGTTGTCAAGCACTAGAACAGGCTGCCCAGGGAAGTGGTTGAGTCTCCATCCCTGGAGGTATTTAAAAGACATGTAGATGTGGTGCTTAGGGACATGGTTTAGTGGTGGACTTGGCAGTGCTGGGTTAACGGTTGGACTCAATGATATGAAAGGTCTTTTCCAAACTAAATAATTTTATGATCAAGTTTCACCAGGATCTGCTTTTTTTCTTCCCCTGGGGATTTTTTTTCCCTGCATGTTTCTGAGACTGCCTTCATTTACTGCAAAGCAGCCCTCAGACTTCTTACCTCAGCTTCTGGGTGATGATGAACCTAGCAGGTGAGTGAGCAAACTCTGAGGAGAGGGTGGCCTTCATGTATGTGAAAGGGAACAGGTCCCTGGCCCTAGTGCAAACTAAACCCCTGCAATGAGACCTAACAACAATCACCTTCAAGAGAAGGAAAGGAGGGAAACCATGCCTACAGAGACACTAGAGGGCAAGTGGCCCTGAGGAGCTGCCCAGACAGGCTATGAGGAAGATAATATTAGCACAAAATTAGGTTGTTTGTCATTGTGTTTGTAAAGTCTCGTGACAAATGTTAGAGGAGAGCTGACTTTGTCTTACACTCTAAATGATCTAAGGTTTAATACAAGACACATACTTATTAAAAAAGTAGGATAAAGATGTGTGTGTTTCCCATCATTAGAATTACTAGGAATTTCCATGAAAACATTTCTGGTTTAGTATACATCTTCTGTTTAGCAGTTCTTACTGACTCTAAAAGTGTGTGTTATAAATATGTCTGCATAACACACTAGAAATTTCACCAGCTTTGGAGCATCCTTTCAGCACTTTCTCAATTATATATTTTCAGAATATTTTCTATGTGTTCTAAATAAAAAATATCTACTCCTTACCTGAATAGTATACAATGTTTAATGTATTATGGACTAAACCTTAGACATTACAATTCACATATTCCCATCCACAAAAATAGAGTTGTTATAATTTACAGCAGCCTAAGATTTTTGATCCATGCCTAAATTTTAGATGTAGATAATACAAGTGCTTTTAAATTACATTTTGAGTATCTTCTTTATGCAGGACTCTCAAAATATACAGGAGGCTTTGGAATGGGATGGACAATTAACAATTTTGAGATGTACTGATTGAGAATCTGGCTGTTATTTGCCTGGCTGCTTATGCAGAATTTGATGGGAGAGTGAGTTTGCTTTTGGAGAGCTGAAACATCTCTGCAAATACTTCCCCTAAAAAGGACCTGTTTAATTTTGAAAGAAAACTAATTTCACTTTTTTCATTACCCACACCTGTATATATGAGTTAGGGATAATCAAAGTGCAGAGTCACCAATCCAATCTTCCCAAGAAAAGAAAAGTTAGAACAGATTGGTGTCACCCACTCCAACAGATGTTTACAGCAACTGGCTGTCATGTGAGCCTTAAGATGTAGACAGACCAGCCATACTTGGCAGATTTTGTAAGGAAGTTGAGATCTCTTTGGTTCTTTTATAATGTCTCTAAGGTGTTTCAGTAGTCATTTCTCATGAAATCAAGTAATGCATTTTTTTCAAAGCACTCCTTTCCCAATTTTACCCCTATGCCATGGTATCTTATGGAGTTTATTTCCTCGAAACAGGCTCCAGACAGCTGGCAGGCTTGCTGGGTAGGGTTCTGGGGAATATGATAATTTTCATTGACTTGTACCAACAACTTAAGTTCAAAGAGGCAATATGATTTCCTCTGCTAATACTGCATCTGCATGTACTAACAGGGTATTTTATAGGACACAAACAGATGAACAGGTCAGGCAGGTTTAGGCTAATGAGATACAAACTGTTCTAGTAAGTGACCTATCTTTGCCTGAAGGGTTTAACTCTCTAGATAACAAATTCAGACTTTCAATGGTTCTCACGATTCTGTGCAAGAGTCTTTTCATAGAATCACAGCATCATAGGGGTTGGAAGGGACCTTGAGAGATCATCGGGTCCAACCCCCTGCCAAAGCAGGCTCCCTAGGACATTTCACTCAGACAGGCGTCCAGATGGGTCTTGAATCTCTCCAGAGAAGGAGACTCCACCACTTCCCTGGGCAGCCTGTCCCAGGGCTCTGACACCCTCACTGGGTAAAAGTTCTTCCGCATGTTGGTGCGGAACTTCCTGTGCTCCAACTTGCAGCCATTGCCCCTTGTCCTGTCTCCACAGACACTGAAAAGGGGCTGGCTGATTCCCCCTGCATCCCATGCTTAAGATAATCATCAGCTTTTCATCAGTTACGATAAATTTGGCTTCTTTTTTTTTTTTTTTTAGTTTGATTATATTGTCCAAAAACTAATCCCTTACTAACTACCGTCCAGAACAATTGAATGTTTCTTAGAGAATCTCTGCTTACCCTAATTCCACCAGTATGAAAACCATTAGAGTTTGCATTTGACCCTCTGAAGGTAGAAAACCTTGGAAGTCCAGACAACCAGTCACTGACAAACAGTAAATACTAAATAACTACTTACACAGTTGCCTTATCACAGCAATTTCTTAACAGTGATATGTGCTATAGTTTTAGTGGAACATCTAGTTGTTTAATGACATAGGATTTGCCCCTTACTCATTATCCCTTTACGTATTATGAACTTTGTAGTACTCTAGCTAATGCTTTCATTGAAAACCAGTGGGACTGTCTGGGATGAAAAGGATCTGAAGACATCATTTCCAGAGTCCCAGGCTAGCCAATGACACTTGATACAGTGGCTAAAAGCAAGTGACAGTATCATCCCATACTACAGGTGACAGTGAAGTAGTCCAAAGGCAACAAACAAAATGCAACTAATGAGGATGAGCTCAGAAGCACAAAACAAAGGCATCTGAATGGCAATGATATCACCTGAAGGGAGGACTGGAGTAGAGGGAGATGAGAAAGAGAGATAGGTCTGGGGCACAAATTAGAGGGGGTAAGAGGGTTTGCACCCATGACAGTGGGACATGGAAAAGGCAGACGTGGCTGCTGGGCTGATCACAGAGTGAGGCCTTCAGTGGTCAAACATGGAGAAAGTCTCCTGTGGCAACAGAAAGACAGCCATTCTTGGGACAAATGATTAGGTCAAATGTAACTATAAAAACCTACTTTGACCTTTCTGTTCTACTGTTTGTTTCTTTCTCTCTAATTTAAAAATGGGTCAAGAGACACTAGCGTTGCTAAGAATTGGATGAAAACGGAAATGTCTTTTTTTCCAACTAATTCTTTGCTTGTTTTGTGTGGATTTCTTAATATATTACTAATAATCAAATTCTTTGAGATAAAAGTAATTAAAACATTAAAAAACCCCAGCAACCTGCAGGGGCTCCAGAACTGCACCCGTAAAATGGAATCTTTTCAGATTGAGGAAAAGACTGAAAAAAAATTTCAGATAATTTGAAAGATTCTTCAAGAGACTTTTCCTGCTTTCCCTTGGCAGTGAGTGGCAAGAGGAGGGTCTCTGCTCCTGACAGATGCACTTCAAAATGTATTTTCACAAGGGGAAGGGCAGGAAGAGTTACCTGGAGCATACTGAGTAGACAAGCTTCAAGTGGTGAGTGTATGTCTCAGCCTTTGAGCCACTATAAGCAAGTTGCATCCCTCCAACTTTTCAGCCTTAGATCTGTATTTCAGCCTGCTTCCTGGGTGCTGCACAGGTATACAGGTACCTGAGACAGCAGGAAATCCTGGAAGTAAGTGTAATCTGGTTTTGTCTTCATGACCAGAGGGGACAAAAATTCAGAAGACAATACAGTATCATCAGGATTCCCCCTCTATTCAAAAGTGAACTCTATTCCTGATACCAGGTAAAAGTCTACACAACAACAGAGCAGAAGAAGCATCCACTGTGGTTTCTATTTCCTGACCTCAACTAGAAAAAACAATTTTCCCCAAATCTTTCTTATTCTCGTTTAGAGTCATTTGCAGCTTAGTTACTCATGCTAGGCCAGACTGAATTATTTACCTTTTTCCATGAGTTTCTCTTTCATTTCTTTAATAATCTCACTTGAAATAATTAAAAAATAGCAGAGGAGAATTGTAAAAACAGTATTTAAAATTAAGTGACTTGAATTTATGCCTTGTTCTAGAATAGTATGTATTACTGTAACATGCAATTATATTGGGGGAAAAAAATCTAACTCCCCCAGGTTACAGATTGATTTCATAGTTGTTTTGTAAGCTATTGCTCTGCTTCCTGGGGTATCTCTCAGGCTCTGTTCAGCACAGAATCCATTATATACCAGGCACTCAGATAGATGAAAGGTATTATGGCAAACTTAACTTTCCTTCTATTTAGAGAATAATGATTTATAATTATTCCTTTTATGATGTTGAAGTTAGCTGGGCATATGCCTACCAACTCATTTCCTTTTGTTACTGGAGGTGTTGCTTTTTAACAGCAGTTGTTCTAGAGATCTCTCAGATGGTAGATTTAAATGAGAGCTGCATTGCTGGTCACAGCTCTCATCCAGAGCTTTTCTTATGTGATTTAAAGTCTGCAGTACCCTATTTATTGCCTGACTTAAAGTGAAATCATCAACACAAAGAGACATTCACAAGTTACTTTTGCTTACAGAATGTGATCTCCATTCCTTACTGAGGAACTCAAATGAGAACACAAAAGGGAAAAAAATATAAAGGGAAGGATATTTAGAACGAAACTAAAACCATACAGCCATAAAAATTACACATTACCTTCATTGATTTTTAACATTAGTGTCACTTCACTGTTTAAGAGACAGATCCCTAGCAGACATGAGGCAGCCTAGCTTTTCATCACCATAACATCACCTAGTCGATTGCAAGTGATGTAAAACAAAAGGTAAGCGAGCACAAACAAGTATGCAGATACAGGGAGAACTTTGGTGAGCATTAGCAAAGGCAAAAACTCAGGCAGAGCCCCCCTTTATCTTTGTTTTTCCTTATTTCACCTCTTTCCCACCTTCTGTGAATTATAGTCAGATTTCTTTCTGAAGCATTTTAATCTCCCTATTGTCAGCAGAAATTTCTGCAATTGTCAAGAGCCTAGTTACTTCTCTCTTCCTTCTGTTCTTGTTGGTGTTCTTCAAAGTGTGTCTCCATGTGTCTGCTTTTCTGCTGGATGTAAGCACTTTTTGGTCCCTGCAGTAGAAGTGTTTTGACACACTATACATGTCTTGGCCTTATTAAGAAATAAACTGTTTTATCTCTTTTCTCTCTTTCACTAACAATAATGAGCGGAGAAAAATGAACAGAGCAGCTATAGATGGGCAAGATATTTCCAGAAAAATGCTGATATAATTATAAAGACATTCAGCACACGTGAAGAACCATCAAAACCACCAAATTCCTGCAGTTTTCCACTACTGCTACTAATACTACCCAAAGCCAAAATTAATTATTTGGGGAATAAAGGTCAAAGTGACCTAGGAAAAGCAGTGTTTAACTGTAAAATCAGGATTATTAGTTTTTGTTACGGAATTCTGGCCCCAGATTAAATTCAGTTGCTTGATCACGTTAAAGCCTTTTAAAAACAAGAAGATAGCTAAGAATCCCATAGATCCCCTCATGAGAGCCAGAACTCTAAAATCATGCTGAGACTTCAAGGTATTTGAAAACATACTCCACACCATGGCAAGAATGGAAAAACATAGTGATGAAAAGATAGGAAATTTTTTCCTAAATAAAACCCCACAACCCTTCCAATTGAAGGATTTAGTATTAGTCTGCAAAGGAGGAAAGTACCACTTTATGAATTTAAAAAAATCAGGCAGAGAGGTGAGTAGCACCCTCTCTTTGCGTGACCCAATCCTGCAGAAGAGCTTTACAGAGTGAAAGGCTGAGCCGCCGCTGGAGCTGCTGGAGCTGCTGCTGTATTTACATGCTTAAAGCAGCAAACGCTTCTGTAAGGCCAGGGCGATAAAATAGCGTGTGAGAAGCAAAAGCCCTGGTGAGTTTGATTGTATGTGACTACTCTTCTGTGCATTCCTGTTAAAATGCTCGTTGTCCATTTCGACTGTGCTTTCTTATTTCAAACAAAGGGTATCAGCAGCTTTAGATTCCAATGCTTTGCCTTGGTCTGTGAACAAATAAATTGTACTACACTTAGCACATTGAAAATTCATAGAATTTGTGAAGCACAGGCTTAAAGCATGCTTCCCATTACTCACCAAATACTTACACAAGTTCTCTCAGCCTGGTTACAGCCGTTGGCTGCACTCAGGTCAACAGCATCACATAATAATGTTGAACTATATTAACTGCATAAATAAGAGATTTGAAGAATGGGTCAGTAGCATTAACCTAAGGGCAAAATTATCCTCAGAACATCTACACTTCTATACTCTACCTTCCTAATGTACTCAGAAAAACCACAAGTCCTGTACTGTATGAGACAAGTTACAAACAACTCTACCTTGAAAGTACATTACACTCTGATTAATTTTTTTCCTTTCCAAAGAAAACATCAATAGCATTATCATTTTTTGGAGAAAAAATGATTTTCAACTCATGTTTTTTTCTCTAAATCCATTCTTCTGTGCTGATAGTATTGTAAGCATTATTAATTGTTCCAGGAAGCCTAGACTCACATGAAATAACAGCTCTGAAGCTACAACTGAATTATAGCTGTTTTAAGATAAATGCCCAACTATTTTTACTCATCTCACCAAGAACCCTGGCTTAAAAGTCGTGTCCTTTTAATGCCCGTGAGGCCCTTTAAACCCATCTTTTTCACTACTGAGAAAAGTTCTGTTTTCAAAGCAGAATTTGGCACATCTCTGTTTTGTTCATTGCCTAACAGTTTCAAGAAATAAATAATAATAATTACCCAAATATTGTGTGAAAGTCAGACTGGGAATTTGTATACAAATATTTCAATATATAAATCACTATGGAGAGGCTGGAAAATAATTGCTTCTAAAATCAGATACTGAGATTGGCTGCGTGATTGTGATTCTGACTCGGCTGAAATAAAGTGATTCTGTTGACCTCCAAGCCTTCTGCAAAATACAAGTTCTTTTCTTGTTGAAAAAAAAAAAACCCTAAAACTAAACAGTGGTGGCACAACTAGAAATCTGAAGAGAGCTTACAATTCAGTGCTGACTGTGCCATGGTTTAACCCAGCTGACAGCTAAAACAACCACACAGCCATTTGCTCACTCCCCTGCACCAGGGGGAGAGAATCCAAAGAAAAAGGTAAAACTCATGGGTTGAGATAAAGACAGTTTAATAGAACTGAAAAGGAAAATAAGAATAACAACTGATAAAATAAAATTTTTAAAAGACTGTACAAAACAGGTGACGCACAGCACTATTTCACAACACCTGAAAACAATGTTCAGCTAGTTCCCAAGCTGCACTGCCTCCTGGCCCACTCCCCCAGTTACATATTCAGCACGACATGGTATGGATATGGAATATCCCTTTGGCCAGTTGTGGTGCGCTGTCCTGGCTGTGTCCCCTCTGAGCTCCATGGGCACCCCTGCCTCGTCACTGGCAGGGCAAGATGGGAAGCTGAAAAGGCTTTGCCTAAGAACAACTAAAATATCAGTGTGCTATCAACATTATTCTCATTCTAAGTCCAAAACACAGCACTATACCAGCTACTAATGAGAAAATTAACTCTATCCCAACCAAAACTACACTTTGATTACAACTTGTACTTTGATTACAGAACAAAGACTCTTACTGTAAGGTAATCCACAAGAATGGTAAGCAATCCTTCTGTGGTCCATATCCTATTTATCCCCCCACCGTTTTAACACTGTAAGTACATTGCTTGGGCAAAAAGTACAGGGAAAAGAGTCCCAGTTCTCTCCCTCTTATTCTTCTTTGTCAATGTTTAGCCTCCCTGAAACCAAATCTACTGTGTCAGTGAATTACATAGTAGACATCCTTTCCTTGATTTTGCTCTCTGGAGACTGAGCAACATGTTCCTTACTTTTTTCCCCCAATACTTCTTCAGCAGGGTGAACATGGGCCTAGCAATCACTCAGCTGAGAGAGGCTGACTCACGCATCCCAGGAGACACCCTCAGAAGGAATGAAAGAGACAGCTGTTTTCCATCTTCAGCGACTTACAAAGTGTTAGCTTAACACTCTCCCATTCACAGTCTGCAAACTGCAACCCTTCCTTACCTCTTTGTGTTCTGGAGAGGAATTTTAGCAGGCAGATCTAGCAGCCTGCTAGTCTGCATTACTGTACTTTAACTCTGACCTGGCTCCACCCTGCATCTGTAGGCTTTAAGCTTTGCCCCTGGCATGTGCCAGATTCTTCCTGAAGGATGAACAGGGTGAGCGAGAAATGTGCTGGGCTTTGCCAAAGCCACACATCAGTTCTAGCTGTGAGACAAGAAGCAGATATAAAATTTCATGTAGTAATGCTTCTGAAACTGAGACATGACAAGATCTTTTACTCTTGTATTAAGGGATGGAAAAAAAAAAGTACAAAGTATGCAAGTAATTCCCTTTCCTTAGGGGGTGCAGGCCATTAACAGCTATTTCTGAATTTGTAATGAAGCTGTTTATGTTCACCTCCTGGTTAGCACCATTCTAGAGCTATCATCAGTCCTTTGTCACAAGACATAATCCGATGCTCTAATGAACAAGGGGATGCTCACACATCTAGGAAGGTAAGGTATCACCAGCAAGGCAGAAGCTGATGCAGTTCATGCAGAATTGAGTTAAAGGAGACTCTGAAAACATGTTTTACCTTTATAGCTGAGCACAATGTACTGAAGGAAGGCATAGCCTTTTAACACGTATTAATGTGCTAATCTGCCATTACAATAACACCCACAGTCTCTTAAGAAATTATGACCTCTTGCTTGCATTAGAATACATATCTGCTGAACATATAAAACATATGTTTAACAATGGGATAAAACCCAGCAGTTTTTGGTAAAGCTGAACCATACTATGAAGCTGAACCGTACTATGAAGGTTTTGCATTATGTTATGGGCTTAGCTAATAACTAATGTGAATTTCCCCAGCCCTGGAAAAGAAAAACCCAAGCTGAGGCTTTTATGCATACAACTCAGAATCACACCTCACATTAACTAAAATCAAAGAAGAGGAGCATGCAGGAAACATTACACAAAATTCAGGCAGACTAGTCAGAGGCGCAACAGGAATATTAGAGAACAGTGACATGCATGCCTGTGTTTATCTGTGAAGAATAATATTGACTTAAAACAGAAATAGAAAATTAATTTAGACAAGATTTAATGACAGATAAAGTGTGATTATCTGCAAACAATTTTAAGCTATCTTGTAATGTTTTTGTGTAGCATATCCATTAGGTTACTGAAGCACATGAGATTTTTCAGATTTGGACCTTAATTTAGACTTAAAGGCAGACAAGAGACATGAAAAAGGCTGGGGGGGGGAAGGAGGAATCATCTTCTTTGGAAGATGAAAAATGTCTGACTGCACTGAGTTTTGAAAACGGCTTTATTTTCATTTCATCCCTACTCTCTGCCAACACCCCCTTACCAAGCCCTCACCCCCAAAACCAAAACAGACAAAGAAACAACAACCCTGTCCATCGAAGGAGCTATTTCCAGGATTGGACTTGTGCTGCTTGGGGACGCCGGTACCGTTTAGTAGTGATGATTTTGGCCTGGAACATGGGTACTGGGCCTCCCATTTGCCTGACAGACATTAGTTTCCCAAGCTCAGCAAACTCTGAATCAAGCTGAGTTCCAACACAGAATTTTTTTTAATTGCCCCTTAATTACTGTAGTTATGCTAAGAATAGAGAAAAGCGGCAAAACATCATTGCTAATGAAAAGTCATTGAACTAGCAAGACAGATAGATGCTTTTTATTCAACGACTCGAGATGCCAGAAGATTCTCTGATCTAGGCATCTGGGAATTAAAATCTTCCCAAGCATAATTAAAGTGTTTGTCTGCCCTAACCTATAAAAGGTTTATCCACAATGCCAGTTATCATCTAATGAGAAAGGATATCTGCCAAAGAGAACACTAGTCTATTTTTCTCCTGTATCTTTGCAAAGATGATCATCACAAGTACTTGGAACAAATACAAATAATCAACCTCCTATTATTATAATTGTTTGGATAAAAGCATTGCAGTTTAAGACTCATGATATAAATCAACAGTCTATTTACGCTGTTAGTTATCAGGTGTACAATTATGCACATCTATTCCCTTGAGTAATTGACCTTAGCCTTAAGTGGATGCCCTCTCCATCATGTTTACTTTGCTATTCTTTCTCGTCCTCTAAACAAAATAACAGATCTATAAATCAGCGACATTAAAAGAGCTTCGGAAAGATGCCAGGCTGTTTTTCAGCCTTTCTGCTCTTGAGACTGCCCAGTTAGCAGACTGCTCAAGGGCCAGTTCATTTGACTCCATTTTGTCATTACTGTGCCACCCTTTTTAATTGTCAAGGCTGGGTGATTTTTAGGATAACCTAGCCAAGTCCCAGATGCAGTTTCTACACCAGGAGGTATGACAAGACTAGTGTGATTATCTAAAACAAGAGAATTTTATGGTACACAGATGGGTCAGTTTTAATGCAGCTAAGGTGGCAGGAAATCTGTTTTAGAAGACCAATCCACTAAATCTACACAAATCATATGTAGGCTTAAAGAAGGTACTAGGCAGATACGTCCCTGTTTATGTAGTACCCAATGACAGACAGCTCAACCACAGAAATGTTAAACAAAAATATTTTAAAATATTATTTTAGATAGCAGTTGACAGGTAGCATAGCTTGTAGGATTTCAGAGAGCAGAACTTTTCCTATCATTAAAAAAAGGGAAAAAATGTCTTTGTAAAGTTTCATTATTGTAATACTTGGTCAGGACAACTGATCTTTCACTCATGCAGCCTGACAGCTGATTTGGACAATAGCCATAGCTATTGGCTTGCCAGAATCAAGTTCTCAAAGTGCTAGATAACCACATCGAAAAACTAAACCTTATGACATTTCTGAAGATGTGATACTCTACCAAAAATGATGCATCCTCAAAAAGGAGGCTATTAGTTCTCCACATTCTCAACAGCTCCCTGTCTCCCTCAGCTTTGAGCAAGGTCTCCTTAAGAGCAACAACTTGCTTGCAAGTCATTTTACCAACTATTTAAATGTGAAAGAAGGAGTTTGGGGAAATAGAAAAGAATGCAAGCTGTTTCTCTAACATAACTTTCATGAAAGAAATTGAAACTAGACTACTATTTGAATAACTATTTTCATCTTTTATATAATATTTATATAAACCCTCATTTATGATGTCAGTTTGGGAATACTGTTTTCTGGTATTCTCTACCCAGCTGCCAGCTTATTTTGCAAACACCCTCTTTCTACCAGTGGTAAAACACTAACTTTTTTCTTGTTTTCATTCAATCTGTTGAATTACTCTCTTCAGAAAAACACATAAGTAGGAATAAAGAAGAATAATGAAGCATGTTCAGTAGAAATGAGATGAGCCTATGCAGGTTGAAAGGATTCACTTCAAAGCCTTAAAACTGAATAAGTAAATAAATAAATAAAATCTTCCTTATAAGCTAGGGAAACCTGACCTTAGAAAGCTGATCTTAGCTTAGGAAACATTAAAAACAGGAGAGAGTGTCATGGTTTAACCCCAGCTGGTAGCTGAGTACCACACAGCTGCCCGCTCATCCCCTGCTCCCCAAGGCAAGGGGGAGGAGAATGGAAAAAACCTCCTCGTGTTTTGTGATAAATGCAGTTTAATAGGATAACAAAGGAAGAGAATAATAGTGGTAATAATGCAAGTGCTGCATAAACGCAATTGTTCACCACATAAAAAAATAAATGAAAAATTTGATGCCCACTTCCAAGCAACGATCCTTTCTCCCAGTTGGCTTCCCAGTTATATATGGAGCATGACATTACATGGCAGGGAATATCCCTCTGGCCAGTCTGGGTCAGCTGTCCTGGCTGTGCTCTCTTGGCTCCTTGTGCACATGGCAGGACATGAGAAACTGGAAAGTCCTTGACTTACTGTAGGCACTGCAACTACTCAGCAACAACTAAAAGCCTTAGTGTGTTATCAGCATTATTCTCTTATCAAATCCAAACCACAGCAGTACACCAGCTACTAGAAACAAAATTATCTCAGCCAAAATGAAGACAAAGAGAAGAAAGGAAAAGAAAAAAAATTAAAGCCAAAAAATTTTTTAAGATCTGATTTCCCCTGCCTTAGGCCTAAGCCTCTAAACAGAACAGATCTATATATATTCCTGTCCAACAAAAGATGCCTTTCCTATATCAGACTTCTTTCCTACTCTGAGCAGTTTTTCAGAGGTATCTACACTGTAAGAGCCAACTTTATTTCTGCAGTTCACTTTCTTAGACAGGACTCTTTCAGCCTTTATAGCAATTAAGTACATCCCAGGCAGTCACTTTATTCATTTGCAGCTGGGGCTCATAATCCCATCTATCAAGACTAACCACCTGCACTAGAAAAAACAACCCTTGCTTCAGTAGTGGCCTGGCTTGTCATCCTACACTGTAACCAGGCAAAATGGTAATATTAGAAGAGCTGTCAAAGGCCTATTTATAATAAATTCAGTGTTGTGTCCTTCCCACAAACAGTACATATGCTTTTGATCTGCATGACCCCAAGCAGTTCTGTTTTTTTCTTGCAGTTATTCTGCTGCTTTAAGGATACTGTGGTTGTAAAAGCATCTATCAAATGAAGCCATGACATAGAACTGTGTTTTATAGGTAATGTCTTCACAAACATGTAGACAAACGTGGTTAAAACTGAGTTAGATATCTAAATGTTGCAAAAGTTATTCATCGAGATTCAGTTTAAAAAAAACCCAAAAAGCCTCAAACAGCTCACCATCACCATCAAAATCACCCACAAAAAAAAACAAAACAACAACAAAAAACCCCAACAAACCCCCACCCCCACAAAATCAAACACAACTTTTGGGAATCAAGTCTAAAACCATAAGCCCTGCTGGGATAGCTGTGAAGGGAACCACACCTTATCTTCAGTTTTCATTATTAAATATCCTTATTTGCACATCAGTCTGCACCTGAGTACCTTCAGAAGCACCTCAATCCTGCAAGGTTATGGAGAAGCTGAGCTCCATGTCAGGTTTCAGCCTGCCCAATTTGAAGATGCTTGTCCCTAAGCCTACACCTTCCTAAGGGTCAGAGCTCAGTAAATATTCTTGTACAAAGTTCCCATACAGAGAACATAAACTTCCTTGGTTTTGATGTCTCTGGGGACACAACTAGAAATCGCTGCTCTCATTTTGTTCTAGCAGTGCATCTAGTAAGGTGCCTGTGGGATGAACGCGTAATGACTTTATGGCACCAAATGACACAGGTTGTCTCGTAGTTGCCTTGCAACTCCCTCTGAACTTCTCTTTTCATATTTTATCATATATATTATGTATGTTATAATTTATATTAAATATGTTATATTCTTATTTTCTTATTCTTTAATCCATGTTTAGATCTGATTGGTAAATAACATCAACAGCTATAGCGATTTGATCTAGTATCTAATTTGCTAGCAGCTATGCAGTGCTGCCACGTTGATCTCCCCATCGTATAACTAGGCTTAACTTTACTGTCTATGTAATTTTCCTTGGCTGAAGAACTTTTTGTTAACTCCTTCAAACAGTTAATGGTTCTAATCCTGATCTCATCAAGTCACTCCTTTTGGTCTGCATCACTTCTCTATTTAGTACATTCAAATGCTTTATTATAAAAGTTTTGCCCTTCAGAAAGTCAGATGTGTTTGGTAATGTTTGTTTTACAAAGTGTTGCCAAATCCCAAGGGTTCAAGCTTGACTTGTTCAAGGGACAAGGTAATGATGTTGAAAATGATTCCACTGTGCCAGCTAAGTATTACCCTTATTAATCAATCCTCAAAGCATGCTAGGAATGTTAAAATCTGCTAATACTTATTCTGTAATTAACATTACTGAATTCACACATTGCCTTCAAACTAAAATAAATTTACAGCCTGTCTAATGTTGTGGTATTTTTGCTGTTTGCAAAAAGTCAGCCAAAACTGGTTTTTGCAAAAGCATATATTACACCATCAGTGTAATATTATAACATCTTTAAAAGCATAAGTGATACATGACCGCTGTATATGCCCTGCTTGATCTAAGCATTTCCACTGACATCTGTGGGCAGAAGTCTCCAGCCATAATGTGAACCTGCATTAAGCCAAAATTAGCACAGTTAATATGCTCCAAAGAGGGTAGAGTAATGCTACCCAAACAAGGCAAAAATCTAGCTCATGGCACAGGCTGCGTCCTTCCACTCCCAGCACTGCCAGCTCTAGCATCTCAGCAGAAACTCTTCTGTGCAGAAATGCGGTACCTAATGTCATCCTCCTCCAGGACTGCTTTGGGCTACCTTCCCTTCTTTGTAAACTTTGGTCTGGTAAAATCTCAGACTTTTTAACAAAAATGGAGTATGAGACTAAGAGCACCATATCTGATGAAAGGCTTCTGCCCACTGCCTTGAAAATGTAAACCACTCCAATCCATTAAAGATTTTAAATTTCCCAAACAAATGATCACCACATTTTCATAACATCAAAAGTTAAGACCTTTTCTACCTCATTGTCAGAAATTAATAGACCGTTTCAACCAAACTAAAAAATAAAACAAAAAATGTCCTCAAACAGACATTTGAAATACAAAATATCAGAACAAATGATTAATATTTGGCAAGATAATTAGCAACTGACTCATCATCTTATCATCAGGTGTGTCAGGCAGCCTTAATAGTGACCTGTCAAAACAACATTAGAAAATAAGTGAAAAATGAGATCATATTTAAGTTATTCATAGAAGGAAACATTACAGAGTCATTACAGTCATCCTAGGACCAGGTGCTGGCAGCTCAAGAAATTCAATATTCAGTTGAAAGAAAAGATCACATATGGAAAGAATCATTCCCTTTGCCTTATGATATCCACAGAAGGAAATATATTTCAATCACAAACACACACACACACAAAGTAATATCAGAATTTAAACTGATTACTTTTAAACAACACTTTAAGAGATCTTCAAATTTCTCTCCACGCTTTCACTACAATACCCAGATATACCAAAAACTGCATCTTCTGAAACTCCATCTCTCCTCTCTCCCAAGGCTGAAAAAAGTGACTCTTAATGCTTCTCAACTCGAAGAAAGCAACATCCCAGTTACCAGGGTGGAAAGTACACCAAGACTCTTAATTTTTCAGATTATTTAGAGACCTGTGGAACCACAGACTTAAATGTTTCCTGAAAAATCCTTTCATCCCACAAAGGTTACAATGCTCTTCAATCAAAGTTCATCACACTTAATTTGTTGTGGAACTTGGCTCTATTAGAGGTGAGTTCAATACTGGAATTAAAGTAGAAGGCATTTTTTTAAAGGTCAATCTGGAATTGATACTTTTCCTTCTGTACATGTGCACAGCTGTAATTAAGATTACTTATTATGTCATTGCATAATTGCACCCACATCCAAGAGACAGTAATTGCACCCATAGGTATATGCAGCTGTAATTTTACAGCCAAATTGTGGCCTGCCTAAAATTCCCCCATGGTGAAAATGCAGCAGGCAGCTGCCTTCCCTGCTGTGCTAATATTCCTCACCAAAAATATTTTGTCAAAAAGAAATTATTGTGATCTAAGAATGACAAAAGTCTTTGAGCAGAATCCTGGAGAGTCCATACAATAGGTGCTGTATTTGAAGTAATTCCACCACAAATACTTCTTTTATTATAAACAATTATAAACCTGTCATAAGTCATACCAGTGGTGTACTTACTTCTATGGCTAATGGTTAATGGCTTCAAAGTAAAGCAGCTTCTACAGCTCCGGGGAGATTATTCTTAACTGTATTGATACACCTTAAAATAGACTAGTTCCCCTTAAAGACAGGTGTATTCAACAGAACTCAAAAATAAACAAATGCTTTTATACATCGGGAGGCCTGGGAGACACAAAAGCCTGCCATCTAGCCCTTTGCAAACAAACTCTATTGCCAGATTTCCCATTGTCTTCTTAAAGGGGCAAGTTCTGCCAGTGAAAATAAATTACTCAAAACACAATGCACATTTGGATATATGAATATATATTAATTCCCCAAATATACATGTGAAGTATTCTCAATGAGATTCTGAATTTTTTTTACCATTCTTACATTGTTTTAGGCTTATTATCAAAAATATATATCTGTGCACAAGGATGTTTGTTTTCATTTCCAGGTCTCCCACCTGTCAAACAGGTGAATCTTCCAGGGAAAGGGTAGTTTGTTAGATCTCTTCTGCCATTCAGGGCTTTGCAACATGAATGCAATAGCACTTCTGATTCAAGACTGAGGATGATGTTACCTCTTTGTCTCTGGGCTCTAAAAGACACCTTTTATGAGCAGAAAGTCAGCCCACAGTGAGATATGGTAAAGTAATCACTGATTTGGAAAACAGCCACTTGAAATGACTCTGCTGCTACCCACTGGTTGAGTCATTTGAGGTGGGCGATTCAATGTAATTTTGAAAACGTGTATTATGTTGTGGGCTCGCCATGAGCATTTTTTATTTTCCTGTTTTTATGGAATTAGGACACAATTCAGGGACAAAATGTCTCATCTAGGGTAGGACAGAGAAAAGAAAGCTAGAGAAATTCATGAATCTTGTAAGGAAGATTTTTAACAAGAAACAATTGGTGTTTGCAAAAGAAAGTATCCCTTCAGAAAATAACATAATAATGGTTATTGTGAGCTATTATGGAAGAAGCAATATTTCTTGAAACAAAGGGATAAGATATAATTCCATACCCCTGCCAATACTGAGTACGAAGAAACTACAAAAGCTGTTTGTGAAAGGTATGGGAAAACTAGCAGCAGTACCTGATCATTTACCTAATTCTGATGTGCTTTTTAAAAGGAATTTGAATCGAGGTGAAGATGCATCTCTATCTGTATTCTATCTGTCTGAGTGCTTGTATGCATGTGCTTTGGCACTTTTTATAGAGATAATCAGTATGTTTCAGATTTTAAAGGAGTAAGATCGAAAATATTTCATCAGTATTGTTTTCGTTATGAAGCTACTGAACTGCAAAAATATTCAGTTTCTGTAGGTAAGGGGAAAAAAAAGAAGAATTTTTGGCTGGATTTCTGATCTGGGTGATTATACAAAATGAATTTTTATCTTTGCTCAGAAATTCTGCAGTTTTCCGCTGACAGGGTTTGGGTTGCACTTCTTTTGGCCCCAGGTCACTTCAATAGATTAAAGATCAACCATACAAATACAGAAACAATGGTCATGTAAAATTTTAGACATATTCTGCTTTCCTTTCTTTACACATCTGATCTCTTTGATCAGAATACTGCCTCTAGCTTAGCATTTGCTGTATGCATCAAACTTTGGAGAACAAACCCTTGCCTTGCCTTTTGGGGCAGAATTTATGGGTGAAGTCCAGAGGTATCCAAGTCAGCAAATTTCTATTATGCTTTAAGAATATATTACATACACCTGCTTCACTGATGGAAAACCACAAACAATAGAAATAACAGAAATCATGGAAAAGCAAAAGAACGGGAACAGTAATAATCCTTACGTACAGCACAAAATCTCTATTTTGAAAAAAATGGTGATGGAGATTTCTAGAGCCAAAGTAGAACCAAGACACTCATTTTGTAGCACTCAGCTATACCGAGTGCCAGCAAAACCAGAAATTTAAGTCTTTATAGGTGGATTTTATTAATTTCTTTTAGAAATGGTTGCAATATTAAAAAAAAAAAAGTGCTATTTTGCTATTTGTCTATTAGATTGAGCCAAACTTGTTCTTGAATCATACATGGAATCTAAATGTAACTACCTCTAGCAAACGGAAACTTCCCTTAAATTGGCTCTGTTGCGTTTTTTTTTGTCTTCCTCCAGCCTCCATTTGTAAAACATATGTATCTACTAGATGATAATTTGCCCAAGCTTCTGAAGAAAAAAATAAATAAGTTTTGTGTCACCAAAATTCTTAGATAAACATGTAATGATCAAATTGATTCTGTAAAGATTTAATTTTTGTCCTTGGCATTATGACCCAGGTAAACATAATACAGCCATATCTATGACCCTTTAATGAGATGCTGAGATAATTACTAATATGAAGGTATCTCATCTTTACGAGACTTAAGATGCACTTCCATCTTTCTGAATAGTAGATGCTAGAAATCCAGAAAAAACACCATCCCCCCCATTATTCTTAACAAATAATAGGATATATCACCTGCTTCTGAAAACAAAACAAAACAACTCCAACCGAAAATAAAAACACTGTCTGAGATAAATGCTGGATAGTATCCAAGGAAACTATATCAAGTTCTTTCTGTAAGGGAAGAGAGTCATACATTAAGGGTCTTGTTTCTTTCATCATTCAGAACTGTTACTCATATAACAACAGGTATACATACAAGCACCTGGCTCACAGGTTTAAAGATGATTCAAATATGTTTCCCCAGCTTTTAAAACAGGGATAGGAATAATCAAACATAATGATCATTAGCAGAGGTGATAACTCTAAAAAATATTGAGATGCTGCTTATTTCGTATATTGTGCATTTCAAAGCTGATTGATCAAGCATTTCAGAAAATAAAAATATAGAATTGTTATAGTACACTCTACAACATGAGAATTTAAGGCAAGAGAACACAGAAATGGTTGAGCTGTTAAAGGTGGTAGCTCTTGCTGTACAGACATTGGATATCAAGATAGAAAAGATGTTTATGTGATTTGAAGGGTGGGTATTTTTTAATGTGTTATGTTTGATGCAGTTACAGAACACCTGAAAAACATATAAAGTTCTAAAGCCAGTCAATTTTATACTAGTGCTGTATTTTTATCACATTGTCAGCCTGCAAGTATATTGTAATTGTCAAAATGATACTGTTGAACCTGCCACGTGACACCATAACCTTGACTTTCCATACGCCACTGTCAATTCAGGAGTGAGGCAATTGAGTTGATCTGGCTTTTACAAACTTCCTTAGCCCCCACAATTTACTGTTACTCAGCAGTCAGTCCTGTAGGAAGTAATATTCCGGTGACTGAACCCATTTATCTATGAACCTTCCCCGACAGACCTCATAATTTATATCCATAAGGTGTCCTTCAAAATGGATAAAGATTGATGGTTGAACAAGAACTGTACTTTAACAGCCACTGCATTACAAGCTTTTTCTTTAGGCAAATCCAGGCTCTGATCTCAATTAGGCAAAGTGTACCTAAAACTCCCTTAGCACAAACACTGTCTGGTTGCATGAGCTGGTGCACTGAATCATGACTACCACGGCAAGGGAGGAGTTACACTGACACTGGAGGCTGAGAGCAGTCCATATATTGCATATCCTCACGTGCAGCCAAGTAATTCACAGGCTGTTCTGCAGAGATTCTCTGTTTTCTTGAATTTGTGACTTTGACGGAATTTTAAAATGTGAGACTGAATCATTGAAATACTTAAATAATCCTTAATTTATTCTGAAAATGTAATATAGAGAGTGATTCAGAGTGTAAAAAAAAACACCTCTTCTCTCTACTGAATATATGGGAAGACGGTGGAGCTTCCTTTCTTATTTTAGGTCTTTACAAAAGATTATATAATCAGCATAGCCACATAAGGACTGTGTAAGCAGAATAATTACTTGATAAGTATATGAAGATGGTCCTCCTCCAAAACCCTAATGTTTATCTTTAGTAGGTATATACAATGTTGTGCTTAGGAGCATCAGTAAAATGGACTATCAAAAATCTGACTTGTAAACACCATCCTGAAAGTGCTTGGGCTCATTTCAAAGCATTCATTTTCATCGTCTGAAGCATTAAGAATCTAACTTTTCACCCACGAACATGAAAAATGAGGCTATAGCATATAAAAGTGATCACAGGAGTGGACTGTTTCTTATTCTTGAAAGCATTTGTTTTCTGTTTTGACATTTATTTTTTTATGTAATCTCTGGTAATAGTGTTGAGAAGAATGACTTTTTCCAAGTCACAGGTGACTGGGAATTGGCACTGTTTTCTTACAGAATGGTATTCACAACAGTTTAGCAAATCTTCAGACTGAGTTGTGAAAAATGCACTTCTTTGCATTTAGCCTGGAACACTCACCTAATAGCCCAAGAGTTTCAAACCCACCTGGCAGTAATTTCACCAAGAAATATACAGAATTATTTGCACACTTCATTGATCTCCTACTACTTATAGGTACTGTGACTTTCAGATGCTTCTAGGAGACTGTAAATGTGTAAAAAAATTCAAAGGAAAAATGCAAACTTGTAGAGTTGCATGTGTTTCTCTCTTCACCATCTTGTCTTGATATTCCTTTCCACCTTAAAAAATTTTAGACATATGTGAAAACAGATGAGAGTAGAGCTAGCAGCCCAGGTATGATGGTCAGGCCTTAGAGCATAGAGGGTGTTTGTCAGTTCCTGATTCCTCAGTACAAATTCTTTGCTGCTCACACAGGTCTTTGGTTTGTAAAGTTTCAGAGTGGCTCAAGTCTGTCTCTTCTTCTCTACAGGGTTTCATTAAATGAGTAAAAAGATAATGTACCATTAAGCAGGATTCACTGAGGCTGCTCTCTGAATGTACACCCTGGTATTCTGCTACTGCAGCACTCCACCAGGTGAGCAATTAAAAAGAGCCTGAAAATGTCATTTTATGTATGCACCCAAGTGGGTATCGACCAACACCCACAATGCCCACAGTGTCTTTTCTTCCTACTTGCTATATCAGCTACCATCTAAACAGATGTGGGGAAGTGGAGAATTGATGGCTTTACTGGTTTCAGGAAGAATGGTCCCACATGAAGCACAGCTTAACTGAGATGCACTCACTTTCATGGTCATCTGCAGAGAAGCAAATTGAATGTTCATGGAACTGATTATAGTGTATGCTTCACTTAAAATATGGGGACAGGTCTCAGTTGGGAGAATTTAATTAAAGGAGTCTTCCAGCAAGATAATTATATACTTTTTTTTTTTCCACTGGGCTGTCCAAGTCCTTAAACTTTGGCTGATAATGGCACAATAATCAAAGATTTCTACATTTTTGGCCAACTGGCAACATGGTGAACCTGAACAGTGTCTGGAAGAGTGGCTTTTCTGACTACTAATGCTCTCAAAACCTGAAATAAAGTTGCTGTTAGATTCATTCCTCATCTTATTGAAAATTAATTATAATACTATCACCAGTACAGTAACAGCTTACTCTTGTGATGGTTTCAGCCACAGGTCTGATTTATTTATTTTATTTTTTTCTACACAGGCTGTATATCCTAAGTTGTACATTACTTTTCCATGCATTCAGGATGTGTAAACTGAAATGGTCTGACATAAAGGTGGGACTTGAAGCTTGTGTGATTTATTTACATGTAAAATATTAGATTTGCTTACTTCTTTACTCAGTAGAAGATGATACTATCCACTTGCTAAAATTTAGATGTGCAAACAAACCACTAATACATTAAAATATCACCAGTGTTTTTCAATTTGAAAAAGAAAAAAAGAAAATTATGCCTGTATGTACATTAATACAGTAATAGTGAGCACCTTTTTGTGCATCAGGTACCTTACAGAATCGATTCCTAATTCATGAAGATGGTTTTGGGAAGGCATAACTACTCCAGTTTCCACAGAGATATATCTAATCTAATTTCACAGATGTGAAATCAGAAATATGTCTTAAGAGAATAAATTTCATAATGCCCTTGTGCACAAGATACTTATTGTCAGAATTATCTCCTTTACCAGAAGAAGAGCAGTAACGAGCGAGTGGTTTAAGACTTCCTTTTATCACACATGAAGATATACAAATTAGGATGGGCTGGATCTCTAATAAATAAACCTTTGCTAGAGGCGACCAGCTTTCAATCATCCATACGATCATGAACATTTCATTTAAGCTCAAAACTAACATCTAAGCTCCTCAGGGAAGAGATTGCTTTTCTCTGTGGCTGGGCTGCAGACTGTGATGATACTGCAGATAAGTATAGTCATTAATTACAACTTGAGGGAGAAAACCCCACCATGTGTCAGTCCTGTCATCTCTCCAGATTTCTTGGATTCCCATTTTTTTGCCACTTTCCTTTAACAGTATTCTCATCAACAGCAACTACTGCAGACTTCAACCTGTGGAACTACAGCCTCCTTCAACCATGTTTGGATGTTAGTGATCATGAATGGAATTTCAGGAGAACCAAGGGCCACCCTGGCCATATTTGAGAGGAGCAACCAAAATATAATAGAGGTTGGATTACTGCATAACATGAAACCGTTTGCAAAAGCACAGAAATAACAATAGAGTGTGGACTCAACTTCATTCAACAGCCTGTCTCCTTTTTTTCTCTTTTCAATCAGACGCGATGTCTGCATCAGGAAATGGTGTAGAAATAATGTTCCGATACATTATGTGTCACAATGCAATGTTTCTTTTGAAACACACAATTTCCTTATCAAAAAGAACAAAAATCCTCACTCCTTTCTGAAAAATATATTATAAAATCTTATTTGACATGTGTTGTTCTATAAGCTAGCTATGACTGCTGCCTAAATTACCTAAAAAATATCAAAAAGAAGTGTGCAATACCTGTTAGCCTTACATAAATATATTTCTGTTCTTAGTGACACAGGAAGGCACTGAAGGAATAAAAATGATTTATTTTTCTAAATGTTCTCAGTTTTCTTTTCTTCCTGTCATAATGAACCACAGCACATATTTTTACTAATAGGGGGCACAGGCTATTTCTTAACAAGGCTGTTAGGTTTGGAACCCATTATCCCTCTTTTTCTTTGCTAAGTTACAAAATTCTAGCTGTCACCAATCAGGGAATATGTAGCAGCTATGTCAACAAAGTTTAACATGTTTCAAGGAACCCCAGGAGACTCTCTAGGTTCTTTTAGCACAAACCATGGCACATACAAAAGACCAGAAAGATGAAAAATTGCCTTTCTTTTTATATACATGATAAAATATATTTAATGTATTTTCTCTTATATTATTTATATATATATAGACACACACAAACATAAAAACTCCAAACTGACATAATGGGATTCAGGACTTTTCAAGTATCAAGATGAAATGCCAGTAGATTAACTGCTACTTTGAACCACGTATTTTAATAATCTTTATAATGGCATCTGCAATTTATTGGGCATAACCACTTAGGAACACAAAGGATAAATTTACATGTGTAACTCCCTGAGATCTGCAGGTATATTTCTAAATCCTGTGCTTTGCATCTTTCACTGATTAGGTAAGATTTTCTTCCCCATTAATTGTACCTCCAAATTGCAGGCAAAAATCAGAGAGGAGTGTGACCTTGCGACAGGAGACTTAAAAGGGGCTGTATCTATTCTAAGTGGAACCTATTAACAATTTTGTAAGGGCAAACAATCATCATCAACACTTTGCCAGAGGACTGACTTAATTGTTACGCTATTAACATCAAAACAGACAAATTGTAAGAACACTGTAAAAAATTATGTGGAGGAAACCTAAGCAGTACTCACGAATATATGCACCCTGTATAGAATTAAATCAATAATAACAAGAATAATAAGGATAACCTTATAAAATATGCAGTAACAGCTAAAATAGACTGCAAAATTAATTTTGACTGATGGTCAGTAAAATGTAGCTGCCCACCAGGCAAATAACTTCTTCCACCCTTTCACTCTGTAAAGAACAGATTATGTATTTCCTGAGGAGATTTTTCTCTAGGGTCAAAAATAGGGGAGTGAGAGTTTGAAATTCACTATTTTGAAACAGACACTCCAGAGCAGAGAGAATTTCATGAAGGAAAAAGGGATATCAGAAGAATGTAAAACCATACTAGATTAGTATAGCAAAAAAACCCAGAGGTGGTTAGGACCATGCAGTTGCCAAGGGCTTGTAAAACATTTTTGGTTTTGTGGATGAAATAGGAGTATAGTCTTATGCTTTCAACATAATTAATAATTTTTTTACTGTGGGCATTTTTCCTACCTGTCTCATTATAGGACATGTGCAGCACGTCAGTATTTCTCAAACACACATCTTTGTTGTTGCAACACCAGTTGTACCGTAATTCAGTTTATTTAAATAATAAGCTATACTTCGATTAACTCTGATGTGTTTGTACATTGCCTATGAGTCAACCATTTTGATTTGGATAACTTTCCCAACAGTTTCATAGCCATCCCAGTATCTTCCACTGTGACACGCGCATTGCCCACAGCAATCTTACTTTTTGAGCTTGACAACAACCCGGCAGACTTCTACAACTTGTTCGCACCTTCCTTGCTGCAAAGAAAGTTATTCCATCTTGTACCAGTCTATCATAACCCACCCAAGAATTCAATGAAGCTGGTCTCCTTCTGCAGGTTTTGTAACCTGTGTGACCACCGAATACTGCAAACAATTACAGACCAGTTTAGCTGTGAAGAGGCTCCTGGAGGACATCTAGCTTGGCCCCTCACTTAAAACAGGGCCAGATAGACC
Source organism: Hypotaenidia okinawae (assembly GCA_027925045.1). Lineage (NCBI taxonomy): Eukaryota > Metazoa > Chordata > Aves > Gruiformes > Rallidae > Hypotaenidia > Hypotaenidia okinawae. Next base: position 10,341,187 of record BSDF01000007.1, read on the forward strand.
ACCATACCAAGGGCAGAAAACAAACAAGCAAATCAACCCTGCAAGACATAATAGAGGAGTTTGAACCTACTCAAAACCACCATTTCCTTCCTGCACTACTATATAACCAATTAAATGTACGTGTCCAAGTATTGCTCTTTACCCCAAGAAATGTAAAGGGGATGCAATGAGACTACTTAAGGGCCATAAATTTGTCTGCCCTTGCAGTATGCTTTCTCTTGACAGGAGCTATTAGCTTCCTTTGTTGCTGCTCTTCCTCATGGCTTCTGCTCATGGATGGCTAAACAGATACATCCCAAATCCTGTTGCTTTTTCTTTTCCGTAAGCACTTTATTAAAGAAAAAAACTATTAAAAATGCAATTAAAGTTATTCAATGTTTGATAATGAAGTCTATATTTGCTATCCCAAAGGCAAATGGGGTATTATCATCTCTTGAGCAATCTCTTACCATCGCACCTTCGTAAAAATCTCCCAGAAGCGGAACTGTTCCATCTTTACCCACTCCCTCCTTAAATACAGCCCTGCAGCTCATGGCAGATCTCCCACATGGGCCAGGTTTCACAAAGCACACTTCCTGCAACCATCCCTCCTCACCTGGAGCTCCACGGTCATCTTCAAAACCACTCCAACTGCTTTAAAGCATGTCGTTATAAAGTAATACAGCAACAAAATCCCCATTCTACAAATTTTTGAAGGCTTTTTTGAGGTGACTAACATGCTGGTTTCACTACCCACAGAGAAAGGATTTGCTTGAAAATTACAGCTGAATTAAGCATATCCATTTTAGAAGCAATTAAAAGAAATAAAATTACAAAATATCAGAAATCACATCAGATGCAACTCCCAGGCTGCTCCTTGCACGCCTTTCTCTGCACAGGCAGGATTAGGCTGAGACACCAGCAGTTGGTTTGCCCCCCAACCGCCCCACTGAGGCACTAAGGGGTGACACCAGGCCAAGGCCCCTGCTGTCTCCTGATGCCCTCTCAGCCCAACTCTCCTGTGGCACCTGGTGCCTGCTCCTGCTGCTTTCCCCTGCCTCTGCCATTTTCCCAGGGAGGAAAGTCAGGCGGGCTGCCCTGCAATCTTACAGATTGTCCTTCTGACTGTTTCTGTAGATGGATGCCGTAACTGCTTTCCTCCAGTCAACCCCAACCTGATCCTTGCCCACTGCTGCTCGTCTCCTTGAAGGCAGGCTGTAAGCCCGGAGGCCTCTCCTCCCTCTCCACAGAGTTGCTGAGCATCGTAACTGTGCCTTAGTTTGGCACTCTCCAACACTGGCCTGCCAGTTGCTTCCAACAAATACGTAATTGAAATTTTTTCTAGGAGCATATCCTATATTGCTGTTTAATAAAAGACAGAACAGAAAATTAGATCCTTCAGATAGAAAATCTTAGATCACTTATGATTGCCTGCATTTTAAAAGCTTTTCCCTTAGATTATATTTTTTAATCCTCCCTCCATCATTAAAGCTCCTTTAATTTTTTTTAATTATTATTATTTAGATTATGTTAAGGTATTTCTTCGAGAAGTATGGTCCTGTGGTACTACTACCATCAAATTAATAAGAACATTCATATATTACCTGTTCTGGACAATCACAATTGGTATAAAATTGGCATTATTAGGTACATTAAGAGGGAAATTATTTCCTTTTCCTTATTTTCCCCTTTATGGATTACCTAGCCATCTACAGTTCAAGAGACTTAGGAATGATAAATTCCTTGCAATGTACTGATCCAATAATCTTCAATGTACTCTATCTTAATTAAAAAAAATTAAAATCTAAACAGAGTGAAAATCGCCTCAAATCCAGATGAGTTAGCATTATGTAAATCCTTTATTCAGATTTCTTCTATTTCTAGAATGAGAAGAAAATCTCTACAAAAGCAGAATGAGTTAGGCAGGCACTCAGGAGAGTGTATTATTCTGCTTTCATTGTCAACTTCAGTGGTTTATCTTAAAGTTACAATTCTATTTCAAGCTAGTATTTGCCTGGGTAAAAGAAAAAAAAAACCCCACTTGACTTATTCCTTGATTTCTCAGATGCTATTTATCAAGAAACAGAGCTTGTCTTTTGGGAAAACATAGCTGTGTCCATTAGACCTGAGCATTAACTCTGAATATCTGTCAATCCACTGGTAACCTGATCTATCCGTATATAAGGACATATATTTACTTGGTAAATTATGAACATTGAACATGTAATAGAACTGATGAATTTACAGTATTCTTTGAAGTAATGCAAGAAATAAACATATATTTCTCATAATTGTACTATTTATACCAATTTAAATTTTTCTATATATTTCAAAGCATTTTCTTTCCAACCTGAATCAAAAGTTATGTTCCAATTAAAGACAATTTTAAGTAAAAAGGGGGGGAAGAAAATCAGAAATTTGATAATGCCACATATCATAATCTCTAATTAGATCAATATAAATACATTATGAATGCCATGGAACTTTTCTCACTTAATTTAGGATTCTTAACTAAAAGCAACGGTAAAAGACAGTTCAGCAATTAATTCTAGGTTTATATGTCATATTGGATGTTTCATAGGTTGGTTGGGTTTGGGTTGTTTTTTTTTCCACACTACCTCTTGCAATCCTCCTGCACCTCACATTCCTCTGATCTAATTAAAGGTGTCCCAGCTTACTGCAGGGTGGTTGGACTAGATGACCTTTAAAGGTCCCCTCTAAACACATTCTATGATTCCTATTGAAGCCATAGGGATTTTTGTTGGAGCTGGAGCCACTGCAGGATGCTTAAAGTTTGTTTGCTATCTCCTTCCCTGCTGCTCATGGCTGCAGTTCTGTTAAATCTGGTCAACAGAGCTCTGCAAATGTCTTGTCTTACACCAGAGCCTTGGTATCCTAAAACCACCATCTCCTGATCCTTGTACTGGGCAAGTCACCTACCAGATGCAACTCAGAGACAACCACCATGCAAAACCTTACCTGCTACACATCAGAGAAATGTGCTGTCTGAGAAAACAGGTCCTTCCTTGAACCCATGTCTATATACTGTAAAATTAAAGTGGGTAAGCTAAAGCTGTTTATGTGTTCCGATCAGTAGCGTCCCTGAAGTACTGAGGACTGAGTGTTTTCAATATAGCAGCATTACAGTTTCTGTCTGAATTACCTAAAAATTAATCTCTCTGGTGTTGCAACATTTTTAACCCTTTCCAATGCACTGGAGGGATGGCACTGCAGTGCCATTAAGACCATATGACAAGGTTTTCTATATTTAGCTCCCATTAAAAAAAATTTAAAAAAAAAAGCTTATGAAAGGGTTTTTAATTAAGTTGGAAATCTATTAGAAATTCCAAGTAAATGCTTGATTGGACATTGTGTTCCTTTGTCTTTTTTACACACAAAGACGACCAATATCCTGTCTAGAGCACTGTAGTCCCAGGAGGAATGTTCCCACAACTCTTGCTTGTATCAGCACATGACACATATTGGAAAGGTATTGTTGAGGATAAAATTAAATACTAGGGCTGTAAAAAGGTTTTAGTTCTTGCTAATGAGTACATTTATTTTTTTGCAATGACAGCAGATTGAGACTAGTGCATTTAAATAACATTAAAACATCCATAATTTTTATAGACTTTGAATAGCAAAGGCATCAGGAGGCACAAAAAAGTGAACATTTCAGAGAATGACTCGCAGGCTGTTCTTTCACAAGTCATCTGTCACAGGCTTATTTCAAGGTTGTGCCATCGATCAAAACTTAAAAGACTTGTTTGAACTAGTTATGGGGCTACAGGTAGGTACAGGAGGGCTGTGCTATCCCATTACAGGTAACCAAGTGCCTTTTATTGACTTTGTAGAGTTGAGATTAAGTTCCAATGCCCTTGTTAGCAGTTATCTCAAGATTCCTTAGTCCTTCATGAACATATGCACCTATTCTGAAGGTGTGTTTACTTGCCTCATCAGCACATAAACATTTACCTACCTACCTATCTGTTGCCTTTCTTTTCAGCTCAGTTTCACCAAATTCAAGAAAATTGCTTCCTGAAGGAATGCAAGTACAGGAAATACAAATAAACAATTTCTTTTTGTTTGTTTTCAATCTCTGTAAGCAGACAAATTCATGCTGAATACTTAATGTTGTTTTGGTGCAACCATTCTCCCTTAATCACTGCACATATTTGTAGAAACAAAAGTGAACCATTGGAAAAAAACCTTCTTGTTTTGGAATAATGAAGAAGTGAGACAATTTCAAGGTGTGTGTGAAACTTTGAATCAAAACTTTTTCCATTTGCTAATAGTCCCACTAACAGTCCCAGATAATTATTATATAGGGAGGAGGTAGATATTGGGATTAGATGTACCTGAAATGCTAAAGAGGTGAAAGAATTTTTACTGAACTCTTAAATACAAGACTGCATGATACAAAATAGTAAAAACATGGAAGCTGCTACTCTGACTTTTCCTGACTCCACCCTGAGGGAGGAAGAAAATTATTATCTCTTACAAGAATAATGAGAAAAGAAGATTAGTATCTCTGTTCTGAGAGTCCTCAAGGAAGATTTTTCCTTCACACAGGACATCTTCATAAACGAACAAAGCACACAGAGACCTGGATAAAGACAGAATGATACTCTTTTCCCCTCCACTTCCATCAGTCAGCAAAAAAAAATGAAGTTAGAAACTACATTTCCAAGTGCCTTTCCTTCTCCTTCATCCATTTTTAGATGGGTATCTCCATTGACGTATCTACAAGGGCTGCCCTTAGCTGAAAAAGTCCTCATTATTTGGGCTAAAGCCAAAGTGTATGAGATAATAATAGTTCCAGCATTTCAGAGTGGGAATGTGGGAAGACAGTTGGGGCCTTCTGATGAAACCACTGATTGGGGAATTGGGCTTCAGCCTTTGAGCATCGATCTACCAGGGTAAATCAAACTCTCATCATTGTCTGAAAACACGTAAAGAAAATTCTCCCTGATGGTACTTCTTTCCCATGCAGCCTTGATACATGAGCTTCCCCACAGAACATAAATTATCAGGTCTTGGCATTTATAAAGAGCTGTTTTATTCTTACGGGACTTAAACAGAAAAAAAAACTTGAGCAACTTCGTATTTTCTAAAAAATTTCCATTGCTGGAAGCCACGAAAATTCAATTTGCTTGACACCTACTGGAATAGCGGAATCTTCGGACACTATCTGGTTGCTAGAAAACTCTGGAAATTACATGTCTGAATCAGGCAGTCCATTGCAAAGGCAGAGCAGCATCATTTTAATGCGAATTACTTTGGGCTGTGGCAGTTCTTGTGGTTACCAGAAGATAGCCAGTGAGTGAAAGAAGTGTTGTACTGAAAGATTCTACTTCCTAATGCTATGCAAGTACCTGGCATGCCGGGAGAGCCTGAAGTTGCGATTTGTGTTTTGCCAGCTGTCATAAATAACGCGTGTAGGCATGAACACATTTCTCAAGCAAAGTCCAAGAAGGTGTTCAAATGGTATCTAATATTCTGTGCTCACAAAATGAAATCCCTATGTATCCACAGCACAAAGTTACTTAGTCCCTCAGATATCATTTCAAAGAAAGAATATATCTGTTTCTTTAAAAAAAAACCCCACAAATGGAAACTCTCCAACAATTCAAAACTTAAAGGCAGTGATGCAGCAAAAGGGACACTATTCAAATTTATAGCAGATGTTTCACCATTAATTAATGCTATTATGAAAAATATCCAGAATGGCATAATGTGATACTTATTTACCCTTTCCTTTTATACAAAAGCATACACACATTTTCCAAGTCTTTGTGACATATGCAAAGTTTAGACTGCTAGGATTAGGGTCTTTAATCAAAAAAACCCCAAACCCTAAAACTCCTACAGGCAGAGGCACGCAGATCATATTCAGTTTATACAGTCCTCTCCCCTCCAGAAGACTGCTTGTCCTTTATTTTGTAAATAACACCTTGGTAACAGATTTTCAAACCTTGCTCCCCACAAAGGAAATTAACAGTCACTTGGCAAAATCACAAAGAAAGAGTGATTCTCCTAACCCACTTTGCATGGCCAAAAGAATAAATGATCACACACGAGAGCATGACTACTTCCCTATAAACACTTCCCATAAAGGCTGTTGAGTGTTCCTAGCCAGCAAGGAACAAGCTAAACAGTAACTAATCCTTGATTTTTTTGGATACATGTAATACTCAAAACATATACAACTTCTATTTTCATAGACTTTTTTTTCTCCCCAAAGAGTTCTCAAAATCACAAATCAGTCTTTCAAACTAAATAAATTACCACGATCTTGTTAAGAGATAAAACTGTAAGCCAGAGAAATTAAATTGAAATTTTGAAAGCAAATTTCTAAAGGTACTTAGTGGCACACCCATTTTCCATGAGCTTTGGAGCAATGGTTCTTCCCATGGGGATTCAAACAAGCAAAGCAAATCCAAAGAAATAACTTCCAAGTTATTGCCTCACAGGTGGTATGTTTCAGATGCTATCCCACTTGACAGGAATTGATTACCCAAATTCTTGGTCACAAGTAAGAAGAAATTAAATGAGACAAGGCAGGATCTGATCATCTTTGATAATAAAATCAGAAATGCCACATAGACAAAGTTGCTCTTAATGAATGGAAAATACATGGCCTTCCTTGTCCTCAGTATGAAACGTAATTCAATTTAAGGTAACTGGGTGCTAACACATTCCTTTTTATTGGCTGACCAGCAGCAGAGGGCTGAGGGGGTCCAGCTGTGGTAAGAGTCCCTGTAGATGTCTTCTCTGACATTGTGTACCACGCTGATGATGATGCACCAGGTCACAGGTGTGCCACTGTTTAGGGTACAGAGTCCTGCCTTTCTAGCTCCACAGCTCGGGGACACATGGCTAGTAGATTCTATGAAAACTTACCCTGAGCATGTGCTGGCAAAGCCCTGCCTGTGTGGTGTGCCAATCAACATTTAGCAATTGTTCTAACCCGACACTTCCCAACCAGAAAAGATTGCCTTTGACGGTGGATGGGAAGAATGAAATTCAAACCTGTTTTAAAGTCCCTATCTGAAGGCAGAAGTGGTGACCTGGGTGTGGTTTTGTGGGGTTATTTTGGTTGGCACTCCCTTCAGTTTAATGTTTGCTAACTGACACTCTACTGAAGCGCCGTAACATACTCTGGCACTGGTATCTCCACTTGCTAATAATGAGAAATGTGTTGGTTTAAAAATTGCTGGAATTACAATGAATTGTGCAATAAAATGACAAAGTCTATAAGGAACTGAGTGGCTGGCTACTATAATTAATTATTGTATTTTACCAGAGTACCCCTGAAAATGTATTTGGTGTCATACACATTAAGATATGTGCTGCTGGCAGATGACAGTCAAAAATTTACATAATTGATCCTGGATTTTATTGGATCAATACAGTTTGTCTTTGTTGCATGCCGCAAGCAATTCTCTGTGTCAAGCTATGTTTTTTGAGCTTTTAAAACTGGCAGAGAATATGATTTGGGAAAAAGAAAGAAAGAAAGGGACAAATGGTAAAAATACACACACACACACACATATACACATTTACACACATGAAAGTGATTCATGCTGCCTACATTTGTCAAGATCAAACATCTTCTTGAAAAACCTGTCTGATGGAAAACAGAGCATCGATCTGCATTTCTCAACTATACTATGTGCTACAGTGAAGTTGATACCCGTTTAAGACCCAAGAATAAAATACCATTACTGTGCTTAACATTTGCAGTTCATACCTTTAGATAGAGAAACACTGCTCTGTATAAATAAAGGGAAACACGCTCTGTAATCCACAGTGTACACAAATCACAAGATCCCCCTGCCTGTTATCTAAAATCCAAATCAGTCCCGAACCATTCATTTTCAGAGTCTGAAAGAGAGAGATGGACTTTTGTACAAAACAGTATCTTTCATGTGCACACTCTTTACCTCACAACCTTCCCCACAAGCATCTGGGGAAGCCCTCATGTAGCAGGGTTCAGTACTTGTTCTTGCAGCATTGCTAGCCTTGCAGAAAATATTGTGTATCCTGCAACCACAGATAACTTCCAATTCTAATAAAGCTAGGGTTCAAACATTTGCAAATTTTATACAAATGATCTGCAACTAGATTTGCATCTTTGGCCAGGGTGGATTTAATTTGCATCAATGACAGAAGGTGACTCAATATTAGGACACCAAGATTTATTGTACTGCACCCAGAATGTTTTAATACTCTTCCGTTTATTTGACTCCACCTCCAGTGTAGGAGACCTGTGCAAAGATCTCTTGGCAAAGGGGCAGCACCTGACTTGAACGGGCAGGAGGAGCAGGAAGGCAAAGCCAATGTCTCTATACCCAGTTGCTGAACAAAGATGTAACTCACATGAGAACGTGGCTCTACTCACGCCTACTTCTCACAGGCTCTTTAATGCTACACGCTCCCATAGATGAGGTTCTCTCACGCACCCACCTATGCTTTAAACCTGGCTTTCTGAGAAATTGCTACATTGCAAAGAACACATGGAACCTTAATAGAGCCTGCAGATCAAAATCATACAAATGCAAGTGGATTACGAAACTCACATATTAACAGCATATCTTAGAAGGTAACTGAAAATACCCACATTTATAGAATACCTTTTTAATATGTCAAATATGCTGTCGCTTCATGCAAAGGCATGCAAAGATGTTTTGCTAATGCTAAATCTGACTCACTCTCTCTTGATAAGTAGGCACCACAGTGAGTATTTGTGATAGGCATATGCTATATACACACTCCCCACAGAGATTTCAGCCCCCTTTCAATATGTTGAAAAGGACAGCTCATCCTGTCTTTTCCCCACCTCCCTCCATGTTAAATTTGCAGCTCCCTCACAAAATAAGAAAAAATACAAACTTTCGATTTTGGGCTAAGACCAAGCTGCCATGTAATGTCAGAACTGAGCTCAAATTTTGAAATTAAAAACTCTAAGGGGTGCCGTTCTCTTTATGAATAGTTTACTGTTGCAGAAGACACTCGCAATCTTTTATTTATGTATATAATCCATTCAATACCATAGCAAAGCAGCTCATATTTTTGGTCACCAGGTCAGTGCTACTTATACACAGGGCATAAAATTGTATTGCTTTCTGCTTACTTTCCACACAATTTCATTACCAAGTACTACATAACTTCATATTGCTTAGCAGATTTATCTTTATACCAACATGTTAAACCTGTTTTGTCTCTCAAGCAATTTTATCCCAATTTATCTTTGACGCTTTCACTTCATCATTTGTGATTTACAATGATCTGTGTGAGGGTAGAATCACACCTCTGAAGAACATGAGCAAGATGTGAATTCTGCTGCATATCAGCAAGAAGCCAGGCTCATGTATCTGACAAAACAAACAATTTACTACCAGAATATAGGCAAAAATCAGTATTTTTCTTCCTATTTCCTGTCAACCACGCATTGGAAAAAAGTGATGACAGTCACTTTCTCTGACGTGACAGACAGTTTGACATATCTTTCTTTAGTCCTTATTTTGTCTGAGACTATTACTTGGGGTGCACTTCATTTCTTGTTCTAGAAAACAACTTCTGATTTCAGGAAGGCCATTCTGTTTATAAAATGCTGCTTAAGAAGCAAAAAAGCTTTAATTAAGCTGCTGAAGCTGCTTAGCAGTAATGTCTGCACACAACTTTGGAAAGTTATCCTTTTTCATATCAATCGCTCTGATGATTTGAATGGCTGGTGACTCAGAACGTTGAGAATATGATACAAGGTTAGGACACAAGCTTAGCCTCTAGGATACAGCTAGAAAGTCATATGAAAATGACAGTCATCAAAAGCTACTACTATCCCTTTCATGTTTACGTCAATCTTATTAAAAATCATAATTTTCTCCCTGTTGACAGCTCCACAGTGAAGAGGCTCGAGTTTTTGGAGCTAGGATGCAGAAATCCTTCCTGTTATGTGAACTGCAGTAGAGGGTCTGGTCTCGCCACTGGCTATGTGGTGCTTGTTGGGTCAAGAGAGAATGTCCCTGCTCCTGAAGGCAGCCAGCATCAAGATAACTGTAAGTCGCACCTCTAAGAGACTTTGATTTAAGTAACTTTACTGATGAGAAGCTCCAAGTGTGAGATGTGGAAATGGCTTAGAAAAATTGACAATTACAGCATGTCAACCACCTACTGGGATAGTTTTAGGATCACTGGGTTTTGGAGATGTGTACTGGTTGGTCTGCTTAGCACAGCTGCTAGGACAACTAAAAAGGAGAACCGGTATTTTTACAACATGCTTTTGTATTAGCCTGGGCACACAGATGAAATAATATCTGAGAGCAAAGGCCATGTTTGACACAGCTGACTGCAAGGACCAGATCAATGTGGAACACACTCCACATGCCCAAAAAGCTAGAAGATAAACCCAGTGAAACCCTGTCTATTGGTTTAGCAACTTTCTTCTTTCCTTTCCTGTATTTCTTTCCCCACCCTCTGTCCCCTCCCCAGTAGTGATGCCAAAACCAATTATTAGCCTTATTAGCTAGTAATCTTATTAGTAAGTAAGTAATAAGTAATCTTATTACTAGCTAATATTACACCAGTTGCCAGTTCCAAAAGGGAAGACTCTCAAATGCCAAGCTAGACCTGTAAACCAGACTAATACAAGTGTTTCCCTGGATCTAGCCACACAACGGGCAAGTCTATGGACAAGAATTCACGTGAGGAAAGAAAGGGTGAGAAGGGAAATGTGCCGTAAGAAAAGATGACAACTAGCCACCAGTGATATTGCTTCTGAAAAATACTTAATAATTTAAAACACTTTCTCCAGAACAGATATTAGGATCGAGATAGCTCTGAAAGGTAAAATCAATGAATAAATGATAAAACGCTTCTCAATTGTGGCAGTGATCTGAAATAATAACAAAAAGATAGCTACTTTAGTCAGAGTTTTGCTTATGTCATTAAAATTTAAACCTGATTAAACTGAGCCAGTCTGGTTTTATAACCTGTCAGTATGACAAAGGGACTTTGACACATTTGTCTTCCAACACATTATGGGGATTTACATTTTGCACCTTACAATTATATCTGTATTAAAATGACTGAGCATACTGAACATGAAAAGAGTGATTCACAGTAACGGCATTAAAAGCTATAAAGAGTTAAGGACACTATGAAGGAAATGAAGCAGAAAGGTAAAAGAGGGTTTCTATATAAAGCAGACTAGAAGGGAAAGAAATATCTCTTCACTCTTGCCTCTTTATTATTAGCCTAAATAAAAAAGATGTAAATGGAAGGACTTTCTGCCTAAAGAATCAATACTGAAATAAAAAAGCTATCTAGATATAGCTTTCAATCCCCTAACCTCATTTTGTACTAAACACAGTACATCTTGGGGTAAACATACATTAAAGTTTGAATTTCACATATGTCCATAATTTCTTTTGCAAGTTTGCCTTTCTTATGGGACTTTGATCTTGAAGTCAATAGAGAAAACAGAGGTGAGTAAGAAATTATTTTCCTCTACTGTAAATGTTTTTTCTTGCTAAGGCATTTTCCACTCCAAATAAAATAGAAAAATGAAGATTTAATCTTAGGAAAAGTATAATGATCTGAATTTAATTAGTAATTACAAGGTGAACTAGAAGATGTGGCATTAATCATGGCCTTTTAATATTTACTTTAGCCATCTTATTAGCTCTTTTCATTTATTTTGATACAGCTAACTGTTGGAAAAATGCTATTTTTAACATCAGAATAGCAATTTCTAAAATTAGTCTTTATTTTTAAATGTCAAAGTTTAACTTTTTTCAGAATTTGGATATTTCAGGGTCCAGTTAAAAGAATCTCTCAAAACAGCACTCTTTTCTCTTTCTGGTAAAATACAATAACAGTTTTCCCATAAAATGTCTTGGGTGAGTGTATTTGTTTTATTTTGTTAATACTAACAAACGTCTTTTGTTTATAATGAATAGTTTCATTTGTAAAACAACCAGAGTAGGAAAAAACCTGTAACTGCAGCTGAGCCTGTCCCTACAAAACACTGTTATGCAGTCAAATCTGAAAAGCATGTCTTTGTTTCCCATTTTGGGAAAATCAATAGAAGCCAATAGAGCTGCAGCAAGTTTTACCTGTTGCGAATCCTTCTACCTAGCCTTCAATCTCAGAAAACAACTAGTATTACCAAAATTGGTATTATAATGTGTGGAACTATTAAATACCTAAACTTTGGCTTTATCATTACCCTGTAAAATACAATCTAAATGTTTGTATTTCTTTGTATTCACCTCAAGAGTTTTCCTAAGACAATTGTACATTTATTTCAAAGTAAAAATGAAGTCAACATAGCTAGAAGGTAAATAAAATTATAATTATATCTTAATACTATTTGCATGGCATTTAAAATCAAAAGTAAAAGTTTCGCGACTTGCCTTTTTATAAATTCAGTATTCAAGATAACTAACAGGATATAATCTGAAGATAAGTGCATTGGTCAGGAAAGCACAGAGCCAGGGCACTCTCAAAGAAGATACGTTTCATAAAACATAACAAAGTGAAGGGAGCTATAAATAAGAAAATAAAGCTATAGTCTGCAGTTAAAATTCTTGCTGCTTGCAGTACATCATTCTGTTCCTAAGTGTCTGTTGCTGGGCTAGAGTTTCTAAAATTAACATTGCAATAGCCTACATAGGCACCAAAACGCACACAAGAAAAAACATTGCTGAACTGGTTATTCTCAGTGCTAACATATGTTTGCTATTTTCCCAACGCGTTTCTGTCCCTTGAAAATATTTATCAGGATAAAATTTTGAATTGGCTCTTTGAACAGTCAATGTGCAAATGCTAAGACAGAAGTGTGTAGTTTTTAGTGAAAACTGAAATACTGATGAGTTTTAGCAGTTTCCCAGTATTTATAGGCATCATTTTTACACTTGCTAGGGTCAGCATCACTTCAAAAATTCAAACAGATTAACGCACACGCATCCAATAATATTAGGAAAGCAAGCTTAATTGGTTTATAACCCCATAAATTTAGAGAAGAAAAAATAAAATCCCATGTCTTACTTAATAGAGAGATTACACAGCTATTGCTGATGTGTGATACAAGTGTGTGTGTGCGTACATCTATAAAGCCTCTGTGTTTTACATGTTCACTCAGCACATTTTGGTGCACAAGAACAGCCTTTCTGTATTGCAATTCCATTCCCACCTAAGTGTGTAAGAAGGGCAAGGTTTGATGCCCAGCTGATTAGGAAAGGATAAGTAGGTTCCATTAAAAAAAACCTGTGGAATAGAAGATAATATGACCAAGAAATAGGGCAACTGCCACTCACAGCACAGCAAGTGGCAGTAAGATTCATGGCCGTCCATGGTACCTGTTGTTACAAGCCTTTCATGAAGCTTTCTCCAGTAACACCTTGTTGCCCCATGCCCAACATCTGAGGAACACCGGGAATTTTAATGAGCATGCCTAAAAGTTCTTGGGAATGACAAAACCAGAACCCAGCCTCATGTCTGCTGGTTCTGATCTGTTCAGCAGGTTTTGGAAAACATACCGTGCTCAGCCATTACAATGGAAAAGATCAAACTAGCTGGGTACAAAGTGGCGCTGAACTTTCGTTTTGATGGTAGTCCACACAGGTATCTGGACTATTCTCCTCTCTTGTGAAGTCTACATGCACTCCTCTCAACTGAAAACTAAACCTACAGATATGGAAATACTGGGCTGAAGCATTCCTGTGGCTTTAGACTACTTTCTTTGGTATCTTCTTGTACTGGCTTTCAAGCAATAGATTCGACCCGCAGTACAGTATTTGAGAACGTACACACATGTGGTTTACAAACATACCTAAACGGCTGGTTATGCTGGACTTTACTCATTCTATTCTGCATACATACACAGATATAAAAGAATTTTTGCCTGACTATTTAAGCATATTCAGACTCCTGTACATATTGAAAAACATTTTTAAAAAAATGAACTGATAACACACTCATCTGGTTTTAAAAAAAAAAAGAAAAAGCTTCTCTCTAAGAATGGATGAATTTACAGTGAAAACACGTTTGCAGTGAAGGGAGCTTATGTCCCTGGAAAGATGCAATATGTGAAAGAATGAACAATTATTAGTGCATAGGACAAAGTAATTACATTTCTTGATTCTAGTAGGAATGATAAAACCAGACCTATGTGACTAGGTCCTATTTCCACCACTTCTTCATCTCCATGCTCTCATGCTTACAGTTAACGTGCTATACCTTAACTGGGATTTTTTTTTTTCTTCATGGAGATGCCTGGGGCATTGCAATAATGTTACAAGAGAGGTGTAACCTAGACTGCGTAATAAACTCACTTCTGTTACATCTGGCAGAATCCAGCTATAACATGGGATATGGACTCCAGCGCAAAGGCCAGACCAGGCATACGGTTTGACTTGCTTACTGTCTTCTGTATACTGGCTTCCAGTATATAAAAGAGTAAGAACAGAAGTAAGAGCACCTTAGAAAAACAGGCAAATGTGACAGCTGAGTCCAGCCAGAGTCTGTATTTCACCTTATATGCAAAATATGAGCAGCTGGTAAGCAACAGTCTGGCAACAAAAATATTTCCTTGTACTTTGCTTGTTTGGGCAGTTCTTGGTTTCTGCATCCTGAGATGCATTAGGACATCTTACTTTATTCAATACTTGAGAGACTGTTCTTTAAGAGACAACTCTTCTTGTGACTTCCCCAAAGCATACCACCACTTTTTTTTGTTGTCTTTAGAGCACTGGACTGAACATTAGACTGCAACTGTCCACCTCATGGCATCCATATAGCTATAAAAAAACCCATATGAGTTTTGCACAGTATCTTCTATCACAACCTCATAGCTCTTCCTGTGCTATGAATGATCTTATTCTGTTTTTTAACAAGCTAGTCTCTTTACATGACATTCAGTTCAATATTTAGAAGCCTCTTCAACAAGGAGATGTTATAGCCTCCAGGAAAAGAGGGCTTTTTTAGACCTGTCTTTAGGTGCTTTCCAGAACTTGGAGGCAGATACACTCCCACCCCTGACACTGCAGGGCTGTGTTCTGTTCCATTCAGTTAGCACATGTAACTCTTCATTCTCTCTTCATACTATTTCCCAAAATCCCACACTTCCCAAGCCACACAGCTCAAACCCCATTCACTGCCAAAAGAGATAACAAAAACCCAAATGATGATACCTCGGAATTCGCCAGTTACCTCATTGGCCTTTGTCAAGGAAGATTCACCTAAAAAGCCACAGAGAGTATCAGCATAGAACAACTACTGAATTCATGTGGGTCTTCCCACGTCTCCAGAAACCCTACATATTTAGCTGAAAAAAATATAAGCTGCTACCCAGCTAATAGAAAATGGTGTAGTTGCTGGGAGATAAATTTTCTGGAAGCCAGAAAAGGCATTATTATTATTAGGAAAATGGGCACTTATCCTCCCCACAGGAGTTCTAACTGTGGTTATGGTCCAGTTTATAAGCATCATGCTGTGCATGATAAAAAAGTGTAAATGAAAGGATGAAAAACAGCTTTCAGGTTTTATTACTGCAAAATCAAGGACCATAAAGAGACCTCTCAAACTGGAGACTTCAAGCTGGAAGGTTGAAGCTCTATGGAGCTCTCTCATAAGGGAATTATTTAAAACATCCTTTTTTACAAGATATTTTTGTGTAACCTACTTGGTATGGAAAAGCAGACTGCAGATCACTTCTGACCTTGCTGAATGCACAATAAGTGAATAATACTATGGTAACTTAGCAATTTCCTGGTATACAGATATTCACAAGTCTAAGAAGACTAAGCTTTTAGCTTTCTCATATTTATTCTCACGCATAATACAGAAACACCCTGAGACCCTCACTGGAACACAGAAGCTGTATATATACATCATAAAGCCCTGGCCCTGAAAAACTCAGTCTAATGTAAGCAGTTCAGATAAAGGCCATAAGAAGGCCAATATGTTCATGCTGCAGATGGCAGAAATGAAGGGCTGGAGCGGAGTAAACCACACTGCCCAACCATTGGGCAATTTGCTTTTGGCCTGTGTCATCCCAGCTCTGATCTAGCCGTCCCTCATAGAGCATTCTGGGACACTTGGGTATGTCAGAGTACAGGACTTCTGACAAATGGAAACCCAGCACTTTGGCCAGTCACCAGCTGATGCTGTGGCTGTTCCTGGGAGCCTGATGGACTTTCTTGGGAGATGCTGCTAAAACTTACAAACACCTGGAGGAAGTGGCTACTCACAGCTGCTGCACCACTCCCATTTTTAAGCAAGAGCTGATTGATTATGGTCCCCTCTCAGAATACGGTGCCTGGGAGCCAACCTCCCCCTTCTTCTGCCAAAAGAGATTCAAGAACAGATTTTCTGCACAAACAACTAAGATCACTGTAGCTGGGAAAAGGAAGGGACTGATTTCAACCAACCTGCTGAAGTGACTTCATATGGCAGAAAACTTTTGACCAGTGAAGGAGAGCATAAGGGCAAGTCTAAATTTGTAATCCAAGCTTTAGTCTCATGTCTGGGAGGATCTCTTTTTACTCAATGTCATTTGGTGACTGTTTCACGTGAAAAGCAAAGTCAGAAGCTGGGTGTCTGTGCTTCCAGTTTTGTCTCACCTGGTCAACGCAGTGCTCGAACCAGGCACTATAACGCTGCTCTGAAAGTCATCAGCTCAAACCCCTCAGGACCTGACTTATACATGAAATATTTGCCAAGGTGTTCAGGCAGGGGAAGAACTGAGCTGAAGCAGATATATACAGTAAAAAATATATTAAATTCCCAAATCTGAGAAGTTGTATCAATATCCAGTACTATAAAAGCCCTGACACTTCCCTTGTCAGGCAGTGGTTGAGTGGGAGTTTTTAGAGCTGCAATTCAGTGCTTTCTCCCAAGTGACAAGTCCAAGGTCTCACAAGTCATAACCTTCTGCCTAAATCCTGACTTTCCACTACATCTGGAGTTACAAAAATAATGAGAATGAAAATAAGTCTAGTAATAAAAAGTTGTGTGACATTTTATGTGCACTGAATTATGAGTTCTGTGAGTTTGCTGACAGTGTCTTAAGAGGTCAGCACCATTAGGAAAACAGTAACAGGACCAGCCTACCTCTCTTCTGAAGAGCAAGGCAGCTAGGCCAACCACAGAGTATGTTACTACTTGCCTTGAGCAAACTAATAGCTCTACTTAAATCTTTTCTTATTCTCATTCCTTAGAAACCTGAAAAATGGCTTACTGATTTAAAACAGCCACCAGAAAACCTTCATCAGGAATGTGAAACGATGGGTTCATTTGCAATCAGCCACAGCAGCTATATGGGTTTCATGGGAACTTCTCAAACCCCTTTGAAGCTGTCGGTGTGACTAGAGCAGGCTTCAACCAAGGATCGCATCCTAGCTGGTTGTTAACCTCTGTGCCTGCACATTAGCGCCTCTCATAGAGGAAAGAAACCTTAGTGACAAAGTGGCCAGAGAAAGTGGTGGAGGATGGGCTGAACCACATACTGGCAGCAATCATCTCACCAAGAAGCTGCCGGTGCCTGGCTTTGTGGATGCCCTACCACAAGACTGTCTTTGCCAGTGATGTGGGGACATTCAGGAGGATTCACTGCAGGACACACTGGGGACATTCAGGAGGATTCACTGCAGGACACACATGGCCCTGGTGGCCAGGCACTGGGTGGCAGGTGCCAGGTGGGCTGCACAGGGAAGATCATCAATCTCATTCACACAGTGGTCCTTCTGGCATGGGGAACAGTGCGTTTGGGAAAAGAGATGAACCGAGTCTGAAGTCTGCTGTCTTGAGACTGTGGTGGAAAAATTAATTTCCTATTTCTGACACCCAAAGTATACGCTTAAAAAAGTCAACTTCTACCAGATTACAGATCTTCAAAACAGTGAATTAAACTTGTCCAAACAGGGATCCTGAATTTCACAGCCCATGATGTTTCTAAATGGCATATGCTGTTAAAAGAAAAACCAAATGAGCAAGCACAAAATGCCTGACTGAAGAGGCACGGGATGAATTATGGATATTTTCTAGCATATGCTACTGTTGTGACACTGTGCCATGTTGTGACAGACGGCAACCAGGTCACAGCAGGGAAGTAGCAGAACTTCAGAGGAGCCTGTTCTCAGAGACCCTAGAGGCATAGCAAAGCCCAAACTTTCCAATTAGCAGCAGGGAACACTGCTCACCTTTGGGCTAAACAAGGCTGGAATATGTTTTTTTTCCCCACGATTTTTTTCCTGTAGGTTGTGCTAAGTAACATGTGAGCCTGGAGCTGCCAGGAGAGGGCTTGTGGAAGTTCATACCACTTAAGGGGGCAACTGGCTATTTCCCATAGCAAAGCAACAAAGTTCTCTGGGAGTTATTCTTACATGTGAAACAACTCTTACCTTTCCCTTTAAATTTCATTCTCTGAAAATAACTGCAAACTTACACACAAATCATCTTAATCAGAAGGAAAGAAACAATTTCTAAAAACCTCCAAATACTCTGTACTGATACAAGATGGAAAATTAAGCTTTGTGTAATTTTCCCCCCTTTTTGACAATCGAAAGGTTATTTCTCTATCTTTAAAGACTGTTGTGTGCTCTGATAATTGTTTCACTAGCAGACAGCAAATGAAGCCTAATTTTCTCCTCTATTAAATGTACTTACTATAAATGTAGATTCCTTTTTTTTCCCATGTCTGGAAAATTTTAATTGTTATAATATTTATGCAAGGTCAAATTTAAATGCCATATGTTGAAAAATCATATGGATTAATATGATAGCCTTTAACAACCGAGGTGGAACTGGTTTACATTTTTTTTAATGCCATTTCCTCAGCTAGAGCAGCTAATTATTCTGTGAGTATGTCAATTTATCCCAATTCACCACTACCGCAGATCAGCACCAACAAAGACTTGCTAAGGAACTGCTGGTGCCTACATGCCAATTTTCATCTGCGACAGCCTGTCTGTTACCAGTTTAATATCAACTCTTCACACAGAGGGTAGCACCTCCAGCGATCAAGCGATTATTTAGTAGATAAGGAGATATTACTTCTCTCTCACTGACATTACTAGAATGAATCAAATTAACAGAAGGGTTTAAATTCTAGTGGCCATACCTCTAAAAATCATGCCAAACAGTTAAAAACAGAGTTAAGGAGAAGAAATTACTAGAGGCCACTGTGATAACGAGATCTTCCAAACTGCAGGAGAGGCACGTGGTAATATTTAGTAATTGCCTTACAGCTTGCTTATATCACTGGTCATTTACAAATTAGTTCATCATTTTACATTACATGCAAGGGAGGGTTGTTGTGGGGTTTTTTTAAGCAAATGAATAACCTCTGTATTAGTTTTTCAAGGAATAAGAATTAATGATCATAATTCTTCTTTAACGTTTTTGGAAAATGTTGGTTGTTAGGCACCTTCCTCTGTCATATACTTGAAGAATTCTAATAATAAGCATGAGATAAACAGCTTTTTTGAGTTACTTATTTCTGAGCTAGTCTCCCATATGATTCAGTAAAATAGATTTCTAAGAGTGAAATGGAAACCAAAAGGAAGAAATTAATATAAAAAGTCTGAATTTTTGTTTACTCATTCTAAAAGGATAGATAATCTTAAAAGCAGCAACAACAAAAAACCCCACAGGCCAGACGTATTTGTAAGTAGAAAGAGCTGAATTTTTAATGTTTGTACAGCTTGTGTGATGTATCTGTTTGTCAGGTTGCCTACTTGCCTGAAAGATATCACGGTGTGCTCACATTGTCTCATTTCTTCACCGTAAATGATTATCTACTGTTGCCTCCCACTTTCTATGGCTTTCCACGTACTTACAGGGAGAATTTGAAACAAAGAAGTGAGGTTTATCTTGCTTTATTTCACCCTTCTCTCTAAGGCAAGAATAAAAGCAGGATATTTAAAATAAGAGGATTTTAAATGGCGAAGAAGTCATTGCTTACATCCTATGGTGCTAGCTGAGAAGATAAAGTTGACAGCAAACACCATATGAAACGTACATGTGCCCACTCCAATAGTAAAAAAAAAAAAAAAAAAAAAAGATTACAACCGTTTATTTCTGTCATAACATACAAGCTGTTAGCAAATTCAGACAATTCTTCCTATACAGCATCTCCAAGTCCAACCGTCTTCCTCGCCACCCCTACTGCTAAACCCTGTCATCTCACACACCAAATGTGGTACCCTGCTGGTCCCTTGGCTTCTCACTGTTACACCTTTCTCTCCTTCTGGTTTGCTGACATATGAAATGTCTCGCTGTCAGAATAACTTTCCTCACTTCTTGTTGATTTTACTCCCTTCTCCAAATCCTTTCACTTCATCATACCCCAGTGCCTTCCATGCAAAAGGCTTTAATTTTAGAGATGTTATTATATACACAATAGGCCGAAATAGTAACTCTACCGCTAACGCTTGAAAAACACTGCCTTTGAGAACACCAATAGCAACTACTCATGATAAACAAGATCTGCACAGACTGTAGAGACAGAAACACAGATTACAGAAACAGAGATTTCCAGGAGGCACCACAAAGGTGACTGTATGCAAAAGGCTGCAAGGAGACACACACCCGCAGGATAGTTCTGAATAACGAGCCGGTATATTTGCCAAAACAGGGACTCCTCTTGTGGTATTACACTGTACACGATCCATGAATCAAATATTTAAAGACAGATAGCTTGATATCCAATGTTTTTTTTATTTAGGAGGAAGAGAAGAAATGTTTTCTTCTAGAGCAGACTGTGTTTGGTCACCACAGATTTATGAAGAATACAATAGATACTGTTTCCCTTTCACAAATTTGCTTGCTTAGAAACATGTATATTTTTAGTGGACAAAGATAAAAATAACTATTTCAAATACCTAACAGTATCTCTCATCTTCTGTAATGGATGCCCTACATCCTTTGGCAAATAGTGGTGACAGATTGGTAAAAGAAGACTGAGTAGCTTAAATCTTATTACCCAAAGGCTAAAAGGTGGGTTTATCTGAAATTTTTGTTCACTGAACAGAAGGATTAAAACCAGGTGCAGACACAAACAGACGTGATACTTTCAGTGCTGGATGTAACGAAATGCATGCCGTAGGAAAGCAGGATCCTGCCTGGGATGTCTGTGAACACAGCATTTCTTAAACTCTCTTGATACACAACAGTTGTGACTCCGTGAAATGGTAAATTAGTAAAGATTCCTCCTGATGGATCAAAAACGCTTGGACACACAGCAATAAAATTCTTTAAAAGTGCAAATTGATTATATGAGTCCAAATTTGTTCCAACGCATTTGTTTTGGCAGGTTTCTGCAAGCTTAACACTGGATTGCATATCTCTAAGTTTGCAAAACGTAAATATGAAGAGTAAAGCTGGCATAAAAAAGCATTCTGTTGCTCATGCCTAATCTGGCTCAAATTTATACTGGAAGAAGCTCCAGGAGTAGAGAGGTCTTATATTCAAAACATGAAACCACATGTTAATTGACACATAATTCAGAAAATAAACACACTCATACCCACTGAATAGTTTGACAATGCGGTGCATGTAAATGCTTTTAGCCTCTGTATCAGAACTGCATCATATTTATGCACCTTTAGCAGCCACAGGCCCCTAAGAGGCCCCTAATTACAAAATGGTTTGACAGCTATGCTGGAAAATAGAAAGTGATGCTAGAATTTGCGGTGAATTATGCTGGGAAAAGGAACTCCTCCAAGTAATCCTATAAGCCTATAGTTATTTATCAGTATAACTGATGATCTTTTAAGAAAAATAATCCTGAATTATTCCAAAAGAATGAAGAAATTACATGTGAATTTTTTAGTCACTGCAGTGAGGCACGTGGGAATCAGGGAGTGGTGGAAAGGGAAAAAAGTATCAGAAACAATGAGTTTTTCCAGCATCACAAGGAACAGAGAACACTGCACACACACAGTGGCTGCTGGCCTAGTTTAACATGGATGTCCAGATACTTCCCTCCAAATATATCATGGTTAGTTCTACTTATGAAAAGAATTAATTTAGGTAGAGAATATTATTACTCTAACATCTTACAATGTGTCTTTGAAATGCTATTGCTGATTTATACAACTGCATGAAAAATACATGTGGAAAGCATAAAGAACCAAGCACTGGGACAGAAAATACAAAAGCTGGAATTTAGAAAGATCCAGTCAGCTTCTTTCACCCTTTAGTCTTCCAGGCCTGGATTTGCTCACTTGAATGTCTTGGCGAGGGCACTGGAAATGCACTTTCTGTTCTGTACATCTCAGCACAGATCTACCTCATGGCCACTTCTCTCTCTTCCAGCTCACGAGTGAACAGTGCACTGGAAGGGCACATGGGCTTCCCAAACAGCTGGAGAGGCTCAGCTCTTTGCGCTCTACATTCTTGCAGCATAGGGTGATGTTTTCCTTTCTGGGGAAGTGTAGGGGTTGAATTTTTCATTTTTTTTTTAATAGAAAGACAAAGAGGAAGAAACCAGAATAACCAACAAGGTGTTGTATGAGGCTGAAGTTTCAGACTTGGAATTCACTTGGCTCTCCCTTGCTGCCACCATCTGCTCTTCCAGCCTTCCCATCTGTGTCTCCTTCCACTGCTAAATACCGTCTTGACTTTCTGCATATACTTAGTGTCCCTTTGGTATGCTTCCTCCACCTCTCTACTATGTAAAATTTGCCAAGGATCTTTCCAATGTATCTTGGCTTTTGAAGCTGCTGAACTGGACTTCTCCAAAGCACCATCACCCTTCCACACTCCTTGCATCAGAGCTCCAGCTGTCCTACCACAACCATTCATCTCTTCCTCCACCTACAACTTCCCACATTCCATAAACTCTCCACATGCCTGTCATCATTATTCTTCTTAGATAATTTTCTAACGTCCTTTGGGGCTCTCCCTTATCTATAGACTTCTAGGTCCTTTTGTCTGTTTCTAGCCATCCTTTTAATTTTCAGCCTTGATGTTCTCATTTCTTGGCCACAGCTCCCAGCTCCTTGGCACCTCCTAGCTAGAACAGGGTTGCCTATGCAGTGAGACACATACGACACTGTAAGGCTTTGCTTTGCTTTAATTTTTCAGTTCAGGTAAAGCCAGAACTTTTCTTTCCACAGATTTTTTTTTCCCTGCCATTTTCAAACCAAGTTGGAATATTTGTTTGTTTTTAAACAAACAGGAACACTACAAATACCTTATTTATGCTATCGCTTGGAAAACATGCTTGATAGTATTATGATAATACTACGACTATTTTCTGTTGCTTGCAAAACCATAGATGCTGCAGCATCACAAGTGCAAATGGGGCTCTATAATATCACAAGGATAGATACTAAATTCCAATGTATGCAGTATTTTTACTCTCGTGATATAAATACATTGTTCCAAATCCCTTTGTTGGACACAATACACACTTACACAGAAAGCTGTCTCTGTCAACCATTTATCTTTAAGTCTCTTATTTTTCTCCCCCAAATGCCTTATTTTCCTAAGAGCAAGCTGCTGATCTACATTTCTATGAATAGCTTATTTCAAAGTCTCCTTAAGCACTGCTTGTGTTACTGGGATGTAACCAGCTTTGATTTTACTATAAAATTATTAAAAGCATATCCTGGTTATGGGGATCTATCAAGGACGGACACTTAGAGAATACAGTAGGTGAGAAATAGCAAAGGTTGGCTTATCTTACTGTAATCTGTGATGGCCAGTATGCATTCAGAGACAGAATTAACTTGAAGACAACAGGGCAGGTTGTAGGTACAGTGGGGCAAGGCAGCCCAAGGTACCTTCCATTTTTACATTAATGACAGAATCACAGTTGCCACGGTTCAGGGACAATGAGAAGCCATGATGCTTATGGTAACTTTAAATCTGGTATTTAGACTGTCCTGGAAACCCAGAATGGAGGAATGTGAAACTGTAAACAGTGATTCCAATTAAAGGAGTCAAAGAGGTGCAGAGATACTCACTAGCAGGGACATGATTTCATTATGAGCTCAAACATCTTTGTAATTGATTTAGGGATTAATATTCATTTCCAAAATTACAAAGTGCAGGCTATTTAAAGACTACATCCTTTCACTCCTAAATTTCTTCCAGCCACCATTAACTTCTGATCTCTAGGCTTAAAACTGATCTACTGAAGCTATTTGTCTCCAAGTTCCCAACAGCTGAAATATATCCCTGTGAGGTGGAGCAGCAAGTGGCTTGGGTACCTCCCACACTGCCTTACGGGCATGTCTCCACTGCAGTAAACATGGTACTGTGGTCAAAGCAGACTCAATCCTGCCTTCAACATAGCAAAAATGAGCCCCAGCAATAAAAAAAGCTTGAAACAAGAGGGCTGCATGCACTCCCCTGGCCCCTTGCATTTTGCAGTGGGTACTACTGCAGCAGCAGCACTCTAGGTGACCAAGGCAACTAGTTTGTAACTTGGACACACATCAATGAGCTGCTGCATAATGGTTCCTGGAAGCACTATTCTGATGGATGGACTCGCCTTCTATCCTCTCTCCGTTCTGAGATGAATTCCACCCAAGAAATATACTTTATTTCAGAACAATACCGATAGCACTATCATGTATGGCTCGAAAATATTCAGGACATTACTTTTCCATGGTATTGGGACAGCTGAAGTAAGGTGATGGAGCTTTACAGAGACAGTGTTAACTAGTGCTTTGGTTGCATATATTTAGTGAAAAAAAACCTAACATGAAGATAGCTAGCTTATTTCTTATTGATGAAATTTAGATTATTTTTCTATGGCTGGAATGCTTAAAGCTTCCTGGAAACCAGAGGAAGTGGTTTAAGCACTCTAAGTATCAACAAATTGTTTATTCCCTTGCAAGTCAGACTGCTGGAGAACATATTTAACTTACATCATTCCCGCAGTTATCTTTTGCATCAAAGAGATGATTATTTATGCAACAAGACGTAACTGGGTTGTGAAACAGTTTTTCTGAGATAATCACACCCCTGGGACACCGTAAGGCTCAGGGTTCATTACTGTTGAGAGGAAAAGTGTATTTTGTTCTGGAGTTTCAAATTCTGAACTGCAGTTTCAGCTAAGCAATACGTTTCATGTGGATTAATATATCCCTTTAACCTCACCTGTCAATCAGGATATTTCACCCAATCCAAGAAAAATTCTTAACCCCTTATTTACTGCACTGCAAAAAGGTCAAACTTTTTTAAATGTTAAGGTGGTTATTTTAATTTTCATAAACATAGATGAGCAGAATATACCCAAAGGGTATGTTAGTATTAGTACAGTAGGGAATATTCTACAGGAAGTGCCAAAGCAATACTGAACTAACAATACAATGAGTCTGCATATGTAACTCAACTGTTAATAAAATTAGCGTTGATAAATACGAGTACTTATTGCCAAAGAAACGTGTATTTTCTTTTGAACAAACCACTTTCACAGTTTGATGGTAGCCCAGGAACACTCAGGACGAAACAGCCTTTTCCAGCACACAGTCTCATACAAGTTGCAAGGAGAGTGTGCCACTTTACTCCCTGCCACTTTGCTCCAGTGAACATGAAATGCAGCGAGGAGCTCACAACAAAAAGTTTTTACGCCTTGCTCTGTGTTCTTAGCAGTATGGTCACAGAGGCCTGTTTAGCTACTTCTCTCAGGAAACAACTCCTCTGGCTGTTCATTTTGATAAGCAGGTTCTCAAACAGAAACATTTGCAGCCCCTTGCAATTTGAAACATGCACCAAAATCAACCAAGAAAGCAAAGGCTAAGAAACCAACGCAGTACTTGTAGCAGAAAGAACAATGCTACTCTGTCGCCTATTTGTTGAAATGGAAAGTGAAATAAATATTATCAGTTGTCTGCATGGATGCTCACTCTCCCCAGAGGTAACGGACGAGAGATCTCTATGGAAGTGACATATAATGACTATGCACACACTTATCTTTCTCCCAGTGGGATAATTGTTTCTGCTCCAGACCCTCCGTACTTTCTCCTTTTTATATTTTACAGACACAGCTTCCATCTGCTCCATAAGCTAAATCTCATTTTGAGCATACAGAGCGATTAGAAATATTACTTCTCCTCCCTCCAAAAGAAACAGTTTGAGACTGTCATCTCTCTGGTCTGTCTGCTTATGCATCGTGGATTTCCTTTGGTCTAAGGCAGCGTTTTGCTTTCATAGATCTTCTCATGCTTTAGATTTACATAACTTCTTTAAGTTTTGGGTTTTTTTAAAGTTTAGCTGCCCATTCATTAATGTGCTTTCATTTCCTTCCTCTTCTCTGATCTATTTCCAGCTCTACTAATTTAGCTGTGATAGAGGGTTTCTCTCTGTTTCATTTTTTTTTACCTGTGCCATAAGCAATTATCATTTCTCAAATGCAAGACTTGAAGGCTTCCTGTAACACCCTCTTATGATGAATTTTATTCAAAAATAAGTTATTAAAGAGGAGATACAATTTCTGAATGTTATATCTCCCGATAAGTCAATTTTAAGCCTATATTCTTTTGCTACCATAATTAACATACTACTTCAAAGACACACAAAGGACAAATCATCCATGGAGGGCAACACTGGTGGTGAGCATTCCAGTAAGAGGTTTCATCTCTTGGAGTCCAAGTATATTAAATCTGGTACTAAAGGAACTGTCAGTTCTTAAAATAATTGTCAAAGACAGAACAGAATGAATATCCTTCCACGCCAACATGCTGTGCTCTCCATGTCTCTGGAAACATACTCATTTATTGCATCAATTAATGTATTTGCTGCCTTTGTACTATGTTTACATCTATGGGACAAGCTATGCAACTCTGCATTTAGTACACTATCGAACTGCTTCTCCAGAATATTAAAATACTTGATGCACTTTAACCACCAGTTCTTACAAAAAAAAAAAAAAAAAAAAAAATTTGTGCAACTTATCAAGGCAGTATGAATAGAATTCTAAGAAACAGGTAGAAATAAGGCCAAATATTGGCCTTCTGACACAAAAAATACCACTTTGCCCTCATCCTCATTATAAATAGTCCAAAAAATGATTGATTGATAGCCCTGCCTGTAGACAAAGCAAGAATACTCAGCTTCTAAATACCAACCTTTTAAATGACAGGTAGTTGGACTTCACAGCTGATTCAAATGGAACTGATGCTTTGAGTTGCCTTAAACAGCTAAAATTTTCCACAATACAAGGAAATACAAACACAATACACAGAGAAGTGTTCCAAATAAATTATGTATCGACCTATTTGCAAAGGAGTTTCAGACTTCAAACTAGCTATCCCTTCTCACTGCAAAAACTAACATGTACACAATATGTCCAACGGGAAGACAATATCATTAGCATTAGACTTTATGCTCTTCTTGAACAAGAACAACCTTTGTTTCTTTTATGGGTTTGTAAAGCAGACCACAGAGGGGTCCCACTTTTGTGCTCTTCCCTCTCAATCCAGTAACAGTAGTATTCGTGTGCCCGTTATGCCTCTTTTTATTGAGTATTAAACCAAAGGTGTTTATAATTAAGATACTACTGGCAGTTTATGAGAAGACGTGAAACCGTGGAAAAAATGACATCAATAAATGATTAGGAGAATGCTTCAAGACAGAAATAAAATCAGGAGAGTAAACATTGAGTGCATCTCTCTGGGCCTTTGAATGAGCGATATAAAAGTAAGTCCAGTTTAGCAGTCTGTACTGCTTTCTGTCACCTGATTTTAAAAATATTCTCCCTGTTGCACTGCTGAATAATCAATAAATTCATTTTCTTCATCAGTGGTTGGCTTTCCCTTTTCCCCGGCTGTCATAACACGAGAACTTTCGTAAGCAGCACTACTATTTCATAAAATTTCACCCTGAGCCACATAGAGCTTCTTTATGGAAAACCAGTTTATATGTAGATCATTTCAAACAGATAAAGTTGACACAGGTCAGGTACTCACTATACTCATAATTTTTAACTCTCATCTTAAAAAGATGTAACGCGTATTAAGTCAATATATTACTTCAAGGGTTCCAAAATTTAGTTTGCTCTGATTGTATCATTAGTAGCTGCAGCAGGTACTGCAATTAATTTAAGCCCGGTCTTCAAAACCAGGTATTACAACCATTTTGCTGATTGAGACAATTCCTAAAGGAAAGTGCTTAGAACTGCCAAAGCCATTGAAATAGAGGAAGTACTTCACAGCTCCCATCAACTTTAAATGTGAGTTGACTGAGATGGTTACTATTTAGAGGATGTGTAGATCTTTTTAGGATGGGAGAAAGATCCAAGAACTTCTTTCAAATAGCAGTAAAGCAGTCTCATCAGGGTTTTGAGGCTAGCCAAACAAACTGCACAGAACTCATATTTGCCTGAGAGTAAAACTATCCTTAACAAAACCAATCCTTTTGTGAAGCAGGAGGAAGTGCTTCACTACTTTCCTATTCCTCATCTAGGGTTTTGTGACATAGTAAGACAGATCTCAAACAACATTCTCCATCCAAAAAAAAAAAAAAAAAAAGAGCTTAGTCAGTTTTAGTGTTGCAACTTCCTCCTGTGGACCATCTTTTCTGGCTGTTTAGGATCACCAAAACCAGCTCGACATATTTCTTCTTCCTGCTGACACATACCCAGTGTTCCTGCTATTACCATCCTAGCTTCTAATAGCAGAGAGCACACAGGATCCATTGACTGGCTGCTGCTCTGACTTCCCTTTTTCACACATCTACACATTCGCTATTGCAACTCCTTTCAAACGTGTGAGTTCCATGACTGGTGACTTCATCTTCCATGTGTCTCACTAACATCTGTCTATTAACATTATGATCACCAGAGTAGCTGGGTCCCTGACAAGCCTTAAACTGTCTAGGTTATCTCCAAATAAAACCACACACGAGGTATATATTCAACATTCCTACCAGAAGGAAAAAGCCTTTAATGCTAATTCCTGACAATGAAATATTGTCCTTGTGACAAAATTAATTGTATCAAAAAACCATGCTTCTTTTGGGTCAACAAACTTATTACTAGTATTACAAAATTCTTAAAATAACTTTGTGCTGTTGGTTTTTAGATTTTAAGACTGATGCTTTTTATATAAAAGCAGTAAGAAGAAATGCA
Source organism: Hypotaenidia okinawae (assembly GCA_027925045.1). Classification (NCBI taxonomy): domain Eukaryota; kingdom Metazoa; phylum Chordata; class Aves; order Gruiformes; family Rallidae; genus Hypotaenidia; species Hypotaenidia okinawae. Next base: position 10,370,255 of record BSDF01000007.1, read on the forward strand.
TTAGAATTCGCTTTTGTGTGAAAGTCAAAGACAAGAGCAACTACATATTCTTTTGGGATTTGTGGTTTTAATTAGGCTTATAATTCTTGCAATTAAATCCCCATTTATTTCCTTTTTGAGAAATGTTTATCATATAGCATCGCATATATTAGACACAGATATGCCAGAAGTAGATGACTCGCGTCATTTAAGAAGCACTGCTGTGTCTCTAAGCTATAGGCTGCTATAGACACAGTGACGGCCAACCCCTGAAATTGTTGAAATGTTCTCTTTGTGCTGGCAAACTCTGACTGAAAGAGATGTGAAATGACTTCCATATATCTAGCACAAAATACCACTTGTTGATATTTTGCATTACTTCCATCTTTCGTATGAAGGAGAAAGAAAGATTTTTTAAATCTCTCCTGCCCATCTCTTAGCTAGTAACGTGAAGTTACTCACTGTTTCTGTTGATGGTACACAGGAATATATAGACTTTAGAGCAGTGTAGCAGCATATTTAATTAATTGTTTTCAACAAATCAAGTCAATAATACTCTAAAAATACAAGACCTGAGTAGTAAAAATTTGCCATATTAGCCTAGGCTATTTTCAATGAATACATATTTAACACCAGAGTGCATTTTGATCAGGCATGCTTCTCAAGTTATCCTGAATAGGTAACATGAACAATTTGTTTAATTGTTAAATGAAGAGTAAAGCCTGCAATGTGTGGGGCTAATTGCCTGATCATCTGGGAGCCGCTGCTGTGTCTCATCTGGCTGGAGCCCGACAGGAGTGACACTCATGGGCTGTACCTGCTTGCTTTACAGCATGACAAGTGAAGCCCACACCCAGGGAAAGAGATACGGATGGAAGCACTGTTTTGATATTGAAAACACCACCAGCTTTCTTAAGACTGATATAAAAGCAAATAAATAGAAAAATACTCGAATAGGGTGGTTTATCTGAAAACAGACTACATTCATACAAGAATAATAGATATGAAAGGTATGCAGGGGCTGCTTCTTAGTGGAAAGCAGAAAGGCAAGGATCTGCAGCTGATGTAACACAGCACGTCAATAAAAAAGTCCAATTAATTTAGGATGTTTTGAGCATTATAAACAGAACTGTCTACAGAACTCTCAGCTGCACACTGGGCAGAAAGTCATCCCTGAATGTGCCATTGATGGCTGCAGGAAAGAAATATAATTTTAAAGGTTTAAATGAAAGGACTCATGGAAATGGAGCTAAATATGTTCTGGTGCAGCAAATTTGGGTGGAATAAGTTATGAAATGTATAAAAGAAAACAAAAGTACTTAAAGGTATACAGAAACTAACTGTATCACTGACAAAGAGAACCCAGTGAAACTAAACGAGTCTCAAACTTCAGAGTCCATCCAGGCGTCCCTGCAGCGGGATTTAGAGTCAACATTATGTATCTATATTCTGCCAATACAAAGTAAAAAAAAAAAGGTGGATATTTTTTTTTCCTCTAGAAATGCATGTGATGGTCTGTTTTTTTCTGGAGCTGTTGTGCTTCTGAGCAATGGTGATCACTTTAGTTCAGTCTATGATATATTCCATAATTTTAATAACTACTCCAGTTTAAAGAGAGAATATAGCTGTCAAATTACTATTCAAAAAAAGTCTAGGAAAGGAAGAAAAAAGCCATTTTATATCCTTAGGTGTGGCTCCTCCAGGGAAAATTATTTCTGAGCATTCTGTCGGTAGGTTTTGCAACCTTCTGTTTGGCTTTATTCTTATGAATCCAATTACAGTAACACTTCTTTCTGGCAAGGCACAAAGAGCAGAATCCAGTCTTTTTCTTTTTGCTAAATACTTAGCTCTGCTCAAGTAACAAAAAAAAAGAAGCAGGGTATAAAAATATACAATCTGTAGATTGCGGAAATGATTGATGACAAGTGTGCTGAGCACAGAAACGCCTTTATTCAGTAGGGTGCCACACTCAGAAATTCCCCTTGCTGTTGAATAATAGTGCATGGCTGCCACAAGAAAGCCCCTCCCTGCTGGGAAATTTTGAAGCCAGGCGTAAAAGTTCTGTGTCTCTCGACAGAGAAAATTTATATCCGAAATGACAGCTATGACTACACCTTTGAGATAGCTTTCAGGGAAGGAAATAGAGTGCACCTGGGTGTCAGTGCATGAAATAGCGTGAGAAATGGATAGTGTTATTAATACAAGGTCCTAAATACTTTAATGGGAAGAAAAATTTACCGTCCATGGATGCATGTTTCACTTTATTAGAAGCTTTATTGCTTCAAGGATGGAGGGAAACTCCTGTTACAATACGTTTCAAAGGCACTTCTCATTGTTCAGCAAAACCATACCCAGACAGAGAGGAAACTGCCCGCTGCTTAGTTAGATGGTTGCCATTTTCATCATCTTCTAAATCCATGAATACATCCAGGGTAGGAACTGCAGGAGCTGCTCCTTGCTTGCAGTATGGCCTTTTGATTATGTTTCATGCTTCCTACATGAGTTTTTAACTGACATGACAATTATTTTGGCTAAACTAGATGTGAACATGTTAATTCAACAAGGGATTCTCATTTTAGCCTGTATCAGGACTTCCATAGTGAGGAAAAAGAAGCCAGTGCTGGAGTGAAAGACCTTTATAAATGTATGCGGATAACAAAATCCACAGCTAGCTTAAAGGAAAACACTGAAGGAAGAAGATGGAAAGCTGGATTGTATGGAAGGCTTCAGAAGGTACATTCTGAGGAATGTGTTCTGCCACATAAGGCTGAGAATGCACAAAATTCATCAAACAGCTATAAAAAACTTCAGTGAATTGTAAAAAGCTACCAGATGGGAAAAAGGCTAGATGAGAAAGGTCTGAGCATAATGACTTCAAAGGAAGAAACAGCAGGAACTAAGGTGAAATTTTAAAACAAAAATAAATGTCTGAAGATGGGAAGATGGACCTTTGTTCAAAATTAGAAAAAAAAAGACAAAAAAAAAAAAGACATTAGTGTGCTCAAAACTTTAGAGGCAGAACTAAACCAGACCACAGTTTACGCAGGCACGAAGGAAGTTGTTCTCCATACCAGATGGCCAATAAAAGGTCTGTATCTCTTTACATCCTAGATATGGGATATAAAAAGCTAGTAGGCCTTGTAATGTCTATTGTGAGCGAAGTGAGACAGCACAGGACCTGCTGCCTTGCAATGACTCAGAGCTGTGCCACAGCTCTGTACAGAAGCGGGTTTTCAGCAAACCTCCCTGAACTGCTCAAAATGCTCCTGGCAAACAGCAAAGGGGTGGGAATCACCACTGCTGCTCAGAGCTCCAACCATGCTGGCATCACGCTCAGGCTTGCTGTTCGTTAACGTTATTTTCCATGGGCATGATCCTCTGTACATATATCATTATGGCTATTTTCGCTACTATTTTTGATATGGAGGAAGTTTCTTTGGAGTTGGAGTGCTGTCAATCCTGCTGGAGCTGTGCCGGTGATCTGCGAGGCAATTGATTCAGCCTGTCAGTTTATTGAACAGATTCAGCAAAAATGAACACATCAGAAGCTGTGCTCCAGCACTGCCGGCTTCTTGCCGCTTTATTTTTGACCCAGATGATTCATTTTGTCTTGCAATGACATCCACTGGAAAGCAGTGGGGTATGGATAGGGCTCAAGAGGAACCGTGCACATCTCCCTTTGTGTAAGCTCTCAGGATCATGAGCTTCCCTACTTTACAGCAGCATGAGAGATGGCTTTTTCCCAAATGTACATCAGATAAAAGTAAAAAGGTCACTCTTTGATGTGACTTCATAACAGCAATAGAAAAGAAGATAACACTGGGGATATACACCTTCGAGTTATTCCCAACTACAGCCCCAAGCTTAGTAATAACCGCCCATTTCTCTTAACAGCATTAAGATCCTATGTTGGTCTCGTTGTCATCTTACCCACTTTGCTTAGAAAACAAACAAAAAAATCCATTTGGTTTCAAGCTACATGACACAGAGCAACTACAAAATAACATAAATGTATGCAGCCAGTGCTTGAAACTTTAGTCTGAAAAGTAAATCTTATGAGAAATACGGGTTAATTAGCCCATTTACATCAAAATGACAGCCCATTTTGAACTCAGCAGATGAGGATTTTCAAATATTACCGAAGAGGTTATTTACCTAGATTTGTCATTGAAGTTATTTTATACTGTTAACATTGTGAGATCTGGAGCTTATAGACGGGAAATATCTTAAAATCACTGTTCAAAAAAATCATGGCAATAATGGGTGTTCAACCTGTTCAACCTGTGCTTTATGTAGGTCATTTGATATTTCTGCACGTAATGACAGTGATATTAAATGTCTGCACACTTGTGCAATCTCTCTCACCATTTCATTATCAATACCCTTATCTCCTAAGGCTGTTGAATGCAGTTGCTGTTACAGCCCGATACGGACAACTGTGAAATCCAACCAAGAGGGACGATCAAATCTCTGTCTTACTCTGGGGTTTAGTCATCTGCCTTTAGCCCTGAGCACCCTGCAGGGTTATTCTTCTGCTCCAGTTACTGGGGAAAGCTTTGCAGAAAGGCAAGTCCTGCACACCAACCTGACCATGGCAGGGCTTTTACTGTCTTGGTTTGGTTTTAAAATCTTCCTTGGGAGGGGGGATCCTAAACTCAAATGGTAACGGTACCTGTACCTCAGGATGGCTCTGGCAGAGTAGATTTACTGCAACACAATTTCCATCATGCCTGGTAGCTGCATTAAGAGCTGAAAAGTAATACTGTATTTATATTTTATCTTTCACTATCAGCCAGTTCTTTCACAAGTTAGGTAGTCTCAGTCAGCTGACATCAGATAGATCTCTCTGGGTTTTTTTGGTTTAATAAAACATATTTGTAGCTACAGAAAACCTAAGTTTTCATATTAGAAGTTTTTACATCAAATTGTTAATTAAATTTATGCAAAGGCTAGTATGTTCTAGTCAGAGAGAAACCACTGCATTGCACTGTGCTAGAGAAAAGGGAATGCCTGGGTAGAAATATATTTCAACTTTATGTATTTAGCCGAAAATGAAACTTGAAAAAACAATTCTTTTCTTACAGATTTACTACACAGTCCTTTCTCTGAAGCATCAAAAGCAGAGTCTTGCAGAAATGACAGGTACCTTAGGTCAAGGTAAATAAATTGTTCAAATGGAAGTGGAAAGAACTGAGAGAAGCTCCAAGGCAAGTAAGTTTACTTTGGAAGCAATTTATATAAGCTGATAGATGGATGGATGAGGGGGGAGTGTATTAAAACAAATGAGGAATTTTAAAGAAACAAAAAATGAAAACAATGGGTATTCTCTGATTGTTTTATCTTTAAATCAAAATCACAAATTATACCCTACAATCCTGAGCTGCAGAAACCAACAGCAGAATTCCCAAGAAATTTAACAGACGAGGACAGCAGTTTGGATAATTCATTGAGAGTCAATTAAAAAGAATGAAAAGGGTAGGTATTATGAAATTCTCAGAAAAAGTAATTTAAGCAGTTCTGCTGAATATTTAAATCTCTCTTCTTACATACAATGGGAGTTTATTGCTGGCTTTTAACAGTGTTAAATTTCCAGTACTTACAGATTTACTTTTTTCTTCTATTTTAAGTCTGTCTAGATCTTGAGGTTTTCAGTAAGATTTTGGTGTCTTTCAAATGTAAATCTGATTCAAATTAATCACAAGTGAAGATCATCTATTTTGTCAATTGATGCCCACTACTCAATGTATCGCTGAAGGAAGAGAAAGAAACAGCTGCGGGGATGAGAATCCAGACACTTTATCAATCCCTGCGTTGTTGCCAAGTTAGAATCATTCATGTGTTTTTTCTTATAGATCTTTTTCATCTTTTTTTTTTCCATTTAGGTATTTAAGGAGTTATGTTGTACATTAACAATAGCTAATTACCATCAGCAATCTTGCATGGCATGCTAGAAACAATATAAGAAATCATGTCTTGGTGGGCTTTTTAGTGTGTAAGTATTAAATCGGATAGATGGTAGCCCACATACCTGGAAACAATGTGTTGGTACCAATCCAAATAGTGGGACCACACACCTCGTGTTAGGAAGTTCTGCTTGACTTGCATATTAGGTGACACCACTAACACCAGTAGGATAGGTAGTTCAGGGTACTAATTAACCATAATGCTGCAGTATTTTCAACTTGCATCAATTTCATTAAGAAGAAAGGTTTAGTACAACTATGCTACTGCAAATAAATACTAACAGATAGATGTATGGGGTCAAAGGAAAATTTGTGTGACATAGTTGCGTCCATGCAGAAGCAAGGAGAAGCCTCAAACCCAAGAACAGCTCTGCAGACTTATTCAGTGTGTTTCAAAAGATGCTGATCCCCAGAGGCTCATTACAAGAATGAAGCGGTGTCTGCTTGCACCAGCTCTCACCCAGCCACCTCCCAGAGAAACCCCATCTCCTGTCTCTGTCTCCAGTTCCTTTCAGAGGGGGAGAGGGGGCTTGGTCTCAGCTCCCCTGCTTCCTTCCTTCATGTTTTCACAGCCATCAGCTAAGGCTCCCAAAGGTACAGTACACTTTACTTACACTTACTTCACTTTTCTTCTCCCCTCTCTCCCCCAATACACCATTTTCCCAGCTCAAACTGTGGTAAAAGGCATCCTTGTCTAAGGCCTAAGCAGACAGACTTGTAAGTGAACCGATACCCTGAAACTAAAGCGATCGTGCACTCTAATGAAAATTCAAGATACCAAACACGGATGGAAATGTTCCAGTTCACTTGGGAGAGCGGAGCCCTCGAGTCTCCTGAGAGCTGCACGGTGAGCTGAATACAGGCAAGAGCCAGTGGGAAAGCGACTTGCGCACAGCTATATGAAGCAGCCAACATGCCAGATGAGATATTTTCCTCATTGCAAAATATAACAGGGGGAGTGCTGTAAGCAGGGTTCCTGCGAGTCCAATTAATCATTATGGTTGGAACAACTGTTAACATGTTCCCGAACAGAAGCTTCCCATGAAGTGGCCCAGCAGGTAGCGAAGTACGCACCCGAGTCGCAGCGAACTGCAGAGGAAAGTCAAAGTGTCCTTCCAGTTACATACTTGTAACAGAGTGGCCGCTGAGTTGTGTATATGAAAATGTAACTAAGACAGGTATACTAATTGGAACTGGCCTGTGGAAAGAAAACTGCTTTTTATTCAGGTACATGACCACGCACAGAGTAGTAAGTAAAGTCATATCCCATCCTGATTCATTTGGCAGTCACCGTCTGGGTTTGAATAACCTAAGTGGTCTCTATGTTGTTCTGTTATCTCCATCACTGCGATTTCAGGCTGTTCAAACAAGCTCTGAACTTCTGGTGCTGTGAAGTTGTCTCCTTTAAGCCAAATTGCTAAAAGCCCTAAATGACTGGCAACCACTAGAAAGGCTTTAGAAAGCCCAAGATATTACAAAACCTCCACAGCCTCTCTGGAAAGGAAGGCTCGCCTGCCACTGTTTCTCTTCTGTATACCTCACTTGGGGCAGGGGAAAGTCAACGAGACTACAGCATGCTTCTCTGGCTTATGCATCTGAAAACAAAGGTTCCTCTAATGAAAAAATTTTGTGTTCACCCATCCATAACAGGTCTCACACATTTATATTTGATCGATATAAAGCATAAATAATCCCAACAGAAGAACAGTCTACAAATAACATTAAGTAGTTGTTAAAATGCCAGACTAAGTAAAAGTAAGATGGGAATCCTTACTGCTTTGTACTGTGTTGTTCAATCAGTGTCACGTGCCCTCTGTCACAGGCAGCACTGACGTGTCCACAGAGAAACAACTGACGGGGTACCCTCTGTCAGCATGGAGCTGCCCTGCTTGAAGGACATGACATGGTGAAGGAACTGAAACCACCTCATCTCCTGTTGCAATATAGCTGCTTCACCTGCTTCCTACAATCAAATACAGTAAGCAATTTCTCTACAAGACCTCCTCAGACTAAGAAATCTGAGCGTTTTCATTGTCTGTCCTCATGACTTTGCACTGAAAAGCCATGGCAGCACAAAGCCATGTTATCTCAAGCAGAGTCCCACAAAGGGGACCTGCGAGCTCCTGAGAAAAGACCTGAACAGCTTGAGAAAGACCAATAGTTTGTGACATGGGTGTTTGCACAGCTTAGATTATTTCTTTTTTCTTCTGTATCTTTAATTTGTATTGCAGCATCTAGAGGAGAAAGCCTGAGCTTTGTTCAGGAATACTCAGCATCAAATTCATTTAAAACAGCAAAAAGAAAAAATAATTTTCTTTTCAAATAAATTAAGCTGCATTACATTTTTAATTGCCATTACCTTGTTTAATCTCCTAAGAAGCATTAAAAAGCAGGAGGATATCAAGACCTTTATCAACATACAGGCATTTGTGATGCCTATGCAAATACCTGTCAAAAAAAAGCAAAAACTGGACAATATAGTAACTGAAAGACAGCTTTTTTCATCTGATTTTTCTGAGGGTGGGGCAGCACAGTGAAGAACCGAGGAGATATTTTACATTAAAACTATTTTTTCCATTAAAGCTTTGATTTTAAACTTGTATATGACATTGCAGAGAACTTGAAGTTCAATAAAGGAAAATACATGCACATGGGAGCATTTTCTTAATTGGACTCTTGAGCTGAAGACTCAGATGTATTTCTGGTAGATGAAATGCTTCATATTAAATGTCAAGATGTAGTAAAGGAGTGACACTTAAAATGAACAGCAGAAAGAAGCAAAAAGGAAGAAATTTAAGGCAGTGTTTATTAGCCGAGAATATTCTATGCATAGAGAAATTCACATTTTTAAACTAATTTCTGCCTATCTGGGATAACAATTGGGTGTCAGTAATACAGCCCAAATCTAGTACCAGGAAACTTCTATGGAAATGACTAGAAAGCACTTACCAGAGCTTAGAGGAAGACTGTGAGCAGTCTTTGGCTGGTCTAATTTAATTAACACCAGTTGTACCCCATTTCTGCCCTATAAACATAGCCTGTGGAACATTTCTGTGTAAATGTATCTCTAGAGCTTGATTCAAGTTTGTAGGCAATGCCTGGTCCAAGCAGCCAAACTCTGAAGCCACAGGCACGTTTCCCCTTCTGCCACTTGCACCCAGCTGGCTCCCTCCACCAGATGCAGGACCTTTGTGTGTCTGGGCAGCTTTAAGCCAGTTCCACGCCCATCCTTTCCTCTTGGCTTGCCTCCACAGGGATGCTTTCCTTCCTGACCACGTGATGGTTTCTGGCTCCTCTCACCCCTTGCAGACCTCTGCACTTCAGGTCTAGAAGCCTCCCTTTTCTACACTAACCCTGGAAGGTCAGCAATTCTTACCTCACTTTTACATCTTTTTTAGAACTTCTTCAAAATTTCCATCTGTTCAGCATACCATTGCCTCTTGCTATGGACACCTCCAAATCACTTTCATTCTCTGAATTATTTCTCTTTACTCATGACCTATCTTAATTCAGCATCACCAGCCTTCTCTTCACCCTGCCCTGTCAGACACTCTTCACATTCATCTTTCACAATCCTTTCCCTTTCTAAAATGACGCAGCTTCTCCTATCACCTCTGACAAACCATCCTATCTGTTATTGACATCATGGCACCACCGCATCCCAAGGTCTTATTTTTCTCCTGCTCCTCCTCTCATGCTGCTAAAGCATGCGTGAGAAAGTGCTCCGCTTCTGTTGGCTTCCTGCACTTTGCATTGATTCTCCCTTTTCTCATCTTTGTCCTTTTTTCTTTTGGAACAGCCCAGATTAATCCTGCTGTCAGCCCTCATTACAATTACGGCTCCCTCTTACCTGCCACCACACACATGCTCCTCTGTTCAAACTCTTATTAACATTTAGTCTGAAAAACTAACAATCTTCTCTATTCATCTTTCTTGATCGGTGCAGTCACTTGCGAGTCTAGAACTGACCTTTAAAGCCTTACCCACACTGATTTGGAAAAAACCCCTCACATTTATGATTTACTTGGGTAGCCTAGATTTCTCTGTCTTTAACCTTCACATTCCTTTTATATCTGCTCATCAGAATTGATGCAGATTAACAGGTACAGCTCTTTTTTTGCTAATCCTTGATTTATTTTTTCTTCCCACTTTCAATATTTTCTGCATCTGAGGAGCACAATTTGTCTTTTTCTTCTGCTCTGCTGAGCAATGCTCAGAAAAGTCAGGGAAAGTCAAAACCAGAACTACTACTGTTATTAAAAATAATACCTGTATATTACTGCAGATTTACACTCCTATTGCTGGAAAGAGCAGAAAAAGGAAAAAGGAGAAAGTAAGGAAGGGAGAAGAGGGAAATGCAGACCAGGTTTTAAGGGTGGCTTGGGAGCTGAGGAACTCATAATCCTTCTGCCTACAGGGTCAGTCTTCCAGGCTTTTTCTTGAAGACAGGGCAACGTGCCCTCACAGTTTTACCTATCACTGGTTTCTGGGAAGAGCTTCTCCCAAATGCCCCTCTGCCATTTTCCTTCTCCGTTATCACTGCATCATGCTTTAAAGAAGGGGATGCAAACAGGTTCAATGGTAGAAAGATTATCCTGAAACTATCAGACACAGCAGATTGTTTTATCTGGAAAAATAAAGCTTCAAACTTCATTTATTTATGTCTATCCCAACCAGCTGGAAGTGAAACAATTGGCATGTGGGTGGTAGCAACATGCAGATCAATGCTATGTGAGGTTAGCTGTTGCTGCTCGTATCTAATACAGGTGTATAATAAATATATATTTGCTGGATAGCGTCAGACTTCCAGGGAAGGTCGTATATAATGGTCTCATATACAAAAATCTAAAAAATAAACAAAAAACCAACCCCACAAATGCAAAAAGAAGCCCATAGCTCTCCTCCTCTTCTGTTCTTTCCAATTCTCCACCTCCATCCTGGAAGAGCAATTGATAATCTGAGTGATCATAAGAGCTCTTTTCAGGATTCATCAAATACTGGTCTTTTCCTACCACAAAAAGATACCGACCAGAACGAAATTTTTAGGCTCAGCATTTTAATTTCAAGCCAAACTGAAATTCTTTCAGTAGATCTGAAACTGGCTTGTACACAGAAAGACATGAAAATTTCTAGTAAATGTCAGCAGTGACATAACATATACATAATTGTAACAGGAACAATGAATGTGCTTGGCATTAACTTCACTAAGCCATTTCTGGGTCAGTTCTGCTGCAGAATAGCGATTTTAAAGAGGATCTGCAACACTTAGTTCTCCAAGCGTGTATTTACTCACTAACTTGTAAAACTCTCCCTTGACTACAAGCATTAAAAGGTTTGAGGACTTTGGAAAAGACTAGTGCAACAGGCTGCTGCCGTGAGCCCGAGTGGCTGACACTCCCAAGGAAACAGCAGTGTTCTTATTTTTCAGGACACAGGTATCAAAAAGGAAAGGAAAAGGAAAGAATTGTATCTCAAACAATAACCAGCCAGGAGCACGTAGCATCTCTGATAAATAATTTACCCTTGACTTTAGCAGCTTTCCCCTATACTGTAGCATAGTGAGATTACAAAGCATCCCTGCTCTGGGGAGAGGTTCCCTGCAGCCGGCTGCTCCATGGAACCTGGCCTGGCCATAGGCAAGACCCAAGGTTAGGTCCAGCTCCAAACTCGCCCAGGGAGGGAATGCAACTCTGCTGCAAAATGCACTTCTTTATTTCTCTCACTTTACCTGGTTTCAAACTTCTTTTTTTTTTTTTTCTAAAAGCAAATATCGTTTCTATTTCTTTTTCTAAACCACAATAAATACTGTCCATCACTACTTATTCTAAACTTAACAACGGTTGTGTTTAAACCACACATAAATGAAAACTTGATATATGATCACACAATTTTTACTGTAATAGTATTTCACTTCTAAGCAGATTCTTTCCCAAAAGCCACTCATGTAGGTATAAAATGTGTTCGTATTTCACAATCTTAAAAACCATTAAACTACAGATTTAAACAAAACTTGAGTTAACAGAATTAGTTTAAATCCACAGCAAGCCACCGTGCTTTGCCCCTAGCATGACATGTCTTATGAAGAGACCTGCTATGTGAGGAAGCACTTTTTCCCAGCTCAGTCATCTGTTTGTTGTGCATCAGCAGCCATGTTTATGCCATTTGTATGTGTAGGTAGTATGAGAGCTGTCATTATAATTGCATTTTTCAGTGAGAGGCACAACGATATTTGCATTTTCGCTTGCAAAGATTACACAGTTAGGGAAGTCTGCCTTTGGAAAGTGCACAGAGAGAGACAGTCTGGGTCTGTCTGGCAGTGCAAGAGCATAGGTTAGGACAGATTTGCCTTTTACAAACATCCCTGCAGAACGGCGGGAGTCTACGGATGCAACCTGAAACACCCTCAGCCTGCCACAGCCCTCAGGACCAGCAAGCCAGATAAAGAGGTGAGGGATAAATGGCGCCTTCAGCCAACAAACCAGTGGAAATAACAGAGGCTGAACATTCCTCCTACACCACTGGCTTCGTACGGATTTCTGCACTTTCATGCAGAGATCTTGTTTGACTGTTTCTTCAAAAGTAAAATGCTCACAGTCCTTCCCTTTCCTGGTGCGACAGGTTTGCACATGGCTCAGCTTTTTGAGACTGAAAAACCTAACTAGCTCCTCCCGTGACACTTCACAACTGAGAACTTTTCTGAGTTGATCTTTGATACCACCAGATGATATTTCATTCCTATTTATGAGTAACATGTTTGCTAATGCATTACATGGCACCATTAACATCTCTATGCTCTAAGATTAGTCAGTGTTTCCATTAGGGAATTATAAGTCATCACAATTTGATTCCAGACAGGATTGTAGCTTTTAATGTCACAGCCCAGAGTGATTTAAATCATGGAATTGGTCTATGAAATCTGTTTAGTTACCAGTTTATATTTCAAACAAAATACAAAAATATTGAAAGAGTTAAAATCAGGTTACTGTAAAGCATGTTTAGGATACAGTTTTACTCATATCAAAGATTGCTGCTTTCATGCATTTATCTTCTTATAATAACATTATTTCTATGTTGAGTATTCTACAAATACTTTTCTGAAAATGAGATTTCACAAGGATACTTACAACAGATTTGCACATCCATCTATCATTCTACAGATAACTAATACCATTACATAGGTTGTTGATAAAAGAATATTTTGAACATACAATGGCTATGAAGTTCTGAAGAATGTATAAAGAGCTCTGATATTTTTCAGTTGACAGTCCTTCACCATCACAGTGTATCAAAGAAAGGTTTTTATATTCAAGCTTTCTGCAGAAGAAAGATGGGACTGTCAGGAAAATAATTTAAACAACAAACAACAATCTTTGACTGAGGTTTTCAAAGCTGTGTCCTTAAATACAGGTGTTAAGTGCCCAGATATACATCATTATTAACAAGTTGTTCTGCACATGATGGGTAAGACACAGAGTTTGGAGTCGCAGGGAGAATTCCAGATACTTCTCCCACTCTCGTCAGTAAATGTTGATATCTATGGATAAACTCTCCTTTGATTTATAGTTAACTCTGTTTCTATGAACTACTTGAAACAATGTACATAAAATACACCTTTCCTGTTAGTTTTATTAATTTTGTTCTGGTTTCAATCAAGTTTTATAAAGTTACTCCTTTACCAAATTGTTGAAGTCAATTTCATGTTGTACTTGCTATTTTATATATTTATCACAGAACCACAGAGTCTGGAAGGTTCGTGAGAGGTAATATAGTCCAATGTCTTGCTCAAAGCAGGGTCACTTAGATCAGGCTGCTCAAGGATGCATCCCAGAACATTCTCTAAAGTATTACATGGTGGTTTAACCAGGCAGGACGCTTAAACAACCATACAGCCATTCATCACTTCCTCCTCCCCAGGAGGGACACAATTAAACAGGGGGAAAGAAAAAGGTAAAACTCATGGGCTGAGATACTGACATTTAATAGGAGAGAAAAGGAAGATAATAAATAAAAACAGTATACACAAAGCAAGTGATGCACAGCACAATTTCTCACTACTGAGAACCAATGATCAGCTAGTTCCTGCAGTGTGTTGCCTCCCAACCAACGCCCCCAGCCATACCCTGAAGGTGACATCATATGGTACGGAATATCCCTTCACTGACAGGGCAGGATGAGAAGCTGGAAAGTCCTTGACTGCTTGGCAGCAACTAAAATATCAGTGTGTTATCAACAGGATTCTCATCCTAAATCCAAAGCACAGATCTAACCAGGTGCTAGGAAGGAAATTAATTCAATCCCAGTTGAAACCAGGACAGATGGAAATACCACCACCTCTCTGGGAAAAATCTTAAAGCACATGATCACCCTCATACTGAAAATATTTTTTCTCATCAGAATCTCTTAAATGCATTTCATTTTTTCCCTTCCACTGAGTCTTTCTGTGAAGAGCCTGGCTCTTCCTTCTCTACAGTGTCCTGTTAGGTACTTGAAGACTTATGTTCTTAAGGCTGAACAAGGTTGTCTTTGAGCATCATGCCTTTCCAGTCCCTGACTGCCTAGTTCCCATCAGCTGGACTCACTAAGTTGTATCAAAGTCCTTCTTGTACTGGGTAGCCCAAAACAGGACACAACAATCCCACTGAACAATTTGAATGCAGCATTAGAAACCATTACTTTTTACCTTTGGAAAACAGAAGTAAAAAAAAAATGCCCAATGAACTAGTAAACAGAATGAAAATAAAATTTAGTAGGAAAACAAACGAAAAAAATTCCTAATTTTACAATTCAGAGTCACAATATTTAATCTGTTTAGACTTCCAGAAATCCATTACACGTTTGCCTTACAGAGTTAATCCTGTTACAAAATTTATTTACGAAGTTTTATAAGGAGGGTTAAGTTACAGGAGCCATATGCAAATACAAAATTTCAGAGACAGAAATTATTACCAAAGTACCACAACAATTATCATGGTCCAAACACAAAGATGACAATCATATTACGCTGCAGAGATTGCTCTTTAATATAGGACAAGAAAGTCCCCAAGACTATTATGATAAAGCTAAGGCTGAGACACAAACATGAAAAGATGTGTTACTTTCATCTGACAAAAGTGGGAGACAGGATGCTGAGCACTGAAATAAATTGCCTCAGGCAACACATGAAGATACATGTGCTGAAACCAGATCTTCTGAAGCCCAGACTTATGTCTTATGGTAATTCATGAGCTCTGGTTTCCGTTCCTGTGCATTAACCCATCTCCTGAACATCCATGATTCTCCTTCCGCTTAATCAAATGACCAAACTCACCCTGACTTAATACGTGCAGGGGTGGTACTGAGGAACGGACAGGCCTCTCCTGTACCCACAGAGCATGATAAACCCGGGCAGTGAGGTGGCCCTGGGAGAAGCTGAGGCACATGGCAGGGTTATGCCAGGTAAGGGAGAGATGCAGGACATTCCCCAGGACTGGGCACATGGAAAGGCACCTTTCCAGGGCCGTACCAACAAAGTGCTTATCATGTGCACCTTATCTGTGCTGCCTACTGCTCCACTTACCACCTCTCCCTTATCCTGAGTCACACATACACGAACTTTACCACCAAGATGCCAAATTATTAGTTTGTTCTCTCTCCTGACCTTCCACCAAATAACAGTCCTGTCAGCCCTCCTCTGCCTTCTCCAGAAAAACATCAAGGATATGATTTTGTTCTTTTCAAGTATCTGTCTAGATCTCATTAGATCTGATGCTAACTATACAATGTATGCACATTTATATAAACATATACACAAACAAACCCACAGTGAATATAACTAGCAATGTATTTGGTACAGTGGAAATGAAAGGCTACACAAATATTCATTTTAGCCTGTGCTACTAAACAAATACCCACACAGTCAAATATTCTACCATGCCATAGCATTTTCAAACAAGAAACTCTTAAGTTTTCCTTTCAGCCTCAATGGCTTTGAATGTTCCTTAGTATCCCTTTCTATATCCTGAAACTGAAAATAAAGACAAGTCTATTACTATAAAGCTACGTACTATTTAAAGTTTGTAACTAGAAAGATGTACATTTGATTACTCAATATTCAGCAACACATAGAAGGATGCCCTTCGCTATAGGTAAGCATGAAAGGGAAGATAAAAAAGTTTCATTGCACAAGGGCAGTGTGATAGTACTTACTGGTACATCTACTATTCCACTGCTGTAAATGCCAAGCTCCGACACAAAGACCTGTAAAAGTATTTGATGGGATCCCACTGGCTACAAATCTTGCCCCTATTCTGAAATGTCATTAAAACTAAAATTATTATTACATCTAAATGGTTTGAGTGTTATCATTTGAGCATTACAGCCAAGTCACAAAAGCAGCCTTCATCTACTGCGCTTGTCATGGCCTCAGTACCAGGGACACGAGCACAACTCTCATTCATTTCAATAGCAGCAGTGGTTGTTACAATCCGAAAGACATTGTGAAATGGATTTTAAGCTGATTAAGGGCAGCATGCAGCACCAGTTCATTCCCAGTTTTTTCTTCTGTTACTGTTTCCATTTTGCCAAGGATTTGAAAATAAACAGAGCAAATATATTTTCTCTAGCCACAGCAATGAAATATTTCTATTCTGTTTATGGAAAAATTAGTACAATGTGCATTAGGTATACTGCCAGTCTCTCTCATAAATTGATTTAATTTTACCAATTAGTTAAATTTTAAGCCTGGGGAAAACTGTTGCCAGTCAAAGACTGCGTTCTATGAGGCAACATTTTTCGTTGCAGTTCATCCACCGACCAGAAACACTATCACGTTTCAAAAAACTGATGCTGTGGCAGGAACTGAAGCATCGGGTAGAATTGCAACTGTGCTGTGACAGTCATAGCTGAGCAGGAAGTAGGGAAGAGAGAGAGCTGACAGATAAAAACACTCTGGTTTCTCCTCCTCCTCCCATCCCCTGCCCTCCCCTGTGCTGGAGGTTTGTGGGGGCGGGCCATGGGAAGAGGCTCCCAAGGAGCTGCGCGACGCCCAGATCTGTGCCTCATACTTAAGGCGCTGAACATAGTTGTTCATCTGTGTCTATGAGAGATATTTAAAGTCAATATACCACAGTAAACCAGTAATGGATATACTGATTATTAGGTAAAAACTACTTTATCAGTGATACTCACAGGCATCTGAAGCATGTGTATGTGATGCATTGCAAGGTGCTGCTAACACTAGAAGGAAGAAAGATTCTACAAAGGAGGTTCTGAGAGGGTAAAGAGTAGGAACATGAAAATTTGCTTTTGTTCCACTTACAGATGCAAAGGAGACTGTACCCAATTTCCAACTAGACAGCACGTCCCTCCATATTTCAGAGGCAAGGTGAACTAACCCCTCACCCCAAACTTGTTGACTACAGCACCATATTACTCACACTGAGTACTTGTTCCATGGAATCAAATACATCAGCTGAGAGATGCATGGACAGACCCATTTTAAAATATTTGATGTTCGGGTGCTTTAACTATTCTGAGATGCAAAAATGCCCTGAACTCCTTCAACCAGAAATTGTATCCTAAAAAACCCAACAAAACAAACCAAAACCAAACCACCCACAAAAAACCCAAGCAGAAATGCCTGCCTTCCTACCTCTTGCTGACCTAACGCCACACAGAGCACAATATTCAGCAACACATAGAAGGACGCCCTTTGCTATAGGTAAGCATGAAAGGGAAGATAAAAAAAAGTCTCAATGCTCAAGGGCAGTGTGAGAGTACTTACTGGTACATCTACTATTCCACTGCTGTAAATGCCAAGCTCTGACACAAAGACCTGTAAAAGTATGTGATGGGATTCCAGTGGCTACAAATCTTGCCATGCACATCAACACCCCAGAGATCCGCTGACAAGTTCTAAGCCTCTTTCAGGAATACCTTCTTGTGTTGGTCCTGCCTACTTTGCACCTCAGGTGCCCCCAAATAATTCCTATGCAGGTTGTGAGAATGAGTTACACTCTGAATATTAATTACACCCTATCTGCATATTGCCCAGAACATGCAAATAAGTACTAGGCAAGTTTAAGTACATGAAGAATATTAGCTACAAGCCAGGCAGAAAGCAGCACTGACGGGCACAGCTATTTAGCACGTTGCCACCAAGCAATAAAAAGCTTTGCTCAAACAAGTCTGTCACCTTCACGTGGTCAAAACTCTGTGGTGAGCCGAAGCGAACACACAGTACACACTGGCCTTTCTGGTCAAGAGGGGTTAGCCCAACAGGCCTGTACAGCGCAGGGCAAGTAGTTTATGACTCGGTACATCTAACGTAGGATTCAACAGACTAACACCACCTGCGGTATTTCTAAATGATTTTCTGTGTAGGCTCAGCCAGTTTACAATGAAGATAAAAGCGACAGAAGTAATTAGTTTTGTTTACGTTGAAGTTGATAAACAAAAGTTACATGTGTATTTGAATAAATCATACATCATGAATTATGAAATTATACAACATCAGAATGATGAAAACCATTGATTTCTGTGTCTGCCTTAGGGCAGGCAGAAAGAACAAAAGAATGAGATTTAGAGAGTATTCACCAGGAATACTTCCAAAATGATGTACATTTTTTCCTGTGGGAGCAGATCGATATAATAATTTTAGTTTCAAGCTAAGACATGGGTATGGCTAGGACAGCCTTATCTTATTCTATCTGGTCTCACACATATGCAATGATATTCACATAATGTCTATACCAGCAAGACACAATTTTTCAAAATATAACACTTCACTGCGAGCTGCTGGCAGCAGAGATCACATTTTTGCTCTACATCTTGCACTTAGCACAAGCATCCTGGGGCTAAGTGACATTTGCCTTCCTCACTCTACAAAAGAAAACGCTGCTTTGCTTCAAACAATTAATGACATGTTGTGAGGGACTGATTGAAAAATATATGTTTCCAATTTTATGCGCAATACGGAGTAAGATGGAAAAGTACTTATGAAACAGTCTAAGCTCTTCCCTAGGAGGAAAATATGCACGAAGTCAGTGTGTTGGGATTTTTTCATGGTTTTTTTTTTGTTTTGGGGAGGGAGGGGGTGGTGATATATTTTTTAAAGGCTTTGTCCTGGTTTCAGTCAGGATAGAGTTAACTTCATTTGTAGCAGCTGATGGAATGCTGTGTTTGGGAGTTACAATGAAAGCAGTGCTGATAACACCCTGATGTTCTTAGTTGCAGTCAGACAGTCAAGGACTTTTTCAGCTTCTTTGTATTTCTCTATCCTTGAGAAAGGAGGGGCGAAGCCAGGACAGGTGACCCAGATGGGCCAAAGAGAGTATTCCATGCCAATGATGTCCTGCCCAGGAGAACGGGGGGCTGAGGGGAGGAAGAAGAGGGGCGGTGGCGGGACGTGTGCTTCTTGGGGGGACGGTCGGTTCCGGGACAGCTCTGGGTGGTACAGCCTGAGTTGTGTGGTTCGGTGAGAAACTGCATTGGGTATCAATAGTTTCATATTCTTCTGCTCTAAAGTCCTGTTAGCATTGTTATATTTTTATCTTTCTGTTATCTTAGTAAACTATCCTTATCCCAACCCACGGGCCTCTTAGTTTCTTGGTTTTGGAGTTATTTGCCCTTCCTTTTCCCTTCCCTTGTTTCCCCCCTTTTTCCCTTTTCCCCTGCTCTTTTACTTTAAGAAGCAGGCAACTGCGTGGATCTCGGCCCACAGCCGGGGTGAAACCACGACAGGCTTATAGCTTGTAAAGAGGTCTGTGGGAGAGCCTGTTGGTCAGTCTGTCTGTCTCCCCAAAGTGTAGTTGTGGGGAACACACGCACACCTTTAGTACTGCAGGACACTAGACACCACAGTTGGATGGGGCACACACGGTGTGGCATGGCCAGTGACTCAGGAGAGACACGAGAACATGACAACCTTCCAGCTGGGCAGAATGATAAGTCTATTCCTAGAGATAACACTCTTGCAGCCATCACAGCCTTGGGACAGGATTGAGCCTAAGTTTGCAGGGGGAGGGAATATCTTTTCTTAGATCAACTAATGCACCTGATGAATAGACAAGTTGTCAGATACATAAGAATTTTTCAGCTTCCGCTGGATACCAAAATCAGGGACTCAGAAGAGATACTATTCTTATGGAAATTTATAATCTTCTCTATCTCTGTCCTTTCTCCACAATCCCTTCAGTGTTCCTTAAGAGATAACTTACCTGTTTTTCTCTCCTGTACAAATAATTGCTTCCCCCATAACCTCCTTCCCTTTACTTAATTATTCAGTTAGCACCCCCTTTTTCCTCTCTAACATATCCACTTAAACTCACATGCAATTTGTCCTCAACTTCTATTTAAAGTTTGCTGCTTCTATTTCAGAAGAGTCTGGTGTACCTGAAAGCTCACCCACTGCAGATTCTGGCAATGCTTTTCCTGTCCACTCCTCACTGCTCACCGAAGAAACTGCTAAAGTGAGCACTCATTCAGTAGTGTTGCAGACAGTAAATGAGATTTTTTCTTGTTAGGAAATTTCTAGGTAAGGGCCACTTATTGTTACTCATTAATTGCCTCTTTGAGTACGTTTGCAGTTCCTAGAAATTTTTCTTTATAAATGCCATCAGACTCCCTAAATAGAATATATAAATATGCAATTAAACATATATACAGAGAGTATGCCTACATTGTCTCAGAAGTCAAGGTTACTCGGTGCAGAGACTTTAATTGCTTGTATTTAGGAAAAAAAGGCAACATTTCTAAATAAGTACTGTGATTCAGCACTGTCTTTAGTACTCACAGTCCTGTACCCAATAAAAAACCCCAACTATAATATACCATTAACAGACAGAGAGATACAATCCCATTTCTTCAGATATTTAGTGCCAGTTTATTATCTTCTGAACAAAACAGATAATATGTATGTTTTATCTTCATAAAAGGCACTGGAAAAAAAAATCAGTAATTTCAGCAGCCTAAAGATTAGATTTTTTTTTTCTTTAATGGAACTAAACGTAAAAATAGACTGTTCTTTGGAACATTTGAGGACAGCAGTTACAATGTTAAGTATGTCATACTGCATTTAGTTCTACAGAATTAAAATTTTGCTCCACAGAAGAACAGTCCTTACATAAGTTTTGATGCTTTCCATATCCACATCAAACAAAAGAAGAGATTTTGTGCAGTTTTATGTTAATAAACCTAGGAGATCTTTGAGAAATTCTGAATTTTGTATAAAAAACGAGATTCAAATAATCTCAGGACTTGCTCAGAACAATTAACACCATAGGAAATTCTTTCTTCGAGGAACAAATAATATTCTGCACACGCCTAACAAAAGTTTACATACCTTTGGTGTAATTTCATCCAGCTACACTTACATCTTATATACTGTGACATGACTGCATTATATACACGTGGCTAGGTGCAATATTGCAGTACAGCAACAGTGGGAGAGCTGAGGAACAAGGTAGTTGAAAGGAAATCAGGCCCAAGGACTAGACATGTGCAACTCTGCAGCATCCTGCCCTGCCACTTCCCAGGAAGCAGGACAGGATGAGCCTGCAGCCCACTGCATTACAGAGAAGGGACAGATGTTCACGTGAAAGAAGAGTCACTGGCTTTGCTTTCTAGAATGGAGCAATCCATCAGCTCATGTTGAGCATCTGGCCACGCAGCCTGAGCTTCACAAAGGTTTCTGATGAACGTCCTCAAGTGACTGTGTGCTCCAGACAAAGGCCCTACACCAGGAGGGCTCTGCTGGTGACAGCACCTTAACTAACAAACAATTTTTAGAATACAGTGCAAACAGCCACGGGGAAAAAGGGAACAGCTCCATCCGTTTCCCACTGTATCTTTCCCCTACTATGATCAGAGGCTCCAGATAATCTAACAGCAGCATAGAAATGTGGAGTGGAGAGCAAAGTGACTCTCTGATATAACTATAGACATGGCTGAAGGCAGCAGGACTATTCCGAAAAGGAACCAAGGTCTGTGTATTCCAGTAGAAACATTTTATACATGTGGATGATAGATCATTATGTATTACAATGTCTTGAAGGTAATAGTAGCAATAAGAAATAATTTACAACTAGTGCCCCATTTATGGCCTCATAATAGTATGACTTAAATGTTGCATAGACCTTGGACTGGCCCTCAGCAAAGAGTGAAAAGTTTTATTCTTTATGAACCTTGCATGATGGCTATTTTATCTGAAGAAGAAAGCTGTTTAAAGTATGAGAGCAGGATGTTTTCCCTTGGTGTCTCTCTCTCCGTATGACTAATGTGCCCTTTTGATTTCTATTGTATGAAAATCCATTGGGAGGTTTAGGGCAGTTTTATTGCAGAAACCTATCAGATCTTATTGGCCTTCTAGGCTGATTAGTGGTAGGTTGTTTCTCACAGCTTTCCTTTGTTCTCTATCACTGTACCTCTCCTTGAGCTGCTCCAGTGAGGTTTACAATGCTAAATCTTGTTTTGCAGGAATGTGTAGGATGGTTTCTATAGCCTGACTTCCACGTCATGAAGAACTGCATAAGGTGTCCTTAAAAGTGACAGAACCTGTTGTGGTGCATCTCTCTTTTCAGTTCATAAACTTTATTGATTTTTTTTTCCCCCAAATACAAATATGCCATTAAAGTCAAAGTCAAAAGCAGCTGGGTATTACAAGCCTTCCATGGAAACAAACATTCAGGTTTTTGGATGTCTTCCAGCCACTTTCTCATGCTGGACTGGTGGAAAGCAGGTTTGAAACTGGCAATGCTTGCCAGGATCAACGCAGGACTTTTCTCTTATGCAGCTAGAACAAAATCTCTAACGCAGCTGAAAGCAATGTGTGGGATAGGTACACGTCCTAGTGAGGAGTGGCTGTCTCCCCCTTTCTCCCCCTGAGAGAAATGGGGCAAAACCAAGGTCACTGATACAGTGACACATCTAGAGAGGGACTTGTGTCTGATACCTCACACTAACCCACTATATCTGAATTCCAGTAAGCTCTGGAGAAGCCTGAACTACAGCAAAAATTTGTTGTTAATCCATATAATCTGTCATAAAAAGCATTAATTCCTCATTCCTCTGAATTCAAGGGATATGATAGCTCCTTACTCTACATTTTGAAGCATAACGAGAAATGCAACTCCTACAGTTAGAAGCCCTAATGCCAGTGGTCGGTTCTGGTCATCTGTATTATTACCAGGATGAAAATTTTTAAGATTAATAATTCATTTGCTGAAATAATAAAGGATGCCTGGGACTGTCTGAAAGCAGCTTAATTTTGCAGAGGTTTTTACTGGGGAAAAGAAAGAGGATAAGGGAACTCAAAAATATTTAACTTTTTTAAAGTGGAGAATTTCTGTTTTCTTGTTTTGAAACAGTGTTAAGAAACTACATTTAGCTACATTAATTTTAGAAGAAAAAGACCTAAGTAAGGAATATTTCATTCCAGATCAGGCCAATTTTTCATATTAACTACTGTTAGGTGTTCAAGTACCAGTACAAATTACAGGCTTTCTCCACATATCTCTAATTATTATGACCTGGTTTTCTGCAAATGCATTGTTGTGGTGTACATTAATTTCTCTCGGTATTTCTTTCTTACAACCCCCTGTTCAATTCATAAAGAGAACATAAACAATTAGCCCAAGCAATCATGTTTAGTAACACCTGAAATGTTTTCCAGTACCCCATATTAATTTAAAAGTAACAACTACGATAATGTCTGTGCAGTAGAAAGTAGCAGTAACTTTTTTTACGTGCAGCAGCCAATGATTCATTGGTTGGCACAGAGAAAATCTTTCTTGAAATACTAAGCAGGTTATAAAACATCATTTGTGCTTTACTTTTGCAGTGGTTTTAATCTGTCTTTACAAAACCATCCAATTAGGACAACAAAAAGGAAGGCTATATTTTTTTAAGTGCTGTTTCTGCCCAAATGAACTGCTTCATTTTGACATAGCACATTTTTGCCTTACCATTTTTCCAAAGCGTTACATTTGATTTTTATTTTAAAGAATTGCACATTATTTTCATTTTAAATGGGAGATATGGGAAATCTGCCCCGATTTACTTGGAACTTGGAAACTCATGCTAAGATAGCACAGACTCTTTGAGCAAAGACACCATTTAAACCTGCATACGCTACGCCATAAGACTGCAACAAGAACGTGGTAGGTCTGTTCCCACTGCAATTCCAAGCATTTTGAATTCAGGCTTTTTATGAAGCTCATTAATTATCTTATTAGATTTTATAAAATACCACCCAAAAGGAGAATCTTGGTCTATAACTTTGAGGCAAACATCTGCTTTTACAGCAAAGCGCTATTTCCTTGTGTGCTCACAGCAGGCAGAACCTTGCTTTATAATGGCAGAACCAGAAACAAGTCTCCAGATCTGCGTGCAGCTCCGGGTGTGAATTATAACTATAGGTACTCAGTGGAACCAGGCTTTTTTTCACCCACTATAAAGGTGAACACAGCCCCACAGAACTATGTGTTTTCAGTCAGGAGTTGCTCGGTGCACTTCTGAGACAGCAGTATGTTCCTTTGGTCAAAATTATAGAAAAGCATTACATTGGACATACAGCCATGTATTTTCTCATCTCCTGCTTTTGCCGACTCTGTCAGGAGAAAGGATTTTTCCTTATAGTGCTTCAGGACTCTTTAGGGATAAACCAAGGTGTCTCTCCAAGATTCTTTGGTGATGGTCTCCTGCTATAAAGTATTTTTCAGGGCACCGACAAAACATATACATATCTCAAATACATAGCATGGCTGATGAGGTAACACGTTGCATGCTTCTTGTAGCCATGTATTTTTGGCAGGCTCCTACTCCTCACATTAGAGTTTTTCCCAGTGCTCTCATCGCTGCTTCTCCTTCCTACCTCAAGTCTCCACTGTGATGATCAGTAGACAGAGAAAACTACAGATTAGGAAATAAGGCCCAGAATGAGGAGCATGCACACTTTTCACATGAGAGAAGTAGTAGAGAGTCTATTTAAGCTAAGCTAGCAGCCAAGGTACACTGCAACAGAGAAACAGGCAAGGACCAAAACGGCACAGCACATCCTCATACAGATCCCTGGCCTCACTGCATAAACATGCAACACTCCTTCCACTGCCTTTTCTACCTAGCTTTACATTTTGTTCTTTTGCTCTTTCAAGTTTATAACTGTCATAACCACCTGGTATATGATAGGAAATTGTTTTCCTGGAGAGCACACAGCTTAATTAGCCTCTACATAGTATTTATCCTGCTTTTTCCTTTGCCAGTTAGAGAAGTAAATCATCTGACAAAAAAGGTCCCGAAGGAGTTTCAGTTTAAATTCAGATTTGCCTCTCTTGCACACACTTCAGACTGAGTCTCTCACTTGCACGAAGCTCTTCTGCTGTCAGTCTTATCCGCAGCAGAAGCCACAGTAAACTGACGATTTATTGGAAGTTGCCTGTGATGGCGAATTACACATGTGCATGTCTTTGTTTTCCTATTCTTTCTTTACTCCTCATTACAGCCTTTGGATCCACTGATTGTCCTACAACAGTATTCATGCTTCAGTTAGCACTTTTTTTGGCCACCTGGTCCAGAAGAGCTTTTTCACGCAACAGAGGAATGCTTGAGACCTCAGAAGTCACAGACAAGCATATATTTAAAGGCCTTATGTCTATCTGATACTTAGTGAATTAAAATCACACCAGCAGCCAAATTCTTCGTGCCTTCACATAATGTCTGGCGGTCTATTAATACAAAACTTTGTCTTAGAGAGGAAATGTCAATGCTGGGTCCTCTGAGGTTCGGAACAGAAAGGAATGTTCTTCCACTAGTATCAGTGGATTTGTTTCAAGGAATCACGTTGTGGTGCTTCTGGACCAAGATGTTGATCTCCTGTCAGGATATTACATTGATAAGATGACAGAAGCTATCCCTTTGCCTTGCTCTGAAATGGAGTTATTTTTAATATATTAACTTTCTGTATGATATTTGTTACTATTTGGAAACTAAAACTACCTAAAGAGTTTATCGTGTCACAGAAGCAGCCTTATGGAATTCTGTATGTTACAGTCCAATGCCCTCTCTAAGAAGGTTCAGAATAAAGTACACATAAAAGGTTTGAGGCAGCAGAATAATTTCAAAACACTTTTCATAGTCAAAAGCAATTTAAAATGTTTATAGCACTTCTATATTTTTGCTGTGAGTGCTTCAATTTGGGCATCAGTCAAGCCGAACGCTCAGAGCACAGCCAGGACAAACTGAACTTATTTACAAATATAGCCATCAAAAAGGAAAATAAAAAGATAGGTCAGGAAGCCCAGCTGGGTAAGAATTACACCCCAAAAATAAAAAAAAACAATTTAGGTTGAATAAAAAGCAGCAATCAGAATTCCTTGTGGTCAGCTCTGGATATTGAGCTAAGATGAGAGAAAGAAAAGTGAGAGTCTTTCAACATGAAAATAAACAGAAGGAAATGAAGCTATAAACTCACAGCAATAGCAGAGTATTTCATTCCAGTTGGTAACGCTCCCTCTCAGAATGATTTCTCACGTGCTGCTGTCTGCATACGCATATTTGCTTTTTTTTTGTACAGCAACACAGCATCAGCCAAACTTCTCAAAGGGGGCTACCATTGCAGATTGCTAGGGAGAAAGGAGGTGTGTCACACCTCCTCCAAGTCACCTCTCTTCAGCAGCCAGCGGGGCTCAAGTCAGCGCAGCAGCTAGAGCCTATGCCAAGCCAGGCACAGAAAAGAGGGGAAGCCAAGCTGTCGCACCCTAGTCTGTAACCATCACCTTCCCTGCCCACTTCCCACCCCTACACCCACCTGAAGCACTCTGTTCTTCCCTATCCACAGACAGCAACATCTTAGAGACCCTGGCAATCTCAAATGCTGCTGATTGTATCCCTTGCTGTCCAAACAAGCCTTCTCACACCCCTACAGCTCCGGACAATTTTACTGAATCACTGTAAGAGGCCACCCAGTCCTACCTTCCTGGTAGTTCTCTATTGCCAAAAACACTCCTGTCCATTACAACAGTTACTACTAATTTGTATATTCCCTTATGCAAATAACTAATTGGGTTAAAACATATATTTATTTGATGGTCTGTAATTTAGCAAAAATGCTGTTGCATATGTGGCCAGCAGCAAAAGTTAGTTGTCCCCCAGAACATTATCTTGACAAACACCATCTGTATTTTGGTTGTAGGCAGCATATTAAGCCTGAAGCTGTACTAGCAAGTTTAAACCTCAAATTGTAAAAGGAGTAATCTACTGTATTAGGACAGATGCAAAATAATTATATACACTGTAATTACCTACAGCAACAAAACATGGCACTGATGACATACTCTTATTCATGCTGACTACAGTGTGAAGATGATTTACTTCACCCTCCACCCCCTTTTAGTTTCACTGGTGACCATGAGTGTCTAGAGCTCTGGCAGAGGAAGGTCCACCCCTGAAGAGGTACACTGTTCCTGAACCACCAGGTCTTTTCAATGGACACGTCTGGTCCATGTACTTAAAGTACAAGAAAGAAATGGAGCACAGCAGCGCTGATGTTGTTCATTTAGATGGAAGAAAGTTCATTAGAGCAGCAACCACCTCTCACAAGGAAACAAAAATAGAACAGAGAAATTACAAACACCATTTGGTTTAGAAGGGTTTCTGAAAAGACAGACCCTTTAAACAGACTCTATTCACTGTGCTAACCAAGGTCTCCACGTATTTTTCCTTGTCTCCTAAAGCTTTCCTTCAGATGGATTTATTACTTAGGAAAACGTTTTAGAATCTGAGTAGGCAGGAGCAATAATACCAACAAGAAGAAACAAAGCTTCAGCAGGGAAACGTTCCTTCTGGCCTTACCGCCTCTACAGTCAAATCAGTCCTACCACAAAGCTTCGACACAGCGCTTATGCATCACCTACACCTCAAGCGAGAGAGTCCTATTTTAGGGATTCGCATCAGACCTTCTGTTGGCATTAGGCTGAATTTCCCTCCCACCAGAAGCAGTAGAGTCACAGTCTGCGCACCAGACACGCCTCACCTTTGCACTGAGCCTTCATAACATTTTCAGACTTTACTGAAAAATAATGGAAGTGCCACATGTCAATTTGGGCTTTATTTCTGTATTGTGCAATTCATTTCTGCAACCGTGTTTGGTTACCAAAGAAACAGTCACTGGGTAAAATTTGACTGATTATGTTGTCAGGTTGATTGTCAGTGCTGTAGGTAGTTTCATGGGGTATATGTGTGTGGGGGATGCAAAAAAATTTAAATAAATACTTGACGATGTTAGTTCCTTTTAGTAGAATTATGGAAAAAAAAGAATATGAAAACCACAAAGTGTATGAGGAGCTGAGTTACATTCTGAGGTTAATTTAACCAAAGAAAGAAAAAGAGAATAGGCCTTCAAGCAGAAAAGAAGGTATTTTTAGAAAAGTAATCTGTACTGTAAGGTTAGTAACACAATAACTTTATAAACTCTGCAAGGTTTTAATAAGTACTGAACTTATTTTCAAGTAACAGCAGTCCTCAGTGCTTTCATTTGTCATTGCCTTGCTGAAAATACAGAAGCACAGCAGCTTTATTCTGTGACTCTCCAGTGTTGGAATCCCTACGTGCTTGATTATTTGGGCACTGGGAATATGTACAATTTTGCTTGCAGCCCACATCATTTGGATTGAAAGGACCTGCCAAACAATACACAAATAGCTGGTTGAGAGATGAACACCTCCTTAGAGTTAACCATGTGGAATATAGGTTTGCTTTCAGGACCACTGCCCCAACTCTGGCATAAAGAAAGAAGCTACGAGACCAAATAGAGCTGTTCTGAAATTGTAGTACTGAGGAATGCGGAAAGATAAAGGAAAGAAAGAGTATCACTTTAATTATCACAGACCTGATAAGGCAGAATTTTATCAGGTTCTGGTAATCCTGCAGAGATCCATTTGCACCAAGAAGTGCGCTTTCTTTGAGGTTCTTACATAAGCTGTGGTAATACGTGCATCAGAGAACAGATTTTTTTGGTGCAATCTAAAAGCATTTTCCCTTATTATCACTGCCCCAGTATTTCTTATATATGAGGATGATATTTCAGTCCTTTCATTATAGGCTTAACTACAATGGAGGATCTGCCGAGCAAAATTCTGGTGTTACCCCTTTCCTTCAGGTTGTGTAAGACTGCTAGTACTGCATCTGCAACATCAGAAAGCATGCTGACAGCAACATGCTCTTGGGTGATAAACAATGTTTATAAAATATGGGGCTTAGGGGAGAAGAGGGATTGCTTTCAAGTATTTCAGCATCAGTTCTTCTACCATAGGTGCTGAATGTTTCAACCAAGCACAGAACCACACACAGTGAAAACAGAAATCTCTGGGGAATAAGTATTCAGTGATGATGCTGTAGCGGTGGTGAGGAAAAGTCAGGCTTGTTCACTAGCCCTAAGCATGTCACACTTGCTCCTAAAGTGCTTTTCTGGCTGGACAGTAGCCAGAGGTTTCTGGGTGCAAGTCCCTACAAGGTCAGCTCTTTTTTCTCTCATTAAAAAATAATGTCAGAACCACTGTAGCATGGTGGCTCGACAGCCTAATGTATCCTGGTTAGTGCGCTGGCCTTCTGCTCTCAAATACCAGTTGGGGATCAAAATCCACAGCAAACACTCAATGAATTTCCAGGTCTGTTGCACTGGAACAGAGAGGGGTCTTTGGGTTTTGATATTATGAAGACATTTTGCTTTTGGGAAGGTAAACAGACCATATGTTTGGAGAGATGACTGACTTCTGCAGGGATTTGAAAGAGCACAGATCTATTTTGTTGATTATTTCTATAATGAGGATAGAGTGAATAAACACATTACCAAAAATCCAATGTACTGGAAGACTGCTCCAAATGAGAGTACAAGTCTGTGTTCTATCACATTTACTGCTAGACAGGGTATTTCAATGGACAGACTACCTGAGAAGTAGGAATCCTGCTTTTCAAACTATGCTAACAGTTTAAGCATTTTCCCCTCCTACTCTGCAATAACAAAGAGAATTTTGCTTTTTTTTTTTTTTTTTTCCCCCACTGTATTTGTCTCAGGAAAGATGGTGCTTGGGGAAGAAGAGTTAAAGAAACCCACACCCTAAACCCTTCTTTTTCTACAATGAGCCCAGTGACTTGTGTGATTGCTGGCAAGGTAGGAGACACAATCCTAAGCTTGCCCTGTATAAAGCAAGAGCCCAAGTCTGGTTTCATACATCTACCTTGCAGCAGACTTCAGGGTTTGGGGCTACAGAATCAATCTTTCCTTGGCCCAATCGATACTTAATCCATTTTATTAAGCAGAACAGAATTTTGCAAGACTGACTCTAGGTCTGGTAAATAATGGTGTTCACATCTAGTTTCACTGGTAATGAAACAAAGGTGCTCAGTACCAAGCCCAGTACCAAGGAACAGAAAAGCAAAGCACTGGGACAAAGAGAAATAGAAATACCAGCAGCTGGAACCCAGCATTTGTGCCGATGAAGCCTAGGGGAAGAAAGAAGGATCACAGCTGATATTTTGACATCCTCTTCTATCACCCCATGTCCAGAAGACATTTGTGCTTATGAAAGGGTAATTTTCTGCCTGTAAGAAGAGACGAGCATCTCCAGGCCTGCCGTGGCAGGGCAGTGCTTGGGCAGGAAGGGATATCTGTTACATGGCTCTGGAAGAGACTGACAGTTATGAGAAAATTGCCATAAATGAAAGAGGCATTATGGTGTATTAAGCCATTTTTGCTTATGTGATTGTCACAACGAAACCCTGCATTTCTCCAAGCCTTCACACGTAAGCACTGCACTGCCGCTTGGATTTCTGCCTTTTAAGTCGCAACCTTTTTCCATTTATTTTACCTATTAACAAAATTTCATTCATAGGAGCCTAGGAAGTACTCCATCAGGGAACACCATTCAGGAATGTATATGCTATAGAGGCTGAAGTGCGGTCTTAACGAGAGGAAGGTTGATGTTACAGGCTAATGGAGTGAGTCTCTGCCATACTGTGGGGACTCGGGCTGACTGGGTCCCGTCGGAGTGCACTCCCCTGGACGGTACACATCTTTTGAGGAGCAGCATCAAGGGAGAAAACCAAGCTGGAGTGAGGGAAAGTCCCATCCTGAACAAAAGAAATACTTGACAGTGTTTGCCAGTACGAAACCAAGTGCACAGCACATTCTGCTACAGCTGCAAGACAGGCTGTGACCTTGGTTTACACCGACTGCAAATTATGTTTACAACAACTAAACACCACAAACAGAAATTTCACAGTGCTCTTTTAATGCAAGTAATTTCATCGCTATATCATGCAAAAATAAGAGCTGCAGTCAGTGACTTCCAAAGACAGGAAGGCCACAACTTTAGATATTTAATTTCTTCCCCCTCCTGCCGGTGTTATACTGAGGTATGATCTTCGGTTTAGAGTGCCTGGGTGGGTGCTTACCAACTGCTCTGCGCCTCTCTAGAAGAGGACCTTACAACCTTTCCAATAAATACTTAAGGGGGAACTCAGTTAAACCTTTCTCTACAATGCTGGGGACAGGTCCATTTTCTACTGCTGTTTTATTTCTAGAGCTGATGATTAAATAACCCACCATGCAGTTGCCTTATGGCAGTCAGTAGAAAATTAAATATTTCCCCATGCAGAGTTCATTAGACATCAGGGTTTCCTAGTTAATTCGTTAGGCCTCTATGAATTCCTAGGGAATACTATAAAATTATAATTTTGCTCTATTCTCCCCAAACCTATTATGGAATACATTTCATTCTCTCACATCTAAAGTATAGTGAATGAAACTATTAGAGGAGAAAACACATCTGGATCCCATTTACATTTCTTTTCATGCAGATCAACATAACAGGATGAATTCAGTTCAATATTCTTTATTCAGGGAAGAAAAAATTCAAACTGAAAGAACTACTAGATTGCCCCTCCTACTACATAGCACTAATGATTTTTTTTTCCCCCACTTCACTCCGTTCTACTTTTAAGACAAGAGTCCTATTTCAAATTACACAGCACCTCCTGGAGAAGGGAGAGAGCATCTGGAGGCATGAAGAAGCTGCCAATTCAAATTCACGCCTTGAAGTCCCAGACATGCCTCTTCAACGCTGCCTGTGTTCAGCTGGATGAATTTAAGCTTGCAACTGCTTTCCACTTGAGAAGTGGTATCTTCACCTACGCATGTTGAAAAGGTCCCAGTTTAGACACAGCAAGTTGACTCCTGAGACTAATATCAAGACCAGGCAAATAAGATACAAGTTACCCTTCTGAAACCTAATAAATGCTGCCAAGTTCTCAAATAAAGACTTCCACGCACAGAAGAATATTCAATTTTCACATTATCTCGCACTTAGCAACAAACTCCAACCCATTTAGCAGATGCAAAGGCGGGAGAGTGGGAGGAAGGAAAGCCCATGTAGCTCTACAAAGATCCCATCATGTTCTAGGTGCTTACAGGGAAGGAGCAGGCGTAGAGAAAAGGGTGGGACTCATAATGAACTCACGGCCATTCTCAATTTGCAGGGGGAGGATAAGGAGGGTACATATTCTTTCTTTTCTGAGCAGTTGACTATCTCCAGTAAGTTTGGCACACCTAACACAATGCGGTTTATCAGTTCCTATCCACCCTCCTCCTCTCTTTGGGGGCTAGGGGTGCGGGGGAGAGGGAAGAGATAAATTTGGACAAAACTGATGTTAGAAATAATATTGTGCAATTGTAATCAGGAAACTGTCATGGCAATAAGACGCTCACCACCAAATTTGATAGGATGGGGAAAGGCTGCACTCTGCTTTAATGGATATAAGATCTCAAAGAAGATTTAGCTGAGAGCGTTGCGCATTCTGCCGTCACACAGATATTTCACAGAACCGAACAGCTTCATAGTACATTCTGTGCAAAGTACTAAGCCTCCATAAATACGGCTGGAATTATTTTTGATGCAAAAAATGAAGTTGTTGATTTTCCTTACTGTCAGTACTATCATTACTTGTTCATTCAGAGATAAGGTCCTAAAGTACTGGATATGCTGCTAATCTTGTTTGCAGACCAAGCTCGCTAGCAGTTGTGCAGTCACTTGTCTCTCCTAATCAGATAACTGCTGTACCATCAAAGATGCCCTTTAATCTCTGATCAGCACCAACTTCCCAAAACCAACCAGCATGTTCTCTTAAATACAGAGAGATTTAGTGAAGCCAAAATTTTTCTTTTGGCAAGTAGTTAAAAACAAGAGAGGTGGTCTTAAAACTGATCACTCATGTCAAACGGAGGGAAGCAGTTTCTCTCATAACAGTCCACTAACAGTTTGACTACTGAATGTTGACCTGGGTTTTAATAGACCTTATCCCAAATACTCATCTATTCCACAGGCACAGAAACATGTATATATGTATGTATGAACATGCATACACAGCTAGGGGGTGTTTGTATATCTGGCACGCTAATTCACTCAGATGCTTGTGTATAGTCTACAAAACAGCAAAAGCCAAATTCCTTTTTAAAAAAATGAAATAAACCACCTCTTTAAATATTCCAGAGCAGTGGATAACAGAATTAATGATTAAGGTGTACTGAGCTCTTGGGAATCTGATTTAGATTAATTCAGACAATACAGTTGCTTAGTGTTTCGTTTAACTTCCACAGTCCTCATTATAAATAAAAGAAATTTACCACACACTATATAAACTAGCCTGAACCCCAGAATTAAGGCATTAGGCAGTCATGCATCTCCTGTCTTTTTACCAAGTTCTCTGTAATACTAATCACCACAGCTCGCTGCAAATTTCAAGCAGCAAGGCTACTCAATGGAGCAGAGCTTCTGACTGTTAAAGCTTGGCTTTGGATTTCCAATTGGCATTGTCCTATTTGCGCTGTAAGTACCAGAGGCCAAAGAAAATATTAGCACGGTTGACCTTGTACCATGACAAAGTGGGACCCGAAACAAAAATAAAAATCATCACAAGTCATTTGTTTCAAATATAACCTGCCACATACTTTCCGACCCTCATGCGGATATGCCAGACACATGAAAAATGAGGTGTAAATTCCCATTTTCCCCCATTTGCTTTACCACAGGTCACAGAAGAGCACGTGCTAGAGTTCTGTGTCCTAAAAAATCGTGTCAAGTGCTGAGAGGCACGCACCAGGCACACTTTGTAATACATAACTACAAATCAGGGGTGGGGGGGTCCCACAGCACCACAGATCCATTCCTTGTAACCTTGAAAACCGACCCACTGTTAACTGATACAAACGATGTTTTTACACAGCATTCTTGTAGGCAAGCGTAACAGGACTGTGGCATACAGAGGCAGGGACTTCATGGGACAGCCAGGTTTCTCTGTGCGTGGAGGGTCCCGCCTCCCCAAAGCAGATTTCAGAATCTGCTCCGGCAAGTGCTCAGTTTTAATGGATGTCTGCACTTCCTCCTGAAATTGTGTGGTTTGCACCCACCTAAGAGACTGACAGGAAAACATGCACTACTTTGTCTTCAGTGTCTGATCTTGATATAATTATAACAACCTCAATTAGAAGATTTTGATGGCTTTGTTATGGAATGATCGCTTTGCAGCATCACTTAAACTTACGCACTTCATCATTCCTGACTCTTCTACGCCTTTTGTTCTTCTTTTATCACGAAGAGAACAATGACAGTGGAATATACTGACACAAATTAGAACAGCTTATTCTCGTTAACTTCTCTAACAAAGAGAACAGAGACTGAGCAGTATCCACAACAGTTCTGTCAAACACTGATTTATGTCGTGGTGTCGCAGTTCATGCAAAAAGTGAATGTGAGACTGCCTGCACAAAAGTAAACATAAAACACTTGGCTGGATGAAACCCACACATTTTCTGATTTGTGCAGGGAGCCTAGAAGCATTTAATGTCTTACTACCACACGTCATGCCTCTCTCAACCTTGCCTCCTCCTTTTCCTCACTGGCACTAATTGGTCAGAGGGACACCTCCATCCTGTGCTTATCAGAAGGATTTTTCGTTCCCAAACTTTTGTGTGCCAAGGGGCTCAGTACTGAGCACATAGTTGGTGACTTGTTTTAGGGAGGGCATGTGGCCACTAGAAACCTGCTTGACTTTACAGGTGCCTGTTGTCCCTAAAGCTGTTGGTGGGGATTAAATCATGGTCTTGGCCTGCATTTACAGCTGTTAGGTGGTGGGAATCTGAAACGTTCCCAGATTGTGAAAAGTTAAAATGTTCCCAGCCAAACAAAGCCATTAATTTCCAAAGATTTGTTTCCAGATTTCCTTGCCTTTCTCCATAAACAACTGTTGGCAAGTCTCTAAAATCCGTTCGCACTGAATTGCTTTGCTAATCTGCATATGCAAATAGAAGCAATTCAAAGTTAAGTGTCAATTTTCACAAACATTACAATATCCGGCTTGATAATATACATGTGCATGTGAAATACTAAGCCTAATTAGACCTCAGGAGTATATATAAATAACTTTTATTGCTCTTCCATTTTGAACCTAAGCTTTCAGGCACCTGAACTCCAAATCCAAAGGTTTATCGGTTGCCCTGTGAGATACATCCTGTGACTGATGCTTTAACATTAGGAGTTTCTGTCTCTAATCAGAACCACACTAACTTAAACTGATTGACAGAATGAAATAGTTTCTCAAGGCTTCCTTTTTGCACAGGTCATTTTTGTTATTTGGAACTGAGCAAGAATAATATAGCAATACTAAATACAGTTCTCTGCCAGCAACTCCAGGTCTACGTGGCAACATTTAATTAACAGTGTTTGTATTTTCCATCAGGAAAGTCTGTGCTACTTTACTAAGCAGCAATATACCTCTGGCTTTAATAACGAGAACTTCTTGTGAGCCACACACCAGCATTTCTTACAGGTAGATGAAAGTACAAAAAGGAAATAAAGGGGCATAGATGTGGTTCTACAGTATACATAATATATGTGTGCTTATTAGTTATCATTACAGACATCATGATTCTTGCCCCAAAGTTTATAGCAGGTTCAACTCTAGTGGAACCAACAGTTACAGTCATGTAAAGTTTGGCCTATCTCAAGCTTATTCCCATTTTCAGCAATACAACTTCTCTTTTCTTCATAGAATCATAGGGGTTGGAAGGGACCTCGAGAAATCATCGGGTCCAACCCCCTGCCAAAGCAGCTCCCCAGCTCATATTGCACAGATAAGCGTCCAGATGGGTCTGGAATCTCTCCAGAGAAGGAGACTCCACCACCTCCCTGGGCAGCCTGTCCCAGGGCTCTGTCACCCTCACTGTGTAAAAGTCCTTCTGCATGTTGGTGCGGAACTTCCTGTGCTCCAACTTGCAGCCATTGCCCCTTGTCCTGTCTCCACAGACCACTGAAAAGGGGCTGGCCGATTCCCCCTGCATCCCATGCTTAAGATAATTATAGACATTAATTAGGCCCCCCTTAGTCTTCTCTTCTCGAGGCTGAACAGTCCCAGCTCACTCAGCCTTTCCTCATAGGGGAGATGTTCCAGGCCCTTAATCATCTTCGTAGCCCTCCTCTGGACTCTCTCCAGGAGATCCCTGTCCTTTTTATAGCAGGGAGCCCAGAACTGGATACAATACTCCAGGTGGGGTCTGACCAGGGCAGAGTAGAGGGGGAGGATCACCCCCTTTGACCTCCTCCTGATGCACCCCAGGATCCCATTGGCTCTCTTAGCCACTGAGACACACTGCTGGCTCATGGCCAACCTGTCATCCACTAGGACCCCCAGGTCCTTCTCCACAGAGCTCTTCTCCAGCAGGCCATCCCCCAGCCTGTACTGAAACAAACTGTTGTTCCTACCCAGGTGCAAGACTTTACACTTGGTTTCTCCCTGCCCAGCTTTCCAGCCTGTCCAGGTCTCGCTGGATGGCAGCACAGTGTTGTGCGTCAGCCATTCCTCCCAGCTTTGTATCATCAGCACTTTCTGAGGGTGGATGCTGTTCCCTCATCAAGGTCGTCAATGAAGATACTTTCTTCCCCCAAGGTTTTATGTGAAAACATGACAACCTGATCAAGCAAATTCACCATTCTCACCATTTTATGGAAAACATATTTTCTTTAAATCAATACAAAAAATCCCACACAGACATATGTAAGAATAAAAGCTAGGCAATGACAGATATGTGCAAGACTGATCATTTCCCAAAATCTAATGGTTTATCTCTCTTATTTCTATTCACGTATGTAAGTGAATTTTGGAGAGAATGGAAAAATAATCTTTCAGTCATACGTGAAAAAATTTTCTTGAAATTCAATCTTAAAAAAAAAAAAGTTACACATACAAGTAGGTCCTGTACATAAAAAAAAAATACACCTGATTTTGTAAATTGTTCTGGATGAGACTACCTCTTTGCTTTGCAAAAGAACTTCTGCAATGGGATTTTGGCAACTGACACCTTTAGGTTTTATTGCTTTTGACAGGGCAATTTCTAATCACAGACAAACAAGAAAAAACCTAACTACTAAGTGTGGAAGTGTTAAATAAATTCATCAACTCTTAAATTTTTAAAATATTCACAATATTTATTGACAACTTAGGGGTTTTTTTTTAAGCAGCTTTTTAATTGCTTTTGAAGAAGCAAACAAAATTAATCTTTTACAATGATGACAGGAAGGTTTGAAGACAAAGTTTGGAAATAATTAGGGAAGAAAGGAGAGCAAGTGCAGAGGTAACATACAGACCAAGGCTTAGAGATGTAATGGGACAGGTCTACTGCTTGAAAAGCAAGGTAAAGACATTCATGAAGTGGAAACTCACCGAAAGAAGGAAAGAACATATATGAAGGCAGAGAAGAAAAAATATTGTACATATGGGTGTTTCTGGAAAGTCAAAATGCCCTTAGTGGTATTTCTGACAGAGCTGCGAGTGTGTGCAGTTGAAAGATTGATTACTATTAAAGACAGAGAAGTAGAACACCACTTTCCATCTGTGGTATTTCTCCCATGGAACGTAGCACAGATGTATTTGCCAAAATCTTAGATTTCTTGTTACAATCAGAGAGCAGTAGGAAAGGAGACTAAGGCATTTCTTGAACAACCTTTTCACACATTCTTTTGCTGCATTACACTGCCTGGCCCATGCAGAGAGCCCTAATGCAGCCATGTTTCACAACAAATCAAGAGTTCAGCCCACCTGACAGAAGGGAAATATGACAAGTTTTAAAAATAGCAGCACAGCTAAACTGCAATTTTCCCCTCTAACCAGCATGTCCTAATCTCTCAGCTTTGATCTCCTCTTCATCTGGGAAACCTGACACTAAACACTGCAGGCAAATTCGTTTCACCT
Source organism: Hypotaenidia okinawae (assembly GCA_027925045.1). Taxonomy (NCBI): domain Eukaryota; kingdom Metazoa; phylum Chordata; class Aves; order Gruiformes; family Rallidae; genus Hypotaenidia; species Hypotaenidia okinawae. The sequence continues at coordinate 10,408,465 of BSDF01000007.1, forward strand.
AGCTGTAAGCATTTCCTTAGAGACAGCTCATGAATGAGATTGGGGGGTTGTCTTCTCCCCTGCCAAAGTTTCGAGTAACACAGCAGAGGGGCACTCGCTCCACAACCTGGGGAACTTTTAAAGATATCTCCTAGTGGGGCTGACACAAAAAGCAACTCAAACATCTACAGTTCCAGCCCATTCGTAGTAATGAATTACTGTACCTTTCACCTCTGCCTTTGCCTTGCTCATAGCTTAACTGCAAGAGAGCTTGGCCATCCAGCTCCTGGATGGGGTATGGCTTCAGTGCCCAGATGGGATCTGAGCCCAGCTCCTGCCAAACCTTATGAGGAGCGGCCAAGGGAGCTGGGGATGTTTAGTCTGGAGCAGAGAAGGCTGAGGGGAGACCTTATCACTGCCTATAATTACCTGAAAGGAGGTTGTAGAGAGGTGGGAGATGGTCTCTTCAGCCAGGTGACAGGAGATAGGACAAGGGGAAACAGCACTAAGCTGTGCCAGGGCAGGTTCAGATTAGATGTTAGGAAAAAGTTCTCCACTGAAGGAGTTGTCAGCACGTGGAACCGGCTGCCCAGGGAGGGGGTTGAGTCACCAACCCTGAATGTGTTTAAAAGATGTGTAGATGAGGTATTTAGAGTTACGGTTTAGCAGAGGACGGGAACAGTTGGACGTGATGATCTCAAAGGTCTTTTCCAACCCAGTCATTCTGTGATTCTGCCAGCTCCCTCGGGATACTTCACTGTGAACATCGGGGCTTGCTGAATGGACCAGGATTGAGAAAATAACACAGGCCATCACTACCCGAACCCTTAAGGTCACTGATACTCTCAGTAATCATCACAGCTCTGTTACTGATTTTCTAGGTGTGCCTCTCCAAGTAAACACCAGTGTAACTAAAAATCAGCTTCTCAGAGAGACATAAAGGCTCCACACTGTAACTCGCATCATTACCAAACACGAGAGAAAATCAAACGTGAGGCACTTCACATGGGTCTGCCCTTCAGAGGCAGAAATTCACTCTGTTCTCAGGCACCAGAACAGCAGTGCCCTGGATGTTCCAAGGCCTCAACAAACACTTTTTTCATCTTCTGTGGGGGTTTTTTCCTTCCCCAGAGGACTCACAGTTTGCTTCCTTTCCAACAAATTGGGAATGCTCAGTCCTCAGAACCCATGCTACACCTGGACATTACCAGAATGCTCCCCAAAATCTGTGACAGTTTTAAAGTCATCACAGAGGACAAGACAGAATCTGACTGTTTGTGAGGTATGAAATTTGGCTCCTCCACAGTGGCATCTCTACACTTTGAGACAGAGATAAATATTTGACTATCTAAAGGCTAATTAAGTACTAACGTGCTAATTAGTGTTATAATGGATTTTTTTAAACACTTACAGAAATAATTAGACCAGGTATCAAGATACAGCAAGCACAGACATGATTATACATTGAGGATAAAATCTGAATCACCACTTTCTTGTGGTTACCTGACACTTAATAACAACTGAAATTATTGATGTGTCCTTGGAATGACCGCTATCAATGGCTTTGCTTATTTGCAAGTTAATTTTGAGTCATCTGTGAAAGCGGCACAGTTCCTCTTTAGTTTCTGGTATGTTTTAAATCCACAAGATACTGAATTTCAACAAAGTATAGAAGAGCTTACCCACAGAAGTTCTCTGATATATCAAAAGCAAAAGTAATCAAACATAATAGAAAGAAGGTATTACAAATAAACTGCTTTGGGACAGTGCTTTCTAAATAATGGAATCACATTCCCATTTACTTTTACCAAAGTAAAAGCCTTAATATTTGAAACTAAGGAGAGCCTAGGATTTATGGGAGGATTTTCAGAGTGACAGCGTCTGTTATCTCAGTAGGGGGTTGCCTCTTTCAGGTAGCCCTCTCCCACCACTTGCTATTATGGCCCCAAATTTCTGTGTCTTCCTGGCCGTGCTGAGCTATGTGTTGTTTGCTTATGCCCAGAGTATCAAGAGCTCTATATCAAAACTCTTTCCTTTATTATTTTTCACTCAAATCATCTGCACAATTACTGTTATAATTCTTTGATATTTCCAGGTCACTGAGCAAAATCATAAAAATTCATTCTTGACATAACATTATAGGGACCTTACTGGAAACATCCTCTCTTATCTAATGAATGCTAATGAATTAATCAGTTTTTATTTCTTTTAGTGACCGGGTGGTCATTTTGCATATTCTGACTTTTTCAAGTTCAATAGTACTCTAACCAAAGCTCAGTGGCATTTTAGAAATATATTAATTCAACACAATGCACTATATTTAATTAACAATTTGATTTAGAGTATAATATTGCAGAACAGCCAACAACAACAAAAAAATATATCCTTATGTTTCTAGTTCCATCTTTGCAACTTCAATCTTTCCCTCAGTGAGCTGTACAAGGCTGACAACCTTAACGTTACCTGGATCATTCTGCTCACACAATACCAGAAAAATGTCACTGCAGATGTCTCCAAGTTTGCTAAAAATCGTCACTAGCGGCCTAGAGAGATCTAATTCCAAAACTCTTCAATATATCTCAATCAAAACGACTGTTCTTAAGACTCCTAATGTCCAGATTTGTTTAGTATCTTCTTGAAGTACTAAGAAAATGAGAAGGATGTTATATTCATAGAAGTGCTTCCAAGATACAGAAAAGAAATAATTACAGAAAAATGGCAATTGTTATTCTCCTAATAGATAAAATACACTGTCAGAATTTTTTTCAAAATAAATCTCAGGCTCTTACTATACTATGACAGCCATAGATTTCTCTCTGTACCATTTGGTTTCCCCTGCCAATTTATTATAATCACCCACTTCTGGTTTACATTCCCTCTTTTTACCTTATGTGCTATTTTAAAATAGATATAATAAACCCATTAAAAAGGGAATTATGTTTCTTAAAATTCTCAACACTTTCCCTATATTTATTTTACATATATATGTGTGCGTGTAGGTGTATGCAGGTATATATTTATCATACCCATCTTTCCAAATCCTAGGTATTATGAAATAAATTTTGTATTTTTCTTAAGCTAAGCATGGATTGAGAGATGTGCATAAAGCCTTGTTGACTCGTCTTCAACAAGTTTTTTAAAGTAGCATGGATTTTAGAACCAGAACTATGAAACAGCTTGAAAAGATGATGGGAAAATATGTGTTTTTCTAGGTACCGCTAAATTTCATGCTTTAAAATTAAATTAGAATATAAATTCACAGCTTTCAGCTTCCAATATATTTAGATGTAGTTTCAAATATTAAGTTCAATTATGAGTAATTTGAGGCTAGATTGTCTCCTTGTTATTACTTTGAAAGCTTTCTTTGTCTTTCATAACCTGTGGTGACAAGGCAGAAAAAAGCAATTTTTTATGAGCTAGTAGCAGACACTTTTTCTGCTCTAATTAAAAGTCATAATTACATTTTTGATTAACCCAGAATGAACAATAAAACAGATTAGTTATTATCAGCTTGCTGCATTTTGTGGAGCAATATCAAAGCTTAGAAAATTTTAAATTCTCTGACAACCTTAGCGTAACTAGATAAAGCAAAAACATAAATGTAATTTATGTTTAGCAATCTACATAGATTTATTCCTATTTTTGACATCTCATTTGGAAAATGAGCAGAAATACTAAGACAAACTTCTATCATTGTAGATTTTTCTTGGTTCATAAGCTGTGGTTTTTGCTTGCATTCTTTTACATAACGCAATTTCACAATAAGAAAATTTGTTAATAGCAAAACTCAGTTATTAAGGTTTTGACTGTCAAAAATGAAGTATTTCAGAAGGGTGATTTGATGTTTCTAGAGAGGGCCAATACTCAATCCCTTTTTTGTGATGATGTTGCACAAAGGCTAAGTAAATGAACTAACATGGTTTAGGATACGCAGGACATAAGTTAGAGAGGCAGACTCCACCTCAATATGCTTATCTATAATAGGAAGTAATCCACAGTGTGCTGCTTTGTCCCCAAAATCCAGCACCCTGACACCTCTCAGCTCTGCAAACTCTTTCATAAAGCAGACTTAGAGCATTCAGAGTACCCGAACACGAAAGGGATGCTATTTTTCTCCAAGAATAATGGTTACCAATCTCTTCCTGATGGACACAAGTTTCCACCACAACAAAGAACGCGATTCAGTTTAGTTTCAAAGAATTCTGATGCTTCTCCTGTGGTAAACCTGTAATTCAAGAGCAAACGGTAGAGCTGCTGTTCAGGAGCTATGCACGTGGTTGAAACTTTGCAGAAGTTTGAATGTTTTCATCAATCAGCATAACTTGCCATTTTATTAGCCACAAGAGCTATAGATTCCTATTTTTAGGAATATAATGCATAATAAGGAATCATAGGCAAATACAACTGAAGACAAAATGGTTAAAAATGTGAAAATGAGAAGCGGTCTAGGGCAGTGTTGGGGGAAACTCATGCAGTATTCCCTGGGTCAGCCACTGCCAGAAATCTCTTGCCACAGATTTACCTGCAGTATGAAGCTCATCTGAAAAATTTCAACCATGAGAAGGCGTTTAGAGCATTTCAGTAACTGAAACTGTGCCACACACTTATTAAACAAATAAGAAATTATAAAATCCAAACTAAGATGACCTGAAAATACCATAAAGCCTTGGGAATTGAATCAAGAGCTCAAACTCAAACTTGCAGATTGGGCTGACATCTAAAATTAGCATCTCAAATTTTCGTTATATTCTGAGAGTTTCAGAAGTCTTCTGAGAGATGGGAGGTTTGTATTCTTACAACCTTGTAATGTGTTAGAGATCTAGTGGTTGTTGGTTTTTTTCAGGTACTACTAAAAAGCAATAATCTATAGCGTAAAAACTATTTTAGGTCTGTGTAAACTTACAAGTCTCAATTCACAAAGTAAATCACTTTTGTATTGAGGACATGAAAGAATCAGGATTCTTAAGGTTTGACTTTGACAAAATCGAGCTTACCAGGGGGACCATACCTATAGGGGTACTCCAAGCACCTCTTTTTCACCTTCTAACTTCTGACCACAAGTTTACCTACAGCTTTTATTTTGGATATGGGAAAGGGAAGCGAAGAAAAAACCCAGAGTTTATTTCATTTTCAAGACTTAAAAGATATGCTTGTCCAGTGTTCGTAACTAACTACAAGCTAAGAGATTCATATATTAATTCTAAAACCAATGCTAAGGGATTTATAGACATTGACCTGAGCAAGAAATTTTGCACATTGACTTGCTTTGGAATTGGAGGCTACTTGTGCATTGGGGTTAAGAAGAAAAAAAAAAAAAGCAGAGTAATCTATTATGAATCTCCTGGAAGAATCCTTACTGTATCCAGTTTAAAGTAATAGTTTTAAATGTGATCAAGTAAAGGTCAGATGTACCTCTAATTACTTTAGACATCTTTTAAAATTCTATTAATGTTGTCATAAAATAGCAAGATTCTATATTTAGAACACCCACAAGACAATTAGCAGAAAATCTACATAAGGTTTAACTGGCTGTAGAGAACTTCTAAACTATTGAGATTGCATGTGATACCTATAGTTGATACTCTTAGTTTTAAGAGCAAGCCTCTACAATTCAATATCACAGAATTACAGATATATCTTAGGGTTTTCCAGATATTTCTTCATTTAAATACATCTAAATGCAGCTATTTTTTTTTCCAATATATGAGGTAAAACTTTTGCATAAAAGGAAAAGGATGTATAATAACAAACCCAGCTTGCATAAACAACAGACAATTCCAGAAATAAAGAAATAGGGGAAACCCTCTTCCTTTAACTCCCCAAAATTTCCTGGCATTAAAAAATTAAGGTAATTCTCCAGAATTTAAATATTCCATAGCAATTAACTGGGAAAACGGGATGAGCTTTGCAAAAGGCTACAAGTATACATACAAGCAACCAGAAAAAGGAGGAGATATTTGTCATGTCCGGCAACATTAAGAGAGGATGAGATCAGAAAAGGTCTAATTGTGCTGGATCATAAAGACAAGGGCAGAGGAAAAGGTGATTCTGAGAACCTCTAAGACTTCCCCCAAAGACAAGGTTTGTCTCACACTGGTGTAAAGTGTCAACAGAAGTCAAGCTGTTCTCCCTGCCCATAATTAAGAAAGCTAATCTGTTCCTGTTGATAAATGAGGATTCAAATTGTACTTTCAGGATGTCAGCTATCAATCTCTTTTTCCTATTCTGGCAGACAGCAAAGTTTCTTTAAGAGTTTGGGCCCAACAAAATTTGTTAGTATATATAATCTGAATTTCTTATGAGTGCATGCCAATTAAATTGGCTTATTTATTAATTTTTTTGAGAATTCTCCTTCAAATTCATTGCTCTTACTTGGTAACAAATATTTCCTAGTAAAATAATACTATTCATCAAATAACTTAAAAATATTTGTATTTCATACATGAAATAACACAGATGAACAAACATGACTGTAATCTTGCTACCGCTAATAGCCTCCATTTCTACTGTGAAATCTGAACACACGCACATCGATAAATCCTGCTTTGCAGTAACATGAAGGGAACATGAGCGTCACCAGTAATAATGTAATATATATGATGGAAAAAAGTTCTGTGTATTGAAAGTCACCCCTAATGTCCCAAGCAGACGTCTTGCACAGTGATTCATACTGACAACAGCGGACTCTCCTACAATATTAATTCTGAGCACTTATACTTCTAGTACCATGAAACTTTGTCCTTTGAATTCCTAACACTCAACAGTTGCCACACGTTCCTCTGTATGTAGCATGCTGAGCTACTACAAACGTTCTCAAAGCCTACAGTGATATCTAGTGACACATCCTATTCCCACACCTAGCCCTCACAATTCGGTCATCACAGGAAAGTAATGGGTATTTCTACTTCATCGCATACACTCACGCAAGCCCACAAACACAAAATGTTCTTTCTAGTATTCTATCACAGGTCTTTAATTGCAGTTGCTAATTATTTACTTGGTAAAGAAACACACCAAAAAAGTGAGGGATATTTTGCACTGTAAAGGGACAGAGCAGTCATTGACCAAGAAGAAATAATTTTAGCTCAAAACTGATTCTTTTCGAGACTATAGGAGAACGAGCGTAGGAGAAAGTAGATCTCTTCAAAACCACTTGCATTTCAAATTGTACCCTCTTGATCAGTACGCTAGTATAGCAAACTGCAGTCTAAACTCAGTTATCCATGAATTCCAAGAAACCTTATCTCATTCTCCATCAGCTCACTGAGGCTCCTGGTTCATGTCCCTCGTAACAAGCAAACACTGCTTCGTAAATTTCCAGAGGACCAGAGACAACACAGCAGTGTTTGAGTGCAGCTGTACCACCAGCTTGCCAGGCTAGGTCTGCAATAGCCTTGGGATTTTTTCATTCCATAGTAAATAAAGTAACTCTTTCCCCCTCCATCTGTCCAGCGCTTTGCCTTTATTGTTGTATCTATCGAGTTTTTGTTTTATCTAGCTTTTTCTCTTCTTTGTAATACTACATGGTCAGCAACCTAAAAAGTCATCAGGCTTCCAAACTCTATTAAGTCGTTTCCTTACAATACGCTCTTGCTGTGGAAGAAAGCAATGTTTTTACTGCATCAGTGCTCAGCTCTTTTGAAGTAGGAGCTGTTCATACTGCCTCAAGTTCATTAAGACCTAGTTTAACTCCCATTTCCTATCACTGTAAAGTGAACCAGGCCATTTGAAAATCTTGTTTAGCTTAAAGACAACATCAACTTGCCACATTTGAAAAGACAAAAACGCAGCAGAAAGAGATGTATTAAACATACTGCTCCCTGCCTTTCTAGCTCTGCAGATGCTAACAAACAAAAGTATCTGAATTGCTTAAAATTTACTTTTTTATTACAATGCCTGTTTCAATTCTTGGTATCTTTATAGGAAATTCTTATTTCATGGGGTCTCAAATTGTCATCATGAGATCATTTTGACTCCTTTTAAATACCTCCTCTTCTTACTGGGCAGACTGATGACACTAAAGAGACCAGAAGGGGTCCAAAAATTTCCCTAAGTTTCACCATCATATTGTGGCTGCAGGAAAAATATCATATTAATGTTGGCCAATTCTGTGCGTTTATGTGGAGAACTGGCAAAAAAACCCAAACAGGCTGAAAGTGCCTCCTTACTTTTACTATTAAATTGCAGTACTGGAACGCATACACTCTTCAGCCAAAGCACACTGGCGCTGCTCACCCACTAACACAAATACTGCCTTTGCCAATAGTGAGTGATGGATCACACCTCAGGGATTTAGACTCTCTCTGCTGGCAAAGGCCTCATCTTGGTCATGTCATGTAAGTCTAAATTTTTAGGAAAATTAGTAATAGTTTGTACACCTGACAAATATATGAGGATATTATAATTTGTAATTATGCAGAAATAAATTTAGTTAGGAAGTTATATTAATACTGTGTTGAACACTTTCTGGCACGAATGCCAGGAGAAATTGCTCAACAACACAAGGATAATTTCCGAACATTACATAATACAGACAGAAATTCCTGGGATTCTTCTCTGCAGAGAGGTTGGACGTGATTTAATATTGTTCGATGGCAAAGGAGCAGGAGCAGTATGCTCAGTCCTTGGGTTACTACCTCAACAGCAGCATCTCTGTGAGCTAAACAGAGCAGAACAGAGCCCTCGTTCAGTTGTGCAGGTATTTGTGAAAACAGCTGGTAAAACTCTCCGCTACCATGGAGAACTGCAAGCAGGTCCCGGCTTCAAGCTGTGATGTGACAACTTTCTTTCTTTTCTTTTTTTTTTTTTTTTCTTTTTCTTCTTTCCCTTTTAATAATTCTGCACTCAAGGGAATGTCTATGGCTTTGGTCTCCTACAATATCAACATAATTCCAGAGAAGAAAAGACTAATATCAGGGAATAGAAACTATATCTGAAATTCTGTTTTAGGGAACAGATCTAAAGAGAAAGCGTGGCTTTTATTTTCCCCTTTTATATTTAGTGTAAAAAGTCTTCCAGGCAGCTGAAACTTCGGGAAGCGTAATTACAGTCAACAGAAAGTTTAAACCAAAAAAGCAAGCTATGCAAAAGGGATCACTCTGGATACTTCACAGCACTATGAACTATGGAATGAGTTTCCCCAAAACAGTGAGGAAAGTGTGTCGCTTAGGATTTGGAAAAATAAACTATGGGTTTTAGAAAATAATTCTGCAATGCCAAGAGTAGGTGATGGATGGAAGAGACCTAACCCCTAGACTTCTAATATTAAGATTGCTTTTATGTGATCATTATGCAAGCGCATTTCTTCATTTCTTTCCGAAACTGTTATCATCTTTGGTCCTTTCGTCCTAAAAATAGGTTTAGGCGTCATTTACCTCAGTAACAAACGTAAATTAATAGCTGTTTTAAAAAAATTACTCATGGCTGTTTTATCTAACTGTTTTTTTAAGTTATGTTGTCCTTTAAGAGCTGCGCTACTGAGAATGGAAAGAATTAGTAAGATTTAGAAAAATGCATTTGATAAAGCTGAAATAGAATGAATGGTTAGAAACATGGTGTTTAAAGAGAAAGCTGAAAGGTTTTGAGACTTTTGCTTTACAAACAAGAGAATAAAGCTGAGGAATTATATTATTTCACAGCACTATACACAATTGTTTAAGTTTTACAATATGTGGAAAGCACAGGTATTGTTCCAATAAAATAAACAAAGAAATTAATCACACAGAAAGCATCACTTTGAAGCCTTTGTATTCTCCCAATATAATTAATGACAAAACTCTCAGAAGAAAACTTCATAAATTAAGGGCTCCTCACCTAGCAATCCCTCAGCTCCCATTTACCTCCTCGTTCAATGTATTCACTTCAGGAAAATAACAGGAGGTGGGCCAAAATGAAATCATAAAGTGAATTCATTCTCCCTGCAGCATTGCCTCCATTTAGGCTGAAATCTTTGTTAACTCTTTTGTTAGGCAGAATAATTTTTTTGCTCAGAGGTTAAGTTTACATTCTCCTTCCTTTTTTGAAATGCTCTGTTATTACAGTATTCTGTTCACCGCCGCATTCTCCTTACAACACTCAACCAAATGTAGTTTCTATCTCATTTTATTTAAAAGTGACCTGGAAAGTACCACTTCTGACTCGAGATGTTCAGAATCAGCTATTTCTCTTAGAAGACTAGAAGTTTCTGATTGAACTGTGCTCTGCATTCTCCCCAGCAGTTAAATTACTTGCTAATTCCTACTTTACAGCATTTCTCAGGCTCAGTTAATTTCCCTTTAGTTCCCCTCTTCTTTCCAGATCTCTCTCTTCAATTCCTTCAAGTGAGTCAGAAACTGGGTGGGGATGAATTTTAAAAAACAAAACAACAACAAAAAAACCCACCACCACAAAAACCCAGCAACAACAAAAAAAAAAAAAAAGGAAAAAGAATAAAAGAAAACCAGAAAAAAACCCAAACAAACATGCAATAGAGGGTGAGGGGGTAACATATGAAATGGAGAGATTTTAGAATTAAAATTATTATGGAAGGTAATTGTCCAAAACAATGTGAGAAACCGTGGTAAAAGAGAAAAATTAATGGGATAAATGAAAGGCAAATTTCAATGCCACTTATATATAAAATTGTTGCCAACAATGTTGTCATCCATAGACACAGAAATAACAACTGATTAAAAGCTTAATTAAGTAGAAAATATTTTCCACTTCTCACTCTGGCTTCATACATACATCTGCCTTTCTCAATTTGATTTACAGCTGGAGACAAGATTAAATCAGCCTGTCTCCTTTCCTTCCATCATATCCGTTGCACCTTCTTGAAACTGGTGGTATCAGCTGCCTTTTATTTGTCATCTAGCACTTCTGCTTTAGCACAACCGCACTGCCCAAACCAAAAGAGTAAATAAGGCAGGAAGTCCAGCAGACTGTTATTAACTGCTAAACCCAAGGCAGCACTGTATGTGTATGAGATGTGTATGAGAAAACATACTGAGAAGACAGGGGTATAAAAACTGAAGTAGTAACCAAACATGGCTTTAGGCAGAGAGATATTTCTGAGCTCAGCATTGCCGAAACCTTCCATGAGAAGGAAGAAAATTATTCCTTTTTTTGTTTCAGAGAAGAGGGATTCACTCCAATAAAGAGCACAGACTCAAAGATCACAGAATCAAAGAACAGTTAGCGTGGGAAGGGACCTCAAAAACCCATCCAGTTCCCACCCACTGCCACAGGCAGGGACACCCTCCACTAGCCCAGGCTGCCCAAAGCCCCATCCAACCTGGCCTTGAACCCTGACAGGTTCCAGGGGCAGCCACAGCTTTTCCAGGAAAACTGTGCCTCATTAAAAAAAAAAATTTAAAATCTTCCTTATACATAATCAAAGTCTACTATTTTAGTTTAAAAATCCTTAATCACAGATTCACAGTACGTTAGGAGTTGGAAGGGACCTCGAAGGATCATCTAGTCCAACCGATTGAATTCATCATCAAAATATTAAAAATAACCCTCAAAACCCCTACATTTTGTCTGACTGGATCTGAAAATGTAACAACAGTATGTGTCACACTAGGACAAATAAAAAAGTTTCATAGACTTCATGTTTTCCAAGCAAGAATTCTAAATGAGAATCTCAGACTCTTTTATCACTGCTGAACACTTTCCAGCGTGCTAGAAGGCTCCTCATGGGAGATATTTGCTGATATCATAGAAGGCTTTTCTGAAGATTTCCAGCATTCTTATGAGGATTCTAAAGTTCAGCAGTGCTTTAGCAAAGTCAGTCTGTAAATTCCAAGGTTTCTGGGATAAATAAGGGCTTCTGAGGTCTGGAGAGCAGTGAAACTCATGGGAGAAACCAATAAAACTGACAGAATGCCTTATGATCTTTTTATTCCTTGCACAAATGTCTTGCCTTATTTTAGATAAGTCAAAATGGTAGCTGGAACAATCCAGGCTTAGCATAACTGTGCAAGTACTCACACGTGAATAAAGTGAGGAGTAGGAAGGAAGTAGTGCATGGCATAAGTGACAGCATAGTTTCTCATATATAGAATCCCTTTAGTTTTGCAAAAGTTGCCAACGCAAAACTTTAATACAAAATAAAATATTAATAACAGAAGCTTCTGTCAAACATACATTGTGAGTGGTATCAGATATGGTCAGAAAAAAGAAAAAAAGAAAATCTCCCCTTGGCAGTCTCTCTGATCTTCCAAAAGAAAGACCCACCAGGAACTTGGCCCATTTTACTGGACAAATTAAAAACTGCATTCAAAATGTCTCTCTAAAGTATTTCTCACATCTAAAAAAATAAATTTGTTCTTTAAGACATACTTTTTCAGAAACACACAAATCCAAATAACTAATCTAACAAATCATGATCTCAATGCTACATAAGACCTCATTAAAGACCAAAGGGCTCTGTGCAGTGATGCGCATGATTGCCTACGTAAGCAGATAGACACACCATTAAAATAAGGAGTTAGATACAGAATCTCCAACAAGAGATAATTTCCTGATCCAGTTACTTTAGCAAATATAAAATTCTGGCATTCTGCAAGGAACCACTGACAACACAACAGAGACCATAACATCTCTCTGCTGGATTCCATAAAACAAAAGGAATATGAAACCAATTCAACAACTGAAGCTTACACAGTTCCCAGTACCACAAGTGTCTAAAATACACTCTGTGGACTCAAAACGTTGCATTTATCCTCAAAATATATAACATTGCTACTATGGAGACAGATAACACCAACAAAATGAAACACATCTTAGCTGGTATGTATCTACAGCGGATAAATATTAGTTCCAATATAGGAAAGCCTATATATTTATTCTGCTTATGTAGCATTTCTTATTTGCCTAATCTCAACAACACTTGTTTGTCAAAAATCATTATGCTAGAAGGAAATAATTCCGAAAAATATTTTAAATTTTCAGATGATGTTTGCATACTTTAGCATGAATTCACAAGACCTAATCTTTTAAGGAACTTTGTGCTTCAGATAAAGGCTACAAGAAACATGAAACAACTCTATAATAGTTTTCTCAAATACAACACCTAACTCTAAAATTAGCTTGATCTTTCTGTACCACGCAATAGCCAGAGTAAAACAACCCAGAGACCAAACTGAAATCAGTCTATATCACACTGTTCTGTTGGTATTGAGTTTAAAAAAAAAACCATCCAAAAATCACAATCCTAATGGACACACATACGGCGCAATCTGTTCTACTCTGTCTTTCTAAAGCACATAAAGAGAAAGTTTTCACAGACTGCAATGAACTCTTGAAAGCAGAGAGGCAGTATTAGGCTATAGCTGTTGCACATGTTGCTTCTCTAAAACTATTCCGAGGGGGTAGAATGATGTTAGATATCTAGTAAATATTTTATTCAGTGTCATAATTCAAGCTAAATAAAGTGAAATTCATCTACTGCTGTCAAATGCAGTCACTTCTGCAGTAATTTCCTTGGCACTAAGAAGAGCAGATGCCCTTTTGTCATGCCCAGATTAGTGTTTGCAGTGGATATATCAAACTTGCAGCTTACTTGCCTATCAAAATAGTGACAGTATTATACTGGACATGGGGAAAGTTTGAATTTGATCTGGCTGTGTGCCAAATCCTAAGAGGTTCATGCTGAAACATACTTAATGAGTAGCCAGAACAAGTGGCCAGTAATTGGCAGCTCTGCTTCTGCTGTAGAGAACGCTCATTAGAAGGAAAGACTGACCAGTCAGCTTTTTCATTTACTCAGTTTTTGACCCATAATTTAAACACAACAGACACTTCCATTTTAAAATATGGGACAACAAGACTGTATGATCTCACATATGGAGGTGGCAGTTCCCAAAATATTTACAAGTGAAGCAGTCAATATACTTTACCATGCTTTCAATCATCTGAATTACATCTGACACTAAATAAACAATGATGATAAATGGTGACGAGAAGCTCCCTGTTTCAGAGAATGTAGGAACTAGAGCAAGTTTTGTCATTTCCCTAAAATGCATCTGCAATTACTTTTTTCTTCAAAAAGGATGTTGGAAGCAGCGTGTTCACTTAAAGCTCCACGGGGTGCAAGTGCTTGTGCCCAGGACCAAGGAAATGCAACACAGGGCAGATGTGCACTGCCATGTTTATCATAAGCCAGACGCACTCAAACCCTTTTACTGTTCAAGAAAATTGCTGAATCTAGCAGACAGTTTGAAAGGAGCCTGTACCAACTGGCACTGGGAAAAATTAAATTCAGTCAAAAAGCAACCAGATAATGAAGCAAGATGCCATACGCTCCACAGATAACAAAGCCAGGCCATTTTTTTAAGTGGGAGACAGTCCTCTTGCTGCTTTTAGATGAAACAGAAAAATCTACCCTTGCAGTTGATGGTGACGCAGAGAAGAACGATAGCAATTTCTGTGCCACGCTTCTGAGCCAGGGCCGATTAACTGCTGAAAATGGATTTGGAGTCAGCTGGTAGTAAAGCAAAGTACACAAGTTCCATGATCCAAAATTAAATAGCTGAAGCACGGTAACAGTTTCATTCCCAACAACTTTCAGCAACTGCACACACATACATCACATGCATAGATGATTTGTCTGTGTGGGTCCATCGACAAATGTTCTGTTGAAGAGCCCTTCCCACAGCTTATATCCCAAAACTTTCCCAAATGCACTCCTGTGACTGCTTTGGACAAGCTGTTCTCCTAAAAATGTTTATGCATGTGCTAAAATCCATAACTGAACTCTGTTGGTAAACACACAGTAAGTTTAGAGCCTAAACCTATGCCAGAGTGCTTCATCAACATTGTATATGCTGCATTTCATTGCTCACAGACTAAACTTCATGATGATGTGAAATGTAGCTCAAAGAACTGCAGATGGACTGTACTCAAATGTATGAATTTCTGATGCTTTCCATGAGCTGATCAGATCTGTGGGTTGCTATCCAGCAGGTTTAGCTGAGCACAAAGCATGAAAAACTGAATCAAGAGTCAGTTTCTGTAGTCTCTTCAGTGGAGCTACCGAATGCCATCCTCATGGCTGTAGAAAAAGCAAAAAAAAGCATCAGATGGGCCAGAGATTTATTATGTCAAGCTACCCAGCTGCTGTGGACCACGCTGCAGCCCAGCAGGGACCTTCAGGAGATGGAGAGGCTCAAGAATACTGCAAAAGACATGTCATTCTGACATCCTCCCCCGTATCTTCAAATTGTTCAAAATCTTGGTCAAACTGCTTGTGTCAACACGCACTCCTGCTTAAATCTAAGCTCTCTGAAAGCTCGTTATTTCAATTCAGTCAAAGGAAGGAGAATAACAGTCACTCCCAAATGCTCTCTGGTAGTACAGGATGATTTACGTAAGCAAAAACAGCCTATGTCAGTCATCTGCTTATGGGGCATGACATGAATGATTATACATCCAAAACCTGTGTGGAAGGACTGGTGGGTTTTTGTTTTTAGTAAACAGCCTGAATAATGAACAGTATGTGTATTTAAAATGACTTACACTAACCCAGTCCTTCCTCAGCGAAAGCCTCTGATCTTACTCTGCATATAAACCTAACGTCTCCTCCTAGAAGAGCCCTTTACTCCTGCATGTTGTTGTGTGGAGAGGCAGCATGATGCTTCTGGGAAAGCAACTTTCTCTGCGAGGATCATCTACATCAGCACTGCAAAACTCTGAGGTTAACTACGATGCTAATTAAGTTTGCATGATTCACAGGCTCTTTGAAATTGATCAAAGTATGCACTTGTTTCAAAGAAAAGTAACCACGTTACTGAGTATATAATAGGTGTATGAATGTAAAATAACATAATGATAATTTAGTACTGTATAGGGATAATATATAAAGTTCTAAATCTGACAATGACTGGCAATAAGAAACACACGACATATCTCTGGCTAAAATAAAGCAATAATAACAAAGGACAAAAACCTGCCAATCCGATTCTGCACCAACTTATCTAACAGTTTCCTCTGTGGACCTATTAGTTACAAGTAGAAGTTATATTGTATTAATACACATATAGTTGTATCATATTAATATTTTAATATTATGTACAAGTTGTATGATGTATTAATTGATTAGTTATAAATACACAGTTTATGCCCCCACAGCTGAGGGGCAGCTGGATTTTCAGATTACTGTAAGGCACAAACATTCGGCTTGCTTTTGTGCAACTAAACCTCTTGTGCCACACTCAGGGACACAGAACTCAGAATATTGGATTTCAATGACTTATTTTCAGTACTTAAAAAAATTCAATTAAGTATGCATCACCAGAAACATAACAAAAAACCCATTTTGTTAACACTCATAGTATGTCTTCTTTTAAGAAGGAAAAAAGCATGAAAACTATTTCTAGTGACCTTTTCTATCAAGAGACACTGACAAACACAAAATAATTTCTTCTTGAATTACAACTACTAGGTGTCTGGCTTTCTAACTCTGACAGAAGTACAACCTGCTAAAAAATAAAGTGTTTCAGATATTTACACATTGGAGCATAAACGTGTACAATTACATAACACCTCTATGTACTAAAAATTATATTTTCAGAAGTAGAACTGACAGGAAAAGGAAAGGAAGGACTTTCTTCAGCTATGTGAACGCTTTATTACAAACACAAGTGCAGGCTTTTCCCCCACTTTCCATCTAATATTCATTATCCACACTTGCAGAGGCCTACAGACAATAAGGTAATTGAATTAGCATGTACAATGAATTCAAGGGCAAATATCAGGGCCCTTACGTGCTTGTTTTCTTTATAAAAACTTACTCTGTAACGATAGCTATCCGATTTTTCAGATTTTGAAGGATGATGCCAAAAAGACAGCATTTCAAAAGGTTACTTCGGAGAGTTTGTATTTCTTGTGGCTCCGTTATCAAATGATGAATACGTCAGAAGTAGCCAGCAGGCACAACTGATGACAGGCATGAAAGCAAAACACATTTAGACCAGGTCTGTATCAGAAACATCTGCCTGAATAGCATTTGGTATGAATACAGGGTGAATAAAGGAGATAGCATATTCCATCCCACCTCTAAGAGCAAGTTTTTTACTTATGTGTTTTCCAGTTAGGAATATATTCAGATATTATTCAAGAGACCATTGACTGGCTGCTAATTGGGAATCCAAAAATTTCCCTAAGGGTTATCACCTTGGTTGTTTTGAAAAGCTGTTGAGCGAAACTCTGCATTTCCCTATAACCACCATGGCATTCCTGCTTGCCCAGTTCTCCACACTGCCAAGATCCCCCTGAACAAGAGCAAACCAATCCAGTGGATAAACCACTCCTTCCAGTTTCCTATTTGCAGACTTGCTGAGGGTGCACTCTGCCCCATCCTCCCAAACAGTGACCAAGATGACAGAATTGGTCCCATTGTCACCTCCTGGGACACACCACCAGTAACAGACCTTCAGCTGAATGTCATGTCATTGATCACAACGCTTGTGGCCTGGCAGTTCAAGCAGTTTTCAATCCACTCCACTGGCCACCTACCCAGCCTCTAAGATGTAAGGCATAAGATTACCACAAACACAGCACCTCAGAGACCACCTATTAAACACAGAATGACTGTAACAAGATTTTGGAACCAACAGACACAATGAAAGTGATTTCTTCCAGTAGCAGCTACGTAAAAAAAAACCTTTTAATTAAGGGTTTGCCATTCACGTACAATATTAACTTGCTGTCACTGCTCATTCATTTTCAGTATTTTGTTTGTTCATGGAAGACTGCTACGCCCTGAGGAGCTGTTGTAAATGAAGAGGGCTTTTTACCTCAGTAACTATTCAGATTTCACACTTAATTCTAAGAAATGCATATGACTTAGGAAGAAGGAAACACTTTTTCCCAGGTATATTTTTTCATCTGAAATCTTGTGCTGTTCTTAAGAACAGGATCTGATTTTCTAATCAAATGATAAGTAAGTGCAGACAAATGTTAGCTCTGACTCTCCAGATTTATTGACAAAAGATTCTTCCAAAATACAGAATGGTTTTGTACTAAGCCCTTTCCTAGCTCCAATATACACTAATCATTTAATTTTTTCTGGAATATATAGCTAATGATCTAGGCTTTACATGCAGAAATTATGAGTTGCTCTTAAAGACCATTTTGCATGCACATCCAGAGCAATTCCTAGTATAAATTATTGTATTTAACTCTCACATGCACCTCCCCTGGCTTATTGAGTGTTTCTATTGCCTCAGCTGAAATACCCTGCACAGTTTGAGGCACTGTAGTTCAAGACACGTGTGAACAAACCAGAGAGCATGCAATGGAAAAGAATAAGAAAAGGTAGGGGTCTGGAATGCATCTTCCATGGTGCTTTTAAAAGAGCCAGGTTGGTCAGCTATAAAAACCCCAAAACCCAAACCAAACTCCAAAGAAAGAAACGAGCCAGAAGCACTAGCAGTAACAATGAAAACTACTACCATACCTAGCTTTTAAAGAACAAAGAAAGGCTTCCACAGAGAAGAAAAAAAATTATCTGTTTCCCATACTGTAGTAAGTAAGAGAAGCAGTCATGACTTTCAGTTTCAGCATGAAAGATTCAGATTAGTCATTAGAAAACACACAGTAATAGCTATTCCAGTAAGCAGCGGAACAGACTGCCTGAAGCTATCCTATATATCCTGCTCTGCTTTAGTATCCCAGCACTCCGACTCATGTCAAGCCACAGTACAAAGAAAGGCTACCGAGCCTGTGAACATACCAGTTGGTGTAACCGTACCGCAGTTACAAAGCAAAACCACCCACCAACCATCAAGAACAAATAAAGGCTTGTGTCAAAGGGCTCTGAATTTATGTGTCAGGTCTCTAACTTTTTGGCTTGAGTAATTTATGGTCTAGAGGTGGACTAGGCAGGGTTAGGCTGTGGTTGGACTCGATGATCTTAAAGGTTTCTTCCAACCTAAGTGATTCTATGATTCTTTTTGTTGTTACTGTTATTTTGCGAAAGGCCAGGCATGCAAATATCGGAGTACTATAAACACTTATTTCATAACAATTATTCACTCAGGTTTAAAGGCATTATATTGTTGTGATATTAAGCTGTAGTGTCCTTGGGAAATGTTCAACTTCAAATATATTTCAGCCTAAGTAATTCAAATTCCTTTAGTAAACACTCCTTTACAGCTTGTATCTTCCTACATATTCTGTATAGAATTAGAAGTCTTCTCCTTTGTTGCACCTTCAGAACCTCTCCTTAAAATATCCATAAATCAAACAAAAATAGTATTAATTCAGAAAAGCTTGACAGAATATTTTAGGAAATTTCAGCCTGGATTTCCGTTACATGCCAAATCATATTCAAAAAGCAAAGCCTGCATTAGCTGTGGGGCAGATTATAAATATAATGAATAAAAGTGTTTCGACTGCGGGCTGGAATGATTGTGAATAATCTCAAATTTAAATAGTATACCATAAGTCACTGCCACCTTTTATTCATGCCAGCATGTACACATTTAGTTGTTTATGGAAAAGAGTTTTTAAAAAAAGGTTATCATAACGCTGCAGTGTGTGCTACACAGGGAAATTGCCCCTTTGATCTGTATAAATCTACATGCTTATCATATCTTCTTTAATCTGAAAATCTTTCTCCTCTTTATCACCTGCTGAGAGTTTTCAAGTAAAAAGTTGAGTTACTGTGAAAAAAAAAATCTAAGTTAAGAGAAAAAAATATTTAAGAAACTTGGAAAACGAGCTTTAACAATTTCCTTCAAAACAGACAAACCTTGTTAGACTCTTCTAATTATGAACACATCAGTATAGTTAACCTAATGAGTATTTCCCCTATCGCAGATCATAACAATAACTGATTAATAACTGTTCGCTGGAATGATGTATTAAGAAATGAAAGCGCATTTTTAAATGATCTTTAAAATAGCATAGTGGGATTTCTAAAGAATGCAGATACATCCGTTTGTAGCAACAGAGAAAACTGCCTTGAAATTCCATTCTTTTAACAGACAATTACATTTCTTTCTAAGCAAGCACGTAAAGCCACAGATACTATGCTTGCCATACATCAAGCTTTTCTTTTACTATCGTGTCACCAAATTTTGCACTTTGCCCACTGCAGCAGTCACACAGCAGTTTTACTGAAAAGCATCTGAAGTTACCAAAGGTCACTCTCAGGAGGACGTGTTACTTAGTGCCAACAAACAAGATTTCCACTTAATGTTTCTCTGCATGAATTTGATCCTAAGAACTCTGGTCACGATTCAGCAAAACCTCTGAAGAACATGCATTAGCCTGCTGCCCTTGGTGGGGGCCGAGAAGTTACTGGCCCCCAGTGAGTAAATCTGGTTCTGTCTGAAAGACTGAGTGATGAGGTAATCCTGTAGGAGCTGCCTCATAAATATAAGGATATTAAACATCAACAGGATGACTGCATATGTTGTCAGAATAACAGTAAGCACAAGAACTTTGTTGAGCTAGATCCAGCAAGATGGAGAAACAACTAGCAAGAAATGTATTATTTTAATGTTCTTTTAAGAAATAATTTTGATTTCACTGTCTTTTAGCTTCCAGGCCTCTTACATGCACCAGCAACAGCCTCAGGTTTTGTTCTGCAACCACAAGATTTGCAAGTTTTCTTTGGCAAGTGTCAACTGACACCATCAGATACTCGTTCAAAAGGCCAGAACATAAGAGAAGTAGTTGATGTCACAAGATCCATCATAAAAACAATCACAAGGGTTGGAAATAGCTATTTACTGAGGGTCTTATCAGCATTCAGCCCTAATCAAATGGTATCAGTTATTCCAACGCAGTACAAATCCACTTAAAGAATGTTTCTTTAATCAATGGATTGACAAGGCCCCAAGGAAGCTGCAAAAGGCAATCAGCATATGCTGGCAGGGAACTGGAAATGTAATTACAATCTGAAAAAAAAAAGAAAAATTCACTGTATGCTTCAAAAGGAAGGAAACTTGTCATTTGTATGATGTGTCTCCCACCAATAAAAGATACAGCATCATTCTTGCATGTTTCATGTTAGCCACCTAGTAAATCCACAGGCCTGTGAAATGGGGGTGGGGGGGATAAGTTTTGAATAAAGGTGTGCTTTACTTGGAGTCTACATTTGTGAGTCCACAACCCTCCCCCTACTCAGGAAATTTCACCACGCAACTTGAACACTCATAAGACATATTTTAATTGTGGCATTTCTTTCAATGATACCACATTAAAAAAAGATAAAGCTTGTTGGTGTTGATGATATGAGCTTTCAGTAACTCAGGTCCTCTGTATTCAAATATATTTTTTCCCTTTTTATTCCTGATTATTGCATGGCTCATTAATGGAAACAAAACCCAGCATGACATGAAAAATCACTTTAGTCTGATAAAATGCAGTAAAGCTGTGTTCAGCAGCAGAAGTAGCTTAGCTTGCTTCTAAATGAGAAGCTGAATAGTAATTACTTTTATTTATTACAAAATCTATTTTATGATTTTAATATGTTTTCAAAAAATTACATCTCTGAACAAGAGTGATACTTTCTTACTGAGAGGAAACCTTTTTTAAAAAAAATTAGAATTTTCCTTCATAGATACATTGCTGAATTTTCAAGACAACTAAAATTTTAATTTGCTGCATGTTCAAAACTTAAATCTAGTTAGAATAACCTGAAATTATTAGAGAACCAGCAAACAAAACAAATGGGGGGGAGGGAAGGGGGAATAAAAAATAAGACTTCGCACATCCCCAGATGTTTCCAGCTGTATTTCTGGAGTTAATTTTTAACTAGGCAAATTTTCTTTTACTGAAAAGTCACAGAAAAATTCAGCATCAAGAACACTGAGGCAATACATTCAATTTCAGGAAATAACTGAAGAAAACCATCAGATACCTAATGTTCTGAAAGCACTTGGGTTATATTAATATAAAAATATTTTATGCCAAAACTGGTTCAATAAAGCCACAGAATGATGCCTGAACTCAGAAGGTCGGCTGCTTTTTTTTTGTTGGGCTTTTGTTTTGGTTTTTTTTTTTTTGTGGTACTGGTGGTGGTTTTGTTTCTTTGTCCACAGCTCCAGGATGTAAAGTTCAAGGATAACCAGTCCTTCCCAATAAGTTTGTCACCTTTTTTTTTTTGCTCCACTTGCTACTAGGATTATTTCATCTTTCAGTCACTCTTCCAACAGCCACAAATGGTTGGCAGTCTCTTTCTCTTCCAACGTCTTTCAAGTTCTGCTGCTACATTAGTCAACACAAACTTATCGCTAATCATCACTTAAAAATCAAGATGCTGCCAACATCCTGTTCCAGGCCCAAGCAAGTCAGCTGCTGTGAGCAATGTGAGACCCCTGAGAACCTCCCTCAGGCTAAACTGAAACAGGGCCACCTCATGGAGCTGATAAGCCCTTCTTGGTCTCAAAATTAGACTCCAAGCCTTCGAAGACAGCTTCTGAGGAAGCTTGAAAGGCAGCTACTGCTGGAAATAGCAGTCTCTGGCAGTGTCTCTGACAATAATAAGCAATAACAAATTTCATTTACGATAGCCAGAAAGGAAAACTCTGATTGCAAAATACCCTGGTGTTGTTTGATTAGAAATGAGATTTTTGTATCAGTTAAGTGCTGGTGAGTGAAGAACCAATTTAATTCCTTCAACCCCTCATTTTATGTAAATCGGGATCTTGCTAAGTTTTGCAGCTATACATTTCCTCAATAAAAACTTACAAAAAGAACACTCCCTCCCCACATACACACACACTTTAATGGCAACAAGCAGATTCGGGAACTTGGTTCCCCATTTGTTACCAGGGAAACTGCACTGACTTGGAGAGATTCACATGCAAATTATTTCCTAATCTGCTCAGTCATAAAAACACAATCTAGCACTCAACTACTAATATGCATCAAAATGCAAAGCCCAAGATTACCAGTGAGCTCAGTCTTAGTTTTGACTCTGTTTCTTAAATTCGCAGCTGTACTCTGCTATGAAAGTGCTGCCAGATCCCTCTGACTTGGTGAAACAAAGGTCTTGCTTGGACCTACACTGTGCAAGCAAGCCAGCAAGGACCAGTCCCCCCCCGCCCCGTTCACAGAAAAGACTCTCCTGCTGCCAAAGTCAACCTGGGCAGGGGCATCCAGCCCTCATGACCCTGCACCACACCACCAGTCCTCCCAGGCCTGAGATCAGCAAAAGCTACTCGACCAGGATTCACAGACTGACAGAACTGTAGGGGTTGGAAGGGACCTCCAGAGATCATGGAGTTCAACACCCAATCTGAACGTGGCACTACAAAGGCCACAGCTTTATTAGCCTTAACATTTGGGTTTGCTCACACAAAAACACTCACTGGCAATGTGCAGGGCAGGGAGAGAGAAATTATTGAATCCTACAAGCCCAACATGAGCAGAACTATTTTATCTACTTTACCACAGGAGAGTTCCCCTTCACTCAGACCCCTGAGTGCATGTTCAGTCATTCCACAGCGCCTTAAATTATTTAGTCCATGGACCAGCACAGACAGAGTTGCAGAGGCAGAGCCTACAGCTGCTGTGGCGGAAGCCAGGACCACCTGAAAGCTTCTTGCAGCTCTGCTGGGTCCCAGCTGCAGTAGCCTAGACTGTGCCTCACGCCTGAGCTAGCAAAATTAACAACTCTGTAGCCCGCCAAATGCAGCAGAAGCATATATACTTTCAGGGAATGTGATATTTACATTAGAGAATGACAAAGGAAGATTACTTCATGTCACAACAACATTATAGAAACCTGTCTGCTCCTAACTTCTTCCGCTCACTGGAGAGAGGATGTGTTATCAGCCTAAACTCCCGGTTAAGTGATACTCCATCTTTGCTTTGATAGAAACTTGTCAGAACCTGACAATGTGCATTTAGCATTTGATTACATCACCCATTGGTCATTAAGGAAACCACAGTTGCATCTTCCTGTTACAGCCTATCTGATTAAGTTATATGATACATCCTCTAGCATTATTCATGTCCGCATACACTAGAAGCTAATTTCCTTTGCTGCTTGTCATCCGGTTTTTATTAATGTCTCCTCCAAAATGAACTTTTGAGTTCTACTTTTTTCACTGTCATACATTTGCACAGTTCAGCCCAGTTATCACAGACATATTTTTAATAATGTATATGAAGAATATACCAGTATTTAGCTATATTAATAAATTTTATTTCATACTTGATTTTAAGTAGGCTTAGTCTGGATTTAACTGCTGCTTCTCCTTTTTTGGGGAGGAGGGGGGTATTTAACTCACCAGTACTTATTCTGAGCAAATTCAGCTTTTAACCATAAATGATTGATGCAACTTTTACAGCATACTAATTTACATAAATATAACTGCCGATATTAGAACATAGAAGATTAGCCAAGAGTTTGGACTACTGACAAAGAGCATGAGTTGTGTCATTAATGCTCACAGGCTGTGGGAAACCATAACAAATGCAGTGATTTTACTATAACATGAAGTTTAAAAACATAAAGCATACACTGAGATTGGAAGTTGGTATTTCAGATTAATCTAGTTATGCATTTACATGCACCTGAAAATCCTCAGAAACTTGAAACTGCATCTTCAGTGTCCAGAATCGCAGCATAGCACTATGAAAGAGATGACTCAAAGCAAAGTACCTGACTCTTCCTTTAGTTTAACCCAATTCCTAGCACAGATGCACCAGAAGCAGGATCCCTCCCTGGAAGACTTGGATGCAGTAGCATGCTCATGGCAAAAGCTGCACCCCACAGGTTGAATCATTCCTGGTTAGCACGTTAGAAGAGAATTCAATCAGAAGGTAGTCCTTCTCTGGCTGTAGGACCACTGTCTTGTCTCTACTCTCTGTGTACTAACCCATACACAAAACCAAGAAGTTTACATAAACCAAGTAAGACCAATAGAAACAATTATTTGATGTAAGCCCTTGCAATCCATACATGCTATTACAAGTGCTGTTAAACTTCCAAATGCATCCGTACATACACATATACACAACCCTCACTTTTCTCCTGAATTTTTTGTCTCTCTAGATTTGGGGCAGACTCCCTCCATTACGCTGCCAATCTGATCTTCAGCTTCTTTCTTCCATAAAAATGGCAGAAATGAGCCTTTAGGAAAGGCAGAGAATATGGTAAAATATTCAAGAGTTTGATAGACAAGCTGCTATGTTATGTGTGTTATGGGGAGAAGGGAACCGAAGACCAAGGGAAACTGAGAAGGTTCTTGAAAAAGAACTTAATAAAAGATAAAAATGCTTTGAAGTGATTTAAGTCCTTCAGGATTATTTAAACATCATGCTAGATGTGAGCATGGCTCAATTCAGTCTTCCTTCCTTAAACATGCACTTGTCTTTCTAACAGAGATCTTCGTAATCCCTTTCCTATCCTGATACTTTAGCTAATTCCAAATATATACCTACAAATTCTGTTACTAATTGCCACTAAAATTATATTTCAAAAGGCTAAAATAATAACTGCCATTAAAAAAACCATAATCAAGATTCTATTATAAATTTCACACTATTTTTTGACAATTTCACTGGATCTAGCTAAACTATGCTACTTACTGACTTCTACAGGGTTTAAAAAAAAAATAATTGTATAGCATGAAAACAATGAACAATTACCCTAAGAGAACTGTGAGGGAACACGAACTTCAGTGATGGAAATTGTCTGAATCTACTTCACCTCATTAGGGTTGAATTAATTAGGCTTTATTTATTCATATGACATTAGTGATTATCTAGAGCCTATAATTGTCAAACTTTCAAAAATCCTTGGTGCACTTTGGCAGGGGGAAGGGGTTCCCTAGCCCTGTAAAGAGGATAATTTAAAGTCTGCATTTTCACTATAAAACCCCACGCTACATTTTATTCTTGTCCTGAACTTTTAAGATTCATAAAAGCTTCAGCCTTATTTTTCCCCCTACAGCCATAGAACAGTTCGGTTTGAAGTAGAAAAAGCACATCCATGATGAAAAGCTTCCATAAGAATTATGCGTTCTTCAACTGCATGATTGCTGTATGATTCATTATGTTCCAAACCAACACCAGATATTACGAGGATCCCGTTTGTTATACAATTACTATTATTGAATTCTTGGTATTTAATCTTTGCACATTTCATATTCAACTTTTTATTTAGCTCCTTGCTAAAGAAATACTGCTTGCATGTTACAAGAAAAAAAAGGAAAAGAAGGGGAGGAACAAGATTAATATTTCTTGCGAATGTGCACTATTACTTTGATTTGTGAATGCATATGAATTAAAAACAAGTCTACAGGTACATTAGTCTGTTGGGCATACATGCATTAGAATTTAGCCTAAAGAAGGAAATTAAAAATAAAGTACGAGAATTAAAAATGCTTTCAAAAAGGCTTATTTTATAAAGCCTGTGTGAATTATATTTTACACAATATAAAATACCTCTGTGAGATGTTTAAATGTCAGCTAATTCCTTAGAGAAATAATATTATGATGCTTAAACAAAATGGAGTTTTGCAAACCCAAGTTTGATGCATTTGCTTGTCAGCCCAGGATGCTGGAAGATTTTCTTGACTTGGACTGAAAGAAGGTAGACGCTTATCATCTGCAAAGCTCTGTTTTGCAGATGAGCAATACCAGTGGTACTGGAGCTGTGTTTCAGAAAGGGAAGAGCATGTCATTAAAAATGAGCACAGATAATCCAGCAACCCTCGTCTCTTAGTCCAAGCACCTATGAATACAGCTGAAGAACTGCCAAGAAAAGTACCAGGAGCACACTACTTGTCACAGTTAAACACCCCCCTTCAACACTTGAAGGGGTCTGAAAAATTGGCAAAATGTTATCAACTTAAAAAAAAATAATCCATCTCATCAGACAACTATCAGCAACAGCCTGTGTACGGGCATATCACAGCACCTAACAACATGCTTGCAGAGGTTCTAGGGGTGAGGGCGAGCTCATTCCCAGCCATCCAAAAGTTTCCACCCACCTTTTTTTTAAACATAGATGGAGGAGGTGAAATGCAGAAAAGATGTTATGACTTGTACAGTATTCATCACAAAGCAAGGCTACTGAATAAAATAACTCTGTCTTGAAATACTAAGAAAAAGAAAAGCACAAACTAAATAATCTCCTTAGCCTTCTGGTGAGTCCTGCTTACAAACACTGCACAGAACAAGCTGCTGCACGGAACAACACTTTTCAGCATTCCCATAAACCTACTGGGCAATGTTACATATTCTCAGAGGTACCTTGTGTCACATTGCCTTTAATCAGGGAGGCTCTCTACATATACATGGAACTCCGACAAAATTCCTGAATGCTTTTGGAATGAACCACAGCAACATGTCAAAATAAGAAGCCAGCTAAACTTCTTTTCCACTACTTTGCCCTGATTTAGATCTATTAAAAAGGCTATTAAATAATCATCATCCAAAAATTTAAATATTTCATTTAGTTTATTTCCCTGATTGGTTTGCATCCCAAAATGAGATTTTATTTTCTCTTTTTTTTTTCCCCAAATGATAGGAAAAGGGTTTTCACCCAAAAGCATCAAATGCAATGTGGACTACTAAAGAACTTATAAACTAAGGAAAACATTCAAATGGATCTTTAAGTGGGTGCAGTTTCAGAGAATTGGCAGTTTTCTGTGAAAATGATTCCCAAAGCTCTAGCCAGCTTAAAGCAAATCAGAACACAACAAATAAGGATTGAACTGCGTACCTTCTCAGCTTCAGAGCAGAAAAAGAAAACAAGAAAAGGAGAAGCAGTACACAGAAGGTACTACTTGATAAGATTTCTGGAGAAAGGTATGGATTTGTGTCTTAGCACAATGACAACATTGCAAAGTCTCCATTGGAGATTGTCTAGCGGAGTTCCTGCTAAAATAATTAATTCAACACTGCTGGGATGGTATCGTTATTGATGTGTTGGGGCACCAGGAGACTTGGACAGGCGTTCTTTGTTTATTTATAATCTAAGCAAATAAATATAATTAAGTAATATGTATCTGCATGAAACTCAAATTGAATCTCTGGAGTACATAAGATCACCTTTGCTTAAAGTTGGTCTTTGCTTACAAACTGATGACTTAGATAAACTTTTAAAGATCTACTAACACGTTGTTGAAGCTTGAAGAGGTTTATTTGCAGGAGCTTGGAAAATGCTACCACATTTTGATCAGTGTAAAAATCCCCACTTTGTCAAGAGAAAGTTTCAGGAGAAAGAGATGACAGAGAAAATAAAGGAGAGATATCTAAAGGTTGAGAAGTCTGGAGTTTGCATGATGCAGTTAAAACGTATGCAGTATCATTGCTTCCCCTTTCCAAAGCATTTGGGCATATTATCTCAATCTTAGCCCAGAGTGAAAAGATACCTTCACTCAGATTAAAGTGCTTTATACAACCCTATTTATCACTACAGAGAAGCAGGAATGGTTCCATCTGAAAAAGGATGCCTGCAACTACAGCATGAAAGGCAACAGCCTAGAGAAGATACACAAAAGTACACCCACAGCCAAGCAATTTCTGTCTTTTTCCAGAGAATGAAGTATAAACATTCGCTATCTTGAGTCTGCTCACCCAAAGGATGCAAGATTGACTTAAGGATCATTATTTCATTTCTTTGGTGGTTTGTTTTGGTTTTTTAATCTTTTTCTATTCATATATGCCAGCTCCTTTGGGTACTCTCAAGACCAAGCAGATAAGGAGATGAGGATTTGGGGGTTTTTGGTGGTGTTTGGTTTTGGGTTTGGGTTTGGTTTTGGGTTTGGGGTTTTTTTTAAACCAGCTGAAGCTCTTACATTGTAACCTGACTACAGGACATGAAACTTGCTGAAGAGCATTAAGCACTGTAAGATCTAAAAGGAGTTGCCTAAATATTAAGTATTTTTAAGGTTTCTTCAAACACATTTAGTTAAGCTTTTTAAGAGAAACAGATGGAATGCAGAGGAAGCTCCTTGTAGTAAGGTGGAGTTGGTGTTTTTTGTCTAGAATCCAACCCAAACTCTATTGAAGTTAAAAGCTTTTCTTCAGCTTCTGTAGGATTTGAACCCAGGTTCCATTAAGGTAGTCGGAAGAGATTTAAAATACAATATGTATAATTGCTTTCTCATTTCTCCAACCATCCCTGTTTTGCTGTAAGCCCTCCTCATACCCTTTTGCATATCATAGTTGACAGAGGGATTAAAACAAGAAAAGACCTGTTTGGAAAGCTGCAATGACAGAATACATACCCTCTTCAAGCCAACGCAAGCATGATATCTAAACACTGCCATATGCATTCCACGTGCATTTGCAATGTGGTCTAAAGGAGCAGAAGAAAAATAAACAATAGAAAGACCAAACTGGAGAGGGAATTAAGAAAATATTCTTAACCAGGAACACACAAATCAATCACATTACAGTGCAGAAAACATTCTAATTGGGGGGAATTTAGCAGTCTCATGCCGCTACTTTGCAGTTAGGTTGCTATAAAATTTATTCATTCAAACAAATACATTGTATTCGAGCACCACCTGTATTTTCAGCTATCCTTGTGCTTCCTCAGGGTATAGGGGATGTCCTCCTTGTGACTTCCCTCGCCCCAGTTCCTTTGTTAGGATAGCTGGGAGCAGCCAGCATTTGCAATTAGAGTGCCCGACAGTCAAGGAGGGAGGTAACAATAACAAACAATCTGTAAAAACGACAACTATGGTGGATGAGTGCCACAGATGCTATAAAGGATAACGATAGCTTATGCAAAACTAAATTGAGATTTATAATGGTGTGAAGTGAGGCATCTCAGGGGAAACTCAAGGAAAAGGAAGCAATTTCAAAACATTATCCTATTTGTGCGTGCAGGGGCACAACCCAAAAGTCCTGCTGGAAACCTCCTGGTTGTAGAGGTGCCTCTTGGTTTCTAAAAGCATCTTGTGCACATGGAATGGTCAATTTGTGATTTGTTTGTTTGGGTTTTTTAAACAGTCCATCAACAAGGTAGAGATAGTTTTGTACCTTGCAGCAGGACAAGAGATTCTTTCTACTGCAAACTCTAATAGTTTCATCCAAGTTGAGATGGAAAATATAAATGCATTTCAGGGGTGTTCTGCTGATCTCCACTGTATTTTGAAGTTTATACTTGCTAACCCATTTTGCAAGTGAATTAGGCATTTGATTTTCAAACATTTTAACTGTGCCAGAATCTAAGAGTTCTTTACATACCTAGCTCCTGCCTACAGGACTGTTAATTACCAAAATACTGTACTATGAATATATAGGGCTAGATCTTCAAAGCCAGCTCAGAACTAGGACTGAAGGGCCCATCTGCTGCCCTGATCCTGTGGCTGCTATGCTACTTAAATGATAGAGGAAAAACTGATACACTCCCACCTCCAGTCCAACAGAAACTCTGCATGAACATGAATGTAGCAATCATAGAATGGGTCTCTGTAGCACATACATTGCCTCGATAAGTTGAGGACTGCTTTGTGGTTGTATGATATAAACCAGGTACACTAATGGACCTGAGCCACTACTGTGTCTTGATTTTCTATCTATATAAAAGAAATTACAAAAATGCACTGTCAGTCTGTGCCTTCTGACCTGCCTCTTTTCCCTTTCTATCTGTACTTAAAGTATAGATTATAGAAAAGCACTGTATCTTCAGGTATTTGCTGACCAAATTTTTAAACTTTTGAAGATGTAAGAGCAACACCACAACTGGGCACATTTAGGATTCGTAGCAGCACCCTTAGACTCAGCAGTCAAACAGGATGAGTTGTCAGCTCCGCTAGCTCGCTCAAATGTCATGTCAGTTCTCCTCCGGGGCAGATATTCCAGCAGCAGTGCCTTCATGCCACCATCCCAGACAAAAATCTTTAAAAAATATTCCCTTTGATGTGCAACCAAGGGAGAGCACAGGTTCCGAGTTCAGTTAAGCACGTTGTAAACATTAGCAGGTTTAGCTCCAGAAAGCAAACACAAGTGACAGCCTGTAAGCCAAGGTATCAGTTTGGAACGGTTGCTGCAAGAAAAATACTTGTGAGAGTTGGAACCATAGATGCTGTAGATTTTCCAAGAGAATATTTGAACTCCTGAAAAGCAACTCTGCCCAAAGCTGTGCTGCTAATAGGGCATGTATTAACAGCACATGCTTCACGGTGCTACCTTACCTGTCCCAGAAATAAAGGAAAGGGCGGGGGGTGGGAGGTATTTCCTTTTGCCTTAAGCCAACGTTGAATTGAATCTTCTAATTACAGCATGCAGCCTGAGCTTTTAGCATGGAACAAATCCTGTAGTCAAAGCCCTCTGCCTTCTTCAGCCTTGGAATGAAAATCCATGTCTGGTGATACTGGGTGCACGCAACTGGCTGCTGTATATCCCACGTGCCCAGGGAAGTAACAGTGTCCTTCAGACCTAACTGCCTGTTGAACCAGGTCAACCTGGGTCAGTAAATTGGTGTAAGTTGTAGTCACCAGTGAAGGCTATAAAAATCTTTTGCACAGATCAGCATCTTGCAAATGAATTAATGGACACACCGTCTAGGAGACGGCACAAAATCTTTTTCTATCTCATTAAAAAAATTCCTCCCTGGAACAAGTGTTTAGTCATTCTGAAATTTGTGGGTCCTTCACTTTCAAGTTTTCAAAGGGAGTTTTCAACTCAGTCTATAAAGGATTAATACATGGTTTGAAGTCTAACCAGGCCTTCTGAGGTCCACAGTTAGAACAGCAGCACAGAGCCATCACTGTTACTGTTGATTTAAATGCCTCATTTACTCCTTCCACATGAAGAGCTGTTAAATAAAACTATGCTTAACTAATGACTTCACACTAAAGATGTCAGGAATTCTCCTTTTTCACAGAGCTGCACACCATCCCCTAAGCAACCACTTTATATCATTGGATCTCTTGGCAATACAGTCGGTGTAAGAAGTAAATTTCTAAAATAAAATCACACAAATTAAAAGAAGAAAATAATAGAAACATTTTCCTCTGCTCTAGAATGAAGTAAGAGTTCAGTATAAAGTCATTGCATACTAATTGCAGGTGAAGTCAATCTTTAAAACTTATTCCTTTGTTTTTAAGAAGTGTTTATTTTAAATACAAGAAGATTAAGTATAGGAAGTTCTGCACCAACATGCAGAGGAACTTTTACACAGTGAGGGTGACAGAGCCCTGGGACAGGCTGCCCAGGGGGGGTGTGGTGTCTCCTTCTCTGGAGATATTCAGGACCTGTCTGGACACCTACCTGTGTGATCTGTCCTAGGGAACCTGCTTTGGCGGGGAGGCTGGACCCAATGATCTCTGAAGCTCCCTTCCAACCCCTACCATTCTGTGATTAAAGATTAGTCATATTATCACTCAGTGAAAACAGAGTAATAGATGTATTGTAAAGAAAACTTTTGCTGTGTTATTATGTATTTATATGTATGTTATTTTTTATTATGTATTTTTCACGTGTGCATCAATATACTACTTTATGAGTTTTACAGAGCTGACAAGATACGTTTACACAGATTATGCATATAAAGTCCTGACTGCAATTACTCTAAAAGTGCAAGAGACACTGAGATTGAAAGCAAGAGAAGCCATCTGCTAGCCTATCATTGTGAGCTGGTATTTGTTGTTAACTTCTGCAACTCTCCTAGACTGTGTCCTGCAGCACAACACCTATAGCTCTCACCAGAAGGCTGCCTTTGCCATTGTGGAGTTTTTCCCTTAATGATACAGTTTAAAACCATTGCTACTTGTCTTACCAGTCTTAAGCACAGAAACATGAGCCTCTTTCTCCTTGCAATAGCCTTTCAGCTACTTGGAAACCACTACACTGTCTCCCCTTGATTTTCTCTTCTAAAGGTTATACAACTGGAGTTCTTTCAATCTCCATCCTGGGTGCAGTGCTCTGGATGCCACCCAATAAATCTCCTTCTTGAAGGAAAATCGTTGTATTTTTACACAGGATCACTTCATGCATTTTTGCAGTCTACACTGTTTATACAGCCTCATAAGGTATTTACCCTTCTCTCGGCAGCAAGACACTGCTGACTCAGCAGGAACTGCAGTTTGGCCCCTTCTCAGCCCCTCGGGGTGCTGGCTTGCCTGTCTAAACCTCACCTCAGAGGTAAGCACACGTAGGTGTAAGCAGAACGTTGCAAGCTCTAGACCTATGGCAATGTTTTCTGAGGGTTTACTGTTAAATTCAACCTCCGACAGGAGAAAGGCCAATTTCTCAGAAAAAGAGAAGGAAGACAAGAGAGAATTTGGGAAAAATCAGACTGATAGATAAGCAGAGCCCTGACAACTCTTGGGTTTCTGGTCAGACATTTTCTTTACATCTGGACTGAGCCCAGTCAAACTGAAACAACTCAAATCGCTGTCTGCACAAGTGATGGTGTCTGTGGATGGGCAGCACTCATGAGCGATCACATCCTACTGCAGAATCTGGCTATATGGGCAATTGCAACAGGGAAGGCAAAATTATGACAAAACTTCTGATTTTTTGGGGAGGAAATCTGGTGGAAAATATATTGGCATAGAAATCTGTATTTACGCAAATGCATATTTTCAAGAAAGAATACACAGAAAGAAAATGGTGCCCTCAAGGCAGTAACTGTTGTCAGAGGGAATTACGTGATTTATAGGAGCTCTCATAGCCGGGGCAGGTGGCATACAGATATTTATCGCCATCTTCCCAGCAGAACAGGTGTGCTTTGTGAATAAAGTTAATTTCACACAATTTCATTAGGCAAATTTTCATAGGTAGGGTCATGATTCATCAGATCACTCTTTCTGTGATTATATATATTTGAATGCTTTACTGAATCAGGTTACTGCATTCAGAGTCAAGCTCCAGGCTGCAGTCACTGGCAACTCTGCCGCTGCCTCCAATGGGAAAGAATTTCACATGATTTCTTCCCAGACCTCTTCAAATGTTGTCTCAACACACAGGCACATCTGTTCAAACTTTGGTCTTGAAAGAATAAGCATTTTGCATTTTGACTCTGATATTTTTATTCATCACGTGGAAAGAGTAAATTAAATCTTAGGTGCAGGATAAGATGAAATTCACTTCTATAAGCAATTGCGTTAATTTATTCTCTTCAAGGCAATATTTATACTTCAATCTGGCAGTAAGCAGGGTATTTTTAGCAGTTTAGGACACCCAAGGGAGCTCAGAATGTGCTTTATAGCATCTCTGTGGTTGGTGACCTGCATATTTGCTCTGTTACTACCTGTGTTCACAACACTTAACACTGACCAAATCTATCTCCGAAATAGCTGCTCCAAAAATGGATGAACCTGAAGGAAGACCTGGTGACCGCTTCAGGTCACACACAGGGAGGGAGGTGGAACAAAACATTTTGGTTGCCATACTGCTGTAGCTGAGTGGTTTTAGTTGCAATGAAGAGTAAAAGAATAAGCACTACATAGTGCTGCTTCATATCCAAATCCTTTGGTCCTTATAAGCTTATTTAAGTAGTTAACAAACCAAAAAACAAAAAACATCACTACAATATTGTTGGACACACTGATAACCTTGACACAAATTAAAAACATTTTGAAGATTTTAATAATAATTTCTAGTTTACTAATAACCTTAAAATATTCCTTTTGGATTTTTTCCATCTTCTTGCTTACTGTAAAGCCAATGGGGAACTCAACTCTTCCCCTAAATATTTCCATCTCACTCCTCAGAATGATCTTAAAGCAGTCCTGAGAGTTTGTTAATTTATTTTCTCTTTCATGAGCAGAGAGCTGATATTATAAGGAATGTCTCAACATATGTTCCCTCTGAAAGTACGCTGACTTCTGACAGGTTGCATAAGACACTGAAACTTGAAAACTCACACGTATAAACCACTGTACTAATAGATTTCACACAGAGAAAAATTTAGATACTTTCCACAGAGGTAAATCTCAGATCTGAGGTTATTACCAATGCAAGAATACACCATCATTACTTTTGTTACAAGAGAATGCACCCCACAAAAAGCCTCAGCTGGCTGATAGGATACGTTCCTTGAAGGACACCAGTCTGCTCTGAATTTATCCAAACATCTGATCCACCTGTTCTTAACCCATCAGCTATGTAACAGCTGCCAAACTGGCACTGATTTCTAAGACAACTTTTCATGACAAGACTGCATAGGTAGACTCTGTCCTTTTGGGCACAGAGCTTCACAGCCCAGTTACTCTGGATCCTCCCCGTTGTTTACCTACATTTTTTCAGAAGACTGCCCACCTTCCTTTGGACAGCACATGCTCTACATTCAACTGTATAAAGTCTATTGCAGAGTTTTATTATTAAGAGTGCAGAAAAGAACAACCTATAAGCATGATCTGCCCTGCCTTGGTTTAGTCAAGCCTAATGTGAAGCACCTTCCTCTCTTCTCAAAGACATTCCCTGCTTTTTTTCTTTAAGGGAGATGTAGTTTTGCCATTACTTAAAATTCTATCCATTTTCTCAATCGGGAACAAGATAAATGGTCCATCAAGTCAGCAAGTCATGGAAAGATAATCAGCACAGGAGGATTCTCAGATATAGTGAAAACAGGGACTACACTCTGTTACTGACATCAAAACAAATGGCAGTTCTACAGCTCAAGGTAGATGTGGCCACATGGTCACATTTACATCTCAAACATGAACTTACTCTGCTAAGAATCTTAGATTTTACAAGAAGCCAAGAGTACTGCATGACACTCCAGTTGGGTTTATGGGTTTAAAATAGCAAATACTAAAGCTTGGAGTTTCTTCAACTGTACAATTTATACTGGGTGGAAACAGATGCTTGCTAGACCGGAGTATCTGAAAAAGGTTTAGGAAGGAGTGAAATAATTTCTTTATCTATAACAAAGAGTATATAACAAAGTGGTGTAGTCATACAGCTAATGGAGGAGCCACAAAACCCCTCGGTCTTTTGACTGTATATATGGGCTCCTATGCCACGAGGTTACCAGTTTCACTAGTTTATTTATTTCACTGGAAGGACCAAATAAAACTCTGAGAGATCGGAAGTGATTTTGTATTATTTCTGCATCTTCTGTTCTACTTTTATGTATCTATATAAACACACATATAAGGTATATTGATTAATGGCAGTTTATAAAACTTTTAGAAGTATTCAAGATGATTTCAATAGTATCTTGCATTAATAAATTCATTCAAGAGGAGAATGGATTGAATTTGCTGTTACTTAAAAACAACATAATATATATTGGGTGACATCAAATGAATGATATTATGAATTCCTTTCTGAATCTAAAACACAGGAGAAATAATAATTTTAAAAATTTTAAAAATCACATGCAAAAGTCAGTTGAGGAGATAGGAAAGACTGGCTTTTTTCAGAGAAATCTCCCTTGTAGGATAATGATGAACAAGTATTTTTCAGACAAACAATCATGAAGCTCTCCCCTCAGATTTCCCCAAAGAAAAAACATGCTTTGATTTTTATTTTTTTAAAATTCTGTATTTTCCTTAATAAGCTAAAGCATATATTCAAGGGAGATACAAAGGATGAACAAGAATCAGGTGTATCTACCTTGAGGCACTTCATTTTTGCCATTATCGGTGCGATAACAACACTGAGAATTGTAGCAATAAATGCAATTCTGTTAAAGCACAAATGTGATTGCAAACAGTCATTGCACATGTACAATCTCCCACATTTATTCTAACCTTTTTTGTCATACACTTTAGTGCCAGATTTTGTCTTACTTTCATTACACATTATTACAATCTTTTTCTTGCCCTATCCCTAAAAATATCCTTTCTGTTTCCAAGAATAAACACCACTGAATCCAGCAGCTTGGACTCAACGCCTTTCCCCCTTCTTTCATGTTTTCCCTTTTTTCTATTTACGCTCATTTCTAATTGTATCAATATTGAGAATTATCAGTTCCGTTTTAAAAACCCTGTGAATCTTTTATCAGTCTCTTCTGGGCCATCTGATTTCATATTTCATATATACTAAGATTTTCATAGGGAAGAAACCACTCAAGATAAAAGCAGATTTTTAACTCAATAGTTCCCCTGACAAGCATACTTTTGAGACTACTTCAGAAGATCCCGTCACTTTCCCTGATAAAGCAAACTACTAAAGATGAGAGGTCAGAGGCCATTCACAAGTTGAAGTTCTACAGTATGGAAAACTTGGATAGGGATACAGCTAAGATGGAGAAAGTTGAGTAATTTAAAAAAAATAAATTACTAGCAAATGGATAAAACAAGCAAAAAACTAATCACTGGCTCATAGTTCTTCCAGAGCTTTTGTTCGATAGCATGTCTCCTTTATCAAACTGAAAGCATGAAAACAATGCTGAATTTTTTAGTTTTTATTAGTTTTGTCATATTTACATAGATGGTGTGATATAACTGATAAAATAACGAGCTTCTGGAATTATTTCAAGTCATATTAGATACAATTGTACACTAATTCTTAAATGCTTTATCACATCTGTATGAGCAGGTCATTGTTTTAAATTGGTGGCAGATTTCTACAAGCAACACATTTCAGATGCATACAGAACAGGAAAATTTCAGAGGAGTACTCTGTGTTTGCAGAAAGGCATAGCCAAAGTGTTTTTTCACTGTGCAGTGTGAGTGGACAGAAAAATGTCATCCAAAGCCTTTTAGCTATTATCATCAAAAGGCAGCGTTTGGAAGTGAAAAATTGCTTCCATCTATCGAAACCCTATTTTTTTTACTCACTCTGCAGACGAAGGTCAAAGTTGAAATATATCTTGCTGTGTAATGAAGACATAATAAAAATGTGAAGTCATAAAAGAGAAGGCTATTACAACCACTGTAACAGATGCCCTGTTTACTCTGCAGATTGCATTACATCATGTAAAGCTAAGCAATGATACATGCCACTGCCACCCTACAGCAGGTATTAATTTTGACATCTCTTGGGAAATGACATCTTCAGAAATAAACTCTTTGTGAACAATATGGTGTCAAGACTGGTTGCTGGCCTGAAAAAACCTCACATTGTGTTAAATACACACATACTCCCTCTACTACTATAAAAGAAGTTGATGAGAACATCTTGAAGTGCAAATAAGCCAAAGGCTTATACACAGTGTGTCTTTGAGGCTTGTGACAGGAATAAAAAGACAACACCCCAATCTCAGCGAAAAGGAAACACTAATGGAAAACTCAGAAAGGAAGCAGCTCTCATGTGAAAGTGATACAGTACCAAGCTCTAAACAAATAAGGTCAAAAAAGAATTGCTCCATTTCAGAGAAGTTATAATGGGTTTAAACTACCAAAGTTGTATTATAGCAGAATACATTTTTAAGCCATTTGTATGCATATCTTCAGGTATAGAAGGTGTTGTGTACTTATGGTGTCTACATTCAGACAGCAAGGGAAAACTGAATGACTTCTTTAGGCAGGTTTGTAGAATTGCAGAAGTCCCTGTACTGAGGGACCATGCCCAGCCAGTCTTAGACACGTCCCTTCAAAGTGGGCTGAATGCCATTTCAACATGAAAAAATAAAAAAACTTACCTGACTCAAATACTGCAGAACAGCTATTTATTTTTTTGGTGAACAGAGAAGATACTGGAAGAAGGAGAATTCTACAGCACAACTTGAGTAATGTCTTCTCTCTTCACAGCACCATTCCTTCTTTGACCTCTTCCCTGATATGCCTGCTCTGTGGTGTGTTTATTTTGTACAAGCACACTGGTAAGTCAGTCAATTCTCATAACTAATCCTATTGCCTGGAATTGCTTGGGCAGTGGGAAAGTTAAGCAGTGAGTCATCCCTAAGGCAATATTTTTTGTTAATGTTTCCAGTACATGCAAGCATGAACTTAATGTTTGGATGCTGGTGCATCAAAAAAACATTCTATCACTACATCTTTTAGTATTTCATACTCATCTCTGATTTTTAAATAGGAAGCAAAGTGTGTTCACACATTAATATTTAACTTTTTTCTTTACTTATTTTTTCAAACCTCCTCTTCTCTACCATCTTCATACAACCCCTCCATACCAATATAATATAAAAAAAACCACCCTAACCTCAAAAACCCAAACAACCAAAAGGAGATGAAAGCAGGCAAACATTTACAAAGATGCAGTATGACCTGTAGCAGGGCTGGGGCAGAGACACATCTTTTACCCCAAAAGCCTACCAGTTCGCTTCAGTTAATTCAGGTGTATTGTCTCAGGGCTGAGTCTTAAGTCTTACTACTAATCACTACCTCTTGACTGCTATGCTACAGGTTGTGAAACAAGCACAAACAAATACAATTCACCTGTAGAAACTCAATGTTACTTCATTTTTCTTAGTGCACACCACAGAAAATTATACATTGGTAAGAATTATATATCAAAAGAAACAACTGGCTGTAGCAGATGGAAGTACCACTGATACCTCCTAAATACCCTGCCAGAAGGCAGAGCAGCGTTAGGTGGTATGAAGAGCATTACACCATGTGCAGATCAGTACAATCTTGATGCCATGGCAGAGTACAAGAATAGCTTTGAAGAAGCAACTGTTCTCTCAGAGTGAGACACATTTCAGGCCACTATTTTCATGTCTCAGTGCCTATGCTCTAGCTCTAAGGCAATTGGAAGACTCCACTTACCTGCCAAAGAACATGTTTGTCCAACCCAAAATGACACACCTGACCCACTGTGAGCACATTCAGCCCAGCATCCCATGAGGGCCATTCCCTGGCCCATTCACAGCCTTGGCAGACTCATTTAGAGTTTGGCTTAAGTCCTAACATTATCTCCTTCACTAAAACTAGCATTACAGAAAAGAAATTAAAATAATTTATTTAAATCAAAGGAATTATTGGAGGCAAACACAGTGCACAGTCCTTTGCCACAACACACATAGCATTTCAGAGCTGCTTATTTAGCGAGATCTGCACTGTTGCCATTCCCTCTGCGTCCCTTTGGGCCTCTGCATTCTGGTCAGAAACACATTCTTCCCCGTCTCCTCACAGTACCCATCCACTGGGCAACACCTGGCTAAGAGGAGGGCTAAGGGGCTGTTCCTTTTACTAACTTGCATAAGTTAGTAAGGAATTCCAGATTTTTTTTTTTTTTTGAATAAATAACAACGTAGGTTCCTGAATGCAGCAAATCACTTTATACTGAAAATGGATCAGTCATAATTGTTGTTAAGAGCATAAAAAGCAATGGTCCCTCCTGTCTTCTGCTCTAAGGAGAAATGCTACTCTGGGAAAGTCTGATAGAACCTTATTTTTATTAACTCTCTTGAAGACCTGTTGGAAAACCAGCTACACTAAGTTCATGGGAAACCCTTTCATTTGCATGTTGCTCAAGGCACAGCAGTTCAGCGGTACACAATTTCCCCTTACAGAAACCATGCTGAATCCTACCTAACAGACTGTGTTTATTCACATTCTCAAAGATGTCATTATTTTATATTCTACCTTTCTACCAGCCTCGGAAATCAGACTCAGCCTGTGGCTCCCCACGGAGCCCCTTCTGTGAGAAGGACGTGACAGGAATTACACTGGCAGCCTGCCAGTCCCCCAGTGATGGGGCTATTTGCAACGCTCGAGTAGAAGCCTTGGCCAGCCACTCAGCAATTTCTCTCAGGTGAATGCCACCTGACCTGGTGACTTACTGACAGCTAATACATCTATTTGGTCCAACACTTTCTGTATATTTACAAAAACTCATCTAGTTCATCTGACCCCTACCCTATTTACTAGAAAGAATGGCTCAGGTGTAGAAACCTCCCCCATGACTTCAACAGCAGAGAGCAATGAAAGGAATTATCTGAACCTCTCTGCTACGGCTTTATAATTTTGGAGTCCTTCCTTACAGTTTGGTCATTAAGTGGCCCCATATATGCCCTACCTGACTTTCCGCTTTTGATTTAAGAACCTTTGACTAGAAGCTTGAGCACCCCTTGTAAGGTGCTCTTCAAACTTTTAGTACTCTATTTCCTGTCTACATTTGACCTGCCATGATTTATGGGCTTTCTACCTCTCATTTGGAGAAGCTTTGTACTTTTGAAAGGAACTTTTAAAGTCTTCCCCTATGACAGCCTCCTTGCAGTCACGCTGCCAGGAGCTGGATACCTTTGATGGCTTTTTTTTTGTTTTGGTTTGCTTTTTCCTATTTTTTATCTTAAAAATACCCAGTGGTTGTCTACCCAGACTTCTAATACAATGTATCTGCACACTGCATGCTAGTTGCGGGCATCCTGCTTTTCAAACTACTAGAGTATTTAGTTTACTAATTGTATTTTTCTTGAAGTGTAGTTCCACTTCTTTATATTAAGTATTTGCACACTGGATTTATCCAGCTTGCTCTCTCCCACTACAACATGAAACTTCATTGTATTGTGAACACTGCCATGTAGGGGTCTTAATTAATTCATCTCAAAGTCAGCCTGCTGTATCACTTAACACAAAATTCAGAATGGCTTTTTTCAGTTCTTAACACTACCATTCAGTCCTTTACACTGCCCCAAAATTTTATCTCTACACCTGATTCTGATGAAACATTGACCTAGCCTGCACATGTATAGATAAAATCTTCTGCTATTACCAAGTGTCCTAAATTCACAGCTTCTTATTTCACTTTACATTTCCCAGTCACTGCTGCGGTCCTGAACAAGACTTTGCAGTACAATCTCAGTTATTTTTATTAGATAATTTTTATTATTTGAGAGGGCAGAAATCCTGTGCAAGACCTTGCAGTGATTCGCTGTTAATGCAATATTTTTAAAGCATTACACTTTCTGTGCTGTGACATTCCTCTGCCTGTACCTATTATTCTCTCATCCCTGGAAAGCTGGCAGCCTGGCAACTCTGTACCCCATTGATCACTATCCCATTGATCATCCTCCTTCTGCTGCATCCGAGATGTGTATCATACCCAGCTGTCATCTGACAGCCAGCATTCCTCCTATCACACTTTTTAGGCTTCCAACACTGGCACAGCAGCCCTTGCAGGTTCCACCATTCTCCCGCTGTTGCGTAACACGTGCCAGTTAACTGCAGGCCCTTCCCTGTCACCAGTATTTTGTATTTTCCTCCCCATTTCCACACTCCACACACACACACCCCTGACCTTGTCCTTTTCAGAATCAGTCCTTTTCAGAAGTGTTAGCTACATCTACCCTGTAGGTCCTACCAGCAAATCTAAGTTCTACTCCCTCCACATCAGTTTCCTTGCTTTCTAGTTAAAGTGTTCATCCATGGGTTTGCCCCAGCAGCAGATCTCTCCCAGAAAACCTCACCTTTACCAACACAGCAAACAGCCACTAGCTCTCCCTACACTTCTCTACCTTCTGTAGGGCCTGCTACCTTTACACCTGCAAGGCAAGTCAGCCTGTGGTCCTCTCAGATGTCAGTTGAGCACAGAAGAAAGTCATTTAAGCACAGAAAAATCAAACTTACCATCGCCAGCTCTTGTCCTTGAAAGTCTCCCCTGTTGCAGAAACATCCTCAGTGTACAGTGGGAAACTTGGGCATCCCCTGAGATGCCAGCGACACCTTTGATTCTCCCCACTGCGTCAAGGCCAGCCATTCTCACCACAAGAGAACATACATGTTTTCTCTACATTGGGAGCTTCTTGCATTGAGTACAAACACTTACAAAATCCACTCAGGCAGGTCTTTGGATGTGCACAGTACCTTAGGCAGCTCTCACTCTCTTGCTGGGCTCGATGGCACAAGAAGCAGAAAGCGGTTTAAGCTTTAAAAGCTTACAGGTTCATTTCTTCAGACAGATTACATTCTCCTAACCCAAAGCCACCATAGCAGTTAGGTAAAGTTAGCAGCAACCTGTACATCTGTGCAGGGAGAAAAACCTCAGACTACAAAGAAAAACAAATGCCAAAGCAGCAAGCTGATCTGAGGATCTCTGCATTGCTCCTCCTCTCTCCGCACGCACTACAGTCCCTAGTCACTCAGAGACAGACACCTTGTCCTCTTCTGGACCTGAGCAAGCT
Organism: Hypotaenidia okinawae; assembly: GCA_027925045.1. Classification (NCBI taxonomy): domain Eukaryota; kingdom Metazoa; phylum Chordata; class Aves; order Gruiformes; family Rallidae; genus Hypotaenidia; species Hypotaenidia okinawae. The sequence continues at coordinate 10,451,333 of BSDF01000007.1, forward strand.
TCACACTCCAGGAGGACCCCCTTGTATTCACACCCTTCAGCCACGCATGAGGAGCAGACACCAAGGGGACAGTCACTTGTCCACCCAGGTTGAACACTGGTTTCATATAGGCATGGCAAGAAGAAACCCATTTTCCCCAATGTATGTTGACTACTAGTGTACCTGATGAGTTCAAAGTCTGTGATTATGGATGCACAACGGGAAAGAGAGAAGTGTCAATACTACTGTTCAGATGATGTTGCAATTCTTTACTAAACCAGTACAGCTAACTTATTTCAGCTCTACTCAAGTAAATCAGGTTCCTTCACAAGGAGCTTGATAGGTACCAACCAAAGCAGAGGTGTCTCATTTCCACTGCAATAAAGTCAGAGTATGGTACTGAATACAGCAGTTACTTTGCTTTTATGCTTGGGTATTTAATACAAATTTTTAGGACCAGATTCTTTCACCCATTTGGTGGCGAAAGGGGCAGCAGCACCCCCTTCTGCACCAGAACCTTACCACAACCAAATACCTGCTATTTAGGGCTGATTTAAGATTAATCATAATCTTTCCCTTTTTAAAACAGCGTTCCATTATTTTACTTGTGTTTTTCATCATACACCGTAGCCCACAAATTGAGTATCTTTTTATGATTATTTTATTATCTTAAAAATACTAAAAGAGGTGACACACACTACATGTAAGCGAACATCACTAGCATCTACTTTAAAGTATGCCGCTGACAGCTACGTTAGTATTTTTATCTTTGCTCTTTTTTTTGCTCCAGTCTCTTACTTCATACTTTTATAACTATTAGAACTTAAAAATAAACTTAATGCATCTGCAGACTTAGAGCATTGCTAGTGCTTGAGCTGCTTTCGCTATCGTTCTTCCTGCATCTTGTATTTCAATCATCATTATAGAGGCTTTGTTGATTCAATATTGTCTTTTATGCACTATGTTTGTAAAGCCTTATTAAAGTTTAATGAAGACATGAAATTGGATAATATTTGCATGTAAAATAAATCTGTAGTCTAAGCAATGCAAAGTATCTATAATCATCAAAACAAATCATTCAGCACAAGAGACAATAAAAAGAGAATGGAAACCAGTGAGGGAGAATTTATACAGAATCTCTTCCTGGAAATCAGCTACCAAATGTTCACTAGTCATAATAATTTAACATACAAAGCTTTATTTATCGACTGGAATTGCCATTTATATAATTTTTTCTACCTTAATACTCTAATATCTGTAAGACTCAAATGCAGTAATTGCTTGTCCTAATTTTTAAATATTTCTAATAATACAACTGCAGAACATATCAGTAATGTATGAATTAGTATGTGGGCTAAGTGACAGATGGGAGATGCCTTTGCTGAAATGCTACCCATATTATGGCATCAGAGGAAGGAAAGAATCAGTTCCGACATACCTCTAAAAATTAAAGAAGGTAATAAAAACAGAGATGGAGGTGCATATTCTTTTCTCCTGTAGTATCTGTGGGAGATCTGAGTAATTTAAGGCATAATTTATTCTAAGATCAAAGTTGTCCTAGTTCAAGTTTCTCTGCTGGCAGAAATGATTTTACACTAGCAAATTACTGCATTGTTTTTGTAGTGATTCTCAGGAGACGTGTTTTTATGTTCTCTCAATGCAGTGGGCGATTACTGAAGACCAGGGAAATAACTTGGCTGAGTCAAAGCTAGATCAGAACTCTGCTTCTACCTGAACATAAGTAAAACAGCACTTGTTGTTCTTAGCCATTATAAACATAAATGATACTTCCAGTAGCTAAGGGAAAAGACAGCATGTCCCCAAAGAACTGCCACTAGAATTGAGCCAATGCTGCAAAATATTATCTATGAATATTCATTTGAATTTTAAAACACATTTGCTTTGACTTCGATTTTGCATCCCTTTTGTGTTTGCTTTTGGCATGTTCTAGTAAATTAATTACTAGCAGAAATGTTTGCTGAAGCTGTGGATTTTAAGCAAATACTACAAAATATTTACTGACAGCGCCCTTTGAATTTACAGTTGTGGTTATAGCCAGCGGCAATCTGATTCTCGAGGTTAATTGAGACCTGTCAATGGAGAAGAAAACAGCAGGTAACCCACATCTTTAAATTCCTACTATTAAAATCAGCAAGAAGCCATTCATGAGTCATAGCGACTTAATTGCATAGATACAGTAAATAGTTTTGGATGATAAGTACATCAGAACACGCAAATAGCCCAAAAATGCACTGCAAGATAAAGATGACACAACCTTTGTCACTCCAGTGGTTATGCACACAGCTCTACAACATTCCTGCTGCTGGAATTGCTGCAGGAATGGCAGCTTCCACCATATCTAAACAGACATTTTGTTGGGGGCATTGTCTGTGGCTCGTTCCCCATCACAATCAGAAAGCTTTCACCTTCAGCTTTTATGTTAACCCAACTGAAAAAAAAAACCAAACCCTACTAGAATGTAACCTGTACATCTCAGCATTATCCAGAAGAGCTCAATGTGCCCTCCCCTCTAAAATGGGGTATAGTTCGCTTCCTAGAAATACCCACAAGTTGTACTTAAATTCCTGACATGGTTGAGAGGCCTGAGACTTCAACTCAGCATATTATGGTTAAGTTTTTCACTTTCAGTATGTGCAACAGACTTGTTTTTCTAAGATGGGCTGCTGCTGAATGCTTGCTGATGGCAGAAGGGAACATACCCATTGATGCACCCAGTGGTCTTCAGCAGGCCCACATTCACCCACATTCTCTGAGAAGTATTTGCTTCACAACTCTCTCCAGCCAACCCCAAACTAGACCTAGCTTAAAAATGTATACTTTCCTCTCAAGAAATACATGCTTTAAAGCAATCAAGGAAATCAATTATATCTGTGCTTTATGACAATGCGTGGTAGATAGCCATTCCAGTAGAGTGCATAGTCTCTTCCCAATTTAGGAAGGTACCTTGCTAACATACCTCTTACCAGCACTATTAGTGCTTCAAACTACTGTTTCTGCTGCCTCCATGGAATATCTTCACCCAGCAACGTGACTACTGTCAGAGAGAGAGAACAAAGTAATACAGCTCTCTAGGAGAGGGTCAGGTTGGCAGAAAGTCAACCTTGCATACCGTTAGCTCTAAATAAGCCTTTTTTTCAAAAACCAACCCCACTCCCTGGAGTTAAAGAATGCCAGTACAGCACTGGAGTAGCCATGAAATATAAGTGAAGAAATGACCTTCAAAGATGCAGACTTTGATCAACACCTAACAGCATGAGAAACAGGCACTTGCAACAGAACAAGAATGGGGCTTTATGTTCATCTCCTTGAAACTGCATCACTTGGGGAATGAGCAGCTAACAGAAAGAGAAGACAGATACTCTCCAAGAAAACATTGAGAGTTGTAAAGAAAATAACAAAAACATTTCTGCCTTAATAATTTCTAAGGTAAAGATTAGAAATTTGAAATATTGAAGGACATTTAGCCAAAAAGTTCAGCCAACAGAGGGAGAAAGTGTTCTGCTACGTCTGCATGCAGGGACATGTAACACTAACAAAAAATCATGAAGCAAATAATGAACCTTCTTGGGACTATACATGAGATTATTTCTACTTCTCAAGTTACGGCTCTTCAGTTTCTGACTTCCCTTGTCTAAAGCTATTTTATGATTTTAAATGAAAATTTATATTTTTATTGGGATGGTTACACAAGCAAAAAATTAAACTCTCTTCATCTTTGGTGAACAAGCCTCAGAGGAAATTCTTCAAAACCTTATGGATTTCTGTCTACCAAAAGGTTGTGACAAACAGCACAGTGAATAGAATAACTAAAAAAGTTATGAAGATAATTTGAAGAAACAGCCATACTTCACAAAGGTGGCTTCAACTTTTTCAAGTTTTGAATGCTGAAAAATGTAGCTACAGATTTCCATGAAAGAACGAACAGAAATATTCTATACTTCCACTGGTGTTTAAACACATCAGAAAACATTCAAGCCTTACCATTCTGATTTCATTTTTATAAGGAACAAAGTGTATCCTACTGAAAACACAGTATGAACAGCTGAAGGAGTCGAGACTATTTTTGTTAAGCTCCAAACTTTTAACAAAGATGCATCTCCCTTTTTGTGCAAAGGTTACCAGTGGAAGAGCAGATTTTTAGCAGGATGAGGACCAGGCAGCTTTGTCCTTCTCCAAACGCACTGCTGGTAGCCCTGCCAACACACACTTCCTGCAGACATGCTCCCTGTATGAAGCTGGACCTTGGGCCACGTGTTACCTCTACCTGCCAGAAGTCCTCTCACCAGCCCACCCAGGCAGTCATGTCAGGACTCCAGAGCAAACAGTGGCCTGGTTGACAGTTTGCTTTTTGTAAGTAGGGTCTGAGTGCATCCTAACCACAGAGAATTTTACTGGGCTGCTAGGATAAAGCATTCACTTTCAGATATAAAATCCAAATCAACTTATAATCATAGTATTATTATTTTTCAATATTCCAAAATGTATGTGGGAAAATTATGGTTTAATTTTAATATTTCTTATAATTTCTGGTTCCTGAAAACTTTTTTTTTCAGTTGCTCTAGAGAAAAGCTGGAATTGAGTTCCTATGTGCTATTTTTTTCTATATATTAATATATATTTAACATTTACCTTAAACAAGCAGATCTAATGCAGAGCTCTGAGTAAGCTGGGAAATAAGTGTTTCCACCAGCCAGATTTCTGATGCCATCTCAGTACTGAAACAGTCAGGGAGAACATAAAGTTCATTTTAAAGGTGTTCAGTGCTTTTAGACAAACACCTTTTGGGAACTGGTGCTTGATGGCAGGGACATCATACCCTCGATAATATCAGAAACAGGCTTGAAGAGGGTGGAAAATGGGCTTGCCTCCAAACATCTAGATCAATGAAGAGTCATAAAAAAGAAACAACTGTGAAGAGACATCGGGTCTTCCCCAGCTGTGAGCCCACAGCAGCTCACAGTCAGCTGACCCACGTTGTTTTAGGGGTGTTGCAAGGACTGGGTCAGCAGTGCGAACTGCTGGAAGAAAGAGACTGTGAGCAGTATGATTTACATGAAACATGAATTAGCTCCATATGTTCCCAGGTACAGATACGAAGTTATACCCTACCTGTATCACACTCACAGAGTCTTTTCTTTCTCCAGTTCTGGGGCTGGGGAAGGGAGGTTATAACAAACTAAAAGGATCAAACACTCCTCAGTCTGAATGACTTAACATGCTTCATATATTGTTAGTTAGTGATCTATTTTGTCCTTTGAATTAGGTAAATTTAAGAAGACTTTTTGGCCAATCTGTGACTAGAGATAGTAAATAAGGCGATGTTCTACACCACTTGTTTCTAATTTCTTCTTGTTTAGAAGCATCTCATTATTGAAGAAATGAAGACTGATCCAGCTGAGGTAAGATTAGATGTCAAGAGAGAATCTAGAGCCGTTAGTAGTGACTGCTTGCTTTCTTTAATTAGCAATTGCCCAGACAATACAATAGAAGCAATTGATAAGAGGGGTTAAGTTGTTGTTCTTTTTCTGTTTGAACTGAAAATTCTTTTCCAGGGAAGCTTGTGTTACAAATGAATGGTCTGATTACCCAAGTTTTAAGAAGCACAGCTGCATCCACCATTCCACTTGAGTGGTAAGACTAGAAATACAGCAAAGAAATCTACTAGCCATTTGAATGGACTGCCTAAGAACAACTGTATGTATCCACACAGAGCTTACAAATGCTTCTTTTTCTGATTCATAGAGGAAATGAGCTAAACAGTAGTTGAGAGCAGCTATACCCCTTGACTTTAATATTCTTTTATTTTGCACCGAGTTCTCCAAAGTATGCCTATTTACCATCACTCAAGGACATTTTGTGGTGGTGTCATTTTCATCTTAACACAACCATTTTAAAAGTTAGTCTGATAAACATTTCAAATTTTGGTAATAATTCTGCATTCCACATAAAAAACTTTTTGAATACTTTACTGAATATGTAGAAAACTTATCTATAATGAATGGGGGTGGATATACCATCAGGCATGAAAAATAGTGTATGACTCAACTTAAAAGAATTAGAGAGATCACAATGAGAAAATAAAAGTTTCCAAAGATACCTCTAGAAATAGAAGAATTCACAAGTTTTATAACATCTCCTGTTCACCTGCCATTTCCAATTTCACAACCAAAAATATCCACCAGCTGAGTAAATACACACAAAGTCTTATTTAAGAAGACTTATTTCAGAAGTCCTTTAAAGCTACAACATCAAAACAATCAAGAAACCCAACAACTTCATAAGGAGAACTTAAAGGCGATTTTACAATTATTGAATAAGAAGTTAAAGGAATGGCTTCTTATTTTCTAACCATGCATGACAGTACTGAAAGCTGCCATGGGAATTTACTTCAAGGTGATGTACACACGACCATTTTCAATGGGAGAGAGATAAAAGGGGTGCATGGGGGGAGATCTTTTGCTCGCTTCCCAAAGTACTCCGCTCATATGGGGAGTCACAGAAGATTACACAACATTCACTTTGCAAACACAAAGATTTGAAGAACTAGATCTTACTGTACAGTTGCCCTAGTAGTGAGATTTCTGTTTACAGGATTTAGCATGTCAACAGCTAAGTGGCACAGTTGGTCAAGGAAAACAATTATAAAGCCTCAAGTTTGGAATAAACGGGATGATGTAGGTAACAAGGGCACTGGGCTTCCATTACATCTTTGCAAAACAATAAAACTGAGCTCCAATCACCAAAGTAAATGTGACAAACTGAACTAGAATGCTAAATCATAGTAAATCAATGTAGAAATTAAAATATAAATACAAACAATCCACCCAGCTTTCTATTTAAAATGAACACCCTCAAGTACTGACATATTTCTTTAACATAGCTAACTTGTCACAGCATTTTCTTGGCAACATATGGAAAATTGTCCTCTTTTCTTTCCTGCTAAAATTAAAGTGTCTGCCACGGGACAAGAGAACAAAGAATCTCTGTGCAGCCCTTGTTAAAAAAGAAGTGGTCTGGGCAAGATACTCCATGAAGAGACTTGAAGTAAATTAATTACTCCCTGCAACAAGCCCTTCTGGGAGATGCAGTCACATGCACACAAGCAAGATAGAGAAAATTACAAATTAGCTCAAATATATTTTACGTATTTCTTACTGACAGAAATTCTTGACAAGTCTTGAGATTGGTCAGGACATCAGAGCCTGGACAATACCAATTCCTTCTAAGTGCACACTTAAGTCAGAAGATACACCCATTGTTAGTACTGAGTACTAATAGCTCACCAATATGGCAGTAGCAGATGTTGGGTACAGTTTCCCTTAGATGAGTGTAGAATTTCCCTTTCAGAGTTTTCTCTGATTCCATTCAATCCTTAACAGCTAACCAAAAAATGCACCGAGGATATGGAAGTAAACCTGTAACATTAGTATTTGACCAAGTGGCTTGGAGTTACATAGAAGTATTTCTCTTTATCAAGGAATGAAGCTAATCCTTAGGTAGGTCACAGAATCACTAGGTTGGAAAAGATCTTTGATATTGAGTCTAACCGTTCCTGTCCCCTACTAAACCATATCCCTGAGCACCTCATCTACCTGTCTTTTAAATACATCCAGGGATGGTGACTCAACCACCTCCCTGGGCAGCCAGTGCCTGATAAACCTTTTGGTGAAGAATTTTTTCCTGATGTCAGGGACAAAACTCCCACGGGACAAGTGAAAGTTTGCTGAATTGTAGGCTTTGGTTAAAATTGTGCTCAGATAAATGCCAAAGCAAATCACTACATGAATTGTGTCTGTTATGTTCAATGGTAAGAACTTCCATGAGATTATAGGAATTCAGGTTTTTTTTCAGTAAACAACCCCCTCAAAAACCCCTGACAAAAAACCCCCCACAAACTACACCCTACCCTACCCTCTCTCCCACATATAACCAAAACAAAACCCAGCACTGGTCGGTGTTTTTGAGGGTTTGTGTTTTTTTGTTTCTTTGGTGGGTTTGTTTTATTAGTTTTGGTTGTTTGGGTTTATTTTGGGTGGGGGGAGTTTTGTAGGTTTTCCTTTATAAATCTTTCCAAGTGGATACACATCTTAAGCACTTGCTACCCCACTTGTGTCTGGTTTGTCTTATTCATATACTACAAATAATTTATGGTTGTAAAATCTCCCTCTTCATCAAAAGTATATGCCATTATCAGACCTTAAACATCTTCCAAGTTCAGTTAGTATTCCTCACATACTTTCTAGAAGCTAAAGACCTACAGTACAGTATATTAAAATATAATGCAGTAATTGTGAAATTCCAGAATTTACTAATACCTTTCAGCTTACATCCCTTGAATCCAACAGCACTGAAAACAAAATAACCTCACTGGGAAGCAATACATTGCACCTGCTGAAGTATTTAATGTGAATAATAATCTTCATTTATGTGATATTATGCATCAGAAACAGAACTCATTTTTTCCCCTATGGTTAGGAATATAGATTCACAAATACTCATAATGGAGGAAAAAGAAAAAAAAAGATATTAGAGGCAAGTTGATCAGCTCAGAGATTTTACCTATGAGATTAAGTCTGTACATTGTGAATACAAAAGAAAACTACCAATAAGTAGTCAGGAAATGAAAACACCCCAGTAACAGATGAAATTATGGAAATAATCTTTTTTTTTTCCTCCAGTGGGAAAAGGGAGGGTACTTGCATTGTCTGAGTATGCAGCCAATACAGTTGTCTCAGCAATTGCAGTGAGCCATATCGATATCAAAGTGAGACACTTCTCCAAAGCTGATACAAAATACATAACTTACCAGCAAATGTAACTTATTTTTGCCCCACAGTTTAAACTGACTTCTAAAGCACAGTTTATGCATCAAATAAGTTATTTCTGGTTTGAATTACACTGTGGATTCTCCCTCTCTTTCCTAACTGACTGCATACAGGACCTAGAGAGACTGACTCCCTGCTACTCCATTTTATCTTGGCCACAGCATGGGCAAAGCATATATCTACAAAGGAAAAGTCTTTCCAATGACTCATTTTTCATTTGCTCTAATAGGAACATATACATAAAAATAATAATAAAAAGGGCAACAAAACAAAATACTACAAAGATGATACAATTATCACCTTGGGGATAGGGGAAAGAATGAGTCAGACACGACAGATGTGAGTTGCATCACTTAGTGCCAGGCTCCTGGATACTAAAATGTTGAAAGCAGCCTAACAGAGCATGACTAGAAAGGTAATGGAAAGCAGACATGAACCTTTGATTGATGGTTAGCTAAAACACTAAATTCAAACTTCAGAAAGGATGAAGAATATTTAATTCTTCATTAAAACGGTGCTGAAAGAACAGTGTCAAACTCAATTCACAGCTAGCATTTTAGCTAATTGCAGTCACACACTGAAAATTACTACAACTGTGGGGGGAAAAATTGAAATTAAATTTGTGTAGGGAAGCATGGCAGTTAAACAGTGATTATCAAGGAAAATGATGTGGCTTCTGGGAAGTACTGAAAGCATTGATCCCAAATAACTTACCATTCATGGGTAAAAGACTATGCATATTCAGTATTTCTGTGGAGTGTTACTTTGTCCTCAGTGAGAGAAGCAGTAGGGCCTTCTGCACACGCAGTAAGACCCACACATTGTGCGATGAGCGGCAGATTACAAAGAGTGGATGCAACAGAAGCTGGAGCCTTTCTTGGGCTGGACTATGCACTGTGCAAACTGATGTAGAGTGACTCACAACTGCCTCTACTGACACAAGCAAAATCTTTCTGTTCAGATGACAGTGGCTGTGGCTACACAGGCAGGCAGGACACTGCAGCAGGAGAAGAGACAAACCCGACGTGCTGAGGACTCAATACTGACACGACATACATTTTGAGACATTTTACTTTGAATTCTCCGCTCAATACAACTGACTGAATGGTCATTAGTGGTTGGATGCACAAGCCAGACTCATGGAACAGATGTCTTAATTTGAGCTTATTTACATTTCAATCCAGCAAGTCTTCCAATTGCCTCCTCTTCCTGTGCTTCAGTTCACCCTGCAAACAGCCATGGGACAGACACACAGAGTGGATTCCTATCAAGTTAAACTAATCAAAAATTCAGTCCAGGAGGGTATCTGATGAGCCCCAAACATCGACAGATACGCAGTCTACAGGAGCAGAAGAGTGCTAATGACTGAAGTGTTTAGTTAAGCTAGGTCCTCACTACCAGCTGTCTTGCTATAAAGATCTACTGCTCCCACTGGGCCACGCTACTTGGTTAATATGGTCACAGCTAGTGCACTTGCCTTAGGCTAGCACTACTTCCTCTAAATGGCACCAAGAGTTATAAAAGAAAAGATGAAATCAAGAGGAATAAAAACTGAACTGCAGCAGTAACCCTTACTGATTCTGGGTGAAAAGCTGTTTCTGCAGATTAGACCCATTCCGATATTCAAAACAGTGCTATGCAACATGCAAGAAAAAGAGGCTGAGGAGAACATCATGGACATGGTTAGCAACTTTAAAAAAAAAAAAAAAGGAAAAAAACCAAAACCCAAGCAGAACACTTTTTATTTAATGACTTCAAGGGCAGAAAGCAGACATTTTGTAATTGCAAAACCAAGTTGATGGCAGAGGTTTTCAAGGGAAAGATATGATTAGGACTGAGTCAAAGGCAAATAACTTGTCTCCCTCCCACCAAGTAGACAACAGCGTTAAAGCTATATTTAGGCTGTAATAAAGACACTTCCCAATCTGAATTTCATAGTGGAAAAAAACCCACCAATGAAATTAACATTAGGGAATAGTATATTCTTGAACACAGGCTGAAAAATAGGTTGTATGTAACAAGCTCCCTCTGAGATGTTCAATTGACTTTTCCCAGTGGCTAGTCCCATTCTTAAGTTCCTCCCTGACTTCCATTCATCTTTTCCAATACTGCCCTAAAACAAGTGAGAGAGAGAGACCACCTCCCAGCATGTAAATGGCACTTGTGTGCTTTTCAAAAAATGTTCCACTCAAACTTCTGCTCCCATTTCCAGCCTTCTTCTCACTTTTGAGGTGATAGGAATAAAACCAACCAAAACAAACAGAACCCCCATTTCTGAAGCAAGAGCCATGTCATGTAATCATATTTTAGTGTCAGAAGCTTAATTAGCATTGATGCTGAGCAAAGCAGCTGTCATCATCTCCTGTCCCAATATCACCAAGTAAATTGTTGTATTACTATCAGCTATAACTTGTAAGTTGCATAGAGTTCTGCAAGACAAAGTCTTTCTGAAATCTAAGATGTCACATGATCAAAGTTATTTATTTCAGTATATCCATCCTAATTCTTACTCTGCACGGGGCTTCAAGAAAATGCATGGGTATTTGATTATTTACAGGAATTATATTGATAAAAGGAATATGTTGATATAAATGAAGTTTTGATTGCCAAATCAAATCACTATAAAGCAGAAAATCTGTACCTTTCAGTTTTTTCACTATCCTTCAGTTCTACTCATATACTGAACATGCTTTTAAAATGACAACAAAGAATCAGCTGATAAAGTAGAAGCACAACAACCATGGGTCTTAAGAAATACTTGCTGTGGAAAAATGGATTCTTCAAGAGAGTATTTGTTTTCCTTCTTTGAAGTAAAATACAGGAACAAAACTGCCTAACTTTTGTTCTGTTTGTTTAGGGCTTATTTTGGTTGTGGAGCTTTTTGTTTGTTTGTGGCTTTTTTGTTTTTGCTTTAATGTTGTTTCTGCTTAGACAACTTCAAATGTCACTGGTTAATTCCTGGCAGAAAGTGCAAGTACATTTTTAGTGACATTCTGAAGTGCTTAAGTGAAAGTCTCAGACATCCATAATTCAAAAACTTCAATTCCCTAGTCAGTTCAACACCAAAATATTCACCCAGTTATTTTAAAATAACTTTAAAACTTCATTATTTTATTAACTTATTTAAAAAAATAAATAAAATTACTTTTTTTTTATTATTAACTTTATAACTAGAAGAAAACAGAATTCAGAATAATGTAAACTCGTGGAAAGACTTCTATGAGATTTTATTCAGTGTCCTGCATTGTTACTCATTGGAAACCTGAGGTTTTACTTTCAAGATAAACGTACTGGGTTTAGGAAAAAAGATTCTTCAGTTCCCAGTGCTCTGGCACCCTGCAACAATAACTGGACTGAGCAAATTAAGCCTGACCACCACTGAGCAAAGATGTGCAGCTTTTAATTAAATAGCGTGGGGGTGATGGCTACAGGCCTTCCCGATGGATCATATTTATGGTGCCACTCAAAGTTTATAATACTGAACACTTTTGTGAGACAGAATAGGTTCTAAAATCACCTTAGAATTATAAAAAAGCATTTTAATCTAAAGGTACCTGGGGCTTCCCAGGGCAAGTAAATAATCAACTGAAAGGGAACCAATAGACTCATCAAAATGCAAATAATAAATGAGAAGACGGTACAAAGTAAGGCAGTTCTGTTTCTACATTTCCTGAAACTGTACCAGATGGCCCAATGCTTGCCTTTCATTAACTAGTGTGCTGGGATAAAGCTGTGTTAATTAAATCACTAAACTACCACTAATTCTCTGTTATTTACTAATTCAACAAATTTAATTTTTTTTGTTTCGTTCAATACAGCAAATTCTAATTAAGTCTTGTAAAGTTGAAAGGATCAATAATTAAATAAAATAGATGAATAATGATATGCAGTTGTCTGTTATAAGATTAGCAACAAAAAACAAGTTCAGGGCACAAACTAGCTTACAGGAAGGAATATTTTGCACTAAAAAGACCATACACCAACAGTAGTTGCTGATGTCCTTACACTGACGAAGGCTGTCTACCTGCCTAGAGACAATTACAGAAACATACCAAAATATTCAAGCAAGAATTTTTTAAGATACTTACTAGAGCATTATAAGTGCTGCCAACACCCTAATTGAGGTGTAAGGCTTTTTATTACCGACCTGTGCAGCTTTTCCCTGAGATAACCTCACAAACAGTACAGTCTTTCCAGAACCAGACTTTGTGCTCCCCTCCGTCCCCGCCACGTTACAGAGCTTCAGCTTCCCTGTATCAGCCAGAGGAGGTAAACACCTAGTACTCCAAACTGTAAGAGCAGATCTCTTCTCTGCTCAGGTCCCCTCACCATGAAGTCAGAAGTCTTGTCAGGAAAGTAGCTGGAGTGCCAAGCAGTCTTGTTACCCTTTCGTCCCATGTGGCCTTTTGGGGAAGACAGCCAGCTGAGTAAGCCAGAACAAGTCTCCAACTGTCCTAATTGTTCCCAGCAGGACCAGCAATTCAGAGCCTTATCTGAGTGTTTCCCTTCATTTCGCTCTCTGCTTACAACAAGCAATCCTGGGAGTGCAGAATATTATTTATTAGGAGCTGTTCCTTCACTCAGCTATAGTCAGTCAAGAAGTCCTTTCTTTACCCAAAGTGTTAAAATTTAAGAACCAGCAGAAAATCAGTCCATAAAATAACCAAATCTGTTGCTTTCCCACACAAGGCCTTGGGCAACCTTCTGGGTCCCTGCTCAGGATGTACACGAGGAAGACAAAGTCCCAGCCCAGCAGGCACACAAAACCCTGGAGCTAAATGCTGAGGAGCAGGAGGCAGAGAAGCACTGTCCCTACCCCGAAAGGGCTAACTCCCACTGCCTGAAGAGTAACACAGCACAAGTGTTTAAGGAAGATATTAGAATCCCTCAAACAACTAAACAAAAACCTTTGTCTAGAGTATGAAAACACCTCACAAAACCATCTGCAAATTCACAAGAAATATTGGGAATTTTCATCATTCTATATTTGTTTTTGAAGGGATAAAATCGTGCAGGAAATTGATAGTTCCAGGGGAGGAAAAATAAAAAAAAAAAAGAATTGTAACAGTTACAACTGACTGTGTGTGCATTCCGACTCTATCCATAGCCAGTATCCTTTTCCTACTCCTGCTATGCATGGAGAAACATCCCGCCACTAAAATATCCTTAAGACTGAGAAATACGTGAAACCAGTATAGACCAAAACAAATTTACCACCACTGCAAGAGAATCTTCTGTCAGGAGACAGGAAATATTGTTAAGCAAAGAAACTTACTTGGGAAGCTTTTTTCTAAAAGACTGAACCATTGAGTGGATGGTGGGAATAGTACCCGGGGTTAATTACCAATGTTTCTCTAGAGAGGAGAGATTATCAGTAGCACAGAGAATGGATAACTACTTCCTTAGGTAACAGCTGTGGTGCTAATACCCTTAGAAGTTTGGCAAACAAGCCTCCATCAAATATGCCAAATGCTCAGCTGTGTGTATGACAGGTGTAACTAACCTGTCCAGTTTTTAATTCTTTCCATATTTGTATTTATGATTCTTAATTCTGTCATCTCTTTACACACTCACCCGTGAATTAAGCCAGTGCCAAAGAACTAGAAGCTAGTGCTGTTCAGTGCATCCTAACAACAAACTGTCATTTGAATCCTAAAAATGGTGAGACTCCGGGAGATGTATTTGCTCAGTTTACTACTGTGACTTTTCTTTAAAAGATATGCATGTATAGGACATGTTAATACTTTTTTTTTTTCTGAAGCACTAGTGAAACGAAATGCAAGAGCAAGTATTCAAATTACATAAAAGGAAGATTTCTTTGGATGGTTTCCCAAGTCACTGGTTCAAGAATTTGAGTTGTCAGTCTGAGGCACATAGCCTTCTCCTGCAGATGGGCAGGCTACCGAACCCATGGTGTGTCCATCCCTTGAATGAAGCGCATGGCATTTCATTCTCCATCCTTCTGCAACTCTTCTTAGAAAGCATAGTTCTAAACTCCAGGTGCAGACTTAGAAAGGATTCAAAGCTAAAACGCTAATTAGATCTCTAATCTCACCCCTGTTACCTTTGAGGTCGACTCATCAGCCTGTATTCCCCTCCCAAGCCTTACCAATTTCAGTTTCTATGAAAGAACCTTCCTGTCCCCAGCAGGATCCAGATCAGTCAGGCTTGCTGTCAACACAACTCATAGAGCTGCATAAAAGTTACTTTTTCCCTGCATGCTGTGCAGGTATAAATGCTGAAGAGCATCCATCCTCACAGTTGATGCATAGGTTGCATTTAACACACAGATTCTTTGAGAACAATTAGGAGGAAAAGACACTGCAAAATACAAACCTTTACAGCTTTTCTATTGGCTTCCACAGAGAAATACAAGTGGTAGCCATTTCTAGGTACATAAAATGGCATTTCTTAGATTTGGGGGTTTTTTTTTTCCTCATATTTACCTAATTAAGCATCGAGTCTTCATCAGAAATTCCCTTTGTTACCTGCTTGTTAATTTCTTTCTATAAAGGATTACTTAACACATACATATAAGCAACAAGACCGAATGCACACAATACATATGTATAGACATATGCACACAAAGTTTGGAACTGCAGCCTGCGTTCTAAACAGAGTGCCAAAAGCAAAAAGCAATTTAATGTGCAACTATTCCATCAGTCAGCAAACAATAGTGAAACAAGGCTGATTTTACATGGCGTTCTGAGTGGTGACAATTTTGTTCAGCTTTTCCTCTGGAAAAATTACTAGCCTGAATGTGTTCCTCTCATGGGAAGAAGCTGTGGAAGGAGGTGAAGTGTGTATAATTATACTTTCTTCCAATTGTTTGTGATGCTCAAGCTGAACTGTACCTCTATTAACTAAGGAGCTTAGGAAGGTCACAGTCTTCAAGGGATTAAGCTCTACTGAAAATTGAATAGTAGGTCTAAAATATTCCTCACCTATAGCAACGCCTCACAAGTCCAGCTTGTAACATTTCAAGACTTATTTAAAAAATAGGGTTTGCTTGTGGGTTATTGGCTGGTTTTCTTGGGGTTTTTTTTTTCATTTATCTTTGAGATTTGTGCAAGAAAAAGAGGACTGTATTTTATCTATCTCTTTCTTACTACTCTTTTGGAGTTTAGATTATCAGGAAACCAGCTAAAGTGGTGGAAGAGCATTTGCAACAAGTTTAGTCTTTGAGGAAAATATTTCCTCTTGTACAAAAGAATACACAGGTAAAGGGAAAAATACTTCAGAAGGACAACAACATGCATTTGGCATAGCATTTTACATTTCTTGTAGGTGATATAGGGAAGAAGAGAAAGTAAAACAGAAAAAGAGAAACCTCCCTCCAGTCCACATGCTTAATGAATGGGGGACAAGCAAGGCACAGGTATAACGAAACCCATGAAAAACAAATTATCTTGAGAAAAAAGATCATATCTATTCTGGTGTACTATGTGCTCAAGATGCCATAACAAATAAATAAATAGGTAGAGCACCAAGGCATTCTTGGATAAATTAACTGGCCATCACATGTCATAAATTTGCTTTTTCACTCTTTAACATACTTGCATTGCTTTTAAATCTAAACTCCTTAGATTTACAGAAACTGGTCTGGAGATTGTTAAATTACCTGTTAATTGCATTTCACCTTGATCTACTGTCAATGCAAACTTCCAATCAGTCAAACTGCTTAAGAACATACACAAATTACTTCTAAAACTATCCAAATATCACACTAAAAATGCACTTAAGCTTATTGATTACTGTATATTATCAGGTATCAGATTTGATCTGCACAGAATTAGACAGCATTCTGCCTTCTTCCTTTGAAACACATGTTGAAATACTTCATCACAACTACCAATAGTCCTTCTCAAGAGCAGAAATTGCATTTTAACCCTCAACTGCCTCGTTTCTAATTCCTTCTTGATCTTAGATAAAGCATTTCAATGTGCTCATCTCTAGTAAGCATGTAGAGAAATTAGAAGCCTAGATTATTTAAATCATATAATTTAAATGTCCGAAACCTCCAGTTTATCAAGGTCTGAAGGTCTGTAAAGCAATAATGAATAAATCTGCCTTAATGAGAAAACATTCCACTCTTTCTCAGCCTGACGTTTTTTTTTCCTGTCGTTTTGCCCTATAATTTGAAAAAAATAATTATGCTTTTATACTACTATCAGAAAACTGATAATAATAAAAAACAACCAAATTGTATGCACTTTAGTCTTCAGCCTGCATTCCATAGACATGACGTGCTGTGGGTACTCAAACTCTTTGTGCATTCCATGTCACTTTTAGATATGTAAGGCTTTAATTAAAACCAACTTTTCCTACCCTGTAACAATCGCACTTATTAATCTTTGACCCTATATACCCAAACTGTCACTTGCTAAATTAGCTGTCTGCAGTATCATTCTAATCAAATTATTTTAATATATATGGTTGCTATTGGCTCGAATAGCTGCTTCCCATATTTACTCCAATTTTTTCAAACAATAAAGTGTAGTTGTGAGCTATACATCGATTTACTGATTGTGTCTAAGTATGAATGACAGTAGGATTTGCTATGGCACACAAAATTAGCTGGTTTATATACCTTGTTAATAGGTCCCTAGACACAAAATTCATTAGTAGTCTAGAAATCACACGTTATATTCATTTAAAATGTCAGTTTTACTCACAATAAAACCTACAACATTATATACTATTTCAACACACTAAGCAGCAAGTAACAATTCAAACCTAGGGGCTGAACCCAACATCGCTACCTTTTGCATATCCACAGTTACAATTCTCATCCATGAACTGTCTCCTGCCTTCAAATATTAAATGAATGTACATGTACCCCTCTTGCATACCTTCCTTTTTCAGTTCATCAGGACACACTCATTCTATTTACAGACCAACGAAGAGACTAAGTCTATCTGGCAACCTCCCGTACCAGAATACAGTAATTCTGTGATGAGGAAGCAGACGAGAAATAGACACTAAAAGCAATGTAAGCAGTAAATTCAGATGTTTATTTTGAAGAGACGAATTTTCAATTCAGATCTCACTTGTACACAAAAGCAGGTACCTCAAGATCCACAGCTCATCAGTGGCCATACCCTGGGACAAAGAATATTTTGCTTTTTTCAAGATCTGAGCCATATTACCCTTTGGGTAATAGGGGGCTGGAAAGTGGAAAGCAGCAGTGTTTTTCACTACCAACTCATGCACACATTTGCAGATGAAACTCCCATCAGTGGAAACCTTTTTTTAGCCACTGGGGAAAAGATTTTCTACTGAGCATAAAAATGCCAACATAAAGTTGGCTTTTCATAAATTCTTCCCCAGTTAAGTCTGTCAGAGTTGTTATTAAAATCTAGTTTCCCTGAGAAATTTTAAGTTCCCATAAATAAAAACTTCCCAGCACTGTGGAAAGAATATAATTTGGTAATTATTATTGATTGAAAATTTTAGTCTGTCTCTCCCAACCCCAAGCTCAAACCAAAGCTTTGGTTTTGCATAAATTTCTTAAAGAATACATAATTTAAAATTAATTCTACTTCTAGAATAAAATAAAACAATCTTGTGCTAAAATCATAGCTCTGTAAACAATGTCAAAAATCAATAGTAGGTGGGAGAGGATAGACTACTTAGTTATTTTCCTTGCAAAGAAAAATATGGTAAGATGGGCATTTGAAAATCTAATTCAAATCTAAGTCCAAAACTCTAATTCAAACTATTTCCTTATTCAGTCTAATTGAACTGTCCCTTCAGACTCTCCAGGTACAAAGAAATTGTTTAACTCCAAAGTACTGATTTTAAGAAAAATAAATAAATCGTTTGTATTTCTGCTTCACGGATGGAAACAACCACAGAATCGTACTGCTAGCTATTTGTAAACTGATTTTGTTAAAAAACAGGCTAGTGCTGCAAGTATTTTAATCACAGGTTGTAAAATCAGAGAGAAAAAACAAGCTTTATGGTGAACAAAGCAGCCTGTCACACTATTGTGCCCTCAGGGTGAACATAATGCTAGGTGCTTTATCAAATAAAATAAAAACAGTTTGTACCTTTCTTATATTAATTGGTTCATGATTGAACTTTAATAAACCCACAAACAATCTTTAAAAGTTTCCTTCCAATTTTTAAGCTTTATCTTTTTATTTAAAAATTCCCTAGTTAATGGAATTTCTGAGCAAATTCAGTGCAGTGACAGGGTTTTATTGCCATTTGGTGCTTTATTCTATTTCAAAGCATTTCAAGCCAGTATACACATCCTCGCTCAAAATATTTTGTTACGGTTTTTATCATAACTCTTATTTATCTTTTCATCTAGCTCTTAGGCTTTTTTTCACTTTTGCAGCTAACTCATCCAGAGGTGATTTATTTAAATGTCCTCTAAGATAACAGTAACTATTTGGAACATATTAAAAAAGGAAAGTAAACAAAGAAGCAATGGAAAGTAGACATTTAAAAGAAACTGTGCTCTAAAAATGCCTGTTTCTTGTCACCACGCAGTACATTTAGGCAATGAAAAGTATCTAGTATGCAAACTCCAAAGGGTGGGTTTCACATAGAAACTCCTAGTTTCTATCTACTTAACTTCAGATTCATCCATTCTGAGGAAAAAATGCAATTTTAATTATTTTTTTTTTCATCTGCCTTTCAGCATAAGTGAATTTCTCAAATTAGAGAGCTGGGAAATGAAAATATAGGTAGGTAAAACACAGCAAGTAAGGGGAATTAACTTCTACCTTAGCTCTAGAAAAGCCACCAGCTCGTTCAGCCTGGTCACGAGTAGTGAAATGGTGGGGGAAAGGAAGGGATATGTCCTAGGGAGCCTGCTTTGGCAGGGGGTTGGACCCAATGATCTCTCGAGGTCCCTTCCAACTCATACAATTCTATGATTCTACAATTGGATCCAACCCCCCTGCCAAAGCAGCTCCCTAGCTCATATCACTCAGATAGGCGTCCAGATGGGTCTTGAATATCTCCAGAGAAGGAGACGCCACCACCTCCCTGGGCAGCCTGTCCCAGGGCTCTGTCACCCTCGCTGTGAAAAAGTTCTTCTGCATGTTGGTGCAGAGCTTGATGCCATCGTCCCTTGTCCTGTCTCCACAGACCACTGAGAAGAGGCTGGCCATTTCCCTCTGTCTCCCACACATTGAATCAGATCATCGTTTACAAGACCAACCATCACAAATACACACAATCTTCAATTAAAACTATCTAAAAAAGTTTATTTAGTGGAAGACCATGTAAAATTGTCTCTCCTATATAGAGCTTTGTTCTAAACCACCTTAGTTATATGCCTACTATCACACTATTTTAAGCAGAATTTCAGAATAGTCAAAGGGAGTGAGGACAGAATACAGAAAAGTGGGGGAAATACCCCCATCAAGTTTCCTTCAAAAGATTCATTATCTTATCTTTTTTGTATTCAACTTATCAGGTCTTCCATGCAGCTTCACTCTACTATCCATTTTCTGAAACACTTCCCAGTGGTGCAAATTATCCCGTTATTTCTACTGTTTTGTTATGCATTTAGCAAAATTAGGTATCATTAGCTTTCTAACACCACAATAGACCTGTTCTGGAGATTGTAACTGTTATTACTGATTTAAATGGAAAAGAAAAAGTAGCTTGCTTGGAGGCCTGGGATTTTGACTTTTCTTAGCTCAAAAATTCTGATTCTACTGGAAAAACGATGATTTTTTAAAAGAAGGTGCGATGGTCAGAATTTAAAATCCAGCTTCATGACTTCTTAGGTGTCTGTGAGTGAAGGCTGATTGGGGATATGTAGCTACTGCAGAACCAAATCAAGCAAGTTCACACAGTCTTACTATTTTAAGACGATAATGAGAAAAAGTTGCTATCCCCTGGAACAACAAAATGCAAAAGATTAAAAAAAAAGATTAGTTGTGTCATTTACTGTATAATCCTTTAAAATTAGATAAATTTGGCACCATTTGACTATGAATTAATGGCAAAGTTTCCCACCCAATTGAATGCTGATTTTTTAATTCAGAGTGATGCCATTAAATTCTGATGGCTTTATGTTGGGAAAAAATATACACTTTTCTTTTTGAGCTATGTAATTATTATTTTTATGTATCTTGCTTGTACTTTTAAGAAAAAAAACACCACATTTTCTGAAGGTAGCATTTAATGTCAGTAATCAGCAACAACTGCTGTTTCAAAGACTAGCAATTCAAACTATGCTGAAATAAACAGAACAGCTCTAATACAGAAAAACTTAAAATAGTTTTCCTTCTAATTTTAAACCAGTGCAAGTCTTATACTGGTATGAGTCTGTAGTCATTATATCCTGAACATATTCACTTCATCTGCACTCCACCAACTATGCTTCAGACAACTAAGGTAAATATATTACAAGTCACGTAAACTGACAAAAAACCTATTCACAAAAATAACACAACTGCTTTTTAAACACTATGGCATCTGTAAAAAACATCCCACACCTTCATATGTTACTTTTGTTCTAAAAATATATACAGTGACAATACTCCATTCTAAATCTATTTTAGCCAACAAAGGATACATTAATGTATCCTAGCTACCACTGAGAAGTCACCTGTTGAATACCAATGTCCTGATAGGGAGTTTATAAAAACTCTCTGTCCAAAATAGAGTAATTTTGAAATAAGGGTCAGAAGACATCTGACCAGCTGTTCAGTTGTGCTTGTTCTTGATTCTGTGTTTGCTCCTCAATACTCACTGATTTAACAAACTCATTCTAAAACTTGCCATTTTAATTCCCACCTCAATAATGGCTGGAGGATCCACCATGCTGACAGCTTGAAGAATCACTCTGTGAGGTAATGTAACTTGCACATTTCTGCATTTTTGGCTTTTGGTTCTAACTGCTACCTGGGGAATTTTATGTACATAAAGACATTTCTATGCTAGTTCTCTCTCGCTTTATCTTGTTTGTAAATGACACTTATATCCCAAGTCTTGTTGGCATTACTTCATTCTTCCTCCATTACAACCACCTCCAAACTTTGTCAGGATGATAGCTGTTGTGCATATCAACAGTGGGTTATTTTAATCATCCAGTTATAATTCTGCACTGTTTATTTAACTTCTTCAATGCTTCCTCAATATTAAGGAACAAAAGATGTGATGCTGTTGTCGTTCCATCCATCGCAAAATAGTTAGCTCTCTAACCATTTGTCAACCCAGAGACAGTTTTACCGAGTTCAGCTAAACTGGAGACTATTAAATCCCCAAACATTAATCCTTTTGATTCAACAAGAGCTTTAGAGTGAAACATAAATACTCCTGTTCAAAAGATTGAGTACAGAGTCTAAGTACAACAGAGTACCCTGAAGATCATTAGAGCAGTGATTTAAAAGAAAAAAGAAAAAAGTTCAACAGTAAAACTTTTCATGCCACTGCACATTATACAAGTATGGAATGATGTAGGTTAAGAGAAATGTCTAAGTCTTCTATAGTAAGGTCCAACTACAGCAGACTGCAGAGAAACACTTGCAGTGGAGTATCTCCAAGGACAGAGACTCCACAGCCCCTCTGTGCAACCTGTTCTAGTGTTGACCACTCTTGAGGTGAAAAGATTTTTCAGTATGTTCTATTGGAATTTCATGTTTTCTCACTTGTGTATGTTGCCTGCACACCTCGGGGAAGAGCCTGGCTTCATCTGCTCTACAAACTCCAATGCTTGCCTTTCTCTGGTCATCAGAAAACTCCATCTCCAAACATTCCAGAGATGACAGTGGCTTTGCAAGGACACCATTCTTCTCTCAGCATGCTCAAATGGCTGTAACTTAGCCTTAGTAATGCTCCATCTGTTGCTGCTATATCACTTGCACTCCTCCCCCAAAACCCAACAACAGGCATTGCTGCCTTTCCCAAAGAGCCCATGTCCATCCATCTTTGTACTCCCAATGAGATGATAGGTCTGCAACTGTGTACAGATTCTTAATTTATCTTATTTGCTCCTTGCATCGCACACATTTGGGTGCAGGCAACGGAGATGTTTTCCCATTACCACTGATTTTTCAGGGGAAGGACCAGACAGTCCCTTGTCATGCTGTCTCCCAGCTATCCCTCTTTTCCCATCATGTTTGTGGCATGGTCATCTTTATTTTAGTATCTAAATCATGAAGCTAGTTTCCCCGCAGTAATACTGAAAGCCTTTTTAGAGGAGCCTTTCTTTTTCCAAGATGTATAAGACTTCTGAATTAATGAGCTGTATTTCAGGGGTGGGTAGCTGAAGCAGCCCACACCAAAATGTCAGTGTAATTTCTAACAGTAGGTGCCTACTTAACTCTAATATTGGACAGTATTTCCACTGCCTGACCATATTCTTCATAAACTGTCCTAGTCTGAAGCAAAGAAGAATTCTTGGTCATGTATGAATGCAAAAATACTCTAGAATTAATTTGCTGCTTAAGGAAGAATATGGCAGAATGTTTTAGTTATTCAGGAAATAGTTATCCAAGAAATAATATGAAATTAAATGTGAGAAAACATGATGATATGTACTCATATCCCTGACACACAAACCTAAAACTTTAAAGGCAAGTGAAGTTACACTTGGCCTGGGGTGGTTTGCAGCAACAAAGACAAACATATTTTGGGAAAGGAAGAAATTGGTTTAGCAAACTAACTATTTCAGCAACTGCTGATAAACCTCTATCTGTAACTGATGGAAAACCAGTTCAGCATCACTGAAGTCAGTGGAGCCATGCTGATACATTCCACTAAAAGGTCAAATCCCTTCTAGCTCCTCCAGATGCTTCTTACTTTTGCCATCACATCTTGAAATTATTCAGCTCTCTTAGTTACCTTCAGTCGAACTCTTTTCTCACCCTTTGCTCTATCTGAGCTTAACAAGAATCATTTCAAGAGCTTGTTTAACAATTGAACCCATAGTCTCCAATAGTTATTAACAGAACCAGAGCAGAGTCTTATTTTGTCTGATCAATAACAGTTTGAAACAATTAGGGCTCAATGAACCACAGCACTTCATGCCTTGGTTAGTACTACACTGCTGCCTGGCAAACCCTTCAGATCATGCTTAATTCATTTTAAACATACACTTGACACGGACATTCTGTTATCCTTGAGGTCAGTGAAACTGGATATGCATCACAATACTCAAATGTTGGAATGAAAAAGAATGAGAGGGAACAAGTTTCCCACTCTGAAAACACACAGAAGACACCTTGTACATAAGAGTTTAAGTTAGAAATCAATTGAGTGGAGGCTTATAAAAATGCATCATAATGCTTAATAAGTCGAAATGCAGAATTTTAACTATTGTTCACTTGTATAACATTTAAATTGGCTTTGTGTTACAGCCCAAGTTCACACGCCAGAACAACACAGTTCATCAGTTCGGTAAAACTAGTAAAAAAAGAAGTTACTAAAAACATGAGTTTTTAACATCCTTACTTGATCATTCAGCCCATAATCGTCTTCTCAACTTGTGAATTGGACATAAGCTTCCATTATCTCATTTCTAGGTTGGGTTTTTTGGGTTTTTTCCCTATCTTTCCCCACTGAACTCAAAGTTCTGAGTTTGTTACACAGATGGTATTATCATTGTTTGAAAATGAATATACTGCTCATGAAAGGGACAGCTGATGGTATTGGAAACCAAATCTTCAAGTCATAGGATGGAGCAACTGGGCAATGGTTTTACTACTGCCTGTGCCAATTCTCTTTCCAGGCCTGCTCGGGGTATATCATTTGTTTTCTATCTATTCTCTGAGCTTTTCCTGGATGCTGTTCTGCACGCTCTTATTCCGTGGGAGCAACCTATTAACTTCAGATATGTCAAACAAGCAGTCCTACAGAAACTAGAGACAACGCTTGTGCATATAAAAAGGCACATATATAAATCCTTCATTTTGTTTTCTGAGATTTTTAGTAAGACATCAAGTCACAGCCAATATATTTTTTTCTTAGATCAGCATTTCTGCCAAATCAGGACACCCATTCCGTTTCCACAGGGTATTAGACACCAAACCATTGGCATTTGCTTTTCTCCAATAGATTTGAATCTGAAAAGCTTCTTCTGTGCAATTTTAGGTCAACAGTTCCTTTATTACTTAGCTATTGTTTCTCATTGTACCACACTACTTTTTTAGATTATATCAACCCTGGCACTAACTACTGTACAGCCAAACTTCCATTTTTTAAACCCCATCATTATCCCATTCGGATTGGGGAAACTCAACTGAATTTCCTAAAACAAATGGGATTAATAGTTTGACTCCCAATTCTTTCAATCCAGGACCTTCTCCCTCAAAGATAGAATATTCAGAGAACTAACTGTGAGTACCTACTGGCAATCACTGAGGGGTTTTATCTGAGACTGTTTTTTCCATCCGGATGTCATTCAGTAACAGCGGTATAGAAATCCATTACACATGCTGTCTTCAAGAAGTAAAGAATTACATCTGTGTATAAATAATTTGACACTCTTAAGACAAAGGCACAATATCAAAGGATGAGAAAAAACCAGCATATGCCAGAGGGGTGTAGATTTATTAAAACTGGAGCTCTACAAACCATTGTTAGTTACAAAACAAGAACACTGAGCATTGACTCTGCTGTTTCAGAGCAGTGTGGCAGAAGTGTCATGCTGAGGTACAAACATTTAATCCTAGCTTCTTTTTTTAAAGAGAGAAGCATCAACTCAACACCAAACACCTGCTTCATTATAGCCTTTAAGCTTTTTAGTGTCATACCCTCCCTATATCCTTTGTTTCCCACAGGTCTCATATCCATTTCTCATACATCTTCTATGACAGTTTACAGACATCACTTTTGGGATCACATCGTCACACAATCCTTCTACTTACAATTTCAAACAAAATTAAGGTTTGATCCAGGCTGCCTTAAAACAAGCTGCAAGAATTGCCTTACCTTTATTATCTGTGACTATCATATAATAGCTATACACAGCAAGATGCTTTGTCAAAGCATCTTGCTGTGTATACCAAAAGACAGGTATAAAAATAAATGATTTTTCCTCCTTAGCAAAGTTACTTAGAAAAGTCTTGGGCTTGAAACACAAGGTCTGGGATTTCTCCTCTTTTGCATCTATTTCTGTTGCTGATAACAGTCTAGTTTATGATAATACATGGCAATAAAGAATAAAAGGAACTGGTCAAACACACGAAATCTACTGATAGCTTGACTAGTAACTCAAGAGATCCGTTATAGGGCATTGGCAGTACAGAGGCAATCAGGTTGCAGCCAAACAGCTGCTTATTTTCCAGTATGCACTGGGCAAAAAAGCAGACAGCTGCAGAGCTGTTTGAAACCTACTGTTTCCCAAAGCTGAAGAAAAAAACCAATCTATAACGGAAATCAGGGACCCGCTGAGGCAATTAATGAATGAGTAACCTGGGTGTATTTGAGAGGAAAAGACTGCTTTCACAGAGCGAGATGACAGGCTGAAGGATGCCATCTGAATGGGGCTGGACCCAAAGCAAGTATCACCAAAAATAAGAATTGAACAGAATAGTTAGGGCGTCAAAGAAAAAAAAGTATTCGCTAGCCCTTGATGAGCAGAGGTTAATGAGACAAGCGACCAGCAAGCACTGTCACACACACAGAACTGTAGCATGTCGTAAGGCATTAGAAGCAGGGCAGGAGGTAGCAAGTCGCCCATACAGCAGTTGCTCAGAAACTGTTGAGTACAAGATGGAAAAAAAGTGTCATGCACTATGAAACAGAAACAAGAAAGCTTTTATCACCACACCTAACAAATGAATAAAAAGTATGACAATAAATGGCGTAACTCAGGAGCCTCATTAAGAGGAGCATTGTAATCTGGAGGCAAGGTGATCAGGTATATAATAGAAAAAAACCCCACTACCCAGGCTTTAGCTGTATGCTTTTTTAAATGGCACTGCCTAAATCAGAGAATTACTCCTATCAGAGCAGTCACGCCTGATGAAAACACAGCCTGTGATGCATAAAAGCAAGGCAACGATATCATCTGCAATCTGAAGGAATCCTTCATGCCACTCCAGAACAAGTGCAGCTACCAAGTGAAAAAGCTGTAGCTGTAATCACAGCAGCCATATTCACTAAAGCCAGGAGAGAAACAAATTCAAGCGAGTGGAAAAAAAAAATGTTAGTATGATAGTAATACCATCATTATTAAGCAGGAGTCTTACTAATGACAATTCCAAACATTTATTTTTTTTTATTAGCAGTTAATAGAACAGTACTTTGGTCAGGCACCATAAGGTCGAGTACCTTCTCTACATACCGCTCTTTGATCACTTTTTAGGGGTCTGCTGATGTGTAGCACTGATAGCAAGATCTGACTTCCAAAAGCCTTTTTAATAATGATAATGGCAATGAAAAGCAGCTTCATTTACTTTATCCCACATGAATCTCCATTACTATGAACAACCTAAGCCATGACAATACTAGTGGTGAGTAGCCAACCAAAAGCGTGAGCCATGTTCTAATAAACCTATTAAGAAAGGAAAATTAATAAGATCACATCTCAGTACCGTGGCACTCTCTCTTTTCATGGAGCTATACGATATATACACATGAGCTTCTGCACTCCTGCATTAATAAAGAAGCTGCAGGTTTAATCTGGATACCCTTATCTCTGTTCACATCTGCAGTGCTGCTCTTCTTCCCCTGCTGTTTTCTCTTAAAGGATGCCAAGAAAGCAGCATTTAAGTCTTTTGTCTTCTCTTTTGCAAATCCTGCACTGTTATCAGTTCCTGAGCAGAGAGAGTTTCCTGCCAGGCACCATGCCCAAAGCCTTGGCAGTCAGAAAGGTTTTAACTCATTCCAGGACAGCTTTGAGCATTCCGCAAGGAACAGGCACAAGATGGGTCACAGAACCCAGCAACTTGAGAAGCTTAGCAGAACTTACTGAAATAAATCTCAAACTGTCATTTTGAATAGCCTCTCCCGCTGATTTTATCTCTCAAATAAACCCACTTTTTCCTCATAGCGTGCTCTGAGCAACTTGGACAGCATTTGACTGTCAGCCTTAGTGGGGACCTAGGCAAAGCACCTCCAGATCTAATTGAAAGGCCAGTCATCTCCTTACACAACGTTTCAAGCGGCACAAAAAAAGGCTCGGCTGCCTCTTCACGCTGTCATTCCTATAGGCTCAACCCAGCACTGACAGACCTGTGTTTGCTTAACAGTGGGCGGCATCGTAACTGTGAACCCACAGCAGGAATACTTTACTGTAGCACTTACTGCCTCACCCCTTCAAATTAAAGCCAAGCCACCTTTGATAATTCAACCATAATTTATACCAAATCTGAATTAGCATACAGTGTGAAATATGCATTTAGCTAAGGCTTTAATGGTTTACTGAAAAAAATAAAACAAACATACAATGTGGATTCAGATTTAAATGGTGTAAATAGAAGTTAATGAATATTATTACTCAAGTTACTAGAACTTTCTGCTTGAAAAAATTTAATCTAATATTCCCATTTTTAGCACTGCCAACAGCACTGGGGCATGCAGTTCAATAGTTCAAAGTTACCAGCTTTATAATTGCTTTCTACAGACCTTAAAAAGGCATTTATGTTTCAGGATATAACTGAACAGAATGAATTACCCACAGTCACTTCAAATGCAAGAAAAAAGTTATTACCGTGCTTCAGTACTTACATACCTTTCCCTTTGAGGAACAGGAGGAAGAATGAAAAAGCGTGGTAAACAAATGAGAGAAAATTCTGTAATCAAAGAATTAGGAAGCCTTGGGCATAACCAGCTCAACCAGTATATTTTAAAAAATTTAAAAAAAAAAAAAAATTCCTAAGTGATACCACAGATTTTCATTGAGAGATAACATTATAAACACTGACTTGTGCTTTAATTACTCTTTTGTAGGCTTTGTGTGCTCAGCAGAATATGACAAGTAAGATTCTGCTACCTCTTAATCAGCTCACCTGGGACAAAAGTGTTGCTACCATGCTATCTTCAGGTTAAATGATATCATAGTATGTAGACAAATTAGTTTTACCTTTGCCAGTTAATACTACACAGCTAGAGCATGCCATTGGGAAGAGAAACTATTTTGTTCTCATACTGAGAGTTGGCTCGTTGACAGTACCACCAGATTTACCATTTCGGTCATGGTCACAGGAATACCTCGGTGACAACCTACTGGAAGGACACTGTTTTCTAATCAACCAGGGTGACTGGTTAATTTCAATTATTAAAAGATGCAGTTAAAAATAACAGACACAAATATTAGACCTGGCTGGAAAAACAACTCTAGGCAACTAGTCCAAGAAGTACTATTAAAAAAAATAAATTACACTGACAGCATTTTATGGGAAAACTCAGCTTCCTTTAAGACTACTAGCAAGTAACCTGGTCCTCACCAAAACAATTTGTCTCCTTCCAGTTGTCAGTATGGCTTTCATCCATTAATGAAGTCTCCTCTATAATATTTTAAAAAAAAAAAAAAGATACAGTTCTTAACAGAGGTTTGTATTGTATTGAGTTCATTGAAGGGACTGACCATCAATCAACTTCGGGTCCATATTCATCAGCCTAAGCGCCTTCCCATAAAATAACAAGCCTCAATTCAAGCCTCAATTCAATTCAGTGAATAGAAGCGAGCCTCTATTCTCTGCACAGTCACAGTAGCAGATTACAGATGAATCACATGGAACAAGTGCAAATAGCAAATCTGAATATGAGTATTCATGATGAACATTGCAAGTTGCAATTTTCTGTCTACAACTCTGTCACTGGACAACACACTCAAACCAAAAATGATTACTTTAATCAACCATACTCTTCCAGTCTGAATTGCTCACCATTTCACATTTGCATAAATTAAAGAAACAGATAAATAGTTTTAACTCAAACATGTAGGAGCAGATTGACACAAGTGACTGTCACATAATCAGTCCAAGGTATTTCAAAGGCCTTGCTTCAGCCAAAGTAATTTGGCCTCCAAATCCTAAAGGTTTTCTGAGATTTTTAGAATTCCTGGGAGATAGGAATAGGTAAAAAAAGCAAGATCATCCTTGACTGAATCCTGCTTTGGATGTCTTTCTTCACTCATCTACATCAATACTGAAAGTACCATTTATAAAAGGAAAACCCCACAATTTTCACAGAGGCTATTACTGAGATAATTGCCTTGTAATTCTATGTTCAGATGCCATGATCAATGGCTCTGTGGGTTTTTAAGAAAGAAAAGGAACAGTTTCAAAGAGATGGTGGACCTTTCGTTCCAGCATCTGCCACAAAGAGGAAAAAAAAAAAAAAGAAAAAGAATGGAAGGACTTGTGAAATTTGTAAGGAAAGCTGCGAAGTTGAATGGGGACAAGAGAGTGATTTTTCCATGGAGTACTAAGATTGTTTGTTATATGCCAGAAAACAACAGTATTCAGCTTGCAGCCCCAGTATTGTTTGGTTTTCAATTTTGGTGAGTTTCTGTGGAGAAATTGTCAAGACCAGTTAAGCTGAAACTAAATGTTTAACCCGCAAACCTCCCTCACTGTATAGGCCAACCAAAATTGCACTGACTTCAATTGGAATTTGAACCAAAGAGCACTTTTGAAATTATCTTGAGGAAGAGCTCAGGTTTCTCAGGTTTTTCAGAGTTACCTATAAATTTGGGGAGAAAATAATATATAGGAGTTAACTCCATTTTATGGTGTCGAAGGCTCACCAGTACAGACTGGATCAACATTTCAACATTGTTAAACCACTCCTGAGAAATTGCTTTAAGGGTTTTGTTTATAGTGAAATATTTAAGTACTGCTTCTCTGTTTTTAGACTACTGTGCATCATGAAAGGAGAACATGTATGTCTGCATTTCTGTCAAGAGACTTGGGATCAGGCTCTTGTCTCAATGGTCTGAGAAAATCTTTTTCTGTTTGGATACACTTCTGACATCAGCAGGTGATAGCTCGCCTGAATGCATTGAAATCCAGAGCACTGATACAAGCGTGGAATTTAATTAAGCACTCAATATTCACTGAGTGCTCACTTTGAATATCAAAGCCTTCCAGGGACAGATTTTCCATTTCACTTATACCAGTGCAAAACTCAAGTACGTACAGTGATTTTTTTTGTTGTTGTTGCTGTTTCTAAATTGCAGTGATGTAACTGACATCAAATTTAGCTGAATGTTTCTAAGACCCTGCACACTTGAACAGCATGGTCATTGTACCACACTGGTCATGTAAGTGGGGATGGCTCTGTTTCAGGAGCAATATATAAAATATACAGTGTACTTACAAACACTGTCTTTCAAACCGAGGTCTTCTGTCAAACATACAGTAAAAATCATTTAATACTGTTTGTAAAAGCTAAGAAATGTCTACTTATAAAAAGCTTTATTATATTTTGTAACTTTCAATACAGAAAATTCTCCATTTTTTTCCTCTTTTCCAATAGAAGAATAGTAATAGAGTAAGTTTGGTTAACTTCAGATATTTTAACTGATCTTATTATTTATGAGGGTGCACGGTGGAAGGATGAGAACAAACAGAAGTTACCACTTAATGTTAAAATATATTTCCAGGGGAGAATTACAAAGAGGATGATGATGAAGGATGCACTTGATTCTAACACATTGAATTGCATCACCTGGAAGAAGGCTGTGGGCTGCCCAAAATGTACAGCAGGTCCAATTTCAGAGGTTTTGTATAGACAAATGCTCCTAAGCATAGGAGATTCAAATGCAAAAGCTCAGACAAAGGGAGACAGTGAACTTCAGAACCTCCAAGGGACAAGGCATTGCTGCAAACACCAACATGGGCTCCTCTATCATTACAGCTGGATTAATGCTAGGGGGGAAAATTCCCCTTATATCACATAGTACTGTATCAGTGGCATAAAAGCCTGAGGCTAAGCTTCCCCAGGGAGAGAGCTCTAAAGTGAATAGACTGGAAAAGAATGTAATCCCAACTAAGCTTCCTGTGCCTCATGTACACAACACAACAGCAGCAGTTCTTTAAGTAGAGCTGTTGAGGGTCAGAGTTCTTTTTTAGTTAACAAGGGAGCACAAAATACACAAAATCTTGTACTGGCCTAGAACTATTTTTTAAGAAAATATGAAAAAGAAGGAAAAAAATCCCTTGACAAAACCTCAGAAGCATTAACAGACAAAGTTACGATTAGATACAGATTATATTGGAATTCCTAACCCTAATGAGAAATTTGTCTGAGGAATCTCAAAAAGTATTGACATACACATTGGACTTCTATGTTACCCTCTCTCCTCCAAATTCTTTGCAGAATAAATAAATACAGAAATGACCAGTTTAGATCAGATCGAGGGACCGTCAAAAGTCCATTGAGGAGGCACATGAAGCTTCTTGGACTTCACCATGATTGAAATCAGAAAGCAAACACATAAAACTCAGGCCCTTCTGAAATAATTAGAAACTACTGCTTTTGCAACATAATACAGTACAGTGAATCGTTTTCCCTTGTTACATAAATTCTCATTGCAGCCACCATGCCAGGGGGCTGGTCTTTTCCCAAGGAACTCCCTTTCACAAAAAAGGTCTAGGAAGGATTTAGACCAGTGAGTTTGTATCTCATCTCTGGTAAGATAATCACATCCTCAACAATAAATATTAGCAAGTAGATAAATAGTTTGTTATGAAAGTGCCAATGAGATCCCACCAGACCTAAAAACTAACACTACACAATAACAACAACGTATGAATGAAGGGGATTGTATGAACGCAGATGTATTTCCAAAAGACCTTCAAATTTGTTTTAAAAAATCAAAGTCCAGTAAACTGAAGGAAACATTCATTTCTGCACTGAATGCTAATGAAAGGCAAATACTAGGGCTAAACCACTACTGTACAGGGTGAAGGCAAGGCCACAGTAGCATCCATGAGACACCAATCTTGGTTAACATCTCTATCAAGGACCTAGAATAGGGAACAGGGAAAGGAGTCCAAACTTTTCCAAATGAGATGCTGCAGCTAACAAGGAAGAACTCCAGAGGGACCTCCCAAAGCTGAGAAAGCAGGCAAAACGGTGACATACAAGCTGCAGTGGAAATAAATGTGTGGTAGTGCCTCTAGGCACCATAACTTAATGCTGACCTGACAGTTCCAGCTGACAGAGACATTGGAGACACCATTGACAGCACTGTAAAACCATCCACCTACTGTGCACTGGCAGTCAAGGCCACAAGGTAAGAGCTGGGCCTTGCTGGGAAGGACTTTTAAGAACCCTAGAAAGCACCATCTTTTTGCTAGGATATTGCACCCTGGTGCACTGAGCACAGTGTACAGCTCTGGTCATCTCAAGGAAGACAGAGTGGATGGAGCTGGAGAAGGTGCAGAGAACAGCAACTGAACTGAACAAGAAGAGGAATTAGCTGCCAGGCAAGGAGGGACTAAAAGTCTGAGGTACTAGGTCTGCAGGCAGGAGTCTGAGGGAGAGACATTTATAGCTTCTAATCACGAAGGCGGTAGATAGTGGAGCTTGTTTCACCAAATTCTGCAATACTTAGACTAGAACTTGCTAAAACAAGTAAAGGAAGTTGATGCTTTCAGAGCAGGTTGTGCTCTTCTGGCATTTGAGAGGCAGCATGTTAAAAATTCATTATTCAGGGATAACAGATCCCTTCATACATTCTAAAAGAACTCAAGACTATATCCTCTGTGACCCCAAATAACAGTTTCTGATGTGTAAGGTATGAGGATACAGACATCAAAATTTAGTCATGTGATGAGCGCTCTGAATAAGCAGCATCTTATTGCCACACAAAGCTGGGTTATTGACCAGCACTAATCCAATAGGACATATATTGCATTTTAATGTCCACAACACCACTTTTTCTTCCCATAAAATATGAGATTGTCTGAAAATGTTTCTTCCTGTTGCTTTGATATTTACTACATTTAAAATGCAATGTCTTATCACCCCCTTTTTCCTGCATAAAGTAAAAGGAAAAACACCTGATTAATCTTTTTCAGATCGTTCACCATCTTATAAATTTCAATATGCAGCATTGAACATGTTATGGTAAAGGATCCCTATTTTCATCCTCAAATTCGTCAAAATAGATTTCTTTACATAAGGCAGTTAGTGCTAGCTACTCTTCCAGATGGTTTTACGTAAGAGTCATTAGGAAACTGATCGTTGCTACGCTGCATATCTTTTTAAACTTGGAAATCATAATTGTGCCCTGAGCAGAGGTTTCCACTGAGCTGTCTACTAAGACGTCTGGATAGGCTTTGTAACCATACATCAATTAAAGCCATACAATGTAAGTGTTCTCCTCCACTGCTCGACCTTGCATTTATGAATACTGAACATCCTCTCTCTCACAGATCTCTGAAAGATTTCACACAGACTTGTCAAGCAAAGAATAATCAAACAATAATCTTCTGAACTTTATCCTAACTTCTGCTTCCTCTTTTCTAAGTTCTCTAGTAAATTCTGGATTTCATATGGAAACCTATGTTATTCCTGTCACATCTATTCTCTCCCTTCCAGTTGTTTTCTCATCCTTCTCTCCACAAAGCTACCATGGGTCTTCCATTTGTCTTGTTTTCCTTTCCTAAATGAACTAAACAATTTTTAAAGGGTGGGGGTTTTTTTAATAATTTATTTATTTTGGAGGTGGTTTGTTTTTTAAACTACTTGAGCCAGCTATCCTTTCTGATCACCGTAAGTCACTATCAGTTCTGATTAAATTATCTGTGAGCTTATCACCTCCTATGCAATTCACAGATAATTGTATTTCTCAGCCTCTCAGCATAAGCAGACCAGTTAGCTGTACACATGCTAAATTAGGCTATCACAGTGTGTGAAGCCAAGTATAATCTTTGTTGCTTTGGTGAATGATGACCTACATGCTCAGCACAAGGATAGAGTGTCATGCCAAGCAAAATATCTAGAATTCAGTTTATCTTTGCTGAAATTAATTTTAAACATTTATTTTTGGATTGGCAAAAAATCAATGGGGTTTTTTTAGGAGAAAAATCATAAATCACAACAGATTCACATAAGGATGGGCAACTACCATTTCTTTAAGAAATACAGATTTTTGAAACTGTATTTTAAGAATTGAGTAGGAAAGTTATTTTCAGTTCCATAGTTTTTAAAATCACTTTTTGTTTCTCAAGTAACACTAAAGACCTTATATTTCTGTAATTCATGGTAATAAGTATCTCGCTCACTTAATGTTAAATCTGTCAGATGATGGAGCATATTATGATTGCAGGGACAATGCTGGACATATGAAGTCATAATAAAGATGCAGTGCACTGAGGAACTCAAACCAGCTTTAGATGTGTGTGTTTCACAAACAGATACAAATTCCTTAAAGGAAGGTTCATTGTCAGGTATTCATGATGCCAGATACCAGCCACGCACAAACTATTTTTGGTGCCAGTAATCAAACTGGGAGAAGGTCCCTCTAGTAACAAGCTGGCAGCTAGAGTACTTTGAACTCAAACTTTGAGCTATATTCGGCTTTGATATTGCATTATATTTTGCCTCTCCCAAGTGAGAAAAAGAAGCTGCAACATATTAATCAAGTTTTGGAAAGTCAGATATGCTTTTTCTGTGTTACAGCTGCCTTTATTCTGCCCATTTCAGTTAAATTCCATATTTAAAAAGGAATGTTAGTTATCAATGAGATCCTACAATACAGGTTAGAAATACCAACCATGAAGCAAAATTAGTGCCTCTACTACACACCTGAAGTTCAACTAAATAAAAACTAAAGTAGAAAAAAGATGTTCAAATAGACTGTGACAAATCAGTATTAATTAAAAAGAATATTCATAAATACTCCTCAGGAAGTTTAAAATAAACTCTGGAAACCTCTTAGCTTTAATGTTTACAAAAAAACCCAGTTGGACTGAATTATCCTATAAACACTACTTTATGGTAGTTTGTCTGAGGAAATGACATTCTGTAGTACTACTACATTCATATGTACTAGTGACCTGTGTTAAAATGATGTGGTTCCTATTCCTTCTCAAGAAGTTGCATTTGTAGCAGAGAGCCTGTATTTTGACCTGGATGCCTGGTCCTCTTTGATATTTTTTATTCTTTTCATAAATCCCAAACTATACTTTTGATGGTTATAGAGATCCCATTTCAGGAATGAGCTCAAAGGCAGGCAAAATACTTATGGAAGGGAATAAACAAAATTCTGCACATTTAAATGCAGGTAGGGAACATAATAACAAATTGTAGTTAGGATCCCCCAGCATTTTTGTGGGCTTTAGAGAACAAAAGTGATACTGAACGTTAACTGGCATTAAATGAAAGTGAGAGGGGTTTTACATAACAAACATTTAGCACATCACAAGGTATTAAAAGAAATATACAAAGTACTCTGGCTTATCTCCCTGATTTCTAAATGCTATTGAAAACCTAGGATAAAACTATCTATCCCTTCTGATGTAGATTTCTAAAGTAAGATAAATCTTAACGTTTAGTAATACTTAAGGGCTGCTTGTTGACATTTAACTGAGATCTATACCATATTCTTGATAGTATCTGTGCTACACTGACTGCAGTCTAAGCTCTGTAATCTTGCTCCCCAGACCAGCTGTTGAAGGCAAAAACTTCCCTTCACTGGAAACTAAATGCTTACAGGAGGGTAGCACATACTAGTCTCATCTTTACACACACAGAGAATTGCAGAATCACAGAATAACTAGGCTGGACCTTTAAGATCATCGAGTCCAACCGTTCCTGTCCTATGCTAAACCCTATCTCTAAGTACCTCATCTACCCGTTTTTTAAACATGTCCAGGGATGGTGACTCAACCACCTCCCTGGGCAGCCTGTTCCAGGCCCTGACAACTCCTTCAGTAAAAAAAAAAAATTCCTAAAAGAATTGTTGGGATGTGGAACCAGAGAAGCTGCTAAGGAACAGAGCCATAATGGCTGGCATGTGCCGTAGACACAGTCAAGTGTGGGGCATCATACCACAGCACAGCAAGTTTCAGTTACCCAAGTAACTTCAATTAAGTGGACTTACAATTCTGGAAAGAGACTCGCTGTGAATATCAGAGTAGTTTAACTCTTCTCTATTTATTCTGAACTGAATTAGGTATTTTCATTCAAAGAAGGTGGGAAATAAAAGCTGACAGTGCTGAAAGCCTACCAGAGCTCACTATAAAAAACTGAAATTGAGCTGCAGGATGAGTTGCATATCTATAGGAGATGAAATTCTTATTCATGCATTAACTATATATACACTTGTTATTTATCTATTTGATTAAATATAGGGGGGGGGTGTGTGTATCTAGAGTCTCAGAACAGAAAAAAGCACTCGCCATCGTTCAGGTTAAGAGAAGATGGTGAAAAGTATATTTAGTCTAGTCAGTCTAAGAATAGAAGCTCATAATCTATCGTCACTGGTAGATATTTTAATGGCCTGCAGAATATATCTAACTACATAGAACAGAAGCCTTAAAGGAAATTAAATACTCAGAGAAAAATATGATCTAATTAAAGCATCTACAAACACATTTCAGAAATGGGAGACAATATTTAATTTTGTCAGTAACATCTGCAAAATGCTTTAATATGAGACATGTACAAACGCACGGACTTTCGGATTTTCAGGGCGCGTCAGAACATTTCAGCAGATCCATTCATTGGTACGGCAACAGCTCGAAGCAATCTGCACCCTTTCACTGGAAAATAACTCAAACAGAAAGAAACCCAAAGTTGTGACTGGTTTTATTTTAGTGATCTCTGCTTCAACCTCCTTTGCCTTATCCCAACAGTACTTTACACTTGTAATTAGAAAGATATTGTAAATCGTAAAGATGTCATAAAAACACAAACATTTTAGTTTTTCCAATGAAAATTTGGCAGCTTGTTTCAGAAGTGGTCTCTTGCTTTTGTGGTTTGTTGTTGGGTCTTTAACTTCAATGAGAGATTTCTTTTGCTGGAGACTTTCCCTGTTATTTCATGTTCTTTTTCCTGGGGGCAGTATACCAGCTTAAGGAAAACACTAGGCTACAAGAGTACACGCAGTTGAAATCTCTCCCTTCTTCACTATTAATTGCTATAAGGTTCCACAACACTAGAGGTAACAAGACAGATGAGAACACAAACATACAGCTCCGTATTGGCAACATGAAGAGGGTGTAGGTGTTATTAATTGCTCGAGCACAAATCCACACTGAGCACATTCTGAAAGAAGGACGAGATTGCTTTAGCTACAAGCAAAATTTTGGTGAGTACATTTTCTTAAGTAATTCTGGAAACAGGGAAAAGTTAAGTTTCATCACCTCCATTTAATTTTCCAGTGTCAAATAGGACACTGTTCTGACTAAACAACCCCCCTGAGGGAAACTTGACCTAGGTGGGAGTTACCCCACTGCATGCAGATGCAGTCAACCATTCATACAGAAGCTAATATAAAATCTTCCGAGATGAAGTAGGGGATTATGGAGCTAGGGAACGCTTGAAGCAATCCATAGTCAAAGATATGGGTCAAAATCCTGAAAAAACAGCCCTTTTGGCAACTATTTTGCAATCTGTCTACCTACATGTGATAGAATTTTGCAGCAAAGCATTGTGCTCAGGGTGTAGTAGGATTTACTACTGCAGGATTACTAGAAATTCCTTCAGAAAAATTTACTACCAGCCCAACTTCAATTACATGTTCACTCCACTGATTGCCTTATGTTTGTAGGCCAGTAATTCAGGTTAAGTATTCCTACAGTTTCTTGTTTCCAAACACTTTATAGCAAGCAAATTCTCAGTGTAGAAGCCATTGACCTCTTTCTTTGACCTGGCTACTTAAACTACCAGCAAAGCTACACAAGTCACTTCTAAATAACTGTGAATTCCCATCAGACTAATCTAGGACAACTTGAAAAACAGTATATAAAAGTTGAACTTTGACTGTGTCTGAAAACAATGGTTCAAACTTAAAAGAGGTCCAAGAGGTACCATGTACATGAATGGAAGCATCCATGAAATTAGCTTTTAGACTGTATTCCCGTGAACAAAAGACAGCAGGAGAGCATATCCAAGGTGCATTTCTGATTAGTCATAAACAGAAGTCCCAGAGGAGGAAAAAAGCCATGGAAAAACCTGCTTCCTCAGATCTCCAGGTAGCAAGTGAGGAACATTAACCTTCCTGATAAACAAAAGGGTTCTGTTTTCAGAGCTGTCAGCCTGGAACCCTCTATGACCAGTGAATCTACTTCCAGTTCATATTCAAAAGAAAAAAAGACCACCAGAAATTAAAAGTAATAAAATGTAAATTTGTCCTGCTTCCTGCAAGGTGACCACTTGTCACACATCCCTTTGAGAGTCCCTGAAAATAAACTTCCCAAGCCTGAAAGTAAACTTCAGCTGTACAGAAGGCTGAGAGCTTAATGCATGAACATCTGTTCCCACAGTTATTCCACTTAAAGTGCACTGTCATTTCCAAGCTGCAGTACAGGTGTCCTATTCCACCAGTCTCATCTAGAAGCTTCCTGTGTACAGAAATATTTTCTTTCTCCTTTTACTTAATTGCATCACGTGGAATTACACTGAATAAAATATTGATTTCTAAGATATGTGTACCATAAGCAATAATGCAGTTTGAAACACATTTTATTTCATTTGCTATGACAATTTTATAAGCTTAAATATGTTAGCTCTTGGCATATGGCATGTTAATATGCATGTTGTGGGAGTAATGCTTTCAATTTATCTACCAATAGTTGGCAGTGTTCACTCAATTCTTTACAGGCATAACAGCAATTCAAGAGGATAACCAAAAGTGTCACACTGTCTGGGCTGGGGTTATATGCTAAACACTTCAATATTTTATCCAGGTACATTCAGTCATTCCATGAAAATTAATTTTAAATTAAAAACCTGCAAGGATGTAAAACTTCTATTCTGCCTTCCTTTCTTTTTAATGGCTCAGGCTTAAGCCATTATTTTGCATTCAACTCAAGTACACTCCAGTACTCCTGGCAGTGTCCT
Source organism: Hypotaenidia okinawae (assembly GCA_027925045.1). NCBI lineage: Eukaryota > Metazoa > Chordata > Aves > Gruiformes > Rallidae > Hypotaenidia > Hypotaenidia okinawae. The sequence goes on from BSDF01000007.1 coordinate 10,491,097, forward strand.
TTTTTCTATCCTGGTTTCACTTCCTTCTTCACCATTCTGCCTAATTTAGATTCCTGTTAATATCATCCCTCCTAAATATTAAAAAAAAGAAGATAGCACTAATAACCTGGACTACTTGTCTTACTCTCCCCTGATTTTAGATCAAGGAGGTTTGCTCAGAGGGAAGCTTGTGGAGCACCTCCCACTTTAATATTGGCATAATTGAAGACTTTATTGCTTTATTAATGTACCTATTACTTTAGTACATTATTCTGTGTTATTTTAAACACCTTTTGTGTCATTCTGAATCCATGAAGTCAACATATATAATGTTATCAAGGGCAAAGATAAATTGCACTAACTAATTCTGAAATACCTTGATCAAAATCAGTCATGCCTTGAAAGACTTCCATTTAATCTGATGGTTTTATAAACCAGTGGCAAGCAGAAATATATACATCTAAATATTTCTGCATTTATATATATCTCAATGTATATTTCTTCTTTATTTCAATCTTTTGGCTTAATAGAATTTCACAGTTTTCTCCACTTGCTAATTTTACTTTGACAAGACTTGACAGATGACAAAAAACCCCTTCTCTTGTGGCTTCCCCACATTCCTTTGGGCTTGATTGCATATCCACAAAGCTGTCACTGAAGTCACCTGCTTACTGACAAAACAATGTCTAAAAAAAAGCCTCGTAGTTGTTCAAAATGTATCCAAAGAACTACACACAATCTGATGCCATGAGCCAGTGTTTGATTTAAGTTAGAGAGGTGCCAACTTAGAATCACAGAACAGAACCTTTTGGGGAAGAAGGGACTTCAAAGCCCATCTAGTTCCAACCCCCTGCCATGGGTAGAGACACCTGCCACTAGTCCAGATTGCCCAAAGCCCCATCCAACCTGGCCTTGAACCCTACCAGGGATCCAGGGGCAGCCACAGTTTCTCTGGGCACCCTGTGCCAGGGCCTTACCACCCTCACAGGGAAGGATTTCTTCCTTATATCTAATCTAAATCTCCCTTCTTTCCACTTAAGGCCATTACCCCTCATGCTAACACTCCAAGCACTTGGAAACAGCCCCTCATCAGCTTTTTTTTTTTTCTTCTCCAACATTAGACTTGAGGCAGGGGAAAGAGTGCATGTCTCCATTCTGATTACTCTCCAACATTCTTTACCCATCAAAAAGCCAAATGCTGTAGGTTAGCATCTGGATCAACACAGCAAATACATATAAGTAAGAGGGACAGTATGAGCACAAGAAGTTAATCACATGATGTGGTGCTGATCCCACCACAAGGATAATGACACAGGAAACATCACAAAATAAGGTGGTTATTACTAGTTAGCAGTAAATGCCAAGCAACAGTACAGGCTGGGGACTGACTGGGGGCCTAAAGTGCTACTGAGAACCTGTGTCAAAATGGACAAGGATAGAGAAAGGAAGTCGTGCTTACACTTCTTCAGTCATACAACACCTATTCTATACTACTTCCCACATAATATTGTATTTCTTTATCTCCTAACATTAAGATAGAAATATTTGGAACAATATCTCTTCCTTCCATCTCCCAAAGCACTCATACAAATAATGACGCAAAGCATTTCACTCTCATGACATATATTGAACTTGAAAGAGTAGGGTGAGGACAGCCATCTCCTTTTCCATCATCCACTACAGGCAGTATCATTTTAGTTCAGGCTACAGTTTTATATTTGCCAACATTCATAAGAGAGTGGGAAGAAATACTCTGATTTTACATCAAACTAAAACAACCTGAAGACTGCTCTACTTTGGACCAGGGCAGCAGCTGAAAGCTGAAGAAAAATGTGTTTTCACATGTCATTGAAGTAAGGTATGAAACACAGACAAGTGCCCTTTTCTGACCCCAGACATTTCCTAATAAGCGAGCCAGATAGCTGTCCTTTTTTGCCTTACTTTGATGAAGATGTGGCCTATCAAGACCAGATACAAAAATATTCTTACAGACAGTCTAATCTATCTCTGAGCTTCAGGGCAGGTATATCCCTTAGGGAGTAGTCCCTGCTCCCTAAGCATCTGGAGTAGAGAACCTGCAGTTCCTAACCCCTAGCTAGCATAACCAGCTTTACATGCACAGAAGAGCAAAGAAATGAGTGGAGAAACAGCACCTTCACATTTAGTTCTATGGCGCACAGAAGAGACATGCCTCATACTTATGCAGTACGGACACAGCTACTGCCTGTATTGGTCTCAGTAGCTGGTCTTTTGGTAATTATAACTTTACCAATGGAACCTGGAATGCTTACAAAACAGAAATGCATTTGTCCACGATATACTATATAAAAATCCTTTATCCTTAAAATATACCAATAGCACTACAAATCTTTGAAACATGTAACCAAAGCTATTTAGCATGCTTACTTGATCAAATAAGAGATTGTCTTTTCATGTTATATCATCACAAGCTAACAATTACTAAATACTCATCTCCAGAACTGTAACTACACTGGCAATTCATTTCAAAGCTTATGATCTATAACACAGAAAAAAAAATCTCAAAGTGATTCTTGTAATCAAGAGCATAAGTTATTTTAAATGTCTGTACAGATCCATTACAAGTGGTCATGGGAAGAGTAGATGAGGCATACTCTACCTATAAAAAAAAACCCTGAAGGGGTCTGGTATCATAAATTACCAGCAATGACAATGAGCTTTTACCTGTAACAGTTTGCACTAAAATTTAATTGTAGAGGTATATGATTTGAAAAGCAACAGAGAATTTGCGGTAGATACATATTTATTTGATTATGTAAACATTTTTCAACACTATTTCATTAGAAATATCAAAATTGGTTTTAAAATGTCATATAGATTTAATTGTATAGGCTCAGTAGACATTTAACAGAGAATTTATGTAAAGCTTTTTTGTTTGCTTGTTTCTACCCTTAATTATGCAGTGCCACAAAGAATTTGGTTTTTTTTAAATGGTCAAAAATCAACATCAAATTCCCAAAGTGACATTTACCCATGGAAGTCGTGGCCCTTGACAGAGTCCCGATAAATGAGGAAACACTTTTGGAAACCCTGACTATAGCCATATTCAAGGAAAAATAATCAGACAATTTAAAAAGTGTTGTTTCAGTTAGAAGAAATAGAAATGTGGAACAGTTCATTCAAACATGGAGCAGTCATGAAAATATTTCTTCTCAGGAACTTAAAATAGTATTCCTGTTGCAACTCAATATTCCATCAACTTGGATTTGACACGGCAAAAACCTTGCAGTTCAAAGAGCAGCTTCCTTCACAAAACAGAGGTGGTGACAGTAAGTTCAATAAACATTAAACAAGCACAGAAAGACCTATATTTTCTCATGATTCCATCTCAGAAGACATCTGGTAACAAATGGGTCTTTCCAACTCGATTCATTACTAGGAGTTTTACAACACAACTATTGCACTGAGCTAATTGTGGATACCCACACAGCCTTTGTTTAAAACACAAGCTCTCTCATTACTGCTTCTGGATTTTAATAGAATTGCTGTCTCTAAGCAACAGCTGCACAAATAAACAATGCTATTAAATATGCATAAGAAAAAATCTTGAAGTTTGGTCACAGCCTCGTATTGCAGGTAAAGCAAGTCAATAGGTATAACAAATAACAAACACTTTGTCACTAGAGACAGCAGATGGGACTGAACAGACTCAGAGCACATACGTGAACAAGGGAGAAGAGTCAGTGGAGGTGCCTAAGTGCTTCCCCCTCAGCATCTGTGAGGGCTGCAGGTAAGCAGCAAAAGCCAATGCACATGATGCATTGTGATATGCATGCAGCTGCATCATTAATGCTGTGTGTTCACACAAAACAGTGGAGCTATACAGCCCAAGGCGGTGTAATTATTTCCAACTTTCTTGACAATAGGAGCCCGGCCTAAAACAGCACAGCAACTTCCTTCTTCGGCCTAATACCCAATTCATTTCTCACCTAGAGACCACTATTCCTCTCTGGAAGGGGTCTGCCCACTTTGATATTTTTATTGCTCTTTCTCCTTCCTCAAGCTTATCTGGCATTTATCAGCCCCTCATGAAGGCAACAACAGGGAACACAAACATCAGAGTAGCCAAAGGAAAAAGAATTTTGCTACCTTCATTAGCACATATACAGTGGGTATTAACATTTTCCCCACCTAATGCAGCAGCTTCTGGCCATCCCACTTCATGTGCTTTACTCCAGGGTTGAGTTAGCTCTTCCATCACTGCAAAATCTTTTTTAAGTTATCTGCCCATACAAAGCTTCACCTCAAATGCTAAAAAGATACAATGTTCTTTCTTACACTAAACTACTATGAAACTGGAGCAAGGAGTCTCATTCCCTACTGGAATCTACAGCACCTTCTCAAGAAGCATGTGCATCTGCCACTCCTGAAACGTATGGGACTTGTCTAGGTTTGCAGTGCATAAAATTCAGTCAGGTGAGTGGAAGATGCTTTAACAGTTCATAAAAAAAACTCCAAAGAGAGTGTGTCTTAAGGTAAAAGCCAAATTTACACTGAAGCTGGTCAACTGATTTGATAGTACATATTTGGGGTGACTGTGCCAACAACTCCCTACACACCCCACCCTATCATCTTCCTCTTGTAGAACTCCTTCCTTTCTGGATCTAGGCTATCAGTTAAGGGTGAAAACTTCAGTCTTTACAGGAGATTTGAGCACAATGAGTGTCAACCCAACTCTAGCTGTCTTCAACTACCTCCAACTTTTGGAGACTTGGCAAACTTTGTTTTCATATGTGAGGAATCAACAGAGGATCTCAGCTGTTAATTGAAGTTAAGATATTCTCTAAATCATGGATACTGCATTCTTCATCCCCATCCTCAGTTAGCTCAAGAATATCAACTGCACTGCGCATGTCCAAGCTCAAAGATCTATAGTCTTTTACATATCACTGCAAAGCAATTTCTTTCCATATAAAGAGAAAAGATGGAAACATGACATCATGCTCCATACAGCCCAGTAAAAGATGGTTCTTTGCAGGAAAACATTACTATCAGATAAAAATAAACTTTAATAACAAAGCGTAGGAGAGTCAAATCAGAATGTGAATGAATATGCATATCTTACAAGTTAAAGGTATTAATTAACATGATATATGAATTTGTCAATAGCTAACAACTTTTCTGTGCAACATCATAATACTTTCACCCAGGAAATCAGTAAAACTACACTTGACATTTTAAACACCTCACAAATAGTTCCTAGAAACCATTAAAAAATTGTTTTCCACCAGCCAGTATAGCATAGTTCATTGCTTTGGTAAATGAGTCGCGTTCTACATGTTGCACATGTACCACCAGTCTTATTTCATGTGATAATTGTGGAGATTTCAGAAATGCAACCAAAGTCACTGAACTCTGCAGTACCTCTGACAGCAATCTGCTACAAGTTGCTGCTAAAGCTCTAAAACGATCTTGCAAAAGTAACTCCCAGATCAGAAATCATGAAAGAGAAAGAGAAGAATAAAGAAAACCTGCCCACTAGGCTGACTCACCATCCTAATGGCGTTATAAAAGTGGCATTTAGCGGTACATTCCAAAGGACAACACTTACTGTATCAGAGGTTAAAAGCAGGTACATGGGTTGACTTTTTCCTCTAATGTGGTACATCAAGTAGTTTAGACCATCTGGTACAGAATTCTTACTTATCTCACAGTTCGAATGCATAGGAGAGACTTATCTATTGAATTATTCTCAGAGCTATAAATAATGATCATGTTCTTACCTCATGCAAGACTACTAATTTACACAGTCATAAGATACCCATTACACTCTCCTGTCCTCAGTATGTGGTATTGCCATTCCCTAAAAAGAAGTTTCCCCTCAGTACTCAGGGCTATTCTGCATGTTTGCTGTATCTGTGAGGTTTGTAATACTTTTCAACCAATATGAAACTCATTGTTAACAGACTTTCCCCCTTATTTCTTCTTTGGGAAGAGAAAAGGGGAAGGGGAGGAGGGAGAGTATGGACATCTCACACAAGTATCCATAAACTAAGCACTAAGTTACCCTCCTTCTGGGGGAGGAATGCATCTGATATGAATGCAGTGAACACCTGTTCTTCAAAAGCCACCATATTCTGCAGATAGAAAGTCATCAGGGAGGCAGCACTGCTATCACCCACTCTACCATGAAAACAAACCACCAGAAAGACATTAGGAAGTATTTGATGGAGAGAAATGCAACAAACCTGCTATTAACATCTACTGACCAGTGGTGGTTCTTGTTGCCTCACCCGCTCTTGGTGGTTTCCAGGTGATCAGAGGCATTAAGATGCAATTAATTTGCTTTCATTTACACACATACAAATAAGCTGAGCCAGAGAATCTACTCAAATGCTGATCTTGGCCTTACCAAAACAGAATAAATTCAGGGGAAGCTGGAAAAAGCTGGAAGAATGAAGCAATCTCATGAAATTCAAGGACAATAAATGCCATGTCCTTCCCTTTGGAGGGACTAACCCCAACAGTACAGGCTGATGACAGACCAGCTGGAGAAGAATGTACTGCAAAGAAAAGGAATCGAGGACCCTACTAGACCACACAATAACATCTGTAGTGTGTTCTGGTAGACTTTTTTTCAGTTTTAAATTTCAATTTTAAATCTCTTCTAAAGAATCTAGAGCACACATACAAGTTATAAAATTTTGTGTGGAAAGGACACTAATACTCAGCAAGCTTTTTTTTAATCTACTTACCACAGTGCTTGACTTTCCCTAAGACATGAAAAGATCATCACCTTTCTCTGAGGCTGAGCAGTAGCCGGGCCACTACCTAAAAATCCCATCTGCAATATTCCTCCCTTGTCATAGACCCAAGTGTTATTGCTCAAGAAAGTAGATTTCTGTTCTTCCTTTGCCTACTTTGACCAATGGAAAAAACATATTTCATTCCCTTATTTGGAAAATTGAATGTTAGTCAGAGAAAGACTAGGAATATTTCATCTTTTGCCAACAGGCATGTTAATAGAGAGATAATCTCCTCTCATGACTGTAGCAAGGCTAAGGCAATCCATACTACTAATGCAAAATCCCTTACACATCATCTTCCATTTATGCCCTCTTAATCTTATAACATTATTATAAACAATATAGTAAACTAATTACTCTTCAGTCACCTTTTTCTTCCACACTGTAAACGAGATTACTTAGACAGTTGATCTGTTTGTTTATTCTCTTGCCCTCCAGGCTGTTTAATGTTATTTAAATTTGGAGACACCCTAAAGATGCCTTCCCACATAGCTCGTGAGAGTGTTCTTGGGGTGTGATGGGGCTTTTTTTTATGTTTGGGGTTTTTTTGTTTGTTTGTTTAATTTTGTTTTCCTGGGGTTTTTTGGGGGATGATTCTTGGGTTTGAGTTGTTTTTTGGGGGGAAACACAGTCAGCAGTGGGAGGAAGGAGTATGGGTAAAGTGGCACAAGTAAATTTTCTCCTTGATTGTCAGAGCCACTTTTAAATTCTGGTTGAAAAACAGAAATCTGGAAAATTTGGAGAAGCCTGTTTGACTAATTACTGTATAGCCTTCTAAGATTAAATTATTACAGTACATTAGTAACAGCAAGCACAATGTGAAACGCACCTATTACTTCATTTACATACATCATTATCATTGTTAGAGACACACACTATCTGGGATCAGGCATATTCAGTTAAATGACCAACTGACAGAATGAGCATACAGTGCAACATAAGAAAGGGAAAGTGATACATAACTAAAAAAATGGAGCTTAATAAAATGCTCCATTCCACAAACTGTTAAGAGAATCAAAGACTGATGGAAAAGACTTGCTAAAAGCTCACTCATAACTTCTTTTAAGGTAGAAAAACTCTTTACATAAATCATTACTCATTGTTTTGCCTAGTCCAATTTTCTACTCTTAAAGTGTTGTGTCTGTCTCATTAGGGTAATGGAGCTGAGGTTTGGGGACTGCATGTTACCTGCCTCTGCGTTTCCAAAATAAAAGTCGTTCAGCACCTGGTATTTAGAATCTACACTTTCCAAAATGACTCATGGGAATAATAACAACAATGCAACCCCACAACCTCCACACTTCCTCAAAACCAAGTTCCTCCAAAGTAAGGATGGATCTGCAGATAACCATAAGCTTCCACAAAAAAGCCAAACTCTCGCCTTTCAGTGTGTCAATATTCTGCTGAACTACTGTAACTAAAGTATCACGAACCCTGTTTTCACTGAGGCACAGTATGAAGCAGAAAAGTGTTCTTTTAGCTTATGAAAACAGAAAGTAGACTTTCAGGGAAAGATTTTATTTTAAAACAATCCTCTGTAGGATAATGAGAAAATAGAATCAACATACGCTTTCAAAATAGACAGCAGGGTAAAACCATGCAAGCATTTTATGTTTTGGATTACTGAATACTGAATATTGAGTTCAGAATATTACAATAAATATTGAATATGTTTCAAAATATTAGCGTGTTGGAGAAGCTATATATACTCACCATATTCAATGATATTTATGAAAGCAAATCAGAATGTGTTCTGGAAAAGGTTATGTTCTGAAACTGAACCTGAAGACATGTATTCATGCATTATTCTTTTCCTATTTGACAGGTAAGTATGAAAGGCATTAATATATGAAACACTTTACCAGTATCATTTTTCATAGCATGATACAGAATCTTGCTATCCATCTGTGAAGAAAATAGAAAACTTTCAAACTTAGAAAGTAAGAAACTCACTGCAGAATCAATTGCAATCTTCTAAGGTCATTTAAAAAAAATCCATATATGTAAAAATTGAAGTATTTAACAGAGAAAATCTCCTATAGTATAAAGAGCTTTTTTTGTCTACTCCATTATTTATGAGTAAAAATATCATAATACAACTACATATCTTACCTGCACGTACAAAAAAACAGGACTGAAAAGATCTCAAGATGTAGCAGAGAAAAACCTTCAGAATTGAATTGTGGATCACAAAGAAAGCAAGTAGGGGCCACAGGAGGCACAAGAACCAGGGACAACTTTTCTGGTGTTTCTAGCATATTTCTCTCATTTAGTATATCCAAATTCAACTTCCACAAAATAGTCACATGGCCAAACCATAAAAGAATTTTCAGATCATGTCTATCTTTATGCTGCTTACTCAAAGTCCCCTTTGGAATCCAATAGAAATATAGTTTATTTCAATCAAGCACTTACAACAGCTCGTTCACTCAGAAGCCAACCTGGAGTCTGCAGAGAGATGTCACATGACACAAGAAAACCAGAGTTTCCAGACATGTATGATATTTATTTTACCAGAGAAAAAGGAAAATGTACACAGATTCCTGATGTAACTGACGTTCTGCTAATAAAAGTTAGTAGACAAATATTTTAAGATCTTTCACAGGAAAGCCTTATCCCAGGAATTTTGGACTTCTTTTACACCTAGACAGGCAGCTTCTCACTGGGTAAGAAGTGCCCCAGTTGAACACATGAAACATGGCCCAATAGCTGAATTTCCAAAAGTAGTATTTTTATTTTTAAACAAATATACCTGCTTAATTTCCTGTGTTCAAATATTTCAAAAAGCGATGCTTTAATAAAAATTTTCTTCCAAGTTAAAGAAACGCACAGAGTTAGGTTTATGTGCAACATGATTAGAAAATACCTTGTTATAACTGGAAGAGGAGACTGTCAAGCCCCTGAACATACAATAGTGTTTTCTGCAATGTTTTTTGTTTAATTGCCTAGACTGGTCGGGCTAATTGTGCTTGGAGAACAAGGCTGGTAGCTTTCCAATTATATATTACTTTTAATAAATTGATTAAAATAGAATTCATAATGAGAAGTAGGCTATTTTAAACTGAGTTACTTTAATGAAGGAAGTTTACAAATCATTTAAAGTAAATCTAGTGGTTAGAACTCTATCTAAATATAGATTTATTTTTTTTGCTCCTTGTCCAATATAAATTTCTGCACTAGGATCTCTGACATCATCTAACATCCATGGCTTGCAAGCTGGATTCACCCTTTTCTCTGCTAAAGTTTCAAATTCATAGTGTTTTCTGTTTGTGGTTTGTTTGGTATTTTTTATAGCACAACAGTATTACAAAATTTCAGGGCTGTCATGAAAAAAATAATTTTATACTTTATTACCTCTACATCCAGGTTTTTGTCTTGGTCTTATAATGGGATTCAACTCTGTATTACAAATCTTCTAACATTGTTTTTGGGAAATAGACTGTAAGTTTTGAAGAAAGCAATTGAAGCCTGTTATTTTTCAGAATGATAGTTAGATATTGACCTATGCAGAAGTCACTTCAAAATGAAACTACTTACTTCCTTGGAAAGTGGGATATATTGCTTTCTAGCTTTCAACTTGCTCAAAAATACCAAGATATTACTTTGCTATTTCTGTGTGCCAAGTAAGCACTATGTGTCACTTCACATTAGATTTTACACCAATTAAGGAAAGTGTATTGCTCACATTTGAAGCACTAAAGGCTCATCTCTTTCTACTACCAATGATTTACTCATTCCCTAATCTTAAAATGAGGTTGAGCTTCAAGATATTATTTATACATCTTGATATTCACCTTTTGTTTTCATCTTAAGACTGTGGAAGAAATGGCCTTTTGCAAATGCCTTGTAGGAGCTCTGTTCTTTCGAAGCCCATCAGTACTTGTCCTACTCTGGTCAGGTTCTGGCAATCAAAGACCACTATTCTGTCTGTAATGTGCAAAAGGAAAATTGGCCTACTAAAGTGTTGAGTTTCTAAATCGTTGGAGTTTCCCCCTATTAGTAATAAACTGGGAAAAAATACTATTTTGATTCAAAAAATCTAATCAAAATGCTGTATGTTTCACCATGATTAGTACTTCAAGAAATCTTCGAAGGTCTCAATTTTTTACACTTATGTAACAAATATCTGGCCCCGAATAATCAAATAAAGTCCCATTTCCTTTAAGATGTTTAGAAAGATAGTGAAAAGGCACAAAACCCCTCCAACATGGAATTTATTCCTAGACAAGTGAAATCAGTAACACTCCTATCTCTTTGATTAGGTGAAGATGAAGCTCTTTAAATCTTCTTTATGAAGATCTCACTATTACTCTATTTATTCCCATTTTTTCCATCATCAGATTACACTACAATAAGTGTTTGTAAACATATTCAAAGGATACTAAATTATACAAAGCTCCAGAGTAACTGGAAAAATAAATGTAATCATACTCACTCAATATGCTTTCCTTCGCAATCAAAAGATGTGCTTTTGAGGCTAATGGTAAGTCAAGAGATTGTTTATCACATTATAGACATGTCTAGCAGGTCATGTTCCCAATAATCAAGGATTACTTTTGACCAATTGTCTTCCTTTCTTCCCACTTTACTTTAGTGATGTCCCCCGAGTTCATGAAAAGCTCATTTATGATAATAAGACACTAGTAAATTTTAATTTTCTTACTCAGTTCCATAACATTGCCATAATATTTCTTATACAAATAAAAATTTTACTGGAATTTTTAATCAGTGGAGCACTGGTCTTCAATATCACCTTCCTTCCTTCCGTTCTGCTATATAGCTAATGAATCACACTAAAAAAATCTAATAAAATCTGGAAAATCAAGAATATAGAGAGATTATAGTAAGCAAGGGGAAATTATTTTTCTGCTCTTATGTTTATATGTAGGAGTTAGAGATTGCTGTTTGGGTTTTTTTACTTTTTCCTCAACAAAATATCAAATCAAAATAAAAACAAACTTGCATGTTGATAATTGAAGAAGTAACATGAATTAAAAGCTCCTTTTCCTTTTGTTGCTTTAGCTCTACACTCTATCCTGCCTGAGGAAATAACCATAAGGGCTTTGCTTTGTCTCCTTTTTATACTAATACTGAATCATAAATGCTACACAAAAGCTTGAATTTTAAATCTATGTAAATTTTGCAGAGTAAGTAGTCAGCACCTCCCTATATTTGGGGCTGATGACTTATTCCCAAAATACTAAATTGCTATTCCAGGTGGAAGAAGCGTGAAAAACACTGTATACTGTGACAGCCATGCCTTTAGCAACAGGGGAAAAAAAAAAAAAAAAGAAATAAATCATATTGCAGCATCACATTTAACAGTGTATATCATCAACTTTCAAGATGCTGCTTAGAGTTAAAAAACCCTGCAACATTAAACCAGTCTCTGTCCTATTCCTGAAGTTGAGGTCAGCTGATCTGCTCTCACCAACAACCCTAAATGCATATGTTATAGGTTTTATTGCCCAGTGGCAAGGTTCTCTGCAATTCCCTAACCCCAACAGTCTGGCAGAGTCCACGTTTACAAGCCTTCAGGGCATGCTGCAGGGCTTATCTATTTATTCAGACTTTTACCCTAGAGGCTGGCTGCAAAAGCAAAGAGAAGGTTGGTAAGTTCTCTTTATTTGACAGCGAGGTCATTTTTATGTATTAATTTATGTACATGTGCCTAGAGATTATGATAGGCACATTTCATACAATAACAAACAACTTCAGTCATATCCTAATTAACTTTGACTAAATAAGAAAAGAATTCTCCAGGTCTCCATTAGAGATAAAACCCTTTAAAAAGTACCCATGAACACAAATGCTACAAAACAAAAGAGTTGGTCAGCCCCAAAATGAAAGCAGAAAAATATGGCTTTTTACAGATTGAGATGCACATGTAAAAATCTGAAGGTAATTTATAAATTTTATGTCAATAAGTACATGATTCTGTTTGCTGCTATCAAAGCCTTTCCTTCAAAGTCCTTTGAATTATTAGTGAATAACACAAAAGGGAAATTATTCTGCTCTCTTAGTGTAACTTTGGGCATAAGTTTGCAAGCGTTCAGAAGTTTTCAAGTTACTGTAGTTCACCAGCTCTGGAAGGAATTAAAAGAAGCTTCTAAGAACACAGTACCCTGAAAAGGAGCACAAAATGGTACCTTCATAGAGTTACATTGAAATAATACAGTCAATATAAGAAATCAACTGGAAAGCGAAACTGATTCCTAAGTACTTTCTGACAAATCTTAAGAGACTTTCCTGCGGGTGTTGGCTTGACCTTTTCCCTAAAGAAACAAGAGAAACACATTAGACTTCCTAGTCTAGAGCTGAGTTTGGATATAATGTTGTTTTAAGGGACTGGGAAAAAAAGAGAGAGAAAAGAACACGTTTAAGATGGCACGTCAATTCTAAAAAATGGATTTGAAAGAAATGCAGCTAGTCTTATGGCACCCGTTTTCTATTGTGGTTAAATGTTTTAGACTAATTCGTATGTTACTTAGCAATGCCAAGTACCAGTTAAAAAGATGTTCCTTCAGCGACAAACTCTCCCTAACCTGGGACTGTTCACGTCCCAGCCCAATGTATTAAACTACAGCAGAACAGTAGTGTTCAGCAGAGCAAATAAAAGGCTCTATGAAGATTTTAGAGAGGCCAAAAGCATCATCAAGCCTATAACATCTCTGTTCTACACATTCAGTTTGTCAGAAGAAGTTAAAATGAGTTATTCTGGTTTGGGTGTCTGGATAGACCAGTTTAAGAATTGCTTTGCACTGATGGAGATACAAAGTGACAGAAACGCAAATGAGGATCATACTGAGAGCTACAGAGTGATCAAGTACCAAGGGCTTATAAAAAAAGCAAAGAGAACCTGAGTTCTCATAAGGGCTCATGTTATGTTTAGAAACTTATTCAAACCAACAGGATAGCTCATCTACAACTGATGTTATTACCAGAGGGCATGCATGGCAGGGTTGCACTTCTACTGAAGAAATGAGATAGAAGACTAATTTTCACACGTACTCCAAGTATGAAATCACACATATGCCTCAATGATGAGCATGTTCCAAATACCTTCAAGAAATGTTCATGGCAAGCAAATAAAAAACAGTGTGTAGTAAGAATAATATGAGTAAAACTCTGGAATAGAGTTTTCTATAAGGAGGGAACTATATGCTGTACTGTCACAAGCATGAGTGAAAAATCGAAGCTCGGCAGGTCACACTCCATTCCTAAGTGCAACCTATCTTTTTTATGGAAGATACTGTAAATATTAAGAGATCTTTATCTGTAATTAACTAATGAAAGTTTTCAAGCTTTACTAATCTGTGGCTGGCTGACAAAATTGTGGTTTATACCATCATATCAAAATACACGTTTGATATAACACAGAACCCGTCCTGTAATTTTCTCCAGTTCCAGGCATCCATTTCCCTTACCTTGATACACAGAACATGTTTCAGAAGAAGCAGAATAATCAAAAGTGGGGGCTGGAAGACTTGGAGTGAAAACCCATGGGAGTTTTCCCATTTGTCACCTCTGGGCTGTGGTTTTGACTTATGGAGACTGTCATGTTTCTCTACAAACTGTAAAATGAAATTCTTCCTTAAGCATAAACCAAAACTCAGAATGAAGAATGCAAAGATTACTTCAAATTTCAAACCTATTTTCTACCTCCGTGGTAAGATAAAGCAGCCCGCAGCTCAGCTGTACGATCTGCTGTGTGCCCGCTTCCCAGTTTGAGGGAAGGGGTGGATTAAAGCCGTGTTGGCTACAAGTTATGTGGAAATACCATGTAAGATTTCCTTACTGTGAACAATCATCCAGTCAGGCTTATGGTTAGCTGCCCTGCGTGTAATGCAATGATTCCAAGAAGAAAGATGAAGTTAATGATGCAAACTCAGCCTTCCAAAGTGAACTTGGAAGCCTGCCACAGCAATTGCACAGTACATGAACTTTTCTTTTTGAAAAATGCAAACGTTTTATTTTTATCTTACCAGGAAGTATAGACTTAATAGCATTCATTTACTTTGTTGGCTAAAACCTTATTTAACAATAATGGAAGATTGAAATACGAAATCCCCCAGAGTATCATTTGCATTGATAACAATAGTTTTTCCTACAGTAACTGGAAAGTAGATTTACTCTTGCATGTAACTGATAAAGTTTCTAAAAACATAAAACTGGTTGTAGAAGAGAGTTGTTTACTGTGAAATCTTCCCTGCTTCACTTCAAACATCATTCACTTCACCCGAAAAAGTCACTGAGCCACTAAGACTTGAACAATGAGTATCCAGTATCATAACGTTGAGGTTTTTCAATCATCACCTATTTTATCTACTCAGAATTTCTGACACTGTCATCAGTACTGAAATGGTAAAGTGATTATGTTATCCAGCCAACATGGTTGGAATGGAAAGAAAGGGAAAAGCTGTTTTTTCCAAGGTTTAGGAACATAAAGTCCTTAATCTGTCTACTTGTTTATCATGAGACCACTCTGTCTTTGATGGGGATATGATACCACACATAACAGATGGTCCACCAAAACCCTATCACGTTTGCTTCAATTATTCATAAAAGACTGCAGAGGGGGAGGGAAGAACTATGATTATACAATAAAATCCAAAAGGAATACAAAGCCAGGTACTAAACCATAGCAAGAATGATACGCTAAAGGAAATAGATATTCATGTACAAGTTGCCCTGAATCTGCTCCAGGAAATTCCACTTCAACAGAAATGATGGAAGTACAGAGCCAAACAAGCATGATGCCAACACAGACTGTTTCATTGTTCACTCTGCCTACTTAATTTTTTCAATGCTCCAAAGACACACCTGACTTTGAATAGTTTGTCCACAGAATTACTAATTTAGTATTATGAGAACAAAAAGATGTTTTATCTTAATGTAGTTTAGGTATACTATTAAGTGTAGTAAGTCAAATTGCAAAAGGACCTAAAGGATCAAACTTGTAATGTGAAAGGACAAACAAGCTGTATAAGACAGTGCTCAGCACAACAATAAGAGGTGTGCTTTTTGATTCTCTTAAGCCCTTCAATGGACACCGTCCATTGTCAAATTCTCCTCTTTCCCAATTCTTCAATACTGATTTCTTTGTCAGCATAAACTAGAAAATCACTTGTGATTTTTTCATATATTACATAAATTATATACACACCAGTGTAATTATCAGATACATATATATGTAACAGCCTAAATCTGACTCTGGAATATTTCCTTTACCTAGAACTTCCAGAAGGAAGCTGCTTTCTCTACCTCATTTTGAAGTGCAGACACTAAAACTCCCATTACCTTTATTATTTGTTTCATCACTGTCACAAAGGTAAGTTACCTCTCTATTTGCATTGCTACTTGAAGACGAAGTTATGAAGTTATGAAGCTCACAGCCTTCTCCCAGTCCTAAGTGGCAGAGTATGTTTTTCCTGATTTGTGGGTTTCTACATCCATAACCCTGTTCTGGGGTTTACTAACATGTCTGTGGGAATTTACAGTCCACACATGACGTGCTTGAACTGGGTCTCTTTTCTCACAGCCATCTAAACTGCACAACCTGGCTGGATCTTCAGAATTACTTACACATGACCATTCAATTCATGCTTATTAACCCAATATCTCCTTCATCCTATCTTTATTTTCAGGTCATTGCTAGATACAATGAATGACACTGAACACAGTCGCATTCTTCACCTAAGTTTCCTAAAATTATTCATTCAAGTAAGTTTCCTTTCAACAGGTGTTTTAAACTATAACAACTATTTGTCTCTTTGCAGATGTACTTAAGTATCTCCCCTCCCCAGACCGCTATGCATCATGAGATTAAAAAAGATGATACTGCTTCACAATTAGAAATATTTCCTCCAATTTGTCAGAGAATAAAACCAGCTTATTCCAGAGAACATTTTCCATAATTCCACAGACATCATTAATCCATAGTGCCTTTTCTGTTGTTTCTCTTAATCCTAATGCTAACTGACTACACTACAGCTGCCTTGGGCATCGAGCTTCCTTGTTTTAAACATCAAAATGACAGTAGTGCATTAAGGTTCTTGGATTCACATTTTTAATCAATTAGATTTCAAAGGAAATATTCTGGTCAGAAAAGGGCATTGCTCCCTCCAATCTGGTATTAAAAAAACTCACTACGTTTCTTATTTACACATCTGAATCAGCACACTTAGAACTGTATTCACAGAACCTTACACACACCACAGTTGGCAGCTGCTGCTACAAAAACTACACAAGCTGCGCCAAGAAAAAGAATTCTATGTCCAAATCACATTCTGAAAGTTTCACACCCATAGATGGCTTAAGCATGAGAGCCACCTTCCCTCTTCACTACACACACCTCTTGTTTTACTTTTTGACATGTAACGCTCATCAATATAATAATTCTCACCAATAGAAGCAGAAATCCATAATGACATAAGAATGCTCCAAGAGTATACACAACTTATGACCACCTCAAGACACTTCAAAAAGGCAACAATTGATGTCCATAAAGTTCAGTGTCCATTAACTCTACTATGAGCTCTTTCAGATCAGACTTTCCCCTAGAACAGACACAAGGCAATTTGAGTTTCACTAGTGTTTTGTTGAGTTTTTGTTTGGGGTTAGTTTTGGGGCTTTTTTTGACAAGGCAGAAGTAGATGATGATGAAGTTGGAGTAGGTGTAGAGTTCCCTAGAAGTGAGCCTGAAAATCACCAGTACAAGGTAGTGTGGGAATCACAGATTGAGATTAAAATTTAAATCGTCGCGATATAAGAATAAAAAGAATTCCACCTTGTCATTCTTTGAGAGGTGTGGTAGTAACTTCAGCTTTTACCAAATGTATGTTGGGTATGAAATCAATGATGATGTGAGCTATCATGGAACGTTGCTTTGTTCTCGTTTGCCTGGCAGTGAAATCCTTCTTTGGCCATTAACAAATAATTCCTTCAGAAGAGCCAGGGACAGTTCAGCTGAGCAAATATCCAATTTCTTAATTAAAAAACCAAACGAGTTTAAGTTACCTGTGAGAAGGATGGGGACAAGGTCTCAGCAATTTACAGTTGCCACTCCTGTAAATTCAACAAGTCTTTCCAGTGTCTTGTTCAAAACAAATGTCTTCCATCACATGTGTCATTGCAGATGATAATTATATTTGATGCTATTTTTAAGTCTTCATTATAGAAGCAAAACAAAATAGCATCTGCACTTCAGTTATTTTTACTTGTACATATGAACAGTTAACTGCAAAGACTGTTAATGCTCAAGTGTATGTAAGTTGTGTCTATACAAAGAGGCAGCATTCAGCATTTCCTATTTCAGAGTAAAAATAAAAGTAATGAGACCTATGCAACATCAGAATTCTTTACAGCTGCCCTATTTCAGTTGTAGATGTGCACTTTTCTTGTCTGTCTAGGCTTATGGAGGCTGTACCTACTTTAAACAGTATGAAATTCAATAGTTTCAAAGAAAATTTAACTATAACAGCAGCAGCAAGTCATTATGTTCCACCAATCCATCATTTTCATAGAAAGAAAAGTATTTTCTTCACAATGAGCAATTTATAGATTCAGAGAGTACATCTGGGATTTATATTTGTAGCCCATTACTTCACAAAAAATAGTTCTTGTAAGAGTAAGGCTAGATAAATATTGGAAGAGGTTGACATTTTGTGTAGATTATTTCTAAGATCTGAAAATAATTTGGTAAGCATTGCAGCAAACAGTGAATAGAAAAAATGTACAGCTAGTAAACTGATATATTATTTTAAAGGAATGTATATATTCCCATAAAAAAAAAAAAAAACAACCCAAAAGTTCAAAGTATATATTTTTGCACCATTTGCTTACATTTAGCTTCAAGACTATAATCTCTAAAGATCACTCAAAGTGTAGGGAAGATTCACATTATGGCACCGGCTCACAGACAGCAACATGTGGCACAAGGTAACACCAGTTACCAGTAAAAACATACGGGGACATCTATTGTGGATTCTTTAGAGCCAGTTTTGGTGTTTCCATACTGTGCAAACCACTAGGGGCAAACCTGAAATCTGAGGTGGTGTTTTTTGGTTTTTGTTTTGTTTTGGTTTTTTTGACTGCTGTGCTCCCTTAGCAATTAAATGAGGTGCTCTGGGCCAGTTTGGCTTTTTTTAGAGCAACATCATTCTTCCCAGCTAAATCACGCATCATCCATGCAGGAAATTCTAGATAATATTTCCCTAAAGACATTGAATGAATAAATAGTGGCGTTTTTGATTTTCTGTAAGTTAGGGGTTAGCTAAAAATAAGAGCATCCTTTCCCCATACTTTCAAAATAATTTCTAAGCAGTTTGACATGAAATAACCAATTCAGATAGAAATTGCACCTTTGTTCCAAGGTAATCTTTTCAGTGTAAGACTTTCTTTTCTCATTTGGAAAACAGATTCTTATTTTTGGAAGGAATTAGCATATTGCAACAAGATAGCCAAGCAACTTGTAGTACTATAAGGAATATTAACTATTAACAGGAAACAACAGAGCCACGAAGATGATTAGAGGGCTGGAGCACCTCCCCTACAAGGAGAGGCTGGGGGAGCTGGGCTTGTTCAGCCTGGAGAAGAGAAGGCTGTGGGGGGACTTCATTGCAGCCTTCCAGTACCTGAAGGGAGCAGAGAAACAGGAGGGGAATCAACCTTTTAAAAGGGTAGGCAGTGGCAGGACAAGGGGGAATGGACTAAAACTAAAGGAAGGAAGGTTTAGATTAGATATTAGAGGCAAGTTCTTTACAGAGAGAGTGGTGAGGTGCTGGAACAGGCTGCCCAGAGAGCTGGTGGATGCCCTGTCCCTGGAGGTGTTCAAGGCCAGGTTGGATGGGGCCCCGGGCAACCAGGCCTGAGGTTGGTGTCCCTGCCTGTGGTAGGGGGGTTGGAGCTCTATGATCATTGGGGTCCCTTCCAACCCATGCCATTCGATGATTCTATGGATAGATAAAAAATTGTCTTCAGAAACCGAGAAATGAACTTTTATTAGAAGACATCGGGTGTTAGATCTTTGTAACTGCGTGAAACCTAAAACTAAAGGGGCAAAGAGTTGTGGGGTTTTTTCAGTTTGAGTTTTTGGTAGCGATTGCTTTCTTGGGTTTGGGGGTTTTGGAGAGTGTTTGTTGTTTTTCCTCTAGCCAGTCCTTTATTGCAGTATGAAATTAATTTCACGTGATGTCAACAATATACATGGTATGCTACTGTAAAATAAACATCTATCAAACATAAGAGCAATGCATAGATTAGGCGGACAGTAAAAAGTTTTCTTTCCCAAATAAAAGGGTTCAAACTGCTAAGTGAATTCAAAGCATGTATCTATAATTTTCATTTCCTTATTCTATGAAATAATCTTCCTATGTATTTTCAAAATTACAGGAATCAAATAATTTGAAGTTTACCAATTGGAAAGGGGTATTTTCTACTCTCTGCCTATGGATCATTAAAGCTTTAAGGGAAAAACTAGAGGAAACAACCTGCATATGCCTTCAACATTCTTATTTCCTATTGATACACAACCTCACCTCTTTACCTATAATAGTTTCCTAATTCACTAAAATTGATTCTACACAATAGAACTAGTGTGTGCAAACCCCGTATTATCTCTAGATTTGAACAATGAAGTCAGCGTTAATGGTTAAAAATCTTCCTTCCTTGCTTGCTTGCTTTTCCACATTACCTATGGGATTCTGGCCTCCATGCAGGCCAAAAGATGAGAAGTTCTTCTCCCACAGAGCACACTTCAAAATGAAGATCAGTAAAAACAATAATGTACTTTTTTTTTTTTCTTTCTCCAAGGTTCCTCATTACAGGAGCTTACTTAAGAGAGGCTTTGGAGACCTTTTCTGAAAAAAGTCTATAGTCTGGAACTTTTCTGGTTAAAATTCCTCATTTTTCAAACATGTAATGTAAATTGTTCAATACTTGAATAATAACATTTGCATGAATGCATAGATACTGTGCAACAGTGCCTGGTTTTTACGATCACTGCTAAAACAGAATGAATATACTGAAGTACTTTAGAAATCCTGAAGGTATTCTTCTCATGGACATAGAAATCTCAATAATTCAGTTATTTTAATCAACAATCAACCTATATAAACACAAGGATGCTATCCAGGCAGTAATGGCAGTCCTAGAATTCACATTTCCTGTTACAAGTTTCTTGTTCACAAGATTAATAATTACTCACTTTGTCTGTTATGCATGAGCAAACCTGCTACCTACTACCTAAACCATCTACAGGATTTAATAAACAGTAGCTTCACCTTGCTGCTAGTAAACCAGTATTAAAGCTACATGAGGTATCACTGAAACAAAAATGTAAAAATTAAGAAGATTCTTCTTGACAAAAACACTCTGACAAAAAAAAAAATCTTTGACTGAAGAGTAATGGATTTTAACCATCATATTTGAATATATTCTAGAACTTTCAATGGCAAAAAAAAATTGAAAAGTGTGCCTTTGAATCACTGCAAGAGGACTGCAGTTCAGCAGATGTGCAGATTACTCACGGTTATTAAAGATCCTGTAGCACATTTGCAAAAGGGAGAGTGTTAACTTTTATTTTCTGGTTAAGTTCCAACTTCAGTCGCTGAAGTTGACCTGCTGTGATTCAATTTCCCACAAATTTGCCATTAGATAAATCCACCTTCACTTCTCTCCAAACAGACTCTAGTACAGCATCACAGTGGCAGAGATGACTGCGTATCAGCTGTTCAGTGCTAGATGAGCAGTAGTATCTGTTTGTTCCAAGAATCCACTTATGGAGCGGAAACTATTACATCTATTACACAAGTACCTCAGCACAGGGTTTACGGTTGCAGGGTTCTGCATAAGCGCTGTATGCAGCATGGAAAAGATACAGTGGCAGATCAAGATTTATACACAGGGGCTTTTGGCTTTACTGTCATATTGTCAGCAATGCACAGTACAGAAATGTATTTGTCAGTCACCACTGAACAACAGTGGATGCATGAAGCAGAAGAAACTAGAGGCCATGCCCCCAGTGCAAAATCCAAGAAAGCTTCAAAGGCTTCAGATTAAGAACTCTCAGTTACCCTTGAAGTACTACTAAGCTCTCCTTCCCCAGTTTGGATTCGTGTAACATGGTGGATATGGCTTCAATTCTTACAGTTGTTTAAGGATGGAGCAAGCTTGAATCCCATGAATGGCACACTGATTTGAAACTACTTGCACATTTATATTTGGGTACAGACACACAGATCCACAAGAGTTCTTGAGGATCTTATTTCTCCTCTGTAGAATGCAACCACAGAGAAAATTATTAAAAACAAGTGCCTAGACTCAGCTGCTTTATTACTGTGTTCTCCATTACACTAAACTGGATATTTGAGGGTTTTTTTCCTTTTAAAATTCTGTTATGCTTTTCACAATTCCTTTATGATCTCTCACCACACCATCTTTCACTGCATGTACAAATCCATTTGACTACCTGTAACAGACAGAACAGCTTCCAGGCACCATTGTTGCATAAATAACAGGAAAGGAAGAGAAGGTGGAATATAATTTATTACATGATTAATTTTCTTTTTTGCTTAACAACTGCTTGATAAATTAAAAGAGGAAGATTTTGTTTATATTCAATTTTTTTTCATCCTTCTCTTAAACAGTAGCTTGAAAGTGTCACATCTAAAAATGCTCAGGCAAGTTCTACTACTTATATGAATAGTCAAGGAAAACCGTAAGCTCCATTTCCATTTGACTGTTCTTGGAACACTGTAACACATGGCAAAGCACTAAAGCAACCCAGGGTAAGCCTCTCTGAAGGCTGGAGAATGACTTAAGGATAATAACTATTTCATATATTGAATTTGCTCTCCATGCCTAGTACAAATACTACAGCACCTATGGGGCATTTTAGAAATTCTGCAAGGAGAGGAGGGGAGAGGACAGTTGCTAAAGAAGAAGAAAGACTGAGAAAGTAACTACTTATCCTTGACTGGAAACACTGAGATTAAAAAATTAGTCTCCTAGAGCTTGCTGATTAGACGGCTATGCCTGAAAACCTTGTATTTTATTTAGGAACACAGCCCTAGAAAATTTTTGTTGTTAAAAGCCCAATTATTTCACAAGTATTTGTTTAGGTCACTGAACCCACAGTTAAATACAGCTTCTGAATAACTGACGGCTGAGCTTGGTTGGACCAGCAAAGGAGCGATGAAAGGAATAAAAATTCTGTAATATTGAGCCTAGAAAAAGAGAGCCAGATCTACCTAATTCCTAGACAGATGGCAATAGAAAGTTGGTAAGCGGATATGAATTTTCAGAACTCTAATATTGGCAATATAGGGAAAGCCTCCTAAGCTTGAGTGCATGCTGCATCCATCCCTCTGAGCTTGGCCTGCCAGGCAAACCAGGACACATGAGCTAAAAATAAAATAGAAATTGTGGCTCTCTGGCACTCTACAAGTAGCAGAGTAAACAGAATGATTGCCAAGGTTTTTCCTCTCTCAGTTTTAGGCATATGCAGCTGGCACCAATGCGTTGTTCTCATGCACCAAAGGCAGCAGATGGAATGAATCACATATTTCAACAGCCCTTGACATCACATCAAACACCTTGGCTTTTAGTTTTAGAAGAGTAACTCTTGGGACTCTTTTTTCAGCTTTCACCATCCAAATAAAAGTCATACACAGTTATTTCCTTCTTTATAGGACAATATAGCCGTGCCATATGTTGCCGACTTGCAAGTCTTGCATAGTAAAACAGGGCAACAGCAGCAAAAGAAAATGATCTGGTTGAGGCTTTGTAGCTAAGACACCACTCCCTGAGCGATACCTTACAGGTACACTCCAAAACAAAGGGCTTGACAATGCCCATCATCTTACTGAAATTATGGGGTGTTCAGCATTTTTCTGAAAAATCAAGAAATTTCAAGTCTCTAATGCTCACAACTTGGCTAAATTGTATTTAAGATTTTCAACTGCTTTGAAATTATTCCTTAAATTTCATAGTTAACTGCTACCTTGGGCAAGTGCATTGCCTGAGCCCAAGGGGTCACTTCTCGGAACGCTATCAGCAACAGGCTGGAAACTGTGTCTGGCACAGATGAATGTGCCCCACAGTGCATCATCTTCACCCAAGAAATGGAAAAGCCTTTTCTTCGACACTAAATTCATCTGAATGTCTGTCCCTGAACCAGGTCATAGGAGGTCTGTGAGCTCACATCTGCAACTGTAATGCTAAACACACACTGGACGACAAGCCTGCCCAGCGCCTGACTCCCAGAGCTTGCCTGCTTTCCTCTCCCAGAGTGACCATCAGAGAGACCAGGGGCATCACTGCCACTATCCACTCAATGTATGTGCCTGAAACATCTTTCCCTGAAACATCTTCCTCCTCCTCCCCATGCCTCCAAAATTGCGTAGTTCTGCAAGACTCAGACCAATCGGAGGCCGATTCAACGCAGACTCAAAACCTCAGCACAGAGCCAACTGAAAGCATACATTCTGAGAAGAGCCAGGAGGCACCACATCTGCACAAGGCCAGGAGAGCACCTCACCTCATTCCTCTGAAAATCTCAAAGTGATTACGGTGATTAAAGTTTTCCTATCCTTAGAAGCTTGCAGGCCCCGTTTCTTTCTGGAGCAAGTTATCAAGAGACTCTTTGCTTTTATGTTACCAATCATTTTTTCCAGTCTCAGGTTTTCAGCAGATCAAGTGAACATACCTTGTTCTGACCTTGATTCCCTCCACTTCTGCTGAAGTGTGATCAATGCTGGCTATTCTGCTGTTTTCAGATAACGAATAGCTTCTGAGACTTTCAGACTGTATCAGACCCATATCCTCCCAGAACTTTTTAACTGGAAACTCTGCATGTACAAGTGACTTTGATCCTAGCTAGCTCAATACTTCTTTGAAATATGTTACCCAGTAGTTACTAACACTGATGTCAATCCCTTTATCATACTTGGTATTCTCTTTCCTCCTTTCAAACATTAATAGCATCATTCCTCCCCTCTCCCCCCCCAGGCAGTTTACTTGTATTTAGCTACTTACATTTTTAATAACTCCAAAGTTGAGCTAAAATCTTTACTCCATTTTAGCTAAAAGAAGTGTTTGAGCTACAATACAGATTTTCCCTCTTATCTGCACATTTTTCCTCCAATACCTTTTTATTTCTCTTGGGAAAAGATATTCTTCTCATCTTTATCAATTGAAGAAAAAAAAAAAAAAGTTTGAGTATCTACTCTTTGGAAAGCATACCTCTAAGAATTTTCTCTTCTTCAAGACCTGCTATCTATTTTAATGGATTCATAGTATGCTATAGATTCATATGGAATTATGTACTTCCACACACTTGCTTCAGTCCAGAGGGTACTCAATTTTCCCCGCTTTGTTCAAAACACTTTCTCAACTTGGCTCCTTTCTAATTATTCTATGCCTCTGAAGTTTAACTCTCTGCCCAGTTTCTCCTCTTTCTTGCAAGAGGGACAGCTGTGAGATACAGGATTTTTCTGACAAAGATTAACTACTTCAATTCATCTCAGTTGTCCACTATTCTAATCTCTCAATTTCCTTAAATCAGCCACTCAAAGTGAATAGACTGAAATAGCTTCCAGAAAGAGAATAAGGAAAAAAAACATAAAGTCCAACAGACACATATAAGAAAGGTGCAAAAAAAAATGGATTGTTAAGTGGAGGGGAAAAAAAAAAAAAGAAAAGTAACACATCATCTCAGCCTACAAATCCAGGCAGCAATTCGGAAGATACAGACACAATACATCAGTACTGAAACAACAGCAAGACAGAGTGAGCTGGAGTTCTCAATCTGCATATTCAAAGCAACTTTACTTAAGTGTTCCTAGGAAAGTACTTATTTGTCATCATCACTGCATCAAAATAAACTGTTAGCCTTTGTGTTCAGTACCACATTAACCTAATATATTTGCTAATTTCTGTATAGTTCATAACGTGCAGTTGAGGAGGTAATTGAAATAGAAAAATCAACTGTCACACAGTCTTTAGTTTCAATAGCGTGACAGTGTATCCTGTTCCTTATCTGGGAGCCAAGCACAGATAGAAACTTTTTCTTTGCTATTGATCAACTAAATCACCAGCTGCTTATGCAGAATTGCTGGCAACCTTGGAAGTGTCATTTGTCTTCCTAAGCTCTGTGAACTTGATTCACCCATTTGTTTAAGAGCGCAACAAGCTAAACACGTCAATGTTTTCATTATCAGTATATAAAAAGGCTGAAGAAACAGCCCCTATTCACGCACAGCTTCCACTGAAGAAAATTATACCTGCTGAAGAACTTAAAGCATCCAGCTCTGCAAGTTGAAGGAGCATAAATCTCTATGAAAGCCTTTAATTGCTAGAACAATCTACATCTTTCAGCTAGCTAATTAGTTCAAATCATACTGTCTAAGGTCTTACACCTGGGGCTTATTACAGGCAAATTTTAAAGTTGTATCAAGTCTGTACAGGTGTGCACACAAGCAGTAAAATTGCAGTGCTTCCCCCCACACTCAAGAAAACCTTTTCTAACATCTTTTCGTTATCCATGTTATCCCCCAAGGGGAAAGGCAACCATTTTAAGTTAACTGCAGCTTTTCAGGGATGCTAAGGTAAATGCATGTCATTGTCAGGTGTATAAAGCACTCTCATTCATATATTAAAAAAACATCACTAACCCAGCTTTTCAAATAAATAGGAATAGGGAGAAGTGCTATGTGATGGAAGTCAAATATCAGCCCATGTACCCATATGCAACCCATATATTCCAACTTTTTGATTTATAACAAGCACACACTATTTAGAAGGTCCTCATCTTTCTTTTTTCACAGTTGAAGCTCTGATCCTAAATGAATAGTCCATTGTATTTCCTAGTATTTTTATTCCTTTTCACAACTTTGCACTACAAATATAAAAACAATGCTTTAAGGGGAATCTTTAAGGAGTAATCACTTTCCCATTTTAGTATTCCTGGAGAGACACACTATTGTTCAGAAAGTTTAATGCAACCAAAAAAAGTAACACTTGAAAGCTGCTGTAGTTTGCAATCACGGTCTAGCACAGCCCAGCATGCCTACTAATTCCTTGCACACTATACACACGGTGATATGCAATAACCTCTGTCACTGGCATCACGTTTACTACTTCCCCACAAGAATATGATTTTTCTTTTTGAAATGCCTATCAACTTAGCTTACTAAGTCACCTTGTAAATACTGTCCACTCTCTCCCATTACCTTTTGGTAACAGCCCATTCACAAGTCATTCCGTTTGAAGCTTTTTAACTAGAGTTATGCTGGCTATACATCCCTGTCTGATCTTACCTGGAAACAAGTTTTGCTCCATCCAGAAGTGGGAAGCAAGCTTAGCTTAACATCCCACATTCGCTTACAAGGCCCTCACTAGAAACAGTTGCACGTGTACAATCAGACCACATCCAGTAACCTGGCTAGGTTAAGTTGAGCAGCTTTGACCTACAGACTTGAAGTTCCAATCCTTCGTGTTTCACGGATACATCACAAACATTCTGACTGTAACAGATCTCCAGTGAGGTATTTTATAGAAGATTGGATCTCAGTCTCAGAAGTAACATGCATGCAGGAGACAGAATAAATATGCACGAAGAATTGAGCACATGGTACCTGTCTTTTTCAAAGCTGATTATTCTGAAGCGGTCTGACAGAAGCTAAATCTAAGCTGTACCTTTTCACAGGCTCTCCCGCTGCATGAGAGTCAACAGATGTGGGAATGGAACAACATTTGGAAAGACCAAAAAAACCAAGCACAGACCATTTTTCTCTCCCTGCTCAAACACACAGTAGTCATGGAGCAGAGCCTCTGGAAAACCTGGTGGTTTGGAGAAGGCATAGGAGCAGCAGAGAAAGACAGAAAGGGAGTGGTAGGAATATATCATTCTGTCTATAAAATAAACTAGGAAGGAAGCATATGCCAGTACCATCAACCTATCATGAACTAGGTGATGGAAAACAGACAACAGTGGGAAAAGATGACATTTTAAAGACACTTTCAAAGATAATTTACAGTTACAATAGTGATCCATAGCACTGAGAAATTATACCTGTCAAATGACTAATTGGTGATGAACACCACATGATGGAGTGAAGCTGTTTGACAGTAACTGCCAGCATGATCACAAACAAAAAACACAGCTACATCCCCAACAGTCCCACCCAGCATATTAATAAGGGAGCTGGGACAATCCTTCAAAATATTCTGCAAAACTGAGGTCAAGCGACAAGTGATTTCATTTAAGGTTAAAAAAAAAAATATCTTTGTGACAGTTTATTAACTGGTACCTATTTATTGCAGCACTCAAGTTACAAAACTAATTAGTTTCCTACCAAAAAAGTAACCTATTCCAACCATACACAGTCCTCTGTTATAACATGGATGAATAGTCTCCTCCTTAGATCATAAAGCAGTTTTACTTAAGCTAAGGGACTTTGGGGGGTGGGGGTGGTGGAGGGGAGTGTTAACTGCAAGGTCCATTTTAGAAATCTAATGTTACCACTTTAATCAAATTCATTCACCCCCAAATACTACAACATGAATCTAATTACTTGCTTTGCAAGCTTAGTACCCAGAGACACTACAGAAGTTTTAACAGCTGTTGGGAAAATGTTGCAGCCTCTGACTTTTTTTATCAAAGTTGCTGCAGCCAAGGTTTACTGTAAACTGATGATTTAGCTGGATTAGATGTTAATATGCAGCTTGATATATTATTCATGAGAATGAGTCACAGACCTAATTAGAGACATGACATGAAAAGCTTTTGAGTCCACAATCTGGATTCTCCCTGACATGAAAGATTTGACATGTGAATAAATTTTCACTTACTGAGAGAAAAGAGATAAATGACCTTTTACATCTAAATGTAAAAATGTCATGCTGGAGATGCATCACTTGCCTTTCTGAGAGTTTGGGAAAAACTAGAAGTATCCAACTTGACATAACTGAAGCTCTTCAGAAACATGAGGTATTTACCCCTGCATCACTTTACTTGCTTGTAAAACATCCGTTCCATACACCAATCTAGTCATAGATATTCAATAGAGAGGGTTTATAATCCTCTGCCAGGTGAGCATTTCCCCAGCTCACTCATAAGGTGACCTCAGAACAGGTCTCATTCACACAGCTAAGCAAAGCCACACCGACACTGCCCTAAGTACCTGTGTATGCCAGCTGGTATGGTCTTCCAGCTTTCCAGGCTTAATTGATGATTAAACTAATCTTAGAGCATCATTATTTAACTGTTTTGGCTGGAAGTACTGCGTTAGCTAAATTAGTAACAATAGATTCAGACAACAGAGGAAGGGAGCCACCGTTCAATTAATGATAATGACTAGCAGTGGTCAATAAGTGTACCTGGGAAAGTGTTAGTAGCACATCACATTAGGGGACTATTTGGTGCAGTGGATTAATTCACTAATCATTTATTTCTTGGGGCACAGGCCAAAAACCAGCTTGTTAGAGGTACCAAGTGAAGTCAGTTTGGCAGCGTAAGCCTGACCTATTTGCCTTATGAAGACTTTGCTGTCTGTTTACTCAGGACTGATTTTGAGAGCCCAGTTTCCCACACTTGCCTGTTTCCTTGCACGTTTAACCATCCATCAAGGCATTCAGGCATGCCAAATGCTATTTTGAGAGATCACTGCTGTTAAAAAAATTTTTTTTGCAAGTTTGGGTTAATTATTCCTTATCTTATTGCATAGAAATTGGATTATTTGATTTCCCCAATTATTTAAATGCTGGGTATTATCTTATGAAAAATGGGACCAAGTCTCAGATAGAAGAAGATGAAGGTATCACTGAATACATTTGAAATAAACAAGGTCTGCCAGGCAGAGAAAGAAAATGATAAAAAACATTTTCTTCAGTTTACAAAACAAACCGTCACGATATACTAATTAGCTGTCAAGATGGAAGAAAGCATTTAAAAAAAAAAACCAACTTAGAGTTAGACAGGAATTAGCATGAACCTTACAGTACACATACAAACAATTAAAGAGATACCACTACTCCTAGCCAGTATTCATCTGATCCTGGTAAAACCAAACAGTAACTCAGTGTAAGGATGGCTCCCCAGTCCAGGAAAACAATTTGAAGTGGCATATCAGCAACTGAAAGCTTTTTCCAGACTTGACAACACTGAAAAGTAGAACAGCATAGAGCAAGAAAAGTCATTACTAATAAACAGCCAACAGATTGCAGTCAGATGTCTTTGTACGAGGGCAATACTGAAGAAGATAGGAAGGAAGAGGTCAGGATGTACTAGTTTCCAAAATTAATAATTCATTAAGAAGTTCACTTGAGAGAGCTATTATGAAAAAAATATTGGGAAGAACAGAGAAACACCTCAGCATGGACGATGTCAGTGTCCTTACGTGTACAGGATCAGTTCCTGCACTGTCTACAAGCTAGACATTCACGCAGATTTCAGTTACCTCAAGTTGCTATTGTTGCCTGCAAGCTGGAAAACCATAAGCACTGTGACAAGGATAAGGGGCTATTTAATTCTGAGATACTGTGAATGATATTATTTGCCAGAAAGTCGGCAACTTAACATCTATTAATGATGTCATTCATTCCACGTCTGTATGCACCAAGGAGCACAGAAGCACTAGCACGCTATGAGCAAACAGGCATTGCCTCCAAATACAGCTGTGATACCCAGCCTTGTAATGTTTTCAACTGTTTCAAATAAACATTAATTATATCCTTTTATAATCTGCAATTGTTCAGTGAAATGCTTATTTTCATCCTTATTGAAAACAGGGTTGTTTTGAATCAATGAAACTCCTATTTCAAATGAAAACATGGAAAAAAATTAGAGGTCATTGACTTTTGATTTATAAATAAATAGATTTTAAAGCTCCAGCCACCACTGTAGAGGTTACCGGTATGTTCTTGGTCCACAGGTACAGTTAAACAAATTGAAAACCCATATTTATAATGACAAAAGGCTCAACTAAAGAAAGATCATGAAATCAGAAAGAAAAAACAGACAAAACAAATCAGAAAAGTACATCAGACTTGACAACTTAAGCCCTATGAGCTCAATTTCAAAGTCTTTGTCATCTAGCTGTAACATTCACCAAATGCAACTCCCCCAAAGGAGATAACTCTTCATAGGTCTTATTGAAGATAAAAGGAGCAACTCACACCCTTGACAATGTCAGCAATAGAAAACAGACCTCAATGTGCCACTACTCAGACGCGCATTTAGTCTAGAGAGGGAGCTCTTCTCTTACCATACATGAAAGAGCTTCTGCTTTATATTCTTCTCAGCTGAGTTGAGCATCCAGTGGGGTTAAGAGCTAGGGAAAAAAAAAAACCAAACAACAAAACAACACACTGTCATTCTAGAAGAGGGATTTTACAAGTTTGCTTAGCTTTTTAATATGTTTATACAGACTTCATCTCAAAGAATCCTCAGAAAAAGGTTTCAAAGAATCAGTATTGTGCTGGAGATCGTCTATTATGGCCATTTTCAAACTAAATCTAAAGAAACTAGCAGCTGAAGACATGTACCATAAATCATTACATTAGAAGCCTATGGCAAAGCTGACACAGAGTCCAGCCCTCCTCCATTTCTTTCTCCCAGCAGTCCATCATCCACCTTCCTTTATTGACCACCTATTAAGAGAGTTAGGAAAGGTGGACAGACAATAGAATGAGTCTGCCATATCTGGAAAAAAACCCAAAAACAATGCAATTTTTTACCTCTCCTCCTACTCAGTTTGGTTTTCTACCTCCACCACTCCTACACTTCCCTGCTTGTGCGGTACCAAGGAGTCAAATCTCAAGAGGGAATATTAGCACCAAAGTTCCCATCAGAGGCACATTTTGTGCCTAGAGAACTCCAATAAGCATTCCTGCTGATTCCAACTGGAGGGTGAACATGATTCTGTAGCTCAAAACTTGAAGAGTTTTTTTGTTTTGTGTTTCTACTGCTAATTACAAGGCAATTTAAAGGAAAGACTCATACAATGTTCCTAGATTCATCAAGTTATTGGCGTACTAAGCACTAGTACAACAGCTCTGCTTTGCTCAAGCATGGAAGTGTATAGAATGTGAATATAAACCTCAGTTTATTCTTAACTACACGAAGTCGTTTGCCCGACCCCTGCCCATCCAGAAACGTTCCAGTCTTTACTCTCTGGAAGGCAGCAAAATTAAATAGAGCTCATAGTAGAAATATCTCAGTGGTTCTTGAGCATAAAGGAACGTGTACGGCATAAGCCTTTGAGGCTTTTTACTTATAACAAAAAAAGTATTTTTTACTAGATTTTTTTTAAAAGCATGGTTGAGGAAGGAAACAAGAATAAGATAAGAGAGGCAACAGGACAATTAACCACCTTACGCTTTCATAGGGTCTCTTTACTTAAGTATATGGACAGACCCAACATCAAAATATGCTCTCTCTAAAAATGGCAAGACTGATAACTGGAAGTTTTACACCCACACACAGGACAAGAACAAATGTTACAACAAAATGTAAGTTCTCTGCAGAATGTGTGTGATGGCAACACCAAGTAGGAGTGTGTTGAATTTTTTTAGCCTGTATGTCTGAGTAATCCATTAAAATAGTTTCTACAGCTTCAAACCCCATCCAGTGAGGTATTTAAGAAACCCCTTAAATACTTCAGCTCCACAAGTAGCCTCATGCAAGTTCCACTCTCCCTCCCTCTGTTCTCACTTGACTCCCCATACTGTGACCTCTCTTCCATACACTGGCAATATACTCAAGTCCCCAGGACTACTCAATGCCCTGAATTCTTGAGTCCAGAAGTCAGTTCTGATGGACACATCTTAACATTGAAAGGAGTAACTGCTGTCAGGTAACACTGAGAACTTACAGCAATGAAAGTGACATTTATTTACGAAACAAAAAGAACAGGGTTTGACTAAAAACTGGATAGTATCAATATTTTGACTGAAATGATCCCCCCTTGCAACAGTAACAATAATATTGACAGTGGTAGATTTATAGCTTAGGCTTTTTTCTTTTCACTTTCTGCTAGCTTCTCTTGGTCATCTGTAGCAGTCAACTATTTTGAAAACAATCTCAACACAGAAAACAACCTCAGTGCAGAGATACAGATGTTTTCATGACTTCTGCTTCCCCCATCCCCTGACCTTCTTCCATGGAAGCAGAAACAGTTACAGATAAATTAGTTACATCATTAAACTCTTAATAGTTCAGAGTGCTTTGTGAAGAAGCTTTAGATTGGAAATTATAAATTGACCACGCTATATAGAAAATTCAGACTTTTAGAAAGAGTTTCAACGTTAAGTCCCTTTGATGATGCATTCTGTCCCAGAGTAAGACATTTAAATAAATGGATTTCAATTTCAGCTCTTCCAAATTTCTATTGCACTTAAATTATAAGATTAAACAAACATAATCTTCTTTAACAGTTTAACGAAAAAACTTTCTACATCAAATCATTCTAATCCCCTTGGTAATACAGTTTGCTTATATTTAAGTGCTCACTTTCCTTGATTATCTGATATAGCCAAGATTCCCATAAGTGCTTAATCAAGGAACTTCTCCTGGAACTATCAGTCAACATCACAGTATCTGCTGCAGAACACATCCTAGCCATTTCTGTATAACATCCCCCCAGACTGTATTTGCCCTTAATTTATTCAAATCGGTTTAATCCCAAAGCTTTTATGTAGCACAAGTAGAATATGCTCCCTTGCATGTGGTTAAATGATGATGTTATATTTGACTTTAGAGTGCTATATAAACACTTGTATGTCACAAAATATCTGGCTTGCATTTATGATCGTTTCCTTCCCATGTTAACATTCCTTTCAATACACAGCAGCATCCACGTAGAGCCAAGCTCCCATAAAGCAAAGCTTGGCAGGAGCTGGGGGTATGGCAGTGCAGTCACAGCCATCTGCCAGCACAACTGGCCATAAATTAAAAAAAAAAAAAAAAAAAGAGAATTAAAAAAAAAACCCAAACCCCTATTAAAGGTCATTGGCCTGGTTACTGCTAATACCAGAAGAAAACAACTACTAAAGATAACACCCAGTAAACAAGCTTGCCAGGGCCAGTTCCTCATTCTCCTCTAAGATGTGTCTTTCCATGCAAGACTGGGTTTTGAGAGCTGTCAGCCTTTCAGAGACTGAAGTCTGCCAGGGATCAGGTTGAACATTCCCCGTGCCTACTTAGAGCACCTAAAGCTTTCAATCCATAAACCCAAGTCTGTGAAATTTTGGAATTCATGAGAGTTCCTATGATCAAAACTGGTATTTCATATACACTCATAGGAATGGTCTTAACATTTCCTGAAGACTCAGAACATTTTGGAAAGCAATCTAAAGAATGAGGCAGAAAACCAAATTTGACAGGAACGGTGGGAAAAGGTTAAGGGGAAAAAGAGCAATTGGACTTGTGTTTTTATTGCACCCTTATCAGCTATCCCACTATTACAAGATACAGCTGTCTAATCAGATTGACAACTAAAGTTTATTTTTTCATTTTTGTCACTTAATACTTGAAATTCTTCAAGTTCTTTTATCCCAAGTGCATTTTAGATGCGTATGTGAAAATACATTCTTTATCAGAAAAAGAAATATATTTAAGCGTAGTTGCAAGCATTTTATAAACCATACAATTCACATAAACTACTATGCTAATTCCCAAGTCTATTTTTATCTTTTGCTCTTATGCTTATTGTCGTCTTATTTCATATTCTGTTTCTACTTGTACTTATCTTGCTACAGTACAATAATGAAGCAAATAATTACCTAAGGAAAGAAAAGAGTGCATCCCCTAGTATCTCGCGTAAGAACAAAACCTAAACATTTCAGGGACTTCAGTAATTCATTTCCCTTAATAGAAAACGGGAGAGCTTTGAATATTTCACAAGTTCTAGCTCAAGTAAGAAGCCCATTAAGGCCACTAAGCCAAGGCAAGGCACACACAGCATCACTTTCTCAACCTCAGAGCAGTGCCCCTCCTGAACAGAGGCTTAGATCAGCTGGTTTAACTTAGTGACAGAGAAGGTGAACACTGACCTCTCTCCTTACGAACTGCAGTTGAGACAGGCGAACAGATCCAGCCTGCACCCATAGGTTTCCTGTCACCACAGACCCAGCATGCTATGCACATTCCCAAACCAGATTCCTCAGGACACCGTGGCTGGGAACAGGCTGTCACTATAAGACGCTCCCACTCTGTGACAGGACAGGGATGCCGCAGTAGGCTAGATGGCTGCCACAAAAATTTAAAAAATTACCCTCTTCCTACAGCCATGCAGGAGAGAGAACAGGCCTCCTTCCCCAGATCCATGCCCAAGCAGCATCAAGGCACAGGAACTGAAATGGGGTCCTGGGGAGGGGAATGACCGGAGGCACACACACTGCTGCTAGCAGCAGCACTCGATGAAGAAGTTAAGCTGCTGCTTTGCAGCAGGTTCTTCAGCCTGCTAACCTTTGTGGTCCTGGTTGTATTTTACACAACAGCTACTTCAGTACAGGACTTAATGTAGTGAAAGGGTCTCGAGATCTCTGTTCTGTCACTTAAAACCCTATTTCTCTTTTTCTCCAAGACATACAATTTGAGAAACAGACAGCTCCTCTCCTCAAGAAGCAGCATTTAATTGCAACTGTTGTTCAAACTGAGTTTGTAAAATAAGCTACATGTTTACATTATGTACTTACAGAAATTAAAAACCAAAATTCTAAATTGCATTGTTCCAGTTCAAATGTCTGTCATAAAAGGTTAGATCTTGGCCAACAAAGAAAATACCCTCCTTGTCCCATCCAAATACACCCTCATTTGTATACAGCTGTCGTACCATATGGGTATCTTGACTACAGAACTGAAACACTCAAGATCTATTTAGCATTACTTAAGACTGACAATCTTCTGAACAGGAATATAAATACTTCTGTAAACAATTGGAAGAGACAAGGAGGTTTAATGTTTTTATTACATTACAGGAAGGATTAACCAGGCAGTAATAGAAACCAGCTTTCCATAGAAGCAGCTCTCCCAACTAGCACCTAAGAAAATAGCAGCACAAGTAAATAGCAAATATGAAGTCTGGTTCTGTTGCATGCCACCAGTATAATGTGGTGTAGTCAAGTATCAGAGAGACAATATCTTCTCTTTTTCTTTCAGTTCTGAAGAAAGCTTTATCTAGAGCCTGGCTGGCTCTCTAGGTAGCTACATCAGTGCTACCAACACTGACCAGCAGAACTGATTGCAATCATGCTACTACAAGACTTTGCAGAGGGCAATCATGCAGATTAGTTTCCTGTCTTAAATTGCCATCTAACTCTAGTAACGTCCATCTAGCCTAGATATTTTGTGCGTTTTTGTTTCTAAGTATCACAGAACTGATAGCTGCAAGAAACAATGGGATTAGTGCTCGGGTAAGAGCAATCTCAGGCTGTCAGAAACTAAAAATAGCAGATACTATCTGTATCAGCTGTTTGTGGTTGGGTTTTTGTTTTTTCCTCTCCACCAGTGTCCATTTCAGGCACCCTGTTAGTGTGATTTAAGATTTTGCAGTCTCAAATACAAAGGGCTGCAATTCAGGAGGCCTACAAGATAATAATCCTCATCAGACCTCTTGGGGTTTTTTTTCCCCAGATGGAAGTGTAAAGGACAAAAATCAAAGTGACTCTGAATTTTTAAGCCTAGTTTTAGAAAAATACAGTATTCACATCAGATTCAAAACTAGAAGAGAAATCATTTATTGCCAGAACAGATGTGTACTCTGTGTCCCCTTCAAGGCGATAAGAGACACAGTAGCAGCAGGGAAATGCTCCTAGAAATGTCTTCTAGCCTGAAGAGACACACTAGCCACCCAAAAAGCTGAGTACCTCCTTTTACAGGGTTTGTGCAAGACTGAGTGCAAGATCTATTGGCATACGGAGCATCCTTGGGCTTCCATTTTTTAACAAAAAATACACAGCAACATATTAACACGTGTTCATTGGCACTGTAATTAGTCTTTGATGTTTGAGACAGCTTCTGAGCGGAGTATGGGGAGACTGCATTACAAGTGCTTCATCACATGATTTATTTTTTAAAAAATGAACATTTCACTATGAAACAGGACTACTCAGCTGCTGTACTAGATGCAGCATTTACTAACAGAAGAAGCCTGTAACCACTCCATCAGGGATTTATTCCCAAAGGAACACAGACTTCACCTGAAATGGGCACTCTGTTGTTAAATCCAAGTTATAGCTAACTAGCTTTAACATCAAAATCAGATTATCCGGATTATATTTCTCATAGAGAGTAGGTGTGTACTCAAAAATAAAACAGAAAAATTCAACAGGAATGAGTTTTAATTGGAGTCACATTTTCTGTAGCATAAGATCCTCAAACATGACTTGGAAAGGTGAAAGTTTATGCTTGAGAGGTGCCACAAAGCTGCATGTTAGCAGCTAAAGACTAGATTTTTCATTTATTTGGACACCTACAGATAAATTACTCTGTGTTGATCCAAAGAAACATAAGCTGGGTCAGTGACAGAACCTCTTTATGGTTCTACTAGTTCCTAAAGCAGTGAAATACCCACCTGCACCCTCAGACACCTACATACCTGCCTGTGTAACTGTAAGACTTCCCACCCTGCTCCCTATCCCTTCTCCTATCCCAGTACCTCTGAGCTGCAGGTTCTCAAGCCCTCAGCCAGGCACCAGCTGACTTCCTACCTCAGAGGCGCTAACAATTCGCAGGAAGCAAGATGCTGCTGTTAATTAACAAATGGGCTCCTGCCCTATCCACAGCAGCCACGCAGGCTCCTGACAGCCTGGAGAACAGCTCAGTTCAGGAATGCAGGTGAAAAACAGGAAGAGAAATATTACAACTTTTCTGAATAACTTGAAACTAGCGAAAGAGGCATTAAGATATTGAGAGACTCGATCATCCCTTTCAGGCTACTCAAATAAATAAAAAACCCACAAACAAACCAACCCACAAAACATTACCTTTCTCAGTGAAGGGCAAACAGTTTTTACACCACTCTTGCCCAACAGATAAAGCAGGAGCTACACTGTTTTCAGATTCCTCTCCTTCAGTGTTTTAAGCCCCTCGCACAGGGCACCACTGACTAGGTATTTGTACAGCTATGTTTGAAAACACATCTACATGAGCACACGACTTGCACTGGAGCAATTTAACGCATAGTTTTTATTGCATGATGATGCAGAAATCTGTCCTAGAACAGGCACATTTTATGTAGCTCTAAGTACCCTGCCAGCACATCTGCTGCTAAAGCAACAATTCCAGCTCTGCAGCAGCTAACTCTGCTGAAATGGAAGTGTTGCTTTACCACTGCATAAACAACAACAAGGTACTGACAAGAAGCCTTTTATCAAAGTTTGACTGAAGGTCTGGTAAGAAGGTTTGCCCATAGAAGGCAGGCATCAGCACACCACGGTTGCCTATTTCGTGCCTACGATTTCAACACCATTATTATCACTATTCTGATGACTGAGCAAGATGACAGTATATAAAGGGCTATCGCATATATAAATTAATATGGAAGGCAGATATTATGGAGGACTAAACCAGAAACAGGAGTGAGGCAAGGATAGAAGATTCAGAGAGAGAAATAAGGGACTATATCCTTTCAGGTGCTGAGCAAAAACTGCAAGTATTTGTACATTAGAGCTCATCACTCTGACTTGCATGCCTTGTCCTCATTATCATGATTTAATTGAGATTCGCTTCCTGAAAGAGCTTCCAGGACTCCATTGCCAGTCCTACCTCCTCTCAAGCAGTCCCCACCTGGGCAAAGACCTGCAGGTATATCAAGAATTGTCTTTTTAGCCACAAGCACTCAAGACAGTCATAAAGCTTCAAGAAAAAGGGAGCACACAGTGTCCCAGAAAAAGAGGTTTTGAGAGATGGAAAGAAGAAAATATTGATTAAGGGTCACAGCTATGCTGGGTTTTAGCCTTTCAGCTGTACATTACTTTCCTACTAAAAGCAGCAGGTGAGAAAGCAGAAACAGAAAAGCAAGGGAAGGTGGGAGCCACATAAACAAAAACAGTTCTTTCTATAAAAGGAGAGAAGCAGACCCCATCATCACCAGGCTAAGGAGAGTGGTTTCATTATCAAAAACCCAAGATATATGTTCTCCCACTACACTTAGATGCTATAATAATAAAGAAACACTATAAAACCACTGCAGGAAATTAGGGAGTTAGAAAAAAAAATAAACAGGGCATGGGTTAATGGTATTTATATATATTTTTGGGAAGATGAGCAATTACAATTTGCATCTCAGTATTTGCTATAGTCTTAAACAATAATAAATTCAAACACAGCAGATCACTGATGCTCCTACCTTCTACTTTCCATACACAGCAAAGGGCAGCAGCAACTACGGCTGAGCTCTCCTGTGGCTGCTGGCGCTGCAGTGCAGATGCTCCAGCCACATCAGCATGTGACCAGGCCGCAGGTCACACAGCAAGTGCTGGAGCAGGGACGGAAGGCACCTTGCCTCCCAGGCAAGGGCAACTCTCCCTCAACTTCTCTACCTTCTCTGGGAGAGGAGCAATCAGACTGCCTCATCTGCCACTACTTAAGTCTACGGTATCAAAACTTCCCTTTACCACATTAGAAGGGCCAACTCCCAGGGATTCCCGAGAAGAGCTGGCGGAGGCTGTGGTCCACGCTGCCATGCTTGTCCGGCCCCGCTCTCCTCCCCTCAGGTCCGGCTAGCACCTCTGCGCTCCGTCTCCGGCCTTACGCGGGGCTCTGCGCCCATCTAAAGGGGCATTTCCAAGGGCAGCGCAGCCCAGGCTCGAGCAATGCAACGTGGAGAGAACGAAAACGACCGGAGTTACAGCCGGGCTGAGGAACTCCAGGCTTACCCGTACACCGCGTGTGCCGGGGCGGGGCCGGGCCGGGCCGGGGCGGACATGCCCTGTCTTGCCTTACCCTGCCCGGCGGCCCGTGTGAGCTCCCTCTGTCCGCAGCTCTGGGGCAGCAGCTGGAGGATGCGCCTCCTGTAAACCTGGTGCCACAGCGAGAACCTGTGATGGGTTTGGGCTGGCGTCTCTGGCTTTCTGCAACTCCCCTATGTTAGGTCTGGGATCACAAAAGGGACTTTTAACCTCCATAGCAAGACCACACTGGCCAGAAATATGCCCATCTATTCGTAATACTGCCAAGCAAAGCTCCGCGTATTTTAAAATATCTAGGGGTTTTGGTAACAGCCAGATGGAAAACAGACTGGGCTGTGCCACTATTTACTCCTATTTCTGCTGCATGGAAATCTTGGATTCTTTAGGTTGTATACATATAATTCTGACATTTTCTGATGAGAAAATGAGAGAAGAAATGGAATATGTTTGGCAAATTGCAATTACATATTAAGGTTTGCAGAGGTAAATCAAAGACACACAAAAAAAGCTTTTCTATTGAAGGAATGCCAGAGCAAATTAAAAGAGATATTGACACAAATAATCAACACAGATATGAAGAGTATCTGCAGCATAATACAGGCTATATGAAATCAGGTTCTGCATCAAGAGAACGTAATTCATATTTTACAGGTGAATATCATGTATTCAGATCTTATTAAAACAGCTAATGCAGCATTTCAGACTACATTCCCAGTCAGTCAGACTCAGGAGGAGTTGGAGACACCCAAAGAAGGCAGATTTTCAAAAATATTATTAATATATTACTGAAGATGGTAACCCTGCATTTGGGAAACATTTTTCTGTGGTATTCTTTCAAAAGTACCTCTATGCCCAGGAAGAAATCTTCTTCCAGAGTCACTAGTCAGTGGGTCAGGTAACACAATCCAAATCAGGGCCCATCCCTGTCCTGAGCGGAGATGCCCTCTGCTCAGGGCTGCGGCTGCCCTGGCTGGCCAGTCTCCCTGCCCAGGCTGGTGGGACAGCTGCGCCTGCTCGCTGTCACAGAATCATAGAATATCCTGAGTTGGATGGGACCCATAAGGATCATCGAGTCCAACTCCTGGCTCCACACATTTTGTTTTATAATGGTGGTGAGGTTTCTTTCCCAAAATACAAAAGAAGAAGAAACAAGGATTAGGGACAGTTATAACTTCAAATAATGCTGCAATTTCATCTGTAGCACTGAAGGGAAAAATGGAAATCAAGGAATAGGAAGAGTAGGGAAACACAGGAGTATGTTACAGGGCAGGCTGGAGAGTAAAACAAGGCTTGAATAGCCTGAAATCACAGAGTATCACAGCTTCTCAAGCAGAAGTCCTGAAACAATGTATTTGGAATCAATCTGTTTTATTTTTCATTTTCTGGTCTCTTGATAACTAAAATATTCAGTCAGGGGTTTGGGGTTTTGGTTTTTTGTTTGTGCCTTATCTAAGACAGTCTAGAACCTCACTTCAGTTGGGTTTTTTGGCCCACATTGTGTCCGCAATGGTAAAATTACCACAAAACAAAATCCCCCTACACTTTATGTTTGCACTGATGTAACCTATGCCAGCTGTGCCATAATTGTCATGTGCCCATAAAAGCTTCCAGCCAGTTTGACAAGGAATGATGGTAGCTGGCTCCGCAGGACTGGTAGTAACAATGGGTGGAGGAATCAATTCTTCATTGCTTAGGAAGAAGGAGGATGGAGGTAGTGAGCTGTTTTTAGACTACCTCTGCCACTACGGATTTACTGCATATAGTAATACAATTATCTACAAGCAGGAATTCAGCACGCTGATAAAAAATGGCCGTTGAGGACTGAATAAGCTACCTCTAGTGCTGAAGGACAATGGATTAAACGTTGTAAGGATTTAATTCTGTGATAGGGTAAATAAACAAATTACAGGTAAAATAAATCTGCACACATCCGTGTTGAGAGAATCTGACTGACGAGGTGTCTGGATGTTGTGTGCATAAGAATCTCTAACCAAATACTGAATTCTAATTGACTTTCACAAGTCAATTCATACTGGATTTCACAAAGGCAGTTGTCAATGCTCTATGGTTGAACAGCTTATTGAATTAGGAGAAAGTCACTCACTATTCTGAGCAGACTGCATTCTGCAAGTATGAGTGAAACAGCTAAAAATCCCATCAAATATGACTTAGCAGGGAAAGGATTTATAAAAATTCCACTGTAAATAGGGGCATATTGTACTGATTTTACTGCCATTGTTCTACAAAATTAGGATGACTTTTATAAATAATGAACAAATGAATTTTTGCTTACTGACCATAAGAAATGTTTTTTTCTATACAAGTGGACTCACAGATTAAACACTGTTTATATATTTCAGAAATCTGCGGGAGAGCTGTGGAGAGTTCTGTTTAAATCACCTTAAGTGATGTATAAATCACCTCTAAATTGCTTAAATCACATCCAGCTCATAAGATAGGGAACTCTTTTTGTGAGAAGCAGCTAACTATGAATTTCCATACTTGGAATATCCTGAGGCTTTGAATAATACATGAACATTTGAATGCCTATCTTCTACTGGGGACCCAGCTCATCTACTAATATTTGGGGATATGGGGGCTTGACGCCCAGGTTGGCAGCGTGCTTTACTCAGTAACCAGTTCCAAACACCTTAAAGAACATCAGCTGTGATGGTCACTTCCTAGTCTTCCTGTCACCAAAGTTAAATTATTTAAACAAATAGTAGAGGCTTGAGATAAGAGGAAGAATATATGTTTAAAGAAGCTATCAAAATGACTAGGTGAAACATAAATGGCCTGTGATAGAGTAGAAGTCAAAGTAGGAGCTAGAATGGTATCTCTTCTCTATGGAAACATGAGTCTGCTGCTACTCAGAAGGGACATACTTCATTGTCAGGGAAGAAATAGATTCCACGAAGGAAAGAAGAGTTAATAGCAGTGCAAACCAGCACTGTTCATTTTGCAAGTCAGCACAGCCTTCAGTCCTGTTTGTCAGGATCATACTGGATGCTCTTATTTGTGTTTTCTTCTCTAACTCATCTACAAAATGTGGAGATCCTTTTCAGTTTACATCAGCCAACTCGTCAGGCTGGGGAATACTGCAGAAAACAATACACATCACCAACCCCTTTATGCTTTTATGATATACATCTTTAATATGCACATCTATGACACACAATAAACCTAACTTTAGTGTAGTCATGCATATAGGGCACATGTCATCAGTTGCTGAAAAGTGAGCCTCTGAGTATTTAAGACTGAGTGGGCGGGTGTTTTATTTATAACACAAATATGACAACTCTTAATGGAGTAGTTAAATGCTGTTCTAACACTAACAATTGTATAAATATTTTTAAAGAAAAAATGTATTTTTTTGTGATTTATTTTTTAAAATAATCTTACATATTCTACTGAGTGTGGTGTTAGATACTGAAAACTGTGATGACTTTTTCCAATGTTTTCTTTGAGAAGGTCTAATAGCCTGGTTAATATCGTTGAATTATTTTCACCACGTAAGAAATTTCACTATTTTTTGCTTTCCACGTTCATTCAATTTGTTTTCATCAGGTACCAACTTGCTGTCCAGCAAGCCAATCTCATTCCATATTGATTTGTGGTGAGACAAAAGGACAGAAGAAAGCAAACAGAAAACTAAAAAAGATGGCAAAATAAAAAGAAAAAAGAGAGAAGCCCTTGACCTCCACTTCTTCCCTTTTGCAGCAGCCTGACTTGGCTGAAAGAGAAGTGTTGAGATATATATGCAAGGAAGTCCTCTGCTGTAACCAGTATAAATTTATATCTAGCCCCCCTCAGTATGACATTTGTTTACTAGATTTGGCTAGTTAACGTTATGTGACAGCAGTTATGATTAAGCAGAAAATATGTTCTAGCAGATACTTGAAAAACCCATATGATGAATAGCTGGGGAAGAACAAACACATGCAGCATGTTTACTTGCCCCTCCTCTCTGAAGTGTCTCATTACTGATATCCTCCAAACTCAAACATTCAGACCATGCTTATATTCAGAGTGGTTCAAGCCTGCGCTGTACCTATTTATATGCTCTTAGTTCAATGCTGTCACTCTGCTAAGGATGAGTGATTTTCAACACTGCTGATATTGAAGCACTCTTCAAAATAAAGATTCTGATCATATGAGCTACTGAAATGCTCAGATTGTCACAGCTCTCGAGGGCAACCGTGTTATAACATGTCAGAAACACATTTAACATGCTCGAGGGCTTGCAACAAGCACTATTTGAATTGATGTACGTATGTAATGTGGTAACAGTTCGCTATATCATAAGAGGTAAAATTACCAGATATCCTCATTATAATTGCAAGTAACTTATGCACAGAAAGTCTAATGTGGAGAGAAATCAAAGCAATACTCTTGTGGATGGTCCATCTTAGCAAAAGATCATTTAGCAGAAAGATACATTTCAAGCAGTCAGCTCTTTACATTTCTTCTTCTGATGTATGTGCTTATGTCTGTCTTCTCTTGAAATGCCCTCTATCAAAACAGCTTTCCAGACAGAATTTCCTTTGGTGGTGATCTATAAATCAGATACAGATTTGCACAAGATAACTCTGACTCAGCTTTGAATCTTACCTGAAAATATTTGTTGTCACGTGGAAGAAAATTACAGTGCAGAAGTAAAACAATAGAAACATTGCTGGGAAATACTTGGGCTATTCTTGCCAGTAGGATGCTGCTGAACATCACAAAAAAACTGACAGACCAGAAAGTGAAGAATACAACAAAATAAGAAACAGAGAGCTTAGGCTGTCCATATTCATTCAATGGAATCAAAATATCTTCCTGACAGGCCTGATATACCTGATGGTTTTGGCCACCATCTCACACAAGAGCATGAGTGCTATTACAAACCCCACTGTAT
Source organism: Hypotaenidia okinawae (assembly GCA_027925045.1). Taxonomy (NCBI): domain Eukaryota; kingdom Metazoa; phylum Chordata; class Aves; order Gruiformes; family Rallidae; genus Hypotaenidia; species Hypotaenidia okinawae. The sequence continues at coordinate 10,535,674 of BSDF01000007.1, forward strand.
TAGAAACATGGAAAGTATTAAGACATACTGTAAAATTCTGCTTTAGCATGAGGTAAAACCTTAGTATACCTTAGTTTTGAATTTTATAGCACAATTGAACAAGTCTTCCAACAGGAAGGAAACTTGTACAACAAATTTCTGTTAGTGGATAACAGGCTGTGAAGAGAAAACAAAGTTTGATGACTACTGTGCCCATTTTTCTCCCACAGCACGCAAGGTAGAAAATGTTATATGCCATTGAAGTAGAATTCTTCACTTTAAGGAAAAAGGATACTATTTTAAAAATAAATTTAAAAGTTGATATTCCCTTCCATTCTGAATCATCATCTGGAAATTTGAGCTGCCTTTAAATATTTTGATGTGTACACAGTTTTTCTTTATACTCTTTGTAGGAAGACAAACAAAAAAGGTGAAAGATGGGAGTGGAGACATCAGCCTAGAATTGGGAAAACTTTGCATTATCTATGTAATCTGATATTCATTATATGCAAACACGGTAGCAGTCCATCAACTCTGAAAGATCCACAAATATTTAGAAGATGACGGCTTTTATTCTAGTACTATAAACTCCAAAATACATTCCCAAATGCAGCTCATGTCCATAAAAGATAAATAAAATAGGCGTAGTGGTTTGTTGTTTTTTTTTTTTTAATACATTACTTAACTCAAAGACCAGCATAGCACTCATTTGGAGACAAGAGGTTGTTTTTGTTTTTTTTTTTCCCAAGGGACTGAATAAAACCTCTGAGGATAGCTGAGAACAACAGTGCAACAAATAATTTGAAGTGACTGAAACTCTGGAGAGTATTCTTCCCTTTCTGTATCCTCTCCCCTTTCCTGCAGGTTTGGTACAGTTTCTGGCAGAGGATACTAGTGGTTTATTGCTATTGACAGATAAAAATTATTTTCATGGATCTGGAACATACACATACTAAATCTACCACTCTTCTTATGTGTAAAAGCACATTTTTTGAAATATAGGGGCCTGCCAGGTTTAAAAACAAAACAAAACAAAAAAAACCCCCAAAAAACCCCAATCCTTCTAAAGTTTTCTACCCTCAAAGCCACAGCAAATATGTGGTGTTCTCATTCACAAAAGTGGAACAGAAAGAGTGCCGTTCAGATAAGCTAGCCTAGTTTATCTGTACAAAGAAAATAAATTTTTCAGATCCACAGTACACCTTCTGGAATTCTCAGTGCACCATCTGTTTTTAAGCAAACAATTGCAATTCATAAAGTAATATACCTACAGTGATTTACAGAGAACCGTTCAGACCTTTATCCCCAAGTACGATGACAGAAAATTACATGCTTTTCTAAATCAATGCTTCCTGGAGTTTCAGAATCAATGCAGATGTCCTTTTCTTTCTTTAGTATTGTATCTATTTCTAAATTGGATTATATTAAATAATATTAGATTGATAGATAATGCAATGCATGTCTTTCATCTCAATTTGACTAAACGACATTTACAATGCTCCTTAAGCAATGCTTTTTCCTTTGAATCTTCACATACAAAGCTTGGGTTTCAATTGAAGTTCTATTTCCTCTTTGTCCTGCTACCACCTTTGATGAAATTTATTTGGATGTGTGAAAATGGAAGAACGTGACATGGAATTCTTTCAGATCAAAAGTAGGGAGAGAACTGGGGAATAACAAGTGGAGGATCTCCATCAGACCTTTCTCCCCTTGATACATAAAAAGGAAAAACTCTCATGCACAGGAGTGAGAGAAGGCTCTTGACTGACTACTTATCCCTAATGAATCAGGATGGTATCAACATTTCATCAAGTGCTTGGGCCTTCAGAGTATAAGTTTGATACTTCTGGTGATCCATTGTAAAAACAGTCCTCACCATTTCATGCCTGGCAATGTAAATCCAAACCATGTTGTGTTTTTACAGAGTCTTTACTACTTTAGTACTTAAAAAAAAATCAACCACCTCAGTTTTTCCATTAGCAATGGTTACCTCATATGACAGAGATTATACACAATGGGAGAAATAATCCAACCAAATAGAGATGCTTTGGTTTTATTCCGCAGTGGTGCTAGTAGTTGGTATTTATGTTAACCCTCTTGGTATTACTCTTAAAGGTTCTGATTCTGAAAGACAGAGTATCTGCAGATGAGGTTTAGAATTAAAAACATTGATCTAAAATATTGCGAAATTAATTCTTTGAACTTGCATCTCAGTTCTGGTAAGTAAGGAATAACATTGTCATCTACAACCCTGAGAGAAAGGTTATATAGAAATACTTGTAATATTTCAGATGTTACACAGATATTTTGCCAGTTCTAAATCTGAAAATGATTGGATTTCAGGGAAAGGAAATTATATGATAAGGTGAGTTAAGAAGCAGTTTCATTTATGGTGCAGTTAAGCTGATATGTCAGGATTTATGAATGGTGTTGGAAAGGTCTGAAAAGTTTTCATAGAAACTAAAGAATACTGGCATGCTTTTACAGCTCAGGCCACTGAATTCTTCAGTTCTCTTGTGTAACATTTTAGCTGCCCATTGTTATGCCACCAAATTAAAAATAAATTATTTAGGACCAGCATTTGTTGGTGTGGAGACGACTCAAGGGGTAAAAAAAAACTGCATTCCTCATAGGTTGTCTGTATGATTCAAAGGAGGAAGGTCTTGGTAGGCAAAAAAATGTCTTTGAGTCTTTTACCTATGGTTCTCTTCAATAGAAATCTAAGATCAAGTGGTTTGGAGAATTATGTCATGGTCAGATATACTGATTACAACCTTTTTTTTAAAAAAAAAAGACTTAGTTCCTATCTCTGTGGACTTCTTTAAATAGTAAAGCTAGCACTACAAAGAATTGGATAAAGTGTCATAGGTAAATCCTGAGCTGAAGCTAGGAGGTTCAAGGCAGTAGAAGCAATACCTAATTAGGTGTAGCGTCATCATAAATTAGCAAAGCCTGCGTTCTCTATGTAATCAGAAGATACTAGAATGGTTTGAGGCAGAAGGGATCTCAAAGCCCATCTAGTTCCAACACCCTCCACTAGACCAGGTTGCCAAAGCCCCATCCAACCTGGCCTTGAACCCTGCCAGGGAGGGAGCAGCCCAAATTTCTCTGGGAAACCTGTGCCACCACAGTAAGGAATTTATTCCTAATATCTAATCTAAATTTACCCTCTTTCAGCTTAAAGCCATTACCCTTCATCCTATCATTCCATCCTCCAGTAAACAGCCCCTCTCCAGTTTTCCTGTTGCCCCTTTAGGTACTAGAAGGCCACTATAAATTCTCCTCAGAGCCTTCTCTTCTCCAGGCTGAACAAACACAACTCTCTCAGCCTGTCCTCATAGTAGAGGTGCTCCAGCCCTCTGTTCCTCTGTCCAGCTCTGGGGTCCCCAGTACCAGAGTATTCCAGGTGGATCTCACAAGAGTGGAACAGCGGGGCAGAATCACCTCACTTGACTTGCTGGTCACACTGCTTTTGGTGCAGCCCACGATATCAGCAGGCTTTGGCATACCTCAGCCATTACTTTCTCTCCTGCAGGTAGGATTTCTTCCACAGAGTTGGGGAAGCTGTTGTTTCTCTACATTATCTCTACATTATCTCAATACTAACCTCCCCAAGAGAACGTACCAGTAACTGGTTAAATGGAATTGAGATCCATACAGGCAACCATGGTACATATACTGCTTTTAACCCCAGACACTTAAGTATGCCTGCAAATCTAGCAACATATTTTAAAAGATCTTTATGATACTGTCAACATACGCAGGATAATTCAATAGCAGCTTTAGATGGTAATTGTGAACTTACATTCAAGGTAAAAAAAAATACTGTGACAGGTATTATATGGATATAACAGACTTTTGATTCTGGTGTGATCTGGAAAAGGGTAAAGGTATGAAACTACAAGACAATTGGAGAAGGTTGGGAAGAAAAGCAGGGAAGCAATCACCATTGCAGAACTTCTTAAGCGATAATTAGCGAGAATTCGGATAACACCCACTCACAAATTATTTGTTCATTCCTAGCCACAGAGACTTAAACTGATACCAACAACTGTCACAGTGGTTCTCAACATGTAGTTTTCAATAGTATTCCAGTACTGGTATATTACTCATATCAGCTGACAAGCAGATTCATGTGAGACCGAGCTGGAAAGAGAATCTTTCCCCTGGTGAAGAGTTCAACACTTTTATATGTAAGCGTTTAAAGCTGAAAGGTAAAGGATAGCTAAGGTTATTTAAGAAACCTGCTGTCTTTTTCCCAACAGGATAGCATTCAAACATAGCAACATAGACCATCAGCTTCTAGTTCAAATCTTTGGGGAGGTGGCATTTGCTCAAGACTTGAAGGACAAGAGAATAAAATAAAAATAAACCTAACTTCATATGCAATATGGCAGCTAAACATAACTTTAATAATAAAATATTCTGATGCACACAACTACTACAATTCAAATACTTTGAGAAATTTATAATCTAAAAGTCCAAATCTATCTGTTATTTGACCTTTCTCTTATCATTAATGCTAAAATACTTTAAAAAAACCACACAGACACATTCATTTCTCTGTTGGGTTCCCTACAGTTGGGAACATCTCTGAGCTGCATTTCATAGTTGCAAATAAGATACCATGCACGAACTGGGAATGCTGAAAAATAAAGGTGCTTTTTACAAACACTCGTTTGAGAAATAAAACAAGTACTCAGATTTCAAAGCAAGCAAGAAGAAAAAGAAGGAAAAAACCTCTTATTTTATCCAGATTTCACCATTATGTTTGTAGCTTACCACAACAGTATTGTTTTATTGTGACATCCTGTTTACCATTCTTAAAGGATGACTTAACAGGTGTTAATCAGTAAAGCTTCTCAATTTCAGTGTATAGGATTTGAGGAAGAATTGGGGAAAAGTCAGTTAGATACCAGCTCTCCCAACATACTCTGGGGATAAAACAATAAATAAGCTATAATAGTCACTGCTGATCTGAAGATGGAAACTTAACTAATTGTTTTTATTCAAGTCAGATGTGTTGTCCAGGGTTCATTATATGCTACAGTGTCTCAAAGAGAAACCTGGTTAAGCATAAAAGCATTTACACAATGGTATAAACCCACTTAAGAAAACATTCAAAGTGCAGAATGAATTAAGACTTTTCGGGAAGAAATTCAAAGCAGGACATTATAGAATTATTAGACACCTAAATTCTCTTTGCTGACCTCCTGTGGTAACCCTAGGGTTCATAAGAAATCAAATGTTAAGCAATGCCAGTAGAGCTGGATGAAGTCTCCCAGCTATGTCTTCAATGGGGATTGACTATATCACTGACCCAATTTTATAGGAAAATTTAAAATCATAGTTTAGGGATGAGAAGACGTGCTTTGCTGAAAACACTTCTTGCATTAATTTTTTCAATAGTTTTGAGAAGGTAAAACTAGTGATTAAAACAACAAAAGACTTGTAGCTTTCAACAAAAATTGTTACATTTTTGAATTGTAATTTTCCACCTCTTTTTTCCTAAGGCTTTTTTTTTTTTTGTTAAGTCATAGTTGTATACCTCATTTCTTGCTGGAGTAATTCAAATGCTGTAGAATATGACAATTACATCAGAACTCCTTCTAGCTGCTCCTGTCACATAGTTCTGTTGATGCAGCAGCCTTGCTATTACTACATGCTCAATAGTCCTCAGGCTCTACTTTCTCCCTCTTGGTGCACTACAAAGCTGTAGTAGCCCCAGGTTATGGCCAAAGCACATACTGAGCTTCTTCCCTTACCAAACTATATATGCTTTATACAAGCTTATATTTTATTATTTACCTAGTAGTTTTTAATTAAAGAGAAGCCTATTCAGTTACATAGATTGCTTCGGTCATCACTTTTATGTGACAACATATATTCTCTTCAATACTCACAAACCATACCAAGGATTTTGGAACAAGCATAGAGTTATCCTGATTCCAGAACTAGGAGATCTTTTCATAAAGAGATGAAGCAGTAGAAGTATTTAGTCTTCTAATGCTGTTTACCTTTAAAGGAAACCTTTTTAAAGGATTCTAGAAGTAAACTTGATTGAGGGCATTTGTGAAAGTGCTAAATGAATTAGAAGATCTTAATAGAAAATTTTAAGCACTTTAAAAGGAAGAAAATACATTTTTCTCCTTGCACAGTAATCTTGAAAAGCCTTTTAAATAAATAATGCTATGACATTTGATATAATTAGGTTCAAAACCTATCATGAAATGCCATCCATTTAAGGGTTTCTATTTAACAAACTATCAGGGCTTTGGATGAGGGGAAAAAAAGAATCCTGATGAACAATTAAACAAATGTCATCTCTTTACTCGATTCACTTTTATTTATTTAGCAAAGAAAACATTAATAGAAATTCAGATACATTAGGACACTATGATAACTCTAGTACATTAATAATGGAAATAGCATAAGAAGGTTAATTACTTCTCAAACGAGCAGCTATTGTATAACGTTATTCCTTTGCAAAATACACCAACTCATTCGAAGACAAAAGCAATTATCTTTTATTTATAATATTATTTTTCTTTGTCTGTCATGCCATCAAAAGATACATAAGCATTTTGACCTGTTAGGTTTAGAAATAATTATCCATTGAATGCTGAAGTCCAGCATTCAAAGATCAGGAATATGTTATCAGTGAAAAATCTCTAGTCTTCGTGCACCATTAAAACCAGACAATTATTTCTGTGCAAAAGCGTCCCATGACTGCTAAAATGTAACTGTCCCCAAAAGGCCAAAACATAAGCATCATATCTGACTTTCAGATGATCACACTGCTCTTGAAGACAATTAAACCACAACTGCTCCCTTGGTTTGGCATTAATGCTTTCTCCTAATTGTTTCAACACTGCCTGAGATCTAACATATGAAGTCAACTGTACGTCACATTTAGATGTGAATTGATTTTTCTGGTTTAAACTGAAGCAGAATTGTTTGAGAAATGAGATTTCAATGTCTCTAGAATTTTGTTAATTACCGATAATAAGAAAAAGTTTCAAAGCCCATGGAGTCAAAGTTGAGTTCTGTTGCAGTGAATTCAACATTGCAGCAAACTGTCATACAGATGATACTCATAGACATAGGGATGGGATAAAATTCTCAAGTGACAGCTTTTACTTATAATCCTGTATATGACTCAACATCTATTAATATCCGCTGTGGAAGTGGTCTCAGGCCTTAACTGCACTCCATGCCCAAACATATGATTTCCATCTGTACCACAACAGCAAAAACATATCCAGACTCCTCTATCCAGATAAGAGCAGCCTTGAATAAAGTCTTAGAAGATACGGTCCATGAGAGTGAAAAGTCTATGCCCATATTTCCAGAAGCTCAAAATTTACTGGTTGGCTCTGAGCTAAAAGGTCAGCCTCACATTCTTCAAATATTTTCTTTACTTAATATTATCCTTAGTCCTCTGATTGCACTAGCCCCATGACTAGGGAATTTGGCATGTATCTCCATGTCACCTGTACTGTACAAGTTCTCATTGCTTTTTTACTTTAAATTGTACTCTATTTATCATTATTTACATCCAATAGGCTCATACATCATCTTAAAGCAGCAATTTTAATGGACAGCGCATATCTCTGTCTTATGTCCCTACACAAACTACCATTCTTAGCATTAACGACTAACCTTTTCATATATCCTCATAATGAACTTCATTGCACTTCTTGCACTGTCAAGTTAGCCTGTTCAAGGCTCTCTGAAGCTTATTGCAATACTCCAATGCTGCTTTTCCACTTAAGTCTACAGCTTGCAGTTTTCCAAACTTGCTCCTACCACTGCAGCGGGAAAGTATTGGATCACTCTGACCTCAGCAGAGATCAAACTAACATCACATCAACTTGCATCCTCTGAAAATGCACACCTGGTTCCTCTGACCTAATACCATGTATCACAAAATTCTATAGACACAATATTAGCCCAGTACACAACAATCTGGAAGCATAACCATAGTCTGTGAGAGAACATTTTCTGGAACAGAATAAATAAGGAGGAAGAGAAAGGATGTGATGTTACAAGTATACCCTATAATTATCTGATCTCTTTCCACTATCAAACTGCTTTGGTTCTTAGGCAGAATACTGGGGGGAGGGAGAGTAGGAAAGAAGGGCAGCACCTCAGGAAGCTGGAAAATACACCCCTTTTGTTTCTTTCTACAGGTCTGAATTAAAACAGAAGGGATTTTTATAGCAGAAGAAACCAACCTCTCCTGGATGCCCTGAAAGAATACTCCTATGAGAGCCACACGAAACATCAGATTCACCTTCTCAATCACAAATACATGGATACATATGGCATTTCTACTAGAATATCCCATGTCAACTGGCACTAGCTTTATGCTTTTCACCAGCCTCCTCCAGAACCATCTGCACATGCACTTTCAGGTTCTGAAATCCAATTAATCCACATCAAAGCACAAGTTGCAGGAAATATTCTGCAATGTTAGAAGACTGTAGGCCCTGTTAATAAGATACAGCACACTAAAGATTCAGAGATCTACTTGCAGTTAACCCCATTTTGAGTACTTCCACCCTCATGTACTAGAGATTCCCCAAGTAGTAAAACTTAATAGTCATAATTCCAAGAGTTGCCTTTGTGGAGGCTAATGGCATTCAAGTTTCCAAAGCTTCATTGCCTTCAGCTCCTTGCTGGCTCACAACAGCAGTTTCTAGAGTCTGTTGGCATTGGCTTCTCATAAGCCTGCCATCTGCACCTGCATCTCAATCACCAAAGCACACATGGAAGGGACTGCAACCACCCCAGCCATGAATCCACTGAGCATGATGAAACTCTAAGTCTGCATAAATGAAATTATTCATAAGGCACTTGATTGAAATACAGTATTTTGTATGAACTTCTGTATTCAATATCTGCTTTTCTACATTTTTATATTATAATAAAGAGAAGAAACAGAGTTTGTGACTGATTCATGTCCCTTCATTAAAACTTTCCTTTTTAAAAAAAGATATTGTTTCCTCCCTCACATTACAAATTAAAATACATAAGACTCTTAAGTTAAGAACCATATTTCAGTTTTAATCAAAGCTTAAAGAATTTACCAAAGAATGGGTAAAGTATGATGATGTTCTTTCCCTGCTACAGACAGTATGAGAAAATTCATCTGACTGGACACTTACTATAGAACAACATAAAGGTTTTATCTTGGGAATTCAAATCAAAATCTCATAGGGACTTCAGGCATTCCAGAGTTATCACAGAAATTCACGAAGCAATAAATAATATGTTATATCATTAAGGACTAAATTTTAATGCATTTTGCATTAGGAGGAAAGGTGCTAAATAAGTGTGGGGGATTTATTTTTATTACTGGAATATTTATAGGCTAATATGTCCCATACTCAAGTTTTGAGATAGCAAACTAATAAATATTTTTAAACATTTATAGTATCATAAAAAAAGAAGAAATGGAACTACCTGCAGAGTTAGCTGCTATCTATGTGAGTGTGAATGGCAGAAACAGACGTCCGAACATGTTGCTCTGTAGAACAGTGACAATTTCACTCATGGTCTTTTAAATTCTTCATCAAGCAAAATGACTTGGAAATGAAACAGGCTGCTATGTGTCCTTAGATCTGGAAATTAAGAGAAAGATATAATTATTGGACAAATAATTATAAGCAATGAGGCATTCCTCAAAATTAATTTTGAAGCCCCACAAATGGGATGTTTTATAATATTGAAACAGAATAAACTGATTTTCCAGCAGTAACCTATATTGTTGCTATATGTAATTATAGTATTTATGTTAACCTGCAAATATACTTAAAATACGTAGTATAGAACACAGCACACTGCATGAAATCTTTATTAAAAACATTAAAGTAATAATCATCCTGTTACTAAAGACAGGTTATATCTTTTTTATATACATACAACCCCCCCCCCCCATAAGATTTTAACCTAACTTTAAAGCCTGTCAACGTCCAGTAAAGAAACTGCATGAACATAGTCATAGAGCAGTACTGAAAGCAGAATCTGTCAAGAGCAGAGCATGGGCAATTATTAGAAGTGAGAGAGGTACAGCTTGCTAAATTCATAAAGGGCGTGCCAAGCATCACAGCCATATTGAGTAAACAAAGTCTCCCCAACAAGAGCATATCCCTCTGGGGTGCCAGCAGGGCAGGGATGGGAAGGGCAGCTGGGCATCCAGGTGTCACCTGCAAGTCTGTAGTAGGGGGGCTGCTCTAGCATCAGGCAGAGAAATCAAGTTGGCAGGTTAGGATCACGGGATAGAAAGTACAGGGGTAGCTGTAATGCAGGTGCAAAGCAAGGGTGAGAGCCTGAGATTAAATGCAGGTAGGGAACAGAGCATTGACCTCCACTGAGTCGTCTCACCACCACACACCTGCATGCCCTCCAAGCCAGCTTTGAGCCCTGGCAGCTAAAGCCCAGGTGTGGCAAAACACACTCGCCATCCTGAGAGATGGACAGAGACTAGAAAGTGTAAAAGAATCAAGAAAGGAAACAACCAAAGGCCATTGTAGGAGAATTAAATGAATTATTTGCACTGTTTTCTCTAAAGAGACAATTAGGAAGGTTCCCACACTAGAGAGAGTCTTCAGAGGAGATGAAACTGTTCAAAGGTCAACAGAAGGTACTCCAAAGAAAATAATCAATAATTTGAATAGTAACAGAGTGCCAGGATCAGGTAGTATACACACAGCAACCCTGTTGTGGATCTTTTAACCTCTTGCTTAAAATCCACTTTAGCATGAAAACGATTCAAAATTGTGAAACTGGTCAAACAAAAGGGTTCTAGAATCTGCTACAGATTGATAAAAATCTTATTTAAATATTAGACCATAAGATAAAAAAAACCCCACCCTCAGAATAAAAAACTTCTGTTCAAACCCATATTATAGAGTAAACCAGTTTATATTACTTTCTTCCAGGCAGTGCTTGCAGTTTTTGAAAGATCCCACAAATGCACCACTAAAGGGGATTCAGTCAATTCTTGCATTTTCTGGCAACACCTCTTTACAGGCAGTAGAAGAGAGGATCCTCTAGCAAAATAATTGCTTGTTAAAAACAACAAACAAGAGATATAAGCCATCAATGTTCACCATGAAAAAAAGTTGCCAGAATGTTACAGGAAGATCAAATGCAGATCTAATCTCCCAGTACAAGATCTACCTCAAAAAAAAAAATATATATATATGTTGAGTTGCTGGCTTAAAGCAATAGAAATATTTTTTTAATTATTTGACAAATATCTGGATTCTGTAATTACCTGTGAAAGACCAAAATACATAAAGATAGGAGACTAGAGAACAGACCCCTCTCATCATAACAAATATAATTACTACAGTTTCACCTGTTCACTAGCAACCACTGCAGCACTCTCAGTGGATAGAGCATCCACTAAACTTCGACTTCAGTCAGCTATTTATAACACAAATCTGCTACAACCATGCATTGCCATGACCATTGATAAAATGGGAATCATCACAGACTTAAAAGACAAAGAAATAAAGGAAAACTTCATTGACTTTGCATCTCAAAAGAATTGCACTCTAGAATATGCAGTTTCATTGATCAATCCTCTTTTTTTTATGATGGATTTTTTCATCTATTATTACCACCAAAAGAAAATATGAAACTGTTACTCTTATTTTATAATGTATTATCTCCCCTCTTGTGAAATTCATTCTGAATATAAATATTTATAGTATTAGCTAGATCACTAGAAAGTATTTAATGTTTTGTGGGCTACTTATATAAAAGAAGTTACAAAGGACTCATTGTTTTCAGGATGAGTAGGAGAAATAGTTCACACTTTACTGCCAAACATGCCTTTTTGCATTTACTTCCTTAGATTCACATCATTTCAACATGCTTTTGTCCCAATCTGGAAAAAGGATCGATGATGTAGTTTGTATATTTTTTTTGTACTCTGACATCTCTCTCTGCCCATGCAGATCTCCTTATAAGTTCAGGGGCTGAGTTTGCTTTGCTGTTTTCCTTTCTGATCTTGTCAATCTCCAGGATGATGTACTGTGACAAATATCACTGAGTATTAAAGTCTTCCAGGTTATTTGATGGAACAAGTCGTAAAATGAAATGATATGCTATTTTCCAAAGGAAGCTCACTGTTAGAATTATGATTTACTCTTAGGTTTGTAATCACTGCTTTTTGCTTCAGCTTGTAATAAATTTTTGAAGATTTCCTAAGCTGCAAGCAGAAACAAGCTGTATAATGCTTCAAACAAGAGAGAAACTAACTTCTGTAAAAGGTCATAGTAGGAACCACCGTCACACAGCTACTTATAGTTACTAATCAAATGTAGGATGGAGAAATCTCCCATCCAAGCTGACCGTTGTCCTTTTACAGATGGAAGCATTTTTGCAAATTGGTGTTCTCTACTGGAATTCTTACTATATATTGCTAGTTATTTTCTCCATTGAAAGCTTAATTTTCCTTATTTCAGTGCTACTATCGATTAAGTATGCAAGCAATACCAGTGAAGTGACATATTTTGGTATTTTCCTAGCACAGTCTCAGACTGAGAAACAGATGAGAGGTCGTCTCCTGGTAAGCAGTAAGCCTATCAGCTTTGAGAAGACCTTTCACCATGCAGGACAGAAGTAAATCAAGAAAGGTTCCATTTGGCAGTGCTACCATATGTTACCACAGGTGAAAGCTAGCTCCTAAGCACTTCCAAGTAATAACAAAGGCCACAATAGTCTAAATGGGTTGGGATGGTTGTTCTAATATACATATGATTATTAACATCTATTCAGGGTTGAAAATTCTTCTGTACCTTGGAAAAGAGGATTCCCTTCAGCATATGCACAATGACAGTCAATATTCAGTGTTAACAACAAAACCAAAACAGCCCTGAGCATTTCTGTACGGAACAGAAGTTGTTATTATAACCACCTTCAAAGATCTGCTCCAAATAGAACATACCTATACATTTTTGCATGATGATTTTCTTTATTTTTTCCCCAAACTCTTCTTTTATTTTGTGGATTCTTGGTTATCATACATCCTGCTTGCTAAGCATTTTGTACATGTTCTTAATATTGACATATCTGAATCCAACTTTCTCTGGCAAAAATTATTTTGAAAGAGCAGTGTTTTGTGCCAAACTGTAAGCAGCTGTAGTGTTAAACATCCGTAAAAATCCCCTTTAGGATTCATACCAGGATTTGCTGGTACATCAGCATTCTTTTCAGAGACATTCAGCCTCCGTATTTGAATATTGTATTGAAGAAGATAGTTTTGCAATTTGATAATGAATTAATATTGCAGAATCAAACATTAAAAAGTTCATTAAAAAGTCCTAAGTGTCTCCAACTCTGAGTTACTGGTTGCTCTCTTTTTTCTGTTAAATGTCTGAAAGTTCTTACATGTGGGACAAAATAACTAAGTCTGAAAGATCAAGGTTTTTTTTGTAAGGTGAAGATTCCTGATTTGTTTCATTAGGCACTAGATATTAAAATTAACCATACTGGAAAGATTGGTAGCAATGACTCTCTTAAGAACCAGATTTCATCCATTTCATAGAGAGAAATGCTGTTGAAGAAGTTTTTACAAAATGAAATATGTGGTTGTGTTTCCTAGAGCATGCTTTCACAACATTGGGTCATATTTTTCTTTTCATCTTAGGATTTGTTTTCACACTTACACAGCAGCAAACACCAAGACTGCCTCTGTTCTTCCCTCCTGTTCCCCTGCCTTGTCTCTTTAGCAAAAATCTACCATTTTTTCAAAAGGAAATATTTTTCCAACAGTTCAGCAAGTGAAAACCAACTGCTCTCATGTCTGCATTTCTGCTAATCTTCCTGAAAGTAAATGGCAGAAGTAGGAGCAAGCAGAGCAGGACTACATCTATCAGTGGTGTCCCACAGTGGCACAGATGAAGTGTAACATCAGTGCTGTACCTTTATCCCTAACGAGAATAACATGTAAATTCTAAACACCAGATATACATAAACAGCATGATTTTGCAATACTGGTATGAAATGGGAATGTGGCCCCCTCTTTCTGTGACCACATCTCCTTTTGGGACTTCCAAGACACTGTTCAACAGCTAAGAAGTGGTCTTACTAGGTTTCAGGTTTATATCTTTTCAACAGAAAAAAACAATGCAGTAACACTGCAGACTATTTTTGGGTACAGCTAAAAGTAATTTTTAATAGACATAAATTCTACTCATACTCTTTTTTTGGTGGTTTTTAAATATTAAATGAAAGAAAGATGGTCATTATTAATATGACATGTTGGGAAGAAAATGAGTTCATAAATATATTTGCATTACTTAGTTATAGCATTCTATTTCTACTCCCCATGGAAGTCGTATTAATATTAAGCATAATTTTTGAGCCACGGAATGTATGCAGCAGAGATAAAGGTTGCAATACTATAAGCTGCTGCATAGCTATACCGTACATCATCCTGATGTATCCTACCCATTTATATCCTACTCTTTACCAGTTACTGTAAGCAAGGGCAGTTAGTTTGGCCTTACTGGAACTGGACAAGAGACCCATCTTTCATACTATAGATTAACCTGCCTCACAATACCATGATAAATATGCTACATTTTTTTCTAGACATTATTTATTTAGTGTATTTCTACTCGCTGGATCTAAAAAGTTATTATTGAATTTCTAAAGTTTTATCTTAAACTTTATATATATGTATCTACCAGGAGAGGAGACATAAAACTTGGAGATGTATGTCAGGTAAAAGAGTAAAAGCTCTTTTGTTCTTGTTTTCCTGAACTGAAGCAAACAACATAAACTTGCAAAGTTACACCTTTTTATTCAGTATTAATTTTTCATAAAGAAATCTAGATTGTAAAAACTTTGTGAAATTTTCTTTTATTTTAAAAGGAACATGAAACTCTTGAATGTGTGATTTGCTTAGGTTTAGGTCATAGGTTTAGGTCATAGGAAGCTCAGGAGCTATGGTTTGGATCAGCCCTTATCTTCATTGACCACGGTTCAGAATAAGCTCTTCATTGCCTAAGGTTCATCACCAAGGTCATATGATGCCACTTAGATATTTATCTGTTTCAGAGTTTCTGTGCATTTCTGGGATGAAAACTCATTTGAAAAGTATACAAAGATTTCTTTTTATCCTCTCCCCCTTCCCCTCCGCCCCCCATTACTAAGCATTTGGATCCTGTTCTAAACAGTATTATATATAATTAAAAGCCTCCACTTGTTTCAGCGAGATTGTAACAAGTCAAAGCTAGTTACCATTTAAAAGCATGAAAGCTCAGAGGAGGTAAAAGGAGGGAGTCACAAGTATTTTCAAAGTGATTTAAAAACCCCACAGCTCAATTAGGCAGTTGCATCCATCCGTCCCCAATCCCCAGCTCACCAAGTAATTTTAGTTTATCAGCCGCGGTATACAGAAACGTACGCTTGTGTGTTCATCAGCACAATCCGCTCCTCAGTTCATTCATGTTTCCTAATCAGAGGCATACTCATCCTCTTAACATATACATTTGGCATGAGCAGAGTGCAGCTTTGGGGGAGTTGAAATTACAGAGGAGCTTTAAGGTTTCTATTCTATAAAGAGTATGTGCTTATGGTCTTATACCCATCGAGCCTGCTTTTTAACTGAGCCTGCAAGCAGCACTACCAGAGCCAAGGGCCGGTTAGTAAGTCTATTGTAAAATTTGCTTTTGAGAGTTTACATGTAAGAATTCACTGCGGGATGAAATTTGGCATCAAAGGCCCTGGCATAAAGCGCTCTTTAAATGACACCAGAGCAGACGAAAATCATTTCAGATCTAATTTGATATTTCAATGGGGAACTGCAGATAGTGTTCAAATCTGCTAAAAATCTGGCTTTTATCATATTGTCTTCAGGAAGGTGTCTGATAGAAAAGTTTCAGTGCCAAGCAAAACCAGATTTATCCTCCATTTAGAAGGAAGTAAATAGATCATTCCTCTCTGACCTCCAAAGAGGAAGAACTATTCTGTCCACACGTTGGTGAAATGTAATGAAATGAATGATACTCTTGGGATCTGTTCTACCAACAAAAAGCCACCGAGCACACTAACAGCATAGATAATCAAAGTAGTTGCATGAAAAATGAGGAATTTAAAGGATTGCTGGGAATGGGACTCTGGCCAGTAAGAAAAAAAGGCTTACAGACTAGCTAGGGGCAGTGAGTATAATTTAATATTTTTCTGGCAGAAAACAAATAAGAAAATACTCATCTGCAATTACAGAAGATGTCACCTCTTTTGAACTACAGTTTGCAGAATCTATTTGTAAATACTGCTGCGTTTTCCCCTCATCTCCACCCCTATCCCAGCACAAAGCCTTTGCTCTGCGGTAGCATTAATAACACATATACTGAAAAGTTCAGGAAAGATTAATTCACTTTGAAGCAGGGTAATATTTCACATTTCCACTACACTGCACATTATTTGCAAGTTCATTCAGAAAGATAGGGATAAAGTACATATTTGGAATTTTGAGATCAATGAGGCTTTTTCCTAGGCCCATGTAAACACTAATGGCTTTACTCCGGAAAAATCTTGGTGGTTGTAGCTGGCTTCCAGGCTCTCCCTGCCCTTGGAAAATTGATCTATATCAGGCTGTTAATGTGGTACAGTTCAGTTCTCTGGCTTAGTTCCATGGATGTAACACAGGCCCTACTTCACCCACATGTGTGGATGATTGAAATGAGTTTTCCTAGGGATTGTTAGAAAGATCCATCTGAAACATGAGGAACACTCACCTGAGCTCCACCTCTCTGTCCCACCGTGAGGATTACAGACCTGCCTGGTCACACCAGACCCATCACAAGGTCCTCCTGGGCACACCAGAGTATCCTCTTGCACCCCACACTTAGTGCTGGTCCTGCCCCAAAACCTTCTCTGAGTATTTTGCTAGATGTAAACACCTCTGCCCTAAGTGATCCCAGCTGCAGATTTCTGTGCGGTCTGCCTGAGCAAGGTGAATTGTCCTTCCAACATTTATGTAACTGGAAAAGATTCTACTGAGTTCTTTTAGTAAAAGAGCTTAGAGCTTACCTAGACCAACAAAAACATTATCCTGCATGAGCCACGTAAGTTAGCATTTGCAGATCCTGTTTATTTAATGTGAGACTCTGTGTCCCTTAATCCATGCTAAGTCATCCTGTGGGCAGTTGCTTCACTGTGAGCTATGCTTTAGCAAGCCATTATTCAGCATCAAAGTTTTCTCGTGATTGTAGCAAAAAAGATAAAATTTGTAAACTCCAGTGTAAAGCACCCATATATTAAATTAATATCTCTTATTAAGAATACCATCAAACATGGGTGTTGTTATCAAAATGCTTAATATATGTAGGCCAGTTACCATGGAGATGGCAAAGCTTCCAGAATGATTCCGTAGTAATGGCAACAACTTTAGAACCTAAATGCTTCCAATTAGGCTATAAAGCTGCATAAACAGGGAGAAAAATGGCAATTGCTATTCTTGATACAGGTTAGCTGTCTGATAAATTTCTCAGCAGGTGTTTCAAGAAGAAAACAAGTATTAGCACTTGCTGTACTTATGGTATATTTTGTTAATAGAGGCCTCAGCTTTTGCAGTGGTCAGTACCATCCATATTCCTCTGAATTGAATTTAGGGTGTTTGTTAACAGTAACATCCACTTTTTGCAATTTTCTCTGCTTTACATAAGCACTTTTCTCTTCCACATTAAGAATGAAAAGAGCCATCAACAGACTGCTTAGCCACAGTCTGAGTAAAAATCTTACTCAGTAGCTCATGAGGCTTAAGACATCACATTTGACCTCAGAAGCATATGCAATATCCCACCTAACCGTGTTTTAGCTTGACCAAAAATTAACTCAGTCATTCTAGAGGAAAAAAATGGATGTGTTTTGTAAGGTTGTTGTCTTCCATCAATCAGACTGAATGTGTCACTAGTGATCACTGGTGATTTGAGGCAATTTTTGAGAAGCTAAGAGTTTTTTCCTATGCTCTGACTGGCTGAAGCTTGTCTCGTGCCTATTAACCCATATTCTGTATCTTTGTGAACTGAGTCACACATAAGCAACTTTTAATGCAAATTAAGACTAAAGTCCACCAAATTTGCTAGACCCAAGTGGGGAACCAATCCTTCTGTGTCCTTCTAATTTTATTGTTGGTGATTTTCTTTTCTCTCTCCAGAGAACAGCACAATATAAATTATGAAGATAACAAGGAGGAAGAAAAAAATCAAATTATCTCAATCTAGCACCCACATGTTGATTTTGTATTGTGAAAAATACACTGCTGCTAGGAGGCATTTTATGACAGAGAATGAGAATCTTACTACTGCCATGTCCAAGATGGTGCAGTAACCAAAAGGCTGAATTGCTAATGCACATTTTAATAGACAACGACTTGCAGCAATTACTCTTTATCTATGAGCGCACAATTATTTTGTGTAACTATCAGTGCAAAAGATAACAGGTGATCCAGTTCCTGCTTTTTTTCTAGTAAAAGACTGCCAAAATTACTAGTTGCAGTAACATGAACTTTCCAGGGATACTTGAGGAAGTGTAGAATGGAGAAGCCTCATTGTCTTCATCTAACTTTGTCTGAAAGGAGGCTTAACCTTAAGGGGTTTTGAAAAGCATCGGCCTAACAGTACCAGAGGTTTAAATTCAATTCTATTATCCTGCATCTGTTCTGGGATTACAAATAAATGATATCTTTTGTAGAGCCTGTCTCTCTTTCTATAACTTCTGTGAGAGCAAAGGCAACCCACAGCTTCATGAAAGAGTTATTGCACACATCTTTTGTGAAGGCAGTTGATATTGAGATCCGAGATACATTTGTTTTGGGAGAGCACAATTACAGGAAGCAGACTCAGAAATAAAACACTAAATCGTCTTATTTCACCAGAGAAAGTCAAATCAAAAGGGAACACTTCCAACATAAGTTAATGTCAGCTTTAACTGAAATAACCCGTGCATTTTAGCAGTCGCATATGTGTAGTCCATAGGGATTTTTCCAGATACATGTGTTTTTTCTTCCTCCCTCCCTCTCTCCCCACATCTGTCAGATAAATCAGAGAGCCAAATGAAAATCTAGTACTCAGGAACATTATGTATTATAATATTATGTCACACCCCCTGGAGGGCTGCAGGTTCATAATGAAATGAATAAATTACAAGGAAGCAGTTTGAGATCCTGAAAGTTCCACCTGTCCTTTAGGACAAGCATGTCAGGATAAATTCAATTTAATTACACTGAGCACAAGTTTAAAAAAAATAAAAAAGATAAAAACCGAAATAAAAGCATTATCTTTCTGTCTGAGGCTCCATGTGTGTAAAAGTCAAATTGACCTCATTTGCTACTGCATTACTTCCTTACATTATAACTCCACAGAAGTGGCATTGAAATGGATTTTTAAAAGCAGAAAACCAGAGCTACAGTGTTTAACTAGGCCCACATCTTAATATTTAAAAATGGGGTAAATGGCAAAAACTAGCTAAGTTTATTTATATTAATATAAACCCAAACAATTGTTAAGGTTTTTTACTCTTGCCTGTATAGCCTTCTCCTACAGAAAGAAAAAGACTCAGCAATTCCCCATAATCAGTATTTTGAAATTTTAAAACAATTAGCACAGCAGGACAATGTGCACAACAAGCAATTTGTTTCCACATGTTAAAATTCTCATAAAGCAGACAGCACCTATAATTTCCTTCTTTTTGTTTTGCAGCAGCAATTCAAAGCAAGTGCCAAGAAAAAATATGGTAGGCCTTGTTTTGATTTAACCTGAGGCTCACAAGGGAGATAGTTCATTGATTTCACTGAATTTCATGCCAATTAATACCTCTATTTAGGAAAAAACATATTAGCTTTTCCAGCTGTGGGCTTTGTTCAGAGGTTTATGTCAAAGATGTGAGAAGTTACTCCAGGCATCCTTTTGAAATAGTGCTACAGCTGTTGGTAACTTATCAAAGGGGCAAAGACACGTTCTGTCATAGAAACTCTTTCTAATGCTACAAAATATGAAAACAGCAACAGTCAGGTGTCCTATTCTAAGCAAGAAAATTATGCCATGTCATCTTCAGCCATTGCCAAAGAACATCTGGAACGTCAAAGCCCAGTCATTGATAGATTTTTAGCTATCATTAAAAGAAAATCATCTCACAACAGACTGACGTGGGTAGGGACCTGCCATCCACACCACCCACAGGGATTTAAGGAAACGTTCTTCCTGGCAGTTTATAGTTGGCTTTAATCAGTTCCCACTAAAATTGTCAATGAGATACCATCTGACTGCAGTGGAAGCCAGTTAAAGCCATCAGATTTTTCTTACGTCTTTGTGTCCTGACTGAATTAAAAGAGAGAACTGTGGGAAAGTGAGTCTTTGCCATAGGGAAAAAAAAAAAGAAAAGAAAAAAGAAAAAAAAAAGATAAGTTTTTGCAAAAACACGGTTTACAGGAACTGGAGTGGAAGAGAACACTGAGGAAGAATGGAACTGAAAGCATGAAAGAAAAAAATTCTCACTGCTGAATCTCTATGGTTTCAGCTTGCCCGGCTTGACTGCAGAGCCATCTTCTGGTTGCAAATAACAATTTCATACTTGCTCAAAGTAGTTCTGTGTGCACATGTGTATATTCTACTATAGCTATGCATTTGGAAATGTTTCAATCCCTTCTTTCAGCCGCTTTAGAAAAATGACACAGAAAAGAAACAGTGTGGATCCTACTTTGTTCAGAATCCAAATAGCCCAGTGACACATCAGGGTTTTAAACAGTCTGCCTTATGCTCTTAGGACCATTTCTGATTGTGGAAGAAACTAAGACTGCCAATATGGACCCTGGGAAGTGGTGAAACCAGAATGATAAGAGCCAAAGGAAACAGGATGAGAAAAGTTCTGGATAGATTCTATGACCAGTGTCTTTCCACAATGCATCTTCCCTTCTGTTTTGACTTCTAACAACATCCCTTTCTGAAACACAGAACTATCTCGTTAATTTCCTTTTTCTTGATTTCTACACATTTTCTGTTTTGGGTTGATTGCTGTAAGTTTTAGCTAATACAGCATTAAGTTTTGAACTGATTACAGTGTTAGAGGTGTCTGCCAAAAGATTATAGCACAGATAGAAAACTAATCACACAGCATCTCAAGCAGAGCATGAGTATTATAATGTCACTCTAGTTTGCAGTAAGTTTTCCTTAGAGTTGTGTGATTAGAGATGCCTGATCTGATTCCAATATAGGTCTTGCACCATGTATTTCAGAAAGGTGAAGGACTGCAAAGGCACAGAGCTAGCAGTTTCTCAATGGGATCGTTGTGAATCACTAGGGAAAAACACAATCTCAAAAAACCCTTTGTTTACCATTTTGGAATGAGAAGAGGCTGCTAACATTTTTGAAGCTGAGACAGCAAGAGATTGATTCTCATCCCAGAACATCAGAGCTCCAGTGGCTATGGCTTGAAGAAATGAGCCCCTAATACTCTCATAGTTTAAGCTGCGCTTTCCACATTCCAAGTAACTGCTCTAATCACAGACCACCTTGTTTATCTTGGAGCTGTTCCAGGCTCAATGAGCAATTTCATTCCCATTAGAGCAAGGAAGTGAACCTCAATCTGCCGTCTACATGCCAGGTAAGTGTCCAAACCAGGAGGCCCCCAAATCCTTTCTCTTTTATTCAGAATGCAGAATTATTTATAGAAACATAAACAGCTTCAACAGAACTCAGTGGAAGAACAAGGCTGACTCTTTAGCCTCTAGACAGCAGATTAGAGCTTTTCTATATATACATGCCAAGTAATACACAAGCCACTTGGCATGTTAGCCTCTTTCTCCCCAATAGAAATGGAAATCTGAATGGTGGTTAAAGGCCTTTGGTATTAAATTAGCGTTTTCTCACAAAGTTCTTTTTGTTAGTACAATGGCAAGAAAACACTGACTCCTGAAATTTGTGACTTGTAGATGAGGCCAGCTGATATGACACAAGATGGGGCAAATGCATACAAGCAGGCAGGCCCCATGCTTTTGGTGCTGTATCCTTCGGTTCTGCGGCTGATCCTGAGGCAGCTCATAGGGTAAAGTCAAACGCTGCTTCCTTAGCAACTCTGCAGCCTTCAGGGAATTAAAGTTATTGAAGTCAGAATTTTATGAAAGACTTAAATCTTAAATTCAATAGTACCTAAGCCAGGTACTACTGAAATCAATGGTGGAACTCGCTGCAATTTAGCAAGGCTTGATTCTAAGAGCCAGAAAACATTCAGTTGTTGCATTTGAAGTGTTCTGGTTGTTTGCCTTATACACATACACGTACATACACTTGTAGGGAAGCAAATGTATTTGAACAAAACTTCAAAATATTTTTTTGGTATCTGATGAAGAACAGATCAGTTCTTTTCATAATTATTTTTATTTTTAATTTCTATGTTGTTTTGATGTTTAGCTGCTGCTGTGAGACAGGCTTAAAAACAGTATGCTTTTATGTTCACAGGAGCGCAGTTGAACCATTTAGTTGACATTACATTGACTTCTGCTGACTAGAGACTTCTGAAGTATCACTTTAAATCTGTTTGATACTTTAAAAACAAAAGTCCTGTATGTGTTATTTCCATGGTAAAGACTTTCAAATTATTTCCAGAGAATAATTAAAATAATTTAAATTATTTATAAAATTTTAAAAAAAAATACAAGTTCTGTTAGGTCTTTTAGATCAGTTCCTGCCAGAAACAGTTTGTTCTCTGAATGTGTCCTTCACACTGCTTGCTCTTAGAGAGTGCTTTAAAAGCGTATTATTTATGAGTAAAAATATGATTTTATTGGTAGCTTTTGTTTAACCCCCTCTTAATCCTTTACCTGCATTTTTGCTAAGGAGAGAGGTTCACAAGCTGTATCAAAAGTTAGAAGAACAAACCATTTCTGAAACCAGACACTAGTAACTGAGTAAAGCTCAGGTTCAGTAACTTCAGCTTATCTACCACAACTTGAACTACTGGCTCAGTGCTGGCAGAAATAGAGATCCTTTTATATCAAATCAAATAGAACTGCTTGGTCCATGAGACCTACCTTACCACGCTCCACACCTGTTAAATTCATCAGAAATGGGCAGCAGGGAGCCAGCAGTGTGCAAGTCAGCCATGCTGCTGGTGACAGGGAAGGTAACTCAGGGACCCTCGCAGGGGTGGTTTTTTGTCTCTGCTTTGGTATTTCTGAGGTTCAGAGCAAAGCAGGTGTTCTGCGTCCAGCTTTTTATGGCCTGCAAGGTCTGCCCTCCTGCATGCCCTCTCACTGCCATGGTGCTTTGACTGCAGGGGGGACAGTCAGCACTGTCCTCAAACTACTGCTTTATTTTTACATAAGTGTCCTGGTTTCAGTCAGGATAGAGTTAACTTCATTTGTAGCAGCTGATGGAACGCTGTGTTTGGGAGTTAAAATGAAAGCAGTGCTGATAACACCCTGATGTTCTTAGCTGCAGTCAGACAGTCAAGGACTTTCTTAGCTTCTTCTATTTCTCTATTCTTAAGAAAGGAGGGGCGAAGCCAGGACAGGTGACCCAGATGGGCCAAAGAGAGTATTCCATGCCAATCACGTCCTGCCTAGGAAAACGGGGGGCTGTTGGGAAGAAGAAGAGGGGCGGTTTCGGGATGCGTGCTTCCTCTCGGGACGCGTGCTTCTTGGGGGGACGGTCGGTTCCGGGACAGCTCTGGGTGGTACGGCCTGAGTTGTGTGGGTCGGTGAGAAACTGCATTGTGTATCAATAGTTTCATATTCTTTTGCTCTAAAGTCCTGTTAGCATTGTTATATTTTATCTTTCTGTTATCTTAGTAAACTATCCTTATCCCAACCCACGGGCCTCCTAGTTTCTTGGTTTTGGAGTTATTTGCCCTTCCTTTTCCCTTCCCTTGTTTCCCTTTCCCTTTTTCCCTCTTCCCCTGCTCTTTTACTTTAAGAAGCAGGCAACTGCGTGGATCTCGGCCCACAGCCGGGGTGAAACCACGACAGTCCTTTTGGCGCCCAACGTGGGGCCCGAAAGGTTGGGATAACGGTAGATCTGACCCTGACCAGATTGTAATTAAGACAAAGTTGTGATAAGTACTGTTGTTTAAGCAGTCTCCGATCACGATGCTGTGGTATTTATTCACATGGCTGTGGTCACAGCTGTGGCCGCGAAAGTACCGTACGCTGTGTGCAATCCTGGCAGGATTTTTTACCATGTCGAGGCTGCGTTTCCTGGTCTGGTTCTTGTCTTTTATGATAACAATCTATGATACAGTAATAGTGAGGATCGTGAACTTGTGCTGGTATTTGTATGAGAGCTTGCTGCCCTGTCCATTCCTTGGACAGGAAGGGTTTAGTAACGGCAGCTGGCATGGTGGGAGTTCTGCTTTCTTTTCCTTTGGGCTAAATACAACAGCTCTGCTAGCAGTCTTTAAAAACTTTCACTATCCCTGGGATATTCCAACTAGCATCTTGCTGTTTGTAGGTTTGGTGCAGATGGTTCAGTTGTTGTCAAATATTAAGCAGAGGTTTATGAATACCACTCAAGATTTTTCTGTGAGGCCAGATAATCGTGAGTGGCAGGGCAAGTGGCAGAGCATGGGCAAGTACCTAGGCACTTTCTTAACTCCGGTGGTTTGGAGTTTCACTCCTGAGCAGTTACAAGACCCTGAAAAAGTGACTGCATATCTGAAAAGAAATTGCTCTAAGCTTGCCAGAGATACACACCTTACTGCACTGTGCTGGGCCCTGGCCACTATTTACAAAACACTGCTTGATAACAGGCAGCACTGTCAGTACTGTCAGCACTGTCAGAAGGAAAAGAATGAAAACAGACCAGCAAAGACTGCAGCTGCTGCAACCCCAACTACTGGCACTGCAGCTACTGTAACCACTGTGACTAGCACTAAGGCCACTATGACTAGCACTGTGGCTACTGCAACTTGTCCAACCGATGCTGCAGCTACTGCAACCCCTGCAGCAGATACTGATGATAAAACAAAAAACCAACCCCCTCCAGTGTCCGTTGCTCCTGTACAAAAGAGGAAACAAAAGAAATCAGTTCGTGTAGTGAAGGATGAGGATGAATCAGGGCCATCTGGAGCGTGTCAGGATGACGCAGGGCCATCTCAAGCATCTCAGGATGGAGCAGGGCCATCTCAAGCACCTCAGGATGGAGCAGGGCCATCTCAAGCCCCTCAGGATAGAGCAAGGCCATCTCAGGCATTTCAGGATGAGGCAGAATCAGAGGTTGTCACACGATCCCTGACCCTGAGTGAGCTGCGTGAGGTTCGAAAAGATTTCAGCCGCCGCCCATGTGAGCACATCATCACTTGGTTGCTCCGATGCTGGGATCAAGGGGCCGATAGTCTGGAATTAGATGGCAGGGAGGCCAAGCAGTTGGGATCCCTAGCTAGAGAAGGAGGCATTGACAAGGAAATTGGGAAAAAGCCAGAAACCCTCAGCCTCTGGAGGCGACTACTGTCAAGTGTGGAGGAAAGGTATCCCATAAAGGACTATATTACATGTCAGTCACCCAAGTGTAACAACATAGAGGCAGTTATCCAGTACCTGAGAGAATTAGCTGTACGGGAGATCATTTATTATGATCTGGGCAAATGGCAGTCTGACCCTGATGAAGTTGTATGCACCGCAGATATGTGGCGTAAGGTTGTACGAAGTGCACCAGCAGGGCACACCAATTCATTAGCATCAATAGACTGGGATAATATGTATCCACCAACCGTAAGTGAAGTGTCCTGCCGACTCCGGAAATATCAGGACAATGTTTCCCAATCTGTGATCGCAGCGGTAGAGAAACTGGTCGAACGACTTGACAAAAATTTGTGCAACTCCCAACCCGTATGGGGCAATGTTGCAGCTACTGGGAGAAAGCGTCCATCATCCCAGAAGGGAGGATGCAGAAGGTGCACACCACGAGACACGCTGAGACAGCAGCTGTGGTTTGAACTGTGTGACCATGGTGAGGACATGAGGAAGTGGCATAGGCAGCCCACCTCAGCCCTCCAGGCACGAGTAAATGAGCTGCGAGGTAAAAGACAACGCGATTTTGCCAGGAAGAAGGCTGCACCAGTGAGCAGCCAATATGATCAGCAACAATAGAGGAGCCCTGCCTCCAGCCAGGTGGAGGAGAGGGATAATCGTGCTTATTGGACTGTGTGGATCCGATGGCCTGGTACGTCAGACCCACAGGAGTACAAGGCTCTGGTGGATACTGGTGCCCAGTGTACTCTGATGCCATCGAATCATGTAGGGACAGAACCTGTCAGCATTTCTGGAGTGACAGGGGGGACACAACAATTGACTGTGTTAGAGGCTGAAGTGAGCTTAACTGGGAAGGACTGGGAGAAACACCCAATTGTGACTGGCCCAGAAGCTCCATGCATTTTAGGTATAGACTACCTCCGTAGAGGTTATTTTAAAGACCTGAAAGGGTACCGGTGGGCTTTTGGAATAGCTGCTTTGGAGACAGAAGGCATTGAGCAATTGCGTGCCTTGCCTGGACTCTCAGATGATCCTTCTGTTGTGGGGTTGTTGAAGGTTGAAGAACAGCAAGTGCCAATTGCTACAACAACGGTGCACAGAAAACAATACCGCACTAACCGGGATTCCCTGATCCCCATCCATAAGCTGATTCGTCAATTGGAGAGTCAAGGGGTGATCAGCCGAACCCGCTCACCCTTTAACAGTCCCATATGGCCAGTGCGGAAGTCCGATGGAGAGTGGAGGCTGACAGTGGATTATCGTGGCCTAAACGAAGTCACTCCAGGTATGAGTGCTGCTGTACCAGACATGCTGGAACTCCAGTATGAATTGGAGTCAAAGGCAGCCAGGTGGTATGCCACAATTGACATTGCAAATGCTTTCTTTTCAATACCACTGGCGCCAGAGTGCAGGCCACAGTTTGCTTTCACTTGGAGGGGCATCCAATACACATGGAATCGTCTGCCCCAGGGGTGGAAACACAGCCCTACCATTTGCCATGGACTAATCCAGACCACACTGGAAAAGGGTGGAGCCCCAGAGCACCTGCAGTACATTGATGACATCATTGTATGGGGCAATACAGCAGAGGAAGTATTTGAGAAAGGAAAAAGGATAATTCAAATCCTTTTGGAAGCTGGTTTTGCTATAAAGCAAAGTAAAGTCAAGGGGCCTACAAGAGAAATCCAGTTTTTAGGAATAAAATGGCAGGATGGGCGTCGTCAGATCCCAATGGACATTATCAATAAAATAGCAGCTATGTCTCCACCAAGCAACAAAAAGGAAACACAAGCTTTCTTAGGTGCCATAGGTTTTTGGCGAATGCATGTCCCAAACTACAGTCTCATTGTGAGCCCACTCTACCACGTAACTCAGAAGAAGAATGATTTCCAATGGGGCCCTGAGCAGCAGCAAGCCTTTGAGCAGATCAAACGTGAGATAGTCCATGCAGTGGCCCTTGGGCCTGTCCGGACAGGGACAGATGTTAAAAATGTGCTTTACACTGCAGCCGGGGAGAATGGCCCTACCTGGAGTCTCTGGCAGAAAGCACAAGGGGAGACTAGAGGTCGACCGCTGGGGTTTTGGAGTCGGGCCTACAAAGGATCTGAGGCCAATTATACTCCAACAAAAAAGGAAATACTGGCCGCCTATGAAGGGGTTCGAGCCGCTTCAGAAGTGATTGGAACTGAAGCCCAGCTCCTCCTGGCACCCCGACTGCCGGTGCTGGGCTGGATGTTCAAAGGGAAGGTCCCTTCTACACATCATGCCACTGATGCTACGTGGAGCAAGTGGGTTGCACTAATTACTCAGCGGGCTCGAATAGGAAACCCTAATCGCCCAGGAATCGTGGAAGTGATCACAGACTGGCCAGAAGGCAAAGATTTTGGGATGTCACCAGAGGATGAGGAGGTGACACGCGCTGAAGAAGCCCCACCTTACAACAAACTGCCAGAGAATGAGAAGCGATATGCCCTGTTCACCGATGGCTCCTGTCGCCTTGTGGGAAGGCACCGAAGATGGAAAGCTGCTGTATGGAGTCCTACAAGACAAGTAGCAGAAGCCACTGAAGGAAAAGGTGAATCAAGCCAATTTGCTGAGGTAAAAGCCATCCAGTTAGCTTTGGACATTGCTGAGAGAGAAAAGTGGCCAATGCTGTACCTTTATACTGATTCATGGATGGTAGCTAATGCCCTGTGGGGTTGGTTGCAACAGTGGAAAAAGAACAACTGGCAGCGTAGAGGCAAACCCATATGGGCTGCTGACTTATGGCAAGACATTGCTGCCCGATTAGAGAAGCTTGTTGTAAAGGTACGTCATGTTGATGCCCATGTACCTAAGAGTCGAGCCATGGAAGAACATCAAAACAACCATCAAGTAGATAAGGCTGCTAGGATTGAAGTGGCTCAGGTAGATCTAGACTGGCAACATAAAGGTGAATTATTCCTAGCTCGATGGGCTCATGATTCCTCAGGTCATCAAGGGAGAGATGCAACATATAGATGGGCTCGAGATCGAGGGGTGGACTTAACCATGGATGCTATTGCACAAGTTATCCATGAGTGTGAGACGTGTGCCGCAATTAAGCAAGCGAAGCGGTTGAAGCCGCTTTGGTACGGAGGACGGTGGATGAAATATAAATATGGGGAGGCCTGGCAGGTCGATTACATCAACCTCCCACAAACCCGCCATGGCAAGCGCTACGTGCTTACCATGGTGGAGGCAACCACCGGCTGGCTAGAAACATATCCTGTATCCCATGCTACTGCCCGGAATACAATCCTGGGTCTTGAAATGCAAGTCCTATGGCGACACGGCACCCCAGAAAGAATCGAGTCAGACAACGGGACTCATTTCCGAAATGCTCTCATAGACAACTGGGCCAAAGAGCATGGCATTGAATGGGTGTACCACATTCCTTATCATGCACCAGCCTCTGGGAAAATTGAACGATATAATGGACTCCTAAAGACTACCCTAAAAGCAATGGGTGGTGGAACATTCAAACACTGGGATACACATTTGGCCAAAGCCACATGGTTAGTTAACTCTAGGGGTTCTACCAATCGGGCTGGCCCTGCCCAGTCAAAATTTCCACGTACTGTAGAAGGAGACAGAGTCCCAGTGGTGCATATGAAGAGTATATTAGGGAAGACGGTTTGGGTCATCCCTGCTTCAGGTAAAGGTAAACCTATGTCGGGAATTGTTTTTGCTCAAGGACCTGGTTGTACTTGGTGGGTAATGCAGAAGGATGGAGAAGTTCGATGTGTACCTCAAAGGGATTTGATTTTAGGTGAGAATAGCCAATGTAATTAGTAAGGTAGAAATTGTATTATAATAAGTACTAAATAACCCATTACTCTATATTCATTATTACTATAATTGCTGTATGTTATTGTTTGTTGTACCACTGGAGTTACAGCTGGGATCATATACGACAATGAAGAAAGACTGCCACGATGATGGGACCAAGACCTGCCATCACAAGAACTTTTTCCTCTTCCCCTTTGAAAATGAACGCTTTTGATTCACAGACTATGACCATGGACCATGTCAGATGCATCGGTTGAGCGCCCGAGATGCAGCATGCAACGATCCAATGGCGAGACCATGAGAGACTGTTACAACAAATGGAGCCTGAAAATCGTGGACTAGATCATTTACTCAACAAAACTCAGATGAATGGTCCATAGACTAAGGGAATAATACATATATGTGTGTCTGAAACATTGATTGTACCCAAAAGAAATGGTTGGACCTGGTCATGACGTAAATGGTATGGAATAAGGGGTGGAATGTCCTGGTTTCAGTCAGGATAGAGTTAACTTCATTTGTAGCAGCTGATGGAACGCTGTGTTTGGGAGTTAAAATGAAAGCAGTGCTGATAACACCCTGATGTTCTTAGCTGCAGTCAGACAGTCAAGGACTTTCTTAGCTTCTTCTATTTCTCTATTCTTAAGAAAGGAGGGGCGAAGCCAGGACAGGTGACCCAGATGGGCCAAAGAGAGTATTCCATGCCAATTACGTCCTGCCTAGGAAAACGGGGGGCTGTTGGGAGGAAGAAGAGGGGCGGTTTCGGGACGCGTGCTTCCTCTCGGGACGCGTGCTTCTTGGGGGGACGGTCGGTTCCGGGACAGCTCTGGGTGGTACGGCCTGAGTTGTGTGGGTCGGTGAGAAACTGCATTGTGTATCAATAGTTTCATATTCTTTTGCTCTAAAGTCCTGTTAGCATTGTTATATTTTATCTTTCTGTTATCTTAGTAAACTATCCTTATCCCAACCCACGGGCCTCCTAGTTTCTTGGTTTTGGAGTTATTTGCCCTTCCTTTTCCCTTCCCTTGTTTCCCTTTCCCTTTTTCCCTCTTCCCCTGCTCTTTTACTTTAAGAAGCAGGCAACTGCGTGGATCTCGGCCCACAGCCGGGGTGAAACCCCGACAATAAGAAATCCTTGAATACAGAGAGAAAGATTAAAAGTATATATAATGTCTTACGCACACACACATATACATGTATGTCTCTGTATAGTCATATCACATACACATACCTATATGCATACATCTACGTATATATATTTTTTAATATATGAAAACCCCTACATATATATGCATATATATGTACAATAAAGACCCTGCTTTTCACTAGAGAAAAGTTTTTTACAAGTTCTGATAGCACAAAAGTCATAGAGAAGTGGGGGAAAGTTTGAAGGGCTCTATCTAAGCATTTCATTCTTTTCCTGTCTTACTCACTAGCTACTACGTTAGGAAAAAAACTTCAGAGCAACATTTTGGATGCTCAGCTCATGCTGCTCTACAACTACTTTTAAAATAGTGTGTTAGTTTCTTATTTTTTTTAATTAGTTTTCCTAACACTTCATGTGGAAAATAATTTTAAAAGGGAGGAAAAAGAAAATAGACACTTGAATGCTACTAACAATCAACATGCAAAAACATTCTGCACTTGCATGTGAAAAAGATAAATAAAACCAAAATCAAAACCACCTTTACAATTATAAAATGGATGGATTTCTCTAACTCTTCCTCTATATTCAAGCAGTATTTTCACACATTTCTTTTGATAAGTAGCATCTTTATTCTTTATTTATGAGATGAGTATTTATTTCAAATTAAAATAATCAATATGTTTAATATTATTTTTATTTTATGCTAGATTAATTATTAATTTCAGTTTATTTTTCTTTTTCTCATTGGTGGTGTTCCTCTCTCATTTCTACTTGAAGGATCAGAGAAGTAGTATCAGAAAGGAATCATGTCTAAGAGATGAATGATTTGGAATAATATCTCAAGACACAGATTTATAAAATACCACATCTTCCAGGGAATGATATATAAATTACAGTAAGTTCTAGTGGCACAGGAGAATATAGTTCATGACTTTTCCTCTGATGCGATTTGTCATGTGATCTGATTTGAAAAGAAAATAAATTATCAGCCACTTGAAAGCGAAACAACACTGATTGAGAGCATGTTTTTGATTACTAGGTGCTTTATTCATTTAAGCAATTGTCTTCTAAAATGGTTTTACAGGAAGGAAAACTTGGGGAAAGACAGTTACAGAAGAAAGGTCTGATAGGAGGGGTAAAAAGAGCACTGCAACATCCCTTGTTCACAAACTAACCTTTGTCAGAGCCTTTGGATCTGATTTCTAAGTACCATACATATCTTGTGCTTTTCTTCTACCCTTCCAGAGGAAAGCACTTGACAAGCAATAGCAAAATCTTTTGTCCCTTAACATGACATCTCAAAATACCTACCTGGAGTCATAAATTTTCAGCAATACATACATAGCCTCAAAACTCATGTCCAATTGCAGTGAAAATGTGTAGAAATCAACAGGGAAAAAAAAATAAAATTACCAGTTTGCACAAAGGAGTAAAATACTTGTTTTGAAATACACTAATATGAAACTTCTGAAAAGTTCATTTCCTCCTATTATCAGCCTACTAATGTATGACTCTTGGGCACTGAGATCAGCAAGGAGCAAAGCAGCTCTTCTTTTTAAAAAAAGGCACTATAAAATGCAGTAACACTGAAAGCAGAAGGAGGAAAAAACCCCACTACAGTGGTTCATCCAGTTTTCCAGGGAGATGGAAATGAAATACCATAGATAACCATCTTTGATGACTCTCTTGCTTGGGAAGTCAATATTAATTCAAGACAAAATAAAAAGCCCTTAAAATTATCCTCATTTAGGAAAACATTCCTAAAAAAAAAAATCTGTAAGTTTCTATGTATACTTCAATTTTATATTTAATTTGACTTTAAGCCTAGATTTCAACTGAAGCATATGTTTAAATGCATTGTGTCAATACAGATGGACTTAAATACGTGCTTAATGCTTTCTTGAAATGGGATTTATGCCACAAATTATGCCTTAGATTATTACACTGTAACAAGTTTCTAATTATAATGTATTACCATTTATGTTGTCTATTTTCCTGCTCCATTTAATCAGGCTGGAATGAAAGCCATTCTGCTAATTTCATCTTTTGTTGTAGATGGATGGGAATTAGAACAGAGACTCTAAGCAGCTATACGTTGGGGAAATCAGGATTCAGATCCAGAAGCATTTAATCTATGTCTTTAAGATTTTTGTCACCTCTTGTAATGCCTGTGTAGGGTCCAGCAATTACATGATGATCAAATTGTATTGGCTACTTCTGGATGACATCGTCCTTGCCCCCTTGTTCTTAGATTTACAATGCTGCAACCCTTAAAGGATGCTGTTTTCTCTTTTCCTGCTGGCTTAATTACATTTCTGCCCATAGATTTCTACCCTAACACAATTGGAGACTTCTTTCTACTTTGGTTTTAACCAGAGAAGTTATTTACACTGAACTATTAACTCAAAGAAACAGCAGGAATTTACACTGCACAGATGACAACCTTGGAAAGAAGGACTGGGAATAAACAAAGCATTCAAATGAAAACCTTAGCCATTTTTCCTTAATACACAATGGATTAAAGGTGCAGGGTAAATTCCATCAATCTAATTAGGAAGCATTAAGTGCTCTTCCTCATCAATCAGCTCTTTAGTGATTTTCTATGAAGTTAGTATTGAATTTTTGTATAAAAGCAGTCTTTTTCCTCAATTTTTTCACACCTGCCCTCACAGTGAACAAGATGAATCACCTGCCAACAAGCCTGCACACCCAAACGTATACACATGCACATACCTATTTTTTCACAGCTCAGTAAGGCAAAGCATAGAGGTATAAGGAGATGGATCCTGAGCCTGGCCGTGTCACAGAAGCTGCAGCACAGCGTGACACCAAGCACATGCCCTCCACCAAACATACCCATAGTATTCAGAATCTGGAATGGTTTCCCACAGGAAAACAAGTCAGGTTTGAACAAATTCTCTCGGCTCACTGGGTCAGAGGGCTAGAGGGGATGAGGTGTGATTATCTGAAAGATTCATCTGCGCCTGGTTTTGACTGAAGGTGATTCCCCAGGCTGCACCTCAGAAAGCCTTAGGCAAAGGCTAGGCAAACACACATACGCTTTTATAATTTTAGAAAAAAACAAAATCTCTACTGGTTTCTGAATAAGCTTTACCACTAGTTCTTCTCTGCAGTTGTATTTTTAAAACTTAGTTCAATTATTTATGTTTGTGCAATTTCCTCCAAACTCTATATTCCTGTTTAAGCCAGACCCTTTAGTCAAATGAATACTGCCACAGATCACTTCAGTTCATGTGCCTATGCACGTGGCTAAATGCCCCAGTGAATCAGGTTTCAGGATCTGCAAATGCCTTTTGACTTATCTTTCTCATAGTTTCCATATACTATGTCTAGAAAATCTCCTTTATTTGAACAGCAATATTAATCTAGAAATTGCTGGATAGAGCTGGTCAGATATTTTGATTAAAAAGACTTCTTTAGCAATACTGTATGGGAATAATGAATTTTCATCTTTTCCTTTTCTACATAGATCTGTCTAGCTTTACCCCAAACTTAAGTCTAATTTCACTGAGGCAAATCCTTGGATTTGGACAGAGAAATTCTGGCATTTCAGCCTTGGTTCCCACCCAGATCCCTATGAGAATTTTAATTATTAATCTTGGAGAGAAATGAAAACTTTGAAAAAGTATTTTCTTCAGATGTCAATACACATTTTTAACACTGAGAATTTGAGTACAGAACAGCCATTTCCTAGAGGGGGTAGTAAACTGCCTTTTCTGGTTTGGAAAGGAAGGAACCAACACCACCTCTCACCCACTTGATGAGAGGTGCTTGTTACAATTTCGATTTTGTAGCATCTACAAAATGCTTGTATTGGCATTTAATCAGAGAATACTTGAACATTAGGCACTTCAGTTGTGACCTCAGACAGGTATTGCTATCTCAGGTAAGACTATCGTGGTAGGAAGGGTTTTGAAATATCTGTAGCTTTACCACCACAGCAATTCAATCCAATCCTGAATCAAATCCTAAAGCATTAAGAGTCCCAATGGCAATGAACATTTTCTCCCCTCTCTCTTCCCATGGCTCACATAG
Organism: Hypotaenidia okinawae; assembly: GCA_027925045.1. Lineage (NCBI taxonomy): Eukaryota > Metazoa > Chordata > Aves > Gruiformes > Rallidae > Hypotaenidia > Hypotaenidia okinawae. The sequence goes on from BSDF01000007.1 coordinate 10,570,155, forward strand.
GTTACCTCATTAACACAGTTGTGTATTTTTATTTTCAAGTCAGAATACTTAAAGAATAGTTTTTCTATATATATCCACAGAACACAGCATTACCATACCACTGGGATCCAAAACTACAAGTCTTAAACAGAAGAGGAGTGGCTTCTCTGTGCTGTCCAGTCCCCAGGATTTTAGGCTAATGAGAGAAGCTTCTGTGCACTTCACTGTAAACTGATACCTGACCCAATAGATTCGAATTAATAAGGAAATGATGTGAAATGGGTTGAATTATGCTACTGAACTCAGTGTAATCTTTTGGATGGCAAAATGAATACAAATACGTGGAAACACCATCAACGTATAGAAATAGAGATTTTGCCTTTAATAAAACAAGTGCATACAATAGCTTTAATTTGCATGTCACTTGAGCCAAATTCATCTATGCTAACAGCATGGAGAATTGCTTTCATTTAAGTCTTGCTGCAGAAAAAGCATATTCATTTTTTTTCCCCAAAGAAGTTTTTTCACCCCTAACAAGCCAGTAAATTTAGAAAAAAACCCACGGCTTGTCAGTTTGACATTGTTTAATTTGCAACAAACTGTAAACAGAGTATAGAAAATGGAAACTCTAATAGAGACAGGCAGAGACATACCATATTTTTTGTCACTAGAAAAATCTGCGTGGCAAGAAATGAATCACATATATTTCTATTTGTCCCTGTGACATAATGTAAAGTTTAATTACTTATGTGAGAAGCATCCTATTAGAAGGTATGCACTCAAAAATAAATAAATAAAAGTTAATTGCAGCCTAAATTGTAGTCAATGAATGAGTATTCTGTACCCATTCATAGATATTTCCAATTTACATACTTCAGAGAGCGTGTGACTCTCTCGTTTGCTTAAATGTCAAATGACAGAATTACCCTGATAAATACCATTTAAAGTCAGGAAATATTCAGAAACCCCCCAAGTGTAGCTCCACAGTTTTTTGAAGCTGAATGTCTAAGTCAATATGTAGGAGGAAGGCACCATCCTGTTTAAATTGCCACTGAGGAGCTGGTCCTAAATTTTATGCTAATGCAGTTATACATGTTAGTGTTTCTTATTCACCATAACATTTATTATAGCACCCAGTCCTTCCAATTACTCTGTATCAAATGATTTGCTAACCAAAGCTAACCGTGAGGGAAGTTGTATACCCTTATTCCCTTAGGCAAGCAGTTTGCTGGGTGAGGAGCACTCCTATTTATCCTAAAGTCTTTTAATATTTCCATGTGTTTTAAACATTAGCTTTCCTTGCTTGAGGTTGCTTTGACAAGCATATAATATGCGTGAGAATGATGTGAATACAATACTTGAGGCCACTGAAAGACTTTAGAGAAAATTTCATACTACCAAAATGATTTCAGTAACGCAGCTACTGATCATGAATACAAATAACAGAAAAGCTGTAACAGATCCCCCAAGCAATTGTATGCAGAAGTGTACGTTTAAATAATTGATTATTCATATTCAAAGTATTAATAACAAAGACCCCGAGGTGCAGTTAGTCGTAAGGTAAGATCAGAAAATGCATCTTTGGTAATTTCCAGTCCCCAACCTTAGGTCTTGGAGTTGCATCTAATTGTGATACTGAGGCCTCAGAAGTGTTTAAAGATGTGATGTTGACAAACGTAAGACATTCAAATAGGTAACAATGAAACCTCTGCTGAGTCCTCATTCAGAACCTTCTAACGCTCCTAGGATATACCATAAATACATGTGCAAAGCCCATATTGGGCATACTCCTTGGTAGTGCTGCATATGACAGATGTGCAATCTAATGTGCTGGTGCAAGTATTTGCAACACCTTGTTTGGGTTTACTTTCCTCTTGCCTTTGCTTCTCTTCCATTTACCTTCACTAAGTGGGTGCTGTGACACCAAGCTGCTAATGTGCAATTTCAGTTGCATGGGCTAGCTGCAAACTGTCTTGTCATTCATATTTTTTATCCTCACTCAGCCACAGTTCCTTACGCTGTGTCTAAGTTTCACCTGGCAACTTTTCCACTGCTGAAAATAAACCACTTATGGCAAACAAAAATGTAGTTAATTTGGAGAGCACAGCAAACCTTATGTGAATCATTGTTGTCCCAACTCTTTGAGTAAATTAGTAAGTTTAAGTATGTTGAATCAGGCAATGACTCAACACATGGTTAAGCCAGGCTTAAATAAGTGTTGATGATTCCCATTTTTCTAATTGGGACCATTAAGAATAAATAAAACCAAAAGTAATAGGGAAGAGAAGAATTTACTGAGGGAAAGCAAGCTGGGGAGAGAGAAAACTTACTAACAACATATTGAAAACTGAAGAACAAGGATTCCTGAATCAAAACACTGTATGTTAAGAGGAAAACAAAAAAGAGTGAAGTGAAACACACCTCAGTGAGGTGGGCCACAAAGAATCAAACTGGATAAATTGCAGAGCAGAACTGAAATCAAACCATGCTTTTATAATTACAGTCACTTTTTATGTAATCCAACCAATTATCTAAAATGTGATTCAAGAATACTTGACTTCAGTGAATTACATTCTATAACACTTTTATATGTATCATTCTCAAAAGTCAAGTGTACATTGATTGCATTTCAGACAACTGGTTACGTTTCCAAAACAGTGGGGGTGGGAATGGGACTGCAGATTTAAGCCATCTGTTTAACAAGAAGTTACCTGGAGTTTGGGTGTGTTTCCACATGCTCTGCTTTCACCAAGCCCCCTACCCCCACTCCTGCTCAAGCCTACATGCACCAGAACACCAGCTGCAACTCAGGAAAGCAGCATATGCAGCCCAGGTCAGCCTCGGCTGCTGAGCTGGCCAAGCCCAAGGTCAGCTCCTCCACTGGTAAAAATCATTGGGAAGAGAGCTGGAAGAGAAGTCTAGCCCAAATTTTCCCTTGTGTGTAGTTTTTAAGCTGAACTGCACCGCCACTCTTTCTGACCCTGACCTCCCACTCTGGCCCTAACCCTGACCCAAGTTTGCCATGTGCATGGCTCTTCACTCAAGATGACCCAGCTCCCACTTGGTTCCTGACTCCCAACCCCTTACCAAGTAAGCCCACACCACTGCACCCTGGCAGCAAGGGTTTGCAGTGAATTTTTAGCAGTAGACCTGTACAAACAAGTCCTCTGGAGACCGGGTACTGCATAAAACCACGATGTGTAATTCTAATGTCCTGCAAAGCTTCAAGGGTAGTATTAGTTTGGATGTCCTGATTGCCATTAACCCTGTTCTGATCCTCTTCTGACCTTGCAGGCACAATCACCCTGGCTACCTTAACAAGGGTAACAGCCAGAACCACGCTCATGAATTACTCTCCCTTTTTGGCCCGGTCACCCACTGGAGACTTTGTGAAGTTAATATTTTCTGATAAACTGCTGTTCTGGTTGGAGCTTTAAAATGTCACCAGATCAAGGCATGAACTTAACATCCAGGAGCTCCATGCAGTCTGTTTCCCTGAGTGGTTGGGGTAGGGCAGAAACCACTTTTCTTGTGCTGAGGGAGGAGCTGAGCATATAGTCATGGTATCATTTTCCCCATCCATGGTCAGCACCTCATAGGCTACAAACAGACTATAGATAAAGTTCATGTTGTACAATAGGAATATAATGTTGATGTAACTGCAAAGTCCTTGAGACCAGAAATATGAGGATTAAACCAAAAGTCTGTAGCGTGGAAAATCCCTGTTGTTTCATCAGCAAGACAGGAGGTTTCCTCCATCTTTACTCTTTTAGTAAGGTGAGCCTGGAAGAATTACCCCTCTTCCCCTAAAGACCATCTTTTTATGGTTGTTGGGAAGCCTTTCATGCTAATGTGGTTGTGCTTTCATTCCAGCTGGTTTTGGCTCTTGAAGACACCACGGGTGGCAATTCTTTGTGTCCTTTGATGAGAGAACAGACAGTGGTAGGTGTTCTGTGGCTGCCACTTGCAGGAAGTAGCACAAATACAACAAGCAACCCGCATCTGTTGTGCAAAGTGTTTGAAGACTGGCTGCCAGCAGATGCATTTTGATCAGAAACAATGAGGGAGCGCTTCCTAAGGCATTTTTCTTTGGGAATCTGTGAAGGAAATTGTTTAACATGGATGGATTCCCTACCAAGCTGCTTTCACTTTTTTCCTTCCCCTGTATCCAGTAGTCCTACAGGGAACCCTCAGGGGTGGGAACTAAGTGTGCATGTAATCAGTTCTGTACATAATCAATAGACAAACTGTATCAGGAAATTAAAGTAATACTTCTAGCAAGACAAATGACAACATGAATTCAGCATTTGGGTTTCAAAGACCGATGTGAACCTCCGTAAAATAACCACCAAGATTTTTCACAGTGACTTTGGACCCCTCAAGTTCTAAGGGAGAGATTTCCAGAGATCCTAAGGCATTTGTTGGGGGGCAGGGTTGGGGGTTGGTTTTTTTTTGGGGGGGAGGTGTTGGGTTTTTTGTTTGGGTTTTTTCTGAGAAAAGAGAAATCACATTCCTACAGCTCACTCCCACAAATGCATTATGGTCCTTTTCCCAGCAGTTTCATATGGATTGTTGGATGTTCAGCCTTATAAGCTTATATCTCAGTTATCCTTCAGGCTGATTCTACTTTTACTTCTAATTCTGGGATAAAACATTCAATCATTTTTGTTACCTTATTTTAACTTAGGTCAGAAACTTCTTTCTGGCACCTAATTCTAATTTCAAAATGTCAATGATCATTTTTTTCAGACTACAATCCCCCTTTCTTAGGTGAAATCATTAACAATACTACTCCTAAGAATTCAAGGATTTATTTTTATGTCTCTGATAGGAAAATTAAACTTTAGGTACAAAGATGGATGTTAAGTTCTGGTGATTATGTTGACCATTTAATTCACACAAATCTAATAACTTTCTCTAGGTCACTTTTTGAATGCTCTGTGAAGAGTCTTTGCAAATTCAGAACACAAGTTCTGTATTCTGAATCTGCAAAACAGTTCTATGCCTGCACTTGAGATATCAACCCATATCCTAAAGTAATCATTTTTCAGCTGAAACATCCTGTAGCTTAAATATTTGACTGGGAAGGAGGAATTAATTTTTCCCCCAGAAGATCACTTATTCATTAATAATTCCCTGTTGGGGCAGTTAGAATTCTTTTTTAATTCTGGTTGTATTCACTGAATGATTTCTGCTGAAGCAAAAATAACAATACTGAAGAAGTTATAATAAGACTATTTCTGTGTGAATCTTTCTCTCCCTCCCAAAAATGAAAACAATCCAATGCAGGTCAAATGTGGTGCCACAAGGCAACTACCTTTAATTTTTCTTATTTGTCTGCTTCTTTGAAAGGAAAAGGTATGTTTCTTTCCAACTGATCTAAATATTTTTAGGGCAAGAACAATGCTTAAATTTCACTGACGCACCTACTGCTAACCTGGCATGGACCATGGTGACGAAACCCGGAATACAGTCTTTGGACTTTAACCAGCAATATTTTGCCAGTCCAACCCCCAGCAAGCCTAGCTCTCTAGAGGGAAGATAAAATAACTCACAGTTGATCTTGCAAGCCTGCAGCAATGGAAAAAAAAAAAATCTTCCTGAATCAGAGGATGTTCAAGAGTGCCTGGAGCACACTGGGAGGCACAAAACCAATAAAACAATAGTGTATAAAAACAGAATGCTTGAAGCTGTAGGAGGAGGACAGGGAGAAGATTTGCCATGCTACCGAGATACTGAAGTGTGCTGTATGCTCCAGTAGCCCAATTTACAACCTCCTTGGGGAGAAGTGTGCCACAGAGTGATTAGCAGAGCTCAGATCTGCTGGAGAGGCTGGGAGCCTCCCTATCTAAAAACCACCCTCAAGAACTTGCTGTTTTTTGTGAAAGTTTACACTGGAAAGGTAGAGAAGAGCTTAGTGCTAATAGCTTAGACTTTGTTTCTAGCACAGTTTACATCAATGCATCCTTTCCTACTCAACACCACTCTAAGGGAGGTCAGTTATTTTTCCTCCTGTGGACAGATGTAATGAGTCTTTTCTATCCCCCTCTCTTGAGGGGAGGTAACACCCCCCTGCATAGCAGAGTGATGCTAGACAAACTGTAAAAAAGCAATCAGGTCATACAACACATTGGAACTAGGGGTCAGGGAAACACAGGTGGTGTTTTTCAAAGGCAGGTAGAGTAGCAGGTCAGGACATTTCCTTTTTGGATTAGTTCCCTACATTCAGAGTTGGAGCTGAGAAAACAAGCTGCCATTAGAGAGAGCCCAGCTGTGTCAAGGTTGAACAACAACTAAAAGTCATCCTTGGCCATGGCTCTAATCCACAGATGTGTCTCTAGGGCTTACAGGAAGCAATGAGATCAGAAAACATAAAATAAGCCCACCAGAAAGTGTTGCAGTCAGCAAATGCCTCAAGCTTTTTGTGTGGATAAAGCAGCTCCTGTCACCCATGGCCAGCATGACTTTGCTGCAGCACCCTTAGGTTCTGAGTGTTTCACAGACAGTCACCACTGTGGTACAGCACCAGGAACCTTTTATTTTTTATGCATTCATTCATGATAAAACAGCAAGAGCAATGGCAAACAAGTTTTACTTTTTTAATGGAAATAAAAACAACAAAACTCCTCAAAAGAAAATATTAAACAAGAGCAGTGTTACCAGATAATATTCAAGCTAATTCACAGACCACCTCTAATAGTGGAAGAGTAAAAGGTTTGTTGTGAAAAGCCCTTCCATCCTGTTGAAAACATCAATAACACATGCTGGGGCTGGCACTCTCCAAGAAATAAATATTGATTTCTTTCTTCCCTTCTGTACAAATGGTAGACAATGGCTTTCCAAACTCTGAATCTTTTCATTGTTTTAAGGTTGACAGATTCTGTTAGTATTGAATTTTTATTGTTTCATTGTTCTCCTGCTCTTTTCCAACCCCCTTCTCCCCCTTCCTCTAAAACATTCAGGCAGGGTGGGGTGGTTATATTTTGTCTTTTTCATGGTAGAAGACAGCAAAGGAGTAGTTGAAATTAATATAGCACTCCCTGTACTGCAGTTCTGTGTCAGGTCTGATTCATCTAATTTTAGTATTACTATCAGGAACATTGTAACAATTTCTTGGGAACACAAGGTGCTAGTGATGATAAAACATCCTTATTTAAAAAAACAGAGCATGATCTGCAGGAAAGTATAAGACATATGTTTGTTGTATAATAGTGAACTGTGGACATTATATTCCACTCAGCTCAACTACTACAAAACACCCATCTTACTTTCTGTCCAGTAGAATCCATAATTTCACCAATTATCCAACAAAGGTGGAATTGAAACAGAAATTCAGGGGAATATGTAGGCACATCCTAATGCTAAGCAGAATTTGAAGCAAAACAGTGAGAAGAGCTGAGTGTTTTTTTATGGAATATCCTGTATTCTTCAATATTGGGTATATGTCATGAGAAGCTTACAAAATAGTTATTCATTTTTCCTGAAGGTCATCCAGACATAGTAAGTTCATTTAATTTTCTTGACAAGAGATCTAGGCTTGTTATGTACTCTATGAAACATGACAGCAAGTGACTGTCCCTCAAATCCATTTTAAGCAAATATGATTTTACTTCTGAAGAGCTGGGAGAGAGGGGAGGTAGCTACATCTGAGGCGGCTGTACCTGTGCTTACCCAGGGACAGCTGCTGGAGGGGATGCATCACAGAAATACCCAGAGCATGCTGACACCAGGATCCAGCCTCGGCCTGCTCACAGGGCAGGCAGCACTCAGATGTGGAGCGACTGGCAGGCCTGCTGCATGAATGAACCCAAGGGCCATGCTGATACACATGGGCTGAGAACCTTTCCCCTCCTCAAACATGGCACTGCCTGTGGAGTGTGTGTGTGTGTAGCTTCTGCCCTGTGGTGCCCTATGGTGCTAGGGAGGCAGCCAGGCTCCACAGTCAACATTCTGCTAGGAAACAAGCTGGAGAGCATGGTACCACAGGCCGGTGCTCAGCTCCGTGTCCCAGCCCTCACACTGACTGTATTAAGGGTGAGCAGCCAGGGTGGGAAGGTAGTAAACTGATTTGTGCTTTCAGGTTCTGTTAGTTCAAGGCACACCACTGATGCACAATATAGACACACACTAAAAGACAGCATGGACCTGTGCTGTGCTATGATGGCAGTAGCTCATAATAGATACTAAGAGTAAAATATTTTACATTTCACTGAGCGCTGTGGCTACTTATTTTTCTTTCAAGCAACAGCTTTGCTAAACTTTTTTCTTATGCACTTTCATCCCAGTCAAATTATCCACGATCCTTTTCATTTTTCATTTATCTGGACACAACACCTTGTATTCTGCACAGATTTGAAAATGTATGTCACTGGTGATTTGATTTTTCTTGTCACAATTTTTATAATTACTGTCTACCTACCTCACAGCATACAATAGAATGAGATCTTTGGAAATATGGCTGCAGCTCCCTTTTGGGAATTACACACATGCAGTGTGATAGCGTAACACAGGCACCATGCACAGGCTTTTATCATCTTTTCTAGCTCTTATGTTAGTAATGTGATGAGGATGAAGCAGGCAGGTCCTTTCAGAACAGAAAATCTCCACAGAAGTACCATGTTGAGATATGGGCAAATGCAGCAATTAAATGAGGTGTCAAGCATGTATGCTTAGGATAAACAAAAACACAAAACTAATTAGTTAAAATTTGACTGGGAACTGGTGAATAATAAGAGCCATGAGTTATGAGACAGCTGTTAAGTGTTGCCAAATTTTCTCCTGTCTGTCTTCTCAGCAATGAAAGTTTACGAAGGCACTGAGCTATAGTTGATATTTATCTGGTACTATCTTTGAGAATTGAAATACCAAAGAAACATAAGAAGATTTCATACAGATGTTACAAGACAGACACTCTCAAGTATATAAATATAGTTATATAAACAATCCTTCTATAACATTATCCTTGTATTTATAAGTGTATAAATACAGTAATAGCACCGAGATGTCAAGTGACAGAAAATTTGCTCTATATTGTTCCTGAAGAGATTGTGCTTGTAACCTTGCCAGAGTCAATGAGCCTCTCATTGTTTATTACTTAATGTGCCAGACTCGCCCAGTTCCATGCTGACACTACAACACACTGGATATCTTGCCTAGAACAGACAACTGAATTTCCTAGCTGCTGGATACTCGAAATTCAGCATTGGTATCTTGCTTAAGTGCATTTATAATGAAAGAAATTAAGAAAAATTTTAATCATTAAATCAAATAGACATTTCACATTAGAGTCATTGCAGCACTCAGCTTAAGGAGACTAGAGATATTAACCAGAAAAGTTCACTAATAAGCTAGGGGAAAAAATCACGCAGGGCTAAGACGAAGTTTAGATACAAAGCAATAACTTTAAAAAAAAAATATCACAGAATTGGAGACAAAGTCCAATTAAATGTTATAGCTTCAGTGAAGAAGCCTTATTTTAGAGTACAAAAAGGTGTTTGGGAACAAAATATGTCATTTGATTTAAAAAAATTTTAAAAAGTCTCAGCCTCTATGGCTTTTCATTTTTAACTTTTGGGAAAGATCTTCAAATTCGTCTGTTAATCTTCAGATTTTATTTTTAAGCCAGTAACATTTAACCACTTTATCTTTATTACTTTGAAAACAAACCTTAGTGTCATTTTAATATAAAATTACTTTTAAAAAATATTGGAATTGTGTGATCAGTTTGAATGAAACATTATAATGTGATGCATTAAATAAAAAGTTTAAAAATTGTGAAAACTTGCATGAATAATTGCAATCATTTCTTGTTGGCAAAGTCTGGGAGAACTGCCAGGAAAACTCACTCTGACAGAAGTTCCTAAGCACCACATTTACAAAAAAGTAAATACGTAAATATTAGTGCCAGTAATAAATCTCACAAAGAACACATTTATAGTGAAGGAAAAGGTGGTTGTTGAAACTTTGATTTTGCTCCATACCATCACTGCAATCAGCAATGAATGCTAAATGTACTGTAACATTTTATAAAGACATGCATGTGCCTACTAAGAATTGGACAAAGATTTCATAAAGCATAATGCAGGATGATAAACCACCAACTGAAAACATTTCTGACTGTCACTTACCTGGCCAAAATCCAACATATGGCATTTTCACAAAGAAAGGTGCAAACAAAAAGTCTGTTAAACTTAGGAGCAATAAACTCAGAACAGAGGAAAGCAACAACAATTTCAAGACAAACAAGATTCTAATGAGATTGTCTGCTAAACACTTGTCATCTGAGCGATCCTGGAATAAAAATTGTGCTAAATGTAAAGAAGGGTTGGAGCAGGATAGAGAGAAGCCTGAAAGAAACAGGTAGCATCCAAATCTAAGCTTACATCAGTTTTGGAATGTTTATATTGAGATTTTCGGTTACTAGCCTGACTCCAATACTAAGTCATAATTTGCCTTTAAGAGGACATTTCAGCTGATTTCATATAGAATAGATTTGTAGAAATCAGTGGATGTATAACAACTTACACCAGCCAAGGATCTGCTCCTTTATCTTTCAAAAAAGTACAGACTGCAAAAGCCCCATTTACTACTTTTTTCATAGCCAGAAACATTTGACTGATGAAGCTGGAGATTCCCATGAGCATTCACATCTCAGAAGGGAACTGGGATTGCAGCTGAAATGCAGATATCATCTCCGGTATCGCCTGTCAACTTCAGACAACTTACAGTGCATTACCACACTTGCCTGCCATTTGGTGCTTGGCTGTCATAAATTACATTGACACACCATTAACATAGGTAAGTAGAGGAAATAATCGATCTCTCCAGAGAAACGTTAGAACCCACTGTAACAACAGATCTGCAACACATGTGACCAAATTCCTATTAGAAGCACACATACCTCAATTGGGTTTTTTCATACCTACAGCTAAGCCCAAGTAACTTTCAGTTTAGCATCTTAATTTTAGGCTGCTATTCTTGCTCTTAGGACATACCTATTCTTCCTTGCTCTGTGGATAATCCTCTCTCATTCCTTCTGCAATCTTATGTGATCATCATGAGATGGAGGAAGGCAAAGAAGATCAGGAACTTGGGTGCAACTGAAAACTAAAATTATATCCAGATTAACCAAGCATTCCTGGAGCTCCCATCCCCTCATTACTGAGTTCTTGGAATCTGTTTTGGCATAAGCAAAAATCTATGAGATTTTAAACAAGGAGCTGGACCTTTGGTCACTGTAAATTTGGAAAATTTATTGAATTCCTATTAATTGTGCAAATTCACACCAGCTGGAGATTGATCCTTATGCTTTGCTTCCATTTTTTTGTTGCCTAACTGTTAATTATTAATAACAAAGACCCATGTGTATCTAGAACTAGCTAATGGAAAGAAAATTCTTCAGCACTTTCAAAGCATTTAAGGAGGAAAGAGAAAACAAGAAATAAAAGTGTGAAAAAGTGAGAGAAAACAAGAAAAAGGCGACAACAGTGAAGCAGGAAGCAGTCCACCCCCAAACACGCAAATAAAGAGATGGGAATGCTAGGCACAAATGGATTCACATTTTGGAAATCCTGACACATTTTTAGACTTAAACCAGGATGTCATTCTTCACCAAATGAATGATATTGATTAAACAAGCAACGTAACTAAAATTATACAAAGGTGTGAGCTAAGAAAACAGGCTGGCCTCTGGAAGCTTAAAGTACAGTCTCTGTCTGTGGTTTTCATACCTTACTAAAAAATATTCTGGTGGCATATGCTGCTTAAAGAACAGAAAATATTTAAAAAACTGGGTTATTAAACTAGCTCTTAGACTCAGCACAAGTGATGAAAAGTAGCCATGTGTTCAGATAGCTGAGGTATGAATCATTTCAGGGCTACTAAGTCGTCCCAGATATTCATAAGCCATCTGTTAAGTGATAGAGCATTAGGTGTATGCAGTGCTAGTAATTCTTACATTTAATAATTATACTCAGCATGACACATCATTGGGAAGAGGAAAAAAAGAAGTTTTGGATATCCACAACACTGTCATACAGGATTTTAAATATAGTAGGAAATTTATGTGTTTGGTATGTTTGAGTGGGCAGTGATAAGCAAGAGGAGCTTTGCACATAAAGGGCCCTGCATTAAGAAAATGCCCGTTTTATTTTCTCAAAAATTCCTAATATAAATTTTTTCAGTATGTTCTCTATGTTTTCATTGGAGCTCTTCAAATGAGTATCAGAAATAAACGTCTAAGAAAAGCAGAATGTTAGGATCCTGACAGGCTCATTGTGTTTTTCCTTCAGATCAGGGTATTGCAATTATCTTGTATTCCATTGTTAATTCTAGTGGAAAAACTCCAGACTTGCAATCCCCAGCCTTTACTGTACATAGCAATAATACTAAGAAAACAATAGCCTTGTGGCAAGATTGTCTCCCCTTGTTTGAGCGTAGAAGAAATAGTATAACCATCATCCTTCATTTCCAGAAATACTTCAAAGAAGTTTGACAATCATCTGAACAGCCTGTTGTGCCTGACCTATGGCAGCAGCCTGCTATCTTACATGATCTAGAATTAAAAATTACTCCAGTTTATATATTCTTTTCAATAATGTAATAAGAGCACAAACTGTGGCATTAAATCTAATACTTAAAATGGTGAAGTGTATCAGTCAGAGTCATAATATCAGCTAAAGTTTAGATTACTGTAAACTGATTTCTTAAGGATGGAAAAGGAAGAACACCACATCAGGAAGGATTAAGTTTTGAGTCCAGGCTATAATCGCGTCAAGTCAGGATTCGGCAGACATGCAATGGCATGGCTGCAAGCCACAGTACTGCATTGCATTCCCAGAGACAAGGTCCCTATTCATGAGAAACCAGCAATGAAAAGACTCAAATAAGCCATTGCAGCAGGACAGGGAAGTGGATTTCCCTCTGAACGATGCAGCCAGTTGAAAGTTTGGCAACATACAAATGAGCACTTGCAATAACGTTAGCGTCAACGAACACTCCTGTATCTTCCATGGTAAAGCTACTTGGTACTCATGTATCCAGAAAGAACAAGATAAAATGTTTATAAGCATGCAAACAGATACCCACATATCACAAGGATGATTTTTTCACTTTTTCAAATTGTAACGAAGATCAGTGTGATGAAATGTACGTTTACTGCTTAATTTATGGAACAAAAAGGTGACCTAATCCCATTCGAAGTCAGAAGCATGAAGTCTAATAAACGTAAGCACAGTAATCTTCATTGTTTTAATGTGTGAGTGTGAAGAGGTTTGCTTATGTGTACAGGTCTTCTAGACATAACCTAAGCAGATCGGTTCCTAAACCAACCAATTCCATGCCTGTTTACTCAACACTAGCCATCGTCACCTCGTTCTTCATATTTACTGTCTTCTGTTATGTTGTAATACATTTTTGCTTTATATTTCTAGGAAAGCTGAAAAGCAACCAAAGGCTTATTTCTAATTAAAAAAAATTAAGTTGTATGTGTCCAATACCTGTGATGCTGTACTTGTATAGCTAGGTAGAGAGTATGAAACATTAGCAACATAATATTTTTTCTTCTCCATGAAATAATAAATTGGTTCTCAAAAACAATTTCTCCTTAAGTCAAAGAAACTCAGAATATCGGAAGATGCAGTAAAGTTTTCACCACAGACTAACATAGCTAAACAGGCATTAAATCCCTTCCTTTCCCACTCCTCACGATTGCAAATAGAAGGCTCAGAAATAAGTATTAAAAAAGTGGAAGCACTCATTTGAAAGTCACTGTTCACATCTTGAGGCCAGAGGTAAAGCACTTGTTTCTGAAAAATCTTTAGTCCCTTGCAACCTCCAGAAGCCATTGGATCCCAGGCACTCCTTAGAATTTATGCTTTTTAATCAAGTTTTTTTTTAAGCAGCAGGGTTCCAAAATAAAAGAAAAAAATCAAAGTTATTCTTCTTGTATAAGTACTGTGTTCAGAGAAAGATGGAGGAAAATCATATACAAGAGAAGTTGCATTTACTGTGTACCTTTAATTTGACTCAGAATGTTTTCCTGACTGTAATATACTTACTCCTATACCAACACTGTTAAGACTACAACTCTTAATTTAGACTCCTAGCCTGGAAGTTGTATATCAGTTTCTCACTAAACATAAGTTTAAATGCATGTGCAGAATGTTTGGAGCAGATTGGCACCTCCCAACTCAACGTCCTTTCTATTTAGTAGGTGGTGTAACTGTCTGATCCTGGGATCATTTTTCCTACTCCATGATATCTGAACTGTCCATCCTAGTGGCACAGTTTCACAGGAGGAATAGAGAATACTTCTCTAGAGTCTCACACTATGACTAAGGAGTTGGCTTATTGCTTGAAAAATGAAGATTTGAATCTCTTGGGTCTGAAAAGGAAACCACATTACTCTTTCTGCCTAGAAGCACTACAATATTGTTTAAAGAAAGCCACCTTGCACCTCTCTCCTCTTTGTGCTTTGGATTCCAGGCATGAAAAGCCTGGCAGCTAGAAGGCTTTCAGACTCCCCTACGTTTTCCATTTCATTAGATATTAGATGCTTGCTGGAGAAGTGTGGTGTACAAAGACATTAAACACCCCATCATGCACTATACAAATTGGTGCTAATATTTTCTAAGCCTAGCCTTCCAGTTGGAATGAACTTTTACAATATCACAGCACATATTGTTAAATACCTTCTCATTTTGCTTACAGAACGTAGGTTTAATGAGGATTTGAACTGTGATCTTTTAATGTGATCACTTAGTTCATTAAAATACTATCACCTACACAAATCTCTTATTCGTGAAGTTCACTGCAGTGAATCACAGCACACATGAGTAACTGTGAGGCAATACAGACTCCTCCTGAGCCTCTGCGGTGCAGTCCCCATTGGGTGCTCACACTGGCTTTTCAGAGTGCTGTTCTGAAGTAATGAGAAAGCCCATTAAAGAGATCTGGTTTTGTTTTTAAGGAGTGGAACTTGTTTTAGGATGAATCATTACACTACCGCATGCAAAGTTTGCCACCCTGCTC
Source organism: Hypotaenidia okinawae (assembly GCA_027925045.1). Classification (NCBI taxonomy): domain Eukaryota; kingdom Metazoa; phylum Chordata; class Aves; order Gruiformes; family Rallidae; genus Hypotaenidia; species Hypotaenidia okinawae. Next base: position 10,585,164 of record BSDF01000007.1, read on the forward strand.
CTGTTCACCCAATACTGCATACAAAATTACTGCATTTGTAAGAGTCTGACATGCTGAGACTCTTTTGTCTAAAAGATGACAACAGAGAATGAAAGGATAGGAAAATATGCATCACAGAAGAGAAAACTTATGAAACAACTTGAAGCTACCTTCACTCGTCCCTTCCAGGGCTCTCCAGAAATAGATTTTTTTTTTTTTTTACCAGTAGTTGAGCATATGAAAGTAACTAGTTCTACAATTCTACAAGGATTTTCAAGACAGCTTTTCCAATTGTTATTTTCAATTGGCTCTTTAGCATTTCTGGTTGTCCCATCAGACACCTGCTTTAGCCACAGCCCACCCCAGCACTCCTGGGAAAAAGCTTGGGAGCAAATAATAAGTTCCTCATTCCTGTTCCTCTGTTTCCTCAGGAAGGAAGCCAGGGCTGACAGGCTGCAGTGGACCCACACCATCTCCCAGACAAATTGCTGGGAGATGAACATCCAGCTAAGTGTCTGTGTGAGAGAGGTGGGCTGCAAAGCACCTTTATAGTCTATAGGAAAAGTCCCCTTGTTGCTTCACTGAGTTACTGTAATACATTCCTTCAACTTCCATCAAGATTCAATGACGTGACAGAAAAAACCCATAGACTTTCCTGGTTTAATTTTTGTGGAAGACAGTTTTCTTCTGTTACAAAATAAAAAATACACAGATTTTTCTTTATTCTTTCCAACTTTTTTCTAATTTTAGTAAAAATTTTGTTATTTTTAGCAATAGTGCTCCTTGATTTCTGACTAGGCTAGACAATTTTTAGCAAAGAATTGTCATTTGGATGAAATATATACAGATCTGTACAAGATGCATATAGAACAGTTGGGTTTTTTTCTATAATAACCTTTCTTTACCCCTTGCATTTTCAAGCTCAACCTAACTTCATTTAGTACTTCTAATGCATGCTTTTCCTCTTTGACTATATAACACTTGGCAAAGGCCTGCAGTGCCCAGGGGCAGATGAGCATACAGGGAGGAGAGACGCTGTACAGGAGAAATGCAGTTCATCATTTGGCTGTCCCATTTATCACCCAGACATCGCCAAGAATGGAGGGTGTATAAGTTACATTAACCTAATCAAAACCCCTCTATCAAAGATAATTGAACAAGAGAGATACTGTTTACTAATACGTGATCCACCCATGAAATCTACATTCTGATATTTTATAGCAGCTGGGTAGCCACTCATGGTTGTCCCTCTAACATGTGAGATACGGCACCATTGTGGGTGATTGAATATGACAGAATCCTTCCTGGAGAAGTATCAGCTTGTATAAGCTCTTAAAGAAAGTGCTGAATATATTTACCTGCCATACTGTTATTATAAAACTGACAAGTGCTAAAAGTAAACAGCAGCAGCTCACATAAGAGGGCAGGGAAAACCAACAGTCAACAAGACTTAAGGAAAAAAGGAAAGGATTTTGGTGGCAAGAGTCCTCCTTATGTTCAGTCACTTTAATGCACACAGCCAGAGGGGGAACAAAAAGATATTCTATCATAGGATTGTTATAGACATTCTCCAAAGTCAAAGTGCACTGACAGAAGCATTTTTAAATCTGATAATCAGAATGCAATAACAGGGGAAGGTATGTCCCAGAAAAATGACTTTTGCAAAGGCAGTCAGGGTCCTGATCTTCAGGACCCTGCACATAGCAGTTTCTGATTAAGCTGAGCTGGGAGCCTCTGGGAGAAATAAAGGAAAAACTAAATTTTTCAAAATAGCCTGAATAATAATAAATTTTAAAAACCATTTATCCTGAAATAAATGACTAATTTATTCCCAGAATTCTTCATCATTTCTGAATAATATACGTGATGAAGTGTGAGAATGATGCTTGATTAAATGAGGTCCCTGGAGTGCATCAGAGGAGATTTAGTCTGGAAAACAGCATCTGCTGTCTCTTTCTTTCCTTCTCTCAATGCTGTGTTGTTTCCACATTTTACAGCATATTACCCTCTTTCATTTTTAACAGAATGGGACAATATTTATTCAGATTTTTCTGTGGTGGCCATACAATGGGTCTTTCAGTGTGAGGGTCTGAAAAATATTGCTGAATACTTCGTTATTTTTCCTGGCTGGAATAGTAATTACCTTCTCTTAGTCACAGGTTATACAAATCTAAGTCATTATCTGATATAATCATGCCAATAAATTTAATTCAACTGGCTTCTTCCCAGACCTTTTTTTTTTTTCCATATTTCTGTCCTTACAAACACACCCCACATTGAGGATTGTGGCTTCAGAGTAGCAGGAATGAGCGCTAAACAACACATCAGTGATTAACAGTTGGAGACGGTACCACTTTTACCCTCTGCCATTGTGACCTGTTTTTTAATGATGAAATGCTTATGCGTTGTCTGACACAGCTGTGTTGTACATACCTAGTCTTACCCAGTTCTAGAAGCTCAGGCCATGAATAGCTTGGTTGGAAGGCCAGCTGAAAGACAAGGCTAGTGGAGTTCAGATGCAAATACCTATTTGTGGGTCAAAACTCACCACGAAGTGCATTAGGAGATCCTTTTAACCCCAGTACCACTACTTTAAGAAAGTTAAGGTTGCAGAACAAATACTGAATCATCACAAGAATGAGGGAAAGGCCCATGGTGCAATGACATCTCTTATTCAATGGATATTTTTCAACTTTTAAATTGCCCCATTCTTTGTGTGATCTTTTGCTTTGCTCTTCTGGACTGTTAGTGGGATTACTGTTCTTGGCACCCTTGCCAGGCTCTTGCTTTTCTACCATCACCTAATGGCATCCATTCAGACCTACAGAAGGGGTGTCACTTGCAGTGTACCTCAAGAATTAACTAGGTAAGAAATTAAAAACTTGTCAAGTTACCCTTACTACATGCTTTGCATTTGGTGTAGTTAGTGGAAGTCTGGAACAACCTCTATGGTTTGTTTGTGGTTTTTATTTGGTTTCCCCTCCCTGACACAACTCCAGAAGAAACCCACTGAAGAGAAACCAGAAAAAGCAGCAGAAATACCTGACATTCTGCATATTCAGAATTGCCAAGACACTTCCATCATACTCACTGTTTGAGAATAAATATTTAAGTGACACAAATGAAAGTTAGAACCAGAACTTTTCCATATCCTTTCACACAAAGATATCTGTGCAAAGCCTGCCCAGACACAGGAGGGATGCTGCCATACATGGTTCCCAGAGCAAAGGGTTGCCCTTTCTGGGAACCAGACCCATCCATCCAATTTAAACAAAAAGCAGCAAGTGGGGATACTGTAGCAAAGTGGATAGCAGTAAATATTGTGACAGTATCTAATTGGCACAGAAGAAAAGGATAGATGTAAAAAAAAACCAACACACCAAACACTGTGAATGCCTATCTATCCTCCATATCTCTTCCAAAACTTACAAGCCTAGCATTAGCCTTCAGCAGTGTCCCCAGCCCACTATCTGGATGGGATTTTCATCCCACTTTCTCTCACTACACTCATACCATCTGCTTGCAGTCACAGCGCTACAGGAACATTCAGTACCTGTGATACCAGTAGCTCTGATAAACCCCCTTTGTAACAGTGTACTTATTCAGCATCAGAAATAAATGCGAAAAGATGACTGGTACGTAGGTTGCCAGATGCTTGACCACAAATAGCTTCAGACTAACAATGGGTCCAGTGGGTGCTTGGGTGTTTTAAAATTGGAAACAAGACTGTTCAAAACACTTCTACTACACATTGCTTCTTCATTAGCACACATTTTCTTTCTACCATGTAATACATTTGATTAGAAAGACAACCAGTTTTACAAGATGTTATGCCAATATTAACTAGAAACAAAGATAATATCAAAGATAAGGCTGCCATCAAGTTATTACAAGGCTGTAATTTGCTTGAACATTTTTATGGAATTATAAAGTTGGATATCATATCTGTATCTGATTATGAACAGCAACATATCCCTGTGAGTTAATAATTACAGTCTTGTTTTTACTTGTTGACAGTCTATGACTAATTGCTGTCTGAAGAGAATTTAAGCAGATCAACTCAAAAGCAACTATCTAAAGAAAGGTAACATACTTAACATGTATTTACTTGGGACCACAAAGTTCCTGTATTTCATTTGGATATCTTCATTCTATGGTAGCTCCTTAAGAGAGTAAAACCAAAGTACATTATTTAAAGACAGGTAATTTACTAGTTGTTAAATCTTTCAGTTCTTTGGGTTTTGTTAGTGCCGCTGTTATTTTCCCTGCATTTAGAGCAAGACAGAAGACAAGGATTTCTGATTTTCAAACTTAGATCTTCCACACTCTAGCCACAAGCAACAGATTGACTGCTTTAAAGCTCTGGACCAATCTGATCTGGTCCCATGCACTGAATATTTTCTAGATTGGGAGTGCATTAGGCATTATCTCACGGTGTATCTTCCAGTTTTGTTTCAGCTGAAAGGAATCCACATCACACTTGGAGTGTTCCATAACATGGACCTGGGAACAGTAAATGGGGACAATGCAGATGTTTGCTTCAAAAAGCATGACCATCATTCATGTTAAGTCAGAAATGCCCTCATGGTGTTGCACTGTGTTTAGGAGTAGCAATACTAAAGCCTTACTGGTTAGTTGGGTAAACGGGGATGACAGAATCTTATCTTAAACCTTTTATCATCCAGCTTTCAGAAAAGATCTATTTGAGGAATAGACACCTTTATCACATCAGAAGGTTTTTATTATTTCTATCTGGAATGTCATGTGAAATTCAGGCTTGTGTGTATTCTTAACAAGCAGGCATCACCACAGCTCCTGAAAGCCCCAAACATTGTGTGAAAAAGTCAAGGCTACACAAATGGGTTTCTTCCTATCAACTCCTTCCTTTTGATTAAAATGCCAAGTCTGACTTCTTTTACAATATTTAAAATGTAGCTAATGGCTGAGATATAGTAAGCAAGCACACTACCCACCCTGGAGAAGTTTGGTTCTGCCTGAAAAGCATGAACAAGTTCCATGTCTGACAATGTACATTTACTGATGAGAAAACATCCAGTGTTTTAGGCTCTGTATCAAAGTTTAGGAAAGTATTAGTCATCACTCACTGTACTGCTGTTGTAGTCGTGAAGGAAAAGTCATAGGTGATCTAATACAGAACCAATAAGCACATGCATTTTCAGCGGTACAAGCAGGAGAGTAAGACATGGTTATTTGGTGTTATTCTTCATTTTGATTAAGAACTTTAACAATCAAAGAAGTTGAGAAGGCGCCCAACAGGATTCCAGGCTGCATTCAGGAGAGTACAGCCAGAAGGCCAAGAGAGGCAAGCCTTGCCCTTGACTTGGCACTGCTGAGACACCTAGAGTGCAGCACCCAGTTATCAGCTCCTCAGTAGAAGAGAGACAAAAGGGCATGTTGGAGCAAGTATAGCAAAAGGCTGCAAAGATGCTGAAGTGATTGAAGCATCTGACAGACAAAGAAAAACTCAGAACTGGGACTGATCAGCCTTGAAAAAAAGATAAGACTCAGGGGAATCTCAGTGTGCATAAATACCAGCATGAGTAAAGAGAATCGGCACAAACTAAAATATTTAAAATTTTCTTTGAAAGAAAAAAAAAAGTATATTTTTTTAGTGTGAGCATCATCAAGTGTCAGCACAGCTTGCCCAGGGAAACTGTGGAGTCTCCATCTTATAGCATATTTGAAACCCAGCTGGACATGGTCCTAGGAAACCTCTACTTTAGCTGACACTGGTCTGATCAGGGGGTTAGACTAGTTCTCCAGAGATTTCTTTAGTCCAAGAGTATTTTCATTAGTAATATCTGATTAATTTCTCTAATATTAATGATTGTGAATCAAATTTTAAGGATTCTATCAGTAAATATTTAAATAAATACCTAACCTCTTTAAATTAACAAGAAGGGCTAAATATGAAGGGAGATTGGAAAGGATTTAGTAAATCAGTGTGCAAAGTGACAGGTTAATTGCCCTCTGGATCATTAAGCAACACATTCATTCAGCAACAAATAATTTAACCAATGAATTCAGCCTGGTAACATGAAAAATATTTCAGGCATTTGCTCATATTTTGCTGAATAAATTTAGTTAGTGAACTTTTCCACAAGTACTTTCCTTTCAGCTTTCATTCAATATTTATTACTTGCAACTGAAGCAAGTGATGACTCTAACTGCATTTCAACTATCTGCTCAAGATGACTACAACCTCAACTGTTTTCTGTTGTGGAGGTTCTGATTTTTTTTTTTTCGCCCCTTCCCATTCTGTAGGTAAACTGAAGATCCACAAAGAAAAAGCACATGAAAATGTGCATCTGAAGGAGCTATTTAAAAGTAAATCTGGAAAACAGTGCAAACAGTTCTCCTCTAACAAAGAGGGATGGTTAGGGAAACTGAATTGAAAAAGGAAATAAACCTGACCAACAATCAGCCTCTATAATTATTAATACTTTTTCACATTTTCAAGATATTCATCTGATTCTATCCATATTAAATGGAGATAAATGCATGCCATTACTAGTAGACACTATTTCAGTTCATTTATTCTCTTTCCACTATTTCTACTGAAAGTATAAGAAAATAAGAAATGAGAGAAAGGAAAAATAAGTGAGGCAGAGGCAAAATTCAACCTTAGACAGACCAATCTTTCAGAACGTCTTCTATGAGCCTCACTAATGTACAGCATGCCCGACACACGACTATGCTGGGAACATGCTAATTTCACATCTTGAAATAGGCAGCCAAGATAGCTGCCAAGGACTCCTTTTCTAATCTCCTAGGAAGCCTTCATAAGCCTTATTTGCATTCTGAAGAGCACAAAAGCCAAATAAAGTAACACTTAAACAAAAGACTATGGAAAATTTCAGATGTTTTATTATCACTAACAAGGCTCAAGTTCTTTATTCTGATGAGAAATGTTGGGTATTTTGATATCTAAACCATTAACCAAAAAGTCTTGGAAAGCCATTATTTTCTCCCCATATACACATAATTGCCACCAATTCCAATAAATCAATACTGGTCTCTGGGTATATACTAAGACTGAGTCCAGAACAAAGCAAAGAAGAGGTCAATAGTTACACTCAAGAAAAATATATCATGTTTACTGAAAACGTGAAGCCCATAGACCAAATATTTATGTTAATTTTTTAACTCCTTTAATTTTTAACTCCTTTAACTCCTGGAGACTCCATTGGTATATCAGTGGATAAGAAAATAAACTCTAATACACAACTCTCAGTGATTAACTAAAATGAATTCCATGTTTGCCTTTTCAAGGGGAGAAAAAGCTATGAAGCTGATCCTACTACCACCATAGTTGGTATTAATTGTTCTCAAAAGTACCCTAAGTTTCCATTTTCTGTTGGTGTTATAAAGTATGAGATCCACCCTAAGGCAATGTAATCTCACCATTATTAAGAGCCATTCTGCAAACTCTACAAGTGAGAAACACCATTTAAAGGCCAAAGTGAACACATGTTCCCCCTATGTAAAGTCTTTAGTGGATCATGATACTGAAGAGATTATATGTAATTAAGTCCCAAACAGATAAGTTATGTTAAATGAATTGATAACCTCTAGATATCCCTTCCAGCCTCTATAATTCTACAGAGAAAGGATAGCATGCCAAAAATATTGTATACACACTCATAAGCAGTGTCCAAAGACAAGTCAAGACTCAGTTAGTAGCTCTACAACAAAGTCATTTTAAATCAGAACCCAAACTGTAGGTCATACTGTTAATTTTTTCTGTTGCATAATTGTAAATGAACTATAACTTCAAATTCTTGCTGTATTTAAAGTCAATTCTAGACTGAAGTCTTCCACTTAGTGTGGAGCAGGGTGCTTACTGATATTTGAGTCACTATTTTCCTTGCAATTTAATCTGACCTAAATATGTAGCATACAATGACAAACATATTATAAGTGAGCAATAGGTGACATTTGTATAATACCAGAACAGATTATGATAATGTTTCCTATAAAATAGGATAAAAATTAAATATGCATTCATCTAGCATATTGCACTGGAAAATGCATACAGCATATTTAAAAGGCAACCTTTAACATACATGAATATATCTAAAATGATTTCCCACGGAAAAAGTCTTTGCTGAAAAGTAGACCTTGCCTAGCAGGGGAAAAGAAGACTACTTTTTTTCCCCAGAAAAAAAAAGTGATTTAATTAGGAATCAAAATATTAATACATTGTTAGAATGCTGCTTCACTGGAACAAGTATGTGCTATCTAATGAAAACACTAATAAAACTGCTAATTTATACAGAAGAAAGAAGATTCAACACATGGCTTTTGAATAAGTGATTTGATTCTGGTCTTAATGTGAAAGCAAAGAACTCTCACATAAAGGAATTCCATTTCAGGTAACAGCTTTTATCTTTTTCAACCCTGTGCGATGGGGAAGCAACATGTCAACTTCCTTGTTTTAATATTCCCATTTTGCTTGTGGGCAGTAGGCATAGTCTCTTGGGCAAAGCCTGTTACAACACTGCTCGTGAGGGGAAAAAGACCAATAAGGACAAGAGATCTAAATCTCATGCCTTACCTCTTAAAAAAAAATTAAAATTAATCTTTTCAGCCATTTCTTTTTTCTTTGTTTCACTAAAAAAAACCAACCCTTACATATTTCATTTGGATTGTGGTTAGCCTTCCATCTATGTCACTTTTGGGGGGAAGAGGAAAATAACTGTAGAGATTGACATTTTAATTTCTATCTGTCAAGAATGAAATATCTGAATGAGCACACACTCTAACAGGGAAGGGGAAACTTGACTGATGTGTTCGTGATAGATTCAAGGAAAGAGGAATTAGAAAAACTCTAATGACCCACACTGATGAAAAAATAAAAAAGTATTTTAGTTAGTTTGGGTAGGCATTTAATTTTTGCATAAAATTAGTAAATTCCAAAGCATGAGAACAAAATTATTGCTGTCATGCTTAACACTAATTATGCCAGAAATAAGGCAGGTTTTCACAATATTCACTACACTTTTTTTCCTCCATAGATGATAGGTGACAAATGTTTGCTAGGAAGTGCTAAAAAACTAGCAAAGGACTTCAAGTAGTCAAAGTAGAAGCCATCTCACCATTCAGCAGCAATCTATGAAAGAAGGGCATTGCAACACAGCGAACAAACTTCTCAGAAGCCTACCTGCATTCACAGTATTTCATCCACTTGAAAACAGCTAAGAACTCTAGATCTTCAGATTTACGGATAACCCAAGTTATGCCTATAATTATGATTAAAAAAACCCAAACAAAGTATTTCATCACAACTATCACTGGATGTCACAAAAAGAACTATTTGAGCAAGTAACTTACTCCAAGTTTGATATGGTTCCAGAGGTATTTCATGATCAGGTGCAACCAGTGCATAAAGCCACATGCACAGAGAGTGGGCTAGGGTATTATATGCATGTGCTATATATTTCATTTACAAGTGAAATAGTTTTAAGAGAACTACTGTTACCAGTGTCAGCAACAAGTTGGTGAGAAATGACTGATGGCAGGGATAATCAGGAAAATCCCATTTAGATACATCTGTTGCTTATATCTCACTTCCACAAGAAGTGTTTTCTATAAAACTTGGCAAAGGAAGGTAATTCTTAAACATGATAGTGGTTGATGTAGCTTGTTTTGATTCCTCACAATCTGTATAACAAGCTAGAGCAGTGAGATAATGTACTAGGAACAATAAAAAGTAATTGTAAGTGCTATGAAAACAACCCTTCCTCACCTTAAGTCTACAAATTTCTAGGGAGTACAATCATCAGTGGCTTTTAAAGAATAGTCATTGGAATTTTGATTCTTTTCAAATAAGGAAGAAGTGCTCTTGTCAATTATTTCTAGAGGAGTTAGTAATGACAATAGGCAAGCAATAAAATCACAAATCCATTGCTGTATATTCTTGCATAAAATCATGTTACTTATTCTACAGTTATAAATGTCAAGTGCAGTTGGTCCCAGATGCATTTCAATATTGGGAAATAGGAGAGTTTTTGTATTAGTTTATTGAAAAAGTTTAGCAATTGGGTTAACAAACTCAGTTAAGCTCCAGATTTAGTGATTTGATGAAGAAGTTGCTTATTGATGGAGACATGAATAGACAGGCAGACAAATAGTTATTCTTCCAAAATGAAAGCTTTACAAATCCTGCTAAATTGTATTATTGAGTACCAGAGGAGAGAAAGGAGTTATCACGGGCATGGCTCCAGGTCTGTATTGATTCTAACTGAACAGGTGTGGAAGCAAGTAGCCCAGAAGTTGTACTGTAACTGGCAGAAGTGCCAAAAACACATTCCCTTCACTAAGGGCCACTGGACTTCAGCACTTTATTCCTCTACACTGGCATAGGAATTGTCAGAGCTCCACTGACCTCTGTTTGTAGAGAAATGTAATTTCAACACACTGGGTGGAAAACTCACCTGAAGCTCTTCTCTATCAAACAGCCTTAGAGGCCAGAGCTATATTTCTTTGAAGAATAACTTTAAATCATGGTAGTTATTCATAAACAGAGCTTTTCAAGTTTTGTGACCCTTTTGATAAAAGCCACACAATTCTCAGAAATGGATAAACTGCAGTGCCTGATGCTATATTAAAGGATTTAAGAGCTTCAACTGAAAGCTACTTATCACTCACATTTCATTTACCCCTTAATAATTACTCCAGGAACATTGATCAGGATGTTAATCTCCCTAAAATATCACAAGGTGCTTAGTCAAGTAATCAGTTGTATCACTTGTAGGGTAGCTGCAGCAAATTATCCAAGAGTGCAGAATTTTGTTATTATTGCTGCCAACAGCTGTACAGTTTGGCAGAAGAGCTACATGATGGCCTCCAAACAAGTTTACAAATAAAGCTTCATAAAGCAGTTAGCATCCTCAAGTGATTAAAATGTTATCCTAGTCTGTGAAGCCTCATGTACATCTCTGCCAGGTCCTGTACCTCGAATTGCAACTCTTGCTCAAGGTAGGAAGTCGCCAAGTTTGAAGTGACACAGGTGTGTTAACTAAAACTAGCTTAGTAGTCATATACCTTCTCTACAGTCAGAGACACACATTACTTAAATGGAAATTAGGAGCAGAAACCGAATTTAGCCATTCTGATGAGTCTCACACAGGAGCACATCCTAAAGGAGATTAGATTCACTAGGTCAGAAGAGATTTTCCAACTGTCTCTTTTTGCCCATCTTACCAATTTGTTTCCAACAGCATGGAAATCAAATAAGCTAACATTTAGCAGAAGTTGCCCAGGTAAAGTCATGCTGACAAAATAATCGCTGGTGTAATGCCACCAAACTCAACAGGGATGACCCATGTATTCTCCCCCTCAGTACTTAAGAGATGTAAAACCAGCATTATATGACAAAGTTGTATTCACAACTCATTCTATACAAGAGTCCAGTAGTATACACCTCAACAAAGGGGATAATTACAAAAGAGGACTGTCAGGCTAGAGTTTCAGCAGTCCTAGAAAGAAAGGACTTGTTACCCCTAGGTCAAAGGTATCCATGGAGCCACTCTATTAAAGTTCATGGAATTACCTCAGAAATTAATTAGGTCTTCAGTGTTTGGAGCATAAACAATGGCATTAGAAGTGTGTTCAGACCTCTCTAGTCTTAATGAACTGATCAGATTATTCTATTCACAGGCCTCACAATGATGAGGATCATTATGTATTGTCAAAAGATTCAGCACATAACATTCATAACACTGAAGCTTTGCTGAAGTATCCTAATGTAAAGGCTGATAAATTAAACAGCCTCAGAATTCTCATTAAGTATGTCAAGCTGAATTGCTGTGTGTTTTGCCTTCGCTAATGGGTTGGGTGACCAATAGCAATTCACAATTGAGCTGAGGGCATTAGAAGATCATCTTGTTAAAGCAGCCAAGTGTTTAGAAGGGTACCAAGCAGTAAAACACTGTTAAAATTTGAAGTGGGCTGCTCCATATTACAGAACATAAATATTTCTTAAAAAATTTATTTCATCTACTTAAAGACAGACACAAGCAAGAAAAAGATTTCCAATAACTAATACTCAAGTGAAGTGAGTTTTCTAGACTACAGCTGATTCATATTGCTTGTCTTCCACCGGTTTCAGTCACTGAACTCAGCCCAGAAGCTCCTATTACTGACTGATCTCTTCCAGGTAAGCGTTAAACATCACCATGCACGATCTGTACTGTAGTTCTTTTCCAAGCAAAGCCTCTCATTCTTCACATCTGCCATTAATGCTTTCCCCCTTTTATTTTTTTCACCCTTTTGAAAGGAAAATAACTTTCTGGTTGACACATCCCATCTCCATACACAGAGATTCAAGATAGCAACAATACAGGAACATGGGTAACAACATTACCCCTCTCCTTACAGACAGCTGAGACCATTTCTCAGCACTGCCGAGCCTCCTCCAAGACATCCAGTCTGGTTTTGCCAAAAACAGTTAAGGTGACCTTTAACTCCTGCTGTTAATGAAACTTTAAATAGATTTAGCCAAGATGGAGATGATCCTATTATTCTTAAGTATTTATCTGTGCACTACTGCAGTTGTGAGCCCCACTCACTGCATTTAATATTACTAAACACTTGAAAGAGATACTGTAACAACTCTGCTTGCATTTTTAGAAACTGAAAGCCATTACATAATTTTAAGTGACAATTCATTTACCTTTGAAGAACCCTTCTACAACAGCATAAGTAGCAGTTTGATTTCTTCATTTTGTATGCACCTTAAAAGTGGAGCAGCATTTATGCTAATTTCCCCCCTCCTGTGTGGGACTTCTCCCCATAGGAATTAAACTGTGACAAGTTGCCAGTTGTGGAACAGCATAATTCAACAAGTTTCAGCCTAACTTAGAGTTCTTTAGTTATGCTTATTCACCACTACGTGCTTAGAGGTGGAAGGGCTTCATTCTTGTAAAGCAATTGTGTGAACTTCTACTCTGAGATTAATAAAAACTCATTCTGTTTATGGTTTTGGTGGATTGAGAGCATGCATATGAAGTATGGACTGCCTTTCTAATGCTAATTTTGCCATTAATTTCCTGTCTCACATCTCCATGGCTGGTGAAGTTACACCTCCTCCTTCCTTATCCCTCCATTACAGCCATATAACTGGGCATTGACACTCCACAATGTTTAAGAATATTTCACATGCTTGTCTTCCTCACATTTGATTCAAATTGGCAATTTATTTTTTGCAAAGTTGTTCATGAAGATTTCAAGTCTCCTAGGATACATCTGACCTTCCTCTAGTATTAGTTGTACTCTGGTTTAAGGCAATACATCAGCATGTGCTTTGGAACAGGGGTGCATTGAGTGGCTTTATTTCCTGTGTACTCCCAGAATGTTCAGTTAAGACAGTTAATCCAGGATCCATGATAATTTTGCAACTGATGTATTCAGTAAGCATATTAACATTCACATGAATAAACAGAGTTCCTTGGGGCTGCAGTTTCTCCCTTACAGTGTTCTTAAAAGTACAGCCATTATGTACAACGGTGTGGAGTCATACTCCGGTTCTAAACTACAACACACCTTTCTGAAACCTTCCAAAGCTAGAGATGATGCTGAAATTCCACAGTCTAGAACGGGACAGAATATACACTCTGGAATATAACTTCCTTCCCTTCAGCACATACAGACGCATTTCTCAAATCAAAAATACCAGAAAGCAGTTTAATAAACACAAAATTCCTGCAATACAAGTTCTAGATAGTGGCCTTATTCACTCATTGTGCCTCAATAATTAAAACCATTACTGCCAGTGACAATTACTTTGAACCCATAACAAGACTTATCCCTATCTGTTTGTCACACATGTGCTGGGAAGATTGTTCAATGCAGTATCTTTTAACAGTTGTCTCAAGAGATCTGTGGACTATCCCCCCATGTTGACCTTACTGAATATTGTAAAAAAAAAAATAATAATTGCTACATGGAATGTAGATTTTGCTGGCTAATGGCATGAGTGATGTTTAACCATGTGGCCAATCTGTAACTCTTACAGGGCTGAAGATTTTTCTCCATTGGATTTTCCTGATTTATTGCCCATGTACCTCTGAGTGTTAGAAGTTCAACCCACATAAAGCTAAAGCCTTGTAGGTAAAGGGTATAGGGGGCCTGAGTTGCAGGGACAGGACTCCTACCAGAGACCTTCAGTTGTACCCTGGCCTGGGCACCTGGAAATCCACTGTAAGTGTTGTAGAAGCACTAAACTACAAGATACAGAGGTGAAACTGAACTCTGAAAATATTTCTAATATTCATCTCAAATTCTGACTATTGCTATTGTTTAAAAACACAAATAAAAGCCTCCATAAGCTGCTGGGGTCTTAAAAAGAGAGGCAAAACAAAAACATAACTTCAAATATATCCCTTCATTTCAGGCCAGCTAAAAACAGTAGCCATCCTGGTACTAGACCTCATAATTCAAAAAATGTCTAAAAACTAACTCACCTGAATCAGCATTAAGAACACAGAGATACTTCTGTAACTCTCCCTGGGTGTGGAGAAATAATTTCCAATATGATTAAAAAAAGCTTTGATAGCAATAACCTTTTAAAAGATATCTTCAAGATCTTGTCTTTGCCATTAGTAAGATAGATGCATTGTAGAGGGATAAGTCAACCTGAAAGTTCTGTGTTACCAAAACAACGTAAAATTACACTTAGATTCAAATAAGCAAATGGATATAATTTTGAAAATTAATAGATTTCTCACCTCTCTGCTTGAAGTGTGATGTCTTACTTCAGTAAAACCTGTTACCATTTTTCTCTTTCAAGAAACTGGTCAGAAGTCACCAATTATTTCACAGAGATACCTTTTGGTGTAAGTTATGGAACACAGTGGGCATTCTTCTGTCATCTTCTTAAACTAACAGTCTCCAAACAGTCCCATCACATGGGAATGGACAACTCCAAATTTCACAATGAGAAAGTCCATTGTTTAGGGACTGAGTGCCTTTCCTGAGTACACTGTGTTTCAAGATCTGGATGGGTACCAAGTACTAAGACCTTTGTCTTCAGTGTAGAATTATGAAATCTCAATGAGTTTTTAGATTTGCAGATAACAAATCTCGTAGGGATTACAAATAAGATGGAAGACAAGCTAGGAATTCAAATGAACCTAAGCAGATGAAAAGCATAGGATGTTTATTCAGTGGGGACAAAGGCATGGTTCTGCACCTAAGCATGAATAATTAGCTATGCAAATGTAGGACATGGCTCAAGTAGTTAGTGGTTTTACAGAAAAGGATGAGAGGTTTGTTATGCATCAATGATGAGCATAAGTCAACAATGTTACACTGTTGAGTAAAAGCTAAATACCCCCCTCAGACAGCTACAAGCAAGAGTCAAAATTCATCAGGCAATCTTTCCCTCTGGACAGAACTGATAAAGCTTTGGCTGGAGCATGCTGTCCAGCTCTTAGCTTTGATTTCCAAGAAGCATGGATAAATTGGATAAAATAAAACAAGAGCAATCAAAGAGCCAGGGCTTATCACCTATTAAGACAGACAGAAATCTTCAAAACTGTTCTGCTCAGAAAATAAGGAAAATTATGATGACTGTTCATAAATATGCAAAATTATCCTGTATAACAAGTGATTAACATGTCTGTTTCTGGGGTCTATAGGATAAGAAAAACTTAAGCTGAAATAACATGTATTCAATTTCGTCTCCAGAAAGTAAGCCTAATTAAGCCTTTTACTTTCCTTACCAACATAAATGACACAGACATCATATCTAACATGAAATCTTTAGGAACAGGTAAAATAAATGGGTGTTAGGAATAAAGAAAGTATAAGAGATCCTGTATAGTACTTCTTACAGTCACTGTCAGTATTGTAGCTATCAAAAGCATAGCAAGTACACATTTATACATGGACTGAGAAGTAGAGAGTAAAAGCAATGGAAACACATTCATAAATCTCTTCTGTAATTTTTTTTTCTAGTTTTCCTTAATTGTAGCAGAAGCATACAGGAAGGATATAAATGACTCAAGCTTCTAACTATTATTTCATGTGAAGAGGAGAACACATGTCTAACTTTGCCAGGTTGGGCTGCCTTACTACAGTTGGTTCTCCCTTCAAAAGAAGACTGAAAAATCCTATCTAGGAACTTGGTGAACGCAATAATTGAAAACTGCTGATTCTCATCACTTTGCTGTTTTATGCCCATAACCAGTGTGAAGCATACCTGCTCTTGGATAAGGCAGATCACCTGTGCTGACTGCTTGGGAAGGTTAACTCTGGCCTGGCCAGAACCAGGATAGGCAGGCACATACCTCTGGAACACCTAACAGAAGGCATACTTTTAAGAAGCTACTTCTCTATTAAGGGAGTGCCTCATTACCCTTTCCAGTAATTAGTTAAAACAAAGAGAAGCCTGCAATGGCACCAAATTGACAAAACAAATGAGAGCAGAACAGTAAAGAGTTTCTCCAGACTTGCTTTATGAATTCTCTAGGGTATTTTTGTTTTGGTTTTTTTTTTAAATTTAAGTGGGGGCAGTGGAGTAGTGGTGTTTGTGTGGGTTTTGTTTCTTTTAAAAAAGGTAAATATATTGTACCATTTGCATACCCATCACACCACGTGATTCAGTGGATTAAATTATAAATCAGATATTCTGCTGCAAGGCAGAAACTCTGTAGAGACATTATAGGCAGTGAAGAACAGTAACTTATGGAAACAAACAGTAGAGTGGTGTCATTCTGCATTTCTAGAACAGTGGTTGCTTTCTGGGACTATTACAGAAGGTACTAAATGCAGAAGCCAGAAGGACACAGACATTTAACAGACTAGTAAAAACTAGAAATTTGGGTCTTTATTTTCTAACAGTATATAAACCATCTAGAAAAGGGGTTTAGCTGCCTCATGGAAGGATCATTCTAGAGCAGAAATAATCTGTCAGACATGTCACAACTAACAAGTTAAGCCAAATGTAAACAAGCCTTTAGAGTTATCAAACAAGCTTGGAGTTATATTTATTTGTAAACCAGAAATATACAGAACTGCATTTCAGTAGTAAGAGGTTGTTGTGCACAGATGGTCTGTGGTGCTGCAGCAGTATCTATTTTAAAAAAAAATATGATAGCAAATAAGCACCTATGTTATTGTTTTGAATCTAATTTTTCCCCTGTTGTCTGAATTCTCTTCCTTGATCCAAACATACTGAGGATATTTTAAGAAGAATTATCACCACCCAAAGCAAAGGCTTCGTACAGCAAGTGGTGAGGAAGAACAAACACCTCTACAAAAAAGATAATGTCAAGCAGCCAGATACCAATATGCAAATTTTATTGGCTATAGTGTTTAGTAAATTAAATTTCTGATAGAGGTTTATATGCTCAAAGCTCACCTGTGCTGACTGAGTGCTTGGGGAGGTTAACTCTGGCCTGGCCAGAATCAGGGTAACATGTAAACAAAGCAAGCAATACTTAATTAATCCATACATGTATTTGCTTCAGGAACTGTGCTACCACATGGTATTATTTAGAAATCTGTAAGGCTATTAGAAATTCAAAATTTCTTTCTGCAAGAGTGCCTTAATTCTTGCTGCCCTGAACTTTCCTACTGTCAAATTTCTGGATACTCATTGGCCAAAATAACAATATTGATTCAGATAAAATGTGATTTGTCATTGAAAAGCAGCTAGACAAGAGATTAGATTCAAGACATATGCTCCTCTCAATACAGGAGCTTAATTCATCTCAGTATAAGAGATATTATTTGCACGTTTCAGAACAGACTATATGCCTTTCAACTTCACCATAACATGCAGGTTCCATTCAAAAAATGAGTGGGCATTAAATACAAGAGTGATGTACACAGTACTTAAGACTCCTGAATGATACAAATAACACAACTACACCATGCTACGGGGGTTCAAAGCACGGCTGAAAGATACTTAAGTCAGCAGCAGCCTCCGCCAAATACCACTTGTAAAGCCATCAAAACATTTGTCCCTACTCACTTGTGTTCGCTGTATTCAACTAGGAGACAGTCTCTTTTATAGCAAGGCCAAGTAACATTCTTCTACATTCAGACTTACCGAAGATTATACAGTACAAAGAATACTTTTAAGATGCCCAAGTTATTGTATTAGATACAGAAATTATTTACATCTTGCTCTGCAGAACTGTGACAGGAAACTGTGACAGTATTGCTACATTATCTCTTCATATTAGCCATGATTTTTATATGGCTTGGACAAATAACTGGGCATTTATGCCTCGGTTCACCTCCGATGGATGGGAAGTTTAACTAACAATTACTCACTCTTTCAGGAATCTAAGCAGAGAGAAACATAAAAACACAAATTGTTTTCTTCGGTCATACAGCCAATGCACTAGGGATGAAATACAAAGTTGTGGTGGCATTAATTATGAGGTAAAACACTTATAGGACCAGTCATTAATAGATACAGGAATGAGAGAAAATGCAGAATGTAAGTACCATATTTAAGGTCCTTATCAGTTTTGGCTTCAACACTGACTGTGAGAAAGAAGCCAGCAAAGTGTTTTACTAACTTACATCCTAGTCTTTTTAGAGGCTTCCCTAAGTACACTTATACCCACAGCCTTCCTTTCAGCACTGACCAACAGAGATGCCTGCAAGTGACTCTGGGCAAGTCTGCAGCGAGCCAAGCTTGGCTGGCTACCAGACCTCCCCCAGCCCTTCCTCAACAGGGCAGGGAGGAGAAAAAACAAGATGAAAGAGCGCATGGGCAAAGATTAAGACAAGGAGATCACACATTCCTATCACAGGCAAAACATACTCACCCTCATGAAAGTTAACCAATTAAAACAGAGCTAGGTAGTAAGCAGCACAGATAAAATTCAAATCGCCCTTCTCTCTCCCTCTACTCCACAGTCAACTTCAAGCCCTCACTCCCAACTTACTTACCTCTCTCTCTGAAGTCATAGAGGGCTGACAGCCAGCATACAGCCACACCTCCACACAGCTTTCTCCTGCTCCAGCATATAACCTTTCCGCAGGCTACTGATCTTGCCAGATAAGTCTGCTCCCACAGAGGCTCCTTTCCATGGGCAGCAGCCCATATCAGAAACCTGTTCCACACAGACTCCTTACCACAGAGCACTCCCCACTGCAACACCTCTTCAACTTCTCTCAACTAAATGCCCACAAAATTCCCTCCCAGAGGGAAGCTTTTCTCTACCCTCCTTACCACCTGAGGGCTGCTTTTGCCCTTTCTTCAATAGGCTTCACCTGAGGTACCACATGTGTGGCTGAGGCCCTCAGGGAACCAGCTGTGTCAGATTTGGCTCTGGCCTGAAATGCTAACTGAGTCACACCATCACTCTGAATATTAAAACTGAGGACTGCATCTGAACTGGTGGTCCTGGGCAGTGTCACCATGTGCGGTACATGTGGCATTTTCCATGGCAGCCACAGAAGGTGGAAGGTTTCCTCTCCTGCCCTTGCACTGCCCCAAGTAACCCCTTGGCCTAAACTGCCCTTCAACAGCAGTCACTCCCAAATTGTGGCATTAACACTTCCCATCTCACTAGGACATTTCTTCCTCACTTCAAATTGAAGCCATAGATATGATCCCAAGGTTACTGGGAACCACGGTGCTCAGAGAAGGAAGGAGCAGTGGATATTGATGTGCCTTTTAGCAAGCACTAAATGCGGATGAGAGCTAGCCGTGCCTTTCTGCTATGCGCTCTCACTGCATTTTTATTTCACAGATTCAGTGCCCCTTTGATGCCTAACCAAACTAGCAATTAGTTGTCAAGGCACAGCTAAAATGGCAAAATAAAACCTGTAGATTTAATCAGCATTTCCATGGTAGCTGAAATTATGCTGCTTAATGGCTGGAATGGGTTGCAATAAAAATGAGTTGACTGCGTATCCCCAAAAATTGATTCCTGGAAGAACAGTCAAACACAATAGCTTCAGGAAATAACATTAAAAAATATTAAACCCCAGGTCTCTCAGTTGCCTTAAAACATAGGCATAAAATCTGAATCTCTTTAGGACTATACCAAATTTGGCCATAGATGTAGCTGAAGAAAATAAATTTGGAAAGGTAGATTGTCTTTGGAATAAATCTTCAGAACAGCCTAGCTGACTGACATCAAGACAAGTTTTTTCTGGGGAAAAAATTGTTAACTCTCCCTGGTGCTTTGAGTGTGTTGGTTTGTTTGGTTTTTTTCACTCTACAGACACAGATAATACAGGTCGCTCATCAGGATAATGTATACAAAAAAGGTAAAACTTTTTTTTGCAAATGGTGAGATCCACTTCTTTGAGAAATTCAACAGAACTGTCCTTGAGGTGGTGCTCTGATGAATGCTGGAATTCTTGACACAATGTTAAAGCTGGGTGTTGCCATTATGCCTTAAATTGGACATAAAGTATCCTGCAAACATTTGGATATGTGATAAACAAGGCTGCTAGCACAGACACCAACTTCCCAACATCTCAAGAAGCGTGCGCACATGATGTTTACAACTTTTTTTGGTGAAATTCTATGCTACTCATGTTCATTCTCAGAGACTTTTGCAGTTTGACAATTAAGCTTTTTATGTCACAATATGTTGTGATTTTTGTACAAGGTATTTAGAAAAAATAATGATGGAAATTTGTATTCTTTTTGCAGATCTGCTTATGGATAACGACACGGAAAGTACTTTCATCAGCACACTGATCTTCTGAAGCAATGTGACAGACTGATGTTAACTGTCTTGCTGTCACATTTGAGAGCCGTATCTCATTTTCTTTAACCTTTTTAAGTGCTTAAATCAATTAATATGTTTAAAAAGGAAAGTAAATAGAAAAATAAACTCTACTAGCTTTACCTACATGTTCTTTTTACATTGATAATACTTGAACACCACACTCCTCACAAATTTCAAGTCCAGTAGCCTTGTGCTGACAGACTTCCTTGCTTCCAGGGTGTACGGCTGCTTCATGTCCAGCTTCATGTCAATGCACAGGGTTATTCTGGCCCTGAGGCACTGACCTTTGTGGAACTTGGTCAGCTCAGCCTTTTGCCATTTTCAAATCATCCACACACTGTGCATGAGGGGATGCTGTCCCATCATACAGGCCATCTGATGTTAGGAATTACGCAGGGTTCACTATTTAGCTTGATGAATAAATTTATTACACTTTCAGCAGCAAAGAAGCATACCACAAAGTCATGGTACAGACAGGTAGCAACTTAACAGAATTACAGTGGATGAAACCATCATTGAAGGTGAAACACCTTTTTTCATTAAATAGATTACAAAAATCAACAAAGTTTTGATGTGGTGCTATAGGAAATACAAACATTTTACAAAGCCTGATACATTATTCAGAATTCTGAGAGGAATTTTTGAAGGCCAGTGACAGAAAAATGACCGGTGTTCAAAAGCTGAAACTCTGGGAGTAACAGGTTTGCTTTTTGTCATTGTCTGGTGATAAAAAAGGACAAGTGCAGTAACAGTACAGCAGATATTAGGATCAGTTAGCAGCCTGCCTGTCACACCCTTCATTATCTTACTTGCGTACAGATGGCTTTCACAGTATTTTTCTCAAGTATCCTGCAATACTGAAATGCATTTTATTAAATGATTTACCATATGTTTATAAATATTATGTACATAATCATTACATGTTGGCTGAAAGAGGGGGACATTTGCATATTAGAACTCTCATATCTCTCTAATGGGCAATATTATATATACACGTACACACACCTTACCATTAATTATAAGTGAGGATTACTACTGGGAGACGAATTAAAGACAGTTGGTTCAGCAGAGTCTGACAGGCATCATGTAGATGCACTGAACTACCTAAGCACAATTTGAAAAGTCAGTAAAAGCAGTGTACACACTTTGCTGCTACAAATACATTTTCAGTCACTTGTCTCCTTCATCCCAAATTCATGTTTTGGGAATAGTGCATGTGCTATGACAGGGACTTTGAAGCAAATAGTGGTATGAAAATAGTAAAAATAAAATTAGTATTTCAGCCAATGCCAATTGTAAGGCGTGCCACAGCCAGCAGCTTAGGAAATAATGGCAACAACCACCTGCCTGGAGAACTGCAGTTGAATTATCTGGCTTCTGCCTGGCAAAGAGAGTGGTGAGAAATCTGGCAATAGCTGGTTACAACCTGTTGTGTCTGGACACTTTAATGCCGCTGGTTACCACTACTGCTACATTTACTACTGGCTCCCTTAAGAAATATGCATGGGTAGATCTGCATTAGGATTTTCCTACTCTGTGCAAAAACCGCCCTGCTCTTCTTTTGGGTAAATTTGCAAATCAAAGTTAGCAATATCCTCATTAGCAACCTGTTTACATCTATATTTTGCATATTCTTAATGACTGAAAAGATTGCCTAGAAAGGCACTGAACTTTGGTCTTAGGAAACAAAAAAAAAAAAAAAAAAGAGAGGTCATCCCCATGTATTTTTGCCTCTGCTTCTTCCGATGGCTAATTATCTTCAGCTAAATATCCTCCAAAGTGCTAAATATGAATTTGTTTTTAACTTTGGTTCTAGTTCTTGCCCCTTCCTGCTAAACCACAGAATTTTCTATTGTAAACAAGTCACATTGTTGTTTTGATCTCAGTTTAGGTAACTTCTGTTCTCTCAGTCGACACGACGTGATGGTGACCCTCTGCTGTGCAACCCATCATTTTCTTTCACTGTATGTGTCCTGTAGTAGCTGTTAACTCTGCATTGAGAGATGTCCCAGAATAGAGGCGCTGAATTACTAATGCACATGTAGGCATTCAGAAGATGCACCAGATGAATCTCAAATAGTATCTAATTTGACATTATGGCCTATTCAGCATGCAGCTAGCCTTAGGTAACAATCACAGTCCACAGTCATCTTGTGCTAAGAATCATACAATCATTTTGTTAGATTCACTTTCTGAGAAGCTGTTGTTGAGCCTGAAAGTAACATCATCACGTTGGAAAATCCTCAGAAACTATGAATGCCCTGGAAATAAACTAATGGATATGTCTTTTAACAAACAAGACCCTTTCTGATTACAGAATGTCTGTCATCATCAAAATGGAATTATTCTAGCTACGTTCATGTAATACAGAAATGCAAGTAGAACAGAACCCCCTGTCATCAATCCACCAACCCACACCCTGAGAACTGTTTCAGGGGAATTCACAGCAGAGATGTGCGTGCTCAAACTGGTTACAGCAACCACTGTTAATCAGTCATTAAAAAAAGAAAAACAATCAAAAACATTCAGAGACACTTTGTGAGAAGCACAAGAAGCCAGACATTCTAGGATAAATTATTCAGAGCTGTCATTTACTTCCTCACACATGTTCTGCAGAATCTTCCATGGCGTTTCAGATGAGATGCTTCAAGAAAGGACACTGACTTCGCTCCTGCTCCTCAATTCTGTTTGAAGCCTGCAAGGTGCACGGATGCCTGCGCTGCACAGACACCTCTAGGAAATTGTCTGGACAGGGTTTTTACAGCCTGTATGTACTAAAATGCATTGCTACCTGTTCTACACATATAAGGATTAAAAAAAAAAAAGCAGCCCCCCCCCCCCCCACCTACTCAATTAAAAAGAAAATGTCTCACTAATCCAGCTTTGCTTTTAGTTTTTTCTAATTTAGTAATTACAGGAATCATCACACCCTAAACTGACTCTTCTGAACATCAGATCCTCGTTGTGTGGAGTGGTTGGACACTAAAATACATTCATTGACTAGCTGCAAAGCTGAGACACCACACACGATTCCCCATGTATCTTTGTTTAGTGGCTCTGCACAACAGATGGAATTTTATGTCATGCAGCATTAGGCTACTGTTAAATTTTAATTTCAATTAATGGTCTTTATACTCTTTCTTTATGCACACCAGGGATATTTTAGGCATCCATTTCCCTTCTAATTAGCTTTTATTGCTGAATTCATTCTGAATCTCTGGAAGTCATTAGATTCTCAAACATTCACAGCTGAATTTACTTACTCTCTAATAAAATTAATTAGTCCCTCACAAAAAATGGCTAAAATCAGTCTACCTCTATATATATAGGTAACTACTGAATACCTGTGTTTTCTATGTATACCTTTCTGGTGTAGTCTCTTGTTTTTTAATACTGGCTTTTATCCTTGTTATCAACATCACTGATTTTCAGGCTGATGCTCTGCCTACCTCACATCAAATTAAACCTTTTTTCAGGGCTTTGACTCCTAGATTATGGCGCAATGTCACTTATACACTAAACTCCATCAAAAGGCTGTTATGTACTGTGAGTTTCCTTAGAATATTGTGGTCACTGCAAAACTGCACGGAGGCTTAGAGCCTAAGGCACAGGTAACTTTTACAAATAGTGCTTGAGAAACTCAGGTGATGAAGGCTGATTAATCATATCAGGTATAAAAACTTTTAATTGGTCTGACTGAAAGAAGAAAACAACTAAGGTAATGTGAGAAGGAAATAAATAAATTTTTAACTTGTTTTTTCTTCTCCCTCCCAGTGATTTCCTTCTCAGAAAGGAAAAAAAAAAGTTGTGCTGCACACTAGTAAGGCTGCTTTTTTATAATATTTTTTTTTCTAGCATTTGCATAGTTGCTTAGGAAAAGTCTTGGGTAGCTTAATGGTACAACAACATTAAGCTCTTATTTATCATTGTGCTATAACTATGAAAATTGAAGAATATACCTTCAGGGAGAAACAATGAAAGATTTCATCTCGTAGGGATTACAGTGGAATATTTATGACACTAGTTAAGAGTCTGCAACAACATGTCATAACCTCTCCCATTTAAAGAAGTGTAAACTATATGTGGTTATTATATGGCTGCAAAACAAGTAATTTGTATAATATTACAGTATTCATAAGACTCAATTAAGCTTACCACATGATCAGTTTCCTTTATTTACACTTTTCATACTATCAACATACAAACTGTTACTTTTAGAAACTGATTATGAACATGCTATAGGTATTTATATCTATCCATGTATCTAAATAAAAAGGCACATTTATACTAGAGACACCATGTGTCACATGTATATGACTGTATACATACCATTATCAGTGTATACATGGACACAGCACTGCAGTGATAACCGCAAGGGCCTAGTTGCTGTCTGCAATCAAGCGAACCCCATGTAATGATTCATTTCATTGAAATCCATCATTTCGAAGGACCTGGCTTCCCAGAAGTGATGCATATTTCCTAGGGGAAAAAAACTCACTCCTTACAGCAGACAAGCAACTGAAGTCAGGAGACTTTAGCATAATTCTGGTCTGAAGAGTCGTCAAAAGCAATCAGGTAATCCAGAGTAAATGATGTCACCGGAAGTATATTTAAAGTATATTTATTTATGTAAGGGCTGTAGCAGCAAAGATCATGGTTGATTTCCCTGTCTAGTTTGGCATTCCCATACTTTTGCTGTTCTCACTGAATTAACTCCAAATTCCCTGTTTAGCAGAACATAGAGAATAAGCTTTGAAGAGAAAAGGAACCTTAGACATTGCAAGCAAACATTTTCCTGGGTTGCTCCTGTATCAATTGCTGATTTACTTAATTTTTTTTAAAATCACCTAAAGGGTATTATTTTTTCCCCTTCTGTTTTTGGGGTTTTTTTTTTCCTTCCTACTTTGAGCCTACATGATAGGCCTGAGAGCAACAGTACCTGGCTTCATTCAATGTATTTCCCCTTCAACTCTTTGCTGTTTGGCTATTGCCTGCTTCTGCAAAGCCCAGGCCTCTCCCATCAGGCACAAGTGGACATGAACAAAAAAATCAAAGCCAGCTTGTGTGTGCATGAAAAAGTGCACAGAATAAGTGTACAGCTCAAAAAATGTACAAAGGAAGTAGAGACATCCAAAAGAAATGCTTTACATTGTGTTACACTTTTGGTGCTTAAGTTTACAATGCATGACCTAAGATGCTGTTACTTGGCTAACAGAGACACAGGAGAAAGAGGGGACAAATTGCATCTTGGAACAGAAAACTTCTGGAGAGACGTTAATTAATTGCTCAAAGTGGTTTATGGTCCTCCAAATGGGAAGTACATTGAATGCTTCAGAACAGATCAATTTTATTTCTCTGTGGGACAAAAGGTACCTTGCTCAGGTAAAGTAGAAAGCCCACAGTTCTTCACAACCTCCAGAACACAAAACAGAACAAAGTGTCTGTAACATCTGAGCATCTCAAAAATTACCACTTCATAAGGGACAAGAACAGACCTGAATGAGAAACACACAGCAAGGGTAATATGCCCAAGCAGCTATGCACATTATTAACTAATTAAAACCAGCTACCAAACTAACTAGTTAACTCAGTATGGACTAATGCATCCTGGTTTGTTTGGTTTTTTTAAGTCCATTCAACTTTGTTTCTGAAAAATAATTTTTATGTTCTGGAGGATTCCCCAAATTTTCATCCTTTTCAGACATCCCACACCCCTGCACCCCCCGTCCAATTTATTCTACAGGTAAAAACTCTTTATTCATTCAATGAGAAATGGGGAAACAGAAATACCTTTTTCATCAAAGTCTTTCCCTCCCTTCCATTTCCTTTCTGATGAATATTATTGTAACTCAATATGAAATGTCAGTATAGAAGTAGCCCAAAGAATTAGCTTTCCTAAGAAAATTAAAAGGCCGAATCTAATTTGCCTTTGTGGAGCAACTGGTAGCAACAAAAGCAAAAGTGATTCTGAATAGTATTTTCTTATGTTTCTTTATTGTTGTCTCCAGGCAGTGCTTTGTCTCAAGATTAAAACAAAAGTAGAGTAAATGTATTTATAGAAAATACTTAAATATGCATGGTCATGAAGCATGCACAACCTCATTTTATGTTATTCAGACTCATAAAATGTGAAATAAAATTATATTTTCCCCCAATTCAACCATTTTTAAAGGGAAATGCTGACTAAAACAAAAGAATAATGCAAAACAGAATATTAGAATAAAAGGATCAGCTGAAGTGTGGATGCTAATTGAAAAGCTTTCATTTCTTTTCAAAAGCTATTATGTGTTTTCATCTAGAGTTTTTGGTTTTTTTCTGATTTTTTTGCATAAATAAGTTTAAACATGAATTTGTTAGACTGGAATTTTAAATAGTCTCAAGAATTCAAGCTGGTCAAAAATGAAATAATAAAAAATAAGCCACCTGCTCCAATTAACATACCTAATTTTTCCTCTGCTCTATGTAGTCATTTTTCCCATGAGCACGTTCCATATGTAAAATATAGAATGCCAGGATTTTTACTTTTTTCAATAATAGTTTGTTTTTTCAAATCTTACAATTTTTGCTTAATCCTCACTCAAGCAAAATTTTTTTAAAAGGTTACAGATTATTGAGACTTGCTGGTCAGCAAAGTTGGGTTTTGTTTTCTTCTTTAAAGCTGATCTGTGTCCCTGGTATACTTACAATTTTTGCTTCAAAGTATTAACAGTTCCCTGAAATTTCTGAGCACTTGTTTTTGAGGTAAGGCATGTGACAGCATTTCTCTTCGAAACATTTAAATCTGTTTCAGCAGCTAGCAGGCCAGAGAGTCACTTCACCAGAGAAACCCAGAAGCTGCGGCTGTTGGTACTCTTTCAAGCTTTTTTTCCTTCTGCAGCTTTTGTTTGGGATTATTTCATTGTGTCAGTGACTAACAGGCCTCCTTGGATTGTTGTCCTTTATTGCCTATTCCTGCCAGCTGCAAAAATACTGGCTTCCTTTTTTAATCATGAAATGAATTGTTGCAGGAATGGGCTATGCTACAGTTTCCTCCACATAACGTTCTCCAATCAGAAAATTATAATTTCTCAGATGCATTAGCACAATATACTAGGAAACAGCTGCATAATTTAACTTAATTGTTAAGCAATACCTCATTATAGCTAGACAGTAAATTCAGCAGCTCACATTTTTTTGTGTGCCTCTCGTCTTTTCACAGCTTGCATCATGTTCTCTTTTTCATCCTTCTGCTCCCAAAGGTGCTGGAAAAAGCCATATTTGCAATAAAAAATAATTTAATCTTCTTAAGAACCAGCTTAGATTCACAGTAGAAGCCTAAGATACAAAGTTTAAAAAACCCAACAATAAACTCATCCAAAATCCAAGATCAACTAAACATTCAGTTTTGAAATACCTCTTAACTTCTAAAGGCCTATGATAACAGTAAATACTGTCCCGCAGGGTAGAGGTGGAGAACTGCCAAAAGAGCACAATTCAACACAAATGCGTGGTGAGCACCTAATGTAGGGCTCGTTTACAGACTAAGAGACAAGAAACCATTTGCATTCCCCACTAGTTCATCTTCATCTAAGAAAATTTAACTGTTTGTATGACCTACATCAAGGCAATGTTGGCAGAGTAACACCATCTATTCTGCAGATATTCAGTGAATAGAGTCCTTCTCATTGCCTTTTGTTGGTCTTCAATATGACTTAATAAAGTTTTCTTCTTAAACCAGTTTATTTAGCTTTAAATTGTCTTTACTTCCAAGATTGTTTGTTTGGGGTTTTTTGTTTGTTTTTTTTTTTTTGAGTTAGTACTTTCTGAATCAATTTGGATGTACTCAGGCACTTCAACTGCAGTGGGCAGACTCAGCTACGTGCACAGTGTATTCATACTATGTCAATGTGCTGATTCCTAGCTCCTCTGCAAGTTATTAATCTACCAGATTCTCTAGGTTGAGGGAGCAAAAAGCTCCACTTGGTTTCTGTATTAGACATACTTTGTGGTTTAAGTAACTATTCCAAACACGCATAGCTTTCATTACTACCATTCTCTAACCATGTTTAGGTATCTCTAAAATATTTATAAGGTATCATAAAATAAACCCACAAGAAATCTACTAGAGCTGCTAGTAACTTACAGGTGTGTTATCAAGGCTTTCTGCCCCTAGTCGTTCCTGCCTCTTTGGGCCAAAGCTTTCATGTGTTCTGGATGTGGATTGAGCCTGTCCGTGCTATTCCAATTATGAACACCACCCCTTTCTTTTTTTTTTAAATAGCTGTACATTTCTTTCCTACATTCTTAGCCAAGGGTTTATATAGCATCTGGGAGAAAGAAAAGGTTTTACCAAAGAGTGATACTCACCCTCTAGCCTTCCAGAAGAGACCATCTACAGCATAATTTCTCCACTGCTGGAAATAAGGGAGATAGCATCTTCATTTATAAGTCTACTTTCAGTCCTGTGAAAAGCACATGGAATTCATTTTGAGTGAGGTCAGGACAGTAAATATTAAGAGCAACCACTTCCATTCCCCTCCGTAAGTTAGGACTATTATAGAGAAGCACTCAAGAGAGAATAGGAAAACTTCAGAACTTTCTTCTTGTCAGTTCTGTGTAGTATGAGCAATCAGTAATTAAAGTTGTACCTACAGTCAAGCATAAAGAAACACCTAAAAGCTTAAAGCCTGAGCTTTTGTAAGAAAGTTTTGGTGTTTTGTTCCTTTATTGTTCCATTTTGTTAAATTTTTTTGTTCAAGGAGATTAAAATAAAATCACTTGGATAAAACAATCAGTAACACTAGGATTCTGAAAGTGTTTAGTTAGAACATATAATTACTGATAACAATCAGTCATCTCTGTAGCTTCTGCTCTGTGTAATTCTCCACCCACTGAAATTCAGCTAGCTTCTAATAAATGTTTCATTACCAAAGAAAAAGAAAGAGATTTCTAGCATATTTATAACCATTTCGTAATCAAATGTTGGAGATTTTTTTTTCCTGACTACTGCACTTAGTACAGCCTGACTTCATTA
Organism: Hypotaenidia okinawae; assembly: GCA_027925045.1. Lineage (NCBI taxonomy): Eukaryota > Metazoa > Chordata > Aves > Gruiformes > Rallidae > Hypotaenidia > Hypotaenidia okinawae. The sequence goes on from BSDF01000007.1 coordinate 10,614,888, forward strand.
GATGCATTTAAGTAGTTCACAACACTCTAGATTGTTTCTTTGGCTAAGCAATATCTTCATCTGATTCTGATTTCACTTATATATGTGTATTAAAGGCAGAATTACTGACATAGAACTGGTGTTGGTAGGGAACCAAGTCTCTTCTGTGAAGTTTAACTTGGTTGCTCATTTCCCATATTGTGGAGTAATACAAAATTCTTGCTCCTTCTCCTGCACAAGGAAACAAAAAGAACCCAGTCGCTACACCGCACTTTTATAAGCAGGACCTGCCAGCCCAGTCTGACAAAAAGTGGTGAAAATACTTAGTTGTGTATTAACAGGCAAATATACAATAAAATTTGCCTGTAGTTACCCCTCTGGGGGGTGGCTAATTGTCTTCCTAACCTGGTTGTCTAATTGAAGTAAGAAAAACTGTAGTCATTACATTTGGTTCTTAGGAGAGCCGGTTACTTTTTGTTGATACTTGAAGAAGAACAGTGGAGAAATAGGCTTGCCAGTGCTTGCATAAGGGACAGAGTGTTTCACTTCTGTGTTAGGCAAGAGAAAGGAAAACATCATCACAAATATGTGGTGAGATTTAATTTTAAAGTGTATGATTTATACCAGTACCATTTCTTCGCTACTTCAAAAATGCACTGCTTGATTTAGAAAAGGCATCAAAAAAAAGAGAAAACCTTGGAGAAGTGAACACCTTCTATGAAGTATTGCCAAGATCCGATAAAATAACTGCACTGCAGCTGGTTCATGGATCACACTGCCCTGAGACACCATCGCCTGAGCACAGCTCAAAAAGATTAGTCATTTGTGGGGACTTCGGAAGCATCTGCAGCTACAGAACTGATATTTTCAACATACACTGTGTACAAACAGCACCTGACCTCCCTGATGAGAAGCTAGAAGGAAAGCCTTCCCTGGGCTTTTCCTGTCCAGTAAGAAGAAGATTCTTGCCCTCTGCTTCCAACCTCCTGAAATATGCTCTGTGCCCACAGGGACTTGTATTTTATGCATATACACTAACCTCTTATGCTTAGCATATTTAATGTATAGGGAATGCTCTGCTCACGTTACAGACAAGTGCTTGCCTGTTCCAACAAGAAATGTGTTTCTGACCAAGTCAGACCCCCATTAGGAGTATTTCTCAGCACAATTCAGCGTATCTGAACATGATGTAACAAACCTGATTACAGGTTCACTGTTCCCAATTAAAATTCATGAGTAGCTTCGGTGAAGGAATTGCACCTGTTTGACTGGGAGATGAACCAGGTCTGCTGACAAAAAGATGTCAGAGAAGGACAATAACTTAGCAAATTGAAAAATGCTAAAGAGTGACAGCTATTGTTTCTTAAACCAATTCCCTCCCTCCCCCAAAGCTGTTTGTCAATCAGCTGTTCTAAAAATATGTACAAAAAGTTCTAATAAAATCTGTGGGTCTCCTTGCAACAGAAAAAAAATGCAGTCCTTCTGTGGTCAGTATAGCAGCTATGAAAACAACATAAAACCAAAACCAAATCTGAAATGCAGAAGCTAAAAACAATTATTCAAACAAGTGTAACTGATGCAAAGGTAAACAATAACTTCATTAGCATATTTTGCAGTTCCCTGATACCCAACTGTACTTATCAACAAGGAACCGAGTCTTCGTTCTGCTTGAATTAACCTTCATCTTTATCTCTCAGAGTTTTTGAATGGCAAGCACTGTAACCATGATCAAGATTAAAATGTTAGCCTGAAGTCAGATACCTGATACAATGGATGAATCTTTAATTCACTTTTAAATTGCTTAAATAATGTTACATTCAAAATTTTCTGCACGGATGAGCATTAATTCATCCAGGAAAGAAATGTTGCCATGTTTTATTCAATAGTTTTAAAAATTTAGCTATTAAAAGACTCTAATTTAGCATTTCCTTTAGTATTTTATGTCTTGCTTCATAAGAAGATTCATCAACAGGCCAGGATAAAGAGATTACTTACACAAAGCTGCAAAAATTCTGCCCAAACCAAGTATTTGTTTTTATTACAGCAGGTTCTTACACAGGCAACTATGACAAAAATGACTGACTTAATTTGATATCAGATTAACACAATTGTGGCTTTTGTTTCTGCAGAAATTCAGCGATAGGTAGGTAACAACTAATAAAGAAGGCTCTTGAAACCTAGGGGGTTTAATTCTCTTATTTATCACTAATTTGGCACCCAGACAGATGCTGTTCCTTGAAAAAAATGGAAGACTGATGCTTCATCAAGTGCTGATCAGAAGTTCTCTCAATGACAGCCTGAAAATCTCAACTCTGACCAATGGTTCTTAAAAATACATTTCTGTATTACAAAAGCAGAGAATTTAAGATTACCCTAAGCTGCTTAAAAATATGCTGACTTTAATAAACTGGCAAGTGAACAGGTCCATGAAATAAAACAAATCAGCATTAATCTGGTATTTATTAATGGAGAAACACAGGAATGCTCACACACTATGTGTAGAAACCTGCCACTATCTTCACACAACTTTTAGCTTCATTTCTCAGACAAGCTGTTTCAATGTGTATGTTCTGTTAGAGTTTGTATTAGGATAAATAGATCCTCCCTTACAAATCAAGGAATCCAATTTTTTTTTATTTCTTCTCCCATAATTTGATTTCATAAATCTTCATATTCATTAACACAGGTAGTGCTCCAGCTCTCCATCTCCCTGCTGCTGGCTTAGATGTCGTGAAGGGGGCCTAGTAGCAATCTAAATGGAGGTAATAGGCTATCCCAAACAGTTTGGGACATAAGGAGGAAGAGATTTTTAATAAAGCTCAAGAACTTTTCTTTCTCAGCTTCAAATTAAGATATGTAATTTCAATTACTGATAGATCCCTGCTGCTTTGCCAGTCCAGATTAAGTATCACAGTGCTTTTATGACAGTTCTCAACTGAGTTTTAGCAGTCTTCTACCAAAACTGGTTTTCCAAGCTGGGAAATTAGAGAGAGCATTTGGCAAGAAAGTTGTATTGGCTCCAGGTCCCAGGTCTAGTTTTGTTCCAGAAACTTTCCTGACCCAAAGGAATATGACACTCATCCACCAACACCAGATATTTCTCTTTTGAACAGAGCACTCAAGGCCATTGAAAGCACTGGCTCGTTTCCTTTCTGGAAAGAGCTTTTTGAGTGTCACCTCTTAGAGTATGCTTCTTTTTGGTGTTAGCTGGCATTCAGCATCCATTGTTCTTACTTAATTTTCATACTCCATTTAAGCATGTTGTGAGAAGCGATGTCTGAGGAGACAAAGATTCACTGAGACCTTCAGCTTGCATGTCTTTCCCTCAGCTATTTCCAGTTGCTGTTAGTCTGCTGGGTCACACTGATGCCACAGACCCTCTACTGTAAAGCATCCAGCTCTAATGCAGCTTTTGTGATTGCTGGACAGAGATAAACAACAACATCAGAGAAAAACTAAGCCATTTATCTTTTCTTATAGGGAATCATCCCTGTTCTGGCTGTATGGAGATGTTCAGAGTATGCTTGAGGAATCACAGCAATTGAGTTTATCTCTCAGCCTGGGAAAGTTAAGATAAAGCAAATACAAATGCACATTGCAAGATGGTTTTAAGGTGCCATTTGTGTATCAGAAACATATCATGCCACCCAGATAAGCCACCTGAGGCAACACCATCCCCAAATGAGCTCTCCTGTGTGGATAGTGTTATCATTCTCCCCCACTGTTAGGGTCCTACAGAAGGAAAAAAAGGAAAGAAAACCTTACACTTAGGATGTCTTCAGTAAAAAGCTCTTTTGAAAACCTACTGGTTTATAAGGCAAATATTTAGGACAGAATTTGAAACTGCTGTGGTGATCTTTCATTTTCCTTTCTCTGAGCCTGAGACAGTTCATATTGTTCAGCTTCTAGCAAAGGAATTAAGACTAAAAACTGTCCACATATTTTCTGCTTAAACTTACTTTTTTTAATCCACTGTCAGCAACACTGAAAGTTTCAGCTATTGTCTTCCCCTAGGAAAAAAAGAAAAATCTACAATAAGCTTCAAGTCTACATTTAGGTGATGTTAAAAGCTTACAAAACATACTGATTTTTCATAAGGCTTGGGATGAACTTGGTTTCTCAGTGTAGCAGAGCTAAGAGTCAAAATGACATATACCATATGTGTTCAGAATCCTAAATATTCAATACAATATTTTTCCATTCCCAAGTTGTCCTACACATCATCACAAAGCTCACTATAAAACAGCATTGGGAATGTTTGTTTTCATGCATGTGCACCCACAATTTAATCCTGTAACCACAAGAACATCATCATCATTCATCATCTTCCTAAACTGGTCAGGGAGCTCAAAATGTATCCATGTGATATTTAACTCGGGCACAGGTTCATGTTCATTAAGAAATCTCTCTCTCTATATCTCTGTCCTTCTAAGGGAAGATTCTTTCCTCACCTCATTTTCAAACATGCCTTTTTCTGCAGGTATGGTGTAAAGCAGGCATGCTTTAAAGACTGGACCAGTGTTTCACTGTGCCAGATAACTAAATATGCCCGTTCCAGGTTAACTTGGACTTTTCTGTCCCATTACGTGCTGTTCATGGTTACAAACACCCGTGCGTTCGCAGGGCCGCACGGCTCAGTGTCCACAGATCAGTGGTCAGCCTGCTCCCATTTAGCAGTGACTCTGATAAACTGCAGTGGAGATTCTCTAAGGCGAAGTGCTCTTCTCAACAGGCAACCCGAACTCAGGAAGATGCATTAAACGAGCTCTTGTCAAAATTTTTAAATAATCTGGCTGAGAGAGGCAACAGTCCTCAATTGGCATTTTGTTAATTGCAAAGCCAAGTCAAGGAAATTTAGAGTCTTGGGGAAAAAAGGAGTGTTCCTGAGTGTCTATGTGTACTCCCTCTCACCCTTCACTAAAGGCACCTAGTTGGCACGCAGACATCCGCCACAGTTGCTAATGCAGTAACTGCTATCAAAGCAGACAGGACATGTTCTAGGGAAAGGGGGCCCTCCCTGACACAGCTGCTGTTACCAATACAACTTGATGTAGTATGTCATGTTACACACCTCACCAAAATGCTATGACATTAAGACTGAAGCAGCATCTGTACCATCCTAGACAGGAAGCAGTCAGAAAACCCGCCTCGCTCGCATCGGCATGTCATCAGATGATTGAGTCAGGCCACAGTAAGTGACCCAACACTGCTCCAGTTTGTGCCAAACCTGCTCTGCCATGACTGCTGACAGTCTGCACGCTGGCACCTGGCCAAGATGCTCTGGGCAGAGGTAGGGTACTTACCCCAAACATCAACACTTTCTCCATGAGGGTTTGGGTTTGCTTTTTTTTTTTTTTTAAGTTTTAAAAGTCTTTTGGGAAAGATCTACTAGCTCTACATTGTAGAGGAAGACCCACTTCACAAAAAACTGAGGGGTAAAGAGCAATACAGGCTTTTTATATCTTTTCAGCTCTCTCTAAGGTTTTGGTAATACATTAGATTTTTTAAAAATGTGACTACTTTCATCCCAAGATAATCATGCTAAAATATGCTAGAAATAAAATACAAAAGGGATAGGTACTGAACATGGTTACTCTGTTGGGTTTTTTTAAAATAATATAAGTTTAGTTGAGCAAATATTTCTAAATAATGCAAGGAAAACATTTGTAAGTACTGAATTTTTTAATTAACAGACAGAGCCCACTGATTTTTTGACTGGAAAAGGAGAATTGATCAATTCTTTTACTAGTAACTTGCTGTAATACAGCAATTTAGCTGAGAAAAAGAACAGCACAGGTGCAGTATGTTAAGACCCTCTAGAGTATCTGTCAGACCTCAGGAAACAATAACTAAATTAAAGATATTAATGCATTAAAGTGAAAAAAAGCAAACCAAAAACCTATTACTGACCTGAAACATTGAGGAAAATTAAACAGCAGAAACAAAATCATCTTGTTGCACCATTTACATAATTAACCTAGCCAGGCTGAAAGCATCTAAGTTATAAATAAGGGAGAAGGATATGTTGGATACTTGGCTTAGCTTTCTAAATGACTTGTCCACAGAATGCACAGGTCCATTTTGTATGTAGGTGCATACTCACCCTTGGACTCTGCGTATTCTCAGGCCATACACAAGTATTCTTGGCTGTAATTTTTGTACTACTTGCCTGAAAAGTGCTTCTCCACTACGACGGCTGGGAGTTGTATGAAAAGAAGGCAACAAGAAGAAATAATTGACTGATATTATTTTACATTATAGGAATAGTTGGAGTCAGACAAGGCAGTCTTGAAAATTCCCTCTGCTGTGTCTAAGCCTGTACCTGAGAGGGGAATAGGAGACACAAAGGTGGCCAAGAAAATCCCCATTTTTTCTGACAACCATCAACTTGATACATGAGGAAGCACATTAAACCAAAGGAGATTATCTACAAGCGAGGTGTTGGAAATGCTGCATTTTGGTGCAAAACACATTCCTGACAGTCATTCCCCACTATTTTTTAAGGATGTTTTTTACTATTTTAAACCTTCCAGTTTACTGAATGTTTCTTCTGTTTATTGGCTCCTTTTCAGGCTTGAATAACAGTTCAAGCAATAATCTAAAGGCTAGTACAACATTAAAATCTAAATAATCTGTCTTAATAGTGTACACCGGTACTCTAGGTATAGAAATGTTTTCTTGTCTACTTCTCAAAAGGTATAGTCAGAAGAGTCTATAACAGACCCGTGAAACACGGCCCCAGATTCCCTTTCCAGCACAAGGTCTTTCCACTCCAGTGCAATTCGATGCACATCGAAGGTTCATGCTATGTCACGCACTTGAGTGCTGAATGTACTTGATATGAAGGCATCTGAGGGAGAAGCCTCTGACAGCAGCTATGATTTGGTTTTGGCAGGTAGGTATCTCTTTATTCTCTGAATGGTAAAAATATGTCACCATTTAAGAAGGAAACATTGTTTAAGTAGGAAAAAAATATTTTTCTGCATCTTTGTGTATACCAAAACTGTCACTTCTGAGATCAATTCTCTTTCAGAATAAGGGTAATGACATGTCATCTCCTCAGTTTGATCCTCTGCCCTTTCATCATGGCTTGCAACGGGAATGCAGCACTCTCAGCAGTACAACCGTTCAGGGAAAGCCCTAAAGAATGGGGAAGGCATACCAAAGCTCAACGAAAATTATTCTGACAAACCAGTGTTTCAGAGTCATTCATTTCCAAATCCCCTGTCTCCTTACTTAAAGTTTCCTTCTGCTCCACCACCTCTTTGACTGCATCTCTTACATGGCTGAGCAGCCTCTCACTATACATGGTCTCATTTAGGGGAGCTTCTCTAATGTTACTATCAAGGTGAAACTTCATCCTTCGACATGTTTAATGTTGCAGATTCATCTGCATTTCTTGTCGAGGGACCCAACACTTCCATAGCCTGCTGTTAAAATAGAACTGGTTTAGGATTTCTTTTTTTTTTTTTTAAATCATTTTACTTGTTACCCTACAAAATAAATTATTTTGCTATTTTAGTGATCTTTTAACATAATGAAATGGTTTCTTATAAATTCTCTTTTCCCAATGCTAATGAGGTGAGTGTCAATAACTTTCCAGGGGGGAATACTCCTTATAGCTGAACATTTGTGTACCTGACAATCACTATCTCCCTGTCATTTCTAGAATTAGTAGCTTGCCCCATTCATCAGTAATCTTACTTTATTAATTTTGAGGTGTAAGTTTCTTGTAGGGCTGCATGACCATTTCAGTTATTTTTACTGACCTTACTCAAACTCACAGCCTTTTAAAATTCATCACTAGTCCAGTTTTTAAGTTATCCTTCTCGTAAAACTGTAACGGGAGGTTAACTGGTGTAGGAGAAGCACAGGGAATTTTCCTCTGCTGAGCTGTGACTTTGGAACCAGGGACAAGATACTAATCTCATCACTCAACAAAAAGTGAAAGATCCTTTCCTTTGACTTTTAATACAGTAACAGGGAATAATCCAAAATGTCAATATACACTCCTCTCTCCTCTCAAGGCTATGGAAGATCAGGACCAATTGGATTACAGACAGTACCGACTTGGTTTAGGCTAATGCTCTAAGTAAACAGTGATAAGCCAGATAAATAGGAAACTGTTTCCGCTGGGGTACCAACACAAGACGTCTGCACAGACTGTAGAATACAGGCTAGAAAATAACACACCACCTCTCTTGTTACTTACCACAACGGCCCTGCCACCAGAACTAACTCCTGAATGGTACTCTTGGAAATCTGGGAACAGTAAAAGGCATTTTACTTTCTTCTTTGGAGTTCTCCTGTACTTCAGGTCTTCAAGAACCAAAGAGGCTTCGTTTGAATTAGCCAGTGTTACTAATGGAGAAGTACGTATGTAATTCCTGGGAGGCAAATGCGGGGTCTTGCTTTGATCAAAGCCAGAATGCCTTTATTTTGATCTCTTGCAAATATTCTGAACTGATTTATTAATCTGAAAGGTTTTATCTCTGAGACTCATTACTCCAAAAGGATCAATTCACGTTCTGTGTCCACAAAACTGAAGGGCTGGTGTTAATATCAGCAAATTAATCAATTGCCCAGTGACCGAGCCCATGTGTGCAATTTCTGTACAGTGCAAGCACATCATTTTAATTGAAAACCATCTAATTAGATTGTTTACAACCAACATTTAAAAATCAGATGGCTAAACCTAGACCATGTGACAGGTTTATTTTTTTAGCCTAATTTTTACTTGCCTAAAGTGAAAGTTTTTAGCTTTCGCTTTTTCTCCCTGCAAGAGATATGGGTCTTCAAACTGCTGTAATTAAGGATGCAAGCAATATGCAGACTGAGAATGATTTACAGCACATCAGCTTTGTTCTAAAGCAAAGGCAGAAAACAACAACGTGTCAGTGAGAAATTAATTTCTTTAGGACAATTAATTATTAGCCTTGCATGCCAATAACAGTGAAAGAATTCATGTAAGAAAGTACTTTTGTAAGCTGTTAGATGTCACAGTAAAAGGTGGATTATAATATAGTACATCATAACAAGTGACTGCCTTCAAGAAGGTGCTCTTCAGCTATCCACTACACACTCTGCTATATGCGATGCAACACAGTGACTTGGGGTACTTAGCACATGACTTTGGGGACTTGTGGACTAGATTATCTTTAAAGAGCAACTATGTTCTGGTGTTGATGTGCTGAAACTGCTGAGAATGTTTACTAAGTGAGAAAAATATCCAAATATGTGTCAGCTTTTATAAACTGCTGCAGCCTAAGCCCCTTCTCCATACACACCGTCCCTCTTCCCAGCAGAAATGAAAACAGTGAGAAACTCTAAGATTTCTTTCTGAGACAGAAAGGATAAAAATAACAATTGTGGAAAGTGGGCCATAACCTTTTCAAGATCAGGACCCTACTTGTAGAGAAATTAAGAAATGTCATACATCCAGGAGATGTTTTGTAGCAGTTTCTCACTTTCTATTATAAAATTGTCAGTAGGAGGAAATTAATCTTAATTATTGCTTCCTACCTTTGAAAAGCAAGACATTTCATGTAATAGATTGGGAAATCAAGCTTTGGGCATTACTTTATTTTCTTAGATTGCCTTAAAAATCAGCTCACTTGTTGCCTTTACCACAGAGGCTTTTATCACCACCCAACAGCCAGGGCGGTTATAAGCACTAACACGTAATTAATCACTTATTTCCACTAAAGCAACATCATCTAGACCAAGCCCAACTGCTCCTGTAGTAAAACAAACAAAATGGAAACAACTCTTTAAACCAGTTTGGTTGGGGCTTTCCCCTCCCCCTGTATCTCTTCCCTTCTCAAAATCAGCTTCTGGAAAAAAGAAAAAGCCAGAACTCAGCAAAAGAGAAGGAGAAAGCACAACATAACCAGGGGGTTGGTTTGAAATCACCAAGAGGAGAAGGGGATCTAGAAGTGAAATATTTTCTTTTATCTATTGTTCAGAATAATGGCAGCTTTTTAGGTGCTGCAAACTTACTGGAATAAATGTGATGCATGTATACAGAAAGACAGGTAGACAGTTCAGCCCATATTCAAGTGTATTAAGTGTTTGAACACTGCCTAGTTATCAACGCTTGCTAGCTTCAAAAGCATTAAACTTTCTCTGAAAAGGACCCAGGCTATCTGCTACTCTTCAATACGCTCCCCCTCTGAATTCCTCTTTTCCCAGCTAGGACTTGGCCAGAGTGAATCTGAATAAGAGAATTTTAAGGAATTAACACATAAAAAGCAGCTTCAAGCGAGAAAGAAAAAGAGTTGCTTCTGAGTGATGAAAAAATTTATGGTTGTAAAAAAGGTTTTAGAAATGCAAATGGAAGCCTGGCACCTCACCTTTCCATGTGTTTTCAATGATCTCTGGAGGTCCCTTCCAACCCCTACAATTCTGTGAATTCTGTGTTTCTTACACCCACGGTATATCCCAGCAATTTTTCTGGATTCTTGAAGAACAAAGAGAAAAGCAAAAAAAAAAATCCTAAGTGGAACTAAGCAGGAGGAAAAGATTCCTTTGCTGAAGGTATAGGTAGAATTGAAGTAGCACAAACCTTGTAGAAGTCTCAACAGTGAAAATGGAGACGTACCAAAAAATTCACAGTTCCTAAAAATGACAGAAAGTACCTGAAATTCCTTTACTGAAACACATTTCAAAGCTGTCAAAGAAAGATGAGACGTGTTTTCCACACTTTGATATTATATAGGTTCATCTTGAGACATTTTGCTTTTTATTTCAAATACTTTTAACATACGGTTGAAACAAAGCTAGAGAAGATTCAGTAACCCAGGAACTTTCTCTTTTTCTGCTCACTTTAATTCAAAAAATTCAATTAATTTCCCTGCTTTTCCAATACATTTTCATGTATAAGATTGTATTTAGTGAAAGTCTTTTTAATGATTTTTCCAATTCTTTTTAGTATTCAAATTTCCACATATTTGCCCTCAAAGGTTTTTGATGCATACTATAACTGCACAAATCTACTGATATTATTCATAATCCTGTTTAGGTGAATGAGTAATACTCTCCTGAAAGAGCTTCTATACAGGCAAAAAAAAAAATCTACCAACAGGCAACTATAGATTTCCTTTTTCTTCTTTCACTGCTTTGTAGCCTAAATGTCCAATTTCTCAACCATCAATAGCAAATTTCTTCTAACACTGTTTATAATGTTATAGTTTTGATACTTTATTTTCAGCTTTTGAAATTAAAAGTAGTGAAATAGTTTTAATAGACCTAAGATTTAATATACATAACGTAGGTCTGAAAAAAAGATAAGGCGCTTGAGTTTAGATGTGTTAAGTGAGACTTTTAGAAATGATGAGCCAATTAATTCTTGAAAATAACTTTGTCTTCCAAGCAAAACCCTAAATTCCTTACTACATTTGAAAACTTTGGCTAAGCAGAACAGCAGCATTGGCATTTATTCAGTTACTGTATCACACCATCTTAAAAATAGTAATTTTAATATTTAACTATTATTTCCCAAATGTAGAGGAACCAAGGTTTAATCACCTACTACACCGCTCCCCCGCTGGTTAGTGCTCTTCATGACAGATCACATAGCAGGCCACAGCAAAATAGACCCCAATGAATGAAGGGAACTGATGTCCCCATCACCTTCCCCATAGCAAAATCCTCCTTGCACTACACCCGGCAAAGCTGTTTCCCTACCAACACTGCAGATGAAAATATGTGGCTTTATTCTGGGCAAGAAGGAAAAGGAAGAGAGAAGATAAGGAAAGGGTAACGTGTTGGTGTCAATATGCTTGTTAATGAGAATGCAATTCCTTTCTGTGGTAAGGGAGTCACAGATGAGAACGTAATTTTTTATTTAATGGCTACCCTTTGTACCATTTTGATGGTGTTATCTTTTATGGTCTGACTGATTTTGAAAGGTGGCTGCAATTGCTTTTTAAGGGAAAGTGTCAGCATGGGTTTTTAGAGGAATTTGTTGTATTCTGACATTGTCTGCAAGTTACTTCTGCATGTATGTCCTTTACTTAATATTTTCTAATACATATGCTAACAGGAGCACATGACTTCGTAAAGCCTTTAACATATGGTCTGCCAACTCCTGACATCCCAATTCCACTTTAGGCCTATTGTAAGCTTAATATCTCAAACGAAGGCAAAGTTTTTCTGATACCAGGTTCAACCAATTGCAAGTAAACAGGGAATAGGGCTGACCAACATATCAAATAACTGAACACTGAAAAGGTCAAAATGGTCTGATTTACAGTAATGTCATGTTGTGTGGGATGTGTGAGGCATTTTAGAGCTCATTCCACATTCTACAATGACAATGTCTGTAATGAATAGGAAATGACATATTATGAATTCATTCTTGTGATGATAATTGTAATGAGAATAGTGAATGCTACAACAAACCTAATCCATCTTCATGACAATTTAAAAACGCTAATCTGATTGCAATCCTGGGGTATTTTTCAGACACTTTCCAGAAGAAACCTAAATACAATTAAGTGGCAAAAAATATTCTATTTCCCAGATATGTTAAACCCATACTTATCGGAAAGTTGAGTGATCTGTGTGAATCTTATAAAAAAAGCTTTCCCTTAATTACACGGAAACTTTGATTTTCCTTTTATTTCAGCATAACGTTACAATTTATTAAGAGAACTTTAAAGGTCATCAACTCTAAATCATGCATTAACAGAGGATAAAGAAAAGAATTGGAAAAACTTGAGTTATTCTAATAATAATCAGATGTTCCATGTGTAAGAAAATAGGATGTAGTGATGTATTGCATTTAATAAACCTTAGTGTTTAGAAAATCAAATTCTCCACTACAAAAAGCAAGGCTTAGTTACTTTGCAGATATCAGAATCTTTTTCTTCGGAGCATGGGTGAAAACAGACTTTATTCCAGTGAAAGACACAGCAGCATACTTCTTGAAAATTCAAAGACAATAGTTTCTGTCCCCACAGCTTTACTAGAAACAGGAAGCCCAGTATTTGCTTGTGCCAATTTACTGAAGTTTCTACCAAAAACCATGAGCCCCTTCCCCTCCCAGCACCATACCGTCTGATTTCAGTGCTCAATTAAATACTGGGCCCAGAGCTGTCTCCTGCAAAAATCAAAGTGACCTTGGTGGAACCAGGACTTCATCACTGCTTGCTAACAGCTGGTCATCCCCTCTGCCTACCACTGACGACACTCAAAGAACAGCGGATCTAAACTTCCTTAAACCACTCTCAGAAACCTGAATCCAAGGACCCCTTCTGAGATATCCTGCCCTTGCTTCGCTTTAACTACAATTTTATTTTCTGGTTTGATTCTATTGTTTTCTGGGTAATTGAATCAAGTCTGGATTATAGTGTTGCTCCTAACCCAGGCTTGAAATCACATACAGGAGGGCTCATTTAATGGATCATTGCTTGCTAAGTTTATATAGTATTGCTTGGCTTGCAACCCAGTTCTGTATGTATCTTGTTACACAGCTGATGTTCATGTAACCATGCTGCTGTATCAACTGAAATTTATGTTTCTGCTTAAGATTAACTTTGGGAATGATTTATTTTGTTTTCAAGTGCAATTTGTATTCTAACAGGGCTTGCTCTGGTAAATGCAGAAACTCTGAAAGGTTTACATAAGCAAAAATAGAAACTGTAACAGTCTGTAATTTTCATGGATGAACTTTTAATAGAAGTGCTCTAGTAAACAGTGACAATTTGCGTTCACTTGTAGAACTAAAATCACTTGGTATGGTGGTTGTATTGAATTAGTCACCTGTGTAAGTCAGGGGTGTTGACTACTGAATTTTTTTAAAAGGTTTTTATTGATTTTTAAGGAGAAAATGTATTTAAAAGGTAGACCACTAGTGTAATTCTGCTCATTATAAAGTGCTATTTAGCTGAAGGGGACTAAAAGAGTATTTGGAAAAAGCAAATCTATTTTTAGCTAATTAGCTTTGAATCATTTGTCTAGCTAATCCATGTTTTCAATCTATGGCAGTATCTGGAAGGTAACTGAAAACCAGCCTTCTAACAAATGCTCAGACTGCCCTAAATAGGAAAGATTACAGCACTTAAGGGACTGAAACAGCTACAAACAGGTACTGCAGGACTGTGGGCACAACTGATGGCCAAGCAGTGACAGAGATGCCCTGAACATGTGCACATCTCAGTACTCCCACTGCAAATTGGATGCCAATCTCTTAAAACCCTAGAATGCTGACAGCAAGATTACAGCAATTTAAAATTGAGACCTTAAGCTAAAAAATTATTTCCTTCCAGGAAAACTGCATCACTATGACTGGGATAGCTTTTTATGTAGAGTCAGTAAAAGTGACTCTAGTTTGGGAACAAAAAAAGCCCCAAATTATCTGGGAAATAATGAATCCCATTAACTTTTTTGTCATTGCAAAATTTCTATAACAATCTAGGAGTTAGTAGAGTTTCAACTCTTGCATGCTTTCCTTAGTTTGTCTGTATAATTGAGTACTGTAAGAGAAAGAAATAAGCTTTGTGGGTTTTATTTATACCAAACAAACAGGCAGCATACACCCCAAATCATTATATTAAGATAAAGCAACTAAATAGACCATCTTAAAAATATAAAAGGGTTATTTAGCAGTAAGTCAAGAGCTGGCTAAAAATTTAGAAAGCTATCACGTGCTGCCAAACTTCAGCAGGCTGAAAACAAGAAAGGGATCCAAGGCTTATGAGGTCAGGTTCAGCTGCATTGTCCTCTTACAACTATCTGCAACCATGACTCTCAAAGTTCTCAGAACATTTACCAGTTTCTCCCAGATACCACTGTATCAAGTTAGAATACTTGAACTATTCCCTTTCATTGCTTTGTGCCTTGGAAATTATTAAAAATTTCCATGCCCATGTTCTGACAACCTGTTGAGCTAATTGCTTTCTAACATGGGGTGTTATTCCATCTCAAATGTACTTGGAAATTTGGACTGCTGTACATTTTTAACGTGTAATTTCTGGAGCATTATGCAATTGCTATAGTTACATCTCACTTCCTTTTACACTTCTATTGTCTGAAGCACTGCCTTGATGAATCCACCCAGTATGGTGGGTTTATGAAAACCCAGAGCTGAACTATTGTTAGTCTTCAGCACCAGAGGATGCGGTCTTCAAACAAAGATAGCATCCCAACCTACTGGATCCACTTCACGTAAGGAGTGGCCTTTAATCTCAATGCTGCTCTGTGTTCCTTTGTTACGATGTGATGCAGTTTGCACTTAGTTTCCTTAACCTTTAAAGAGAGGCAGGAACATAACAGCAAATAGTTTGGAGCTTTGGGGCTAGTAATTGTCATTGCATTCAACATAAAACTGCTGTGCTACTTCCTGACTTCAGAGCACTTTATAAAAAGGTATTTATTGTTGTCTTTGCCCACAAAGAAAAAGCAAACTGAATAGAAATACTTTTAATTATCTGCTAAGATAAAGCAAATGTTTGAGAAAGATTAAGTATCAAAACAACTCTGCATTAATGTGAGAACAGAAAAAACAAACAAGTAGCATCTACTTATTTTATTTGTCTTTCTAGACATCCTGCAAAATAGGCAGTCATAGTAACCTCACTTAAGAATACAGTGCCTGTAAACAATACCCTAAGTGCAACGAGCTCATTAAGATATAACCGAATATTAGTAAGTTAGATACATAAACACTCCAATACTTTGCTTCTATCTCTCATTCTCCAGAACAATTTCCACCTCAATTTTCAAATAGGAGAACCTCAATGTTTACAGATCCATTATTTCTATCTTCTGTTCTTTTAGCTCTGCATGGAAGAAGCGTGCATTTATGATGCCACTAAATAGGTCTGGACCACAAAGGAAACAGTAGTAAAATTGCTTTGTCTCCTTCCTGTAACTTCCCCACAATACATAGTTGTCTTTCTCATCCTTTGAAAGATGCTGATGCTTGGAAAAATCAGCTCCTACAATCTAATCTGCCATGACCAAGTCTGAAAATTCTACACTGTGCATCACCTATTTTGCTCAAGCTCTACTGAAGGTAACGGAACTGTGCTTGTTTGTGTATTTCAGCAGAAAATGTTCCACCAGAATACTTTAAAAACAAAACTACTTTTTGCAGAGTATTTATTTTGATAAATATTCAGACAGTATTTTTTTCTTGGAGGCAAGTGACTAGTATTACAGTATTTTGTGTATCCCTTCGGGATGCAAAAGTTTTTCTGTGTCAGTCCTATGGGATCCATTAGTGTATAAAAAAATAAGCAACACTGGGGATTAAAATTCACTTCTAAAGTAAATGGGTCATGAGCACAACCTGCCATGCACAAGCTGTAGGGAACCCTTCCTCTCTGGGCCTTTTCCTGCATGCTGCCACAGCTCTGGTTTTTCCCCTGGGAATTATTTCTACTCCAACACCTGCCAAGGACACAGCAGGGCAGAGAAATGCTGCAGTACATCTGAGGATCCCATGCTATGTGAAGCTCTTCCAGCTAGAAGTTCACTCAGTCTTTGGAAACAGAAAATGGGGCATTTTATTGTTTTAGGAACTTCCAAGGCAGGGCTATGCAGCTCCTGTTCTGCTGTGAGGCTGATATGAATAATCTCTCTTCTTTCTGCCTCCCCAGTGGTGAAATTGCTCATAGTGGGGGCTTTGCTTTTCAGTTTGGGGGTGGTTGTATTGTTGGGTTTTTTCCAGAAGCGACTGTCAATCACATCATTAGTCCTGTGTTTTCAGAAGCCACTTGAAAACTACAAGCCTGTATTAATTTGTCACTCTTACTGAACAAGATCTCTCAGCACACAGCAAACAGTTTTAGTGTCACTGGCCATCATTTAACTACTCATGCTCTCTTTGGTTTGTTTCCCAAAATTGTGGAATTGATATAATTTTTTAAAATAGGACAGTAAGAAAAAAATTTGGTTTTGTTTCACCTTAAAGTAAGAAGGTCAAAGATAATTTATTTTGGCATGACACAGCCTGACCAGGCAGACAGAACTTCCTAACAAGTTGCTCAGGGAAAGCACTTGTTACCATTAACTCAAACATCTGGATACTGAGCCTTAAAGCCCTCTCCTCACTTCTAGTTCTTTTTATTCTCTTTGGTGCACACTGATTTAAAGGGAGTAAAAGCCGATTGAGTACAACAGTAAATTTGAAGGAGCAGAAGACATTAGCTCCTGGTTCAGTCTCCTCATCACTTGCAGGGTGAGGAAGATTCAAATCCACTCTCTTGTTAGGATTTGACAAAATACAAAGCAACACGAAAAGCTGTCAGTCAGAATCACAAGGCCTGTGTTTCTGTGCTCAACCGCAACACCCGCTGCATTGCAGAAACAGACTCTTCAGCTACCTATATCCCATCTTTTGTTCAAAAATGACTGTCTACTTCCTTTGGGATTTTTTTTGGCCTTTCCATAAGAATTTGCTTGAAAGATGATGTGAATGAGCCTGGTTTTGCAAGGTGAGTCACAGTGCACTAACAACACTTTAATGATTTCAATTATTTACTAGACAATAGTAGAACTGGGGAAAAAAATTGACAGCCTGTCACAGACAATGCTAGCTAAGTTGTTTAAATCATCTCTAGGCATGTTCTAATTTAGCTCATTATTAATTTCCTGCCAGGAAATCACTGCCCTAAACCTCTCTTTAATTCAGACATAAGTCATTCTAAACTCTCATACAGACAGCTGATTGAACCCAAGACTTTTGTCTCATTACAAAGCCCAGATGCTTTCAGGCAGAAGACTGTTCTCAGCATTTAATATTTTGAAACAAAACGTACTGTATAATTAATTGAGTATGAAATGCGTTGTTCATCACAGAATTAGTTTATCTTTTCAAGAGTTTTCTGGCTGTATGCAATCAATCATTCACATTTCACAAACTGCTGTAGGTTTATGAATTTTCACTTTTGATACGATTGAGTTCTAACTGTGTTGCAAAATGAATACAAAACATTATCTGGAGGCAAACTGAGTGAAACCCCTCTTGTTTTATCCAGTAAAATAAAATGTTAGGTCATTAATCACCCTCTTCTTCATCACTTCTCATTTTTTCCAGCACATGATTTGTATTCCAGTCATGTGGGGGATACTAGCAGAGAACAAATAAATCTGAACTGACAAAGCAGGAAATATTTCCTAATTACCAAGACTGCTGAAGAGGGATAGAAAGCAGAGACAAAGAAAACCCACAAAAAGATTGCTTTGTGAATCATTTTGTTTGCTGGGCGTGAGATGCACTTGTCATGTTAATTTTGGTTGTTAGCTTTCTTCAAAAGACAAAGAACTGTAAAATGGGGGGCCACCAAGGAAGAGGTACCCAAATACACACTCATTACAATCCAGGAGAGCCAGCCTCTGCTTGTAAATATCAGAGTATTTCATAGAATGGCTTGGGTTGGAAGATGATCTAATTCCAGCCCCCTGCTAGGGGCAGGGACACCCTCCCTAGCCCTGATTGCCCAAAGCCCCATCCAACCTGGCCTTGAACAAGTCCAGGAATGAGGCATCCCCTCCTCTGAGCAACCTGTTCCAGTGCCTCACCACACAAGATATTTTTTTTCCCTAATAGTTACTTTAAATCTCCCCTCCTTCAGCTTAAGAATCCCTTTTCCTGTTACACACCATTGCAACAGCCCCTCTCCAGCTTTCCTGTAGCCCCTTCAGGTACTTGAAGGGCTTTAATAAGGTCTCCCCAGAGCCTTCTGTTCTCCAGGCTGAACAAGCCCAACTCTCTCAACCTGTCTTCACAGGAGAGGTGCTCCAGCCCTGATCACCCTCGTGGCCCTACTCTGGACTCAAAAAGGGGCATGCCTGTATGTTGAGGGTCCCAGAGCTGGATGCAATGCTCTAGGTGAGGTCTCAAGATCAGAGGGACAGAACCACTTCCCTCACCCTGCAGGTCGCACTTACTTTGATGTAGCCCAAGACACAGCTGGCCTTCTGTCCTTATTTGAAGCAGAAGGAAAGGGGTCAAATTCCCATCTATTTTACACCCTCTTGTATAGTAATAGGCTGAAAAAACATCGCTTCACTACATTGACAGTTCACTCCTCATTTCAAATGAAGAGGAAAATAATTGACCACAGATAAAACTGGACCATGCTTTCTAGCCTTCAACCTGCCTGACCAGAACACGTGGAAGTATTTAGACACCTTTTTTATCCTGACAACCCTTCTTCCTTAACATTGAAACCTGTGCCCCTCATCAATACAAACCAGGGATACCATACCCAACAGCACAATAACAGTCCCATCACTAGGGCTGTGCTCCCATTCCAGTACCTGGTATCATACATGTACTAAAAATACGACATGCAAGCTGTGACATGATGACAGTATTAAGTACGTCTCCGCTGTTACTTTGCACAAGAAATGAAGAACTTCTTCACCCAAGACTCAGATGCCCTAGAGAAACGTGTCTCCCTCAGACAGAGCTCTGTTACAAAGGGACTGATGGCTGGAGGGAAAGCATCTGCAGAACAAATAACATGTTATACTCCACTAGGTGCTGTAACAACGCCCCTTAGTCTTTTAGGAGCTCTTGCTGGTGGATTTGTGCTATTTGGATGATAACCGCCGATTCACAGTTTCTCAGACCATTTGACAATAGGGCCCCCGCTGTGTTACAGAAAACATGCACTTCAGCTTTAAAAGCTCAAAACCTTTAATCAAATTCAAAATGCCGGAGTGGAAATTTCAAATCCCTGTCAGTATGATTTCACTCACATCTGCAAGTCTGACAGTCTCAAAAGATACTTACTCAGGTAGATGGTATTAAATGGAATTAACTTAAATACAATGGTAAGAATTTCTAATTAGGAATCATTTTATTGCTTTATTTCTCTTCATATGGAAAGCAGAATCCCAAGCCATGCTATCACTGGTTTTGCTTTTTTCAGTGGAAACCTTAAGCTGTCTTAATTTTCACCACTGTGGTTTTCAGTAACAGGACATTTTAAGGTTTTAAAATAAAATACTGACTGATAAATTGTTATTGAAAAAACCCTGAAAACTGCTATATGACATCCAGCTTCTGACATTTGAGTTGATTCAGTTGCTCATGACTAACACAGCATTGTACCACAACATCTTTAATTAGCAATCTTTAACACTCTTCCCCAATACATGAAATTCTAAATTCCAGATTTCTACCTCCCATTTAGGACCCAAACCCCATGGAAAAAATTAAGGTTCCTGTCTTCATTAGCATTCAGCAAGGGATACAGCCAGGATTGAGATACATCAGAAAGCTTGCTATTTTAATTGCATAAGTATTTCCCGAGCTCTTGTCCATCAGAGTTCTATCTCCAATTCACACAACTGTTTAGAGGTAATTTTCTTTATACTGATCCCACAGTGCCCCTCTGAAAGAGGGAAGGACAGCTTAACTTTGAGCATCCAATTAATTCTCCTCCAAGCGTTACCCAAGTAACTGCCACAAATACCCGTGGGAGCAACAGCAAGTGCAGCCCGTCCTCCATGTGAAGGGAGAGCTTCAAACCCAGCCCGGTTTAGTTGTGTCACCTTGCTCTGGAGGATCAGGTGAAACAGTTAAATATCTACACCCCTCTCAACTGTCACTCAACAAGCCTAGCACTTGGGTCTTATTAAACTTGAAAATGTGATGCAACCACCATGGCCACAGACATGGAATAACCGTGTTTGTGCATCTGCCTGATTCCAAGAGAATACTCAAGGGGTTTTTTTTTCCCCCTCCCTCAGTAATCCAGCTCCCACTATGAAACCAGGAACTTCTGAGAGCCTTAATGAGCTGAGCTAAGGTGAGCAACCACCACTTTGGGTGAAATGGCCAGTCTCAGCAGCTTCTGTGGAAATTCATCTGGCATGGTCATTCATCTGTACTCCTTAGTCTGCCAAGGGTGACTCATCCCAAGCTTTACATCCACGCAAAAGGTGAATTCCCAAGCTGAAAATCTACATTGAGCTAGGTTCAGTACTAGACTTTTATGGTCTAGGATAGGGTGTTATATTACAGCTGCCAGAGTCCAGTTATGGTGACTCCATTGAAATACAGTTTCAAGCAAAAACTTAAATCCACTCGTCACCAGAAGTGCAAACCTCCCATAACAGCATTATATAACAAACATAAACCTCTCAGTGCACTAATGCAATTCACAGGTGGTACTAAATTAAATGCTCTGAACACTGCAAGAGTAAAAGAGACAACACAAAGAGTACCCAAGATTAAATTTTTCAGAAAAATAATTAAAGGAAGAGCAAAGAATACAAACCAACCATGGGAGGAAAACTGAAAGATG
This sequence comes from Hypotaenidia okinawae, assembly GCA_027925045.1. Lineage (NCBI taxonomy): Eukaryota > Metazoa > Chordata > Aves > Gruiformes > Rallidae > Hypotaenidia > Hypotaenidia okinawae. The sequence goes on from BSDF01000007.1 coordinate 10,636,133, forward strand.
ACAATTCAAGATATAATACTGAAAGATAGAAAGGAATAACACAGAGATGAATTAATGATATAGACAAAAAACCCAAAATAGATCTTTTAGCCACCTTTTAGAGTCCAGAAGAGACAGAGCAAGGAGATGGAAATGCCACAGTGAAATTCTGTTTTCATTTAAGAACACCACATTTGCAGAAAGTAAAATACAAGGATGGAGTTTAAAAAACTTTTAAAAGAAAAACACAGTGAAAGAACTACAGCATGCAATTCACCTAAAAAGAATAACGCAATTACCAAGCAAAAGCAAGAAAACAACCTACAAAATAGTCAAAGAAAGTTAATGCTTGGAGTAATAACTCTTGTGGTACATGAAAAATAATGAAATACATTCCAAGTAGGGACAAATGAGTTTTAGGAAACAACTCAGAGCTCACTAGAATGCTTAGCAAAGGTCATGCTGAAATCATCCTGTGAACAGAGACTTAAAACATGAAATATGTATGGGTAAGCAGCATCTCTAGTATATTTCTGTATCTATTTTGAGGAATGTATGTAAACACCTGGTGAATAAGCGAAACTATATCCCATTTGATTAATTTTATCTTTAAGCGGATAGTCAAGCAATTTTATTTCTGCACTATTTGTAGGTAAAGATAACTTAATGAATACTCATGCAAATGTATAGTGGCAAATACCCTGATGAATATGCAACACACATGAAGTGTTCACAGTTATTTCCTGAAAACTTCTAATTAGCGACTCATCCAATCAAAAAGCAGAAATATCACTTAGCTATGTTCACAAAGCAAACGCCAAACTGCAAATCATGAACACAATCTGTAATAATCCCAGCACCCTTTCTGTAGGCTAACATAATTCAAATAAAAGTAACACCAAATTAAGATCCATTTACAGATAACTCTGGAATAAAACAGATTGTCAGCTTTCAAAAAATTGCATTTGCTCTTTTTTCTTTACTAGCAAAACACCCCTCTCTTCCCTTTATATCAAAACCACTTAGCAATTCCTGAATTTAACTAGGTAATTACAGAGGTCTCTCACCAGAAAGTCGTGCACTGGCTGAAGCTTGTCCTAAAGAGACAGGTATAGCCTTGCATTTCTTCTGGAGACTAGAAAACATAGGTCCAAAGCTCTTCTCTGCCAGCACTCAGGAGACAGCACGTATACAGGGTCATAGGAAGGTCCTGCTCTGACTGCCACTTGAGTAAATTTGAGAGAGATTATGTCAGTTGGTCTGTTATTGAACAGTCCAATCAACTTAAAACTTTTATTTCATGGGACAAACTGATAAATCACTGTAGCTTCAGATGACCATTAAACTTGTCAAGATTTCACTTCCCTGCTTATATTTCTTGTGACTTGCCACAACATACCAATTTTAATCCCAGCCACATAATGCCAGGAGAACCTTCCCAGGCAAGAAGAGCTTGCCAGCAAGCATCAGGATCACCAAATCTCGTAAGAGGACACCAAGAAATAAAACTAGTGTGAGCTCAGACTATGCAATAGATGCTGTGGAACAGCATCCAGGCAATACTGTGTGGACTATGCATACCAGAAAGCTGACTGAAAACTAGTTCTGCAGCTTACCAGCATTTTACATAGTGACATAGCTTAATGCATCACACTTGACATCAGCAGAGGAGTAGAAAGATAACCTCTGAGCAAGCAACACTACTGTTATGGAGAGACTGACAACAATACACACCATTAAACTAGCAATTAAAAAAGCTCAGTTTAAGATGCTAACCTTGAAGTTACAAGCATAACAAGAGGCATAATGTAGCATCAGTAAGAACAGCACACTCACAAAACCGCTACACAAAGACACCCTCCCCTCGGTTCGGCTGCACGCTCCACACGGGCTCAGGGATGACCTACCAAGCCAGGGATGCTACTGCCGCGACAAGGACAGAAACAAATTCAGAGGCGGGCCCAGAGCAGGTGGCGCCTGAGGCGAGCTACTGCCTCCGCCCCAGCACCTGCGGAGACCGGCAGGTTCGCTCGGCGCCCACTGCAGCACGATCACAGTTTACCCCTCCAAGGGCAGCCCCACAGCCAGGCCTCATAAATACTCCTCCGCCCTCCCTCGCCCAGCTGGCCACGACCAGCAACCGGGCCGCCGCGGGTAGGCAGCAGCGCCGCACCATGTGCTTTTACACTCCCCCTTTGCAATGTCACTCGTTCTGATTGGCAGGGTCGCCCGAGCTCCCTTAAAAAGGAAGCGGATACATGATGTCAGAGCTAAAGGCTGCCGGTTTGCAGGATGGCATGAGCTGCATAGGCATAATTACGGGTTTTGGGGGTATCTGCCTCTGGCTGCCCTGTTCTGACATGATTGTTTCCCCTTTACTCATCACTAACTCCGGAAGGAGAGGAGTTTGGCAGTGAATGCAGTACCTGAGAAGGGCACTGCATGACAGCCATGCTCCAGGGCAGCCAGGGCATGAATTGGGCATGTCCAGCTAAGAGGTGCCAGCTGGATGTGTTCTATGACATGCTAAACATGTTTGTTTAACACTCTTACTCTCTGAACTGGGAAATGGCAGTTGGATCCATTGAATGACAGGGTTGGGTGAGGCAAGAACACATACCTCAGAATACCTCACTTTCTGAGGCAGGAGTTAAGGTCCATCCAGTGACAGTTTGCTAGTAAAGCTTGCAAAACAAATAGTACAAACAAATCCTTACAACACTGAAAGCCTTCCTGCACCATGAAAGTTCTCGTTTGCACCTTAAATCCATTTCTACCCCCTGACCTAAGAAAGATCAAAGAATCATAGAATTGTAGGGGTTGGAAGGGAACCTCCAGAGATGGCTGAGTTCAACACCCCTGCCAAAGCAGGTTCCTTAGGACAGGTTGCACAGATAGGCATCCAGACAGGTCTTGAGTATCTCCAGAGAGGGAGACTCCACCACCACCCTGGGCAGCCTGTCCCAGTGCTTTGTCACTCTTACTGTGGAAAAGTTCTTCTGCATATTGGTGTGGAACTTTCTGTGCTTCAACTTGAGGCCATTGCCCCTTGTCCTTTCTCCACAGACCACTGAAAAGAGGCTGGCTATTTCCCCCTGTGTTCCACACTTAAGATATTTATAAACATTAAAAAGATGGCACAAAGCCACCAAAATTTGCAAATGGGAGATGGAAACAAAGTTTTCTTCATGAACCCTAGGCGTTCCGGTGGCTAATGTACAGCAGCAATAAATTAATGATGTTGTTTTCACTCTTATATAAAGAAATAATTCTCTTAATGATTATTGTAGTTATGCTGTGCATTTGTATTACAACGATCTTTTATTATCGCTTAATGATCTTTCTGTGGTCTAAAAGATACTGCAGTGATTGAGTTTAGTTTTGGTTGTTGTTTCTATTTATGTAGTATTGAACCAGTTGCCAAGCAGGACATAATAAATCTAAATTCTGACATAATAAATAGATAATGTGCTGTAATTGGATTATTTGTAGACTGTCTCAGCATAAATTTGCATACCACTCAGACTGCTGGAAATACCGAAAATAAGCAATAGAACTAATTGAAGGTTTTATTTACATATATCTTCCTGAAGACACAGTAAAGAAGGAATAAAAATATACCCACCCCTTAGTTTTCTTAGAAAATCTTACTTTAGACCCTGTTTTTAAAAGCTGCCTTTTCACTGGTTCTAATATATGCGACAGATGATGGAAAGTAGAAAATACCTAACATGTTCCATGAGAGTATAGAGATTACTGCCCAAGGTTATGGAATTGATGACTCTGATAGCAACTCTTTCCCATCAAACCCAAAATTTAAAACTGCATCACTAGCACAAAAAGGATAACGTAGCCCATTCTTAGTAGCACATGCTAAAACTTTTTCTTAATGGATAGACATATTTCAGCTGATCGATAGACATCTGTGTTCATGCAGATAATCACTGAATTAAAACAGGGAAGTCTATTCAGTTGTCCTCCTGACACTTACAAGAGAGGGATTGGCCTCGGTAGCTTCAAGTGCTCATGGTCTGTAACCTAAAGTGGGATTTCTGATAGGTTTTTTTTCTGCTTTTGAAGGCTGGCTTCAAGGATAAACGTTACAATGAATGTGCAGGAATAAGCAGGCCTGAGAAAAGCCTCTAGGTCTCACTGTATCACCTTCTGCGCCTTTAAAGGAAACACACCAGTGAATGGATTTGCTTTCATTTTTAAATTAAAACAGGGCTCAATCCACAGTAAAACAAGCTAAAAATTAGTGATAATGTATTTATGTATGAGTTGGTCCAGATCACCAGATTTCCTAAAGCAGTTAAGTGAGTCGATGTTGTAGGATAATTTGGAGACTGCCTTTGAGCTCAGTTGCTGGGAAATCCTATGTAACGCCAACACATGGAAAATACTCACTCTGCTCTCTGAGAAGCGCTAGATTTAGGTGTTTCTTCAGACTTTCGGGGAGAATGAAAGTGGAGAGACACAGGGATCTTTAAAATAACTGTCTTTAAGGTGGCTGTTGCTTTTGATTCCTTATAGAGTTGGTAACTGAACTGTGCATTTACGTAGAGAGCTATTGCAGGAGAGGCATCAGCTGCATGCTGGACTCCCAGTTTGAGAAAATTAAGATACTTAACCTGCCTCATATTGACCCCTCTGCCCAAGAGGGATTGCACAAATAGCCCTGACTGGGCTTGTACTTTACAGTACTTACTGTGGAGTAATTTATAACTTGGATTGTGATGGTCTGTGATTGTAGTGTTTTTCTTCACAAAGAGGTACGCTGAGATGATTTGCATCAGTTGCAGAAATGCATTGCAACTCTGGTAGCAAAATAAACCTTTTTGACCTGCCGCTGTTTCCGTAATTTATATAAATCTGTAAAAAAGCAACATCTGGGCTGGGAGAAGCTATTTCAGTGATACGTCACTGTGTGCATCACAATCTCACCCCATGTCAGTAAGGGCAATGCATCCTTCCTGTTCTCCCTTGTGCCATGCTGAGTTGAAGGTGATTAGTTTCAACTATATCCAGTGGCCCTGAATTATTTTAACAATCCTATAATAGTCTGTTTGATAGAGACTTTTGTTTAGGTGTGAGGAAAATACTGATTGGGACTAAACGAAGGTTACAGTAACTCATCCTATGAAACACTGTTCTGGAAAAGAGTCAACAGCTGGAGCAAGGGTCTGGTCCCTGACTAGGGGCAGCGCAAATCTCTCCTGGGATGCTTCAGATAGCTAACACGTGGCTTGGTGCCTGCTACAATGCCACTGTAAACTTACATCTTGGAAACTCCATCCAAGCCAAGGTCTTTCTGTTCAGTTTTCTAATAATTCAAGGGAAAATCCCAAATATTTCAGAATATCTCATCAAAATTGTGTCCCATGAGTATCCAAAGTTTCGGTATAGTCTCCAGAGGGAAGAACGGTGTTAAATAGGATTAAAAGTTAATGAAATATTTTATGACAGCATTTTACCATAGCAACTGAAAGTTAGGTCTGAGAATTATATAAATATTAATATTGCTCTCCTCATCTCAGTCACTAAAGGACTGGGTCAGGTGTGTGGAGGGGGAAGAATCTAATTTTTATGGTTCTAAAATTCAGATGTGAAAGAGAAAGAGAGCTCAGGTTATAAAATTTAGGTACTGCATAACTTGCCTAATGGCCTGTTATCTCCTGAAAGTACAGCTGCAGTGGGCTTTTAAACAGGTGCTCTGATTATGGAGCATAACAAACATGTCAGGCTTTGTAGTGCATTTAATATCTTATAAACAGCCAGGCTAATTTGGGCAAGGCTAATGGATTAGCTCAAATGGCACTCGTGTAAAAAGTCTGTGATTATGTCTCTGTATATTAAAGCTAAAATTTCGGTGCTCTTAGTTCCCTAAACTACGTGTCTCAGAGCAGAGCCTGCTTCAGGCACAGGCGATGCCTCAATGCTGCGATGAATTCACAGCACCCGGCTGGTCAGTGGTCCTGATCACAGCATTTATTCTTTGATCCTGTAGCTGTGTAGTCTTTTGTCACAGGAAAGAGATTGGAAATGAGCTTGGTGGCCTGAGGTACTCTCTCTGCTGTCATTTAGATTTGCCTCCTCTTCAGAAATCTCTGGCTATGTGTTTTTTCAAGTGCAAATCTGGCAAGTGTTATAGCCTGTCCCTATGTTCTGTCTTTTCTGAGGTTCACTTTATCAGGATACTGCAAACCTCTGCTGTCTGGAGACCATACTTCCAAACAAGAGTCAGAAATTAAAAAAGGTGAATGAACACCATTTGAAATGCAGGATGGCTTTCAGTGGTGTTAGGACTGGCGTGTGTGTGAAGTAATCAGAATGTTTGTGTGTGTGTGAAAAAACAGTTACGGACCCAGTGCAATGCCCTGTCCCAAGCAGCATTGGTCTTGTTTGGGATGGCAGCTCCTCAGGTTGTTAACACCTTGAACTCTATCCGCTGTCTGCAGATGCTCACGCTCAGGCATTGGTATCAAACCTACTGCAGGGCAAATCCTAGCTGCCTGCCTCTCGTGTGTGGCTGCCCACCCTGCCTGCCTTCTGGCACAGGCGCTGCCCCTGTGGCATGTCTGGGAAAGAGTCTGCATGTGAAGCCACTCATCTGTCTCTGGTTTGTTCTATCCAAGTAACACTTTATGCCTGTGATTAAAATCACGCTCCCTATGGGCATAAAAATGAGGTGTATAAATATTTTATTAACTAGATCGTAAAGCCAACATCTGAAGGGGTGAGCCTGCACAAGGCAGTAAGATACACTGCCCTTGGCTCTGCTCTGCTGAGGCACCTTAGCTAATTAATCCTGCTGAGAGGTCAGCGTAGCAAAAAGAGAAAGGATTTGTTGGTTTAAGAGAGACTGTAAGGTAAAAGCGGGTTTTGTGGATTTGGAGGGGAGAGGGCAGAAAAGTAAATATTTCATAGGAAATTATGGTGGCACCTGAGAGCCCCAGACTAGAACCGAGCCCCACATGCTGGCTTGCAGAGCCCGCACGTGCCTGTATTGGACACAGTTGTAGCTTTAGGAGTTGTGAAGAACAATGTATTTCTAAAATTAATTTTTTTAATGAGACTTTTTTTTAATCACTGTGGGGTTTTTTTGACAGAATGAATCTGAATACTCTGGATGAAATTAAATTTAAATGTTATAATAATTTTCAGTACGCTTTTTTTGATGCACGCTGTAGTTCACTGCGTAGTCAGAAATGGTTAAGCCTCTCACATATTTTTGCGGGTTCTGGGAGTTTTTCTAACAGCTGACACATTTAAGTTTTAATATTTATGCTCAGTTGAATTTTGACACCTAAAATACCAGGAAGTGATGTGACCTTTTAAGATTTCTATTTTGTTTTTTATTTGAATCACTGCTGTTCTTTCAAGCATCTGTTTGGTGGCACACTGTGGGGGAACACTTATTATTAGATTGCTTATTTTAAGAATGATGATATATGTCATTGTTAGTTGAAATACAAAGTATAAAATATAGGATATAAAACTGGGAACTCAAATATGTGTTTCTCAGAAGCATTTTAGACAGTGAATCTACTTCTTACTCCGCTTGTTCCACATAAGAGAAGTAGGTTCTTTCATAGCTACACTAATGCCACGTGAGCCATTCTTGTTTAGAAATGTAGAGTTTCAGATCTAATTCTGAAATCCAGAAGAAGATGGAGATTAGCAGTATGCCACATCTTCAATGTGGCGCTTCCCATTTAAGGAAGAATATTAGAAGAGAAGGAGATTAACCTGCTCATGCTGTAAAAATTCAAAGGTTAAGCCCAAAGGATTTCAAGCAAACACACATGGTGGCTTAAGCCAGAAAACAGTTTCTAGCAGAGCATCTCAGAGTGGCAAAAATGCTTATCTCAACCCAAGTAAGTGTCTTGAACTCTAGATGTCTCTAAATGGAGTATATAAATCTCCCTGAAATTGAATAGTAAACCAACAGCAAAATACCTGCTGCTCTAATGACCAAATGATTTAAGCTATACTCCTTTCTACTAGCCAGGTGTAGTGGGGAGGTAACGCTCAATCCTGGTGCCCTACCACTTTTTAACACACTGTATCATGGGTATACTGCTCAGGATCACTTTAGATTTTATGTCTGCTTCATTATACGTTCTTAAAAGCCTAAAATGTGGTATAATGGAACATTTAGCTCAAAGATAAGGAAAACAGCACGCTGCACTTTGTAGCCATTTGATATCCTGACAGGAAAGGGAACTGACACATGATAAAGAAATAAATAGCACTAGCAGTGAATTATGGCTAGCACGGATCCATTCATGCATTATTTAACTGGTATCACGACACAGTTCACTTTAGAATTGGCCAGGCCACCATTTTACATTCCTTCAAATAGGCTTGTTTCCTGTGTAAAGAACTGACAGGAGCAAATAAAATGAAAATACACATGCAAATGATAGGCAGAGGTATGAAATAGCAAACCCAAGGGCAGATGTGCTCATCCTGTCAGTTCCCAAACCATGAGGGAAAGAAAGTATTCAAACATTGTGGTGATTCATAATGTATAAAGGGCAGATAATGTAAAGCAATTGTGATGGTCCTCTATGGCATAGGACAGGGAACTTTCTCAAATTGTGTTTTTCTTCTCTCAGGTAAAGACTTTTATGAAAAACATTTTTTAAAGTGAATAGTGAGGGAAATTCCAATGCTGTCTGTGTTAAATAGCGTTATGGTTAGTTATGCTTGCTGTCAAGATCATAATTCTGTAACAATCTCTTTGATTATCTAAGTTACTTGAGCACCTGGATTCTTTCTGTTAAACATACTTTGTATTTCTTCCATTGTTCCTACAGCTTCAGAACTGTCTTCAACTTATTAACATCTGAACGTTAAGAGAAAGCAGTGACCTGATTAATGATGTGTAAAGGAGAAATTCAAGAAGATAAATCCAGGAGATCCTTCCTGGTGCAAAGAAGGTCTTCCATAGGCTCAGGTCTTCAGACCTAATATAAGAGAGGAGAAAAGCCCAACACCAAACCATCAATACCTACAAGTATTCCCTTCCATCGGCCATTTTCTCTTGTCTGGCTGAGGTGTCCCTGCAGGCACCAGGCTGGTCCTGAGAGTGGTGGGGTGATGGGGTCTCCAGGCAGTCTGTCCCTGTCCTCACGGCCCGTCATACCTGTTCTCCCTAGCAGAGCGCTCTCCCTCTGGCACCACACTTGTGATCCTGTGTTATGGATCCACCTTTGTGAAGATGCTCATTCTGTTGCTGCTTTGTTTTTTTTAGTGCTGTTAATCTGGAGATATCCTGGCTATCTGCGGTTTTTGGGTTGGTTTGGTTTGGTTTTGTTTTTTAATTACTGCTTCCAAGGAGTTTGACACACATTCTTTTTCAATTATTTCTGACTCTCTTGATAATTTTAGCAACTGAAATAAATTTCATTATTTTATCCTTTGGTGGCGCTTCATTTCAGATATGTAAATACAAAGTATGTTTAGCTAATGCCTGTTCAAAATACAGCACACTAATAATAGAAAACTCTTTTCTTGATTAATTTGTTAAGCATGGATCTTTGCAGAGAGTATCTGAGGTTTTGCAGTATTAATCTGAATTGGTGCTGATAAAATGAGAATATGTGAGGTTTCACAACAAGAACATAAATTCCAATTAACAACCAAACAGAAGAATTAATTCAGTAGACTATGTATGCCAAAGAATGTTGCAGTTGTAGCTGTTGAAGTAATAAATATTACAAATATTTCTTACATTTTCATAGTCTCCACATGCCAGTAGCTAAACAAGGTTGAGAAAAAAAATCAACAATAAATTGCACTCTTTGCAAACATTAATAAATATTCCTGTTACTTCTACAGACCCTATACAAAAATCCAAAATAATAAATCATAAAGCTTGTTTCATTTTTCCTTTTGTCCAGCACCCAGACAAAAAACAGGTGGGGAGATTAAAAAGGGTTGTTAGAGACATGTTTTTCATTCAGTTATCTGTCTGTCCCTTCATTGTGTCCTTGATAGTGCTACTATTTTCTTTTTCATATACAACACAGTTGTTTGTGTCCAATTAGAGTTTTGTAATTTATGGAATACTAGCTCTGGCAATGGAATGTGATTATATATGCGACAGCAACTCCTCTGGATAAATAAATGCAAGTAAAAAATGGTAGTACTCCTAGCTAGAGGACTTCATCCAGTGCAGAAATTGTGTCTGTGATATAATACATGCAATTAATTCCAGGCAAATCCACAGAAATTCATGATACTCTTGCAGAGTGCATGAAGGAAGGAGAAGTATTGGATAGGAGGTGAAAAGGGGTCACCTTGTGTTTTATGGGGAAGTTTTCTTAGGGGAAAAATGGAAAGGAAAATATATAGCTGAAAATGAGCATAAATACTACAGCTTTGTTCAAAAACACTCTCAACCTAGATCCGTAGCAGTAAAGAATGTAAAAAATCAGTAGCGCAGCTCATGTGAATAAGTCTGGAAACTGGGTTTGTCTAAAATACCTGGAACTTCATAAGATTATTTTTTTTTAGGCTGCCTTAAATTGAAGTCTATTTATGTCAGTAAATTTACTTTTTTTTACTTAAGAGCGGAAGCAGGATTAGGTGATTGAGTATTAATTGAGATGAAGTCTTAGCAGGAAGACAATTGTGTCATTTGTCATTTCCCTTACACGCACAGGGGGCTGCACCATATGAGGAAAACTCCAACTGGGCTTTTCCTCTTCCTCCTCCTCTCCCCTTCTCATCCCACTTCCTTTTCCCTCTCCTGCCTTTTCTCCAGTGAAAGGACAGATACTGGTTTCACACTGGGAAGGCTGCTCTTGCTTGTGAGAGGGAGCTCACAAGCTCACCCAATCTTGTGTGCTGGGGACAGTTCTTGGTAGGAGTTGAGGGGTAGGAAGAGGCGGTGCAGCACAGGGATGTCCCTCAGTGATGGGTGGTGGGACTCCCACGAGGAACCAGCATGGCTCAGCTGTGTGTCTCCCCCACCCAGGCACTGCAGGCAGGGGACAAGCCTGCAAGCTTGTTGTAGGATTTCTGGGCAGAGATGAATCCAAGGAATTCCTTTAACTCCAGAGGCCCAACCACCTTGACAGCACTTTCCCCCGTGTCACCTCTGCGAGGGGTGTCACGTCAGCACTCAGCACATTAAACTTGTATCTGAATTTTTAATCAGAAAATTAAGGACCTTTGGGCCTCCACTTAGCTTGCTAGTGTTTGTGGGGGCCCGAAACTCAAGAGCAGCCTTCGCATTTGATGTGACTTCCTCTCATTTTCTGGCAGCTTCCCCTCTCTAAGAAGGAAGAGAGTGGGTGGGTAGGAAGAGGATGGGGGGAAAGAGCCTTTCTCTGTCCCTGTGTTAATTATCTTAGATTTCTAGATGGATGTCTGGCAGAGAAAAAAATCAAAACAATCCTGTTATATCCATTGTATTTTTCATCCATTCTGTTGGTGGTGTTGCACCAGGAAAGAATCTTTAGCTGTAAGGGTTAAGCTGGAGCCCTTCTCACTGGTAGGTACTTAAAAGGCTGAATGATGCTAATAGCAAAAAAATCCATAAAGCCCTACCTGCAGTAGCTGGTCATAATGTTTTGCATAGCCTTTTTCTCCAGATAATGGGACAAACATTAGGGCTTGTATTCCACCCTAAGAGCAAGCTTTTTGTCATGCTACATCCTGTTTATTTTCTTACAGTCCTTGGGAGGGGGAAGAGAGGAGAGGGGAAGGAGGGGAGATTTGAAGAAATAAACCCTGGAATCTAAAAGCTGTTCTGCAGAACGTAAGCATTGTGTGGGACACCTGAATCTGTACAGAGACAGTTAATATTGTGGTTCTTTGCAACAAATACTGTGCTTAAAGGTCATTTGTGACAGGGCCTTTGAGAGCATCTGTTGCTAGGAACACACAGGCTGCATCTCATTATTGAAAACTATTTGAGTGACAATCATCACTGTGTTTCTCTATTCATTATCTTTTCTGCTTGGCAAGAGATCTGTACCCTCTTTCCATCATTCCTGCTACCCAACAAATATGTCAGACATTTTTCAGTTTGAGAAGTGACCTCAAAATCACCTATTTCACGTTTTATTTTATTTCAATTTTTCACTGCAAAGTGATGTATTTGTTATCTTGAAGCAAATGATTAAGGAGACATTACCCCATGGATACTCTAGCCACTGAGCATGATAAAGAGGTGAATACAGTTCAAGCAGTGCAACCATCTAGTTCATTTAAGCAAACAGTTTGAATGTTTCCTCAATGATTTCAGAATAACAATAGCTTAATATTATTCACCTCGGAATCTTCCTTTGAAGTTTGCTCCCAGTTCTGTTTGGAAACCCTTGCTGTGGATTTACTGGCTGGAGAGGGAAACTGTACCAGCCCTCCACTGGCTGGAGAGGGAAGGTGTATCAGCTTTCCCACAGGTATAAGTTGTCTTCACTTTAGGGAGACTTTAATATGTCTACAATCAGTTTGAAGAGAAGATTTTTCTGAGGAAGAAAAAAAAATAAAAATCAGGGGTTTTTGGCAGGCCGATTCATATTGTTTCACTTATCAGGTAAATTAAGTGTGCTTATCTTTAATTCTAAACATGTGTTTTGATTCTTTAATATATTTAGCAATATAACTATATATATGTTAATTTAAAAGCCTTTAAAATCTCCATACCAAAATACAGCTTCCAGAAAGATGTGATGGAATATTGTCAACATACGGCTCTACTGGTTTGAAGATTCTACTATTTCTGCTACTATTCCTCCATTAAGAGCATTGGAAATCTCATCTGTCAGTCTAAGAACAAAGCCACCTTTGCTGGTTAAAAATGTTCACCTAATGCAGTTGTGGGCAGAGGACAGCAGCTTTTCCTCCATCCATTGAGGGATGGTGACAGCACTGGTGCTCAGCCCAGGTGGCTGGTTAGAGCTGAGCTGTCTTTTGGGTGTGTTAGCTGGCAGAGTAGCTTTATACTCATGTTCCTCCTGCTTACAGAGGCCCTTTGGTACACACTGGAAGATGCCCCAACACACTTGCCCAGGAGAGGGGGGCAGCACTGCGTGTTCAGGAGGAGTTTGTGAATGGGATTTTGAGACTTTGTCTCTTCTCATGGCAAGTAGCAGTGCTCTTGGAGTACAAAGGCACTGAGTGTATTGAATCATAAATATCATGAACCACAACAACCCCCTGAAACACAGAATGCATTTAAATGCTGGTGTCTCACAATCTGGCTTGCAGTGTGACTCATAGCTACAAGTGAAACACACTGCTATACCTCAAAACAGATTACCAATAGACTACACAAATCCTGTTTGACACTTACACGTCTGTCATATTTTGTTTTGTGTACCAATGCAGGGATGACATTTAATAACATAAATTTGGAGCAGCTGAAATGGTAATACCAGTTTCCAGCAGCTAACATATAAGAAATATTAGGCGTTTGAACATTGTCATTTTTTAGAGAAACCCAGTATAGCTAACATAGATTTGTTTTCCTTCCATAAACACTTAAGGTATACATTCATATATAGCACTTTTGAAAAATTTGGGGTAAGAATTCAGCGGTGTCAGCAATATTACTCTCTATTAACCTACTGCCAAATGAATGATATTTGTTGCAAAACTTTGTTACTTCAGTGTTCATAACTCTGTTTAGTTTTCTGCCACGTTGCCTCTACGCATCACTGAAAATTGCATTTATTGATTTTTACTGACAATGGCAGCAAACACAGATTTCCTATTTTGTATACTATAAATGTATATAGGAACAGGATAGCCATCCTAAATTATTTATTTTCCCAGTATATGGCACAATTTTGCAAACAAGAATCAGCACATGCCAACACAGAATCGTTAAATAATGTATGGGTTTCCCTTACACTGTGCATAAAGCGTTTTCCCTAAGCATCATTCTGTCCAAAGAGAAAAGACATGAGTGCTCAAAAGCCCAAATGCATAACAGTACAAACATAAATCTCTGTGGGCACAGTCCTCATTGTCATCTTACCTGTGTCATCCTTCATCTCTTCGTAAAGTGGGTACATAGTACAATCAGATCTGAAAAGTAGCTGATTTATCCCTCTTTCCGCAATGGTAAATGAAAATACAAGATGTGGAAAAGTAAGAAATTTGATCCTGGGTCCTCCATAAGCCTCTTTGGTTTGCTCTGAAGTACCAGCTATATTTCAGGTTGGTAGGGATTAAAGTGTGCTGGAGCAGCTACAGCAGTTGCCATAAAATGTCTGTCGTTTTCCAGCAGTCACTGAAGTGATCCTCTATTACCAAGTTTTTTATGCTATCCTTAGGAGACATCTGACATCTGAAACAAAGCAGTTAGCAAATACTGATTCTGTACTTTGGGGAACTGGCACGTGCACTCTACTTTCCCAGTTTTATATAGGATCTGCATTATTTTTTTCATTACTTTTAAAAGGTAATGAAAAGTAATGGTCACTACTAAGTTTCTAAAAGCATGAAATTCTTAAACAGGCTTAGATTTTCAAGAGTACTTGATGTATGCAGAGCTCTCATGGAAATCCAGTAGTTATTCAGGTGAACTACTCTACATCTGCCAGAAACAAACGTAGCAGGAGTGGCAATGTCAGGGGGAGAGGAAAAACTAACTTGAACTAGAACAGTCTTCAATTTGTTGAATCTTCAGAGAGTGAATACTTTACATGCTGGTATTCCATGCAGTAATGTGATATTCTTAAACGACTATAAAGCGGTTATTAAAGATACTGCTTTGCAGAAAATACTGTCATCTGAATACATCTTGATTTATGTCCTATTTGTGAAGGGGGTAATGGTGTCAGAGCTGCTTATAACCTATAGACCTCCCAGCGCTGGGTCCTTGGCTGTTATCCAGACTATGTATGATTTATTTTATTTATGGTTTCTGCAAACAGAACTATTTGCTTCATTATTCAGTAAAGATAGTGTTTCACTCACACGATACACCCCTCCCATTGCCACTGCTTAGAGTCAGATGTCTTCTGTTGAAAGTCTTCTCCTTTGCAATGTAAATACTTTGAGTGGGCTTTAGTTTCTTCTGTTTTCAAAAGTAGTGTAGGAAAGGGAAAATAATTGCGGGGGGGGGGGAAGGAGGGGGGAAGGAAAGAAAATTTCTTACCTTTCATTAAATCATTCGAAGTCCTGATAAAATTTGTGCTTCTTTGAAATGCACAGATCAAACAGCTTGCAGTTGGACTACTGTACAGCAGAGATCTACAAAATCATGAAGGCAGTGGATAATGTGCTTTCAGAATTGTTATTCACTAAATCCCACAATCTGAGAATGAGAGGGCAATCAGACTAACCAGCAGAATTTGTTTCAAAACCCATAGGGAAAGATAGAGTAGGTAGCAAACTTTTGGACTTCATTGCCACACAGATTTGCTGTGGAGGCAGACAAATGCCATCAGAGTCAAAGCAAAGTGTTAGAAAAATTCATGAGTTCAACTTCATAAACGGACACCATAAAGTAAATTCTCACTGATACTGACATAAGGAAAGACAAACTTTTGCCAGAATTTTGCAAATAAGTTTGAGTGATCACTCACTGTGAAATTAAGGTGAGGGTGTCTGAGTCTAAAACATTGTTAGAGGGAGGTCTCCAGGAGTGGCCTCATTTTTAACAAACTGCCTGGCATGGAGAGGGAAATCACATTACTGATTAAAACCAGCAAATATAATGAGAATTTAGTTTTCATACAAATAATACAATCTGTGAGAGCTGAATGAGAGAATTATACTTTTGGTTGTTTATTTGTGACTGTAGCTACACATTAAAATATGAAATATTAATAAGGACAGTAATAGTTATCATCTTTCACATTTTGTCTAGATTTTTGCCACATCAGTCTAATTCAAATAAATACCAATGAGCTGCATTAAAAATAAATCTTCAATAAATGGAACAGCATGTACCTTTTTCTATGGAATTACTTTATTTATAAAGATTACTTTTATTTGCACATGTTCCACTTTGATTTCTGCAAATAGTGTCATTGTTAAAGGGTCACAGACACAATCAATAAAAATATCTGAATAAACCTAGAAAAAGAGGAAAGAGCTGATTTTACAGAGAGATGAGTAGAGCAGAAGCTGTCAAAACACCTATGAACACTCGTGCTCTCAGACAATCTGTCCAAACATGGACAAGAGAGCTTAATTGACAAAGTTGCAGTATTGGACATCACCTTGGAATACGCATGGAAAGAAAAATTGACATTTCATCCATTGTTTATTCTGCATTTCAATTTATCTCCATCTGCTGCTGGTTTATTTCTGTAACTGTATTACCTTATTCTGCAAGGTACTTTAGGGATACAGTGTCAGGAAAGACAGAAAGAGCAAAATATATCCCTTGTTTTACATGGATTTTATAAAGACAGAAGATACTTCAGAAATTTCTTAACATCCCCTGTTGCACTGTTTCAGAAGGACTTCTGGGTCACCAAGAATGAATTAGTTACAGGAAATGAAAGTTCATTAAATGATCTCGTTCACAAAGTGACCGATAATCAACAGTTATCCTTCAGTTTAAAAACCTATCTTCCTAATGGCAAACATAACGCTCACTTCAGGTTAAAAGAGTACGCGTTTCCAGTTTGTCACAGCAGAAGATGATGGTGTATTTGCAGTACACTGACACTCCTCCTTATCTGTCTGCACTCCTGTAGCTGGTGAAAATCACTAATGGTTGTGATAAGCAGGTACCTGAACCTAGAGCTGATAGATGGTTGCCTTTTACAAGGTGAATCATATTTCTTAACAGCAGAGGAAGTTTTCCCTGCGAGAAAGAAAATGACAGTTAGAGAGGTCTTTCTCAGTGGTGGAAAGCCACGAAGTTGCGCTGACCAAACCCCATGTTTCTGTGTGAGTCATAGGGAATGTTTCCATGTTATTACAGGAGCTTGTAAAGCATGGATCCAGATGTACCAGTAAACCAAAATAAATTCCTACAGACTTACTCTCATTTTCTTTCTTCTCTTTTCTCCTTCACAGTAAATGCCTCTTAAGGCACTTGGTCTGTGAGATGTGTGTTTGTACATATATATGTATGTACAAGCATGTTTATGCACTTATATAGGCATACAGGTAGATAAACCAGTTACAGAACAGCTATGTAATGACTGGAATGCAGTTAAGACACAAAAGCATGTTACAGCAAATAGGAGGCAGAGGTAGACAGAAAAGCTCGGTTTTCTTTTGGGACAACTCTTCTACTTAAACTTAGATGGAGTCACAGCAAGAGCGATGTTGTGTTTGTGTAGCACTTAGTGTATCAGTGTACCCATGGTAGACACCAGTGAAATGGCAAGACACATACAATCATTCAAGTCTAGCTATGGGATGGATATGAAAGGTCACCACATTCATCTCCAGCAGCTGCTCTGAGTTCTCCTGAAAATGTTAAGAGGATGTAGACTGGTGGTGTCTGTTTCAGTTCATCTTAACAGGGCTGAATGTACTGCAGAATGAAGGACAGTGGGAAACAGCACTTTAGGCATGTGAAAGATGGGACCCCAGATCATTAAAATAAGACTTGTGAAGGGCTAAGTAATTGCAGTACAATAGAAAGCAATAAACATAGCAAAAGTAGAGAGTTGTAAGCATTTAAAGAAAAATAAAATGGTACCGTGAGTGCCTATACTGCAGCTGGGAACAAAAATAAAGAAATGCCACCTTCCTGTTGGATGGAGAAACAGACAATAGAGAGCCAATAAAGGGAGAATGGAAGCACGCCTTGGTAATGAATCTAAGCTCTACAGTGGCTGCTTGCATGGGAGTGTTAGTGTGAGTAGAAACCCACACTGCTGAGTTGTATATTTTATTTCCTCCTATATCCTGTAGTTCCTGTGGCCTGGATTTACACCAGCTGTGACAAGGTGCAGCAGCAGCAGCAATCTCCATTTAGGTCTATTTTCTGACCAAACAGTCCATTTACTCCAGCTGTGCATTCTTTATCAGGATTTGGCCCCTTGTATAAAGGTGAATGCTTCTTTGGCTGTGGTCCCAGTGGGGTGTTTGATAACTTTGTCAGAAAGAATCAAGAGAATGTAATATGACTGAACAAATAATAGGCTGTCAAGGAGACTTGAGTTACAGGAGCTGAAAGATAGTCCAAAACACTTTGCTCTTCAAAGAAACCTAGAAAAACTTTGTCTTAATTTGGCCTTCAGAACTTTGACATCAGCCTTTGCTTGTCTGCAAGCATCAACTCAAACACGGGAATTTATATGGATAGTTAGTCCTCGTGAGAGGTTTCTGGCAGGCTGCTTTCCCTCAGGTCAGTTACAGACAGCATAAGAAGCTACAGGAACTGCTTTTTCACCTCTATTACTTTATGAAAAGTCTTACAGATTGTACTAGAAAATAATTCCTCTTCAGCCTTTTTAAAACCACTCAAACAAAGTATTATCTTTATTATGGAAGATTAAAACCACACAGAAACACTACCTATTTCTATGGGATTTTAATGTATTTTTAGTAGATCTCTTGAAGCACATTTCAGTCAGCAAATTCATTGACACTAAAGTCAAGGCATACTCTTATAGAAATAATCTTTTTTTTTTTAATGTTATTATAGGCAGATGTACAGTAAGAGGCAAATAGAACAAAGTCAATGCTTAGTATGTTTAGCCAATAGCAGATTTTTTACTTTGAAAAGGGTTTCATAGGGCAAATGCCCTTGGAAGACAACAAAAAATATCCCTGGAGCCCCAGGGGCCTGCTTGCCACCTTCCCCCAGGCCCTGCTACTGCACAGTCGTGTTGAAGCTGCTCCAGGAGAAGGGGAACACTGATTGCCTGCTTGTCTTCATACTGATAGCCATCATCTCAGTCAGCCAAAGCCACTGAGCTAGAGGTTGCCTTACCCAGAGTATCCCACTCTACCCATCCATTGAAGCTGTAATAAAAATTTAGTGCTTCATTGGGCCAAAGAAATGAGAAGACACTTGGAATTAGGTCCGATTTGTAGTCAATTCATTTTTCTGCAGTGAGGGATCCATAGGTCCCTTCTTCCAGCATGTTCATGGTGAGGATTGGTTATAAAACATAGGAAAATTCCTTGGTTGGTGGTAATAGCATGTCCTATAGCCACAAAAATAATCAGCTCCAAAAAAGGAAAGCTTTAACTACAGAATTTCTTTTAAGCTGTAGGTATTTTAAACTTCCACACCTACTCCTAGTTTAGGAACTTAAGCTGTGTTTATATTTAAAGAAAGGTGTCAGTTTACCTTTAAATTGTTAGCTTTCACACCATTGGCTCTCCACTATGGAAAGTATTTCCAGTCTCTTCATATCATGATTCAGCTCAGCTGAAGAAGTTGGATGTGCAAAAGTATGACACAGGCATATCTCCCATTTCTGCATCAACACAATAAAAAAATGAAGAACTGAAGCAACATGCAGTGCAAAGATTAAGAAATTGCATTTCTGTGCAGGCCTTTTTCCTCACCACTTAAAGCAATAAATCATTTCAATTAGACATAATTAAAACAGTTTGCATTTGAAATGTAAATTAAAATTGAAATCAGTATTATCCAGTTTCCCCCTTCCACATTCATCTCAACTATCAGGAGGATACTGCATATCTATCTACTCTTGGCATAGATTAAGTCATAACTTGCATTTTTTTAATATAATCTCTGGTTGTAATCAAGTACTGCTATGCAGACTGTTATCATCTATTCCAGTTATGCAGTCTTTTCCAAGTTCCTGTCCAGATACCTCTGGGCATTGAATCCTTTATTACCTTTCCTAATTTTCCCTTTTCATCTAAAATTAATTAGAGTACAGACTCTATTGTCTTTTTGTTATTCCTTTCAGCTTTCAGGGGGCTTTGTTTTCCACCTATACAGTGGTTCTGTGAAGATTTAATACACTGCCCTCGTGTCTATGAGCGTGAACTCAACAAGAAAAGTGCTTCAGCAGATATGGGCCAAAAATGATATAAAGAGACATAAAGAAATGTTTTGTACTCCATTATGCAAAAAATATAACATTGTGATTTTAGAGTGCACAGCAGTGGACTGATTAATTAAGATGATAAACCTGATGTAATTAAACATGACTTGGATTCCTTTTATTAGCCCTTCTGTTGTCAAATAAACCTTTCAAACCCTGTAAATAAGCAAGCCAAATGACAGTTTCAATTGGTATACAGGGGATTTGAGTTACTTAATGTTATAATTTTTTCCTGATTTTCCCTCTTTTAGGGCATCAGGACTAATGCTTGGAATAAACACATTGATTTGGTTGCATTGTCAGTGGGTCACTAATCAGAGAAATCATTGATTAGACAGTAATCTGACAATTAAGTTTGACATTGTCTCCGGTGCTTTGGTAAAGGGGGGTGAAGGTGGGGGGGCTGCATTTTCCTTTAAAGTCAGACCTTGACTTTTTATTTTTCGCTGTCTGGAGACTGAAATTAGGACAGTGCTCTTATCCTTTGTTTTCTCCCCTCATATTTTTGGCGACTGATTGTCATGTGTTTTCTGCATTTACCTCTTCTTAAAATGAACACAGGCCATTCCTACACATGTGACATTTTGACAGGATGTTAAAACACTTTAACAGTTTCCTCCCTTTCTTTTCCTGAAAACTGATTTTTAGGATTCGTTCGTTCAAATGAGGAAGTAACAGTTTATAAAACTTTATTTTGGGGCTGGGTCATTCTACTTGCCTCCTGAGGAACTCGGGTGATTGTGCATGAATATTTCAGAGCTCCTCCAGCCCCTGGGCTCAGCCCATCCAATGTGTACCTGCAGCATTTGTAGAAAAAGGGAAGGGAAATGTGACGTTAATCTCCCTGGATACTACTGGAATGAGTAATTCTTCCAATCTAGCAATAAGACACAATGTTAGTCTTGAAATTAGACACTTGGGCTCCAGTCCATCATTAATCAGAAAAGCACTTGAGCATGTCTATACCTTCAGGCATGTGCTTAAATGTTTTGCTGCAGTGGGGCAGGCTGAAGTAAATGCTTAAATGATTTGTGGAGCTTGTGTTTCAATATGTTGTTGTTAACATTTGTATATAGCAGCAGGAATGCATGTTGTTTTCTACACAGAGACTGAAGACAGTTATCAGACTCTTATTTCAACGAATTAAATCAACATCACTTTAAATTAACTCAGTTACATGAAGCTGTCAGTCCCATCATAAGAAAAAATCCATTGTCACTCTGTGATCCAGGGAAGTCACTGATACCCTATCAACTCACCAGAAACAAGATTTCACTTAGTACCACAAGATGCTCATCACTATTCATTTTCAGCATGTATTTCAGACCTAACTATATTTTATATATCTTAGAAACATGAAAAGGAAACAGTATTTAGCAGCCAGATTTCAGAAGGCATTTAAAATCAGCACTTTACTTGAGTACTACTTTTATTTTTCCTGTCTCACAGGCCTGCATGATATATATAGTGGTGTCTCATTATATACTGATAGATGTGAAACCTAGAGGTAGAATATAGGGTTAAAGTGGTATTTAAAGCTACATTTCAAAGATTTAGTCTTTCTTCCCCCTCTTTACCTTAAAAAGCATCCTGGTTTCAACTGAGTTAGAGTTAATTTTCTTTCTAGTAGCTGGTATAATGCTGTCCTTTGGATTTAATATGAGGATAGTAGGGATAAACAAACTGATGGCTTTTAACTGCTGCTGGGTAGTTGCAGTGCCACACTAAGTCAAGGACCTTTTCAGCTTCTCACACCCTGCCATGTGCACAAGGAGCCAGGAGAGCATGGCCAGGACAGCTGATCCAGACTGGCCAGAAGGATATTTCCTCCTGTGGAACATCATGCTCCATGTATAACTGGGGAAGTCAACTGGGAGGTGGGATTACTGCTTGGAAACAGATCAGGCATCAGGGGTTTTTCCCTTCCTCCCTCCCTAAATTACATCTGTGCATCACTTGCTTATTACCTTCCTTTGTTATGTTACTAATCTATCTTTATCTCAAACCATGAGTTTCTTTCCATTCTCTTCCTCATACCACTGTAGGAGGGGAGACTGAGCAAGTGGTTGCATGGTGCTCAGTTACCACCTGGAGTTAAACTACAACAAAGAGTTGTCTCATGAAAACAAGCCAGATTTTCAGGAAAAAGGAAAAAAACATGAGGCATGCAGTAAATACTCAGCCTGCACAGGCTAGTGCTTAACTTAAAAAAAAAAATCTTCTGGTATTAGTAGAATGAGAATTTTAATAAACTGTACTTAATCTCCTTGGAAGCCTGTACAAGCATGAATAAGTCTGTGAGAAGGATGTTTCCCGCTTGGTTTGTTCTGTTTGCATACTTTGTTCCTTCAAAAAGGGAAGGACTGGAAGAAAGGGAGATGGATAGTTCTGTGGGGACCAGCTAAGCACAGGGGGGTGCTGCTAAGGATGATGAGGTGGGGGACTCACAGCAGGACACTGTGTCCTTCGGCAACCAAACATCCTCTAATTAGAGCGGGAACTCCGGTTCATTTGCTAATAAAACCAGGCCATGGAGTCAGTGTTTCAAGGCTGCTTTAGGGAGTTCACTTTTGGATGGAGGTCAAGGCAGACCCACTTTAACTATTGGATTGATTTGGCATCTGCAACAACTGACATATGTGCTGAAGTAGTGCTGATTTTCCTCTCCAGAAGATAAATTCCATCAGTACAGGATTATCGCTTAAAATCAGTGAATCTGTTCCAAGTTTATTAAACTACAGGGCAGAGTTTTGACACATATTCAATTGTTTCACTGCTCTTTGCTATTAATGGAAAGCTATCTGTACAGAGCTAAATGTATTTGAGAGGAATATTTAAGCTTGTTGATTATCATAAAAAAAAATCTAACTTTCTTTAAAAGATCCACTACAATATCCCATCCCACCCATGGCCTTTTATTTCCCTCTTCTCTCCCCTTCCCCCTAGCCAGCATCCCCTGGAAACTGTTTATAGCACTGGCACCAGAGCAGCACTGGTCTGATGGAGAGCTCTGAAGTACTCTGGTACACATTTCTCCAGTGGAGGAAAAAAATAGAATCCAACATGTTCTGCTTACTTAACCTCCCTTTTGATCAGCTGTCCCTCAATGGAAAGCCATCAGATTTCTGTTCTTTTCCTTCAATGATATGTTAGTGGCCTTCACCGTATTTCTATCTCCCACAAAGAGTACCCGATAGTAGAAATGCAATGCATTCAGCACTATCAATTTCAAACACAATACACAAGAGTAATAGATGTTAAAAATTGCCTCAGCCACATAGTATATTGTCAAAAAATAGATTTCTTAGAGCAAACTCTGGGTTTAAATAAAAGGTGACATTGCTAACGAATGTCGTCAGAGTGATAAAGTGATAGACGCCTCACCATTCCTCTCTATGGACCTTCCTGAACAGAGAGGCTGTATAAAAGAAAGGATATTTGTCAAGGAAAATTGGATGGAAAACTAAGGTTTTATGACATTTATTGTCTTTTCTTCAGCTCCTGTCTACTATAGTAGTATATCTAAGCGTTTGTATAACTTCTTATTTGGTTTCATTTTGAAGTATATAGTGATGAGAGGTATAAGCACGCCTTAGAAAACTTTCCCCTCTCAAATTCATTTCATCTATATTGCCCTATCTCAGTCAATGAAATAGGAAAAATTAAACCACAGTATTTAGAAAGGCTGTATTACCTTGGGCAACTGCATATAGAAGAATAAATGAGGGAAAAAAAAAAATCAGTCCCACAAAACTAATTTCTGGATGAAAGTTTTCATGCAAGAAATCTGCCAGAACATTGTGTTTACAACATAATACTTTAAATAAGTGATTAGTTTAACACATTCCTTACATCAAATCCCAGTTACTAGATAGATGGCAGAGAAAATAAGTATTTAATTCAATGCAATTTAATACAAATATCCACCTTCCTGCATACAGTTTCGAGGACAGAACATGACAATAATCAGCACCCATCATTCAAAGAAACCCTGGTACCCCTCCTTGAGTCATATAGCCTGTAGCAGTTCCTGAACTCACTTATACTTTTGTCTGGATACTGCAGTCTTATCTGGATATGTCCAACTAATGTCCTGTTTTAAAAAGAGAAAAACAAAAAATCCCAGTCATTTTCTTGAGCTGTCCAAGAACAGAATCCATATTCCTCTCAGAGCTGCAGAACACTAAGAAAAGCAGCAGTTCAATACTGTTTTTCCCTGTACTTTAGGTACATCAAAACTACAGGGGAGGGAAAAAAAAAAAAAAGAAAAAAAAAAGAGTTATTTACAGAAATATGAGAACTAGTAACAGTTCATCTGTGATATTCACCAGTAGACAACACTGGCAAACACATACTTGTTTGCTACATGTAATCATTTTGATATCATTTGCTCTTCTAAATCACAAGCCAAAATGCTTAAAATTCCAACTGACAGGTCCTTGTCATTATTATTCATTATGCTTTGTTAAAGCCATTTAATCATGTGCAGGCCCTACAAAGGATTTCTTCCCCTTTCTCTTCTTAACAAACATGCTTTTGAAGGTAAGCTTGCATAGCAAATAACTTATCTGATAGAAATAATTACAGACAGCAAGAGAGAGAAAAAAAGTCTAATCTGCTGGGAATTGTTCTTTGCTTTCATTGTCCTACAGCACATTTTTACCAGAAAGCACTCTGAATAATTCAGGGGCTGCTAATATGATTGCAGTGACTTTTGACATTCACCACAACTGCTTGAGGTCACTATGGTATCTGGTTATATTTGATGTCCAAGGAAAAAGGAAGCTCTAAAAGTGAAGGCAGCCTATCAAGTAGATAGAGCGTGCTAGTTGGATTTCATAGCCATAGTTGGACTCAATGATCCCAAAGGTCCTTTCCAACTGAAACAATTCTGTGATTCTAAGAAGCGGCAAATATCCCAGTGATATTCAGAAACATGATGGTTTCAGGTGTTTATTTTAATAAAGACCCCAAATGAGAAAGTTAGATCGTTAGATTCTCCCTACCAGTTTTTCACGTTAGTGAACAAAAAATTGTCATTTAAGTCAATAAGCATAAGCTGTTAAGAACATGAAGTTAGAAAGCAATCTTCTCCACACTAACAAATTAGCCCTCTGCAGCACAGTACCCAGCTCAGCCATGGATAGCTCAACCATTAGCTTTCAAGTCTCTTTTAAAATTGAAAGATTAACAGCCATTTCAATATTACAAATACCAGAGAGCACTATACCACAAGTTTTTCAACATCCTCCATAAATAATAAAAAAAATTTTAAAAAGCAGAAAGTTACATCTAGCTTTGACCTGAGAAAAACACCATATTAGCAGCAATGCTAGTACTCTGCTAGTACTAACTCAACTCACTGCAGGCCAATCAAGCAAATAAGAGCACATGCCTAAAATACTCCTGTTCCAAGATTTTATCTCAATTTATTTACTTACAATTAGAAAAGATTAAATGAAGATAACATTACACATTTAGCTTCACCTACAGAGCTATTTACCTGTACAAACTAAGGTAAGCTAGGTGAAGTCAGCATCCATAGGGGGCACAAAACACTCTGGTTTTTGATCCAGCATTTTGTACCTAAACAGCACTGATGGTTCCTACTCAAATTGGAGTACAGCTCACATTACCTGTGAATCATACACCCAGGGCATGTAGCACAGTCAGATAGGAACACACAGAGAACAAACCAGCAGAAGCACAGATTTCACAGCTTCTCTACAAAGGCCCCTGCCACCTCAATGACTAGCTGACTTTGCCTACACCTAAAGCAAATCCTTACTCTGCTGAAGAGTACCTGCCTAGGTCTATACCACTCTCTTGACTCAGATGCCCCGAGCACTGTAAGGAAAACACTAACACTACAATTACCCTTGATAAAAAACATAGCATCTTTTCCATAGCCCACCTCTCTCAGACAAGGAAAGAACCTAAAGCCCCCAACTACAACCACCTTTATCTTTCTGTAGACAACCCCCTCAAATTCATAAACACACCCCCTTAACCACAACCCCATTTCACCCTAGTCTACTGCCTTTGCTCACCTTTAACAAGGGTGATAATTATTGCCAGGTGAATGCAATTACTGCTAACACTTGCCTGGGTTTTTCCAAAGGTTCCTGGTTGCAGACACTGGGCAGCAGTAGGGTGAGAAAAACGATTTTGTATCTTTTCCTAATTTGAGCTTCTTCCTGCAGTCATCTCCTCTAGCAGATTTCATTTCCTTGCCTTTGCATTAAGTGCTTTATGTTGCAGTAGCTGATCTCGGGAGCCTGTGCTCTGTTTGCTGCTTGTATTACTGAAGCAGATTTGCACTGGGTGTCTGAGGCAAAGTTTCAGTCATGGTGGTGCTGCAGGGCCCCCAGTGACAGTGGGAGACCAGGGTGGCCCTGTGCTAAACATGGCAGGTTCCAGCTGGCCCCCAGGTCCTTGCTGCAGGTCCAGCTGTGCCCATACCCACAGGTGTGCTGCCTCAGGAGAAACCTATTTGAGGAAAAGCACAGGTGGGGTAAAGGAGAAGTTAAAAGAACGACAGGAGCAAGTAATGAAGCTAGAGAAGAAGGAAGTGTGTGAGTGGAGGATCTCATAATGTAGCAGCCAGGTATCATCTGAAGGAGTTGTTTTGCATGGAGAGGAGCCTGGGCAGGGGAAAGCTTATCCTGAAGAGGCTGTGGCATGAAGAAGATTTATACTGGAGAAAACTTGGAAGAGGAAGGAGCAGTAGTGAAGAGGTATGGCTGTATGTTGGTCCTCACCCCAGTGCTGTTCAGAGAGGGGAAGGAGTGGGGTGTATAAGAGTAAAACTCTCAAGCTGGGGAAGAAGGAGATGAGGTGAAGTGTTTCATTTTTTGGTTTTGTCTTTTACTGTGCAACTCTATTTTACTTTGCAATAAGTTAATTTTTCTAAAGCTGAGTATGTTTGGCCTATGTGGTAATTGGTAATCACTATCTCTGTATTTTTTCTTATATTTTCAATCCTGTTTTCTCCCCATGGGGAAAAGGGAATGAGAGAGAAGCTGAGTGGTTATGCCACCACGTGCTGAGGTCAGCCAACTCAAAATCATGTACTTTACATAAATTTTTGCATCACTAGGCTTTTATTCATTGTGTTCACTAGCCAAAGCGGAAAGTTGGAGGTACTTTTGCTGTTCCTAATTGCCTATAGCTAAAGACTAATGGGTTTTATGACACTTGCTTACAGAGAAGGGAAAATATTAGGGGAAGCTGCTCAAGGTGAGCACCTGTTAACCTTTAGGATGCTTGTAGAGTAATTTGAATTGCTTGGGCTTATTACAACTTAAAAAATAGCATGAGATAAGATTTATCCTTGCTGCTGTGAGGCCTTCTGCATTCACCTGAATGCTGGGAAGGTCTTGAGAGTCATCAAGAAGAGTGAGCCCCATGTAAATATGGGCTATGAATGTAGTAACTTGTGACTTAGTGTTTTGCCTGTATGTGAATTGCTTCCAGAGTTGACTGATATAGTAATTCAGTGCAATTAATCTGAAAAGAAAGCCACACTCTAACTGTTGTGAATATGCAAAAACCCCAAAAGAGGTAAAATGCATGGCTGAATTGTTCACTCTGAATTAGTCCCTTAACAGAATATTAGACTCATTTGGGTTGTGAAAGGTGTTTTTAAAATCGTTGAGTCCAACTATTAGCCTAACGCTGCTGAATCTACCACTAAAACATGTCCCTAAGCACTACATCTATGTGTCTTTTAAATCTCTCCAGGGATGGTGACTCAACTACTTCCCTGGGCAGCCTGTTCCAGAATTTGACAATCCTTTTGGTAAAGGCATATTTTCTCCTATCCGATCTAAACCTCCTCAGTGCAACTTGAGACCATTTTCTCTTCTTACATTGCTTGTTACTTGGGAGACGAGACTGACAACCTCCTTTCAGGTAGTTGTAGAGACCAATAAGGTCTGCCCTCAACCTTCTTTTCTCTGTGTTAAATAGCCCCAGTTTCCTCAGCTGCTACTCATGAGACTTGTGCTCTAGACATTTCACCAGCATCACTGTGTTTCTTCAGACACACTCCAGTACCTCAGTGCCTTTGTAGCAAGGGACCACAACTGACCACAGTACTTGAGGTGTGACCTCACCAGTGCCAAGTACAGGGGGACAATCACTTCCCTGGTCCTGCTGGTCACACTGTTTCTGACACAAGACAAGATGCTGTTAGCCTTCTTGGCCACGTGGGCATGCTGCCAGCTCATACTCAGCTGGCTATTGACCAATGCCCCCAGGCCCATTTACACGAGGCAGTTTTCGAATCACTCTTCCCCAAACTTGTACCATTGTAAAGGGGTTGTTGTGCCCCAAGTGTGGAACCTGGCACTGAGCCTTTCTGAAACTCATACAATTGCTGTCAGTCTGTCCAGATCCCTCTGTAGAACCTTTCTATGCTCAAACAGATCAATGCTCCTGCCCATAATGTGCTGACAGATGGTTGGAGCTGTATACTTAGTTACAGAGGCTGTCTAGGGGTGAAAGATTGCTATTTTGTTATCTAGCATGTGTTCAGAGATAGTTACTAGTTCTGAGTCCTGGATGTTGGGCATCTTGGACCTGTACAAAAGTAAAATATGAATCCTTCTGCTAGAATTCTTGCTACTGGTTCATATATGCTAGAGATGGGGGAAAGGTGTCTTTACAAATACTGTTGGAGTTTTTTTAAGAACTTCTTTGACTACAAATTATTCAAGATTTTTTTATTTGATACAATGACCCGGAATGTTGCAGTAGAGTCATCCAACCCACCAAAGCGTCTGCAATATTATGTGTTAACCCTTCCACTCCTTTAGGATAAATTAATCCATATTGTGCTTATTCCTGGCAGGTTTTTAGCTTTTGGAATTTTTTTTATAATATTAAAAAAGGAGGCTTTAAATGTGGAGCAAAAGGCCAAGAAGGAGAGGTGCAAGAGGAGTGTATGGTCTTAAGAGCAAAGTCTGAACCTGACAAAGATGTTGTGATGCACAATTTAACACTGCCATCAAATGGCCAAATATATTTATTATTGTGCAATGGCATCTCAGCGGACTGTTATAAGCACTTCTAATTTTAGACAGCCCAGTTGAGTCATGTAAACTAAAAGCAAAACAACAGTGGCTTTCTTTTTGCAGGGTAATATGAAAATATAGGCCTGAACGTGTAGCTAGGTTTGGGAGGAGGGGGTCAAGTCTTGAGATGTGACTGAGGCCTATAGGTCTCTGCAGGCATGGATGTTCTTTCATGGGAGTGATACTGTTTATAGGTTAGATGATTTCTTTCTGCATTATGAAAAATTAAAAATAGTGGTAATAAGAAAACCACTTTTTTCCATGGTGCATCAGTTGTTTGCAACTTTCATACTGGTCTCCCTGAAAGGAAATGTTATTCAACAGTTGCATTCTCACCCTAAAATTCTGTAATATTCTTGCAGAGTGGATATAGAGTCAAGCAGTGCAAACTAACTGGTCTGTGCAGCAGAAGGAAATGAGTAACAAGCTGCATTACCAGAATGAAACACAGTAAGGAAAGGCAGACTGACTTTGTTCATTGTTAATCACAAGCAGCTCTTGGAAAAAATCTTTGCTAGCACAAAGTGGGCTTCCAATTGAGCTCAGCAACAAGACGTGTCCAGCAATGAGTACTGATAGAAATTGCTCTTTTCTTCCCCTGCTCTGGGTTACTGGTGAACACCTTGCCAGTGTTTTCCACTACATTGATCTCTCTTGTTTCCACTCCAGTCACCAATGGAATTACTATACAGGCATGTTTTGTACTCAATAAAAACCTACATAAGTAGTGTACCTAAACAAGTACTTCCCTACATATCTAACGTAAGTGATCCAACACATGTGGAACATGTAGATAACTAATCACTCAGAGCTGTGATGTATTAAAGCTCTCTTGCACTGTACTTTAATGATGCTTGTTAGTGTTGTGCCATGAAATGCTGGGGAGGCCAACATTAGTTGCTTGAGTCTCTTGGAAAGCCTTACAGAGTTAGACACCTCTATTTCTTCCCTGGCCAGCTATAACAGTGTTCCTTAATGCAGGGTTTAAAAAAATTTCCAGTATATCCTTGAGATGCCATTGAAACATCCATACTGTGGCTGTTGTCTAAGCACATTACTTGTATCTGTCTTCTGTCCAAGACCTCCAGGCTTTGCAGACAATTGCTAGAGGGTTTTGGAGAAGGTGTAGCCTGGGGCTGTTATATGTATTCACCTGGCATTGGTGCAAAACCTCTCATGGTACAGCTGCTCCTTACCATGCTAACAGTTTGCCACAGGTGAAACATGTAACATCTTTAAAAATGTTTGGGCCATCATCTTGGGACTTGTTTTACTTTGCTGGTACATCAGAGGTGCTGGGAGGACTGTTAGGTTTTTTGTTATAGAAAATGTCAGCAAGTACTACTGGCACTGTCTACTAATTTAAAATTATATCTTGATGAGATTTGGAGTCTACAACCCCTTTCAAAACATTCTTTGTCTTTTAAGTGTTCTATGCTTAGGGACAAAGGGGATGAATGTGTCTAATCTACACTGAATTGCAACAGTTTTACACTAGTTTATAAATGTTGCCTAGTTGTAAGCTGCTATTGATCGGTATAACATACCAGTTAAAATCTACTTGATGAATATATTGAAATTGCTTTACTAGACGATACTACCAACAAACAATTTCATCAAAATAATGCTCTAGAAGTGCATATTTTTCCTGTTTATACTTGCTACTCTATGCTAGGGATTTTTGTGCAACTAGCATGAACTCCTTCAAGTTATGCAGGTCTATTTTTTTTGTAGCATACAATGAGCTTTAACAACCCCTCAGTGTTACTGTTCATCTGAATTCAATATAAGAAAAATCTCTGAACTTCTTGTGGATGATTTGATCCCATGCATTCCCCGTCTTCTGTAACACTTTAGAAATAATCATCCTGCAGTCTTAAAATAAAACTGTGTTTAATATTGAAATCTCCACTTATATTTCTAACAGAGCACTCCTTGCTGCTTTAATTCAGTTCTGAAGGGCCTCATCCTGAGCAGATGCTCTAACAATCACAATCCATCTTTTATCTAGGCCTGGAGAATTCTTTCACGCCAAATTCATGTGAATATAGTGTAGATGTAGACATTTTTACTGCATTTCTCAGATGCTCTAGGGAATTACTACTAACATAGTCTTCCCTAACCTTTGCTTTCAATGTGTAACTTTAAGGCAGGGGGAGTTATTTCAGATTTGTCTGCTGCACGGATTTTTATCAAAGGCTTAAAGGTTTATATTCAGCTTTACTGACTACTCCACCTATTTAAATGCAACTGTTTAGACTCAGGAAACAGGCTTAGTAATTTTGTTAATCATTCATCTTCTGTATTTCATTCTATCATCTTACTTCTTTGAAAGAAGTGAGCATCTTGCCGGTGTTTTGTTTGGTATCTATTGCTCTTGTACTATTGTTTTTTTACTTACTAATGTAGCATTTCCTAGTTCTTTCTAGTTAGTGCTCAAGCTATGGAGGACTAGTATTCAACATCGTTAAACAGCTGTGTCTGGACATCTTTATGTGGTTGCACACTCACAATAGGATTTTCCTGCCTTGTTCACAATTTGAAGTGCTTTTTTATTCTCTCCTAGTGGTCTGGAGAAAGCATACTGGAAAATGTAAGACTGGTTTTCTGTGTTCCACCAGTTATACACTGCTTTGTTACCTTTCCTCTCCAAGTACATTATGGCATACAGAAATTAGACTTTAAGTTATTGCCTCTCAGATGTAGTTCCTTCAGTGCTTTTTACTGTGGTCCCTTTCACAGATCATAATGCCACCTTTGTAAGGCAGATACCTTGAAAACTAACTCAAATGCAGTGTGGGGAAACAACTGTCCTGCACATTTAGACCATATAATGAGATTCCTTTGTTGTAATTTGTGAATCTTGCCAGCTCATCTCTTTCCTACAGTTAACCTTTCAGTGATAGTTTCACTGAGAATCCACTTCAGTTTGGGTGCCCCAGCTCACTTAAAAAAAAGTACTTAATCCTGTTCTCCCTTTTTCTCTGCTCTTTAATTGAAATAGACTCCAAATTTCATGTAGAAGTTTGTAGCAAATCCTTAGGTTTGCTTTTGACTCTTCAAACAGTCCTATTGAGTTCTTGGACTTTGTTAAATAGGGGCACTGTCCCACTTCTCATACTGGGCATATTGACAAAAAATAGTGAGCATAACCAGATTGGTAATGAACAAAATCAGAGAATATTAACCACCTCTTTTCTTGATTGCTGTAGTATTTTTTTCCTAAATAAATATTTTTAAAACCAAAGCTAGTAACAGGTCATGAACACAATCTCTACACCTACCCACTGAAAAGTGAATAGTGGAAACCAGGGAACTTTTTGCTGATGGTCAATGTGGTGCTGCCTAATACTTCACTATTGCATCAACCCTCTTTAACTGCTGTATGTCTTGAGCTTCTGGAGTTTGGTTTCAAGTCATCACCTTGTACAGTGCACAGAGCTCATGAGAGACTAAGTTAATTGTCTTTGTCCAACTTTGTCCTTGTCATCTCTTTATGAGAATGATGGCAGGTCCTCTGCAGAGCTGGAGAAGAAGTGTAGATTAATCTGTGGGCTGAGACTGCCCAATACATTACGCTTCTGTCTTTAAGGTTTCTCTATTCCTGACTTAAAACAATAAAACAAAGCAAAAGTCACAGGAAAGTCTTCCTAATGCTCCTTAAAGGAGTGGTTAACTCGTTTTATCTTTACGATTTATACACTCTTGAGGCAGTAACCTTTCCCTGCACATTTTGAATTTCTAGTCTCCTTTGACCAGGGTGACCTCTGTGTCCAAGTAGTGACCGTTCAGGCAATTAATTTTTACTTTGCCTCTTCTGAGTACTGACAAGTGACATGATATTCGGGAATAATTACAATGGATAGCCCTGTCTAATTCACAGTAGATAAAAAATGCTGTGTCTTTGAAGGTACAACAGGCAAATCCCATAAATTCCTCTGAAAGGGTAATCTGTAGATGTGAAAGAGGCTGTAGAGAGCTCAGTGCAATGCTAACAGAATTGGTTAATTCGGTCAAGGGGAATGGGACTAGATCCTGTTAGTGCAAGGCAGCCTCGTTCCCTGAAAATCAGCAGGGCTGCTCTCCTCTGTCAGCAGAGACCATCTTATTTTCCCTTCTGTTTGACACACATGATTCTGCCTAAGAAAAGAGGCACTGTCCTTCCTCTGATGGAGCAGAGCCCTTCACCAAGGAACTTCAGCTGCCTTTCAGATGGTGGACCTTCAAACCTGGACACTGCAGCACTTCAGCCCCCAACTCAGCACACAGTGGGCTCATTTTTTGATAATGCTTCTCTATTGATTTAGTGGCATTGCAGTAGCTGAATTAGGTCTGTTATGCCCTACTCAAGTGACAGAAGAAACTGTGGCTATAACTTAAATTTCCCTTTTATTCCTGAGCCACTCTAACTACTTAACTGACTTGGCTGACAGGTCCCCTGTCACTGCCCTCCCAGGCTGTTATATGCTGAGCAGCACATAAAGGTGCAATGCTGGTTTTTTCATAAATGAGAAGTACAGTTTGGATCTATAAGGGGAGTACATACTACATATCCAAGCATACAGAAACATAACAGAGCACCCGTGAGAGCTGAGAATGGCTTCAGAAAACAATCTATAAATCTCCAGTGTTATCTTTCTGACAGCCTCCTAATCTCTGCAGGTTGTTAAGGGCTGCATTAAACTAGCCTGTCATTGATCCCAGCTCTCACTGCTTCTCAAAAAGATGTACTTCCTGTGATCAATTAGAAAAAGAGGCAACAGCTTCTTAAAAGCATCTTAACAACAGGACTCTGCAATAACACATCTTCCCAAAATGTGTATCTCTGACATTTACATCATACCTTGTCGAAGTACAGCCAGTATTTTCACCAGCAACATAATTCAGTCTTCTGAAATAACTAAAAAAGTGCTTAGGTTCCTCATGTTGAATCAACATTCTCGCCTCCAACTTCACCCTCAGCAGAAGCAGTTATGTTAAAATAGTGGTTGCAATTTTTTGCTGTTAATTTAGTTTGGAGTCTGGTTGAGATGAGCTCTGGATAGGAAGTAGCTTCTTCTGGATGCCTAAGCAGGGAAACAGTGTGAACCTCCCATCTCTCAAAGCTCTGAGGAGACTGTCTGATTCCCTTTTACTCTGCACATTTAGTATGAAAATCTTTCCTGTATGGAGTCCTATGAACAAACCCCAAAGTAACTTATTATTGATTTGTCTTTCCTTCAGAAGAAAATAGTGATTGTGGCTCTGTTTCTCTCACATCAGAAGAGGTACAAACGTCTCAACTTTTCTGAAATAAAATATGTGCTCCCCTGTTCCTGCAAGTACAGACTTGTTTAGGTCACTAGGTACTTTTAGCAGGGATAGTTGTAAACTTTTTCACTTTGGCTTTTGACTCTTCTAATAATCTACTAAAGCATGATGTGATGGAGGAGCAGATAAGCAGATGGGTTAGCTAATAACAGCACCTCTGGGAGTTGCGTATGTCATCATTATATGTGCTCTACTATATGGTACCTGAAAGGTAGTCACTACTGTAACAATCAGAAGGGGATGTGCTGGAAGATGGCACTAAGAGTAAAATCACTTAGTCTTGAGGCTCTAAGTTTGCTGATAGGCTAATAAAACTAGATAGACCATGGAAACTTACTGCTTCTAAGAAATATTTGAAAAGGAATAGGGTGTAGCTGTCTTTAGCAGTAATAAATTAATTTGGGTGGAACAATTGCATTCCTATTATGGAAATTGCTTCTGACTTAAGTGTTACCTGGAGAAAGTGAAGTTCCTTTTTACCACCATTCCAGTCAAGATAAAGTGCTATTGTGATGATGAACTTGAATTTATTTAATAAGTGCTTACCCCGAAGAGGTTACTGTCCCAGTATTGTAATGTTATCAGCTCCCAGCTTCTCTACAGCATTAATGTGGGGTGTAGCAAAATATGTGGAGAGGAAAAGAAGTAATACCATATCCTGTTGCATGGTGTGGTGACTTATTAAAATACCAGAATAGTTTGTGACACAAACATTGGGACCAGACTTCCTCATTCTATTCTTTCTTGCTTTTTTAAATCATATGCTTAAAAACTAGAGAGTGGTCTTTAAAGTACTGTATTTCTTTTTAAACTTGGAG
Source organism: Hypotaenidia okinawae (assembly GCA_027925045.1). Classification (NCBI taxonomy): domain Eukaryota; kingdom Metazoa; phylum Chordata; class Aves; order Gruiformes; family Rallidae; genus Hypotaenidia; species Hypotaenidia okinawae. The sequence goes on from BSDF01000007.1 coordinate 10,671,284, forward strand.
TGGTCTGTCCCCTTAATAGGAAAGTACAGTGGAAGAGGAAGATAATGATCTTTAGAAATTAAAATACACACTATCTTCTCTTATTGAACTACGACAAGATAAAGTAGAACACATTCTCTGGGACTGGTTTTCCATTTCACATCTTTGTAGCCACTGACACTCTGACAAAGAAAGCCAATTTCAGTGTGCCTTAGCTTTTAGAATTTTTAAGATGAGACATTCTGAAATTGCAGCAAAAGGATGGATCTCTGTGTGCAGTTGCAACACTCCATATAATTAGCAGGCTAAGCGGTAGGGCTGTATTTAGCTCACTAGCTCTTAAATGGAGTTACTTTCATTTGTTTACTGAATGTCTCTACCCACTAAAGGCTAATGAACTGGTAATGGATCTGTCAGAAAACGGAAAAGACAAATACCTCTAAATGTTGCTATTATAGCCTAAGAAAGTGGCTATTATTGTTCCCTGAACTCATGATCTTCATAAGAAGGAAGTTGGCAGGAGATTTGGTATTCAATGGGCGTACAGAACCACGGCCATAATTTATGTACTGATGGAGTGGAAGGGAGAAGAGTAGCAACCCTCAGGAAACAATAAAATAAACCAGCGTATTCTTCCTGCATATTTCTGTTACGGCTCTTCCATCTTCAGTTCTGCATTCCTGTGTAAAGTATATTAATCTTCCTGATTTTTATTTATGCTATATAAAGCCTTAAAATCTGAACCAAAACCGGTGTCCTGCTTCAGTTAGATACTGCAGTTACACAGACTCTCTCAGGTCAGTAAAAGCTTATGACAGTGATTCCTACTGGCTTCCACAGATGGGGAAGAGACACACAAGAAGGAAAGGATGAGACTCCTTTTCTACCATGAAGCCCTGAACTGGAAAAAAGCCCCAGTCTGAGTTATGAGACTTGCAAGGAGCAAAGCCTGGGCCACTTTCACTGCTTAATATTGGTGACAATCTAGATAGTCTGAGGTGGATATATTTGCATCTAATTTGCTAACAAATATAGCAGGAAAGTTAAACTCGAGGGGGTTAGACACTAAATTCACTGTAGTAAGTGATGGAGGGATGCTTCAGTACTGCAGTGCACTCCTGATAGAAAGGGTGAAATAGTCAATACTACAGGAGGAAAGTGTCTGGTTGATGGGACTTAAACTTCCTTTCTTGACTCTGTGGTGTACGTGTGACTTAACTGACTTGTCTGAAGTTGCTTAGGATGTCAGTGATAGGTTCTTGGAAAAGCTTCTATTTTTCCAGCTAAAGTCTCAGGTCCTCTTGAGCCAACTAGGATACAGCCCCCTCCATCTCTTTCCCTCCTAGGACTAAATCTATAATATAAGTTATAAAGGAAAGTGGGATCTGTTGTGAGCCTAACCTCACTAACCTGTTGTGAAGCTGCCTACCTAAAGAGAAATTATCAGCAGAAAAAGCCAGGTCCTTGGATGTGCCCTTGAACAGAAATGATCCTGGATCTGCTGCAGGAGAAACAGCATAGACAACTTGAAAGTGTGTTGCATAACAGCTATAATTCTCTCATTCCCTTTCTAGGGAACCTTGAATAATCACAAGATTTGCAGCTAATTTTCTAATCAGTCCTTACCTTTGCTTATATCAACGCACAGTCTGTCCTAAAAATTTCTGTGGAGTGGTACTTGCCTACAGAAAGCTTGAATTCAGCTCAGTAGGCAACGTTTACACCTTTTGGTAAATCAGAAAAGATATCAAATGTCAATTACACTTCATGCACTTGAAACAAAGGGACAGTCAGGTTATAAAATCAGGGTGTAAGGGGGAAATATAGCATTGAGCAATGCCCAAATAAGAGAAATAATTTCATACAGATTTAAATCAAGACAAATTTCTATCTGAAGAATGTGAAGAAAGCATAGGGTCAACAGCTGCCTGAGAAAAGGATGCTTGCCATATTTTGTAGATCTGAGCAGTGAGTTAAGATTCCATTTCTATGAATCTGCATTACTAGAATTGGCTTAAAATATTCTGACTGAAAACCCACTAAGAAAGCTCTGGGCAGACGGCTCTTCAGTTGGGTAGATGTGATATGAAATACAATCACATAGAGATCAAACCTTTTATGCTTATGAATGCTATGCCAGTGCAAGCAGGCCAGCATTTACACATGGAGTAAACAGCACTAGTAATGCTTTAATGGTACAATTAAAGAACTTTATTAATTATTTTTTAAAAATCTGTAATCACCTTTTGGAAGGCTGCTTCTGTTTAACTTGTAACACTTCTCTCCTTTAGAAACAACTGTTCCTGTAAATATGTAGAAACTTCATTATGATTTTACAGGACTTTTCCATAGGCTGTTGTTCTTCCTTTATAGTTTAATTTTTCATTTTCAGTCCCCTCTGGTAGTGTTATTCTGCACTACTTTAAAATTTTATGAGGGGATGTATTTATGACTTTTTTTACAGTTGATCTGGTGTTATTTTATTTCCTTTGCATCTGGAGTCTGGGACTGGTTCAGGTTGTACCTTGTCAGAGTTTGATCCTGGACAAACAGAGGAAGCAAAAGAGACTCCTAGATCCCAACTCAGACATTCCCATGGAATCAGAGTTCCCTAGAACGACTTACTGCTTCTCTCTATCTAGACCAAACAGTGAGAACTTTAGAATGATACATGGCTATAGGAATAGACCACAGTTCCATCACTGATTCTACTTTTTGCCAAATTGAGGGCACAGGATTTGACTACCTGCATTTATACTTTAATAGGAGGTGTTTCTGCTAACCATCTGAAGACAATTTCCAGTTCTTCACCTACCTTCAAGGTATAGGTAATGACTGCAGAATTTAGATTATCACTACAGTTTTTAGGAACAGAGATAATTGTAACTTAATTCCTGTAAGGTAGCAGCTAAAGAACCTGATCAGACCAATAGTTTCTAAGTTTGGCATGGTCATTAAAACTGATTTAACTCAAAATGAGGTAGACCTATCTTCCTTTTTTTGGGGGGGGAGGATGGGGATGGGACAACTAGAACCCTACAAGCTGAAGTAAGTTCCTTTTTAGTTGAAATCATGCTATTGAAAAAGGACTTTTGGAAAAATGTAAGATTCAGGAGGGAAAAAAGTTTCCTCAGAAAACCAAGATACATCTTTTGGGGCTGTAAGCCCTCATGACCCAAATCTGTGCATAGACTCTTTTTAAGAAGCAGTATGGTATCTAGGGGCCATAATGAAAATGTGCTTTAGGTGCTTGGCAGGCTGTTGTGATTCATTCCAACTGTTAGTCCAGTATTTTCTGTAAAAACTTTGGTCTTAAAAATCTTTAGTAATAGTCCTTTCTGAAGCACTGTTTTGTGTTTTTAACTAGATAGGTGATTGTGGGTTTGTGTGGCAAGGTTTTGGGGGGTGGGGTGTGGCTGTACACTTGACAGGAATTAAGTCATATTATGTGTCATGTTGAGCTCTGTCTTCCAAGCACTGAGTGGTCTGGTCCTGATACAGTGAAGTGTGTAACCCTCAGCTTGTGAAAAATGTTTTAACACAGCTGTTTCCAAATACTGGCATGGTACTGCACACAACTTTATAAAGAAATTTTGACTTCTGTTCTCCCATACAACTTTGACACCTCTGGACTCTTCAGTGCTGTACTAACATCCCTTTGTGTGTCGTCATCTCTTGGATTCATGATCACATACCATCCTTATAGCAGCCACACAGTGATGCTACTTGGGAGGAGTGATGTTTGGAAATATTAATGTGTTGGACGGTCACACTTTTCTCCTTTTGGATAAACAGCTTGCTTTCACTGTCCTGCTTTCCCTCCTATCTGTTCCTATTGAAAACAAGGTGATGAGTAAATTGCAGTCCATGCAGCATTGGGATAGACAGTGATTAGCAACCCCATCACAGCTGCAAGTCAAATGTGATTGGTCCCAGCCTCAGCCTGACTCCAGACCAAATTTTACTTCCATCTTAAATTTGAAAGTAATGAGAAAAAAGATGTTGTAATCTGGGAAAATGTCTTCAGGGCATGCAACTTGTTTTTTGAGATTTTTAGTAGAATATTGTCCTACTAAAAATCTCAAAAGCTTGGTTCCTTTATAAGCAGACCTGTGTGTATTTTAGTTAAGTAGTACAGTGAAGGCCAACGTGCTATTTAAATTATTGGTCATTAGGTGATCAAAGACAGACACAGTCTCTAAAATAATATGGAATTTTTCAAGAGATGTCATTCTCTTTTGTAAGCATTGCAAATTATGTTACAGTAACACTTCTAACTTTATGTGCATACGAATTCCTTGTTATCTTATTTTGTATATATAATTTGATGTGCCATGATAAACTAAATTTTTAAAATAGTTATATCATTATGTGTATCTTCTGGTTGTAAAATTTTCCAAAAATAATCTCAAGTAGAGAAATAGCCAGCCTATCTTGTAATAATTTCATAAAATCATTGCTGTCTCTTCATAAAGACTCATTGAAGAACAACTAAATTATTTTTCAAATATAAAAAAGGAAACATTATGGAAGCTATGGTTTCTGGAGGATCCCCCCAGTTTTGTATTTTATTTTGTGTTCTTAGTTTTGTAAATAGTAGATTCTTACCACAAGGCTTGTATGAAGAGTTTCCAGGAAAAATTTGCAGTAGAAGAAAATCCCTCCTCTACTGCTTGTGGCAGTATTTATGTTGTACCTCCCAAAACAGCCCTGGAGTGAAAGTGTCTATGTGTGTCTGTCAGGGATTACTTTTGAAGGACTGGTAGCACAGGTGCTCATGTGCTTGCTTCATGTACATATCATGATAGTAGTCAGATCAGACAGGTTACACTCGCAGCTTGGAATGATTCTGATCTTAAATTTACCTCTGCTCCTGCTATCCAGATCTGTGTTCTGAAATGCCCGAGTCTCTGTGAAACTGGTTGCAGAACTCCAGGGTTAGTCAGTAAGCCTAAGGAATTTGGGTACCCAGTGACCACCTGAGTGGAGTTATGAGCAGGTTGCAGGGTTTCTTTGATTGCATGACTTTCTCTTTAATTTTCAGATCAGGCTGTGACCAGTATTCATGTAGAATTCTCTTAACCAAGTCAGCTATACGATCAGTGGCATGGCTTTTAGTTTTTTAAACAGCAGTGTGATTTATTTTTTAATGAAGACTGGAGAATAATTAAAACAGTGTAATATCTTACATGTTTTGCTTGGTAATGAGAGCATGCATGTAGCTCAAATAGCTGATTTCTTGTTCTTAGAATTCATTGTTGTATCTTTATATGCATTTATTCAGAAAAAAATAAGGCGCTTCATGACTGAGTTTTCAAAAGTGTTTGTATTGCAATCTGCATACATTATCAGAATGAAATAACTGCTTGTGTGGACTACAAAGGGGTTTTTAAGATACTTTTAGAAAAATCTTGAAAGTGTGCATTGTGCACTTGGACATAGCCTAAGGTACTTCAGTAAGTAAGATAGATATTTTCTTATTTCAAAATGAAGGGTTTGGTTTTAACTGATTCCTCCCTATTTTTAGTTAGAGATTTCTTGTCATGTAAGCTTTAATTTTTTTGTTTATTGCCTTTTACCCTCAGAGATCCTATGAAATGTTCAGGTTTATGTACTAGAAAGAAGAAAAAGTTTTTATGGCTTTTAGTAACTCATGAAATCTGAAGTACTTGGATCTTGCTAGGGCTCTTCTGTTTTTTGATAAAAATTAAAAAGTTACACTATATTCCAACAGACATTTTAAAGGCCAGTTCAAACAAGAAAATTTAGATAATGCTCATAAAACAAAGCAAAGATAAAAGTGTCTCCATAATATCATAGTTTAAAATGCTGCCCTTTTGAAGATTTAATGAGAGAACATAAGAAGGCTTGATATGTTAGATCAAGTACTCTGAGACCACTGAGCACTTTCTAGATGGCAGCACAGGAGTTTCCCTCTGGCTACACAAGGGATGATGCCAGCATAAATCAAACACAAAGTATCATGATGAATTACAACAAGCAGAATAGTCATACAAGACTGGACATCGCCTTGCTTGACACAGGCTTTCTTTCTACTGATCTTATCATTGCTGATTGCACAAGAAGGGAGGGTGGGATTGGAAGACTGATATGCCACTGTAAAGCTGTGTTTCATCTCAGGTTTCAAGCTGCACTGGTCTTACTCGCAGCACGGTTTTATGATCACTCTGCAAGTATCTAACACAACTGATGTGTGCAAGAGGGAAATACCAGTTTCCAGCTTGAAATGAGAACTAAAATTGTGAAAACAAATATCATTATACTTCCAAGGTTCCAGCATGTTATGAGCATTCTGGTGTGTAACAGGTGGAAAGGAAATTTGTCTGAGGTCAACATGGTCAGTGCAGGTGGCAGTCAGAAGCTGTATCTTACAGTAGCCATTAAAGAAGGACATGTAATGTCAGGGACCTCAGCTTAAGTATAACACAATTACTCAAACCAAGATTAGGAAAGATGAGGGAACAGAAAAGCATTATAGAATCACAGATTCCACATAAGCATTTAATATGTATCCCAGGGTGGCATAGACTGTGGTAGAGAACAGCAACATTAACAGAAGAAATCAACAGCTTCCCAAATTCTCTATTTGCAATACAAAGACTACAGTTCTTCAACATGGTGCTTAGATTAAATAGCTCTGGTAAGCCAGAAATGCCTCTGTGTCTGTGTCCTATTCTCATTATGGTATTATGTTAGAAGCTTCTGACAACTGTTAATGAATTATGTTCTGCAGAAACATATTTTCCACCCATATTTAATTTTCTGTGGTGAAGAGGATGAGAACTAGTAGATCTAGATGGTGTGTCAACCTGGAAGTGGAAAAAGGTACTTCATAAAGTGAAGAACTCTAATACACCCTCCTTGAGAGAATTTCTTTGTTGTACATATGAACAATTATTCAGAGTGAATACATGGAATAGGTGTCAAAATGAAAGAAAATTTGAAACCCAAACTAAGTGCAGAATAACCTCATGTAGGCTGCCTTTCCTGAGAGAGGTTGGACCATGTGACCTTCCAAGATCTCTTCCAAGCTGGGCCATTCTATGTGCTGTCCTCTTGGCAGCAGCATTGACACAACTCATCCTTCAGAAGGGTGAGAATGCATCTCCAATATCCTTAGCGTGATTATGTTCTCAACAATCATATTATTTGGCACTTGAACCTAATAGTAACAACGAAGTGTAAAATGTAATTCTTAGAGCAATACAAAAGCAAGTATACTTTAGTTAGGGTGACCAGGATAGCAAGCCTAAAACCAGCTAATGAGAGGAAGTTGAATAGTAGATCCTTTTGTGACTAAAGGGCATATAATTCCAAATAAGATTTGGGAACTATGAACTAGTGCTTTTTAAGTTGGTCCAGCATAGCTCACTTGGTCTTAAATATCTGATGGAATTGTGGGTGTTGTGTTTGCTGTTTAATCACTATTGGGTCCTGCCACCCACCTTCTGGAATAAAAGGGGTTTTGAAGAGAATCCATGTCAACACCCTCTCCCAAATTTCCTCAATGTAGGGTGCAGGGCTAGCAAAGAGGGGAAAAACTCCTAGTTGTCTTCCTAAAATACTATTTGAATTTGGATATTCCTAGGCTGCCATAACAAGCTGTTTTAAAAGATTGGAATAGGGCACAGGTGAGAGCTACCCAGAGATTATCCCAGTTTGTGGCAAGGGCTAGACAATCCCTGATTAGCTCCTGGATTAACTGGAGCCTCATAAAAGCCTTGGACAATTATCTTTCCTCCCTGCTTGAGCTCTGCACAAGTGCTTTGCAGCCAGAGCCAAGGATCTTGTGAGGACAGAGAATGCTGTGATTAAAACCTGTTTCCTTCAAATAATAGGCAGACAGCAATTTCTATCAAACTGCTCTGTACATGAAAATCTGTCTTTCCAAAGCCAGACTTGGCTAATAACATGATGCTAGTTAATAATGAAAACATGTCCCAAACTCGCCTCAGACAACTACTAATTTGTTTTTCAGAAAGAGGAATTCTGGTTTCTTTCAGAAATTCAGCTTTTCTATAAGCTTCTGTGATACTGGTGTTCAAATGCCCATATTTTATCAGCATATGTAGCAGTAATAAACAACTATGTTGTCTCCTCTTTTTGAGCTTGATTGCAAAGAACATTTTCTGTCAGGCACTGGGAGTTTGTTTAAATATTGTGCTTTGCATCACAGTATCTTCCCAAGAAGCAGTTTAATTTTGTCTAAACATTTTAATTGTGATCCTAAGGGAAGGGAAGTCATTGCCCATATTAAACATGAATCCCATTATACTAAAACGCTTGTGTTCTTCAAAAGCTATTTATAGATGCTTCACTAGTGCATGAAAATGTAAAACACCAGAGCTGAACAATCATCTCCTGGCTCTGCTTGCTGGTATGAACCGCAGCTTGTTTATTCAAATGGTCAGGAAAGGCATAGGAGCAGTATTACTTTCAGCATTACCATGATTTCATATAAACATTTATAACTGGATTATTGAGTCAGGGCAGATGCTGTTGAAAAGGGATATGCTTAGCTGAGAGAATAGATACTAGCATTGTAGGGATACAAGAGAACAGTGTGTGGATGTAAATCACAGGGACAAAGCCAAATTGCAATCAAATAAATGCTAGGTCTGCCACAAAATGGTAGGTAGAGAGTAATTAAGACATTCACTACTGTATTCTTGATGCTCAAGTGTGGCACACGTTCTTGAACTTTGAACAAATAGCTTTGCTCACTGGATTCAAACTATAATGAACTAATGTTTAAAAGGCCTGACCAATGGCTGAAGAAAGCCTATCCATGTTGGTGGGTCTCTGTAGGTTTAGATTTGGTTTTCACTCATGGCAGCAATCATCTCTTTCTCCCTAGGCTATGAAATAATGGAGTAACAGAGTCTCTGGTTTACTATTATTAATGTCCATAACAAATTGATCTGGTTTGCAAATGCAAATATTCTTTTGTTAACACCAAATGGTATCCTAATGTAGCTTTAGATGTTTCATAGCTTCTTTCTTTTGGAAAGTTCATGAAGCCAGTGAAAACCTAGATTCCTGTATTGAAATGGACAGAAAACCAGAACTGGGAAGTTTGCAACACAGTGTGTGACACTCTGATCAAGGAAATGTGGGGATTTAATACCAAGTACAATTGCAGTTACTTTACAGATACTTTAGTGGGAGAAATAGATTTTCCTCCAGACTATTTGTGAATCACGTATTCAATGAGAATGAATGTAATTTTTGACATTTAATAGAATGTTTTACTGATTTACAAAACAGCATTCCTGTTAATACAACAGAAACCCATTACTTACCTGGAAACTGCTGAATGTACAGCTTAGCTTCTGTCAACATCTGAGAAAGTAAGCAATTATATACTTAGTACTTAACATACTCTCATGTTTTGTTAACAATGAAAATGAGTTTTCCCACAAACTTTTTCAATGAAGAAAAGTTTTTTCTGGAAAATCAGGATTCTTAGAAAAGAATTTAATTTGGATTAAAATACTTTTTATTTTTCAGACTGTAACAATAAAATAAAGTTTATTTATTCTGTTTGCTTTTCCCCAAAAATAATGTCTAAAGCTACTACTATATTTTGGAATTTCATTCTGAATAGTAATCACAGAAAACTTCACTACCCCTGAAGAGCATTTTGCATTCCCCCTTCCCCACCGTATGTGGAGATTGAAACATCTCGCTGAGCTAGCTGGCCACAGAGTAGAATGTCTTCCTGTCCATATATCATTACCCAGGAATAAAATATAATAGAAGTGAAAGAGCAGTGGGAAGTGTCACTGAAAACCAAGCTGTATCCCCAAAGACTTCCTCCTCTTCTTCTCTTTCCTTTCTCCTACTTGACAGTACTTAATAGATCACATGACCTTGCTGACAACAAAACTGTGAAACTGCATTTTCTAATATCCATAGCATCACAGGGAGCATCCATTTCTAGGAACCCCTGAGTGCTGAGTTAATATTGCAGGCTTATTTGGTCCTACATAATTAGTTATAATGACAAAAAGGACTACCAGAACATAAAGTCTTTTCAGCAGGCACTGTCATTTCTGTGTGGTGTTTTATATTGTCTAGACTGTGGCTCCCCAGTGGTGATGGAACCTCAATTAATGTGCAACATAAAAGAGGGTAAAACATTTTGATTACTTTGAGCATGGAGGCAAGAAATGATGCCAGCAATATATTTTAACATCATATTCTAGTCTCTTTTTAAAATAGTGTTGCAATTACTTTTTTCTTGATGCTATGTTGAGAGGAAACTACTGCATTATGAAACCTGCACAGCTAATTAAACAGGAAGAAGACACTCATGTGTTGCTTTTAAGATGTTTGTAGCCCAGGCAACTATATGTCAATGTTCATGTATTTGTGCATGTTCATGAGTGTATAAATAATTCAGAGAGTTAAATAGTAACAGGATGTGAACTTGAAACTAGACTTTGTTGCAAAAGACATAGAACTCTTGAAGTGCTATCAGTACTTAAAGTACTCTGTACAGCATAATTGACACCTGGCAAAATTTAAGACCTTTAATTTAAGAGGTGTTAATCTTATTTGTTTCTTATGTAATTTATTAGTTGAAAATTGTAGAAAATACCACTGTTAACATGATTACCTGTTATCACCTTGGGCCTAACTAGAGTCATTCCTTTGCAAAGTTCCTAAAATCAGAAGGATCAGTCGTTTAATGTTATTGGAAAATGACAGCTACACCATCTTAAGCATTTGCAATGAGTGCTCAGGAGGATCTTTACGTTGACAGTCAGCTGTATTTCTTTTTGTTAAGGTTACAGTTATTTCATTTCTTATGCTTAAAGTCAGCCTGAGTGCCAGAAAAAAGCTTTTGGTGAAAAACAGGCAATGGAAGAGTGACAAAAAGAAAAGATGCTAGAGGAATTATGAGGAAACAGTTTTGAAGCTTTCATGTAGGAGATGCCTGTTTCTCTGCACAAAATGGGTAATGGTGCACAGGGGCAGCTTTGTATGACATCTCCAACTCACTCTTGGAATAAGGCTGAGGCATTGAGCAGCCTTCATGCGGGGGAAGCTGATAGAAAGTGGAAGCTAACTTGTTCTTTGACATCATAATAGAAACAAGGGCTGTGACAGAAAATTATTTTTGCTGAACAATTTATAAAGCTACCATTAAAGAAAATATCTTTGTTAATCAGCAATTGTACATGTTAAAGACTTGATCTAGTAAGTAACAAGTAAACATTGTCTCTTGTGTTAATGTGTTTGGAGACATTAAGAGTTGAGAGGAAGATAAAGACCTTTAGAACCAGTGTGGCCTACCTGGGAGAGGCTACTTAATCCTGGGATTCAATCTGAGTGGGAATGTTAGTTTTCTGCTAATGGAAAGGCATTTTGCAACTTGTGTATTAACAATAATGAAAGTTAAATTTAATTATGCTTTTCTTAATATTTATGTCCTTGGTGACAGCTTTTGAGCATGACTAGTGAGGCACCTGTGTAATCTATATAAAGGACAAATCATTGCATGACATCTTGTCTACATTTTAACTTTTCATAGGTAGAACTGTTAAGAGTCTTACTTTATTCTAGAAGTTGATTTGGTGATAAACTGACTTCAGTTTTTGACATACATAAGTGAATCTCTTTCCTGAGGAAAGTCTGTGTGGAGGGTCTTATAAGAGGAATTGAATGGTGCTACCCAGATGCTTGTATGTGTGATGGGTTGGGGGAAATGGAGCATGATTATGCTGCTGTATTACTGTTCTATACATCTTCTGGTGTTATTTCTTAATTTAGATCCTTAGAAAGCTCATTGTGATATTGTATTACGAAGTGATCAAAATAGAAACACTGATCAAACAAATAGTATAAATTAGATGCTGCCCCTTAAAATTGAGAACTCTACTACCAATCTCTGAGAGCTTGCTGTAGGTTAAGGCTAAATAAGGCCATGTGGGTTCCCACATGCTGTGAGCAAGAAGTATCTTCATCCTAATATAAGGAAAGAAGGATATACCATAGCATAAGTGATATCTGCTGGAAGGCAATCAATACCATGTACAGGAATATAACATTCCCTTATATTGTTTATGAAACCTGCATATTTCACTTCTGGATTCCACAGGCTGTGTAACTCTCAGCTGTACCCAGTCTGTATGCAGGGCTCAATAGATTGCTCTTTACCATACTACCTGCCAACAGCTAGCTTGGAATTATCAGTTTCAAATATAGATTGGCTGGGAAGTAGATGTGCTTACAGGAAAGACTGAGGTTGTGAAGTTGGGATTCAATGTTCTGATTAAAGATGCTCTGAGGTTTTTCATTTCTCATCCCAAAGTCCAGTTGAGAGATTGAGAAGTAACAGCGGAACCCACTGTTCACTCAGTTTATCTCGCTTTTCCCTGTACTAATGATAAAGAAAAGAGATACTTGGGCTCATACTATAAACCTATATCTGTATTGAATGATACATTCATGTATCTTCACTGCAAGTTGAAAGTTAATCCTTCTTCCTTTAGAAATTTTTTTTGCAAAAATTAAGGACAAGTGTGGTCTGTCTTAACCTCTTCAAACATGTAGGCATTTACAGTTGTGACAGTGTGGTAATGTAGTGCATATTGCATACCCTGTATTTTTCCCAGTTGTATTTTAATGATTATTATAAGAATGGTCTAAACCGGTGCTGTCCCCAGCAAATCTCTCACTTTTTATTACAGAAGTGTCAGACTTCAGCAGTGACACAATGCTGTGACAGCTTTGAATATTATTTACCAGTCTGGGTTTTCAGTGGTTCAAATTTGGCTAGCACTTGTGTCTGTACCCAGCGAAACCTGCTCTGCACAAAGATTGAAGGCATAGTGAATCATTATTCTGATTCACTGAGCATAAGGAGTCATAAAGGTATTCTTGTGACAGTCTGGCAAGGACAAAAAAAGGCTCAGGACTAAACCTGTATAGGGTTGTGATTATAATAAAATGACAGATGATGAAAATGAAATCCATTCCTAGAACATGACTGCAAAGATTTATGACTGTAGTCTGTAACAGGTTATTTGTTTGCTCTCATTTGGTGGTGGGGCCTGTGAGCTACAGTAGCCAGGCAGAGGGGTGAGTTACCTCTCAGGCACTTGCAGTTCAGCTTCTGTTTTATGCTTTTAAACCTTTGTGTCAGACATTCCTCTCTCCCTCAGTTAAGACCAGATCCTCAGACTTTTAGACTCAGAGCGGGCCAGTGCCTTTTACTGCTCTAACATAGGGGTAGTCCTGCTGTTTGACCTTGTGGAACTTTTTGTAGGCATTTCAGTATTTGTGGTCCTGCTGAACTTTTCCTGAGAAAACACTAAATTAGATTTTACATATGATTTTGGGTTGTTGACAGTGTTTGTATGAATAATCAAACTTCATGTTCCCGCTGAATTTCTCACACCAAATCCTTTTCTGTTTCTTACACTATATAAGCTAAATATGATAAATCTACTTCTCAAAGTTTGTTGTACAGTAGTTGTTTCTCCAGAAATGTTTCATATTTGATGTGATATTGTGTTATATTTCTTTCTGTAGGAACAGTATAGAAGACATACTGTTAAAATAACATAAAGGATGGGATTGTAAAAATATATTTGATCTCAGGTATGACGAGATAGCTAGGTTTTCTGTAATACTTGCCAGTAGCAAGTCAGCAGCACTCCCTCAGAATGAAGAACACTTTTTGAAAGTCCAGAAAACACAAGTGTAAATTCTCAATTGTAGGAGAAACATAAATTAGAAGAAAACGTTTCCAGAAATACTGGATACTTAAAATTGAAAAGATGTTTCACAAAGACTGAAGCTCAAGTTTATAACTTTAATGACTGATTGTATTTTAAGATGCTCAAGTTTCTTTAATTAAAATTCACTGAGTCTCAAGTGTCTGTATTTTCATATATACACTTCATGCTTGCAGTAGGAATCTGACATATTTTAGAATTTTGGGAAAAATTGAGCATCTCAATTGTAATTTCTCCAAATACATGTTGAAGGCATGGGCTGCTTTGATTATAAAAACCCAAACAACCCATAAAATGGCACTTGGTAACTGTCCTGCACTCACGGTAGGAAGCTCAGCCATCCTTTAAGCATTTGATCAAAGCTCATAGGCAGTGGGAGAACTCTACACAAGTACTGCAATGTTTGCAGAACTCCAAACATTGTGCTTACCACAGTGGCTCTGAAATCAGAATGAAGTGGTGCATCTCAGTGTTCTGCTATTTAAAATAACTTTTTAAATGTTGAATACCATACTAGATTTTAATGAAGTAGGTAGGTACTCAGTTTTCCAAAGCTGTCATGTAAAATACCCTTTCAAAACTGAGGCATCAAAGCTCCCAATTTCTTCAAAAGCATGCCCATAGTCATCAGACATAGAAAACTTGCATGCAATTAAAGAACATTCATTTAGTGATTGACCTATTACCCTTTACAGATGTTTTTAAATTGAGAATTAATTTCTCTTTAAGTTAAAAGAACCACTAATTTTACATATGGAAAATTAAAAAAAAAGCGAGTCTTTAGGATTACAAGTCTGTCTTGATTTCTGAACTCTCATGAGAGAAATGGAGAAAAGGAGTGTTGCTCTCCTCTTCCTTTGTGGGTTTTCAGAGAAGGAAGGGCCCAGGGAAGGATTTTTTCATTTCCATGAGCTGAGTCAGGATAGTGACGGATAAACTCTTAGAGACAGGAACTGCTCATCTGGTGGCAGATTATTTTCTTTTTGCAATGTATTTGGCTATGCTGCACCTGAATTCATGCTTCCCTGAGCTATTTCAGATCTCATCCTGGGAAAGCACAGTTTTAGCAAAAGTTAGTTTCAGGAGAAAAGGCTTTTCCATTTGGAGTATGGAAGCCAGTACATTGTCTAGGAAACAAGCCTCTGGGATTTCAACCTATCATCACTGAAGTGTGAAGTTCTAATTGTATTGCTTTTCATAATGTATCTGCTACATAAATATTATTCAATACCTGCAAATTCGCACTAGTAGGAAATGGAGAGGTTATAATGCAGGGAAGATTTATGCCCGCTAGATGCTGGGCTGTCATGATTAAAAATTTTCCACCCATTATGTGAATCCTATTGATCATTGCAGGAAGCAGAAAATTGTGCTGTTCATTGATTTTTGCGTGGCTACAGAATGCATTAGGCCTGATGCATTTGATGGGTAGGCAAGTTTTCAAAGGAAGCTCAGTTAAGCTAATCTTAGTTCAGAGGAATATGCACAATGGAATAAGAAACCTTGTAATTGCGAGAGCAAATAGAGGAGTCAGAGGACTATATTATGAGCCATATCAGCATAAGAATTAGACATGAGCCTTCCCAAGAGACAACAGTAAAACGCATCAAGGCTTTGATGCTGTTTTTCATGAACGTAGCAATTACTGGATAAATTGGGTTTTAGCTTCTCACCCATCAGCCAAGATAGTGAACAAAAAGCAATTAGTTCTTCTGCCTCCTTAGCAAAGGGGGTTATCAGGTTTTCATCGACGCCATAAAATAACAGAGTGAAGAAATGAGTTTGAATCCAAAAGAGCAGAAAGAGTATGAGGGGAAAGGAGAGAGAAAAGAAAAAAAAATTGCAGGCAGAAGGAGTTTTACCTTTGAAATTTGGTTTCTACTGATTTGGTCCTTATTATCTCTCTCTTTTTATTAGCTTATGATAATTCTTAGTCATCTCTGTATCACATGCTGCATTTCCTATGAACAATGGTTTTGAGCAAATTTAATCCCCAAAATAAATTCTGTCAGTATCTAATGCAAGGATTAATTCCAATCTTAGAAATAAAGAGAAGAAAAGACGATTTTGCTTCCCAGCTGGATGCTGTCTTGTTGGCGTGTTACTACAATGTAAAGAGCTATTGCTCTGTGATAAAGGAAATATTAGAATCTCATGTACTTTTAGAAAGTATATTGACTCTTCCTGAATGTCTGTGGCATGCAGACCCCTAAATAACTAAGTCACTTCTAATACTGAAATAGCTACTAATGTCCTGCAAAGTTTTTTGAAAGCTATGGGTCTTAAACATTTTTAGTTCCAATCTTTAATTATGCTCTTACTATATGTGGTAATTTTGTCAAGAAAAAGGCATCTAAAATTACTACTTATAGAATCTGGTTGTATTTATCTCTCCATTATATTAAAAAGTACTAACAGCCATATTTTTTAATTGTAATGGAGATTATATGTTTACACAAGTCATATTGTGGTTTAGGTAAAAAAAACACATGGGTGCTGTCATGTTCTTGCTGATTTATTTTACAACATGAGATTTTTGGAGATAGAGTTGTCTGTAACAGTGAAATTTAAAGGCACAGTTCCTGTAGCTTGGAAGTAGCATTTAGGGGAACAGTAGCCACATTTGACATTCCCTATATATAGTGAGTAACAAGTGAGGTTAAAGAGTTGTGTTGTTGCATTTGTTTGTGGTTGGTAACTTTGGGGGGGAAAGTTTTGGTCTTAATACTGCAAGGATGCTAGAATTAGAAATGTGAGTTTAAGCTCTTTAAATAAAATGACACTGGGCATATTGATATGATTATCATGAGGATCTTTCTAGGTTTGGGGATGTATCTGTATCTGGGGATGATCAAGTCAACTTCACTTTTCTTTTCAGTGTGTTTTGGCCCTAATGAATTTGAACTAGCAGGTTGTCTCTGTGCATACAGCTAAGGCCATGCATGTAGATTGATCATGTCTGTAAGAATTTGCAATTGAAGGGGTTGCTATGGAATGCTTAATCATCTTTAGCTCTCCATTAAATGCATGGATCACTGCAATTATTTCATTTTACCATAAGAATAAGAAAATTTTGGTTAAACAGAAACGTTATCTGTGACTAAGTCATGTAAACATTTGATGGGTAATTTCCAAGTCCTGCGAAGATTTATCCCATGTATATGAAGCTTTAAAGAACTGGAACCCCATTACACATCTGTAATGATGGAGCAAATGCTTGTACAGTAGTATAGTTATTCTTCTGCTTTCTAAATCCAGCAGTATCTAGGGGATTAAAGCAACAGCAGCAAAAACAAGGTTGTAACATAAAATGTCAGGATTTGAAAGAATGGGAAATCACAGAAGGAAACAACGATCATAGCTCTGCACTGAGGTCTTTAGCCATACAACCCAGAGGATAGATTTGCTCTTGTCTGGAAATCAGCCCAGCTCAATTTAGAAGACCAGGTTCAGGAATTACTCAGACACACTGTGTCTGGCTAGATTGGAGCAATTGAAGTATTTGCCCACACAGTTGCTTACTAGACAACGTATTAATCTTTTGAGAGATCTTTCATCAATGTTCTTTGAGTTTATTTCTAAAGAATCCAATTACCAATTAAATGCTATTAAAAGCCTTGCATCATGTTTCATTTGATTTTTTTCCTGTTTCCCAGGAATGTGTCACAGGCCACACACCTTAACTTTTTCCAGCAGACAAACCTGAATGTACTTTGCATCAAACTGAATGTATATAAGTAATGTGGGAAGACAAATAAGCATATCCCAAGTGTGAAAAACGAAGTCTGATGATAGGTAAAACACATGCTGGCTTGGGGTTCTCTGCTGCAAGGCTGAGGGTCCCTGCTCATTTCATGGTGGCAGCCTCTGACACTTTAGACCTATAGTGGCTACTCTCCTGCACGTATTCCCTGCCTTTGTGGTAGTTGTCAAAACTCATTGCAATGCAATTATGGTGATAAGTACCAACACAGATGAGAGAAAATTAGGTAAAACGTAAATGAAGGGAGATGATACTGAAGCTGTAGGGTATGATCTCAGTGACCTCCTGTGGGGCTAAGAGGCACAGAACAGTTACCCAGCCTTTGTTTCATAATTTTTTATCATAAGGCTGTTTTTGCTGAATCCTAAAAAGCTTAATTCTCAGGAACAAGTAGCTCATGTGCCATTTGGCTCCTACTCTGGAGGGCTTGTAGGAAACTTTAGGGGAGGAGGAAGCAGCTCTAAGATGAGAAATGAACTTTTCCATTTTGTGCAGCTAAATACTGTGAATTCTGTGAATAGGAGCTGGCAAACACTGTAGCCAGTCCAGTAATGGGCTAGACCACTGTGGCTGTCAGCAAAAGATAGTGAAAAATTATAACCATTGTCCCTTAAATCATCTGGCTGGAGTATGTGACTGTTTATCTAAAATTGAAGGCTTCTTCCTCTGCGCAATCAGACTCATCTGCAAATTGTGTGCTGCATACCCTCTGGGAAAATTAATACTTCTTCCTCTGACATGACTTCATAAAGGAACAATGTTTTAGATAAAGAGCCAAAGAAAGGTCAATGTTGTTTTAAAAAGAGGTGAAGTACTAATATTATTTTCTAAACAGGGAAGAGAAACAGATCCAGAACTCCATGGATTCGAGGGCAATGTTTCTCCCAGTATCAGTAGTTTTGGATAAGGCTTGAAACACCTGCAGTGGGCAGATAGTGCTGCATCACATGAACATAAGTGGTTTTACAAGACCATGAATAATTGACATGAAAGACAAGAAATACTTTAATGAGCTATGTAGAATCCATATTAAGGGTCCCAGGTCATTCTCATTATTACACTTCACAAAATTTGGATAGTGCTACTCTGTCCAATCAGCAGTGATAGGTTGTCTCACATGAGTCTTTTGGCAGGGAGGGGTTCCTATCAATTTAGGACAGAGGAAAGAAGTGAAAAACAATATGATGATGTGAAAGGAAAGCTAGAAGAGTTTGAAATTAACTGTTTCAGTTGTCTTCATTGTATTTGTTTTCTGGGGACTGAGGTCCTCTACTCCCTCTGGATGAGATGCTGTCAGTGTGCCATGAGAAAATCCTTAGGTTTCTGCAGCCACATGTTCACTCCTGGGTGACAACCTTGATGCTAAGTTTTTGGTAACAGTTTTTCAATATTGCTTCCCCCTTTTCCTATAACCTCAGCTCTTCCACCCCTCCTCTCCCCCATTACCCAGATGCTGGCTGGCAGTATCTAATGAATCTACTCAGACTCTGCACCAAAATAGTTGCCTGTACTCTTAGTCAGAATGAAGAGCTTTTTGGCAGAGTCCCTGAAACATTGGTAGAATGAGTTGTTGAGAATTCCCAAATGACTTGAGTGTTAAAACAGCTTGTATCCATTTCTGTGACTTTCCTGTCATTTCACATATATAATCTCTTGTGTTTTCTTCATCTGTCTGTGTTTTGTAATTCTAAAAATTGACTTTCGTTCATCAAAAAATCTTAGGAAGTTTAAAAACTTCCTATGTTGACTTTTTCATATTTTCCTGATCTATTGCACAATATTTTAAACAAATCTCGTTTAGAGACTGCTACATACTGATAACATTCTCTTTGGTGCTGGTTTTTCATATTTGGTCATGTATGTTTCTTATGTATTTGTATTCCAAATTGCTTCGGTCGTTCCACAATCCCTATTATTGTTTCCTATGTAATGATAAAAAGAGGTAAATTTTCACACCCAGAACTGGTTTGTATCCCTTTTGATGGGAACTTAAGCTGTCTTTCATTTTCCATTAGATCGCCTTTTTATTATAAACCATGATTTCTTTTATTTCATCCTGTTAATTGCAGTGGAACAAAACTGATTTTGGAGTATTAAGTTATTTTTAGATAATTGTAGCTTTATTACCACATTGCCTGTAGGGTTATCTTTTGTGTGTGTCTTTGAGAGAACTATTTTTTAAAATAGTGTTATAAAAAATACATAATAGAAACCAGCAAAAGCTACATGAACAGGGAAGTGAGCAATATAAAAATAAGTATGAGTTATATCTGTTCCTAGAGATGCTAAAATCAGGTGCTTACCCCAAAATTAGGCAAATTAGCAACTGATGACAGTTGAGCTTGACTTCCATGCCATGTTGTCTATACCATGCATCCGTCTGGCTTTAAATCTGCCATGAT